>CM077667.1:164110141-165360141 GCA_039707655.1 Elymus sibiricus
TGAATTATGAGAATTTATAGAGGTGGAGTTAGGTCAAGAGGCGCCGGGAGGTGGTCCCATGCCATCAAGGCGCGTCCACCCCCCTGGGGGCGCCCTATTGGCTTGACACCACTCCGTGTGGCCTCTGATATCCCTCTGAAGCTTCAAGGTCTTATTTTTGTTCAGAAAAAATCATCAAAAAGTTTTGTGGCATTTGAACTTCGTTTAGTACAGTTTTGTTGAAACGCCAAAAACAAGCAGAAAACAACAACTGGCACCGGGAACTGGGTTAATATGTTACTTCTCAAAAATGATTTAAAACAACGTATAAATGCATATAAAGTATCCAAGAATGCTAATATAGTAGCATGGAACAATAAAAAATTATAGATACGTTGGAGACGTATCAGCCTCTTACCAATCTTTTGCAAAAAGATATTCCATTTGTTTTTTATGATGATTGTGTAGAAGCCTTTGAAATACTTAAGGAAGCTTTAATTTCTGCACATATTGTTTAACCACCTGATTGGAACCTACCTTTTAAAATAATGTGATATGCTAGTGACTATGTTGTTGGTGTTGTTCTACGACAAAGAGTTGATAAGAAATTAAATGTCATCCATTATCCTAGTAAGACCCTCGACAGTGCTTAAAGATATTATGCTACTACTGAGAAAGATTTTTTAGCAGTTGTGTTTGCATGTGATAAGTTTAGACCTTATATTGTTGATTCTAAAGTTACTATTCACACCAATCATGCTGCTATTAAATACCTTATGAAAAAAGAAAGATGTTGAACCTAGATTAATTAGGTGGGTTCTTTTACTTAAAGAATTTGATTTTCACATTGTTGATAGAAAGGGAGCTGAGAATCCTATAGCAGATAATTTTTCTAGAATGGAAAATGTTCTTGATGACCCACTGCCTATTGATGATAGTTTTTCCTGATGAGCAATTAGCTGTTATAAATGCTTCCCGTAATACTCCTTGCTATGCAGACTACGCTAATTACATTGTTGCTAAATATATACCACCTAGTTTCACATACCAACAAAAGAAAAAGTTCTTCTTTGATTTAAGACATTACTTTTGGGATGACCCACATCTATATAAAGAAGGAGTAGATGGTATTAGTAGACGCTGTGTACCTGAGCATGAATAGGAGCAAATCCTACGGAAGTGTCATTCCGAAGCAAATGGAGGACACCATGCCGGAGATAGAACTGCACAGAAGGTATTATAGTCTGGTTTTTATTGGCCTACTCTCTTCAAGGATGCACATAAGTTTGTCCTTTCTTGTGATGAATGTCAATGAATTGTTCACTTGCTATTGAACCATTTGATGTTTGAGGCTTTGATTATATGGGACATTTTCCTTCCTTTAATGGGTATACTAATATTCTAGTTGCTGTTGATTATGTCACTAAGTGGGTAGAAGCTATTCCAACCAGTAGTGCTGATCACAACACCTCTATTAAAATTCTTAAAGAGGTTATCTTTCCGAGGTTTAGATTCCCTAGATATTTAATAACTAATGGTGGTTCACATTTTATTCATGGTGCATTTCGTAAACCCTTAGCTAAATATGATGTCAATCATAGAGTTGTCCCTCCATATCACCGTCCATCTAGTGGTCAAGTTGAATTGAGCAATAGAGAAATAAAGCTAATTTTGTAAAAGACTGTTAATAGATCTCGAAAGAACTGGTCTAAGAAACTTGATGATGCATTGTGGGCTTATAGAACTGCTTATAAAAATCTTATGGGTATGTCTCCGTATGAAATGGTCTATGGAAAGGCTTGTCATTTACCTCTTGAGTTAGAACATAAGGATTATTGGGGAATTAAAGAACTTAATTATGATTTCAAACTTACTGGTGAAAAGAGGTTATTTGATATTAGCTCTCTAGATGAATGGAGGACACAAGCCTATGAAAATAGAAAATTGTTTAAAGAAAAAGTTAAAAGATGGCATGACAAAAGAATACAAAATCAAGAATTTAATATTGGTGATCATGTTCTATTATACAATTCTTGTTTTAGGTTCTTTGCAGGAAAACTCCTCTCCAAATGGGAAGGACCCTAAATTATTGAGGAGGTTTATCGCCCCGGAGCCATCAAGATCAATAACGTATAAGGAACAAATCCTAAGGTGGTTAATGGGCCAAAGAATTAAACATTATATTTCAGGTACACCCATTAATAAGGAAACCAATGTTATTCAAACAATGACACCGGAGGAGCACATAAAAGAGACCTTCGGCCTTCTAGAACACTCAACAACCCTGAAAAGGGGCAGGTACGTGATACGGTAAGTTAACTGACTCCAAAAATTCCATAAAAATTATCACTATCCGTTTTAGAATATTAGAAAAATTACAAAAATAAGAACCAACCGAGGGGACCCACGGGGAGGTCACAAGGCAACAGGGCGCGCCAGGTTGCCTCGTGGGCCCCTCGTGTGCCTTCCCGACTCCGTTTTTTTTTCGTAGACTTGTCTTGCACGTAGAAAATTTCATTATATTTACCCCTCGATGTTTTGACCACCGTATCGTAAGTTTTCCCTTTGTTCTTGTTTCAGGCTATTTTTCTATCATATTTTCGAGGCATGAGAGCTATGTCGTTGTCCTCCTCCAACAACATTGAGTACGAGACTTGGCTACTGCATATGGAACTCGAAAGAGAGGGAACCGAGGAAGTCATAATGGGGGAAGAATCTATGAACTCTATGGAAGTGCACCCCTGCCTCGGAGCGTGGCACGCTGGCGGGCATCTCCACCTCTCCAAACCCTTGTCCACCAATAGGGAGTAGCTCTCAATCAATTCAAGAAGTACAAGGTGAATCCAATCCGAGGAGACCCCTCGGCAGGTTACATGCGAATAACTTTCACAATTTGATTCATAATTATGGGGTTGAGAATATCTCTCGCTTGCATATACCGTCCAATTGTGACATCTCTCGTCCAAGTGAAAGTGATGGAGTAAAAAGCTCTTGGTGGCCTGAGAATAAGCATATTATGATGGAGGTACAAACAAATACCGCAATGATTTAGCAGTTGCTTCAGGAGGTGCGCGACCTGAAAGGTGTCCTGCTATCCATGAAGGAGGACAAGTCCACCACTTCATCACCACCATCACCCAAGAAGGAAACTTGAGTACCTGGGTATGGGCAGCACCCTTAGCTTGTTCCAAGCTTGGGGGAGGTGCCCTGGTATCGTATCACCATCACTTTTTAGCATCATTAGCTATCTTAGTTTGATCCTTAGTTATTTCGTGATTTAGAAGAATAAAGTTTTAGTATGGTTTAGTTTCAAGTGTTTTCTTTGTGATCTATCTATCTATGTAATCGAGTGCGTGAGTTATAACATAAAGATTAGTTTGAGTTTGTTTGCTTTACTTTCTTGCATCAATCGTAACAATGAAAAGAATAAAAATATCATATGCTAATCCCATGGGGAGTAATGACTTCACATAAAAAGAGTATAATTGGTAAACTTTGTTGGAAATTAACAAACATAGCATTAGTCATTGATGCAATTAATGAAAAAGTAATAATGAAAGAGTGGTATCACATATAAATATACTATCTTGGACATCTTTTATGATTGTGAGCCCCCATTAAATATTTTATGCATGATCAACTAGTTGATGTTGGACAATGAAGACAACATAATGAGTTATGTTTGTTTATATTCACATAGAAGTTATATTGTCATGGATCCTCCAACATGTGGTGTTTGCTTCTATCCTTTTGCTAGCCAAAACTTCGCACCAAGTAGAGATACTACTTGTGCATCCAAAAACCCTTAAACCCAGTTTCTTGTCATGAGAGTCCACCATATCTACCTATAGATTGAATAAGATCCTTCAAGTAAGTTGTCATCGATGCAAAAGCAATAAAAAATTGCTCCTAAATATGTATGACCTTTTATTGGAAGCAAAAATAAGCTTTGTACGAACTTGTGATGGCAAGGAAATAAAAGCGACGGAATGCATAATAAAGTTTGCTATCATAAGGGGCAATATAAAGTGACATTCCTTTCAATTAAGAGTTTGCACATTCAAATAATAGGCTCATGAAAACCTCTGCTTCCCTCTGCGAAGGGCCTATCTTTTACTTTTCCGTATATACTTTTATGCAAAGAGTCAATAATGCTAATTCCTATTCCATTCTTATTATTCTCTACTTGGTAAGCATCATGTGGTGGGGAAAATCCAGGCACATATATCCAGTTGGATATAGGCGACCATGAGTTATTATTGTTGACATTATCCCTTAGATAAGTGGTTGGGTGGTGATAAATTACAAACCCCTATATTCCTATGTGTCTGATTGAAACTTTTTGCTTCACAAATATGCCATGAGTGACAGCAATCATAGAAGACTAAATGATAGTTGAGTATGTGAACTTGCTAAACAAAGCTCTCACATGGACTCTTTCTGATAATATGATGGATTGCAATTGTTTCAATGACTAAGAACATAGTTGGTTAGTTTTCAATAAAGTTTATGATTCATACTTAAGCATGTGGATAGATTTTTACTTGTTCATGAGAAGTTTTAAGATATTATGTTGCTATTATGATAATGATCATGATGCTTTCATATCCGTATTTCATTTTATCGACACCTCTCTCTCTAAGCATGTGGTCATGATTATCGAGTTCAGTTTTCGCTTGAGGACAAGCGAGGTCTAAGCTTGGGGGAGTTGATACGACCATTTTGCATTATGAATTCCTTCTATTATTTATATCATTTTTGGTCATTATTCCACTTTATGATACAATTCTAATGCCTTTTCTCTCTTAATTTGTAAGATCTACATGGAGAGGAACATTACCGACAACTAGAATTCTGGACCTGAAAAACCTACAACAGGGATACCTATTTTACTAAACTGCAAATGACCTGAAACTTTACGGGGATATTTTTATGGAATTTATAAAAAATATTGGAGCTAAGAGGTACTAGAGGGGGCCCACCACTTGCCCACAAGGCAACAGGGTGCGGCCACCCCCTGGGCGCGCTCTGATGCCTTGTGGATCCCACAGGCGGCCTCAGGTGTCCATCTTCTGCTACATGAAGGTTTTTGACCTAGAAAAAAATCAGAAGGATAAGCACTTTTGCTCTCCGGCATAGAGATTCCGTCGGGGAAACTTCCCTCCGGGAGGGGGAAATCGAAGCCATCGTCATCACCAACACTTCCTCCATCATGGGAGGATCAATCTTCATCAACATCTTCACCATCACCTTCTTATCTCAAACCCTAGTTCATCTCTTGTATTCAATCTTTGTCTCAAAATCTCAGATTGGTACCTGTGGGTTGCTAGTTGTGTTGATTGTATCTTGTAGTTGACGCTAGTTCGTTTGTTTGGTGGAAGATCATATGTTCAGATCCTTAATGATATTCAATACCCCTCTGATCGTGAACATGAACATGATTTGTGAGTATTTACTTTTGTTCTCGAGGAAATGTGAGAAGTCTTGTTATAAGTAATCATGTGAAGTTGGCATTCGTTTGGTATTTTGATGATGTGTGTGTGTTGTCGCTTCCTTTGGTGGTGTCATGTGATTGTTGACTACATGACACTTCACCATACTTGGGCCTAAGGGAAGGCATTATGAAGTAATAAGTAGATGATGTGTTGCAAGAGTGATAGAAGCTTAAACCCTAGTTTATGCTTTAGTCCGTAAGGGGTTGATTTGGATCCATATGTTTCATGTTATGGTTAGATTTTTCTTAATTCTTATTTCGTAGTTGTGGATGCTTGCGAGAGGGGGTAGTCATAACTAGGTTGTTTGTTCCAGTAAGAACATCACCCGAGCACCGGTCCACCCACATATCGGATTATCAAAGTAACGAAAGCGAATCAACTAAACATTTTGAAGGTGACTAGACGACAATTCCCATGTGTCCTCGAGAGCGCTTTACTTTATATAAGAGAACTTTTAGGCTTGTACTTTGCTACAAAAAGGATTGGGCCACCTTGCTGCACTTTTGTTACTATTGTTACTTGTCACTTGTTACGAATTATCTTACTACGAAACTATCTATCACTGCTACTTATAGCACTTACAGAGAATACCTTGCTGAAAACTGCTTGTCATTTACTTCCGCTCCTCGTTGGGTTCGAAACTCTTACTTATCGAAAGGACTACGATTGATCCCCTATACTTGTGGGTCATCATGCTTCCCTGCGTGTCGTCCTGGAGCAACTCGCCACCCCACGGTGAGCTTTCTTGGAGTGGCAAGTTGCTAAACCACGCGCCGCCTTGGAGCGGCCTCTTCCGCAAGCAGTCCTACAACAGCCAGGAGCGACGAGTGAGGTCGAGCACATAGATGCATGACTCGTATCCGGCGAGCTCGGCGGGCCACCCAGCCGAGTTTTATATCGGAGAATTCCAGCATCCTGCTTGTCGGATGCCATGGACAGTGCGGAGAAAATGATGCAAGGAGGGGACAGAGAGCGGAGGTGTGGTGTGATTTTTGCCCGGCGTCTGGCATTGTTTAAATAGCGGACAGAGGCCCACAACCAACCGGCATTGTTCTTAATGCCGACCGGCTAGCAAACGAACGTGTGGCAGGAGTAGGTTTCTCGTCACACACGCGGGTTTAATGGAGGAAGGCGGGCAGACTGTACTCGTTTGAATGTGGCGACGAGGCGTGTTCAGCCGGATGTGCAGCGGGCGGTGCTCTCTAGGCCGGTACTGCTTCAATATTGGCAGTGAGAGGTCGCGACCCCTCTGGACCGGCGTCAATGCGTAGCGGCCACTGGCATGAATGCAGGCAGGTGGCCACGGGTGGAAACACACGTGGGCGAGGGTTGAGAGTTTTTGGTGGGCCAGGATAGTGAGGCACGGGAGTGGCAACGGTTTAGACGCCCGCACCCCCTCCTCCTTTGTATCCGGTTTGGGGAAAAAAGTACGTTCAGACCGCTGAACAGATAAATACAGGACCGCGTTGCATGGCAGAACACGTCTGGACCGCGCGGTCCGGACGGTTGCGGTTGGATTACGGCATGTTATCCGTACCAAATTGTTTTTCTTTTTTTCTTTTGCTTTCGTTTCTGTTTTGAAAAAAGTTAAACCCCGGCGATGCATGCATTTATTCTTATTAATTATTAAGCAACTTACAAACCAAAAGCAATAATCTAATGGATTACGTAGGTCAGCGGCACATGAGAATCACCAAGAAGGTACAAGCACGTGCTTAGCTGTAGAATCACAAGCAGATTAACCAGTGCAACTTAGAAAAAGCAAGTCTAAAACTTTGCTTCTTCCTCTGCCTCTTCTTGTGCGAAAAGAAAAATGTTGAGGACAAGCCAGATACTCATTGGTGTGTAACCGAGTCAATTGATGTGCTCATCAACAAGGCCGCAACGACACCTCCATGCCAAGGGCTGAGGGGTCTACTCCTCCTCAGACATTGTGCAAAACTCTATTCAGGTTGCATGTTCTGCTATGGATGTTGCAGTTGAACAATTCGCAAAAAAATCATGAATTTGAAAAGAAATGACAATTTATTGAAAAACAATTTGTAGTTTGGACTCACAGATTTGAGAACTTTTCACGATTTTGCATAAGTGTTGCAAATTTGAAAAAAAATTCACCAATTTAACACAAAAAAAAGAAAATAATAAGGGAAAATAAAGAAAAAAGAAAACGAGAACGAAAAAAGGACAAAACCAGAGTAAAACCATAAAAGAAAAAACACATAAAAGAAAAACTGGTCGAGAAACTTCTGGAAGCTTCCCAAAACCGGAGGGGGTTTCTGTAAAAACAAACTCGAACTACTCTCATATTTTTTTTTGATAAAGGGCGTTTTTATTATCTCAAAATGTAGCATCAAGCGGATACAAAGCATTATGAGTGACACCCGGCCTCTGCATAGCTAGGATGCACACAGCCAAACCTTAAAGTCTGCTAAAATAACAAATAAATAAATAAAACAAAACAGACATATCGGCAACAGTAGAGTCCTATAGACCGACACTATGCCTATGTCGATGGTGGTGGTCCATGTATGCGAAGGTTATGCTGCCACCCATGTTGGGAAAAAACCTCCGTAGCCACCTGCTCCAATCGCGTACACCCCGCCTTGAACAGCGATAGGTACTCCGGTCGTTGTAGCGTAGACCACATACGAAGCAATTGCGTACATCGGAAAATAACCTGTTGAGGAGATGCATTTTTATCATTAAAAATCATATCATTTCTACATAGCCAAAGCGACCAACTTAAGGCATACGCTCCCACCCTTATCAGCGTCTTGAACCTATTTGGAATACCGTCCAACCAGTGACCGAAAATATTGGCAACACTTGTAGGCGGGTATAAATTTGACGCTATTTGGATGACTGACCACGTAGAACGTACCAACTTGCATTGGAAAAAGAGGTGCTTGATTGTCTCGTTATGAGTACAAAAACAACACTTCTTACTCCCTTGCCAGTTGCGTCGTGCGAGATTATCTTTGGTTAGCACAACTGCTCTACGAAGATACCACATGAAGATTTTAACTTTTAGTGGGATCTTTGACTTCCAGATCTTTTTGTTATTGCTCACCGGTACCTCAGAATGCGTGAGCGCACGGTACATAGAGTCCACTGTGAAAGACCCTGATGCAGTAAGGTTCCAGTGGAACACATCCCGACCTTGTGTCAGGTTAATCGAATCCAGTCGGGACAAAAGATTTTGCCATGACACAAGACGGGGACCAATCAAATCCCGCCTGAACGAAAGATTCGGCGGAGATGAACTGAGCACCTGCGCAATAGTATTATTCTTATCGCGACTGATGATGTACAAGGCAGGATATTGTTCTCGGAGACTTGCATTGCCTAGCCATATGTCTTCCCAAAAACGAATCTCCGACCCGTCCTTTATCGCAAAAGACCCAAAGCGAAAAAGATGCTTCTTTGCCATCATTAGGCCAGCCCAAAAGTGTGAGTCTCCAGGTTTCCAATATGCCTGAGACACTGCCTTCTGGCCTAGATATTTGTTGCGCAGCATGGTTTGCCAAACACCATCCTCAGTAAGAAGTTTGAATAACCATTTACTAAGTAGGGCCTCATTCTTGACCTTTAGGTCATGAATTCCAAGCCCACCTTGGTCTTTCGGCCTACAAACCACGTTCCATTTGGCCAGTCTGTATTTTTTCTTTTCACCATCTCCTTGCCAAAAGAATCTGGATCTAAAATAGTCCAGTCTTTGCAGGACCCCCTTTGGGAGTTGGAAGAAAGAAAGCATATAGAGAACCATATTTGTGAGAACAGAGTTAATTAAAACCAACCGTCCTCCAACTGAAAGCAACTTGCCTTTCCAACTGCTCAACCGTTTCTCTAGACGCTCCTCTACATACTTCCACTCCGCAATCGTGAGACGCCGATAATGAATCGGAATTCCCAGATACTTAATCGGGAATTGACCATGTGCACAACCAAACAGGTCAGCGTAATCAGTCGTCGCCTCAACGGCTTCTCCGAAGCAGAAAATTTCACTTTTATGAAAGTTAATTTTGAGACCTGACATTTGCTCAAACGCTGAAAGCAAGAGTTTTAGGTTTCGAGCCTTGTCCAGGTCATGTTCCATAAAAAGAATTGTGTCATCGGCATATTGCAGAATAGAGAGGCCACCATCCACAAGGTGTGGCACTACTCCTGCAATCTGACCGTCCTGCTTTGCGCGCTCAATTAGAATAGCCAACATGTCAGCAACAATGTTAAATAACATTGGGGAGAAGCTTGCAACTCGTTAGGACCGATGTTGGCTGAGCGGTCAGGGGGGGGGGGGGCTATATCACGCGAGAGAAGCTTGCAACTCATTGAAGCGTGTAGCAGTTGAGCATATATGCCGGCCAACTACGCGGCAGGCCACTGCCTCGTTTTTTTTTCTATTACATTTTTATTCCTTTTATATTTTAACACTTTCAAATATTATAAACATATATATTACAAAAATATACTTTACATTGAGTTTTAATGAAAATATTAATAATGTATTTGAAAAATGTTAAATGTGTACAAAAAATATTGACCATGTACACGAAAAAATGTGTAGAAAAATATACAATTTTTGTGAAATAAGTTGATCATGTATTTAAAAAATGTCAGTTGAGAATTTTTTTAAAAGTTAAACACATATTAGAAAAATACTAATCAAGCATTTGAAAAATGTTAAATATGCATACAAAAAATGTTGACCATGTATTAAAAAATGTTAAACTTGCATTTGATAATGTTAAATGTGCATAGAAAAACAATTGACCATTTATCAAAAAAACTAGCTTTGAAAGTTTTTAAATATGTATTAAAAATGTTGACCATGTATTAAAAAATATTAAACTTGTATTCGATAAATGTTAAATACGTATAGAAAAAAATGTTGAACATGTATTAATAAAATGTTATACTTGTATTTGAAAAATGTGAAATGTCTATAGAAAAAAATGTTCATCAAGTAGTTACAAAATATTAAACATGTATTTAAATTTTCAATTGGTATAGAAAATTTGTTGACCATGTATTCAAAATATGTTAAACTTGTATTTGAAAATAAATGTCTAGAGAAAAATATTAACCATGTATTAAAAAATGTTAATCTATTATATAAAAGTTTTAGTCAACCATTTGGAAATGTTAAATATCTATTAGAAAAATTATTAGATATATACTAAAAATGTGTATAGAAAAACAATAAAACCCAAGAGAAGACGAAGAAAACCGATGAAAAATGAGAAAGAAAGAAACAAAACCAGAGAAACATGAAAAAAGGAAAGAAAAATAAAAAACAAGTGAAAATCGAGAAAGGAAGAAATAAAATCAAAGGAAAACAACAAGAAAAGAAGAAAAAAAGTGAACGGTAAAAATGGACCAATGAACCCCTCCCCCCCCCCACCCCGCCCCCCGAAAAACCAGTGAAAACCCGGCTCATTTTGCCTCAAGTAGGTCGCGGCCTACTACTTTATCATCAACCTGATGTGAGCCCAATGGCTAGGAGCGCTGCAATTATCTAGGAGACCAGGGATTGAATCCCGGCGAGCACGGTTTTTCTTCTACTATTATCTTTTAAGTGCGCGCTAATGAGCCGGCCTTTACTGTAGACGTTTGCGGCGAGTGTTTCTACCGCCTCGCTATAACTAAAATATAGACTTTATGCTGCATGCGCGCCAGTTGAAAATATGCTATTATTTGGCGTCTTAAGCATTTAATAGGTGAAATCACTAATTAAGGAATACTTCTTGCAAAGCTAACTCCCATCTCCTCAGGTTGCAAGTGTGTCACTTGTCGCAATCTTGGAGTTTTTTTCTTTTTGTAGATTCGTTTATTAAAAATGTTTTATCTCTTAAATCGCGCGTCCAAATCTCGAATCGTATTCACCATTGGATTCTTGCTTCGAGATCTTCAAAACGAGATCGCACATTGATATGTTTTTACGAACTTTCTTTCACGAAAAGCAAAGACGAACAAAAACTGAACCGGGTGCAAGTTTTTTCCTTTTACGAAGAGGCACAACTGTGCCTCTCGAAGAAGCAAATCGTGCCTCCCCGAGAAGCAAATATGTGCCTCTCGCGATAAAAAAACACGTTTTTTTCCATGAGGCACAACTGTACCTCTTGCGGAAGCAAATCATTGTTTCCAAGAGAAGTAAATCTGTACCTCTCGCAAAAGAAAAAAGAAACGATTTTTACCTTTTCTAAGAGGCACGGCTGTGCCAGTCGCAGAAGCAAGT
This sequence comes from Elymus sibiricus, assembly GCA_039707655.1. Lineage (NCBI taxonomy): Eukaryota > Viridiplantae > Streptophyta > Magnoliopsida > Poales > Poaceae > Elymus > Elymus sibiricus. Next base: position 164,121,851 of record CM077667.1, read on the forward strand.
TCGTGCCTACACGGGAAGTAAATATGTGCCTCTCGCGAAAGAAAAACGTGTTTCTTTCTTTTTCCGAGAGGCACGCCTCTCGCAGAAGCAAATGCGTGACTCCACGAGAAGTAAATTGTGTCTCGTGAAAGAAAAAAACGCGTTTTTCGTGTAATTTTTTTGTCCAAAACCTAAGGAAAACCTGGGAAAAAGCGGAAAGCCGAAAAAATCCAAAAAAATTCGTATAAAAGCCGAAAATGCATACAAACAATAAAGAAAACAAATCCACAAGGTGCGCCCTGCACACACACACGTGGCAGCGACTGAGAGCATGCCAAGTGACGTGCTCCCAACCCACCGAAAGTGACCCTTGTGGGGCTCCCTAAGGAGTACACATTGATTAGTTGCTCTCCCAAAGAGGTAAATCATCCTCAACAACAGGAGCCTCATCTTTATTCAGTGAAGCCATCAAGTCATTCGTCTCCATAAATTCCTCATATGTTGCAGTTCCAAGTCAATGTTAGGGTTATTAGATGGAACTGGATGAGCCTAATGCCCCCAGTCCAAGAATTTCTCCATCATCTTCCTCCATCTCATCATTTTGTATGTCAATATGCTCTTGTGGGTTATGCTGGAAGGGAGCAAGCTGCAGATTAAGCTGACCATTAGAATTTTGGCTTGCTCTTGGGGTGGACCACATCAGAGGTATTGGAACTACGTTTCACGCGTATCATTTTGTCTTAGGAAATACTACGGTCCAATAGCTATAAATAGAAAGCAGGTCCAGAGACATCTTTTCAAGTCGAGTATACTTATCTATAGAGTTGCTCTTTTGAGTTGAGTCTTGGATAAGTTTCATTTATGTTGGTTTAGTGACAGGGCGCTCTTGACTCATTTACTAGATAGTCAGGAACCTTCTTTTGACTTGACCATCTTGCTTTACTAGTAGAGTAATAGGCCTTTGCTTTAACGACCTTACAAAATGGATCAAATACTAGAAATGAGTCGGTACCATAAACGAATTTCGTAAACCGTGGAAGTAAATACTTCCTCCGTTCCAAAATAAGTGTCTCAAATTTAGTACTCCCTCTGTAAACTAATATAAGAGTGTTTAGAACACTACTTTAGTAATCTAAACGCTCTTATATTAGTTTACGGAGAGAGTACTAAACTAGTATAAATTTTGTACTAGATCAACGACACTTATTTTGGGACGGAAGGAATAGTTATCTTGATCCAGTTGTGCATTAAAGTGCAGGTCATCCTGTTTATTGTTGAAGTGGCCCAAGAAAATGGTTATGCCGATTTGGATGGAAATTCTGTTGATGTGGTCTGGGTTCTGGATTAAGCGTCAACAGAGATGGGATCTTCATCAAGTGCTTCAGCCTGAAGCAACGTGGACATCTTTGAGTTTTTCAACCCTAACTTTCACCATCAGACAAGCTTTATTGCTTTTAGCTCTGTCCCAAACTAATATTTTTTCAAAACGACATCCTTCATAGAAATTACGGATGTATTAATTCAAGTAAAATACACTCTAACAACTGACGCTGCTTTAGTATAAGCAGTACAAATTTCTACTTCTTCAGGCCACTTACATGTCGGGTCGCCAATAATGCACGACACGACTGCATTAGCATGACATGCTTAACGCAGTTATTGGAAGACCAACAAATCAATAAACGAACCACTGAGAATGGTATTTTACAAAAGTCTGAATCTTATTCGTGCTCCAGTCCTTCACTTCTTTGGGGCAAACTTGGCTTTGATCTTGTCAACCTCCACAGTGCCGATCTGGAATGCCTTGGCGAGCACGTCGTCGGGTACCTCCGGAGAGGCCCCGAAGAGCGTCATGGCGATGGACTGCGTGCCGGGGAGCTGGCTGTTGAAGGCGGAGATGACGGCGGCGGGCTTGTCGGCGTTGTTCTTCTGGAAGTGCACGAGGCCGCGCGGGAAGGCGAAGACGTCGCCCTGGGAGATGGTCTTGGCGAAGAGCTTGTTTGCGGTGGTGATGAAGCCAACGTCGAGCTCGCCGTAGAGGACGAAGACGACCTCGGTGGCCCGCGGGTGGGTGTGCGGCGGGTTGAGCCCGCCGGGAGCGTAGTCGATGCGGGAGAGGGAGACGCCGAGCGTGTTGAGGCCCGGGACCTTCTCCACGTTGGCGCCCGTGACGACAGAGCCGGCGGTAGTGTTGGTGGCGCCGGGCTTGGCGAGGACCCCGGTGAAGAAGTCGTCCGCCGTCGCGTTCGCCTTGCACGGGAACCCGTTCACCTTCAGTTCTGCGCGTGCGATTTTTTTTTGTAACTAGCAGCGTATTTGAAGCAATTTCGAAAATTAGCAGGCCTAACACGTAAATTGCAAAAATAGCACCCCGTCGGTCAACAGTAGACCGAAAAGATAGTTTTCGGTCAACCGTAGGCCGAAGAGGCCTCTTCGGCGTTCCGTGGGCCGAAAACATTGTTCGGTGGGCCGAAGACTGGGTTGTCGGTGCATCTTCGGTCAGCCCGCGACCGAAGAGGTCTTCGGCCAACCGTTGGCCGAAAACGGTGTGCATCTTCGGTCAGCCCGCGACCGAAGAGGTCTTCGGCCAACCGTTGGCCGAAAACGGTGGATAAGGCCGCCGGCCGAACTCTTTCTTCTTCCTTTCTCTCCGTTCTTTCTCAGTTCGAGCTCTCTCTCTCATTTTCTCTGTGTAGCTCGCCCCCACTCCCCAATCTCTTCGTTTCTCCAGCTACATTCAAATCCAAACCACAGAAACAGTAGATCATAGCCATCTCCAGCAGCCTACGGTCATTTTTTTTCCAATGGGATATTAATTTGTGTGTACAAGTGAGTTGTAGTCATGGTGGTGTGAGGAGGAGCAGCCATGGCTAGTTGAGGAGGAGGAGGTGGTTTGGCTGGGCAGCAGGAGGTGGCCGTCGAGGGGGTGGCGTTGGTGTTGTCCGTTGGTGCAAGTTCTCCGTGAGGTGGCGACACGTGTCGAAGGTATAATCCCGCGTCACATTTTTTTAGTGTTAATTGGTTTGTGCTGTCATTTTAGCGGTTAGTTAGTGTAGCAGGTAATAATTGTGTTCGTTATGATTAATGAGATGGAAGTGTCTGACAGGTTAAAATGTCTGAATCAGTAAATATGACTATTTACTATGGCCATGGCAATGTTCGATATAATGAGTTAGGGGTTGATCTTAGCGAGTACCAAAAATGTGTCATGACAGTTCCAGACCCGGACAGAGTGGACATTAGACAGTTGGCTTACTGGTTGACGACTAGTTTTGGGCTGGATCCTGGGGTATGTTCCGTCAGTATTCAAGCATTGTGGACCAAATCGTGTAAAAATGTGAAGTGGGAGTTGATGCTGATAGATAGGAGCCAGAAGTGGTTGACCCTGTTAAGGCGTTGCGGAGACCGAAAAATCCACCCATATGTCCTAGTGCAACCTGTGGCGAAGGAGGAGAATACCGGACAACCAGAGGGGGGGTATGAACCCGGGCAGGACAGTCAGGTGGCTAACGATATTTATTTATCCGGGTCACAGCCAATGGATGTGGATGCAAGCCAACCCGAGGAAGAGCCAGATTACGTGCCACACAATTTGTGTGGTAACGATACTGGGCAGAGTAGTCGGTCGGTAATATTAGCTGGTTCTGGTTTTGCTGATGGCGATGAGGAAGGGGAGAAAATGCAGAGGGTGATGGAGGAAGAGGACGACGATGGAGTGGCTGAGGATCTGGATTCTGAAAATTCCGAGGATGAAGTGGAGGTACCGATTCCTGTCGCATGGGATCAGGACCTATCGACCGGTCTGACGGTCAACGATGGCCATGAGACTCCATGGCAGTATCATCTGAACCAAGTCAAGATAGGTTCTATGCATGATACAAAGAAGAAATTGAAATATGCGGTGGTAAAGTGGGCTATGTCCACGCAGAGGGTTTTCCGGACACACATATCAAATCGAACAAACTATACCGTGAAATGTGTTGAAACAGGTTGTCCTGGGAAGGTGCACGGGCACGTGCCGAAGTATAACATCCACTGGGTTGTCACCGATGTTGTTCCACATACTTGTGTGAGGAAAAACCTTCTGGTGAATCATCCGAACCTGTCTTCAACTCTCATTGCTCAACTCATGTATACTGAGATAGTGGAGAAGAAAGACATGGAAGCAAAACACATCCAGACAGCAGTGAAGGTCAGATGGGATTATCTCATTCCTTACGGGAAGGCTTGGAGGGCTAAGCAGAAGGCTATGGAGGAAAGGTTTGGGACGTTCTTGGACTCATATGATAATGTTGTGCGGCTCCTTCAAGTATTGAAGGAGAGGAATCCTGGCACTTATGTTAACGTACAACACACAAGATTGGAGAGTATACCAGATTTGAAGGTGTTGAAGAGAGTATTCTTTTCTTTTGCTATTTGCATCGAAGCTTTCCGGCATTGTCCTCCTGTGATGTTTGTGGATGGCACACTCCTGACTGGTCAGTACAAAGGGCAAATCCTTACTGCTATTGGTGTTGACGGGAACAATCAAATCATCCCACTTGCCATGGCATTCGTGGAGGGTGAGAACTTTCCAAGCTGGATATGGTTCTTGAGGCAAGTGAAAATCGCTATCGTGAAGGACCGACCGAACGTGTGTGTCATTCATGACAGACATGCTGGTATATTGAAGGCCGTGAAGACACTGAGGGATCCAACTGAGAACGAAACAACATCATGGAAGGACCTGCAGAGCCGGTGGTGCATGCGCCATCTTGGGGCAAATTTTTTCTCACAGTTCAAGAACAAGCGGTTGATGAACTTGTTCAAAAAATTATGCAAGCAGAATCAGCCACGGAAATACAATTTTATTTGGTCAAAACTAGATGAGTTTACTAAGAAGCAGGTTAAAGCCAGAAAGAAAATGGAACAAGATCAGGTTAAATTAGCAACATTCATCGCAGAGCTAGAGCAGCCTGTAGCTCTTTGTGACTTGCCAGCAATTGACCCTCCTGGCACTAAGAGGCCGAATGGCAGGGCAATAAAGAATTTTACTCAGTGGATAGAGAAAGAGCCTCCTGTGAATTGGTCTCTCCTGCATGACACCCATGGAGCTAGGTATGGCCACATGACAACCAACCTTGCTGAGGTGTACAACTTTGTACTTAGAGGAAATAGAGCATTGCCACTCACAGCTATTGTGGAGGCTGTATTCCATGGCACTTTGAGATATTTCAGAGAAAGGCTCGAGTTAGCAAAGAAGCATATTGCAGATCATCCGAAGACTCCTTATTGTAGCCGTGTCATGGAGTACATGGCAAAGAAGATAGAGAAAGCAAAGAAGCACACTGTCAGACTCATAGGTAATCAGGAAAGGAGGTATGAGGTTCAGCTACCTACCGATGGTTTCGGTACGTCAAATGAGGTGAAGACGCATGAGGTAAAAATTGGAATGGAATTTTATCCAACGTGTGAATGTACATGCAACAAACCGAAGTTGTTGCACCTTCCTTGCTCACATGTGTTGGCTGCGTGCGGCCAGATTCAGTTGGATGCCATCTCCTTCGTTTCCCCATACTATTTGAAAGAGTCAGTACGCAACACATGGACCGGTGAGATGACAGGGTTTAGAGTCGTCGGCAATTTCAACAAGGTAAATGATGATGAGAGAGTATACATCCCGGATCCTGGTCTTCGGCGAACCAGCAGGGGCAGACGCAAGGTAAAGCGCATCCGAAATGATATGGACCAATCTGAAGCTGGTGGAGCAACCAGACAGTGTTTGCTATGCGTGAATTATGGGCATAGGATGAAATATTGTCCCGACATTAACAAAGACGGTGCGTTCACATCGACGAGTGCGTCCACATCGACGAGTGCGACAAGAGGAGCAAGAGGTGGACGTGGTCGAGGCAGTCAAGGCCGAAGGGGACGACGAGGAAGAAATAATTCAGAAGCTATATAATGTCGGACTATGTTTTAATTTGCGATATGTCGGACTATGTTTTAATTTGTAATATTTCGAACTATGTTTTAATTTGTAATATTTCGAACTATGTTGTAATTTGTGATATGTCGGACTATGTTTTAATTTGTGATATGTTGGACTATGTTTTAATTTGTGATATGTCGGACTATGTTTTAATTTCAGATATGTCTTCGTATGCGTTGCTTAAAGATGCGATCGATAAAAAACACCGGGCCGCACTTATGGAAGCGGGCAAGAATTTAGATGTGTTGATCCCTCGCACCCCAAAGTCTAACTGGATGATACACCCTCAATGGGTTGATAGGTACGTTTGCATATCATGTTTTAATTTGTAATAGGTAATATTTGATGCTCGCTAACTGTTTGCTGTACATTCTTTTTATTTTGTAGGTTAATGTGGGCTGGACTGCTACCGTTGGCACGGCTGGTTGAGGGTACATTGGATGAGTGGGTTGATCATCCGGAGTTGGATGAAGCTGGTGAACCAATGCAGCTATGCAAGAGAAAAAGCAAACGCTTCTCTTACGACAGGTCACTCCTTACCTGCTTAGTAGATAGATGGAGACCAGAGACACATACGTTTCACTTTCCCTGGGGAGAGATGGCGCCTACTCTACAGGATGTGTCTTACTTGTTGGGATTACCGTTGGCCGGTGCTGCCATAGGTCCTTTAGAGGCAGATCCTGGCTGGCTAGCTACGATGCAGAGGCGTTTTCTAGCTGCGGTGCCAACTACTGTGGCCTTAGAGAAAGATCCTCACGGGCCTCGTTTTAAGTGGTTGAGCCAGTTTCAGGTAACCTTCTCGGTCAGCTAAATGAATGTTGTTTTTATAGTTGTCCTCACTACATAGAATAATACAAGTCGTTCCGGTTATATGTAGATTGTCGCGTTAGGACACCCCGGAGTTCAGTTGTCCGAGGCACAGGTTGATCGGTCCCTAGAGGCATATCTTCTTTGGTTGTTCGGGAAGACGATGTTCATAGAGAACCACGTGACCACTGTCGATGCGCGCCTCATCAGCATTGCACGAGAGATAGCTGACGCTCGTTGCCCAGGGGACATTATGTAGAGGAGCTTTGGTTCTGCTGTGTTGGCAGCTACGTACAGAGGCCTGTGCAAAGGTTGCATGTTGACCTCCCGTAGATCAGGTGTGGTTGGATGTCCACTATTGTTGCAGCTCTGGTCATATGAGAGGTTCCCTATTGGACGACCCTATGTCAGCATTGAAAATCCGTTTGGGTTGGTAGACATAGCAGGATCTTATGTGCCACATATCGGCGACTTGCCTACTGTGGGATCTGTTTGGGCACGAAGAGAGGTAATTTTGTATTACGTAACATTTCATTAGATTATTTCTTGCCATGCAATACTATTACTAATGTTTATTTGTTGTCATGCACAGAGACAGTTTGCGGGTATGCAGGTTAAGAGCTGCTACCCGTCCTTCACGGCGCAGTTTGATGCTTTGCACGAGGATGTTGTTATCTGGGAGCCCTACTCGGATCAGGCTATAACATCTAGGTATCCAGTTGGGCTATCTGCCTTGTGCACTAGAGATCGGCACTACTGGATGACCAAGGCGAGATTGGTGTTCGACGTGACGGTGGAGGAGATGGCTCTTCATAGGGTAATGAGACAGTTCGGTCGCTATCAAGAGGATGACATTCCAGTTATTCCACACATACCGGACCACGTGCACAAGTAAGTAATTCGAATTTAGTTGTCAGCACTGCTTTCAGAATGTTGCTTACCACGTTACCCGGTTGTTAATGTCAGGTTCAGCCGCGTAGGAGGGAACAAGTCCATGACTTTCTGGCTTGAGAACATTGGCCCTTATGTTCTAGAATGGACGACCGCGCCAACACATATCTGGGATGAGGTTAGACCCTTTGACTGGGACAAGTTCGGGTTCTATCTGCAGCGTTACAGGCATTCAACGAGGATCTACTTGGTTCCTCATGCTGCTCCCGATCAGATTGAAGAGCCTCTAACCAGCGATATGTACCCAACTTCCTCTATTATGGGAACCAGACACCACGCGGTACGCACCCAACTTCCTCTATGTTGGTTCTAATATGTGTACTCATGTCATAACGCGAACATTTACAATTGGCTAACTCTTCAATGTACAGAGTGACTTGACAGTCGAGGCGCGAGAGGAGGTTTCCGCTTTAATGCGGCGGGTTCATAGTGGGGATACTATCCCACAGCCAGATCTTCGGACATGGTTGAAGCGTTTTGATGACAAGCTACGAGGGATTTACGCAGCAGTGACATGTAGACGATCTTCGGACGTTGCGGTATCTCGTCCAGGACATCGTCCGCCACGTCCATCTATGCATCGTTCAGAGTCACGGCGCATGGCTTCACCGGCGCCACCTCCTTCACAACCAGCAAGGTCATCATGGCATCAGGCACCTCCTTCACATCCAGGGAGCTCGGCCTGGCAAGAGCCATCTCCTTCACAGCCGGGGAGGTCATCATGGCATCAGGCACCTCCTTCTCATCCAGGGAGCTCGGCCTGGCAAGAGCCATCTCCTTCACAGCCAGGGAGCTCAGCCTGGCATGAGCCACATCCTTCACAACCAGGGTGGTCTGCCTGGCATGAGCAACATCCTTCACAACCAGGGGGGGTCCGCATGGCATCAACAAATGGGGCCGCCAGGTAACTTTACTTTCGGTTTTTCTTTTAAGCAGTGTACGATCGCAATTCAATTTGACATGTGCTTCACTACTACAGTCAGCAACCAGTCGCTTCCGTTCACGCATGTCGTGCAGTCGCCGATGCTTAGTGGTGATGGTTCATTCTTAGACAGCTATGGCGATGACGATGACCAAGCTGCAGGAGACTTCTCTCAGCCTATGTATCATACTCCACCACCACCACCGACGCAGGAGACACAGACCGATTCAGGCGAGGCTATTTACGGTCGTGGTTTTCGTGACCCTCGCCCACCGCGTCAGCGCTTATCACCTTCCGGTCCGCGTCCGAGGAAAATCCAGACTCGTCGCCGTCCCCAGCAGTGATATGATTATATATGTATGAAACACCCATGTTAGTTTCAGACTATTCTCATGTATGAGGACTTATCTATGTATCAGACATCCTTCATGTATGTGTTACTATCTATGTATGAGTCATTATCTATGTAAGAGACTGATTTGTTTTCAAGGCCAGGTTGGTACATCGGCATTACTCTAATGTTTTACGAGAAACATTTGCAACCAGACTACAACAGATAATTAAGATGCATCGAAAATAACATGCCTAAAATAAGATACATAAAAATTAAGATACAACTTGCTGCGAATTTTAAGATACGACTTGCTGCAATGCGAACGTTACGATACAATAACATAAATCTACTGAGTCCAACGGGGATATTTTCCTTTTCCATCACCAGCTTCTTCTGCTGCCTTGGCTGCACGAGCCCTTTCTTTCTTCATCTGCCTCTCAGCCTCACGGGCCTCCTGTCGCTGTCGGTAAACCTCCGCCAGTCGTAGTCCCTCTTCTCGGTTTTTCTTCTTCATCTCATCAATAAAAGCCCTCTGCTTCACACAGTACTCTTGCCACTCTCTCTCCTGCTCTGCTTTCTCCTCTACTGCCGCCTTCGGGCGGCGCTCTTCCGCGTCCAAGCTTGCCCATGCACGACGACCTCTTACACGAATCTCGGTCACCGCCCAGTCCGGTTTTTTCGTGTCAATCCAACGATAGTACATGCACAGAGGCGGAGGAGACTACAACAAAAATAGAAATAGAAATATCAAATCAACAATAATATCAACAACGTGTTTATTCTTGGTGACTTAAACATACCGGAGGCCTGATGTACGGTGAAGTAGCAACGAGTGGATCTTCCTCATAATTGGCGCACATGAAAAACTTCATGCCCAACCAATCTGAAAAATCCGTCACCTCCTTCACCTTGCAGAGATCGCCACACCAACAACGAAGTACTTCCACCCCCCGAGGCAAAGTCGCACTCTTCATTTTCGTAGGCCTAATGCTTTGATCCGAGCAAGGCAAACTCATAATGACTAGCGCGTTGGTGTTTTGAAGTGCGTCTGGAAGATGGAGAAGAGAGTGAGAAAGAGCAAGCAGTGTGGGCAGAAGCAAAGAGAAGAGCGTGAGAGAGAGCAGGCAACGGCATCTCGTATATAAAGATGAGGAGCACTGTGTTGTCGGTAGAAGAAAATAAAACACGCGCGTCCGCCGCAGCAACAGCAACGCACCGCAGACAGCAGGAATCATACAAAGCAGACAAAGCAGCGCCGTCACTACAGTCTGCCAATCACTACAGTGTGGGCATCGGAATCAGCGTCGTCACTACAGTCTGGCCAGTCACTACAGTGTGGACATCGGAATTAAACAGTACAACTGAATTAAACAGTACAACTGAATTAAACATTACCACTGAATTAAACATTACAACTGAATTAAACAGTACAACTGAATTAAACACTACAACATTAAATCAACAGTACTACATAAAACAGTACTACATGAATGCATCATCCTCCTCCTCCGTCGATGCAGATCTCTTGCCCTTTGTCGAAGTAGAACTCTTGGCCTTCGACGATGAGGTAGTCTTGACCTTGCTGCTCGGCATGAAGAGGTCGTCTTCGTCCTCACTGTCTACTGACCATAAATCTGAATTCTTCCTCCCAAGCCTGATGTAAGATTCACTCTTATGCAGTTTGACGTTCTGCCATCTGCCATGCAACCTGAGAAGTTCTTTCCGTATCTCCTCAAATGTCCTGGGAGGCCACCCACTCCTAGCTAATGAGTGAGCCAACTCATTCATTATGGTGTCACTACTGATGAGTTCCTCCCATGGAACTACTCTATCATCCATCTTGAAATTGGCGGCTAGTTTGAGAAGACGATCGGACATACCAGAGTGAAAACTACGATCAAAAGGATAATGAGGATGAGACATCTCCACGAAAGGAGGGCGGGAGCGAAAGGCGTGAGAGAAAGGGGGACAGAAGGGCCTGCTCACCCACCTTACTGCGGATGTGGTTATATATGTGGTGATATAGGTTCACAAGAGAAGATGGCGGGAGAGAAAGGCGGGAAAGAAAGGCGGGAAAGAAAATGGCGGGAGATAATGGCGGGAGAGAATGTCGGGAGAAAAAGTGGCGGGAGAGTATGGCGGGAAAGAAAATGGCGGGATATTAGGGGGGGGAAATAAAATGGGGGGATAGTACGGCGAGATAGTACGATCACTGTGGCAGATGACTGAAAACAACAACTAGCTCCTGATCACGCTCTTTGAAGGTTATGAGCACCAAATTGTTGACTTCAATAGACGACGCCCGAAGAAAATTACCGAAGCCTTCCTTCTTGAACACCATTCTATCACCCAAGCCAATAAAGTAGGAACAAGGAATGCTCACAGATATATCATCATCTTCTGAATCCAAAGTAATTTCAAGAGTTAAAGAACCGGTCCTAGGAATTGACACAAATTCCGTCAAACTCCTCACAACCATGGTCGGAATAACCTGACAAAAAACATCAAGTTATATGATGTTGAGCTTACAAATTTAAAACAGTAGCCAAAAACAAAGCTCACCATATGTTGACCATTGACATTCATGGAATCAATCCTATGAACAAAAGGAGTACACAATATGTAGTTGTCATCAAAGAGCTGTCGCGACATGACATACATTTGGTGATAATTCAGACTGAAGATACCACGACTATAAAAACAACTGTCAACAAGTTCCCTCTGAGTTTCACTCAGATCCTCAAGAGCTACAAAAAAAATAATTTCACAAATTTAGCAGAACAGCAAAACGTAAAAGTTGAAACAAAACTTTAAATCACTCAAAAAAAAAACTTACCAACACAGGGTAAAGGGAACAACATAACACCATCCCGATGAATATCAACACTACACCATGTTCCATAGTGCTCAAGCCTAACAGTCATCATGTCACGATGACGGAGACCATAATCATTCACAAGTTCCTCCCAGGAAGGACCATGGAATTTACTGCTCACCCGACCATGTGTAAACAGAACATGGTATAAGTTACCCTCACTGTTGTGAAGAGCAAGATCAATATCTGTGTCACCCCTCCGAATAGCTAAAGCTCTACACTCCTCAATGTACCGAGCAAGATGTGATCTAACACTGCACGGAACATACTACAAAAAGGATGGAAGCAAACATCATAATCATATAAACAAAGGCATTAGAACACATTCCAACCTAAACAACATGAACCATATGCCACAATCAGATAAACAAGATATAGAATCTTACAACACGCCTTGAACAACGACGATCCAGCACCACAGTGAAGACAGACTCACTAGAATCAAAGGAAGAACAAGGGCCACCTGGAGCTCGGCAAAAGGGGCAAGCCATTACCTGCAAACAAACGGTGACCAAAAAAACACTACACTTGCCTGCTCACCCACCTTGCTGTGGAGGGGGTTTTATAGGGTCAGAAGAGAAGATGGCGGGAGAGAATGGCGGGAAATAAGGGCAGGAGAGAAGGGCGGGAACGAGAATGGCGGGAAAGAAGGGCGAGAACGAAACTGGCGGGAAAGAAGGGCGGGAAAGAAGGGCGGGAGAGAAGGGCGGGAAAGAAGGGCGGGAGAGAAGGGCGGGAACGAGAATGGCGGGAAAGAAGGGCGGGAACAGTAGGACGACCGTGTGCTAGTTTTGCAATTTGTAATGTTTTGATCTTATTTTCCCAGTTTGTTCAAAAATATGTACTATTTGTGCAAAAAAAATCGGGAAAGAAGGGCGGGAGAGAAGGGCGGGACAGAAGGGCGGGAAAGAAGGGCGGGAAAGAAGGGCGGGAGAGAAGGGCGAAGAAAATGCAGTATAAACGGAAAACCGAATTAGGTCACATGCAACTTCGGTTGACTGTTAACGTAAAGTGCATGGACTCTTTGGTCAACGGTTGACCAAAGAGTACTCTTCGGCCAACCAAACACCAAAGAGTACTCTTCGGCCAACCAAACACCAAAGAGTCCTCTTCGCCCAGCACAGCATGTCTTCGGCCTACGGTTGACCGAAGAGTCCTCTTCGGTTTTCTGCTGACCGAAAAGTCCTTCTTCGGTCAACTGTTGACCGACGGGGTGCTATTTTTGAAATATACGTTTTGGGCCTGCTGGTTTTCAAAATTACTCTAAATACGATGCTAGTTACAAAAAAAAAAATCTGCGCGTGCAAACGGCTTACGGTTACACGAGGATCGTACATTTGCCGTTGGGCACGCATGGGCGGCCATGGGTCACGATCTTTTGCGTTGTCCCTACTAGTTGGTTGTTCGGTATGAGGGTTTTCTAAACAAAAAAATTGCTCCGATTCTATAATATCGAACCTGAACTTTAGGTGAACTTGAAGCATGATACTAGTTGATTCAGTATTCATACTGGTACGTTTGGAAGAATGGCTTCAAATTGAACCATCGTTTGAAACAATAAACGAGTAAATTATAAGATGCTTCGAAAAGAAGACTGATCATATACTTTGGATCCTAAACGTCTACTTCCATTCATCCTCATCGGTAAGATTGATTCTACTATCTCCAGCCATGAACTGGCACTCGGCTTAGCATTAACTTTTTTTTATGACCACTCAAGTACCTAACTTGAATTCTATCCCACTGTACGTGGTATGGTACGTCAGGGTGTCAGACAGTACAAATTGTATAGCTGTACGCCTTCAATGCAGAACGGAAGTACCGATCCAATTCGAAGAAGAATTCAGGAGATCTTGAGCTACGCTTACCAGACTTGAGGTCGGCGACGCAGATGTCCTGGAGGTAGTCCGGGTCGCCGGCAAGCGACGGCACCGCGAGGACAAGCGCCTCCACCGCAAGAAACAGGGCGGAGGAAACCCGGGCCATCATCATGGTGCCCTGCTCCACTCCACTGCTGCGATTGTTCAACTCGCCGCCGCCTTCCGCACCTCTCCTGCGCTCCGATGGCTGCTGCCGCTGCTGGTCTGGTTTGACCGGATGCCGAGCAGGTCCGGTACTTATATAAGGGGTGGGATGAGGCGAAAAGATTGGGCTCAAAGCAGAGTTGGTGTGACCGTGCGGGTTAAGGAGGCGGGTGACCTGCGAAACTAGCAAGTAGGAGTAGTCCTACTTCAAGCTCAAGCAAAGGGACGAGGTGATGTGTGAAGATTTTGGGTTGGTGATTGGTCACTGCGACGCAGATCGTTGCGCTTGGAGATTTAAGTACCATTTCTCCGCTTCCCGGGCGACGGTACTCATGCCGAGTCTTTCTCACAAAGGCTAGTTTGGTGTCGAAACCTGAAGTGAGCTGCGAGTACTTTTGAGCATAAACCAAGACCTGACCTCCAGGGTTTCAGCTCACGGCCAGCATGTCAAGTCAGGCAGTAGGTAAGCCACGGAAAGGAAAAAAGATGCATGTTATGAGGACATAATCATGTGTTTTACTTTTGTTAAAGATGAGGTGAGATGGCGATCGCGCGCTTACCGTGGAGTAGCATGCTAAGTAGTATGACGCTACATGGATCAGGACGTCCCGTTACGCTGCTGGTGACTAGAATTAACAAGCCTTATCCGGGTGGCAACGGTCTTGGGACGAAATCGTCGTGTTTCTAGAGGATGATTTGAACCGGCGTGCAAGCACCCGCGGATGCTGTAAAAAAAGGATGGATTTCGACCTTTGGATGTGAACCCAAACTACAAATCACCAACCATTTCAAGGTTGGATTTTTCGGTTATGCTGTGGAGTGTGAAGCCCCCAATTTGGCGAACATTAGGATTGCAAGCACTCGACCGCTAAAACAGAGTGAAAAGAAAAACTGCTAAAACAGAGACGCTTTCAATTTTCTGTACGTTGAAATATACCTATGAAAGAAGTAGTAATGCCTTCAAGTCTTGATGTTCTTTAGTCTGAACTTCACTTCGGTGCATGGTTGGACACTTCGTGAACACGGTTAGCTGAATGGTCACTTATCTGACTTTTTGCTCTGTCCAGCTAAGTTTACGCTCCTATTACAAGATGCCCACGCTTTCCTGTGGAAATATTTCAGAAGCAAGATAAGGATTCCCCAGCTAACCAAAGTGCCATTTGCATGGAGGGAGACTCTTCGGATCTAACACAAAGCAGCATTGCTTGCTTGATCAGTATGTTAAAGCAAATCAAATCAAGACATTTTGTCATTGTATGTAAAGCGACAAGCTAGGGTCCTGGGTTTGTGGTAGTCTGACTTTTTTGGTGTTCGAAAGGAATGTCCAGGCGTGAAAATGAATTTCAGTATCTGATCACCAACAAGATCTGGGACCGTTCTTTCTGAAAATAAGATCCTGGACCTAACAAGAAATGGAATCGCAAGCAAAGCATTATGATAAAGCATAACCGGACTAGATTAGAGACAGCAAGATAACCTCCTTCTACCTACCTACTTCACTGGAAACTCCCTTTCCAAACCTGCCTTTGATAGACTCATGTTTCCCCGATAAGACACAGCAGAAGGCCATACAATATATAGGACAGTGCATCCACACGCTGGATGGAAATTTGGAACGCTTTAACCGGTGTTAGCATGAGGCAATGGGTGGATTGAAAACAGTATCATCTCAAAGAAGAACTGGAGTGCGAGGAGGGTTTCGGAAATATTCTGCATCATGTATTCACTACTAGAATTTAATGCTATGCCGAGTGTCACGGACACTTGGTGAAGGGCCAAAAAAAGCTCGGCAAAGCGTACTCGACGTACACCTCTCAAGCAAACCGAATTTCGTCGAGAGTTGTCCAGCGGGTACTCGGCAAACAGTTTGCCGAGAGCCAGAAGCCTCCTCTTGGCAAAATAAAGCGATTTAACGGCCACCAATTAAGGACGGCGCCGTCAGGTCTTTACCGAGAACTTTAGTACAACTCGTCAAATGTATACCCGTTTACCGAGCGCCAACTCTCGGCTCCCCAGGAACTGTCACGTTGACGAGTTTGTTTTTCTGCCTTTCGGCAAAAGGACAACCAAGCTGCCAACGCCTGCCGGTGGCGGGGTCTGCCCCTCCTTCGGCTGCACAAGGGATACACATGTCGCAAGGATATGTTACTGCAAATAACCCACCACATCCTTAAATTAATTATACCTTGCTTAAAAGTCCAAACGCGAGTTGCGAATGAGCATCTTCATTGACTAGGCTCCACTGGAAAAAAAACTAACGATTGAATCACGCCATGAAACCCCCCATAAAATAGAAATATGCATTGAAACAATTATTTGCCGAGAGCCATACTACGGCCTCTCGGCAAAGCATACCCACCGGCACCGAGCTGTCAACCACTGACGAACTTGCCACGCGACACCTCTTTGCCGTGAGCTTACTTTTTGGCTCTCGACACACCATGCCTTTGTCGAGTTTCTTATTTTTGCCGAGTATGTTTTGCATTTGTAACAGTAAATGCCTCTCTTTTGTGTGCTCTATCTTTTGCAGAGTCCATCTCTCGGCTTAAGTCGCTTTGCCGAGATCCCATGGTTTAGATCTCGGCGTAGCCCAAAACAATCGGCGTACATCAATTTTCCAGTAGTGATCACGTGAATAGCCTTGTGCATCACGTATAGGACTAGGAGACTAGTTAGAGATATTTGCTTGATCACATTTATCTTTCTATCTCTTTATCCTCTCCATGTAACCCTCTACGGTTGAACTGAACCCCTTGTAGTCCTACAAAACCAAGTTTCGGTACAACCAATACATACATTGCGGGCTCCCATGTATAGGAGTTGACACACTTCACCAAATCCTGACACAACATTCAGAGCCATTTTGTTCCTCCACATGTTAGGATTTAAATAAAACTAACTTGGACTGACGATGTTTTCAGCAGAACTATCTTGGTGTTGTTTTTTGTGCAGAATAAATGTTCTTCGAATTGGGCAAAACTTAGCGAGGATTTTTTTATTGAATATATAAAAAATATTGGAACAAAGACCCGTCGGAGGGGTCCCACTGGCCGCTCACAAGGGGCCAGGATGCGCCCTGCTGCCTTGTGGGTCCCTCGATGCTCTGTTTGCCCTACCTCCAACTCGATAAGTACCATCTTCCCGTGAAAAAATGAAGAAATTTCATCGTGTTAAACGATACGGAGCCATCGTCACCTCATGTTCTTCTCCGGGGGGCCTAATCTGGAACCTTGTTTGGGCTTCGGAGAGGGGAAATCGTCGTTGTCGTCATCACCAACCCCTCATCATCGATAACCTGATGATGCTTACCACCGGGAGTGAGTAATTCCATTGGAGATGGATGAGATCGATCATGTAATCGAGTCAATTTGTTTGGGTCTGATCCCTAGTATCCATTATGTTATGAGATTGATATTGCTATGACTTTGCTATGCTTAATGCTTCTCACTAGGGCCCGAATGCCATGATTTCAGATCTGAACTTATTATGTTTTCATGAATATAAGGGAATTTTAGATTCTATATTGCAAGTTGTATGCACCTATTATGTGTTATGACCCGCAGACCCCAAGGTAGTAATAATTGGGATTGACTCCGGTGATGACCGTAATATGAGGAGTTCATGTATTCACTATGTGTTAATGCTTTGTTCCAGTTCTCTATTAAAGGGAGGCCTTAATTATCCTTAGATTTTCATCCGGGTCTCGCTGCCACGGGAGGGTTAGACAAAATATGTTATGCAAGTTCTTATTATAAGCACATATAACTATATGATTGATGAATTGGAGCTAATTTTGTGCCACTCTAGATTGTGACTGTTACATGGTTGATGTCATCAAAATATCTATTGCTACTCGAGGCCTACACTTTTCTCATATTGAGTTTGCTAAGTTACTACAATTGCTACTGCTACTGTTACCATTACTATCCAAACTATCAAACTATTGTGTTGTTAATACTTTGCTGCAGAGAATTAATTTCCTAGTGCTTGAATTGACAACTCAAATGCTAAGGCTTATAAATATCTTTGGCTCCCCTTGTGTCGAATCAATAAATTTGGGTAAAATACTTCCCTCGAAGACTATTGCGATCCCTATACTTGTGGGTCATCAAGACATTTTTCTGGCGCCCTTGCGAGGGAGCATAGCTCTATTTATTAAGTTCACTTGGGAATTAAATATTTGCTGATTACTATGAAGAAACTGAAAGACTCTAAGACCAAGATCATGCCCTCTATGACGAGGGGAGGTAAGGAATTGCCAACTAGCTCCGCAGTTGATTCACCTTTTGTTTTGAGTCAGCTTGCGAGACATCCACCTGCTATTCAATCTGATATGTCACAAGTGATAGATACTGTTTCTGCTATAAATGATATTCATGATGATGCTATTACTTTACTTACTGAAACTGTGCCACTGGGTGAATTACTTGATGCTCATATTGCTAAAGCTAGAGACACTACATGAATCTGAGAATTTACCATCAGTCCATTCTTTGTCGTCTGCTAGCAGACGACACAAATGGTGTTTGCCGTCCGCTTCCAAAAAGCAGACGGCAAAGAAAGGCCTCATGGCAAGGATGGTTTTTGCCGTCAGTCCATTCTTTGTCGCCGCCGACCCACCACCCCACCGCGCCCGTCGCCGCCGACGACCCGCCGCCTCGCCGCACCGTTGTCTGCTGGTGCAGATCCACCGCCCCGACGCCCCACCGTCCGCGGCCGCCACCCCGTCGCCCCGCCGCTCCACTCCGCCACCATCGCCCTGCCGGCACGCCGTCCGTGGCTCCGCCGCCCTCGACGCCACTGATACGTCTCCAACGTATCTATAATTTTTGATTGTTCCATGCTGACATATTATCATTCTAGGATACTTTTTGAGTATTTATTTACTGATTTATAATATTTTTGAGCACTAACCTATTGACCCAGTGCCCAGTGCCAGTTCATGTTTTCTGCGTGTTTTTGCCTTTTCAGAGTTACAATATTAAACGGAGTCCAATTGCCACGAAACTTTTTGGTGATTTTTTTCTGGACCAATACAAGACCTAGAAGCTTCGGAGGAGGGCAAGGAGATGCACCAGGGGCCCACAAGCCATCTGACCGCGCCCCAAGGGGGGGCGGCCAAATATGTTGTGGCCCCCTGGAGCTTCTCCCGACGTCGTTCTCTGGCCTATAAATTCACATCAACCCTAAAAACACCAGAAGCGCTCCCGAAACACTTTTTCCGCCGCGGCAAGTCTCTGTTCCGACGGGAGGCCATCTACACCTCCGTTCCGGCACCCTGCTGGAGGGGAGATCAATCACAGAGGGCCTCTTCATTAACCTTGCTGCCCTCACCATGATGTGTGATTAGTTCACCACAGACCTACGGGTCCATAGGTAGTACCTAGATGGCAATCTCTCTCTCTCTCTTGATCTTCAATACAATGTTCATCGCATCTTTGCCTTGATATATCTGATGTAATCCCTTTGTATGGTGTGTTTGTTGGGATCCGTTTTGAATTTATGTTCAGATTATTCATGAAAAGTATTTGAGTCAAACCTGATTACTATGATTCTTATTTGCATGATCATCATAGCTTCGTAATGCTCTCCAGTCTATTGAGATAGTTTGGCCAACTAGATTGATATTTCTTCGGTGGGAGTGGTGTGTTGTAGTAGGTTCTGTCGGTGTCAAAACCGGCGGATCTCGGGTAGGGGGTCCCGAGCTGTGAGACTAGGATCGATGGTAACAAAGGGATGAAGGAGACGATGTTTACCCAGGTTAGGGCCCTCCTATGGAGGTAAAACCCTACGTCATGCTTGATTATATTGATGATATGAAGGTTACAAAGTTGATCTACCTCGAGATCGACTAACTAAAACCCTAGATGAGTTTCTGTATCCTATGATCTAAAACCCTCCCGGTTTATATAGACACCGGGGGGGGGGACTAGGGTTTACACATGGTGGGCCTCCTGCCGAGGATGGAGATGTCGACATTCTCATCTTGACTTGGAGTGTACGACGCGCCTTTGGGGCTTCCTTCTGGAACGTGGAGTCTTGATATGTCCGGCCCTTCTTCGGAGAATGGCCCACCAAGCCGGCCTATCGAGAGATGAACCGGCAGCCCGAGGACCCCTTAGTCCGGGACTCCCTCAGTAGCCCCCGAACTAGCCCCCAACGCCAAGGGTCTCAGCTCCAGTAGCTTCGTATGATCAGAGTCTTCGGCTTGCGGGGTGAGTTCTTCTTCCCTTTCCATGATCGGGTGAGACTAGTTCAGTTTCCGATGACACGTATTTCTTCCGATCATATGTTTGACCGAACACCATGAATTGCTTAGCCCCGAAGGCCAATCGCCAAAGTGTAAAAAATGTTTTCTGACACCTCCTTCGGACGAAGGGACATGGCCTACCACGACCACTGAACCAGTTATGAAAACTTGATTCGCTGTTTGGGGCCGTTTTTTCAGCGACGCGACTTATCAATGCGCATATCGTGCTCCGTTTCACACGGGATATGATTAATCTCCACACGCTCATAACGGCACGCATGTCTTGGGAAGCGGAGGGATTTGCGGCGGGGCAAGCGAGGATAATCGGTGGCACGTCCCATAAAAAGGGGGAAAACCCCAAGGCCTATTCACGCTTCCCATTCGCATCCATCGCCTCTCCAATCTCTCCGAGCCCCAAGAGCCCAGATCCAGTTCTACCTCACCCTTTCCTCCGAGCTTAGCCATGGCGGGTTCTGGTTCCAACGGCAAGTGGGAGGCCTCCACGGTCACTGACCAGGATATTCGGGACCTGAAACAGGCCAGCTACCTCCCTGCCAATGTCTTCCACCGCGCCCCAGAGTAGAACCAGGTGATTCCCACCCCCAAAGCAGGCGAGAGGGTGGTGTTCGTCCCCCACTTTATCCGGGGACTGAGCTTTCCGCTCCACCCCTTTGTCAGGGGTCTCATGTTTTTCTACGGTCTGGACTTCCACGACCTTCCGCCTAACTCCTTCATGCACATATCGGCATTCATCATCTTCTGCGAAGCCTTTCTGCGGGTCGAACTGCACTTCGGCCTGTGGCTCAAGGTCTTCAACGTCAAGCCGAAGACCGTGGCAAGCGAGCACACAAACTGCGGAGGGGCGGTCATTAGCAAACTCCCCCGTGTCGAGTGGCCATCTGGCACCTTCATCGACACGATCAAAACTTGGCAGAAGGAGTAGTTCTACATCACCGAGCCAAGGGACGAGAGCTGGGCGGCCCCCGCCGAATTCAGATCTGGACCCCCACGAGATTGACCTCGTGGCTCAAGAAGGGCCTCAACTGGGGGTCGGACGCTGAAGTTAAGCTGCTGCAGAAGCGCATCACCTCGGTGATTGAGGCGAAGGTGGAGCTGGTCAACGTGGTCCAGGTCATGCTCCACCGCCGTATCCTCCCCTGCCAGCGTCGGGCATCCCCCATGTGGGCTTATCGTCCTGACGACGAGCCTACCGTGCGCCAATTCTTCTGCACCACCCCGGAGAAGCTGTGGAAGGCTCTGTTCAAGCCTCAGAAGAGCTGGCCGGCCAAAGAAGAAGATACATGCCTAAGCACCGTCAACCCTCCGACTCAGGTATAGTATAATTTCAATTCATTGATTCTGTTTCTTCGGCAAAAAGATCTGAACGCCTTCTCCCTTACTTCCACAGAAGTGGCAGAGCAAAGCCGCGAAGGTTAATTGCCCGGCTCCACAACCTGAAGACCCCAGGTCGGAGCTGTTGGCGGCGATGCTTGTCGTGGCGCCGTACTCGGCGCCCGAGAAGAAAGAGAAGAAGAAGAAGAAGAAGGCCAGAGAGGGCCTCCGCATTAAGGACCAGCGCGATGCTACGTCCGAAGAAACCCATGCCTCCTCCGGCCATGAGGAGGAGCATGACGACGGGAGGGAAGGAGTTTCTCCCCCCGCAAGAAAGAGGGCGGCGTCATCGGACGCCGCGGATGAGGCAGCTCCTCCTGCCCCGAAGAAGGCATGCCGGGCAAGGTTGATCCTGCCCGACGACAGCTCGGACTCCGACGCAGAGTCCGAAGACTTTGAGAGGGTTCCCCTAAGGAACCTAAGGGTTAAGCCCCCAGCTCAAAGGTATGAATCCGAAGACTCAGTGGGTTATTTATGCAAAGTTTCCAATGTTTTAAGTACAAAAACGTTTTGCAGCCCCCCGCGCGTCCTCCCCACCGACCAAATATCGGATGGGGAGTCTCCACCTACTGAGCTAGCGGAGAGCGGGACCACGTCGCACCCTACACCTCCAGGGGTCACGAAGGATACTGCGGAGGTGTCATCCAGCCAGGCTCCGTTGGAGCCGAACACAGGCGGAGGGAGCGACCATGCCATGGCCGAGGCAGATGCCGCGGCCGCCAAAGGCCAGGGAGAGAGAACTCCCCAGGCTACTGAGGACCAGGGGGAGAATGCTCCCCTGGTCGCCGAAGAGGAGGGGCAAAGAGATGTCCAGTCCCCTCTGAGGGCGTCTCCGGAGCACTCTGTGCGTCCAGAGTTACCGGCTCAGTCCACGATCAGAGATCGGACTGCCCGGTCACCACCAACGCCACCAACGGCTGGGTGGCCAGTAATGGAGGAGGCGCTAGCAAGCGCCCCCATCTCCGAGGATCACCGCACTCTTATGGGTGCGGTTTTGTAAGGAATTCAGTCCGTTGACAACGGACTGAAGGAGGCCTTCAATGGTCTCCTGGCGGGCTTCAAGGTGAGTCAAGTAATACCTTTTTCCCGAACAATGCTAATTTTAAGTTTGCTCTATCTTTATATATGTAGTAGCCCCCGAGCCCCGGATGGGCTTGCCAAAGCGCATCCGGGGGTCCAACAAGATGGAACGAATAATGATGCACAAGTCACCACTTAGTCTTTCCATGTTCTAAAAGTCATTTAAAAGGACCGAACAGGGAGGCATATCCTTCATAGTTCGGGGGTTTGAACGCACATAACTAGATGTATACTTCTTGTAGGCCTCATCATCGGCGGCGGCCGATAATGCCGCTGAGCTGACCGAGCTAAATCGGAGGCTCAAAATCTCCGACGAGGAGCTTGATAGCCTGAACAAGAGGTTCGACGAGGCACAAGGTAAGCCGAATTGTAATTTCCGAGATATATATCGGTAGTGATCCGCACTAGTAACCCAGTGTGACCGTTTGTCTATTGCTTCCACAACTTCAGCTATGGAGAAGCTGTGGAGGTCGAAAAACTCACGGCCGAGCTCCAGGACATGAAGCAAAAGGCCGCGGATGAGAAGGCGACCGCCGAACAAGCAGCAGCCGCGCTTTCCGATTTGAAGGCTGTAAGCGCCAAGCACGAGGCTCAGGTGGAGGAGGTGCAGCAAGAGCTCAAGGATGCCGGCGCGAAGTGTGAGGCCCTTGAGCAGAAAGGCAAAGAGCAGGCCGCTGAGCTAGCCACGCTAAAATCCGAGCTCCAAAAGGAGCGGGTGGATAGGCGGTCCTTACAAGAGGAGGTTTGCCAGGTCAAGGCTGTCATTGATGGTAAGTCGTATTCACTGCAATGCACCTTTGGTGGTAGCAAGTTTGCTTTGCTTACCCAGGTGTGGCGTTCCTTAGGCGTCTGTGCGGATCTCCAGAAGAGTGCGGTGGACGCCAACAAGTTTTATGCTTCGCGGGCAGAGGATGATGAGGCTCGGCTATTCTGGGCGCAATTTGAGTCCCCCGAGCGGTCTCCTCTCCTCGTCAAGCAAATGAAGCAGCTGATGGAGATGCACAGGGTGGCGGAGCCGGCCATGAAGGACCTCTGCATCCGTCTGTGGCCCGATGAGCCATTGCCGAGCAGCTACTTCGGCCTGGTGCGCTCTACCTGCATCGAGGGTGCGCGGATGGCCTTTGCGAGGACCATGGTGCACTGGCCAAAGCTCCAGCCGACCAAGATGGCCACCGCACCTCCGCCTCCTGACAAGAGTCATAGGTGCCCCGAGCTGTACTTCCCCCATGTAATGGAGGGTGCACGGGCAATAGAGGCTCAGTGCTCCAAGGACGTTCTGTATGAATGAACGTGTTGTAATATGTCCGAAGACTTTAACGCTTTATAATTAATGTTGCATGGTTTATCATGTCTTATAAGTAGTTTTTATGTTTATTTATACTCCTATGTGGCCGGTTCATCTGAAAGCAGCGAGTCGTCGGCTTCATCTCCCACGTAGATACTGCGCGGGGTGTCCCTGTATCCGCACTTTTTACCCTTAGCCGAAATATCGGCGCCCGAAGGGAGTAGTGCGAGCGGGACAAGGCAATCGGACTATGGTGCTCTATCGCTTTCACTTAGCCGTGGGAGTGTAGAAAATGCGGGGGGCGGATAACCAGCCCCCAGTGTGATGTTCGGGGCCGAAGCCCACATCACATGGTTTGTACAAGAACGAAACCCCTCGTATAACACGGAAGAACCTCTATCGATCTTTTTAAGTATGACACTTATGCTCGGATTTGCAGCGGTTCTCGCTTACTATGACGGTCAGTTTTCGGCTTTCTCCCCTGAGGTGCTTGACCAGACAAGCTGGAAGCACAATCACAGAGGTTCTCCCTTTGCCCTTTTAGCCGAACGAGCGGAACGTAAGAGGGCAAGCACAAGAGCCGGGCAACCCAACTATTGACCCAAGACATAGTTCGGATCCGATGCATATAAAGCAAAACCCAAGACGCCAAACACACAACCAGTTGGGCGGAGGTGATGTTCAAGGCGATTTGAAATTCGAGCCCCCGGTCTATAAACCGGTTGCATCATAATATATACCGAACAGTTTTCGCAAGAAGCGTGACCAAGATAAGAACAGAGAATGTATAAAAGACAAAGAAGTAGCCATATATAATGGTTTTGTACTCGCTCGATAATTCTTAAAACTTGGATTGCCGAGGCAACTGTTTACAGGTAGATAAAATATAAAATTTACAGAGGGGAGGCTGTACCAAGAGTCTTCGATTGATGACACGACGTCTTCGATGTGCCTTGTAGCCTGTCCGTTCATGTTCCTCTGTGGGGGTTGCATCCATTAGGAGTGATGCTGTCGCCGAGCGGACCTTGGAAAAAGGTCTTGAGAAGTCGCCGAAGTATCAATGAGCTTTATGCTTTTTAACAGGTCCTTGATGGTACCTGTGTTTTGTCCGAGGACGTGTATTGGTATTGGCCGGTCCAGCCGAACACTTACCACTTCAAGGTTGCTCCCCATTGCTACCCATGGGATCTTGAGCACGAAGTTGTGCCTTCTTGGCACGTGTTTGGCGGTCGTTAGGGCTGTGCAATGGGGGGCGTACCCCTATTTCCGGGGAGCAGAAGAGTCTGGGAGTTCGGATTGAAACCAAACTTGTTTGTCGACCTTACGGGCCTTTGCGGCCGATTTGGGTGTTTGCCGACCGTCCTCATAATGGAATTTGGCCGCCAGGGCCAATGCATGTTCCTCAGTTCGAAGGGAATGCTCTATGTTGCCGTTGACGGTGATGACCCCCTTGGGACCAGGCATCTTGGGCTTGAGGTATTTGTAATGTGGGATGGCGTTAAAGCGAGCGAACGTTGTTCGGCCGAGCAGGGCGTGATAGCCGTTGCGGAAGTTGTCGGGCGAGCCGAACACTACTTCCAGGCTAACAAAGCCTGTGCACCGGGCTTCGACACCTGGGATCACTCCTTTAAAGGTAGTGTTGCTAGGCTTTATCCTTGACGGATCTATGCCCATCTTTTTCACTGTATCTGAGTAGATCAGATTGAGGCTACATCCTCCGTCCATTAGGACTTTAGTGAGGTGATACCCATCGATAATGGGGTCTAGGACGAGTGCCGCCGAACCTCCATGACGGATACTGGTCGGGTGATCTCGTCGATCAAAAGTGATCGGGTAGGCCGACCATTGGTTAAACTTCGGGGCTACAGGCTCTACGGCGTAGACCTCTTGAAGGGCGCGCTTTCTCTCCTTTTTAGGTATATGAGTGGCGTATATCATGTTCACCGTTTTTACTTCTGGAGGGAATTTCTTCTGACCTCCATAGCTCGGACCGTGGGGCTCCTCGTCGTCCTCGCTGCGTGGGCCTTTGCCCTGGTCCTCGGCTACGAGTTTGCCGGCCTGTTTAAACACCCAACAGTTACGGTTGGTGTGGTTGGCGGGCTTGTCCGGAGTGCCATGGATCTGGCAAGGCCTCTCCATGATCTTGTCCAGCGGGGTGGGTCCGTCGCGGTTGCCTTTAGGAGGCTTCTTCCGCTGCCCGGATCTTGGGTTGCGGAAACTGGCGTTAACGGCCGTGTCATCGGCGTCGCTAGTGCTGTGCCGCCATTTATTTCTGTTACGTCGTGGTTTCCCGTTTCCATCCCGGACTTCGGAAGTACCGGGGTCTTCGGGGTTGTGGCTTCACCTTGCTAGCCAGTTATCCTCGCCCGCGCAAAAGCGGGTCATGAGCGATGTGAGGGCGGACATGGTCCTGGGCTTATCCTGGCCGAGCTGGCGAGCCAGCCACTCGTCCCGAATATTGTGCCTGAAAGAGGCTACAACTTCGGCGTCTGGGCAATCGACGATCTGGTTTTTCTTGGTCAAGAACCGGTTCCAGAATTGTCGAGCGGACTCTCCTGCCTTTTGCACGACATTGCTTAGGTCAGAGGAGTCCGGGGGCCGTACATAGGTGCCCTGGAAGTTAGATCGGAATGCATCCTCGAGGTCGTCCCAGCACCTGATAGAGTTTTCGGGGAGACTGTTTAACCAGTGCTGAGCTGGCCCCTTAAGTTTAAGGGGTAGGTACTTGATGGCGTGGAGGTCGTCTCCTCGTGCCATGTGAATGTGGAGGAGGAAATCCTCGATCCACACTGCTGGGTCAGTTGTTCCGTCGTATTGCTCGATGTTGACGGGTTTAAACCCTTCCGGAAACTGATGCTGCATTACCTCGTCAGTGAAGCAGAGCGGGTGGGCAGCGCCTCTGACCCGGGCTATATCGCGCCGGTAGTCGGCGTATGTTCTGGCCTGGTTTTGGTCCCAGACTCTGTTGTTTCGGTCGCGCCAGGGCCGGTACTCGTCCCTTCTACCAGGGGAATACTCTCTAGATCCGTAGATGGATCTCGTGCGGCCTGTTCTATCAGCCAGGTCGCGTCGCAGGTCATACCTGTCGTCGTGCTCCATTGGCTCCTTTCCCCTTCTGCGGGGTATCGCCGGCCTATAACCGGCCTCGCCAGCCGTCCTATCACGTCCTCGGGGAGGGCGGTCCGGCTGGTCGTATGGAGTGTGCTTGGGGGACGGCGTATTGGGGAGCTCATCGTCGAACTGTGGCAGCAGCCGCCGGCGGGGGTAACTCTTGGGTTGGTCCCATAGACCGGCGCCGTGCTCTTCCTCGGTTGATAGAACGCTTGTCCATCTATCATTGAGGGTGTCTTGTTCGGCCTTGAGTTGCCGCGCTTTTGCCTTTAGGCTCCGGGCAGTGGCTAAAAGCTGTTGCCTGAACCGTTCCTGGTCCTCGATGGTCTCGGGGACGATGATGTCATCGTCGTCCGGGCTATCCTCCTCCTCTACAGGGGGGAGGTAGTTGTCATCATCGGAGTCGTTCGGATCTTCGGGGTCGCGCTGGTCCTCCGGCCTTTCCTGGTCCTCTAGCGGATTCTCGTGTATGTCGGGGTCGCCGAGGTCTTCCGGGGTATCATTTTCCCCAGTGCCGGCAATAGCTTCCCTTCCCTTTTTTGGCTTTGATCGCTTACGCGGTTTCTGGTGTCTTGACGGCGCCTCACCTGAGTCATCGCCATTGTTTGCTGGTGTGCGCTCGCCGTTACCGGCTGGCGTATCCACCATGTAGACGTCATAGGTGGAGGTAGCAGTCCATCGCCCGGTGTTAACGGGGGTTGGAGCATGATCCTCTTCCTCCATGTCTTCTGCCTCTTCGGAGGCGTAGTCCAACATATCGGTTAAGTCTTCTATAGTGGGTACTAACTGGGTGGTGGGTGGGATGAAAAATCCCTCTTGACCCGCCTCAGGACCGATCTGAGCATGGATCGGGATCGGGTCATCAATAGGTTTTGTCAAGGAGATCCGATCTAGAGCTTTGCAGAGCGTCGAAAGCTCGATCGGGTCAACCTGCCCGGCGTGTTCGTAGTTAACCTCTGGCGCGTCCGCACGAGAAGTGTATTCGGCGGGAGCTGGTGTTCGGCGATCTGGCGCTATAGCCGGATCTGGACTTAAATCCAGATCGTCACCGGGATTGGCCCCGTGAGCGGGATTGAAAACGACGTCTGAGGTTAAGGCCTCGGAGTCCTCGGGCGCGTCAGGTGAGACTGCGAGCCCGGTGAGCAAGAGATCGCCCCAAGGGTCAACGGAGAACTCTAAGTTCCCGGATCTGACTTCTTATTCAGTGGCGAGACTTCCGACCCGGCCAAGGCGGCCGGTCGGATCAGCGTGTAGCACGATGCTGCCGAAAGCGAAGATGTGTCCAGGGTCAAAGGAGTCCATTCTGCGGACCTCTTCGTTGATGAAGACGCGAGCCATCGATTCCTTGGGTGATCATAGCGGAACTCTCAATGAAAGCACCAATGTCGGTGTCAAAACCGGTGGATCTCGGGTAGGGGGTCCCGAGCTGTGAGACTAGGATCGATGGTAACAAAGGGACGAAGGAGACGATGTTTACCCAGGTTCGGGCCCTCCTATGGAGGTAAAACCCTACGTCCTGCTTGATTATATTGATGATATGAAGGTTACAGAGTTGATCTACCTCGAGATCGACTAACTAAAACCCTAGATGAGTTTCTGTATCCTATGATCTAAAACCCTCCCGGTTTATATAGACACCGGGGGGGACTAGGGTTTACACATGGTGGGCCTCCTGCCGAGGATGGAGATGTCGACATTCTCATCTTGACTTGGAGTGCACGACGCGCCTTCGGGGCTTCCTTCTGGAACGTGGAGTCTTGATATGTCCGCCCTTCTTTGGAGAATGGCCCACCGAGCCGGCCTATCGAGAGATGAACCGGCAGCCCGAGTGTTGGGTAACGTTGCATGGGAAACAAAAAATTTCCTACGCACACGCAAGATCTATCCATGGTGATGAGCATCTACGAGAGGGAGAGTGGATCTACATACCCTTGTAGATCGCTAAGCGGAAGCGTTAAGAAACGCGGTTGATGTAGTCGAACGTCTTCGCGATTCAAATCGCCGAGCGTCCCGCGATCCCATCACGATCCGTCTCGCGATTCAATCACGATCCGTCCCGCAATCCCATCATGATTCGTCCCGCGATCAAATCACGAACTGTCTCGCGAGCTTGATCACGGTCCTTCCGATCTAGCACCGAACGGACGGCACCTCCGCGTTCAACACACGTATAGCTTGATGACGCCTTCACCTCCTCGATCCAGCGAGCGATGGTGAAGTAGCAGACGAGTTCCGGCAGCACGACGGCGTGATGACGGTGGTGGTGAAGAACAATCTCCGCAGGGCTTCGCCAAGCACTACGGAAACTATGACGGAGGATAAACTAGAGGGGCGGGGTTGCCGGCACACGGCTTGGGGAATTCTTGATGTGTCCCGTGTGCTAGCCCTGCCCCTCTATTTATATGTTGAGCCCTGGGGTCTAAACTTGGAGAGAAAGCCTCCACAAGGTCGGTTTTACCCGCACAAGGTCGGTTTGGCCCGCACGGAAAGAGTCCCACTCGGATTCCAGCAGTACCGCGCACAAGCGGTAGACCGCTCTTGAGCGGTAGTACCGATTCACACAAGTGGTAGTACCGCTTACGCGGTAGTACTGCCTTACCAGCGGTAGTACCGCTTAAGGCAGCAGCAAAACTTCCTTTTGCACTTTCCAATACCTCGTGGGTTTTACCCCTTTGGCCCATATAAAGTGTTGCTGCGCCCGAACACTTCGGTAAACATCCGGAACCCCTTCCGGTGAATTCCGGAACCCTTCCGGAGATCAAAACACTATTTTCACATATATCAATCTTTACCTCCGGACTCTTCCGGAGATCCTCGTCATGTCCGGGATCTTATCCGAGACTCCGAACAACCTTCGGTCACCAACACAATAACTCAACTATACTAATCATCACCAAACGTTAAGTGTGTAGACCCTGCGGGTTCGAGAACTATGTAGACATGACCGAGACACCTCTACGGTCAATAACCAATAGCAGGACCTGGATGCCCATATTGGTTCCTACATATTCTACGAAGATCTATATCGGTCGAACCTCTATGTCAAGGATTCAGTTAATCCCGTATGATGTTCCCTTTGTTCTTCGGTATGTTACTTGCCCGAGATTCGATCGTCGGTATATCTATACCTAGTTCAATCTCGTTACTGGCAAGTCTCTTTACTCGTTCCGTAATACAAGATCCTGT
Organism: Elymus sibiricus; assembly: GCA_039707655.1. Classification (NCBI taxonomy): domain Eukaryota; kingdom Viridiplantae; phylum Streptophyta; class Magnoliopsida; order Poales; family Poaceae; genus Elymus; species Elymus sibiricus. The sequence goes on from CM077667.1 coordinate 164,152,018, forward strand.
GGCTAACTCTTTAGTCACTTTGCTTGCAAGGCTTATTGTGATGTTGTATTACTGAGTGGGCCCTGAGATACCTCTCCGTCACACGGAGTAACAAATCCCAGTCTCGATCCATGCCAACTCAACAGACACCCTCGGAGATACCTGTAGAGCATCTTTATAGTCACCCAGTTACGTTGTGACGTTTGATACACACAAGGCATTCCTCCGGTGTCAGTGAGTTGCATGATCTCATGGTCATAGGAACAGATACTTGACATGCAGAAAACTATAGCAATAAACTGACACGATCATATGCTATGTTTATAGTTTGGGTCTTGTCCATCACATCATTCTCCTAATGATGTGATCCCGTTATCAAATGACATCTCATGTCTATGGCCAGGAAACCTTGACCATCTTTGATCAACGAGCCAGTTAACTAGAGGCATACTAGGGACACAGTGTTGTCTATGTATCCACACATGTATTTGAGTTTCCAATCAATACAATTATAGCATGGATAATAAACGATTATCACGAACAAGGAAATATAATAATAACCAATTTATTATTGCCTCTAGGGCATATTTCCAACAGTCTCCCACTTGCACTAGAGTCAATAATCTAGTTCACATCACCATGTGATTTACATTGTTATGAATCTAACACCCAATGAGTTCTGGGGTTCGATCATGCTTTGCATGTGAGAGAGGTCTTTAGTCAACGGTCTGCTACATTCAGATCCGTGTGTTCTTTGCAAATCTATATGTCATACTGCAGATGCTACCACGCTCCACTTGGTGCTGTTCCAAATGGTTGCTCCACTATACGTATCCTGACTGCTACTCAGAGTCGTCCGGATAGGCGTCAAAGCTTGCATCGACGTAAACCTTTACGACGAACTCTTTATCACCTCCATAATCGAGAAATATTTCCTTAGTCCTTTAGTTACAAAGGATAATCTTGACCGCCGTCCAGTGATGCACTCCTGGACCACTCTTGTACCCCTTGGCAGACTCATGGCAAGGCACACACTAGGTGCGGTACACAGCATGGCATACTATACAGAGCCTATGGATAAGGCATAGGGGACGACCTTCGTCCTTTCTCTTTCTTCTGTCGTGGTCGAGCTTTGAGTCTCACTCAACTCCACACCTTACAAATCAGGCAAGAACTCTTTCTTTGACTGATCCATTTTGAACTCTTTCAAAATCTTGTCAAGGTATGTACTCATTGAAAGTTTTACCAAACGTCTTGATCTATCTCTATAGATCCTGACGCCAACATTTAAGTAGCTTCATTCCAGGTTTTCCTTTGAAAAACTCCTTTTCAAACAACCCTTTATGCTTTCCAGAAATTCTACATCATTTCCGATCAACAATATGTCATCCACATATACTTATCAGAAATTCTACAGTGCTCCCACTCACTTTATTGTAAATACAAGTTTCTCATAAACTTTGTATAGACTCAAAAACTTTGATCACCTCATCAAAGCGTATATTCCAACTCCGAGATGCTTGCTCCAGTCCATAGAAGGATCGCTGGAGTTTGCATACATTTTAGCATCCTTAGGACTGACAAAACCTTCCGGTTGTATCACATACAACCTTTCCTCACGGAAACCGTTAAGGAAACTCTGTTTTGACATCCATCTGCCAGATTTCATAATCGAAAAATGCAGCAACTGCTAACATAATTCCAACAGACTTTAGCATCGCTACGGGTGAGAAAGTCTCATCGTAGTCAACTCCTTGAACTTGTGAAAAACCCTTTGCCACAAGTCGAGCTTTATAGACGGTGACATTACCGTCCGCGTCCGTCTTCCTTTTAAAGATCCATTTGTTCTGAATGGCCTTTCGCCCTTCAGGTAATACTTCCAAAGCCCATACTTTGTTTTCTTACATGGATCCCATCTCGGATTTCATGGCCTCTAACCATTTCTCAGAATCCGGGCCCATCATCGCTTCTCCATAGCTCGTAGGTTCATCGTTGTCCAACAACATGACCTCTAAGACAGGGTTGCCGTACCACTCAGGAGCAGTACGCGTCCTTGTCGACCTACGAGGTTCGATAGTAACTTGATCCGAAGCTTCATGATCATCATCATTAACTTCCTCTTGAACTAACGTAGGCTCCACAGAAACAACTTTCTGCGCTGCGCTACTCTCTGGTTGAAACAATGGTTCAACAACCTCATCAAGTTCTATCTTCCTCCCACTCAATTCTTTCGAGAGAAACTCTTTCTCGAGAAAGGACCCATTTTAGCAACAAACACTTTGTGCTTGGATCTGAGATAGAAGGTTTACCCAACTGTTACGTTAGGGTATTCTATGAAGATGCATTTGTCCGCTTTGGGTTCGAGCTCATCAGGTTGAAAACCTTTTCCACATAAGCGTCGCAGCCCCAAACATTAAGAAATGACAGCTTAGGTTTCTGCCAAACCAAAATTCATACGGTGTCATCTCAACGGACTTAGATGGTGCCCCTTTTTAAAGTGAATGTAGTTGTCTCTAACGCATAACCCCAAAACGATAGTGGCAAATCGATAAGAGACATCATAGTTCGCACCATATCCAATAGAGCACGACTACGACGTTCGGACACACCATCACACTATGGTGTTCCAGGTGGCGTGAGTTGTGAAACAACTTCCACATTGTCTTAAGTTGTATACCAAACTCGTAACTCAGATATTTTATCTTCTTGTCACGATGATCTCAAACTTCACTCTGAATTTGTTTGAACTTTTCAAATGTTTCAGACTTGTGTTTCATTAAGTAAATATCCCCATATCTACTCAAATCATCAGTGAAGGTAGGAAAATAATGATATCCACCGCATGCTACAACACTCATTGGACCGTATACATCAACATGTATCATTTCCAATAAGTCACTTGCCCGTTCCATCAAGCCGGAAAACGGGGTTTTAGTCATCTTGCCCTTGAGGCATGGTCTGCATGTCTCAACCGATTCGAAATCGAATGAGTCCAAAGATCCATCAGCATGGAGTTTCTTCATGCGTTTTACACCAATATGACATTTAGCGGCAGTGCCACAAGTATGTGGTACTATCATTATTAACTTTATATCTTTTGGCATCAATATTATGAACATGTGTATCACTACGATCAAGATTTAATAAACCATTCTCATTGGGTGCATGACCATTAAAGGTATTATTCATGTAAATAGAATAACCATTATTCTCTAACTTAAATGAATAACCGTATTGCAATAAACATGATCTAATCACGTTCATGCTCAACGCAAACACTAAATAACATTTATTTAGGTTCATCACTAATCTCGAAAGTAGAGAGAGCGTGCGATGGTGATCACATCAACATTGGAAACATTTCCAACACTCATCGTCACCTCACCCTTAGCTAGCCTCCGTTTATTCCGTAGTTTTTATTTTGAGTTACTAACATTTAGCAACCGAACCGGTATCAAATACCCAGGTGCTACTAGGAGTACTAGCAAGGTACACATCAATAACACGTATATCAAATATACTTCTATCGACGTTGCCAGCCTTCTTATCTACCAAGTATCTAGGGTTGTTCCGCTTCAGCGACCGTTCTCCTCATATTAGAAGCACTTAGTCTCGGGTTTGGGTTCAACCTTGGGTTTCTTCACTGGAGCAGCAACTGACTTGCCATCCATGAAGTTTCCCTCCTTGCCCTTGCCCTTCTTGAAACTAGTGGTTTCACTAACCATCAACACTTGATGCTCCTTCTTGATTTCTACCTTCGCGGTGTCAAACATCGCGAATAGCTCAGGGATCATTATTTCCATCCCTGGCATTTCATAGTTCATCACGAAGCTCTAGTAGCTTAGTGACAGTGACTGGAGAACTATATCAATCACTATCTTATCTGGAAGATCAACTCCCACTCGATTCAAGCGATTGTAGTACCCAGACAATCTGAGCACATGCTCACCGATTGAGCTATTCTCCTTCATCTTGCAGGCAAATAATCTTGTTGGAGGTCTCATACCTCTCAACACGGGCACGAGCCTGAAATCTCAATTTCAGCTCTTAGAACATCTCATATGTTCCGTGACGTTCAAAACGTTTTGGAGCCTCAATTCTAAGACATAATGCATGACGCACTGAACTATCAAGTAGTCATCAGAACGTGCCTGTCAGATGTTCACAACATCTACAGACGATGCTTGAGGGGGTGGCGCACCGAGCGGTGCATTAAGGACATAAGCCTTCTGTGCAGCAATGAGGACAATCCTCAGATCATGGACCCAGTCCGCTTTATTGCTACTATCATCTTTCAACTCTATTTCTCTAGGAACATATAAAAATTAAGGGAGCTACAGCGCGAGCTAGTAATCTACAACATAATTTGCAAAGACATTTTGACTATGTTCATGATAATGAGTTTAGTTAATCATATTACAAAAAAAAACTCCCACTCAAATTGACATCCCTCCGGTCATTCGAGTGTCACATGATCCAAATCCACCAACTCAAGTCCGATCATCACGTGAGTTGAGGTGGTTTCAATGGTGAACATCTCCATGTTGATCATATCTACTATATGACTCATGTTCGACCTTTCGGTCTCTTGTGTTCCGAGGCCATGTCTGTACATGCTAGGCTCGTCAAGTTTAACCCGAGTGTTCCGCACGTGCAACACTGGCTTGCACCCGTTGTATGCGAACGTAGAGTCTATCACACCCGATCATCACGTGGTGTCTCGAAACGACGAACTTTCGCAACGGTGCACACTCGGGGAGAACACAATTTTTCTTGAAATTTAAGTGAGGGATCACCTTATAATGCTACCGTCGTCCTAAGCAAAATAAGACGCATAAAAGGATTAACATCACATGCAAATCATAAGTGACATGATATGGCCATGAACTTGTGCTTTTGATCTTCATCTACAAAGCACCGGCATGATCTCCATCGTCACCGGCATGACACCATGATCTCCATCATCTTGATCTCCATCAATGTGTCGCCATGAGGTTGTCGCGCCGACTGTTGCTTCCACGACTATTGCTAACTCATAGCGATAAAGTAAAGCAAAACGGCGAAAATAATTAAAGACAACTCTATGGCTCCTGCCAGTTGCCGTACTCATCGACGTGCAAGTCGTGATATTCTATACAACACATGATCATCTCATACATCACATATATCTCATCATGTAATTGGCCATATCACATCACAACATACCCAGCAAAAACAAGTTCGACGTCCTCTAATTGTTGTTGCAAGTTTTACGTGGCTGCTACGGGTATCTAGCAAGAACGATTCTTACCTACGCAAAAACCACAACGGTGATATAAAAATTGCTATTCAACCTTCTCAAGGACCGCCTTTGTCAAATCCGATCCGACTAAAGTGGGAGAAACAGACACCCGCTAGCCATCTTTATGCAACGAAGTTACATGTCTGTTGAAGGAACCGGTCTCTCATAAGCGTACGAGTAATGTTGGTCCGAGCCGCTTCATCCCACAATACCTCCGACACAAGAAAAGACCAAGGGAGGAAGCAATCTGAATATCAACGCCCACAAAACCCTTTTGTGTTCTACTCGAGATCTCATCTACGTATAAACCTTGCTCTGATACCACTGTTGGGTAACGTTGCATGGGAAACAAAAAATTTCCTACGCACATGCAAGATCTATCCATGGTGATGAGCATCTACGAGAGGGAGAGTGGATCTACATACCCTTGTAGATCGCTAAGCGGAAGCGTTAAGAAACGCGGTTGATGTAGTCGAACGTCTTCGCGATTCAAATCGCCGAGCGTCCCGCGATCCCATCACGTTCCGTCTCGCGATTCAATCACGATCCGTCCCGCGATGTCATCATGATTCGTCCTGCGATCAAATTAAGAACTGTCTCGCGATCTTGATCACGGTCCTTCCGATCTAGCGCCGAACGGACGGCACCTCCGCGTTCAACACACGTACAGCTTGATGACGCCTTCACCTCCTCGATCCAGCGAGCGATGGTGAAGTAGTAGACGAGTTCCGGCAACACGACGGCGTGATGACGGTGGTGGTGAAGAACAATCTCCGCAGGGCTTCGCCAAGCACTACGGAAACTATGACGGAGGATAAACTAGAGGGGCGGGGTTTCCGGCACACGGCTTGGGGAATTCTTGATGTGTCCCGTGTGCTAGCCCTGCCCCTCTATTTATATGTTGAGCCCTGGGGTCTAAACTTGGAGAGAAAGCCTCCACAAGGTCGGTTTTGCCTGCACAAGGTCGGTTTGGCCCGCAAGGAAAGAGTCCCACTCGGATTCCAGCAGTACCGCGCACAAGCGGTAGTACCGCTCGTGAGCGGTAGTACCGCTTCACACAAGCGGTAGTACCGCTTACGCGGTAGTACTGCCTTACCAGCGGTAGTACCGCTTAAGGCAGCAGCAAAACTTCCTTTTGCACTTTCCAATACCTCGTGAGTTTTACCCCTTTGGCCCATATAAAGTGTTGCTGCGCCCGAACACTTCGGTAAACTTCCGGAACCCCTTTCGGTGAATTCTGTAACCCTTCCGGAGATCAAAACACTATTATCACATATATCAATCTTTACCTCCGGACTCTTCCGGAGATCCTCGTCATGTCCGGGATCTTATCCGAGACTCCAAACAACCTTCGGTCACCAACACAATAACTCAACTATACTAATCGTCACCAAACGTTAAGTGTGTAGACCCTGCGGGTTCAAGAACTATGTAGACATGACCGTGACACCTCTACGGTCAATAACCAATAGCGGGACCTGGATGCCCGTATTGGTTCCTACATATTCTACGAAGATCTATATCGGTCGAACCTCTATGTCAAGGATTCAGTTAATCCCGTATGCTGTTCCCTTTGTTCTTCGGTATGTTACTTGCCCGAGATTCGATCGTCGGTATCTCTATACCTAGTTCAATCTCATTATTGGCAAGTCTCTTTACTCGTTCCGTAATACAAGATCCTGTGGCTAACTCTTTAGTCACTTTGCTTGCAAGGCTTATTGTGATGTTGTATTACCGAGTGGGCCCTGATATACCTCTCCGTCACATGGAGCAACAAATCCCAGTCTCGATCCATGCTCACTCAACAAACACCCTCGGAGATACCTGTAGAGCATCTTTATAGTCACCCAGTTACGTTGTGATGTTTGATACACACAAGGAATTCCTCCGGTGTCAGTGAGTTGCATGATCTCATGGTCATAGGAACAGATACTTGACATGCAGAAAACTATAGCAATAAACTGACACGATCATATGCTATGTTTATAGTTTGGGTCTTGTCCATCACATCATTCTCCTAATGATGTAATCCCGTTATCAAATGACATCTCATGTCTATGGCCAGGAAACCTTGACCATCTTTGATCAACGAACTAGTTAACTAGAGGCATACTAGGGACACAGTGTTGTCTATGTATCCACACATGTATTTGAGTTTCCAATCAATACAATTATAGCATGGATAATAAACGATTATCACGAACAAGGAAATATAATAATAACCAATTTATTATTGCCTCTAGGGCATATTTCCAACACCGAGGACCCCTTAGTCCGGGACTCCCTCAGGTTCAACCCGACGAGTTTCTATATCCCAGTGACAGAAGGGGACAAGTTGTTGTTGCTACTAAGGATAAAACGATGGGGTTTATTCATATTAGTTGAGTATACTTGGCCTACATCATGTCATCGTTCTCCCAGCATTACTCCGTTTGTCATGAGCTTAATACGTGGAGAGGCAAGCATAGAAGCGCTCTTGAAGTGGAGTAATAGTAGTAGGTGCAGGCAGGAGTCGGCCTATTTGCTTATGGACGTGATACCTATATACACATGATCATTGCCGTGAATATCGCATAATTATTCGCTTTTCTATCAATTGCCCAACAGTAATTTGTTTACCCACCGTATGCTTTGTTTACCCACCTTGCTGTTATTTATTACCTTTTATTTTATTTTGCACTTTACTATTATTTACAATTATTTAAAGAACTCACTTGCTTGCAAATAACGAGATCAAGGGGATTGACAACCCTCTTGCCGGCGTTGGGTGCAAGTTGTTTGTTCTTTTGTGTGCAGCCGCTGAAGACGATTGAGGATTGGTATTCCTATTGGTTCGATAAACCTTGGTTTCATAACTGAGGGAAATACTTACCCACTTTGTGCTGCGATTACCCGTTCCCCTTCACGGAAAACCCAACGCAGATCACGAGTATCAGGAAGTATTTCTGACGCCGTTGCCAGGGAATACCATCACCAACTATCAAGTAACTTCGCACAAAAATTCTTGTTCTTCTTTTTATTTGCTTTTATATTTAGTTTGTCTTACAAAAATCAGAAATACAAAAGTATTTATCTGTGCTTGTTACTAGTTTTTGCTTGAAGTCATGGCTAGTTCTTCTTTTGTTTGTGTCACTCCCAATAATGATGTTATCAATTTTACATAAAGGGGAGGAGAAAGTTTGAAGGATGCATGGTATAGGATTTGCCATGTCCAAAATAAAGCAACTAATAAGCTATCCACCACAAATTTGCTTCATAATTTCTATGTTGGTGTGACAACTTGGTATAGGTTTGTCCTTGACACCATAACCGGTGGGAACTTTTTAATGTGTCATACTTTGGATGCTTATAATGCAATTGAAAATCTTGTTGGAACACCACCCCTTGTCGTTAATGAAACCAATTTGACATTGGGACATGTTATGCAAAGGCTTGATGCTATTGAAAATAAAATGATCACTAGTGATCCTATTGAGGAGTTAGATAAAAAAATTCATAATCATATCACTCAATTTTGGTCACGGGTAGGAATAACTTTGAAAACTTTAAAGGAAAAAGATGCTACTATTGATAAGAGGGTAGAACAAGGATTGAGTAGAATTGATAAAATGGAGGAGGTTATTGACAAAGTGAGCTCCGCTTTCACACCATCCAAAACTAGTGCTAGTATCTCTCAAGACAAAAATCCCAAGTTCATATTTATTCCTAAGAGCATTAGTACACCTCCTTCCAAAGGAAACGAAGATCTCAAAATGATTGGTGTTCACCCCAACTTTTTGAACCTGATAAAGGGACCTATGGTCCAGCCTTTCATTGTTCCTATTAATCATAGTTTTGTTATCAAGAAGTTGAATGTCAAAGATGACAATACTTGAAACTATACATTATGCCTAGCTAGGGGCATAAAACAATAGCGCTTGTTGGGAGGCAATCCAATATGTATCTTTATTTTTGTTTTTACTTTCTTTTTTTTGTGAGATAACATGATTGTTTCCTCTGTAATGATTGTTTTTTATGTTTTAATTAGTGTTTGTGCCAATTAAAGCCTTTGGGATGACTCACAACATGAGTAGAAACGATGCTGAATCTGAAACAGAAACTTTGACTCCAGTGCAGGAATTTACATTTTTTACTGGAGCGTGATAATGATCTGAAATTTTAACACAGTATTTATATACAAATTATTTAAGTTTTCCTAATTTTACAGAATTTTTTTAGAGTTACAGAAGTATGGGCTCTTTACAGATTGCTATAGACTATTCTGTTTTAAACAGATTCTGTTTTGCTTGCATAGTTTGCTTGTTTCGATTATGCCATGGACTATATCGGGGTGTGTGAGCCATGGGGAAGTTAGAATACAACACCTATTATGCAAAAGTGAATTTGAATCAATTTATCACAGTACTTGAAGTATGCAATATGTTTCTTATACTAATGGATCTCACGAAGTTTTGTTGAGTTTTGTGTGATCGAAGTTTTCAAGTTCTGGGTGTGATCACGATGGACTACGGAATAAGGAGTAGCAAGAGCCCCAGATTGGGGATGCCCAAGGAACCCCAAGTATAATTCTAAGGAGGCTCAAGCATCTAAGCTTGGGGATGCCCCGGAAGGCATCCCCTCTTTTGTCTCAATCCATCGGTATGTCACATGGAGCTATATTTTTATTCATCACATGATATGTGTTTTGCTTGGAGCGTCGTTTGCTTTTGTTTGCTTTTACTTTCAGTTTGTCACAATCATCATTTGCTAGACACACCTATTTGAGAGATACACACCTTCATGATAATTTTCTAGAATACTCCATGTGCTTCACTTATATCTTTCGAGCTAGGAAGTTGCTCTAGTACTTCACTTATATCTTTTTGAGCACGGTGGCGTGTAGATTTTATAGAAATAATATGCTCTAGTTCTTCACTTATATTTGTTTGAGAGCTGAGTAATAGTGACAGTAATTTGCATGGGTCATAAGACTAGTCCAAGAATATTAGGTATTCAATGAATGATAATCAAAACCATCGTGTAGCACATATAGGGAAGTTGTGGGTTAATGACATTGATGTAGTAATATGAAAAAGGTGTGAGTCCAAAAATTTTGATTCGTAAAAGTGTAGAGATTAAGAGGTGTTAACTTGTGATTCATCTAAAAAATAAAGAGGCATGGTGATGATCTATGAGCATTTATATTCCTTGTTAAAATCCTAGTGTTGTTTTGAGTCGGGGGTGCGCGATGGTTAACTCCTACCAACCTCCTCCCTTGGGGCATGCGAGGAGTACTTTGATTTGTGATAAAACCAATAAAACTTTTCAATAAGTATGTGAGTTATTTAGACTAATGTGACACCATGGACATACGCATATTCACCTTGTCATATTTGCTAGCCTCTTCGGTACCGTGCATAACCTATTCTCACCTCGAGGATCGGTGCAAATATTAGCCGGTGCATCCAAACCCCGTGACATGATACGCTCTGTTGCACATAAGCCTCATTATATCTTCCTAAAGACGGCCACCATACCTACCTATTATGGCATTTCTATAGCTATTCCGAGATATATTGCCATGAAAATTCCATCGTCACTTTATATGACTAGTTCCTTCATCATGATAATGCTTTGCATGATCGCATAGAGCTAACATAGTATTTGTGGAAAAGCCACTGTTCTTCATATTTTTTATACATGTCACGCTAGATCATTGCACATCCTGTTACACTGCCATCGGCATTCATACGGAGTCATATCTTCCTATCAGTTCTTCATGTTGAGTTGTAAGTAAATAAAAGTGTGATGATCATCATTATTAGAGCATTGTCCCAGTGAGGAAAGGATGATGGAGACTATGATTCCCCCGCAAGTCGGGATGAGACTCCGGACGAAAAATGAAATAAAATGGGGGAGGCCAAATGAGCCTACCATATAAAAAAAGAGAAAATGGGGGAGGCATAAAAAAGAGAAAAGCCCACCATATAAAAAAATGAGAGAAAAGAGAGAAGGGACTTTGCTACTATCTTTTACCACACTTGTGCCTCAAAGTGGCACCATGTTCTTCATATAAAGAGTCTCCTATGTTGACACTTCCATATGCTAGTGGGAATTACCTTTTAATATAATAAACTTGGCTTGTATATTCCTACGACGGGCTTCCTCAAATGCCCGAGGTCTTCAGGAGCAAGCAAGTTTGATGCACACCCCACTTAGCTTCAGTTGAGCTTTCATACACTTATAGCTCTAGTGCATCATTTGCATGGCAATCCCTACTCCTCGCATTGATATCTATCGATGAGCATCTCCATAGCTCGTTGGTACGCCTAGTTGATGCGAGACTATCTTCTCCACTTTTTACCCCTTTGATATCTACCACCATATTCTATTCCACCTATATGCTATGTCCAATGGTTCACGCTCATGTATTGCATGAAGAATAAAAAGTTGATGCACATTGAAAAAGTATGATCCAATTGCCTAACTTGGACATTGTGGTGCTTAACATTTGTATCTATGTGGTGAAGATGGAGTCATGCCTTGCTAATATAATAAGATGAATAGGGGTAAAACATTCTTTTAGGATCGTATACTTTGAAAAATTAATGATTTTGTTTCTTATACTTATAAATATTAATATGTTGTTGTTTTTTAATTCATCATTTCTCAATGAACATACATACCAAAGATTACAAGATTAATGGGTAGCATGCCACATAAAAAATTGTGTTTTTATCATTTACCTACTCGAGGACGAGCAGGAATTAAGCTTGGGGATGCTGATACGTCTCCAACGTATCTATAATTTTTTATTGTTCCATGCTGACATATTATCATTCTAGTATACTTTTTGGGTATTTAATTACCAATTCATAATATTTTTGAGCACTAACCTATTGACCCAGTGCCCAGTGCCAGTTCCTGTTTTCTGCATGTTTCTGCCTTTTCAGAGTTACAATATTAAATGGAGTCCAATTGCCATGAAACTTTTTGGTGATTTTTTCTGGACCAATACAAGACCTAGAAGCTTCGGAGGAGGGCAAGGAGATGCACCAGGGGCCCACAAGCCATCTGGCCGCGCCCCCAGGGGGGCGCAGTCAGATATGTTGTGGCCCCCTAGAGCCTCTCCCAACGTCGTTCTCTGGCCTATAAATTCACATCCACCTAAAAATACCAGAAGCACTCCCGAAACACTTTTTCCGCCGCTGCAAGTCTCTGTTCCGATGGGAGGCCATATACACCTCCATTCCGGCACCCTGCCGGAGGGGAGATCGATCATGTAGGGCCTCTTCATCAACCTTGTTGTCCTCACCATGATGTGTGAGTAGTTCACCACAGACCTACGGGTCCGTAGGTAGTACCAAGATGGCAATCTCTCTCTCTTGATCTCCAATACAATGTTCATCGCATCTTTGCCTTGATCTATCCGATGTAATCCCTTTGTATGGTGTGTTTGTTGGGATCCGATGAATTGTGAGTTTATGTTCAGATTATTCATGAAAAGTATTTGAGTCAAACCTGATTACTATGATTCTTATTTGCATGATCATCATAGCTTCGTAATGCTCTCCGATCTATTGAGATAGTTTGGCCAACTAGATGGATATTTCTTCGATGGGAGTGGTGCATTGTAGTAGGTTCAACCTGACGAGTTTCTATATCCCAGTGACAGAAGGGGACAAGTTGCGTCTTTGTGTTGTTGCTACTAAGGATAAAACGATGGGGTTTAATCATATTAGTTGAGTATACTTTGTCTACATCATGTCATCGTTCTCCAAGCATTACTCCGTTTGTCATGAACTTAATACGTAGAGGCAAGCATATAAGCGCTCTTGAAGTGGAGTAATAGTAGTAGGTGCAGGCAGGAGTCGGCCTATTTTCTTATGGACATGATGCCTATATACCCATGATCATTGCCGTGAACATCGCATAATTATTCGCTTTTCTATCAATTGCCCAACAGTAATTTGTTTACCCACCGTATGCTTTGCTTATGAGAGATGCCACTAGAGAACTCTACAACCCCCGGGTCTATTCACTTATATATTCACAAACTCTATCATTACCTTGCTGTTATTTATTACCTTTTATTTTATTTTGCACTTTACTATTATCTACAATTATCTACACAACTCACTTGATTGCAAATAACGAGATCAAGGGGATTGACAACCCTCTTGCCGGTGTTGGGTGCAAGTTGTTTGTTCTTTTGTGTACGGCCGCTGAAGACAGTTGAGGATTGGTATTCCTATTGATTCGATAAACCTTGGTTTCATAACTAAGGGAAATACTTACCCACTTTGTGCTATGATTACCCGTTCCTCTTCACGGAAATCCCAACGCAGATCACGAGTATCAGCCACTCACCCCCGACGCCCCCTCCAGTGAGTCCTCCCCTTATTCTTCTTTGTTTTTTCTTTTTTTTTCATTTAATTGCTACTGTTAGTGTTATGTTACTCATATTTAGTTAGGTTAGTGCTAGGTTAGAAAAGAAATAGTGTCGCATGCACTACCAGCACGACGACGACACCACTACGTGTTTTTGTCGTCCTCTTAGTACGTGATTGTATATTGTAAGAAGAATAAAAGAGAAGTGGAAAAGTTGTTATATATATAGAGATTTTTTATTGGGATTGAATATTTGTGTTGATCAGGTGGATTTAAATGTGCAGTTCTTTCGTCGCTGCGAGGGTCTGGTGTTCGACGACCTCCCCGTGCGTTCGATGAGATCCCCTCCGTTCGTGGGTGAGCACAAATGATATCTTTTCCTCCCCCTTCATTTGCTCTGTTCCGATCTTCATGACGATGATACTTGCTAGCTATAGGTAGATTCAATCATCGGCCTGAGAGAAAGCGCCCGCTCATTCCTAGGGTTCCTCCCCCTCCTCCCCCGCCGCCGACGGCACCCCTAGGCCCTCTCGCCGCCGTCGGCCGCCGGCCGCCCCGTCTCCCCCTCCTCCCCCGCCCCTCCTCTCCCCCCTCCCGGATACGCCCCTATGCCACCTCCCCGGGAGGTGGCCGGGGCGGAGCGCGACCCCGCTCCCCTTCGGTTATCCCCCTCCCCCATCCCTCCCCGCCGCCGCCGGTGGGCGCCCCTTGCGCAGGCCCGGGTGGTGCTGGCGGTGGCGGGACCTTCAGTCCCCATGCACGGGGCTCCCTTGCCCGGGGCATGGGGCGGCGGCGATGCTCCTCGGCTAGGCGGCGGCCCGGTCACCCGGCAGTGGTGGCCGGCAGCGCGCGAGGTGGTGGTGTCTCCCTTGGCGGCGGGGAGGCATGATGGCGCGGGATGGCCGGCGGCGTGACCCCGGCCCAGATCCGGGCCCGGCGGGCCCCATCTAGGTCCTAGCGGGTCGGCCCCCAGCATGGCTTCGTCGTCGTCTGTGTGGTGAGGAGGCGGAGCAGCTTGGACGGGGGGCGGCAACGCTGACGGCGTGCCTGCTGCAGCGCGATGGCGGGAGCTTTACGGGCGTGGAGGGCCCGGCCGAGCCTATGGGCTAACGGGCCTGGTATGCTCCTACTATTGTGTCCGGTCGGCTACCGTCGTTGACGGTGGAGGTTGAGCCCTCCCGCGTGCCGACGGTGCTGCTGCCCCTAGTCCCGGCTCCAATTCCTCGCTGTGCAGACCTCACCTCGTGGTGCCGTGGTGAGATGGCGTGGAGGCTTCATGACAGCTTTGGCGCAAGATGGTGGTTGGTTTGGTGGCGGGCTCCGAAGCATCCAAGGTGAAGGTTGGGATCGGGGGAAACCCCTATCGGCGTGGCCAACACCGACGCGGTGGCGCCTGTGGGTGCCGCCGGACCTTCCTGGAGGGCGTCGGGGCTACCCTTCCTCCCGCCTCGTCGCGTACCGGGGGAAACCCTTGGCAGCAACGTCGTCATCGTCGCGGTCCTTCTTGGAGGTGTTGATTGGTACCGGCGCTTCGGAGCCTTGGAGCTTGGTGGGAGATCTCCGGTGGGCGCAGTGTTCGTGAAGCTTCTTCGATTTTGTCGATCCGCCGTTGTCGGCATTTCTTCTTTGGTTTTTTCTCTTTCGTTTCTTTTGGGTGTGACTGTGCTGCTTCCGCCCCAGCACCTATCGTTGGTTGTATCGGTTGGTTGCTTTGTAATACAAAGCGGGGGGAAACCCTTTTTCGTGAGATTCAATCATCAGTATGCGTGACCAGTATGTGTCTCCTGTTCGAAAGGGTTATAGTTATAAATATGCATGCATTTGCATATTTATAACTGTGATTCTTTTGAATTGTCCAACGTTATCCATGGACAACCTGACTATGTGTAGATTGGGTTCGTTTTCCCATGCTCTGCTCCGGATCCGATGCAGAATTTCGTCACTGCCTCCCTGTTGTTCTCCGGGTACACATCCTCTCTGTTTATTGCCGAGACGTGTATCAGGAGAACAGCGGGGAGGTGCTGCGAAATTTTGCGTCGGATCCGGAGCAGAGCATGGGAAAACGAACTCAATCTACACATACTCGGGTGGGATTAGGACCTATCTTTACCTATTTGCGTCTAGGTTGCATGGACGTAATAAAATTGACAAACTTGATTAACTGATGAATATATATGCTGAATTATATATATATATATATATATATATATATATATATATATATATATATATTTCTTGTGTGTTTAGTAGCTAGGCAAGATGAGTGATCGTGCGTGGATGTACACCGGTCACACTAGTCAGAAAGACATGACCAATGAATGGTTAACAAAAGCCAAGGGGTTTGTGAAAGCCGCATTTGCAAATGGCCAGAGAAAAACTTGGTGCCCCTGTCTTAGGTGCGACAACTTTTCATAGAGGACAGAGGGTGAAATGGGTAAACACCTGTGGAAGTGGGGTTTTACGCCTGATTATACAGTGTGGACATTTCATGGTGAGTCTGCCCAACGTACCAGAGCTGAGGTGGTTCATCGTCGCACCGATGAGCTTGGTACCGGGATCGAATAGATGGTGCAAGGCTTTGATGATGCTCGGGATTCGGACGATGAGATGGAGGAATCTGCAAAGGCCTTCAATGAAATGTTGGAGTCTTCAAAATGTCCTCTCCACGAGCACACTGAGCTTTGTCAACTGGATGCCATTGCATAAGTAATGGCTATGAAGGCTCAATTCAACTTGGGCAGAGAATGCTACGACGCGACGATGACACTATTTGGACGCTTTCTACCCAAAGGCCATGTAATGCCTGCAAACCTGTACTAGTCAGACAAAATCCTCCGTGTGCTTAAGATGCCTTATGAGAAGATAGATGCATGTGAGAAAGGATGTGCCTTATTTAGGCTTGAGTATGCGGGCTTGAACTATAGTCCCATTTGCAAGTCTTCCAAGTATGTTGTGGTAGACAACGGTATGGTTGACAAGAGGCAGACCAAAATCCCCGTTAATGTTCTTCAGTATCTGCCAATCATACCAAGACTTCAACATCTTTTCATGGTCGAAGGGACGGCCAGAAAGATGACATGGCACAAATTGGGCAAAAGAACCGAACTAGATGCAGATGGGAATCAGATGTTGGTACACACATCGTATGCTTTTGCGTGGAAGCACTTCGATGCATTACATGAGGATAAAGTGGCAGATCCAAGGCATCCTCGAGTCTGCATTGGCACAGATGGGTTCAATCCGTTTGGTATGACGGCAACCCAATACAGTTGTTGGCCTGTATTTGTCATTCCACTCTATCACCCCCCGGATAGATTATGCAAAGAAAGAACATTTTCCTGACATTGATAATTCCAGGGCCCAACTATTCGGGGAAGAATATGAATGTGTGCATGCAGCCGCTTAAGGATAAATTGCAAGAAGCTTGGGATAATGGGTTAAGGACATAGGACGCCGCTAGAAAACAAAACTTCAAAATGCATGTCTAGTACATGTACTCGATGCATGAATTGCCGGTGTATGCACTATTCGTTGGCTGGTGTGTGCATGAAAGGTTCTCGTGCCCCACATGAAAGGCAGCTCTTCAGTTTCATTGGCTGGAGGCGGGTCACAAGTATTCTTGCTTCGGCTTGCATAGACAGTTCCTGGATCCTCGCCATAAGTTTAGAAAAGACAAGAAGAACTTCATCACAGGTAGAGTTGTCAAAAACTCTGCACCACCTGCGTTGACAGGCCAACAGATCTTGGATAAGTTAAACGCTCTCGAGCCTGATCCAGAGCATCCAGGGTATTTCAAGGGGTATAATTCGGAACACGCCTGGACTCACAAGACATGCTTGTGGGATCTGTCTTACTTCAAAGACCTCCTTCTTCTACACAACATCGACATGATGCAGACTGAAAAGAATATCGGCGAGGCCCTTTTTGGTACATTGTTTGGCATAGAGGGGATGTCAAAGGATAATCCTAAGGCTAGAGTCAATTAGCAGACTCTATGTGATAGACCGTTACAAAACATGCGACAACCGAAAGGAAAGCTGAACTGGTCGAAGCCAAAGGCCTGGTTCAATCTTGGAATGGGAGCTATGAGGGAAATTATCTTGTGGGTGAAAATGCACTTGATGTTCCCCGATGGGTATGTGGTGAATCTAAAGAGGGGAGCAAGTCTTGAAAAAATGAAAATATTTGGTCTCAAGAGTCATGATTGGCACATATGGCTTGAGCGGTAATGGCGGTGATGTTTCGTGGCTTTATTCCTGAGGATGAATGGCTACTACTGGCAGAGCTGAGCTATTTCTTCCATGTTCTTTGTGCGAAAGAGCTATTGCCTGGCGTGCTAGATGACATGGAAAAGATGGCGCCGGAGTTTCTCTGCAAGTTAGAGAAGATCTTTCCACCGGGCTTCTTTAATCCAATGCAGCATTTGATTTTACATCTCCCGACCGAGGCAAGATTGGGGGGGCATGCAAAATCGTTGGTGCTATGCAACTGTGAGGATGCAGAATACGCTTCGAGCAAAATGTAAAAATAAACGTAGAATTGAAGGATCGATGGTCAAGGCATTCATTACTGAGGAGGCGGCAAACTTCGTGACAGCACACTACGAAGCAAAAAATCGTCATTTCCATAATCCGAAGCCTTGGTACAATGCTGGTGACCCTAAAAAAGGTGGATCCAACCTCAGTCTATTCAAAGGGAAGCTCGCACCAGACGGCGCTTCGAAACCAATAGTGTTGGATGTCGAAGAATGGCGGAACATTTCGTTGTATATCTTCAACAACCTAACAGAACTGGAGCCGTACATCGAGTAAGTTCTCGGTACATTGTTTCGCAACTTCTAATTCCTTTGAACTGCTCTTATTCCCAGATATTTGATATAGTCGATACGTCACCAAATTCTTAGATGGAGTAGTGATCCAAAAGGATTCCATCGAATAGTATGAGCTTCTGGCAAATCATGGAGGCGGCTATCCCGGTTTCATCTCTTGGTTCAAACAAACGGTAATTACCATTAATAGACCATTTCATTTCTTGGTCTAATTTGCGGCTAATGCAACAATCCTTTCATATTAAACTTGTAGGCTAATTCAGAGTCTATGGACGCCGAATTGAGGCAAGCCGCTAATGGTTTTGACTATAAGGTCCGTTTATTTGAGAAATACGACATCAACGGGTATCGCTTTCATACCTTTGACAAAGAGCTATCTATGTTCGACCAAAAATCTACAAATTGTGGTGTCTCTGTTATCGGCAAAGGAGATACCAAGTATTATGGAAGAGTTGAAGCAATTTATGAACTTCTATTCTATGGTGAAAACCCATCGAACGTCGTAGTCCTCAAATGTTATTGGGTCTAGCCGAAGGAGACTAGAAGGACTCGTGAACATATAGGGCTAGTCGAAATCGAACTGAGCACCCATTTAGATGTTCCCGATGTCTATATTACGGCTCAACAGGCGACCCAAGTTTTCTATCTACCGTGGGCCTGCCAAACTAATACAAATCTGAATGGTTGGGATGTCGTTTATGAAGTGCCGCCACGTGTTAGACCACCTCCTCCCAATGAAGAGGATTATGAACCTCACATTAACCCAGACACATATGAAGGAGAATTCTTCCAAGAAACACGTCTTTCCAAAAAAGGTTCCAAGAACCGCTCAACTTCGCCCCAGAACATGCAAGTAGACAGCGACAGTGAATCCGACTTCACCCTTGAGACGGAACAAGAAGAGGTTACTGCTACGGATGACGTGTCAATGCTTGACCGATTACAGAAAGGCCTTCCACATGTTGATGCCGCTGAACCCGATGAGCACGTCATTCATGACGACACGCGTGATAGTGATGATGATGATGCATTTATTGATCTGGGAGCATATATAGACAATTCGGACTATTATTAATTTGTATGCATCCCAACTTAAATTATATACATATTATTATTCATGTCAGGTATTCAATTTTTTTATGTTGTACTAATTTCATTTACTCTTTGTGATGACATGTGTTGAAAGATGGTGGGCACGGGTTCAGAGCACTCCGTGGGTACTTCTTTGTCGGCGGCCCGAGGGAGGGCTACTTCCATTCCACTCCTATCTCTCCGGAGAGCGTTGATAGACAGTATGGGGACACCAGCGGGCGCTTCTTCGTCGGCGTCATTGACCACCGGGAGAGGAGGTCGGGGAGGGAAGAAGAGAGGTAGAGGATGTGGCCGTGGGAGAGGTAGGCATACTGCTACGCCTTCCTCGCCGCCACCCCCAGCTCATTCACCCGAGCACAGGACTGCTAGGGTGGACCCGTCTGAGGTGGAGGCTACAGGGACTCCGGACCACGAGCCTCGGGTCGACGGGCCTTCGGCCCACGAGACTCCAGTCCCAGAGGCTTCGGCCCACGAGACTCCAGTCCCAGAGGCTTCGGCCCACGAGACTCCGGACCAGGATGGGGATCGGGCTACGTCCCAGGAGACGTCCGGATGGGGTACCTGGCCGGATCCGCCTCAAGGGCCGAGTGGCCATGCTGATGGTGGCGGGGATCAGTTTACTAATAGTGAGGGCGATGTGGTTGGGGGGGTCACAGTGTACTAGCGTGGTGGTACACAGCTCCCGCCCCTACCGGCGACCCGCGAGCAGAGGCCGGTGATTAGGCCTGATGGGGAGAAGTAAGTGCATTTACTCTTTTTGTACCTTTTGCCTTCACGTTTCTTCAAATATCTAATGCGTTGACCTTGTCATACTACAGGAGTTGGCGACGCGCGAGTGGAGTCCGCAAGCCCAACAACGTCCTTGGTGTGCTTTGCCGGCAAAATTTCCTGGGGTTTGTCACGTTGCCCGATGAGGGTCAGCTTCCATATCTAGGATTAAGCTGGGAGCACTACTTGGCTGCCCAGGCCCCGCCGGAGGAGATGATCGACGGTGTCTAGTGCCACACGAGGGCCGAGATGGTGATCAGAAGCTTTTGGGTAATTTCTCCATTACACAATTAAAAATTAACAATAGCTAGTTATTGTAGTAATCAGTGTTGTCTCGTTTGATTGCAGACCTTCTACAGGTGGGAGGAGGGATAAGAGGAGGAAGCGGCAAAGGTTATCGATACCGAGTGCAAGCGCCTATTACAAAACTGACGGCACGAGGCTCGGTCGCAGGCTGTTCGATACTACTACGCCACGCGTGGTATTAAGAAGGACAAGCCGTCGTGCCACGAAAAGTTTCTGAAGAAGCATCAGTACATGAAGGTAATTACCTATTCTTAAGGCCTTGTACTTAGTTTCCATGATTTGATTCGTAGGCGTAGTGCTCAAATTTCTCTTTACTAACTTAGGTGCCCCCGAGATGGTGTGCGGATTAGATGGATTGTTGGGAGGCTTTGGTGGATGAGTGGTGCACAGACCACTGGCGAGCCGTCCACAACAACGCCAAGGACCGGCGTGCCCAAATGGTTGGTGTGCCACACCATCAAGGCAGCGCCAACTTATTTCAGCACGGGCGGAACTGGGTATGTGGTTTGCTTGATGATTCATGCAATTCATTTTCATGCTAGCTTGAGCCCTTTACTAATACTTTGTTCCTCTCTTTTAGGCACGACACAATAACACGGAGGTGCCAAAGGTGTACGACCTCTATGCCATGGCCCATACTGCCTCGTACAAGAAGGTCAAGGCAATCTCTAAGTGTGACCTCGATCATCCACAAAAGTTCACCAACATCTCCTCCCACCACAAGCTCATGATGTACAACAAGAGGCGAAGGCGAGGAAAGTGGAGGACTATAACCCGAGCCAGCATCCTATTGATCCAGAGCTGGTGGTGATAGCTGATGGCGGGAGGCCCCATGGCTCGATAGCCATTGGAAATGGACTGATATGTTGTCCTCTCACTCTCCCAAAGATCAAGGCGCGCCAAACGAGCTCCTGTCCTAACATAAGGACTCGTCCACAGCCAGTCGATCTCGCCATCGAGGTTAGTTATACAGACTCATATATCTTTCCTCCATTACATTGTGTGTGCGGCCATCGATGATTACAATGCTAACGAGGAGTGGTGTTGCAGGCTGCTCTTCAGAAAGGGATAGCGACAACCCAGGCGCTTCTGGAGGAGAGGGGCCGGGTGGCGGCGAGAAGGAACGACTGGCAGAGGAGAATATGGCTAGGTTGTTGGAGGAGGAGAGGGCACGGAATGGGCCATGTACGAGCTCCTCGTGGTAAGTTTCTTCTGCATATTAGCCAAATCATGCACGTAATGTTCATTTCATTACTAACTAATATGACTGACTCGTCAAAACCAAATGTGCAATTTATGTGCGAGAAGACTGGTCAGACCCCTCCGCCGATGCCAGTCATTACTCTGGTGGGAATGGTGAGTTTCATTTCAATGGTCATTAGTTACTAGTCTTAACATTTGAATGTTATCATGCTAACGAGACATTGCAAATGATCTTTGGTGCAGCATAACTCCTGAGCTGCATTGTACAACTCTTCTCCAGGGCAACCTTCTCAAGGTGAAACCGGCCCGAGCAACCCCGGTGCTTGACCTCCGTGATGACGACGGTGGTAAGTTTTCTCTAGTGTTTTTCTTAACAAATGCATACTTAGCTTCGTTCATGCTAGTTAGCCCTAATATGCCACATACTTAGCTTATTTTCCCCCCAAAAAAGACATACTTAGCTAATTATCCTCCAAAATGACATAATTAGCTGGTTAGTTCATTTATGACATAATTGGCTTAGTTAGGTCAAAAATGGCATAATAACCTTGGTTAGCTCATAAATGCCATATACTTAGCTTATTTTCCTCCAAAATGACATAATAAGCTAAGTTAGCTCAATAATGACCTATACTTACCTAAGTTAGCTTAGTAATGACCTATACTTAGCTTCGTTTCCTCCAAAATAACATAATGAGCTTAGTTAGCTCAAAAATGGCATAATTACCTAGGTTAGCTCAATAATGACCTATACTTACCTTATTTTCCTCCAAAATGACATAATAAGCTTAGTTAGCTCCAAAATGACATTTTTACACTAGTGCAGAAAAGCCTAGCTATGGCGTGGCCAAAATGGCCTTTCTGGCGTAGACACCCGACGCCAGCAATATGTCGCCACAGTTAAAACATAGTGGTGGTGTTGGATCCTATGCCAGCAGTATAGTACATGATGCTGGCGTCAAAATTGGCCAACGCCAGCTATACATCTACACTACCTTTGTCGTGTGTTGTTGTCCAACGCCAGCAATTTGTTTTTTGTGGATAATAAAAAAAACTCCTTCAGAAACTACGAGCTTAAACTTCACAAAAGGTACAGATCAAAACATACTCATAAACTTAATAAGAGTTTAAAACTTAGTACTAATGAACTAAACATACTCATAAACTTCAGACTTCATAACTTAGCTAATTAGTACTCAACAACTAAACATACTCATAAACATCATAGTTTAAAACTACTCAACATCATCAAAGATTAAGTCCAGCTGGCAAAGCTTTTTCCGATTGTTCTCTCCATCTTTTTTGAGGTGATCAACGTATGTCTGTAGGTTATGCTTCTCTAGCCTGTATTTCTTCTTCTCCATCTTCAAGTTACCTCTCTTCTCCGTCAACTCATCCCTCAGATCCCTCAGTTCGTTTAACTTAGTTCGGGCATTAGCACCCTCTTCGAGCAGACTATCCCTTTCATTCTTCAGTGCGGCATTGCCTTCTTCGACTTTATTGATGCGCCGGTCTAAAGACTCTAAGCGCCACTGATTCCGGTTCTGCACGTCGCCCACCGATTCGTTGTTGGCTGATGAATTGTCCATATGTGCTGTAATGAAAACTCACCATCTTATAGAATGAAGAATTTAAAAATAACATGTAGAATTTAAAAAGAACTAGAACATAAGGAACAAAATTATCTATCATGACTTATCTTCTATATCTAAATAGCTAGACCACACTATTAGGAATTCTCTAGCCATAACTCTTGGAACTAGAACATAAGGAACAAACTTATCTATCATGACTTATCTTCTATATCTAAATAGCTAGACCACACTATTAGGAATTCTCTAGCCACAACTCTTGGAACTAGAACATAAGGAACAAAATTATCTATCATGACTTATCTTCTATAACTAAATAGCTAGACCCCACTATTAGGAATTCTCTAGCCACAACTTTTGGAACAAGAACATAAGGAACAAAATTATCTAGCCACAACTCTTGGAACTAGAACATAAGGAACAAAATTATCTATCATGACTTATCTTCTATATCTAAATAGCTAGACCCCACTATTAGGAATTCTCTAGCCACAACTCTTGGAACAAGAACATAAGGAACAAAATTATCTAGCCACAACTCTTGGAACTAGAACATAAGGAACTTACATGTGCTTGAGTCGGGCGGGGCGGGTCGAGGCGGCGTCGGGTGGAGACGGGAAGCGTTGGGCGGCGGCGGGGGCGGCCTCACGCTCCTCCTTCGACGAAGACGGACAGGGTCGGGCGTGGCGGCGTTGGGTAGAGACGGGCAGCGTCGAGCGAGGCGGAGACGGCCAGCGGCGGGCAACGGCGGGGATCGAGAGGAGGAGGCGGCGAGGATCGAGAGGAGGACGGGTGGAGTTGGGGATCGAGAGAGAGTGAGGACGAATGGATCCGGATTTTACGTGTTAAAACCGACTAGTGCTGGCGTGGGCCTAATGGGCCAGAATGCGCCACGCCGGGCCTACGAAAATACCTATGGCGTAGGAACCTTAGTCACGCCAACAATAATAGGTGAAAGGAGAGATCGTTGGGGTCCTCATACAAGTGACGTTCGGCAGAATTTGCACGCCACCACTAAGTCTGTACCAATAACGTACAAATTTAGGCAACGCCAGCACTATTTGAAAATATTAGTGCTGGCGTCGGCTGAAAATGGCGCGCCACCAACAAGAGTTGTGGCTAGCCATTTCTATACTAGTGTTACCTACTAATAAATGACGGAGTGTATATGCCTGTACGTCATTAAAATTGCCCCTAAAATTGCAAAATATTACCCACCAATGCCACCGATAAGTGATAAAAAACGTTTCATACAAAAAAATCTCGGACTGGGCCGGCCCATGCAATAGGAACCTCCTATACCGCGTTCTGCGCGCTAGGAGAAGAAACAATGCACGTGTTTGGGCCGGCCCATGTATGACCAATCTGTTTTTTACATTTTGTTTTTATTTTTCGTTTTTCTTTTCTGTCATTGATTTTTTCTACTTTAAATAATTTCAGGAATTCAATAAAAATCGAAAATTCAAAAGAAATGAGAATTGTGAAACAAAATGTTTCATAATTAATAAACGTTTGTGTATTTAGAAAACGCTATCGATTTTAAAAAAATGTTCGTATATTTGAGAAATGTCTCAAATTTTTAAACAAATATTCAGGAAATAAAAAACGTTCATGATTTTTTAAGAAGTTCAAGTATTAAAAAATGTTAATGAAATTCAACAAAAAATAGTCAATTCAAGAAATGTTCATGAATTGAAAAAATTCCAAAAAATTCAGTAACTGTTCGTAAATTAAAAAATAGTTTATTGATTCGTAAATGTTTGCTCATACACAAAATCACATATTGAAAGAAAATCATCTATTTTGAAAATTGTTGCACCAATTTCGAAAAAAATCTTCGACTCTAGACATGTTCGCCGATTCGAGAAACATGTTTTAAATATGTTTACATTTTTTAAAAATATATTTGAAAATAGTCTAAAATGTTCATGAATTCAAAAAATGTTCCTGATTTTAGAAAATGTTCGCGTATTTGAAAAATGTTCACGAATTTTAAAAAATGTTAATTGTTTTCGAAAATTGTTGAGATTTCACGAAAATGAGAGAGATAGTGTATCTCGGTGATGCAGCAAAATGTGGACATGACAATTGGAGATTAGGATTTTTTTTTCTCCCGTTATAACGCACATGCCATTTTGCTAGTAATTACCTAAGTTAGCACAATAATGACCTATACTTAACTTCTTTTCCTCTAAAATGACATAATAAGCTTAGTTAGCTCAAAAATGGCATAATTACCTAAGTTAGCTCAATAATGACCTATACTTACTTTATTTTCTTCCAAAATGACATTTTAAGCTTAGTTAGTTCCAAAATGGCATAATTACCTATGTTAGCTCAATAATGATCTATACTTACCTTCTTTTCCTGCAAAATGTCATAATATGCTTAGTTAGCTAAAAATTGGCATAATTACCTAAGTTAGCACAAAAATGACCTATACTTACCTTATTTCCTCCAAATTGACATAATAAGCTTAGTTAGCTAAAAATGGCATAATTACCTAAGTTAGCTCAATAATGACCTATACTTACCTTATTTTCCTCCAAAATGACATAATAAGCTTAGTTAGCTCTAAAATGACATAATTACCTAAGTTAGCTCTAAAATGACAAAAAAGGATTAAGAAGAAGAAAAACATGGAAGAGGAGAAAAAGAAAGAATAGAAGAAGAAAGAGAAGAAAAAGAAAGAATAAAAGAAGAAGAATGAGAAGGAAAAGGATAAAAAGATAGAAGAGAAGAAGAAAGATGAGAAAAAGAGAGAAGAAGAAGAAGAAAATATATTCTTATCCTATATCTTCAACTCCTTCTTCTTCTTCTTATTCTTCTTCTTCTTTCTTTCTTCTTATTATTTTTCTTCTCTTTCTTCTTCTTGTTGTTCTTCTTCTTCTTCTCTTTCTTCTTCTTCTTCTTCTTCTTCTTCTTCTTCTTCTTCTTCTTCTAACTTTCTTATTCCCATTTTGCAGATTTGATTCACTTCATGGAAGCTGGCATTGATGGACTGCTAGTGTTTAGTTTTTGTTTTGATTTGTATTGATGAACAATGTGAAACTATGTATGTATATATGGATGAACAATGTGAAATTATGTATGTATTGGTTCTTTTAATAGCCTATGTGTTATCTTGTTCAATATTTCACGATGATGTTGGATAGTACATACTATTTGTTGGAATATAAGGCCTATGCTTCAACTTGAAACTATATATATCATATATGTGTTGTGAAAATGCAGGGAAATAACAGAAAACATATAAAAAAGTGGTAATACAGGCACTTTGCCGTATGCCAGCGGACGGCAAAGCCCTTTGCCGTCGGTAGGCAGACGACAAAGGTGCCATGAGGCAGCAACCTATGCAACCTGGGAGCACCATGTGTGACCCATTTGGTCATTCTGCCATCAGCTGACGTCACAGGTCAGACGACAAAGTAACAGGAGTGACTTGCAGCCACATGCCTGCTGACATCACAGGGCAGATGGCAAAGGCAAGTGTTTTTTTGCCGTCCACAAGCAGACTACAAAGTCTGCCGTTAGCCACCTAACGGGGCTAACAGCTATACCTTGTTGTCTAGGACCTTTGCCGTCAGCTAGGCCAGGAAGGCGGATGGCAAACGTCTTTGCCGTCCGTTGTGCTTCCGCAGACGGCAAAGACGATGATTACCGTGACTTTCAGTGCTGAAAGTGGGGCCATGAGCCAGCAGACGGGAAAGTTGTTTGCCGTTCGTGGCCTAGTCCTTTGTCGTCTGCTGAATCACCTGTTACACCTAGCACTCCTACTAGGACTAAGATTCTTAATATACATGAAGGTTACACTATGGATGCAGAGATTGCTAAGGAATTTCTTGCTTGTAAGGATAGGGAGGATCTTAAATATTTAATGAAGAAGCTTAAGGAAAAGGCTATGAATGAAAGTATGAAATGTGATCCTAAATTTCAACCTCTCCTATCTTTGTTACTGATAAGGATTATGCATTCTCTGTTGATCCTGAGCTTATTACTTTAGTAGAATCTGATCCTTTTCATGGCTAGGAATCTGAAAATGTTGTGGCACATCTTACTAAGCTGAATGAAATCGCCACCCTATTTACTCACGAGGAAAAGATTCACTATTACTATATTCTTAAGTTGTTTCCTTTCTCGCTAAAGGGTGAAGCTAAAGATTGGTCCAATACTCTTGCTCATGGTTGTGTGCGTAGTCCCTAGGATATGATTTATTATTTTTCTAAAAAAGTATTTTCCTACCCATAAGAAACAAGCTGCCTTGCAAGAAATATATAACTTTGTGCAACTTGAGGAAGATTCATCTCCCTGAATCTTGGGGGAGGCTTCTCTAATTATTAAATGCTTTGCCTGAAAAATGAAATACTTGATTGTCATGACACAGTCCCTGATAGGGCCCCGAATCTCTGCGCTTACTGTGTCAGTCCCTGGATCAATAGCTGAAATGCACAGTCGACAATAAAATACCAAGAATACATGACATGTCATAGTATGTACATCGAAGATTCAACGTTTTACAATACACACCTGCCTAGCTCATGGGCTAGCTTACAAAACAATCATGCAGTGGAGATAATATTCTAGTCTTGTGGCGTCCATCAACTCACATGCAAGAGTTGAGTATAGCATCGTAACCCTACTTTGTACCTTCCCTTCGATATGGTGACCTGCAACATGATATATTGCAGCCACAAGGGGTCAATACATTGAATTTACTCGCAAGCTTCACCAGGTTTGGCGTGTTGGAACATAAACATGCAATTTAGTGTCGTTGGGTTTTCCCTTTTGCATGGAAAATAGTTTTTCCTATGTATGGAGGAGTGGTCTATCTAATAGTAGTATATACGTATCACGCGGTAATCCTGGGCATATCGTATCACGAGTCAGTCCTAATATAAGCATTTGAGTATGTGGGCGTCCGCATCGCACTACAGCCCCAAGCCTTTCTCAAGAGACCCTGGTACCCCTAGTCCTCTGAGATCAGCGCCATAACTCCCCTTTTGTTCAACTCATTGATTTTATTAGAAGAGATGATGAGATCAAGCTGAAAATTCTTCGATGATTTGCTCAAACGTTGTTCGTAATGGGGAACACGACTAACCATGATCGGTTTTATACACTCTGCAGAGGTTTGTGTACTTTACTCGTGATTCCAGATCACACCCTCCTGCTATTAAACTAAAATCATGAAGTAGCTAGATAGATCAAGACGAGACTTTTGGAAAGTAGTCACCCTCTCAGAAATGACAAACCCACACTACTAGGAAAATGGGTATAGGTAGACCACTAGTAGTAGCGAGGGGTCTATGGCCGGCGCCATTGTAACTTAGTAGTAGCGTGGGTTACAAACTGGCGCTACAGGTAAGTTTTATTAGTAGCGCCGGTGCGTCCACCCGGCACTGCTGCTAAGTGAAGCCCAACGGTACCCCGTGGCAGGCCACATTTGCATTGTTGGCCCACCGGCCTGCACTCTAGCTAAACCCATAGCAGTAGTGTTGGCCGGGAACCCCGCGCTGCTGGTAAGCGGCCTTATCTTCTTCCCTGCTTCCGCGCCCATCACTCTTCCTCGGCCACTCTCTCCCACACCCGCTCATGCTCTCACCCCCACTGCTCCGGTTGGCCCTCCCCCGCCCCTACCTTATGCGCCCCTCTGCCCCCTCTGCCCCTCTCTCATCCCGGACCTCCTCGCACATGGTCGCCCTCCCCAGCCCTAGCCTGCCCTCCCCAGTCCCGGCCCTCCCCGCATGCGCCGGCCAGCCCCCGCGCGCCCCCTCTCCGGCTCGTACCCGCCCCCACCGTGAGCCCCTCCTTAGCATTCCAATTAGTTTTAGGTTTTGTTTTTTAGATGGATGGATGCATTTAGATGGATAATAGTTGGATGTATGGATGGATGCATATGTAGTTTAATTTGTTATTTATTTTTTGATAATCTAGTTTACTTTGTTATTAGATAGATAGATGGATGTATGAAATAAAATAGAGAACAATGGGACGAAGTTTATTTCGCTTGAGTGGTTACTTCATCGTGGCCTATGTTTTGCCGGAATGTTGATTCATTTCTGTTCCGGAAAATTTCAGGCACTTGCTATATGTACCGTTTTAGCAAAGGTCATGCTGAAATTTCGCATGACTTGTGCAAGGAGATACTATATATATCGAGTGCCCGAGATTTGCGGAACAGAAATTAACGGCATCCCGACAACGTAGGCCATTTTTGTCTTTCATTACTCGATAATTTTAATGTCAAAGATTGATGGTTCAGGTTGACTTTCAATCTGTTGGGGCTACTTGTTGACTTTCAATGAGGGAGAAGACTGATACGTCTCCAACGTATCTATAATTTTTGATTGTTCCATGCTGATATATTATCATTCTAGGATACTTTTTGGGTCATTATTTACCAATTTATAATATTTTTGAGCACTAACCTATTGACCCAGTGCCCAGTGCCACTTGCTGTTTTCTGCGTGTTTTTGCCTTTGCAGGTTTACTGTACCAAACGAAGTCCAATTGCCATGAAATTTTTTGATTTTTTTTTCTGGACCATATGAAGACCTAGAAGCTTCGGAAGGAAACTGGGAGGCGCATGAGGGCCCAACCACACATCAGGGCGTGCCCTGATATGTGGTGGCCCCCTCGGGCACCTCCCGACGTTCCTCTTCGGCCTATAAATTCTCTAATATTCTGAAAACCCTAGAGGCAGTCCCAAAACCGTTTTTCCGCCGCTGCAAGTCTCCGTTCCGTCGCGAGGCCATCTGGAGCTCCGTTCCCGCACCCTGCCGGACGGGGATCGATCACGGAGGGCCTCTTCATCAACCTTGCTGCCCTCATGATGATGTGTGAGTAGTTCACCACAGACCTACGGGTCCATAGCTAGTACCTAGATGGCAATCATAGCTAGTATCCGATGTAATCCTATTGTGCGGTGTGTTTGTTGGGATCCGATGAATTGTGGGTTTATGTTCAGATTATTCACGAAGAGTATTCGAGATGCCTCTGAATTATATTATCTCTTATGTGCATGATCATTATAGCTTTGTAATGCTCTCTGATCTATTGATATGCTTTGGCCAAGTAGATTGATATTTCATCGGTGGGAGTGGTGCGTTGTGGTAGGTTCAACCTGGCAAGTTTCTATATCCCAGTGACAAAGTAGGGGACAAGATGCGTCTTTGTGTTGTTGCTACTAAGGATAAAATGATGGAGTTTATTCATATTGTTTGAGTTTACTTTGTCTACATCATGTCATCGTTCTCCAAGCATTACTCTGTTTTACTTAATACTCTAGATGCATGCTGGATAGCGGTGGATGAGTGGAGTAATAGTAATAGGTGCAGGAAAGAGTCGGCCTATTTTCTTATGGACATGATGCCTATATATACATGATCAATTCCATGAACGTCGCATAACTATCCGCTTTTCTATCAATTGCCCAACAGTAATTTGTTTACCCACTGTATGCTGCCTACATGAGAGATGTCGCTAGGGAACACTATGCCCCCCCGAGTCTATTCACTTATATATTCGCAAATGCTAAATTTACCTTGCTGCATTTATTTACTTTTTATTTAGTTTGCAATTTATATTTATCAACAATTATCTACACAACTCATTTGCTTGCAAATAACGAGATCAAGGGGATTGACAACCCTCTTGCCCTCGTTAGGTGCAAGTTGTTTGTTCATTTGTGTGCAGCCGCTGAAGACGGTTGAGGATTGATATTCCTATTTGTTCGATAAACCTTAGTTTCATAACTGAGGAAAATACGTATCCGCTTTGTGCTGTAATTACCCGTTCCTCTTCA
This sequence comes from Elymus sibiricus, assembly GCA_039707655.1. Taxonomy (NCBI): domain Eukaryota; kingdom Viridiplantae; phylum Streptophyta; class Magnoliopsida; order Poales; family Poaceae; genus Elymus; species Elymus sibiricus. The sequence continues at coordinate 164,183,241 of CM077667.1, forward strand.
CGGAATACCCAACGCAGATAACAAGTATCAGGAAGGATTTCTGACGCCGTTGGTGGGGAATATCATCATCAACTACCAAGTAACTTCACACAAATTTTCATTCACTTGTTCTTCTTTTTATTTGCTGCTTGTCACATAAAAATCAAAAAACCAAAAATATTTACCTTTGCTTGTTACTAGTTTCCTTGTTTGAAGTAATGGCTAGTTCCTCTCCGGATATGCCTCGACCACCCTATTTGGGAGATGTTTCCCCAATCTTAGATTTTAAGGAAGTAGGTTATGAATCACTTAAAGAGGCATGGGACAGACTATTAGAAATGCAAGCTAGAGCTAATCCTAAGAGTCACATTAAATTGCTCCTTAGAAGTTTTTATGTTGGTTTATCCCTTTCTCATAGGCGTGTCCTAGATTCTATGTTCGAGAAATATTTTATTGGGAACAATGCTTTTGACACAATGATAAGATGAAAAATATATTGGGAGAGCCTAAATTAGAAACCATTGAACCTGCTATACTAGTATGCTACCGGCAAACAGAGCTAATCAAAGAAGCTAGAACTAGTATGGAGTCTAATTTTAGAGGGGTGTTCAATTCTATCTCTAAAATTCATGGAAACGTAATGTTACACAATAGGAGGCTTGATACCATGGAGAAAAATCTTGATTTTCTTTGTGCTAGGGATAATAAGATTGTGAAAGGGAGTGGATCCCTTGTGAGCAAAGATGACAAAACTTCAAACTTTGCATTATGCCTAGCTAGGGGCATAAAACAATAGCGCTTGTTGGGAGGCAACCCAATAGTTATCTTTAAATTTTTGCTTTTAACTTTCTGTTTTTTAATAGCATTATTATCTACTCTGTAAATATTATGTTTTTGTGTTTAAATTAGTGTTTGTGCCAAGTAAAGCCTTTGGGATGACTCACAAGATGAGTAGAATCGATGCTGAAACAAAACAGAAACTTTTGACTCCAGTACAGGAATTTTCATTTTTTGCTCGAGCGTGATAATGATCTAAAATTTTACACCGTGTTTCTATACAAATTTTTGAGGTTTTCCTAATTTTTAAGAATTTTTATAGTTACAGAAGTATAGGTTCTCTACAGATTGCTACAGACTGTTCTGTTTAGACAGATTCTGTTTTTGCTTGCATAGTTGCTTATTTTGATTAAACTTTGGATTGTATCGGGGGATATAAGCCATGGAGAAGTTATAATACAGTACCTATTATGCATTTATGAAATTTGAACCAATTTACAACTGTACTTAATGTATGCAATATGTTTCTTATACTAATGGATCTCACGAGGTTTTGTTGAGTTTTGTGTGATTGAAGTTTTAAGTTTTGGGTGTTATCTTGATGGACAAAGGAATAAGGAGTAGCAAGACCCTAAGCTTGGGGATGCCCAAGGCACCCCAAGGTAATATTTTAAAGGAGACTCAAGCGTCTAAGGTTGGGGATGTCCTGGAAGGCATCCCCTCTTTCGTCTCAAATCCATCCGTATGTCACTTGAAGCTATATTTTTATTCGTCACATGATATGAGTTTTGCTTGGAGTGTCGTTTGCTTTTGTTTGCTTTTACTTACAGTTTGCGACAATCATTGTTTTCTGTACACACCTATTTAAGAGAGACACACCTTCATCATAATTTGTTAGAATACTCTATGTGCTTCACTTATATCTTTTGAGCTTAGCAGTTGCTCTAGTACTTCACTTATATCTTTTTGAGCACGGTGGCGTGTAGATTTTAAAGAAATAATTTCACTCTTGTTCTTCAATTATATTTGTTTGAGAGTTAATAAATAGTGACGGTAATTTTCATGGGTCATACAAACTAGTCCAAAAATATTAGGTATTCAAAGAGTGATAATCAAAACCATCATGTAGCACATATAAAGAAATTGTGGGTTAACGATATTGATGTAGTAATATGAAATAGGTGTGAGTTCATAAATGTTAAACCGTAGAAGTGTCGATATTAAGAGGGGTTGACCTTTTTGTTCATCTAGAAATTAAAGAGGCATGGTGATGATGTGTGAGCATTTCTATTCCTCGTTGAAATGCTAGTGTTGTTTCGGGTGGGAAGCGCGCGATGGTTAACTCCTACCAACCTCTTCCCCCGGGGCATGTGATTAGTACTTTGATTTATGATAAACTAATAAAACTTTGCAATAAGTATATGAGTTCTTTATGACTAATGTGAAACCAAGGACATACGCAATCTCACATTTTCATAATTTGCTAGCCTCTTCGGTACCGTGCATAGCCCGTTCTCACCTCGAGGATCGATGCAACTTTCGCAGGTGCATCCAAACCCCGTGACATTATATGCTCTGTTGCACATAAGCCTTATTATATCTTCCTCAAAACAGACACCATACATACCTATTATGGCATTTCCATAGCCATTCCGAGATATATTGACATGCAAATTCCATCGTCACTTCACATGACTAGTTCGTTCATCTTCATATTGCTTTGCATGATCATATAGAGCTGACATTGTATTTGTGGCAAAGCCACCTTCATAATGTTTTTGATACAAGTCACGCTAGATCATTGCACATCCTAGTACACCGCTAGAGGCATTCATACAGAGTCATATCTTCATATCAGTTCTCCATGTTGAGTTGTAAGTAAATAAAAGTGTGATTATCATCATTGTTAGAGCATTGTCCCAGTGAGGAAATAATGATGGATCTCCCATAAGTTGAGATGAGACTCCCGGCGAAAATAAAGATGGGGGAAGCCAAATGAGCCCACCATCCATTCAAAAAAAGAGAAAATGAGAGAAGGGACTTTGCTACTATCCTTTACCGCACTTGTGCCTCAAAGTGGCACCATGTTCCTCATGTAGAGAGTCTCATGATATATCACTTTCATATGCTAGTGGGAATTACCTATTCATTATTTCAAAACTGTCTTGTATATTCCTACGACGGGCATCCTCAAATGCCCGAGGTCTTCATGAGCAAGCAAGTTGGATGCACACCCCACTTAGCTTCATTTGAGCTTTCATACACGTATAGCTCTAGTGCATCATTTGCATGGCAAATCCCTACTCCTTGCATTGACATCTATTGATGGGCATCTCCATAGCCCGTTGGTACGCCTAGTTGATGTGAGACTATCTTCTCCACTTCCTTCCCCTTTTATATCTACCACCATACTCTATTCCACCTAAATGCTATGTCCAATGGCTCACACTCATGTTTTGCGTAAAGAATAAAAAGTTGGTGCATATTGAAAAAGTATGAACCAATTGCCTTACTTGGACACCGTGGTGCTTAACATTTGTATTAATGTGGTGAAGATGGAGCCATGCCTTGCTAATACAATAAGATGAATGGAGCGGTAAACATTTCTTGAGAATCGTATAGTTTTAGGAAATAACAATTCTGTTTCCGACACTTTGAATATTGCTATGTTAATATTTGTTGATTCATCTTTTCTCAATGAGCAGACCTCAATAAGATTACATAGTGGATAGCATGTCACATACAAAATTCTGTTTTTATCATTTACCTACTCGAGGACGAGCAGGAATTAAGCTTGGGGATGTGATACGTCTCCAACGTATCTATAATTTTTGCTTGTTCCATGCTGTTATATTATCATTCTTGGATGTTTTAAAATCCTTTTATTACAACTTTATATCATTTTTTCGGACTAACCTATTGACATAGTCCCAAAGTGCCAGTTGCTGTTTTTGCTTGTTTTTTACTTCGCAGAAAACCAGTACCAAACGGAGACAAAACGCTGCGGGGATTTTTGCGGATTTTTTACGGACCAGAAGAAAGAAGATGGGCCAAAGAACACTAGAAGAGGGGGCCCAGGGTGGCCATCACCCACCAGGGCGCGCCAGAGGCCCCTTGGTGCGGCCTGGTGGGGGATGGGCACCTCGGGCACCGCCTCAACCGACTATCGAGCCTATAAATTCCCAGAAAATCCAAAAACCCTAGAGGAGTCAACGAAACACAATTCCAGCCGCCGCAAGTTCCAGAACCGCGAGATCCAATCTAAACACCATCACGGAGGGGTTCATCTTCCTCATAGGTGCCTCTCCGATGATGCGTGAGTAGTCCACCATAGACCTTCGGGTCCGTAGGCAGTAGCTAGATGGCTTCTTCTCTCTCTCTTATGATTCTCAATACAATGGTCTCTTGGAGATCTATGTGATGTAAACTTTTGCGGTTTGTTTGTTGGGATCCGATGAACTTTGATTTCATGATCAGTTTCTATCCATGAATATTATTTGAGTCTTCTTTGATCTCTTATATGCATGATTACTTATAGCCTCGTATTCTTCCTCGAATCTTTGGTTTAGTTAGGCCAACTAGATCGATTTTTCTTGCCATGGGAAGAGGTGCTTTGTGATGGGTTCGATCTTGCGGTGTTCTTTCCAAGTGACAGAAGGGGCAGCAAGACACGCATGTATCATTGCTATTAAGGATAACAAGATGGGGTCTATTCCTACATGAATAGATCTTGTCTACATCATGTCATCGTTCTTATTGCATTACTCCATTTTTCCATGAACTTAATACACTAGATGCATGCTGGATAGCGGTCGATGTGTGGAGTAATAGAGGTAGATGCAGGCAGGAGTCGGTCTATCTATCTTGGACGTGATGCCTATATAATGATCATCGCCTTGGATATCGTCATGACTATTCGATTTTCTATCAATTGCCCAACAGTAATTTGTTCACCCACCGTGCGCTATACTCATGAGAGAAGCCACTAGTGAACCCTACGGCCCCCGGGTATACTTTTCTATCATATTGCTTTCCGATCTACGTTTTTTGCAATCTTTGTTTTCAGATCTACAAAACCCAAAACCCAAAAATATATTGCTGCATATTTACTCTTTTTATTTGTGTTCTTGAGAGATCTATCTCTCCTATCTATCACTACCTAATCTATCTATTTACCGTAGAGAGATTGACAACCTCTCTTTCACGTCGGGTTGCTAGTATTTGTTGTTTGTGTGTAGGTGCTGCTTATTGGGTGGTGGTGATCCTCCTACTGATTCGATAACCTTGGTTTCATAACTGAGGGAAATACTTACCTTCGCTGTGCTGCATCATCCCTTCCTCTTTGGGGAAATACCGACGCAATCCAAGCCACGTCAAAGGAATTTCTGGCGCCGTTGCCAGGGAGGTAGCGGTCTCTTCTACGTGCCTATCGTAGGCGCCGAGGGGACTCCATCGTCATCTACCAGGTTCCTAATCACAAATCTCATCTCCTTGCAATTACATTATTTGCCATTTGCCTCTCGTTTTCCTCTCCCCCACTTCATCAATTTGCCGTTTTATTCGCCCTCTTTTTCGTTTGCCCTTTTTCTCGCCAGATCTCTTGCCTTGTCACTATGGCTAGTTCTTCCTTTATTACGTGTACTCCCGATAATGAGGTTCTTAATTTTAAGCAAAGGCGAGGGGAGAACTTAAAAGATGCTTGGTATAGGATTTGCAATGCTCATAATAGATCTATGCATAAGCAATCTACCATTGTTCTTCTTCGCAGTTTCTATGTTGGTATTACCACTTGGTATAGATTCGTCCTTGATATGATTACCGGTGGGAATTTCTTGATGTGTCCATCTTTGGATGCTTTTAATGCTTTGGGAAGTTTAGTGGGATCACCACCTATCATGATCAATGAAACAACTTTAACTCTCGAACACGTTATGGAGAGATTAGACGCTATTAAAAGAAGATGATTACTAAAGAACATCTTGATGATCTAGATAAAAAGATGCATAATCTTGCTAATAAAATTGGATCTAAGGCGGGAGATGCTCTTAAATTGTTTAAGGCAAAAGAAACTGTAGTTAACGAAAGGGTAGAAGAAAGTCCTTACCGTATTGATAAGTTGGAAGAGATCTTTAGTAATTTGGGTTCGGCTTTTTCTTCTATCAAATCTATTGATAAAACTCCCATGAATATTGGCAAGACCACGCAAGTTACTATGAACAAAGTTGCTACACCTAGTGGGCACAAGGGAGATCTTAAAATGATTAGTATTCATCCCGACTTTGTTGAAATCATAAGAGATCCTATTTACAAGAATGAATTTTTTGGTTTTCTTCCTTGGAGTGTTATCGTTAAGAACATGCATGCTAAATCCTTGAAGAAATCTAGTTGTGTGATTGAAGAATTGAAAACCAAAGATGACAATACTTGAATCTATCCATTATGCCTAGCTAGGGGCGTAAAACGATAGCGCTTGTTGGGAGGCAACCCAATGAATAAATAAAATTTTGCTTTTTTCCTTTCTGTTTTTGAGTGCCTCTGTTATGATTGTGTTTTTATGTTTTATTTAGTGTTTGTGCCAAGTAGAACCGTCAGGATGATTCATAGGATGAGTAGAAGTGATGCTGAATCCGAAACAGAAACTTTGCGTCCAGTATAGGAATTTTCATTTTTTGCTGGAACGTTATCTTGAGCTGACATTTTAACACAGTGTTTCTATACAAATTAGTTACGTTGTCCTCATTTTTCAGAATGTTTAGAGTTACAGAAGTATGGGTATGGTACAGATTACTACAGACTGTTCTGTTTAAGACAGATTCTTTTTTCGTTGCATTGTGTGCTTGTTTTGATGAATCTATGGTTTGTATTGGGGGGTATAAGCCATGGTAAAGTTAAAATACAGTAGGTATAATGCAATAACAAAATATGAATGGGTTTGCAATAGTACCTAAAGTAGTGATTTGCTTTCTTATACTAATGGATCTCACGAAGATTTTGTTGAGTTTTGTGTGATTGAAGTTTTAAAGTTTTGGGTGAGATCACGATGGATGAAGGAATAAGGAGTAGCAAAAGCCTAAGCTTGGGGATGCTACCGCACCCCCAAGATATATCCAAATAGTAACAAGCAACTAAGCTTGGGATGCCCCCGAGTGGCATCCCCTCTTTCTTCTAACGACCATCGGTATTTTACTTGGAGCTATATTTTTATTCGTCACATATCATGTGCTTTGCTTGGAGCGTCTTGTATCTTTGCTTGCTTTGTTTGTTAGTTTTCCTTTGTATCCTTTCTGTACACACCTATTTGAGAGAGCCACAATCATGCTATGATTTGTTAGAATTGCTCTATGTGCTTCACTTAAACTTTTTGAGATATAGAATTGCTCTAGTGCTTCACTTATATATTTTTGAGCACGGTGTGCTTGGAAACTTTTGTAGAAATACTCTCATGCTTCACTTAGATTAATTTGAGAGTTAGTAATTTTTTGAAGAAATACTCTCATGCTTCACTTATACCTTTTTGAGAGATAAAATCTTTATGCTCATGTGCTTCATTTAATTTTTTTTGAGCTTGCCAAAAAGCAATGGCAATATATGAAACTAGTCCCAAAGTGATAGATATCCAAGGAGGATATAATAAAAACTTTCATGAAGATCATTGGACAAATTAAACTTTATTCCTTGTAATAGTTTTGAAACATGATGAAAGTAATATGTGAGTCATGTTAGTGAGTAATTATGCTTAGTAAGAATATTGGTGTTAATGTTTGTGATTCCCTATGCATGCACAAAAGTCAATAGTTATGGAATGAAGTTACATCCTACTTATGGTGCATTATTCGGTGTTAGTTATGTTCAATGCTCACTTATGTGATTTTTCGTTTCTTGGTTTGGTTGCTTCCCAATCTATTTGCTAGCCTTCATTTGTACTAAGTAGAAATACTACTTGTGCATCCAAAATCCTTAAACCAAGTTTTGCCTCATGAGTCCACCATACCTACCTATATGCGGTATTTCTATGCCGTTCCAAGCAAATTATTATGTGCCATCTCTAAATTTTCAAAATAAATTTTCTCTTTTGTGTGCCCGTACCGCTCATGAAACGGTGGGGAGTATCCAATATTTTTCCATGCTAGATATGTTATTCTCAAGATGAGTGTTTATTCACTTGTCATTGCACGAGAGTGCGGCGGTAATAGGGATGCCCATTCCCGAAATGAAAAAGAAAAAATAATAATATTTACTTTATGTTGTCAAATAATAAATTCCTTGGAAAGTGTTGGAATGGAAGGCAACCGTGGATACGGCCCGCCATGGAAAGTGAAAGTTTGGTGGAAAAAGGAATACACTTTATTTTCTGTTTGGGAACCACCTATGATATATCTAGCATGGAAAGGATTGCGAGCTACTTTGTCGTTTCGTTGACAGGAAAAGCATGCCACCCAAAATATTTTCTCTCTCTCAATTTAAACCTTGAGCTCTGGCACCTCTACAAATCCCTACTTCCCTCTGCGAAGGGCCTATCTATTTACTTTATGCAATTTTTATTTTTGCTTTGAGTCTCCATCTTCTCTTATAAGCACCAACTAGGGGGCACTATGATCGTACTTGAGCATTGGGCATAGCTAATATTTGAGTGTGTTTCATGAATGGATCAATGATTGAGCATGATGGGCTAGGGATAACTTTCTTTAGAGTTGATATTTTGAAAGACATGGTTGCTTGTTGACATGCTAGAGTATCGAAGTCATTATGTTAAAACTAGACTATTGCTTTGAATCATTTACAAGTCCAATTTCCATGCTATACAAAATAAAAGAATATGATGAACATGTTAGGCAGCATTCCACATCAAAATTTTTGTTTTTATCATTTACCTACTCGAGGAGGAGTAGGAATTAAGCTTGGGGATGCTGATACGTCTCCAACGTATCTATAATTTTTGATTGTTCCATGTTGTTATATTATCATTCTTGGATGTTTTACAATCCTTTTATTACAACTTTATATCATTTTTTGGAACTAACCTATTGACATAGTGCCAAAGTGCCAGTTGCTGTTTTTGCTTAGTTTTTACTTCGCAGAAAATCAGTACCAAATGGAGACAAAACGCTGCGGGGATTTTTATGGATTTTTTACGGACCAGAAGAAAGAAGATGGGCCAAAGAACACCAGAAGAGGGGGCCCAGGGTGGCCATCGCCCACCAGGGCGCGCCAGAGGCCCCCTGGCATGGCCTGGTGGGGAAGGGCACCTCGGGCACCGCCTCAACCGACTATCGAGCCTATAAATTCCCAGAAAATCCAAAAACCCTAGAGGAGTCGACGAAACACAATTCCAGCTGCCACAAGTTCTAGAACCGCGAGATCCAATCTAAACACCATCACGGAGGGGTTCATCTTCCTCATAGGTGCCTCTCCGATGATGCGTGAGTAGTCCACCAAAGACCTTCGGGTCCGTAGGCAGTAGCTAGATGGCTTCTTCTCTCTCTCTCTCTCTCTCTCTCTCTCTCTCTCTCTCTCTCTTATGATTCTCAATACAATGGTCTCTTGGAGATCTATTTGATGTAAACTTTTGCGGTGTGTTTGTTGGGATCCGATGAATTTTGAGTTCATGATCAGTTTCTATCCATGAATATTATTTGAGTCTTCTTTGATCTCTTATATGCATGATTACTTATAGCCTCGTATTTCTTCTTCGAATCTTTGGTTTAGTTAGGCCAACTAGATCGATTTTTCTTGCCATGGGAAGAGGTGCTTTGTGATGGGTTCGATCTTGCGGTGTTCTTTCCCAGTGACAGAAGGGGCAGCAAGACATGCATGTATCGTTGATATTAAGGATAACAAGATGGGGTCTATTCCTACATGAATAGATCTTGTCTACATCACGTCATTATTCTTATTGCATTACTCCATTTTTCCATGAACTTAATACACTAGATGCATGCTGGATAGCGGTCGATGTGTGGAGTAATAGATGTAGATGCAGGCAGGAGTCGGTCTATCTATCTTGGACGTGATGCCTATATAATGATCATCGCCTTGGATATCATCATGACTATTCGATTTTCTATCAATTGCCCAACAGTAATTTGTTCACCCACCGTGCGCTATACTCATGAGAGAAGCCACTAGTGAACCCTACGGCCCCCGGGTCTACTTTTCTATCATATTGCTTTCCGATCTATATTTTTTGCAATCTTTGTTTTCAGATCTACAAAACCAAAAACCCAAAAATATATTGCTGCATATTTACTCTTTTTATTTGTGTTCTTGAGAGATCTATCTCTTCTATCTATCACTACCTTATCTATCTATTTACCGTAGAGAGATTGACAACCTCTCTTTCACGTCGGGTTGCAAGTATTTGTTGTTTGTGTGCAGGTGCTGCTTATTGGGTGGTGGTGATCCTCCTACTGGTTCGATAACCTTGGTTTCATAACTGAGGGAAATACTTACCGTCGTTGTGCTGCATCATCCCTTCCTCTGTGGGGAAATACCGACGCAGTCCAAGTCACGTCAGGATGCTTGATACATCTCCAACGTATCTATAATTTTTTATTGTTCCTTGATGATATATTATCATTCTAGGATACTTTTTGGGTCATTATTTACCAATTTATAATATTTTTGAGCACTAACCTATTGGCCCAGTGCCCAGTGCCAGTTGCTGTTTTCTGCGTGTTTTTGCCTTTGCAGGTTTACTGTACCAAACGAAGTCCAATTGCCATGAAACTTGTTGATGAATTTTTCTGGACCATATGAAGACCTAGTAGCTTCGGAAGGAAGCCAGGAGGCGCACGAGGGCCCCACCACACATCAGGGCACTCCCTGGGGGGGGTGCCTTGATATGTGGTGGCCCCCTCGGGCACCTCCCGACGTCGCTCTTCGGCTTATAAATTCTCTAATATTCTGAAAACCCTAGAGGCGGTCCTGAAACCCTTTTTCCGCCATCGCAAGTCTGTGTTCCGTCACGAGGCCATCTGGAGCTCCGTTCCGGCACCCTGCCGGAGGGGGGATCGATCACGGAGGGCCTCTTCATCAACCTTGTTGCCCTCATGATTATGTGTGAGTTGTTCACCACAGACCTACGGGTCCATAGCTAGTACCTAGATGGCAATCTCTCTCTCGTATGATCTTCAATACAATGATCATTGCATCTTCGCATTGATCTATCGGATGTAATCCTATTGTGCGGTGTGTTTGTTGGGATCCGATGAATTGTGGGTTTATGTTCAGATTATTCATGAAAAGTATTTGAGATGCCTCTGAATTATATTATCTCTTATGTGCATGATCATTATAGCTTTGTAATGCTCTCCGATCTATTGATATGCTTTGGCAAAGTAGATTGATATTTCATCGGTGGGAGTGGTGCGTTGTGGTAGGTTCGACCTGGTGAGTTTCTATATCCCAGTGACAAAGTAGGGGACAAGATGCGTCTTTGTGTTGTTGCTAGTAAGGATAAAACGATTGGGTTTATTCATATTGTTTGAGTTTACTTTGTCTACATCATGTCATCGTTCTCCAAGCATTACTCTGTTTTGCTTAATACTCTATATGCATGCTGGATAGCGGTCGATGAGTGGAGTAATAGTAATAGGTGCAGGCAGGAGTCGGCCTATTTGCTTATGGACGTGATGCCTATATATATATATGCTCATTGCCGTGAACATCGCATAACTATCCGATTTTCTCTCAATTGCCCAACAATAATTTGTTTACCCACCGTATGCTGCATACATGAGAGATATCGCTAGGGAACACTATGGCCCCCGGGTCTATTCAATTATATATTCGCAAACACTAAATTTACCTTGCTGCCTTTATTTACTTTTTATTTATTTTGCAATTTAAATTTATGAACAATTATCTACACAACCCATTTTCTTGCAAATAACGCGATCAAGGGGATTGACAACCCTCTTGCCCGCGTTGGGTGCAAGTTGTTTTTTCATTTGTGTGCAGTTGCTGAAGACGGTTGAGGATTGATATTCCTATTGGTTCAATAAACCTTGGTTTCATAACTGAGGGAATACTTATCCGCTTTGTGCTGCAATTACTCGTTCCTCTTCACGGAAAACCCAACGCAGATTACAAGTATCAAAGACCGAATCCCGACTGTTGTCATGGGGGTCGATTCTCCTTCGTTCCCGTGTGCTAGACATTTTGGTAATGCACTCGGGGACGACTGGAGGAGCGACCAACATCGGCGGTCGTAATATCAAGGCTTTACCGCCCGAAGAGTATGGTTGACGATGGGGATAGGGTTGAAGACTTACCAGAGGTCGAGGTAGTTACCGCGGTCACCCGTGAGGATTTAAATGAGGAAATTGCCTCACTTAAATCTTCTATGATGACCAAGGTCAAATCCTGGTTTAAAGAATTCCTTGAGGGTCTGAAACTTTCTACCGATCCTTCGCAAGTGGTTAATCCCACTATCTCGGAGTCGGATGCCAACTCCGGTAAGGAGGGGGCTAGTAGTGATAAGTCTAAGTTGCCTCAAGGAAATAATGGGACGGGAACCCATGCCTCGGGTCCCCCTCCCCTGGTCTATGGAGGACCGATCCACACACCTCATATTAACAACCTTGGTCCTCCTCCTAAACTTGTGAAGAATGATTTTGCTAATCGGGTTTTTCGTATCAAGTCTCATTTGAATCATAGCTCAACTAATATTTGGAGAATCATTGAGCAAGGTTACTACCCACATGATGCAAACAATCTCACCCGAAGAGAAGAGGCGGACAATCAATACAATCACTCCGCCTTGTTCATCCTTCAAACCGCAGTGCCTCCTGAAGATCTAGCTCACTTGCCTCCCTTCACTCGTGCAAAGGATTGTTGGGAACATATTGTCTCATTGTATAAGGGAAGCTCGAGTATTCAACGGTCCAACTTTGAGGTGGTTCTTGATGAGGCCGATGAGTTCGTGATGAATGAAGACGAGGATCCTCGTGAGCTCTACTGTAGATTGACAACTCTTGTGGTCTCTCTTCAAGATCATGGGAGCAAGGATACGGGTGACAAGTGGATCAAGCGTAAGTTTCTCAAGGCTATCATGCCATTCAACAAGGACATATCATCCGTGATCCGTCAAAGACCGGACTTCCACACCTTGTCTTCAAGCGATGTGTTGGATGAATTTATTGCCATGAACATCTTGAACAAGACCGTCGACAATGCTCTCGTGTCCAATGGTAAAAGAAAGCCTCACCCAGACTTGCTTTGAAGGCCAAGGAAATTTCATAAGAAGAAGAAGAGGAAGAAGAGGAGAGTTGCCCCAAACACACCAAATATGCTTACCACGAGCACATGGCTCTTACGTCAAGGCAATTTTGGGGGAACAAGAGAAACTCAAGGCCCAACTTCTCCAAGAACAACTCAAGTGGCTGAAAAGGCTAGCAACGTGTGAGGACTTGCTACAACTGTGGCAATGTGAGTCACTTTGTGGTGAATTGTCCGTATGAGAAGCGGGAAGACAATTGTGGCAAGCTCATTCACAAAGACAAGGCTAAGTCCTTCCCCAACAAGAACAACTTCACCAAGAAGGTGCCTCAAAAGGGGTTGGTGGAACATGAAGAGTACATCTACGATGATGATGATGCAAGTGGTGAAGGAATGGCGATGGCCATAGTGGCCATTGCAACTTCTTCCCCAACCAAGGTGTCTCTCTTCGACGCCCTCGATGAGAACTGCATTGCCAAGTGCCTCATGGCCAAAGGCATCAACAAGGTAACCACCAACACTAGAACATCCATCACTACTACTCCTTCTTTATTGGATTGTGTGGATGAACGTGAGGAGGTGAAGGTAGATGAGAATGAGTTTGACAAGTTCATGGGTAAACTCAAAGGTGAGACCAAGAAGCACTTTGTTGCTCTCTTGGAAAAACTTAGTGAGGCCAGTAATATCATCGAGTTTCATGAGGAAACCATCTCTAAGATGGAGAGGCATAGTCGTGACTATGCCGATGAGATAGCGGATCTTTCCATTTCTCTTGAGGAAGAGAAAGGTTTTCATTTGACCCTTGAGGAGTCACACAACGATGACTTTTCTAAATTACAAAAAGATCATGATCATGCTCTTGTTCTTACTCGTGTGCTTAATTACGAAAAGGTTGCACTTGGGGTTGACCATGATAGACTCAAGGAAGAGTTTGACACACTTGACAAGGCTCACAAGGCTTTGAAGAGTGCTCATACTTCTCTTAAGGAGTCTCGTGATCAACTCCAAGTAAAACTCACTAAGGAGATAGCCATGTGTCCTCCTTTTGTTTTAATTGATAATGCCCACTGTACTAACCTTTGTAGTGAGAATGCGCACCTTGTGGAGGATAATTCCAAGTTGAAAGAGCAACTTGAGGAAGGCCTTGTGACTTGTATACAAGGTGAAAAGAACCTCAATGATCTTTTGAGCAATCAAAAGGAAGTTGTGGCGAAGGAAGGGATTGGGTTTGTACCCAAGTCAAAGAAGAAGAAGAAGTAGGGCAAGACCAAGCAACTTCTCCTGCTCAAGGAAATCTTTGTCAAAGCGGGGGAGGATGCTCATGAGAAGAAGAAGGACAAGGGTGTGTGTGGTAATGCCAAGAAGGGCAAGACCACCCCTTCGAACAAAGCCGAGGACTTTAACCCCTCTTATGTTTTATGCCATGCTAGTGATGGGCATGTTTATGCCAAATTTGTTGGTTCTTCTTATGAGTACATTGAATGGCCTATTTGGGTTCCTAAAACCCTTGTTACTAACATAAAAGGACCAATTAAAGAACGGGTACCTAAATACAAGCATTGATCTTTTGTAGGAATTTGCTTCCGGTGGAGTGTCATGGTTGCTCGATAGTGGAGCAACAAATCATATGACCGGGAGCAAGGACTTGGTGGTGGATGTGCAACCAATCCCATCTATTCCCACCCATATCCAATTCGGTGATTCTTCAACGTCTAAGGTATTAGGTCTTGGCAAGGTGGTCATCTCTCAAGATTTATCTATTGAGAAGGTCATGCTTGTTGAGACCCTTGCATACAATTTACTTTCCGTTCATCAATTTGCACTCATGGGCTTTGCAACATTGTTTGATCTTGATTCCGTGGCCCTTTTGTGGAGCAAGAATCTTAAAGTAGCCTTTGTTGGTCATGTCGAAAACAGTCTCTATTTGGTTAACTTTTTGGAGCGACCCACTAAGACCGCGACTTGCCTAAGGGCAAAAGTTGATGTGGGATGGCTTTGGCATTGCCGGCTAGCCCATGTCAATATGATATCTTTGCAAAGTCTCCTTAAAGTTGATGTGATCTTTGCCAAAGACCATGCTTGCAGTGCTTGTATCGAAGGAAAGCTACATGAGATGGCTCACCGACCCACGACTACCATCTATTTGAAGAGGCCCTTGGATCTCCTTCACATGGATCTCTTCGGTCCTCCATCCTTCGATAGTCTTGGGGGAGAAAATATTGCTTGGTGATTGTAGATGATTACTCAAGATACACTTGGGTATACTTCTTCAAGAGGAAGAGTGAGACCCAACAAACCGTCATCGACATTGAAAATGAAGCTCAACATCAACATGAGGCAAAGATATTGATGATTCAAAGTGACAACGACACCGGGTTCAAGAAGTACACCTTGGATGAGTTTCTTAGTGATGAGGGGATCAAGCATCAATACTCCGCACCATATACCCCTAAAAAAGGGTATTGCATAGAGGAAGAATCGGACGTTGATGGGTGCGGCAAGGACCATGATGGCGGAATTCAAATATCCATTCAACTTTTGGGCCGAAGCCATCAACACCGCATGTCATGCATCTAATCGTCTCTACCTCCGCAAAGGCTTGAACAAGACTCCATATGAGATATTTACTGGTATAAGCCCCACCTCAAGTACTTCCGGGTGTTTGGTTGTAAGTGTTTCATTCTCATAAAGGTGTTTGTTTGTCTAAATTTGAACCTAGAGCTCAAGAGGGCATATTTGATGGTTAAGCCACAAACTCTTATGCTTACCGTGTCCTCAACAAGTCCAATGGACTCATTGAGGATACATGTAACGTGGAGTGTGATGAAAATAATGGCTCCCAAGTGGAGCAAAGTGGTCTTTGTGATGTAGGTGATGAAATTCCTCCCCAAGCCATAAGAAGAATGGGAGTTGGTCAAATCCCCCTCATTGAGGAACCCCTTGTGGCCGAAGGAGAAGGACAATGTTCTACACAAGTGGAGACATCACCAACAGAAGACCCACACACTTCCGAAGAACAAAGTGAAGGCCCTCAACAAAGTCAACAAGATCAAGGGCAAGATCAACCTCATGATGATGGTGATTCACCAAGAGATGCACAAGATCAAGTTCATGCCCCCGAGCAAGCTCAAGATTTGCCGGATATCACACACATCTTGTTACGCCGAACCATTTCTGTTATTTTGGCTCATCGCACACAGTTCATCCGAGTGACCTGTATGCTATCTATCTCACACATCTTGATCTGTGTAACCGTTTGTGTTATTTTATCTCATCACAAACAGTTCATCTGAGCGACATGTATGTTGTCTATCGCACACATGATCATCCGAGGAATCATTTGTGTTCTGCTAGATCGCAAACAGTTTATTGATGACCCACAAGTGTAGGGGATAAATCATACCTTTCGATAAGTAAGACTGTCGAACCCAACGAGGAGCAGAAGGAAGCGATAAGCAGTTTTCAGCAAGGTGTTCTCTGCAAGTGCTTTGAGTAACATTTATGGATAGTTTTGTAGCAAGATAATTCGTAACAAGTGACAAGTAGCAAAAGTAACAAGTATGCAGCAAGATATCCCAATCCTTTTTATAGCAAAGGACAGACCTGAAAGTACTCTTATATGAAGCAAGCGCCCTCGACGACACATGGGAATTTCCATCTAGTCATGTTCATCATGCTGAGTTGATTCGCGTTCTTTACTTCGATAATTTGATATGTGGGTGGACCGGTGGTAAGGTGTTGTTCTTACTTGAACAAGCAACCCACTTATAATTACCCCCTCTCGCAAGCATCCGCAATTATGGAAGAAGAATTAAGATAAATCTAACCATAGCATGAAACATGTGGATCCAAATCATCCCTTTATGAAATAACGCATAAAATAGGGTTTAAGCTTCTATCACTCTAGCAACCCATCATCTACTTATTACTCCACAATTTCTTCCTTTAGGCCCAAATATGGTGAAGTGTCATGTAGTCGACGTTCACACGACACCACTAAAGGAAGCAAGAACATACATATCATCAAAATATTGACCGAATACCAACTTCACATGATTAGTTATTACAAGTCATCTCCAATGTCCTCGGGAACAAAAGTAACTACTCACAAATCATAAGCATGTTCAATATCAGAGGTATAATAAATATGATTAAGGATCTGAACATATTATCTTCCACCAAATAAACCAACAAGCATCAACTACAAGATGTAAATCAACACTACTAGTAGCCCCCAGGTACCAATCTAAGGTTTTGAGACAAAGATTGAATACAAGAGATGAACTAGGGTTTGAGATGAGATGGTGCTGGTGAAGATGTTGATGAAGATTGGTCCTCCCATGAAGGAGGAAGCGTTGGTGATGACGATGGCTTCAATTTCCCCCACCCAGACTGAAGTTTCCCCGGCAGAATTTCTCTGTCGGGGATGAAAAGGGACCATACCCAGGTTTCCGCCTCGAGACGGCGGCGCTTCGTCACGAAAGTATCCTTCTGATTTTTTCTAGGTCAAAACCAATCATATAGCTGAAGAGGGGGCCGGGGGCGGCTTGTGGGCCTGCCAAGTGATCAGGGTGTCCTTAGCGGGTGGGCATGCCCTGATGGCTTGGCACCAACATGTGGCCCCCCTCTGGTACATTTTTGCTCCATAAATTCAAATATATTCCAGAAAAATTACTCTTGGAATTTCAAGTCATTTGGAGTCCAGAGAATTTTCAGCCTTTTTCTTGGCTTTTAGGTTCAGATTTCCTGTTTGCAGCAATTTCCCTCTTTGTGATTTACCTTCGAAATTAAGAGAGAAAAGGCATAAGAATTGTATCATAAAGTGGAATAATGACCAAGAATACTATAATTATCAATAAGAAATCATGATGAAAAATGGACGTATCAACTCCCCCAAGCTTAGACCTTGCTTGTTCTCAAGCAAAAACTGAACTTGATAATAATGACCACATAATTAGAGAGAGAGAGAGAGGTGTCGATAAAAACAAAATATGGACATGCGAGCATCATGAATATTATCATAGCAGGAAGTTCTTATCATATAGCTTCTGATAAACAAGTAACAATCTACCCACAACCTTGAAGTATAAAGTATATACTTTATTGGAAATGAACAAACTATGTTCTTAGTCACTGAGACAATCAAAATTCATCATATTTCAGAGACGAGTCTATGTAATAGCTTTTCATTTTAGCAGGTCCACATACTCAACCGTCATTTAGTCTTCTATGATTGCTGACACTCAATGCATATTTTTGGAGCAAATGTTTCCATCGGACACATAGGAAGATAGGGGATTTATTATTTCTGTCACCCAACTTATTTACCTCAAGGGTAATGTCAACAATATTGACTAATGATCACCTAAATCCAATTGGATATATGTGCCTGGATCTTTCTGTTGGGGAACGTTGCATGGAAAACAAAATTTTTCCTACGCACACGCAAGATATATCCATGGTGATGAGCATCTACGAGAGGGAGAGTGGATCTACATACCCTTGTAGATCACTAAGGGGGAAGCGTTAAGAAATGCAGTTGATGTAGTCGAACGTCTTCGCGATCCAAATCGCTGAGCGTCCCGCGATCCAATCACGAGCCGTCCCGATCTAGCGTCGAACGGACGGCACCTCCGCGTTCAGCACACGTACAGCTCGATGACGATCTCCGCCTTCTTGATCCAGCAAGAGGGAGCGGAGAGGTAGATGAGTTCTCCGGCAGCGCGACGGTGTGGCGGCGATGGTGGTGGAACTATTCCGGCAGGGCTTCGCCTAAGCACCGCCGAACTAGACTAGAGGAGAAAACGATCTAGATGTAGTAGAGGGAGCATGTGGCAATTAGGGTTATCCCTCACCTCTAAACCACTAGTATATATTGGAGGGAGGGGAGGGGCTGGCCGGGCATGATCTCCTCCTAGGAGTCGGCCGAAGTGGGAGGTGGAGTCCTACTCCAATCCTACTAGGAGTAGGATTCCTCCTCTCCACTTGGAAACCTTTTCCACCTTTCCTTCCTTTAGGTTTTTTCCACCTCCAGCCGCATGGGCCTTGTTGGGGGGTTCAGCCAGCCCACCAGGGGCTGGTTCACCTCCTCCGACAGCCCATGAGGCCCCTTGGGTAGAAAGGCCCCTCCCGATGGTCCCCGGTACCCTCCCGGTACACTACCGAAGTACCCAAAACTTTTCCGGTGACCAAAACGGGACTTCTTATATATATCAATCTTTACCTACGGACCATTCTAGAGCTCCTCGTGACGTCCGGGATCTCATTCGGGACTCCGAACAACCTTCGGTCACCACCATACATAACTCTATACTGCCGAAACGTCACCGAACGTTAAGTGTGCAGACCCTGCGGGTTCGAGAACTATGTAGACATGACCGAGACACCTCTACGGTCAATAACCAATAGCGGGACCTGGATGCCCATATTGGTTCCTACATATTCTACGAAGATCTTCATCGGTTGAACCTCTATGTCAAGGATTTAGTTAATCCCGTATGTTGTTCCCTTTGTTCTTCGGTATGTTACTTGCCCGAGATTCGATCGTCGGTATCTCTATACCTAGTTCAATCTCGTTACCGGCAAGTCTCTTTACTCGTTCCATAATACAAGATCCCGTGGCTAACACTTTAGTCACATTGCTTGCAAGGCTTGTTGTGATGTTGTATTACTGAGTGGGCCCTGAGATACCTCTCCGTCACACGGAGTAACAAATCCCAGTCTTGATCCATGCCCACTCAACAGACACCCTCGGAGATACCTGTAGAGCATCTTTATAGTCACCCAGTTACGTTGCGATGTTTGATACACACAAGGTACTCCTCCGGTGTCAGTGAGTTGCATGATCTCATGGTCATAGGAACAGAAACTTGACATGCAGAAAACTATAGCAATAAACTGACACAATCATATGCTACGTTCATAGTTTGGGTCTTGTCCATCACATCATTCTCCTAATGATGTGATCCCATTATCAAATAACATCTCATGTCTATGTCTAGGAAACCTTGACCATCTTTGATCAACAAGCTAGTCTACTAGAGGCATACTAGGGACACAGTGTTGTCTATGTATCCACACATGTATCGGTGTTTCCAATCAATACAATTATAGCATGGATAATAAACGATTATCATGAACAAGGAAATATAATAATAACTACTTTTATTATTGCCTCTAGGGCATATTTCCAACAGTCTCCCACTTGCACTAGAGTCAATAATCTAGCTCACATCACTATGTGATTTACATTGTAATGAATCTAACACCCATGCAGTTCTGGTGTTGATCATGTTTAGCACTTGGAAGAGGTTTAGTCATCGGATCTGCAACATTCAGATCCGTGTGTACTTTGCAAATATTTATGTCGTCCTCCTTGATGTAATCGCGGATGGAATTGAAACATCTCTTTATGTGTCTGGTCCTCTTGAAAAACCCTTTGCCACAAGTCGAGCTTTATAGACGGTGACATTACCGTCCACGTCCGTCTTCCTCTTAAAGATCCATTTGTTCTGAATGGCCTTACGCCCTTCAGGTAATACTTCCAAAACCCATACTTTGTTTTCATACATGGATCCCATCTCGGATTTCATGGCCTCTAACCATTTCTCGGAATCTGGGCCCATCATCGCTTCTCCATAGCTCGTAGGTTCATCGTTGTCCAACAACATGACCTCCAAGACAAGGTTGCCGTACCACTCAAGAGCAGTACGCGTCCTTGTCGACCTACGAGGTTCGATAGCAACTTGATCCAAAGCTTCATGATCATCATCATTAACTTCCTCTTCAACCGATGTAGGCTCTACAGAAACATCTTTCTGCGCTGCGCTACTCTCAGGTTGAAGTAAAGGTTCAAGAACCTCATCAAGTTCTATCTTCTAACCACTCAATTCTTTCGAGAGAAACTCTTTCTCAAGAAATGTTCTGTTTTTAGCGACAAACACTTTGCCTTCGGATCTGAGATAGAAGGTATACCCAACTGACTCTTTTGGGTATCCTATGAAGACGCATTTCTCCGCTTTGGGTTCCAGCTTCTCAGGCTGAAGCTTTTTGACATAAGCATCACATACCCGAACTTTAAGAAACGACAACTTTGGCTTCTTGCCAAACCACAATTCATATGGCGTTGATACGTCTCCAACGTATCTATAATTTATGAAGTATTCATGCCATGTTTACCATAATTCTATATGATTTTGGTATGATTTTATTAGAACTAACCCGGACTGACGCTGTTTTCAGCAGAACTACCGTGGTGTTGTTTTTGTGCAGAAATAAAAGTTCTCGGAATGAGCTGAAAATTTACGGAGAATATTTTTGGAAAATATAAAAAATACTGGAGTGAAGAGTCACCGGAGAGGAAGGCCGAGGAAGCCACAAGCCACAGGGGCGCCCCCCCTAGGGCGCGCCCCCTGGCTTGTGACTCCCTCGGGAACCTTCTGGACGTGGGACCAACGCCAAAAACTCCTATAAATACAGAAACCTCTGAAAATAAACCTAGATCGGAAGTTCCGCCGCCGCAAGTCTCCAGAGCCTCGAAAGATCAATCTTGGCCCTCTCTGGCACCCTGCCGGAGGGGGTCACCTTCACCGGAGACCATGGAGGAGGTGGACGGAGGGGCCATCATTGCCATGAAGGCCAAGGACCAGAGGGAGAACCTTCCCCCAACCAGGGGGAGGGCATGGAGGAGGAAGCACAAGGGGGAGACCCTCTCCCCCTCTCTCCTGATGGTGCTGGAATGCCACCGGGGGAACCATCGCCGCGGTGATCGTCTTCATCAACATCACCTTCTTCATCACCATCCTCATCTCCTTTTAGCGGTCCACTCTCCCGCACCCTGCTGTAATCCCCTACTTGAACATGGTGCTTTATGCCACATATTATGATCCAATGATGTGTTGCCATCCTATGATGTTTTGAGTAGATTACTTTTGTCCTTTGGGTTGATTGATTATATAGATTGGTTTGAGTTGTATGTTTATTTTGGTTCTGTCCTATTGTGCCTTCCGTGCCGCGCACATGTGAAGGATTCCCACTGTAGGGTGTTGCAATACGTTCATGATTCGCTTATAGTGGGTTGCTTGAGTGACAGAAGCATAAACCCGAGTAGGTGGGTTGTTGCGTATGGGATAAAGGGGACTTGATGCTTTAATGCTATGGTTGGGTTTTACCTTAATGATCTTTAGTAGTTGCGGATGCTTGCTAGAGTTCCAATCATAAGTGCATATGATCCAAGTAGAGAAAGTATGTTAGCTTATGCCTCTCCCTCATATAAAATTGCAATAGTGATTACCGATCTTGTTAACAATTGCCTAGGACAATTCCGCACACCGACCCATCATTATTCCACCCTCGCTGTTTGTAATACATTGTAATATATTCTAACTTTATGATAACAGCACCTATCTTTATATTCTAGTTCTCCGATATCATGCAAAGCTATTCTCTTTATACCCACAATGTAGTTTTACTTCTCGTTTCTAGTTGGAAGCAAACGTTCGGCGTACGTAGAGTCGTATCAGTGGCAGATAGGACTTGAGAGAATATTGATCTTACCTTTAGCTCCTTGTGGGTTCGACACTCCATACTTATCACTTCCACCTTTGGAAATTGCTACGATGATTCCTTGCACTTGGGGATTATCAAGCTCTTTTCTGGCGCCGTTGCCGGGGAGCAATAGCGTGGGGTTGATATTCTCGTGTGTGCTTGATTGCTTTCTTCACTTAGTAGATTTTGTTTTCCCTTTTTGATTTCTTTAGTTGTGGGTGAAACAAACAAAAAAATTAAATAATGAAAAATACAAAAAGAATTACTTGCCTCTTGCCTAAGAAGTTTTTCAAAAAGAGAAGTGATTGGAAAGTTGTGCATTGGAGAAGTGAGGGTCGACCTTGAACACTTGTGTTCATGCTCATGGAAACAATGTAGAATTTTTCATGGAAGATTCTCAAAAATAATTATCCCATGTATATATCCATTGTATTATAAAAATAATGTGCTAAGATTTGGTTTTAGGACAAATAGATTGCTTGTTTGCTTTGTGCTGTGCAAAAACAGAAACTTTGACTGTTGTGCATGAATTTACATTTCTTAGTGGAACGTCAAAAGTTTCTGAAAATTTTACACAGTACTTATATATAAATTTTCTAA
Source organism: Elymus sibiricus (assembly GCA_039707655.1). Classification (NCBI taxonomy): domain Eukaryota; kingdom Viridiplantae; phylum Streptophyta; class Magnoliopsida; order Poales; family Poaceae; genus Elymus; species Elymus sibiricus. The sequence goes on from CM077667.1 coordinate 164,206,362, forward strand.
TTTTTCCTAAATTTTCAGAATTTTTTGAGCTACATAAGTATACGAAGTTTCCAGATTTCTACAGACTGTCCTGTTTTTGACAGATTCTGTTTTCTATGCATTGTTCTCTTATTTTGATGAATCTATGGGTAGTATCGGGGGGTATGAACCATGGTGAAGTTGGAATACAGTATATATAATGCTAATATGAATTTGGAATGAGTTCACAACAGTACTTAAAGTAGTATTTTGCTTTATTATACTAACGGAGGTCACGAGGGTTTTTGTTAGGTTTTGTGTGAATGAAGTGTTTGAAGATCGAGGAGGTATTGATATAAGAAGAATACGGGGAGACAAGAGTTCAAGCTTGGGGATGCCCAAGGCACCCCAAGTAAATATTTCTAGGATACTCAAGAATCTAAGCCTGGGGATGCCCCGGAAGTCATCCGATCTTTATTCTTCAACAATTATCGGTATACCTCGGTTTTTGTTTTGTTCACATGATATGCGTTTTAGTGTTTTTCTTTCCCTTTTATGCACCCTTCTAGTATGAGATAGTCCTTCATTGATTTTTAAGAATGCTTCATGCGCTTCACTTATATCTTTTGAGTATGGCTTTGAAGAATGCTCTTTGTGCTTCACTTATATCTTTTGAGTATGGGTTTGTAGAATGCTCTTTGTGCTTCACTTAAATCATTTGAGTATGGCTTTATAGAATGCTTCGTGTGCTTCACTTATATATTTTGAGCTTGGATATTGGTTAATCTATATTAATTGTAGAATGCTCTATGAACTTCACTTATATCTTTTAGAGTATGAATAAAATTTCCATCGGAATTGGGTTTGGAAGTGTATCAATGTCATGCCTAGCTATAAAGGCATTAAAGAAAAGCGCTTGTTGGGAGACAACCCAATATTTACCCTTTCTGTTTTTGTGTTTTAACATGATTAAGCTACTGTAGTAATCATGTTTTGTGCCTTTTATTTCAATAAAGTGCCAAGTAATGCCTTTGGGATGATGTGGTTGATAGTTGACTTGATTCTGTGCAAAAACAGAAACTTTGGTGTCCAGTCCAGAATTTTTATAAATTCACAAGAGAGTCAAAATATTCTGAAGTTTTTACACATGATTGATATACAAATTTCCTAGGTTTTCCTAATTTTTCAGAATTTTTAGAGACAGGGAAGTATGGTTACACTACAGATCTTCACATACTGTTTTGTTTTTGACAGATTCTGTTTTGCATGCATAGTTTGCTTGTTTTAGTGTTTCCATGGCTTATATTTAGCGGTATAAATTATGGGAATGATAGAATACAGTAGGTATCATGTGGGAACAATTATGAATCTTGTCTTTACAGTACCTAAGTGAATGATTTATCTTTATTACACTAACCCTTCTCACGAAGTTCCGTTAAGTTTTGTGTGATTGAAGTTTTCAAGTTTTGGGTGAGACACCGATATGAGCAGAATAAGGAGTGACAAGAACCTAAGATTGGGGATGCCCAAGGCACCCCCAAGGTAATATCCATCTAAGACTCAAGCGCTTAAGCTTGGGGATGCCCCGGAAGCATCCCCTCTTTCGTCTTCAACATTATCGGTAACCTCACTTGGAGCTATATTTTTATTCGTCACATAATATGTGCTTTGCTTGGATCATCATTATATTTTGTTATTTTATGTTAGGTGTTATTTTTAATCTTATTTTTCAATAAAAAGTTCCAAGAATTGCCTTAGGATGCTTGCATTGCATGTTTTGATGAGTGCTGTGTAAAAACAGAAACTTTGGCTGTAGTGTTTGAATTTTCATATTTTACTGGAACATGGAAAGTTTCTAAATTTTTTACATAGTATTGTCATATAAATTCCTTAGCATGTCCTAATTTTCATAATTGTTTGAGTTATGCAAGTACACTGTTGTTATAAATTGCTACAGACTGTTCTGTTTGGACAGATTGCTGTCATAGTTTTGTTATCTACTTATCCTCTAGTTTCCATAGCCTATATTGGTAGATATCAATTGAGGAAACGATAGTAAACAGTAGATGATGTTTGAAAATTATTGTGCAACTTGTCTTGGCAGTACATGAAGTGTTGATTTATTCTTATGAGTACTAACCTATCTCACGAGTTCTTTTCGAGTTTTGTGTGGATGAAATTTTTGAGAATAGGTAAAACCATGATATGAGAGGATTGAACGAGATACAAAAGCTCAAGCTTGGGGATGCCCAAGGCACCCCAAGTAAATATTTCAAGAAGTCTCAAGTATCTAAGCTTGGGGATGCTACGCATCCCACCTCCCTTCATCAACAATTATCGGTTAGCCTATGTTGAGCCTGAATTCTTATTCGTTCACATGATGCGTGCTATTCTTGGAGTGCTATTTTGCTTTTGCTTGATGTTTGAATAAAATAATTGGATCTGAAATTCTTAGATGAGAGAGTCCACACATAGTTATTTAATTGTTGGCTACGCATTGATCTTCACTTATATCTTTTTTGGAGTAGTTTGTCATTCAATCTCGTGCTTCACTTATATCCTATGAGTAAATGGTTGAATGAATTGAATATAATAAATCTGAAATTAAATATGCTTCATATAATTATCCCATGGGGAGTAATGACTTCACACATAATAAGTATAGGTGGTAAAATTTATTGAAAGTTAGCAAACACCACATTGGTCATTTGAACAATTCATGAAAGAATATTGAAGGAAGAGAGATTCCACATATAAATATACTATCTTGGACATCTTCTATGGTTGTGAGCCCCATTAATTATTTTCAAACTTGAGCAAATTGGTTGAAGTTGGACAAGGAAGATAACGTAATAAGTTATGTTTAGGTATATTTGTATAGAAGCTATATTGTTATAGATCCTCCAACATGTGTCGCTTGCTTCCACCTCATACTAGCCAGAACTTCCGCACCAAGTAGAAATACTACTTGTGCATCCAAACACCCTTAAACCAGTTTTGCCATGAGAGTCCACCATACCTACCTATGGATTGAGTAAGATCCATCAAGTAAGTTGTCATCAGTGCAAAAAGCAATAAAAATTGCTCCTAAATATGTATGATCTTTTATTGTGGGGGAAAATAAGCGTTGTACGAATTTGTGATGGTAAAGAAATAAAAGCGACGGACTGCATAATAAAAGTTGCTATCACAAAGGGCAATACAACGTGACATTCCTTTGCATTAAGGGATTGCGCATCCAACTATAAAAGCGCATGACAACCTCTGCTTCCCTCTGCGAAGGGCCTATCTTTTACTTTTTAGTACTTACCTTTATGCAAGAGTCATGGTGATCTTCACCACTTCCTATATTTTGCCTTTTTCCCTTGGCAAGCGTCATGTGTTGGGGAATGATCTAGACATATATATCCACACAAATATATTTGGTCATGAATTATTATTGTTGACAATTATCTATACGATAAATAAGTTGGGAGGCGAAACATTAAGCCCCTATCTTTCTCTGTGTTCGATGGATGCTATTTGTTCTAAAAATATGCTTTGAGTATCAATAATCATGGAAGACTATATAATAGTTGAGTATGTGGAATTTGCAAAATCAAAGCTCTTACATAGACCCTTCCTGAAAATAAGATATATTGCAATTGTTCGATGACTAGGAATATGGTTTGTTAGTTTTCAAGAGACTTTTTGGTCTATACTTTAACATGTGAATAGCTTGTTACTTGATCATGAGAAGTTTTATGAGATGAGATACTGTTTATGGTTTATATTGATGCTAGAAAAAGTGATTGAAATTATCATTGATCAAACTTGTGCACTTGCTAGCATTCACACTTCATAAATTATTTCTTTTATCATTTACCTACTCAAGGACGAGCGGGAATTAAGCTTGGGGATGCTGATATGTCTCCAACGTATCTATAATTTATGAAGTATTCATGCCATGTTTACAATAATTCTATATGATTTTGGTATGATTTTATTAGAATTAACCCGGACTGACGCTGTTTTCAGCAGAACTACCGTGGTGTTGTTTTTGTGCAGAAATAAAAGTTCTCGGAATGAGCTGAAAATTTACGGAGAATATTTTTGGAAAATATAAAAATTACTGGAGCGAAGAGTCACCGGAGAGGAAGGCCGAGGAAGCCACAAGCCACAGGGGCGCGCCCCCCCCTAGGGCGCGCCCCCTGGCTTGTGACTCCCTCGGGAACCTTCTGGACGTGGGACCAACGCCAAAAACTCCTATAAATACAGAAACCTCCGAAAATAAACCTAGATCGGAAGTTCCACCGCCGCAAGTCTCTAGAGCCTCGAAAGATCAATCTTGGCCCTCTCCGGCACCCTGCCGGAGGGGGTCACCTTCACCGGAGACCATGGAGGAGGTGGACGGAGGGGCCATCATTGCCATGAAGGCAAAGGACCAGAGGGAGAACCTTCCCCCAACCAGGGGGAGGGCATGGAGGAGGAAGCACAAGGGGGAGACCCTCTCCCCCTTTCTCCCGGTGGTGCCGAAGTGCCACCGGGGGAACCATCGCCGCGGTGATCGTCTTCATCAACATCACCTTCTTCATCACCTTCCTCATCTCCTTTTAGCGGTCCACTCTCCCGCACCCCGCTGTAATCCCCTACTTCAACATGGTGCTTTATGCCACATATTATGATCCAATGATGTATTGCCATCCTATGATGTTTTGAGTAGATTACTTTTGTCCTTTGGGTTGATTGATGATATAGATTGGTTTGAGTTGTATGTTTATTTTGGTGCTGTCCTATTGTGCCTTCCGTGCCGCACACATGTGAAGGATTCCTGCTGTAGGGTGTTGCAATACGTTCATGATTCGCTTATAGTGGGTTGCTTGAGTGACAGAAGCATAAACCCGAGTAGGTGGGTTGTTGCGTATGGGATAAAGGGGACTTGATGCTTTAATGCTATGGTTGGGTTTTACCTTAATGATCTTTAGTAGTTGTGGATGCTTGCTAGAGTTCCAATCATAAGTGCATATGATCCAAGTAGAGAAAGTATGTTATCTTATGCCTCTCCCTCATATAAAATTGCAATAGTGATTACCGATCTTGTTAACAATTGCCTAGGACAATTCCACACACCGACCCATCATTATTCCACCCTCGCTGTTTGTAATACATTGTAATATATTCTAACTTTATGATAATAGCACCTATCTTTATATTCTAGTTCTCCGATATCATGCAAAGCTATTCTCTTTATACCCACAACGTAGTTTTACTTCTCGTTTCTAGTTGGAAGCAAACGTTCGGCCTACGTAGAGTCGTATCAGTGGCAGATAGGACTTGAGAGAATATTGATCTTACCTTTAGCTCCTTGTGGGTTTGACACTCCATACTTATCACTTTAACCTTTGGAAATTGCTCCGATGATTCCTTGCACTTGGGGATTATCAGGCGTCGTCTCAACGGATTTCGATGGTGCCCTATTTAAAGTGAATGCAGCTGTCTCTAATGCATAACCCCAAAACCATAGTGGCAAATCGGCAAGAGACATCATACATCGCACCATATCTAATAGGGTTCGATTATGACGTTCGGACACACCATTACACCGTGGTGTTCCAGGCGGTGTCAATTGTGAAACAATTCCACATTGTCTTAAGTGACTGCCAAACTCATAACTCAGATATTCTCCTCCTCGATCACATCGTAGGAATTTAATCTTCTTGTTACGATGATTCTCAACTTCACTCTGAAATTGCTTGAACTTTTCAAATGTTTCAGACTTGTGTTTCATTAAGTAAATATACCCATATCTACTTAAGTCATCAGTGAAGGTGAGAAAATAACGATATCCACCGTGCGCCTCAATGCTCATTGGACCGCACACATCAGTATGTATGATTTCCAATAAGTCACTTGCCCGTTCCATTGTTCCAGAGAACAACGTCTTAGTCATCTTGCCCATGAGGCATGGCTCACATGTGTCAAGTGATTCAAAATCAAGTGACTCCAAAAGTCCATCAGTATGGAGCTTCTTCATGCGTTTTACGCCAATATGACCTAAACGACAGTGCCACAAGAAAGTGGTATTATCATTATCAATCCTACATCTTTTGGCATCAATGTTATGAACATGTGTATCATCACTATCGAGATTCAACAAGAATAAACCCCTCACATTGGGTGCATGACCATAAAAGATATTACTCATACAAATAGAACAACCATTATTCTCTGATTTAAATGAGTAACCATCTCGCAATAAACAAGATCCAGATATAATGTTCATGCTTAACACAGGCATTAAATAACAATTATTCAGGTTCATCGCTAATTCCGATGGTAATCGAAGAGCGAGCGTGCCAACGGCGATCACATCAACCTTGGAACCATTTCCCACGCGCATCGTCACTTCGTCCTTTGCCAACCTCCGTCTATTCCGCAGTTCCTGTTTTGAGTTGCAAATGTGAGCAACCGCACCGGTATCAAATACCCAGGCACTACAACGAGAGTTGGTAAGGTACACATCAATAACATGTATATCATATATACCTTGTTTGTTGTTGGCCGCCTTCTTGTCAGCCAAATACTTGGGGCAGTTCCGCTTCGAGTGACCAGTTCCCTTGCAATGGAAGCACTCAGTTTCTGGCTTGGGTCCAGACTTGGGTTTCTTCACGGGAGGGGCAACTGCTTTGCCACTCTTCACGGAGTTACCCTTCTTATCCTTGCCATTCTTCTTGAAACTAGTGGTTTTATTTACCATCAACACTTGATGCTCCTTCTGAATCTCAGACTCAGCGACTTTCAACATCGCAAACAGCTCGGCGACTGACTTGTTCATCCCGTGCATGTTATAGTTCAACATGAAGCTCTTGTAGATCGGTGGCAATGATTGAAGAACTCTGTCAGTGATCACCTCCGCTGGAAGGGGCATCCCCGATTCAGCTAGACATGTGGAATACCCAGACATTTTGAGTATGTGTTCACTGACAGACCCATTCTCCTCCATGTTGCAAGCATAGAACTTATCAGAGGTCTCATACCTCTCGATCCGGGCATTCTTCTGAAAGATAAAGTTCAACTCAAGGAACATATCATATGCTCCATGACGTTCAAAATGTCTTTGAAGTCCCGGTTCTAAGCCATACAACATTGCACATTGAACCATTGAGTAATCATCAGAACGAGCCTGCCAGGCATTCACAACGTCTGGAGACTCAATTGGAGTCCACAAAGTTACTTCCATCATCTTTTAACTTAGCTTTCTCTAGGAACGCATTAAAATTCAGGGGTGCTACTGTGCGAGCCATGATCTACAACATAAATTTTGCAAAAACAACTTAGACTATTGTTCAAGATAATGAGTTTAGTTAATTACTTAAAAACTCCCACTCAAATTGACATCCCTCCGGTCATTCGAGTGTCACATGATCCAAATCCACCAACTCAAGTCCGATCATCACGTGAGTTGAGGTGGTTTCAATGGTGAACATCTTCATGTTGATCATATCTACTATATGACTCATGTTCGACCTTTCGGTCTCTTGTGTTCTGAGACCATGTATATACATGCTAGGCTCGTCAAGTTTAACCCGAGTGTTCTGCACGTGCAACACTGGCTTGCACACGTTGTATGCGAACGTAGAGTCTATCACACCCGATCATCACGTGGTGTCTCGAAACGATGAACTTTCGCAACGGTGCACACTCGGGGAGAAAACAATTTATGTTGAAATTTAAGTGAGGGATCATCTTATAATGCTACTGTCGTCCTAAGCAAAATAAGATGCATAAAAGGATTAACATCACATGCAAATCATAAGTGACATGATATGGCCATGAACTTGTGCTTTTGATTTCTATCTCCAAAGCACCGGCATGATCTCCATCGTCACCGGCATAACACCATGATCTCCATAATCTTGATCTCCATAAATGTGTCGCCATGAAGTTGTCGCGCCGACTGTTGCTTCCATGACTATTGCTAACTCATAGCGATAAAGTAAAGCAAAAACGGCGAAAATAATTAAAGACAACCCTATGGCTCCTGCCGGTTGCCGTACTCATCGACATGCAAGTCGTGATATTCTATACAATACATGATCATCTCATACATCACATATATCTCATCATGTAATTGGCCATATCACATCACAACATACCCTGCAAAAACAAGTTAGACGTCCTCTAATTGTTGTTGCAATTTTTACGGGGCTGCTACGGGTATCTAGCAAGAACAATTCTTACCTACGCAAAAACCACAACGGTGATACAAAAATTTCTATTCAACCTTCTCGACGACCGCCTTTGTCAAATCCGATCCGACTAAAGTGGGAGAAACAGACACCCGCCAGCCATCTTTATGCAACGAAGTTACATGTCAGTTGATGGAACCGGTCTCTCGTAAGCGTACGAGTAATGTTGGTCCGGGCCGCTTCATCCCACAATACCGCCGAAACAAGAAAAGACCAAGGGAGGAAGCAATCTGAATATCAACGCCCACAAACTCCTTTGTGTTCTACTTGAGATCTCATCTACACATAGACCTAGCTCATGATGCCACTGTTGGGGAACGTTGCATGGGAAACAAAAAATTTCCTACGCACACGCAAGATCTATCCATGGTGATGAGCATCTACGAGAGGGAGAGTGGATCTACATACGCTTGTAGATCGCTAAGCAGGAAGCGTTAAGAAATGCGGTTGATGTAGTCAAACGTCTTCGCGATTCAAATCGCCGAGCGTCCCGCGATCCAATCATGATCCGTCCCGATCTAGCGCCGAACGGACGGCACCTCCGCGTTCAGCACACGTACAGCTCGATGATGATCTCCGCCTTCTTGATCTAGCAAGAGGGAGCGGAGAGGTAGATGAGTTCTCCGACAGCGCGACAGCGTGGCGGCGATGGTGGTGGAACTATTCTGACAGGGCTTCGCCTAAGCACCGCCGAACTAGACTAGAGGAGAAAACGATCTAGATGTAGTAGAGGGAGCACGTGGAAATTAGGGTTAGCCCTCACCTCTAAACCTCTAGTATATATAGGAGAGAGGGGAGGGGCTGGCCGGCCAAGATCTCCTCCTAGGAGTCGGCAGAAGTGGGAGGTGGAGTCCTACTCCAATCCTACTAGGAGTAGGATTCCTCCTCTCCACTTGGAAACCTTTTCCACCTTTCCTTCCTTTGGGTTTTTCCACCTCCAGCCGCATGACCCTTGTTGGGGGGTTCGGCCAGCCCACCAGGGGCTGGTTCACCTCCTCCTACAGCCCATGAGGCCCCTTGGGTCGAAAGGCCCCTCCCGATGGTCCCCGGTACCCTCCCGGCACTCCCGGTACACTACCGAATTACCCAAAACTTTTCCGGTGACCAAAACGGGAGTTCCTATATATCAATCTTTACCTCCGGACCATTCCGGAGCTCCTCGTGATGTCTGGGATCTCATCCGAGACTCTGAACAACCTTCGGTCACCACCATACATAACTCTATACTACTGAAACGTCACCGAACGTTAAGTGTGCAGACCCTGCGGGTTCGAGAATTATGTAGACATGACCGAGACACCTCTACGGTCAATAACCAATAGCGGGACCTGGATGCCCATATTGGTTCCTACATATTCTATGAAGATCTTCATTGGTTGAACCTCTATGTCAAGGATTTAGTTAATCCGGTATGCTGTTCCCTTTGTTCTTCGGTATGTTACTTGCCCGAGATTCGATCGTCGGTATCTCTATACCTAGTTCAATCTCGTTACCGACAAATCTCTTTACTCGTTCTGTAATACAAGATCCCGTGGCTAACACTTTAGTCACATTGCTTGCAAGGCTTGTTGTGATGTTGTATTACCGAGTGGGCCCTGAGATACCTCTCCGTCACACGGAGTAACAAATCCCAGTCTTGATCCATGCCCACTCAACAGACACCCTCGGAGATACCTGTAGAGTATCTTTATAGTCACCCAGTTACGTTGCGACATTTGATACACACAAGGTACTCCTCCGGTGTCAGTGAGTTGCATGATCTCATGGTCATAGGAACAGAAACTTGACATGCAGAAAACTATAGCAATAAACTGACACGATCATATGCTACGTTCATAGTTTGGGTCTTGTCCATCACATCATTTTCCTAATGATGTGATCCCGTTATCAAATGACATCTCATGTCTATGGCTAGGAAACCTTGACCATCTTTGATCAACAAGTTAGTCTACTAGAGGCATACTAGGGACAGAGTGTTGTCTATGTATCCACACATGTATCGGTGTTTCCAATCAATACAATTATAGCATGGATAATAAACGATTATCATGAACAAGGAAATATAATAGTAACTACTTTTATTATTTCCTCAAGGGCATATTCCCAACACATGATGCTTACCAACTAAAGAATTAATAGGTTGGAATAGGGATAAACATTATTGACTCTTGCATAAAAGTAATTGCATAAAAGTAAAAGATAAGCCCTTTGCAGATGGAAATAGAGGTTGTCATGCGCTTTTTATTTTTGGATGTGCAATCTCTTAATGTAAAGGAACATCACTTTATATTGCCCCTTATGATAGCAACCTTTATTATGCAGTCTGTCGCTTTTATTTCTTTGCCATCACAAGATCATACAAAGCTTATTTTCCCTTACAATAAAGGATCATACATATTTTGGAGCAATTTTTATTGCTTTTTGCACCGATGACAACTTACTTGAAGGATCTTATTCAATCCATAGGTAGATATGGTGGACTCTCATGGCAAGATACTGGGTTTAAGGATTATGGATGCACAAGTAGTATGTCTACTTAGTGCGGATTTTTGGCTATCAAGAGATCCTAAGAAAGCACCACGTGTTAGAGGATCCATGACAATATAACTTCTTGTGAATACAAACAAACATAACCCATTATGCTGTCTTCCTTGTCCAACATCAACAATTCGCTTATTATATAATATTTAATGGGGGCTCACAATCATAAAAGATGTCCGAGATAATATATTTGTATGTGAATCTCCTCTCCTCTTTCATAATTTTGCATGGATTTTATCAACGACTAACACTATGTTTGTTAACTCCCAATAACTTTTATCAAACACACTTATTTCTATGTTAAGTCATTAGTCCCCATGGGATTAGCATATGATTTTTCTATTTCTTTTATTTCATTGCTATGATTGATGCATGAGAGTAAAGCAAACAAACTCAACTAATCTTTATTATATAACTCTCACACTCGATTACTAGGATAGATAGATCACAAAGAAAGCAATCTAAGCAAAACAATACTAAATTTTTATTTCACTAGATCACGAAGTAACTAAGGATCAAACTAAGATAAATGATAATAGAAAAAGTGGTGGTGATACGTTACTGGGGCACCTCCCCCAAGCCTGGAACAAGCTAAGGGTGGTGCCCATACCCATGTACTTAAGTTTCCTTCTTGGGTGATGGTGGTGATGAAGTGTTAGGCTTGTCCTCCATCTTCCAAGTCATAGGCTCCCCATCATAGAAAGATCTCGTCTCCAGAATCCTGAAATCGGTTGTGATGCTCATCCTTTAAAACCTGGATTCATACTCACAATTTTGGTTTTGCATGTCATAGATTTGAGCTTGGAGATGCTTGATCCACTCTTGAAGCTTGAAGAGAGCCTCCCCCATGTTCCTGGCATCCAGGTTGTTCTCCCGAATAAATTCCGTGATCATAGAGTGATTAGCACTCAAACCACGTTCAACCATCCCTTGGCACTTGAAGTTTTCTGCTCCACCGCTGCAAGCATTGCCTTCCCTCTCCCCTTCTTCTTTAGACCTTGGAACATCCCGGATGTGGAGCACCCCCTCACACATCTCAATGGCTTGACTTCATCACCTCCGGCGGGTAGGGGTTGTTGACATTCTCGAAGAACTTATCCTTGGAGGAGCTTGACGGCGTCATGGTGATCTAGATCTGTCAAGAAAACAGCCTGAAACAAGAACAGAGGAGAAACTTGCGATGCGGTGGTTAAAACATACGGGAGTATATATAATGAATTTTTCTCGGTCAGAATACGTGTCCGGGAAGAAAACGAAGTCCGGGAGGCACATGAGGTGCTCCCAAGCCATCAGGGTGTGCCCAGGGAGGCCGCGCCCTATTGGCTTGGGACCCCATCGTGGGTCCCCTGGGCTGTTTTTTATTTTTGTAATTTTTCTAATATTCCAAAACTGACAAAACATATTTTTATGGAATTTTAGGAGTCCGTTTACTTATCATATCACATACCTACCCCTTTTCAGGATTCTGGAGTATTTCGAAAGGTCTCTCTTATGTGTTCTTCCAGTGTCATTACTTGAATAACATTAGTTTCAATATTAATGGGCATACCTGAGATATAATGTTTAATTCTTTGCCCATTAACCACTCTCGGATTTGGTCCTTTGGCATTATCGATCTTAGTGGCTCTGGAGTGATAAACTTCTTCGTCGATAAAGGGACCTTCCCATTTGGAGAGAAATTTTCCTGCAAAAAATCTGAAATGAGAATTGTACGAAAGAACAGGATTACCAAATTTAAACTCTCTCTTTTGGATTCTTTTTTCATGCCATCTTTTAACTTTTTCTTTAAATAGCTTGGCATTTTCATAAGCTTGTGTCCTCCATTCATCTAGAGAGCTAATGTCGAACAACCTCTTCTCAACGGTAAGTTTGAAATCATAATTAAGTTCTTTAATTGCCCAATAAGCTTTATGTTCTAACTCAAGAGGTAAATGACATGCTTTTCCATAGACAATTTTATATGGGGACATTCCCATACGATTTTTATAAGCAGTTCTATAAGCCCATAATGCATCGTCAAATTTATTAGACCAATTCTTTCCGGATCCTTTCTGGATCTATTAACAGTCTTTTGCAAGATCAATTTTATTTCTCGGTTACTCAACTCAACTTGACCGCTAGGCTGAGGGATATGGTGATGCAACTCTTGGTTAACATCATATTTAGCTAGAAGTTTACGGAAAGCAAGATGAATAAAGTGTGAACCACCATTAGTCATTAAATATCTAGGGACTCCGAACCTCGGGAAAATAACTTCTTTAAGCATTTTAATAGATGCGTTGTGATCAACTCTACTAGTTGGAATAGCTTCTACCCACTTAGTAACATAATGAACAACAACAAAGATATGAGTGTACCCATTAGAGGAAGGAAAAGGTCCCATATAATCAAAACCCCAAACATCAAATGGTTCAATTGCAAGTGAATAATTCATAGGCATTTCCTGACGTCTACCAATGTTACCAATTCTTTGACATTCATCACAAGAAAGGACATACTTACGAGCATCCTTAAAAAGAGTAGGCCAATAAAAACTAGATTGTAGTACCTTGTGTGCAGTTCTGTCACCTGCGTGGTGCCCTCCGTAGGCCTCGGAATGACACTTCCATAGGATTTGTTCCTGTTCATGCTCAGGTACACAACGTCTAATAACACCATCTACTCCTTCTTTATATAGATGTGGGTCATACCAAAAGTAATGTCTTAAATAAAAGAAGAACTTTCTCTTTTGTTGGTAAGTAAAATTAGGTGGTATATATTTAGCAACGACGTAATTAGCATAATCTGCATACCAAGGAGTTCTACGGGAATCATTTATAATAGCTAATTGCTCATCAAGAAAATTATCATCAATAGGTAGCGGGTCATCAAGTACATTTACCATTCTATACAAGTTATCTACTAGGGGGTTTTCGGCTCCTTTCTATCAACGATATGCAAATAAAAATCTTGAAGTAAAATCCCCCACCTAATTAATCTAGGCTTAGCATCTTTATTTTCCATCACATATTTAATAGCAGCATGATCAGTGTGAATAGTAACTTTGGAATCAACAATATAAGGTCTAAAATTATCACATCCAAACACAACTATTAAAAATTCTTTCTCAATAGTAGCATAATTTCGTTACGCATTGTCTAGAGTCTTACTAGCATAATGAATGAATTCAATTTTTTTCTACTCTTTGCCCTAGAACAGCACCAATAGCATAATCACTAGCACCAAGGAAACTTCTTATACCTTTAATATCTTTAGGACATGGCATTTTCTCTATTGCATCAACTTTAGATTTGTCTACCTCAATACCTCATTCGGGAATTTTATGCCCAAGTACAATACCTTCATTCACCATAAGGTGGCACTTATGCCAATTCAAGACGAGATTAGTTTCTTCACATCTCTGCAAAACTCGAGCAAGGTTGCTCAAGCAATCATCAAAAGAAGTCCCGTAAATTGAAAAGTCATCCATGAATACCTCAATAATCTTTTCACAAAAATCAAAGAATATAGCAGTCATACATCTTTGAAAGGTAGTAGGTGCATTGCATAAACCAAAAGGCATACGCCTATAAGCATAAGTTCCAAACGGACAAGTAAAAGTAGTTTTCTCTTTATTTTCTTTTAACACTGGTATTTGAGAAAAACCAGAATATCCATCAAGGAAACAAAAATGTGTATGCTTAGATAATCTTTCTAAAATTTGATCAATAAATGGCAAGGGGTAATGATCTTTTCTAGTTGCTTTGTTTAATTTCCTGAAATCAATTACCATCATGTAACCAGTTACTATCCTTTGTGGAATGAGTTCATTTTTATCATTAGGAACAATAGTTATTCCTCCTTTCTTAAGAACACAATGAACGGGGCTTCCATCTATAGGATCCTAAGTATATCTAGAGGGAGGGTGATTAGACTACTTGACCAAATAAAAATCTAGCCTTTTCCCAATTTTAGTTGTTGGCAAGTTTTAGAAATTGTAACAAGTCAAGCACACCCTACACATGCAAGTCTAAGAGTATAGCAGCGGAAAATAGAGACATGCACATGAAAGTAGAGGGAAGGGATAGGAGGATCAAACGAAATTGTAGACACAAAGATTTTTCCCGTGCTTCCGATAGGTGGTGCTATCGTATGTCCACGTTGATGGAGACTTCAACCCATGGAGGGTAGTGGTCACGAGAGTCCACGGAGGGCTCTACCCATTAGGATCCATGAAGTAGCAACCTCGTCTATTGCATCACGGCTTACGCCCACGAAGGACTAGCCTCACTCGGGGTAGATCTTCACGAAGTAGGCGATCTCCTTGCCCTTACAAACTTCTTGGTTCAACTCCACACACAAAGATGGAGGCTCCCAAGCGACACCTAACCAATCTAGGAGACACCACTCTCCAAAAGGTAACAGATGTGGTAACAATGATGAACTCCTTGCTCTTGTGCTTCAAAAGATAGTCTCCTCAACACACAATCACTCTCTCTCTGATTTGGCTTGGTAGAAGAGGTTGATTGGGTGGAAAGAAACTTGGGGAGGCTATAAATAAAGATGCATATGGTTGGAGTGGAGGATCTTGATCTCAACACATGAGTAGGTGGCTCTCTCTCAGAAAAATGGATGGGGCAAGTGTAGGTATGTTCTCAGTGCTTCATCTGCGACTGAGAGGTACGTGGAGGGGTATATATAGGCATCTCCAAAAATCCAACTATTACAACATTATTTCCCAACTCGGTGAAACCAAAGTAAAAACTCGGTTGCACCGACTAGTGCAAAATGTGGAAACTTTTGGCGTTTCGGTGAGACCGATATATAAATCTCGGTGTGACCGAATTGGCAGACCTAGGAAGTTTCCAAATCTCGGTGATAGCGATTTTCAAAACTCAGAAATTCCGATTCTTAAAAATAGGATACCAGAGAGTTGGTCACTGGTTTTGGTTTCACCGAAAATAAATTTGGTGTCATCGAGACCTTAGGGTTTGGCTTAGGATCTGTCTAGGGTAAAGTTGGTAGGGCCGATTCTGAAAACTTGGTGGCACCGATTTTGAGTGGTAGGTTTTAGACAGAGTATTTGTGGGAGAATTTCATGTTTATTTTTGGTGGCTAACTCTAAGTAGTTTAGCAACGAGATCATCATACATACCTCATCCCCTTTTAATAGTATTGGCTTTCCTATGGACTCGAAAGTGATTTATCACAAAATATAAAATGTAGAGTCTTGAATCTTGTTGCCAATAGATGTTCCTTGCATCTAGGGGATCTCCTCACTATCGTTTTGCCAATCCATTTATTGAAATTTTCATGAAATATACTTGGTGGAATCATTAGTCCAATGAAATATATGTTGTTATTAGTTACCAAAACCACCTAGGTAGAAAGTTGTGCTTTCACCATCTACTATCAGCTATGTGATAGATTATACCTGCCTCAAGAAGCTTTAATATTTCAGTTCTTACCACTTCTTTAATTTTAGGATTCAAGCGGCGTTGATGATCAACGACAGGTTTAGCATCCGGTTCCATATTAATCTTGTGCTGACATAGAGTGAGACTAATGCCCTTAAGATCATCAAGAGTATATCCAGTAGCAACTCGGTGCTTCTTCAGAGTTTTGAGTAATCTCTTTTCTTCATGCTCTGAAAGGTTAGCTCTAATAATAACATGATATATCTTCTTTTCATCAAGATAAGCATATTTCACTGTATCGGGTAATTTCTTTAGCTCAAACACGGGATCTCCCTTTGGTGGGGGAGGATCCCCTAAAATGTCAATAGGCAAGTTGTGTTTAGAATAGGTGTTTGTCTAAATAATATCTCATCTATTTCATTTCTCTCATTCATATGCATATCATTTTCATGGTCTAGAAAATATTGTTCTAATGGATGAGTAGGAACCACAACAATAGAGGCTAGACCAATAATTTCATCTTTGCTAGATATTTCTTTCTCATGTGTTTGTCTACCAAACTTAGAGAAGTTAAATTCATGAGACTCATCACCAAAGCTTACTTTAACCTTCTCTGTAACACAATTAATTTCAGAATTAACGGTATTTAAGAAAGGTCTACCAAATATAATGGGACAAAAATTATCTTGTAGTGAACCAAGTACTAAAAAATCAGTGGGGTACTTCATTTTTCCACACAAGACTTCAACATCTCTAACAATCCCAAGCAGTGAAATAGTATCTATGTTTGCAAGTTTAATAGTAACATCAATGTCTTCCATCTTAGCGGGTGCTATGTCATTCATAATTTCTTTATATAAGGTAAAAGGAATAGCACTCACACTAGCACCAATATCACACAAGACATGGTAACAATGATCTCCAATTTTATCAGAACTAACAGGCATGCCAACAACGGGTTTATTCTTATCCAGCACATCTTGTTCGTTTCTAGCAGGTTTAGCAATAGCGGCCCCATCACAAACGTAAATAACCTGACCATCAATGTTATCAACCAAGAGATAGTTACAATATTTATTCAGAAGGTTTGGGTGTTCTAATATGGCTTTTATTAACCACAGTTGTAGCCTTAGCATGTTTTTTCAATATAAGTAGTGGGCACAACTTGATCAATATTATAAATAATTGTTTATTCTTTAGCAATAGTAGGTTTATCTAACAATTCTTCAATGGGTGGATGATATTGAAACCATTTCTCCTTAGGGAGATCAACATGAGAAGCAAAGGTTTCATAGAAGGAAGCTACTATCTTAGAGTCAAGTCCATATTTAGCACTAAACTTATGAAAAGTATCAGTTTCCATACAAGATTTAATGCAATCAAACTCAAGCTTTATACCTGACTCTTTACCTTTGTCAAGTTCCCAATCTTCAGAGTTGCGCTTAATTCTTTTCAGAAGATCCCATTTGAATTCAATAGTTCTCTTCATGTAGGAACCGGTGGAAGAAGAATCGAGTATTAATCGATCATCATGAGAAAGCCGAGAATAAAAGTTTTGTATAATCATTTGTCTTGAGAGATCATGGTTGGGGCAAGTCTGCATCATAGATTTAAGCCTCCCCCAAGCTTGAGCGATGCTTAATCCTTCGCGAGGCCCAAAATTATATATATATATATATATATATATATATATATATATATATATATAATTCTGATAATGATGAACTAGATGCATATGATAAAACTTTTGATGAAATTCTAGTTTCAAGCGATTCATGTCCCATGATCCAACATCATCCAATAGCCTACAATGCTTTTACCTCCAAAGATAAAGGGAAAACCTTCTTCTTAACCTTGTCCTTGGATAAACCTGCAAGCTTAAATAATCCACAAATATCATCTACATATATAAAGTGCAAATCAGGATGAGTTGTTCCATTTCCTGCATAAGGATTAGCTAGCAGTTTCTCTAACATACCCGAAGGAATCTCATAATAAATATTTTTAGTAGGTTCAGTAGGTTGAGGGGCAACCTTTTCCACTTCTGGTCGGGGTGAAGATACCCCAAACACGCCCTTCAAAGGATTACTATCCATAGTGCTAGTCAACGGTAAATTTCAGCACGTACCAAAAATGTTTCCTTACCAAATTCCACTCACCAAATGTGAGACCCCAATTTTTAGCCCTTTCTTTTTCTTTTGGATTTCCTTGGATTTTGATTTGAGTTTTATTTGGAGTTCCTGTTCTGTGGCTCTGTGGTCTTGAAACCTAGGAAGATCATCTCTTCTTACTCTCTCAAGTGGCTTGTCACTCTCAAATGCTTCCCACGATCATGTCATTTCCATCTTGGTTCAACCCCAATATTTATTTCTTGGGAATATTCCTTTTTCTATCAAAAGAATAACCATGTTTGCCCTAGGTTGTGAGGAAACTATATTTCTGTCTTGCCGTTAATTCCCACCAAATTCTCAAAATTCTTTTTACTCATATGGACCTTGGATATGTAAAAATATTAAAGATTCCATGCTCATGGTGAGCACACCATCCAATCTTTCTTTCTGGTCATAATTTCAGTTTGTGAAGCAACTATATTTTATATTGCTTCATAATTTCTAAAATTTTACCAGGACATCCTCCTACCAATATCACTTCCCTCCACAAAATTTGGGCTCATTTCATTGAGCCAATTTCTGTCAATAATCCCCCCAAGTTTTTGTCCAAAGGAAAGCATTGTGAAGGAAGTACCATTTTTATTTATCTAAATGGTATGAAATTTTTACAGTGCCTTCATATGCCCAAGTGATCATGCTCCACTAAATTTCAGCTCAATCCATTCAAACATTTGAGCACAACTTCAATTTTCATGTTTCTAGTGGGACAGATTGTGAAGCAAGTGCTAGTTAAACCCCTCCATTTGAGTTGAAACCTTGCCACAGTGGTCATCTTAGTGGATGATCACTCTCAGCCAAAACTCAGACCCGATGGGCTTATGCATTGCTCACACCACTAATCAAACACCTTCCTAATTATTAGTGTATGAGCCTAGTCCAGCCACCTCTTGAACCACTGTGGTTGTCTCCTTGCTCTTAACATCTCTTGGGGGAGTGAACAATCCATCAGACATACCTAGGCTGCCCAGAACATGTGGCAACGCCATGGTCACGCGGTGACCACGCGGCTGGCATGTCGTTCGACGCGCTTTTGAATTGGGACCCTCGGTCATCGCCCGTTCGACGTGCTCTCACCACCACACCATTTCTACAGCGTCGCCCACACACCCCTTGGTCCACACGCGCCCTCTAGACCCCGCTACCCTTCCTCCTTCCTCCCAGGCGTGCCACACCACACTTTGTGCCACGGTCGCCGTCGTTTTCTTCCTGTCTTTGTCTTCCTCGAGCTCTCCCGAAGCCACAGTTGGCCTCTCCATTTCCCCGTGGACCATCCCGATGCTCTGCCCCTCCCCTCCATGTGGCCTTCTCACGCTAGAGCGCCGACAACACATCACCGTGGCCGGGCCCATCCGGCGAGCTCGCCCCGGCTATTTAAGCCTTGCTCGAGGTCTCCCGAGCTCTCCATCCTCCTCTGGTACGTCCCAACAGCCCCCAACCTCTCCAATCGTCTCTGGAGCCCCTCCTCGCTCTACATTGCCACCATGGCCTCTGCCCTCCCTCACTCAAATTCGAGCAATGCCGGCCCTCCCTCTCCCTCTAACCTCCACCGGAGGACTCCATGACCACCTTGAAGCTCTCTCCGCAACCCCTCCTTCCTCCCGTACCCTAGGCCAAGCCCCTCAGTGATGGCCGTAGCCACATCCACCGTGGTCGAAGGCCCACTCACCCTCGTCATCTCTGGTGCCCGTGTTGCAGCCCACCAGACGCGACTCGATCCCCTGGTCTCGCCAATAGCTGGAGCATCGCCGGAGATGCCCCACAGCGCCGACCGTCTTCACCGGACTCCGCCCCTCCCTTGGCCAGATGCGGGTGACAGAGGAAGAAGACGATGACCCCCCCCCACCCAGCTAGCCAGTGGGCCCGACGGCCCCACCGGTCAACATAACAGAGGCGTTGACCCCGGGCCCACGCGGCAAGTGGAGACGTATTCGCTGGAATACGCTTTCCTATTGGGAAGGCGCAATCTCTCAGGGCTTCGGTCCGGAATACGTTTCCCTCCACCGAAGACGTATTCCCTGAGAATGCGCCTTCTGTTTCAGCCGCCGACACAGAAATCCTTATATTACGAGCGTTCGCCATTAACCGCAGAAAATCATTGTGATGAGGTCACCTACCATAGGTAGGGTCACAAACCTGACATCTAGGGCCCACCTGAGGTCCTTCATTATCATTAAAGTCCCTGGGCTAGCAATGCATTCAGATGCATCTTCAGGATCCACTCGGATCTCTAGAGTCACTCAGACGTCATCTCGTCAGTCAGCCAGGCACCAGCACTCGGTCAAAAGGAAGTAGGGACGACGTGGGAGCTACAACGTTCGAGGGACTTATTATCTCACATAAAGTGTTGTGAAGACTAACGTTACCTGTAACGCTCCTAGTTAAAGCAGCAGTTTCCACTAATGCCTGCAGTTACTAGTATTAATTACCCTTGTAATGGTGCTCGGCCGGCTCTGGCGCACTCTATATAAGCCACCCCCTGGCGCCTGAGCAAGGATTCCGCACTCTACTGTATTCCTACCTCCTAAGAAAACACAAAGCCCCCGGGCACGAGACGTATGGTATTTACCTCCACCGAGAGGGGCCTGAAATCGATAAATCCGAGTGATACACTTGCGCCATAGCTAGGCTCCACCCCCTATTCATACCCCTGGTATTATTGTCAGGCTTACTCCCTCGCCACATAGTTTTTATTTGTTTTTCTATCTAACGAACGAACGGCCGTATCTTTTCAACCGTAATTCCGAATCAGGTGATTCCAAAGCCCATATTCTCTATTCGTCAAGCTCGTTCTGTTGGTACCATTTTCATGATGTTGTCACATTCTGAAAATGACCATTTTGCCCTTGCCCTCTAATCAGCTCCGCGGGGAGAGAAACGTTCCGGCAAATCTTTCGCGAGCTTCTCGCACTTCTTCCCGATGAGTTCTTCATCTCCAGGCAAGCCACAACAACCACTTGCATGATGGCCTTGCAATATCCATGGTTTTCACTTGAATGATTAAATAATTGTTTGCTCATTTAATTAATTAGTGAATGCTTTGAATATGCTTGTGAATCCATGTTCATTGTTATGCCATGGTCATTTGTATCTATTTAGTTAAATGATTAAATGCTACCGTTATTATTGTCATGTTTCATCATGGTAATCACTTTCGTATGCTAGTGATAAGGATATGCTCATATGAATCATTGTCGTCTTTTGTGAGAATACATGTAATATGCATGGTCATAACTATGTTATGCTCATTTGCATCTCCTAGAATAAATCATTTATTGTTGTTGATGTTTGATACGTCCATTTTGTATCATGATTTCTTACTGTTATTTACTCTGTTTTGTTGAATAATAATGCTTTGGGGAGTGATTCTAATGCCTTTACTCTCATAATATGCAAGGTTTACAAAAAGAGGGAGAATACCGACAGCTGGAATTCTGGACCCAAGAAAAGCACGTCAGAGATACCTATTCTGCACAACTCCAATGAAGCTAAAATTTTACGGAGATTATTTTTGCATTTAATAACAAATACTGGAGCTGAAAACTACCGGAGGGGGCCTCCTAGGTGGACACAACCCACCAGGGTGCGCCCTGATGGGTTGTGGTCACCCTGGCCCACCTCCGGTGCCCATCTTCTGGTATAAGGTCACTCTTGACCTAGAAAAAATCAGAGGAGTACTTTCGGGACGAAGCGCCACCGCCTCGAGGCAGAACTCGGGCAGGAGCACTTTTGCCCTCCGGCGGAGCGATTCCGCCGGGGGAACTTCCCTCCCAGAGGGGGAAATCAAAGCTATCGTCATCACCAACACACCTCTCATCTTTGGGAGGCCAATCTTCATCAACATCTTCAACAACACCATCTCCTCTCAAACCCTAGTTCATCTCTTGTGTTCAATCTTTGTACCGGAACCTCAGATTGGTACCCGTGGGTGACTAGTAGTGTTGATTACCTTGCGTAGTTGGTTACTATATGGTTTATTTGGTGGAAGATTATATGTTTAGATCCATTATGCTATTCAATACTCCTCTGATCTTGAGCATGATTATTATTTGTGAGTAGTTACCTTTGTTCTTGAGGTCACAGGAGAAGTCATGTTGCGAGTAATCATGTGAATTTGATATGTGTTCTATATTTTGATGATATGTTTGTTGTGATTCCCTTAGTGGTGTCATGTGAACGTCGACTACATGACACTTCACCATTCATGGGCCTAAGGGAATGCATTGTGGAGTAGTTATTAGATGATGGGTTGCTAGAGTGACAGAAGCTTAAACCCTTGTTTATGCGCTACTTCGTAAGGGGCTGATTTGGATCCACATGTTTAATGTTATGGTTAGACTTTGTCTTAATACTTTTCTCGTAGTTGCGGATGCTTGCAAGGGGGTTAATCTTAAGTAGGTTGTTAGTTCAAGTAAGAACAGCACCTTAGCACCAGTCGACCCACATATCAAATTATCAAAGTAGCGAACACGAATCAAAACCAACATGATAAAAGTGACTAGACGAAATTCCCGTGTACCCTCAAGAACACCTTGCCTATTATTAGTGATTGTTCTGGCCTGTCCTTTGCCTCAAAAGGATTGGGCTACCTTGCTGCACCTTGTTTACCGTTACCGTTACTTGTTCGTTACCAATTATCTTGCTATCAAACTATCTGTTACCTACAATTTCAATGCTTGCAGAAATTACCTTGTTGAAAACCGCTTGTCATTTCCTTCCGCTCCTCGTTGGGTTCGACACTCTTACTTATCGAAAGGACTACAATTGATCCCCTATACTTGTGGGTCATCAAGACACTTTTCTGGCACCGTTGCCGGGGAGTGAAGCACTCTTGGTAAGTGGAAATCGGTAAGGAAAAACTTATACTACGTGCTGAAATTTATCACTACTTGCTACTATGGAGAACAATCCTTTGAGGGGTTTGTTCGGGGTATCTTCACCTCGACCGGAACCACAATTAGTTGCCCCTCAACCTACAACACCTTCTGAAAATGTTACTTATGAAATTCCTTCGGGTATGTTAGAACAACTGCTTGCTAAACCTTATGCAGGAGACGGAACTGAACATCCTGGTATGCACCCTTTATATGTGAACGAAATTTGTGGATTATTTAAGCTTGCAGGTTACCCGGAGATGAAGTTAAGAAGAAGTTTTTCCCTTTATCTTTGGAGGGAAAAGCATTGACATGGTATATACTATGTGATGACCTTGGATCGTGGAATTGGAATCGTTTGCAATTGGAATTTCACCAAAAGTTTTATCCCATGCATCTAGTTCATCGTGATCGGAATTATATATATAATTTTTGGCCTCGTGAAGGACAAAGTATCGCTCTAGCTTGGGGGAGGCTTAAGTCAATGTTATATTCATGCCCCAATCATGACATTCCGAGAGAAGTTACCATTCAGAATTTTTATGCTCGGCTTTCTCATAATGATCAATCCATGCTCGATACTTCTTGTGCCGGTTCTTATGTGATGAAGACTATTGAATTCAAGTGGGATCTCTTAGAAAGAATTAAACGCAACTCTGAAGATTGGGAACTCGACGAAGGTAATGATTCAGGTATAAAGCTTGAATTTGATTGTGTTAAATCTTTTATGAATACCGATACTTTTCAAAAGTTTAGCACTAAATATGGACTTGACTCTGAGATAGTAGCCTCTTTCTGCGAAGCATTTGCTACTCACGTTGATCTCCCTCTAGAGAAGTGGTTTAAATATCATGCCCCTATTAAAGAAGAAATTAAAGAACCGGTCATAGCTAAGGAAGAAACCATCTTTTACAATGTTGATCCAGTTGTGCCTACCGCTTATATTGAAAACCCACCTTTCCCTATTAGGATAAAGGAACAAGCTAAGGTATCAACTGTGGTTCGTAAGAGTAATATAAGAGCACCTAAACCCCCTGAGGAAATTAAAGTAGAACCTAGTGTTGCTATGGTTAAAGATCTCTTGGTTGAAAATATTGATGGGCATGTTATCTACTTTTGTGATGAAGCTGCTAGAATTGCTAAACCTGATGAAAAAGATAAACATAGACCCATAGAAGGCTTGCCTGTTGTCTCAGTTAAAATAGGAGATCATTTCTATCATGGTTTATATGATTTAGGTGATAGTGTGAGTGCTATCCCTTTTACCTTATACCAAAAATTATGGATGAAATAGCACCTGCTGAAATGGAAGATATTGATGTTACTATTAAACTTGCTAATAGAGACACTATCACACCACTTGGGATTGTTAGAGATGTTGAAGTCTTGTGTGGGAAAGTAAAATATCCTACTTATTTTCTAGTCCTTGGTTCCCCACAAGATGACCTTTGTCCCATTATCTTTGGTAGACCTTTCTTGAGCACCGTCAATGCTAAGATAGATTGTGAAAAACAAACTGTCGGTGTCAGTTTTGGTAATGTGTCTCATGAGTTTAATTTTTCCAAGTTTAGTAGACAACCCTGTGATAAAGCGTTATCTAGTAAGGATGAAATAATTGGCCTCGCTTCTATTGCCGTGCCTCCTACTGATCCCTTAGAACAATATTTGCTCGACCATGAAAATGATATGCATTTGCGTGAAAGAAACAAAATAGATCAAATTTTCTTCGAACAACAACCTCTCTTGAAACAAAATTTTCCTATTGAAACTCTTGGAGGTCCTCCTCCACCTAAAGGTGATCCTGTGTTTGAATTGAAACAATTGCCTGACACTTTGAAGTATGCTTATCTTGTTGAGAAAAAGATATATCCTCTTATTATTAGTGTTAACCTTTCAGAACATGAAGAAGAGAGATTATTGAAAGTTTTGAGGAAGCACCGGGCTGCTATTGGATATACTCTTGATGATCTTAAGGGCATTAGTCCCACTCTATGTCAGCACAAGATCAATATGGAACCTGATGCTGAACCCATTGTTGATCACCAATGGCGATTGAATCCTAATATGAAAGAAGTGGTAAGAACTGAAATATTAAAGCTTCTGGAAGCAGGTATAATCTATCCCATAGCTAATAGTAGATGGGTAAGTCCTGTTCATTGTGTCCCTAAGAAAGGAGGTATTACCGTTGTTCCCAATGATAAGAATGAACTTATTCCACAAGGAATTGTCAGTGGCTATAGAATGGTAATTGATTTTAGAAAATTAAATAAAGCTACTAAGAAGGTTCATTACCCTCTGCCTTTCATTGATCAAATGCTAAAAGATTATCTAAGCACACACACTTTTGCTTCTTAGACGGATATTCCGGTTTCTCTCCAATACCTGTGTCACAATCCGATCAAGAGAAAACTACCTTTACTTGCCCTTTTGGAAACTATGCTTATAGACGTATGCCTTTTAGTTTATGCAATGAACCTGCTACCTTTCAAAGATGTATGACTGCTATATTCTCTGATTTTTGTGAAAAGATTGTGGAGGTTTTCATGGATGATTTTTCCGTTTACGGAACTTCTTTTGATGATTGCTTAAGCAACCTTGATCGAGTTTTGCAGAGATGTGAACAAACTAATCTCGTCTTGAATTGGGAGAAGTGCCACTTTATGGTTAATGAAGGCATTGGCTTGGGGCATAAAATATCTGAACAAGGTATTGAGGTGGATAAAGCTAAAGTTGATGCAATTGAGAAAATGCCATGTCCTAAAGATATTAAAGGTATTCGAAGTTTCCTTGGTCATGCTGGTTTTTATAGGAGGTTCATTAAAGACTTCTCTAAAATTTATAGGCCTCTTACTAATCTTTTGCAAAAGGATATTCCTTTTGTTTTTGATAATGATTGTGTGGAAGCCTTTGAAACACTCAAGAAAGCCTTAACCTCTGCACCTATCGTTCAACCACCTGATTGGAACTTGCCTTTTGAAATTATGTGTGATGTTAGTGATTATGCTGTTGGTGTTGTCCTAGGACAAAGAGTTGATAAGAAATTGAATGTTATCCATTATGCTAGTAATACTCTAGAAAGTGCCCAACGAAACTATGCTACTACTGAAAAAGATTTTTTAGCAGTTGTGTTTTCTTGTGATAAATTTAGATCCTATATTGTTGACTCCAAAGTTATTGTTCACACCGATCATGCTGCTATAAAATACCTTATGGAAAAGAAAGATGCTAAACCTAGACTCATTAGGTGGGTTCTTTTGCTCCAAAAATTTGACTTATACATCGTTGATAGGAAAGGAGCTGAGAACCCCGTAGCTGACAACTTGTCTAGGTTAGAAAATATTCTTGATGACCCACTACCTATTGATGATACTTTCCCTGACGAACAGCTACCTGCAATAAGTGTCTCACAACACACACCTTGGTATGCTGATTATGCTAATTACATTGTCGCTAAATATATACCACCTAGCTTCACTTATCAACAAAAGAGAAAAAAATTCTATGACTTGAGACATTACTTTTGGGATGACCCACACCATTATAAAGAAGGGCTAGATGGTATTATTAGACGTTGTGTACCTAAGCATGAACATGAACAAATTCTACGGAAATGTCATTTCGAAGCTTATGGAGGACATGCGGGAGATAGAACTGCTCATAAGGTATTGCAATCTAGTTTTTATTGGCCTACTCTCTTCCAGAATGCTCGTAAGTTTGTCTTGTCTTGTGATGAATGTCAAAGAATTGGTAATATCAGTAAGCGTCAGGAAATGCCTATGAATTATTCACTTGGTGTCAAATCATTTGACGTTTGGGGTTTTGATTATACGAGGCCTTTTCCTTCCTCCAATGGGTACACTCATATTTTAGTTGCGGTTGATTATGCCACTAAGTGGGTAGAAGCTATTCCAACTAGTAGTGCTAATCACCACACCTCCATTAAAATGCTTAAAGAGGTTATCTTCCCGAGGTTTGGAGTTCCTAGATATTTAATGACCGATGGTGGTTCACACTTTATTCATGGTGCTTTCCGTAAGATGCTTGCTAAATATGATATTAACCATAGAATTGCATCACCCTATCATCCTCAATCTAGTGGTCAAGTTGAACTTAGCAATAGAGAAATAAAATTAATATTACAAAAAACTGTCAATAGGTCTCGTAAGAATTGGTCTAAGAAATTAGATGATGCGCTTTGGGCCTATAGAACAGCTTATAAAAATCCTATGGGTATGTCTCCATATAAAATGGTATATGGGAAAGCTTGTCGTTTGCCTCTAGAACTAGAACACAAAGCATTTTGGGCAATTAAAGAACTCAACTATGATTTCAAACTTGCCGGTGAGAAGAGTCTATTTGATATTAGCTCACTAGATGAATGGAGAACCCAAGCATATGAAAACGCCAAGCTATTCAAAGAAAAATTAAAAAGATGGCAAGACAAAAGAATCCAAAAGCGGGAATTCAAAATAGGAGATTATGTTCTTTTGTTCAACTCTCGTTTAAGATTTTTTGCAGGAAAGCTTCTCTCAAAATGGGAAGGACCATATATTATCGAAGAGGTCTATTGTTCTGGAGCTATCAAGATTAATAAAGCCGAAGGTACTAACCCAAAGGTGGTCAATGGACAAAGAATTAAGCATTATATCTCAGGTACGCCTATTAACGTTGAAAGCAATGTTATCCAAACCATGATACCGGAGGAACACATAAAAGAAACCTTCCGGAACACTCCAAAATTCTTAAAAATAGGAGGTACGTGATACGGTAAGTAAATGGACTCCGAAAAATCCGCAAAAATATTTTTTGTCAGTTTTGGAATATTCTAGAATTTTGGAAATAAAAAAATAAACTGGAGAGGTGATCGAGGTGAGCACGATACGCCAGGGCGCGCCTTGGTGGGTAGTTCCCACCTCGGATGCCTTCCCGACTCCGTTTTCCTTCCAAATACTTGTTCTCGAAGAATAAAAATTCTCTATATATACCCCCAACTGTTTTGACGACCGCATCGCAGGAAAATCCTTTGTTCTTGTTTCATGATGTTTCCCTAGTAGATCTAGAAATATGTCATCTCAAGATTCAGAGGGGGAAAGCCATGTTGATCCCTATGTTCCAGACCCGAAGATCTTTAGGGAAATTTACCCCTATATATGGACCTCGGAGGAGGAAGAAGATGCTACCATGTAGGAAATAAAAGATGGCAGCTCTGAGGAAGAGGATGATCCATTACCTCAACCCGGAGACATGCATGTGGAATTCAAGAAGTCAAGCCTCCCTAGAAGATACAAACCTAAGGTCCAATTTACCCCGTCTCATTTTCTGCAGGAAAGCAAGGAGGCCTTATGCCAAAGGATATTAAATCTTGAGTTGGAGAATGATAATCTAAGGGAGGAAAATTTTATGCTTAAATATAAGTTGAAGAAGAAGGCTTCCTCTACACCATCACCTTCTTCATCACCACCACCAAAGGAGACTGGAGCACACGGGTATGGGCACTCGCCTTGGCTTGAGCCAAGCTTGGGGGAGGTGCCCCGGTATCGTATCACCACCACTTTTACTCACCTTTACCTATTTTAGTTCGATCTTTAGTTTCCCTTTGCTTTAGTTGAATAAAAGTTTAGCATGATCTATTTTCGTGTGTTAGTGCCGTGGCCTATCTATCTATGTAATCGAGTGAAAGTTATATAATAAAGTTTAGTTTGAGTTTTTTCCTTTCTACTTTCTTGTTGCAATCAAATAAAGAAAAGAAAAACAAATGAAAAGAATCATATGCTAATTTTATGTTGAGTAATGACATCACATAAGGAAAAGTATAAGTAGTAAAATTTATTGGATATTGACAAACATAGCATTGGTCAATGATGCAATTCATGAAAGAATTAAGAAGGGAAGAGAAGCTTCACATGAAAATACACCATCTTGGACATCTTTTATGATTGTGAGCCCCCATCAAATATTATATGTCAGCGTTGTTGACGTTGGACGAGGAAGACAACGTAATGATTTATGTTTGTTCATATCCACATAGAAGTTATATTGTCATAGATCCTTTAACATGTGGTGCTTGCCTAATATCTTTGCTAGCCAAAAATTCCGCACTAAGTAGAGATACTACTTGTGCATCCAAAAACCGAAACCGAACTCTTTCCTTGAGTGTCCACCATACCTACCTATGGATCGAGAAAGATCCTTCAAGTAAGTTGTCATTGGTGCAACAAGGCAATAAAAATTGCTTCTAAAAGTGTTTTGATCAATTAGTGTAAGAGAAAATTGAGCGTTATACGAACTTATGATGGCAAAGTAATAAAAGCAACGGACTGCATAATAAAGGTTGCTATCATAGGGGGCAATATAGCGTGACGTTCTTTTACATTAAGGGATTGGGCATACAAACCAATAAGCGCATGACAACCTCTGCTTCCCTCTGCGAAGGGCCTATCTTTTACTTTTATGCACTTACTTTTATGCAAGAGTCAAAGTATCCTTCCCTATTCCTTTTTACTTTTTCTTTTGCAAGCATCATGTGGTGAGGAAAGATGTAGGCACATATATCCAGTTGGATATGGGTGAGCATGCACTACTAGGGAAAACCCTAGCAGTAGCGCGGGTATTTGATGTATCAGTAGCGCGGGTAACCGCGCTGCTGATACGGCGCTACAGCTAACGTTTATCAGTAGCGCGTTTTGACACGCGCTACTGATATACCTACTTAGGAGTATCGCTTTCTGTACCGGCGCTACTGCTAAGTCTATCAGTAGCGCATTTTGTCGCGTGCTACTGCTATACCTGCTTAGCAGCAACGGTTTTTGTAGGAAGCGCTGCTGGTAGTTACTAGCAGCGCACCTCTCTACCCGCGCTACTACTATTATTACATATTTCTTTTTTGTTTTATGTTGTATATTCATACGCCATTATACAAGTTTTCATACAGTATCATCATAATACATCATTGTCATATAACAACTACTCATCATCATCATTTTCGTCCATGAGACATCATATAACAACTTGGTCACTAGTTATAATAACAACTCCTAGGACCTACTCCTAACCACTACTCCTCCTCAGCATCACCATCAACTCTAACACATTGTAGCACATAATAAAAACTTCTCATCATCATCATAGTCATATATAATCAGCACTAACTAATTGTTCTTAATACCTAGGCCCTACTCCTGCTGCTCTCTCTCAGGTAAAATAGCATAAAACATGTGTAACACTCCTTCTTCATCATATTGGAGAATGCATATGAACCTGTCTCCTAATTGTGGACTGCGCTTCTGATTGCTGCCCCCTAGTACTTCTCTGCGATCCTTCACAATTTTGCTCTAGTCTTTGACTATTAAGACTTGCTCGCTTCGAGAAATGATGAATGCACTCATGTGCAATACAGGATATCTTGGCCGTAAGCTAACCATTGCCATGCGACCTTTAGACTCGATCCAATGAGGCACAACACTCATCGGGAGTCCCTGTTGAAGAACATCGTAGTAACATACTTAGCAATGAAGTTTAGCTTAAAAAATAATGTATGCAAAAGATGCACTGAGGACAAATAGTAAAAATCTTACCATCTTTCCTAGATAGATGTGACCGTAGTTCAATACGCACACTAGTGGCCGCACGTTTTGAGTACTAATATCTCGAAGTCCTGGAAAATAACCTGTCTTGACAGTATCAAGATCCTCCAGCCATGAAACATAATGACCTATCTCCTCAAAGTTTAGTTCAGCCCCGGGACAGTAGTAGGTGCTGTCTACCAAGCGCTGGACATGTTTGCTTGAATGCAAATAAGCTGTCAATAGAAATTAGTTGTCAACTATTTTTAAATAAACAATATAAATTACTTAATAAATATGGTTGAGAAACTCACATAATGGTAGAACTGGAGGCGTCTGCACATCGACCCAGATGTCGATATTACCTTCAATTTCATTTTCCGGACGAATATCAAAGGTGATAAGCATATTAGGCTCAAATGCATAAGCCTTGCATAGTGCTCTCCAACTTTTGCATTCAAAATAGGATTAGGTGTCTGCATTGTACAATTTTACGGCAAAAGTATAACCATGCTCGGTCCTCAAGTGAACTCTCTTTACCTCCATACTTTTTTTAGTACTGAAACCGATCTTATCCAAGACATAAATTCTTGCATGGCAGGGGATACGCTAGAAGAATAGTAAAAAATTAAAATTATAAGTTGAAGCAAAAGAAGCAGAAGTCATGCTTAATTACGAAAAAAGACTTGTCGTTGTGACTTACTGTATCCACTTCGAAGGTCTCATCCAGCATGATGCTGAAGCGCCTACCATCAACTAGGTGAGGCTTGTCGCACAGGCCGCGCTCGTCTTCGCAGCATTCTCACATAACGAATTTCCTTTCGTCGTCAGACATTTCCTATGTTCATAGTTGAAACATTTAAAATCGATCGAAGGCAACTACCAGGAAACTGATCAACACACAGATCACTATTACTCAATATGCAACGGGTTGACTTTAGGTCTGTCGAGTCTTTCCTTCCTAAACTGTCATCTCACGTATATGGTGGGCACTCCCTCTGATATTGCGACCGTCGGTGATGGTGGCTCCTCCATTCGTTCCCGAGTGCATTACACCAAAATGTCTAGCACACGGGAACGAAGGAGAAGCGACCCCCACGACAACAGTCGGGATTCTTCCTCTCTCATATTTCGACCGTCGGTGATGGTCGCTACTCCTCCTTTCCCTAGTACATTACAAATATCTAGCACAAGGAAAAGAAGGAGAAGCGACCCCCATGACAACAGTTGGGATTCTTCCTCTCTCATATATATATATGGTGGACACTCTCCCTCACTAAAAGACACACAAGGAGCCGAAACAGACCTAAAGTCAACCCGTTCCATATATCGAGCAATGACATAGAAAAAATGCCCTATGTTTTGCCGGAATATCATTGAATTCCCATTCTGGAAAATCACAAGCACTCGATATGTCCTACATTGTAGCACAAGTCATGCTAAAATTCATGAAAAAAATTCGGCATGACCTTTGCTAAAAACAGGACATATCGAGCGCCTGAAATTTGCCGGAACGGAAACGAATCAACATTCTGGCAAAACATAGGCCACTCGGAGGTACATTGCAAACAAGAACACCAAGACATCATCTATATTCAGAATGCATCATCATCGACATCAATGATATGGCGACTAGAACTAGCATTTTCATCATCGACATTTACAACACATTATCATCTATATTCAAAATGTTGCATATCAACAAGGAAATATCAACTATCCTACTAAATCAAAATGTAGCAGGGAGGAGGGGTTGTGGATGGAGGAGGGAGGAGGGAGAAGGAGGGGCGACTGAAGGAGGGAGGAGGAAGGAGGACGGAGGAGGAAGGCGGAGCGAGGAGGGGCCGGCCGGCGGCGAATGGAGGAGTGGAGGGAGGACGGAGGAGGTGGGGCGGGGTGGAGGGAGGAGGGGGAGGATTAACGAGTCCAGGGAGGAGGGGGAGGTGACGGCGGCAGAGGGAGGAGGGGTAGGCGACGGCGGCGGTGAGCGGCGGGGGGCAGAGAGGGAGCGACAGTGTGAGGGGGGAGTGAGGGGCCGGGAGTGAGGAAGAGAGAGGGAGCGCACGGGGTGGATAAGGTGGGCATAGCAGCAGCGCGGGTTGGTGCCAAGCGCTACAGCTAAGTAGAATAGCAGCAGCACTGGTTGAGGAAGGGTGCTACTACTATACCTAGCCTGTCGAGAATGGTGTGGCAATTATAGTAGTAGCGCGTTTTATACGTGCCACACTACTGATATGTATTTATTAGTAGCGTTGTTTATGTACACGCGCTACTGCTAAGTAGCAGCAGCGCCTCCTTTTAAAAAGCACTACTGGTAAGCTTCTGTGTATAAGGTTTTCCCTAGTAGTGATGAGTTATTATTGTTGACATCACCCTTGAGGTGAGTGAGTTGGGAGGCGGAACTATAAGACCCTATCTTCCTACGTGTCCGGTCGAAACTTTTTGTTCATGGGTATGCCGTGAGCGTTAGCAATCAAAGAAGACTAAATGATGGTTAAGTATGTGGACTTGCCAAAAGGCTCCGACATGGGACCATTCCTAAAAATATGATGAATTGTAGTTGCAAAGTTGACTGAGAACATAGTTTATTGGTTCCCAATATGGTTTATGCTTCATACTTCTATGTTGTGATGAATTGTTACTTGTTCATGAGAATCTATATGATAAAAATGTATTGAAATAAGTTCTTATGTTAGAGTTTGTTGCTGTTATGTTAATAAGCATGATGCTTCTATGTCCGTATTTTGTTTTTATCGACACCTCTCTCTCAAACCATGTGGACATGCTTTTCAATATCGGCCTTCGCTTGAGGACAAGCGAGGTCTAAGCTTGGGGGAGTTGATACGTCCATTTTGCATCATGATTTCCTACTGTTATTTACTTTGTTTTGTTGAATAATAATGCTTTGGGGAGTGATTCTAATGCCTTTTCTCTAATAATATGCAAGGTTTACACATAGAGGGAGAATACCGACAACTGGAATTCTGGACCCAGGAAAAGCACGTCAGAGATACCTATTCTTCACAACTCCAATGAAGCTGAAATTTTACGGATATTATTTTCGCATTTAATACAAAAATACTGGAGCTGAAAACTATCGGAGGGGGCCTCCCAAGTGGGCACAACCCACCAGTGCGCGCCAGGCCCCCCTGGGCACGCCCTGATGGGTTGTGGTCACCCTAGCCCACCCCCGGTGCCCATCTTCTAGTATAAGGTCACTCTTGACCTAGGAAAAATCAGAGGAGGACTTTCCGGACGAAGCGCCGCCGTCTCGAGGCGGAACTTGGGCAGGAGCACTTTTGCCCTCTGGCGGAGCGATTCCACCGGGGGAACTTCCCTCCCGGAGGGGGAAATCGAAGCTATCGTCATCACCAACACCCCTCTCATCTTTGGGAGGCCAATCTTCATCAACATCTTCAACAGCACCATCTCCTCTCAAACCCTAGTTCATCTCTTGTGTTCAATCTTTGTACCGAAACCTCAGATTGGTACCTGTGGGTGACTAGTAGTGTTGATTACCTTACATAGTTGATTACTATATGGTTTATTTGGTGGAAGATTATATGTTCAGATCCATTATGCTATTCAATACTCCTCTGATCTCGAGCATGATTATTATTTGTGAGTAGTTACCTTTGTTCTTGAGGTCACGGGAGAAGTCATGTTGCGAGTAAACATGTGAATTATATATGTGTTCGATATTTTAATGATATGTATGTTGTGATTCCCTTAGTGGTGTCATGTGAATGTCGAGTACATGACACTTCACCATTCATGGGCCTAAGGGAATGCATTGTGGAGTAGTTATTAGATGATGGGTGGCTAGAGTGACAGAAGCTTAAACCCTAGTTTATGCGCTACGTCGTAACGGGCTGATTTGGATCCACATGTTTAATGCTATGGTTAGACTTTGTCTTAATACTTTTCTCGTAGTTGCAGATGCTTGTGAGGGGGTTAATCATAAGTAGGTTGTTAGTTCAAGTAAGAACAGCACCTTAGCACTGGTCCACCCACATATCAAATTATCAAAGTAGCGAACACGAATCAAACCAACATGATAAAAGTGACTAGACGAAATTCCCGTGTACCCTCAAGAACACCTTTCCTATTACTAGTGATTGTTCTGGCATGTCCTTTGCCTCAACAGGATTGGGCTACCTTGCTGCACCTTGTTTAACGTTACCGTTACTTGCTCGTTACAAATTATCTTGCTATCAAACTATCTATTACCTACAATTTCAGTGCTTGCAGAAATTACCTTGCTGAAAACCGCTTGTCATTGCCTTCTGCTCCTCGTTGGGTTCGACACTCTTACTTATCGAAAGGACTATGATTGATCCCCTATACTTGTGGGTCATTAATGTTATGATCCATATGTGAAATGGTTATGTTGCACATCCATACTTATGTTGGTATCATGCTCACTATGCATTGTTATTTCATCATGTTATTTTGTTATGACTCTGCTCATCACCATTCAAGTTAAACCTGACGTTAATCAAAGTTGCACTAATTTGTTGGCTGGGTATGGTGCCACCGAATCAAGCTCACCAGTGGAACCACAAGTGCCTTGATGGGAGGCCCGAATGCAGTCTATTGTCATGCCTCTCGCTGGTACCTCCAACTAGGGAAGGTTATGTGTGCATGCTACCTTGATCAGGCAGGCGGCCATATCCTTGTGTGCCCGAGTTGTGATGTACCCGGGTGTCCCCGTTTGGGATGGTTTTTGTTTTGGCCACTAGTGTGGTGGCCACAAAGGTGGCGGATGTCATGAGTTGACATCGGGGCCACCCATGACATAGCCCAAAGGGGAGTTTGTTGGAGTGGCCGAGAGAGTGTCATCCAATAGATTGGTTTTGTCAGAATGTCGTTGGTCCACCCAAATGGGAGCACGAGCCCATGAGTTCCGTGGTGTGGGTACAGTGTACTAACCTCTGTAGAGTGTGTAACTAACGATAGCCGCATCCTCGGATATGGACACAGTTTGTAGTAGGTCACACTATGGGTCAACAGCAATATTAACCTGAATAATAAACAACCCTGGTTCCGTGAGGAAAGAAGTTGGTTGATCTTTATGTGGTCATGTGGTGATCATAGGTAATGATCAAGCTCCTTGTGGTCACGTGATGATCACGATGGTACTGTTGATACCGGGCTTGGTTGATCCTGAGGTGATCGTGTGATGTTCACGACGGTAAGCTTGATACATATGGTGATTACGAGATAACCGCCGAGAAGAGTAAGTTGGTCCAGGGGACCTTAAACATCGACCCTCCCTCTCATGCTAGTGCTAGTATCATTATGTTCATGCCAGGAGTAACATGTACATGCCATGCTCATTCTCATGTTGTTCTAGTAGTATCATGCTCGTCATTAATTAACCTGCAATTGCCATGTTATAGTTTGTCTTGATTGCTTTGGTTGATGTGAGCTTGCGAGTACATTCAAAGTACTCACCTGGCGTATCATGCTAGATTGTAGGTGATGCCGTGATTGATTACTTGTCGGGCATCCAGAGTTTGAGCTCTAGGACGTGTCCCAGCCAGAGTCCCTACAGAGTGGAGTCCATCACCGTCGTCATTGTTCTGCTACTAGAAGTTATTCCGCTATTACAAGTTGTTCCGCTGCTAGCATAGAGCTACCTTAGCAGGCGTAGTGTCGCCGTGCCGATGTAATCCTCTGTAATACCCAAACCCTTGTACCTCAATTATTTGTAATAAAGAGCTGATTTGTTCTGTGCTAAGCAGTGTCGTATTCTAGAAGACATGATCTTTGGGCTGGAATACGGGGTGATTCGGTTCCTCTGAGCAGGGATGCCGCACCAAAGGTGCTTCACACCCCGGCAACGGCGCCAGAAAAGAGTCTTAAGGACACACAACTGTATGGGATCAATTGTAGTCCTTTCGATAAGTAAGAGTGTCGAATCCAATGAGGAGCAGAAGGAAATAATAAGCAGTTTTCAGCAAGGTATTCTCTGCAAGTGCTGTGAGTAGACATGGGCATGGGCAGCCCGGCCCGGACGGCCCAACCTGACACGGCCCGAAAATCCCGGGACGGGCCGGGCCTGATCGTGCCATCGGGCCGGGTTCGGGCCTAAAAGATGAGCCTGATGGACAGACCGGGCCAGGCTCGGGCTTGCAAAAAATGAACTTTTAGCCGTGGCCGGGCCGACCGGGCTTTGTCGGCCTTTTTTGGGCTCGGGCCGAGTTCAGGCCCGATTTATTAGGCCCGGCGGTCGGGCCGGGCCGGGCTCGGGCCTGAGTTTTAAGTTCGGGCTTTCTCAAGCCTGGCCCGAAACCCGGCCCGGGGTATGCCTAGGTTTAGCTGTGAGTAACAGTGATAGATAGTTTTGTAGCAAGATAATTCGTAACAAGTGACAAGTAGCAAAAGTAAAAAGTGTGCATCAAAATATCCCAATCCTTTTTATAGCAAAGGATAGGCCTGAAAGTACTCTTATATGAAGCAAACGCTCCCGAGGACACATGGGAATTTCCGTCTAGTCATGTTCATCACGTTGAGTTGATTCACGTTCGTGCTTTGATTATTTGATATGTGGGTGGACCTGTGCTAAGGTGTTTTTCTTACTTGAACAATAAACCCACTTATGATTACCCCCTCTCGCAAGCATCCGCAACTACGGAAGAAGAATTAAGATAAATGTAACCATAGCATGAAACATGTGGATCCAAATCAGCCCCTTATGAAATAACGCATAAACTAGGGTTTAAGCTTCTGTCACTCTAGCAACCAACCATCTACTTATTACTCCACAATGCCTTCCTTTAGGCCCAAATATGGTGAAGTGTCATGTAGTCGAATTCACACGACACCACTAAAGGAAGCAACAACATACATATCATAAAAATATCGAATGAATACCAACCTCACATGACTACTTATAACAAGGCTTCTCCCGTATCCTCGGAAACAAAAGTAACTACTCACAAATCATCACCATGTTCAATATCAAAGGTATAATAAATATGATTAAGGATCTGAACATATTATCTTCCACCAAGGAAACCAACAAGCATCAACTACAACATGTAATCAACACTACTAGTAGCCCCTAGGTACCAATCTGAGGTTTTGAGACAAAGATTGAATACAAGAGATGAACTAGGTTTTTAGATGAGATGGTGTTGGCGAAGATTTTGATGAAGATTGGTCCTCCCATGAAGGAGGAAGCGTTGGTGATGACGATGGCTTCGTTTTCCCCCTCTCGAAGGGAAGTTTCCCTGCCAAAATCTCTCTGCCGGAGATCAAAAGGGCCTCTGCCCAGGTTTCCGCCTCGAGACAGCGGCGCTTCGTCCTGAAAGTATCCTTCTGATTTTTTCTAGGTCAAAACCCATCATATAGCAGAAGAGGGGTGCTGGAGGCCGCCTGTGAGCCTGCCTAGCTATCAGGGCCGCCTAGGGGGTGGGCGTGCCCTGATGGCTTAGCACCAATAGGTGGCCCCCTATTGTATATTTTTGCTCCATAAATACACATATATTCCAAAATTCCTCGTGAAGTTTCGGGTCTTTGGACTCCAGAGAATTTTCAGCCTTTTTATTTTTTTTTCAGGTTCAGAATTCCAGTTTCGGCAATTTCCCTCTTTGTGATGTACCGTGTAAATTAAGAGAGAAAAGGCATAAGAATTGTATCATAAAGTGGAATAATGACCAAGAATAATATAATTATCAATAAGAAATCATGATGCAAAATGGATGTATCATTTATGCGAGTGAACTGTATACCGTACATCGCACACATCTGTATTTGCTTAACCGTTTGTGTTATTTTGTCTAATCGTAAATAGTTCATGAGTACCAACTGTTTGCCACGTAACGCACACACAACTTTTTCTGAATCGTATTTGATGGATCCACCATCGCACACGGTACGCATTATTGGCGGCGGAGCTAGAACTATACAGTTTCGAGTTATGCTTCACACACAGTTTGATCGAAAGGTCTCAGATTGATGTGTCGCCTTTGGACCTTCCTGCAGTAGTGAGCCTTCTTAAATGCTTCCGTGTCTTCAATATGATATATTTTCTAGTTGGTTTGATTGGATCCTCAATATTCCATTGCTCGTGTGTGGATACAATTTTCTCAATATGTTCTTTCCCTTCTTCTAGGGTCAATGACATGAATTGTCCTCCTGCACTTAAATCAAGAATGGGATTTGATTCTTCATTAATCCCATGATAAAACATGGGTAGTATAAGATATTTAGCATAACTATGGTTAAGACATTAGGTTAAAAAATTAGAATATTTGTCCCAAGCTTTATATAGAGTTTCACCGTCTTCTTGAACAAATAACGTGAGGTTTCTTATTATTTTTGTTATCTTAGAGCTTGAAAGGAATTTAGCTATAAACATTTCAACACACATAATCCAACAGGTTATACTTTCTTGAGGCAATCGATTATACCACTTCTCAGCACCATCCTTTAGAGAAAACCTGAAGATTCTCAAAAACACAAATTATCGTGAAACATTCTTTAACTTAAATGTCCACATAAAGTGTGAAACATGATTAGATGTACTTGAGGATCTTCCTCTTCAGTTCCTGCAAATGCATGTTTTCTAACTTTTGCAATAAGACCACAGTGAATCGAATGCTCTTAAGCAAAATTAGTAGGATAAAATATAGGAGATCTAGAAACAAGTACTGGAGTACAATGATCCCTAATAGTCTTCTTGGGCTTTTGAGTAATCATCATTTCTACGAACAAAGTGTTAAGCTTAGCTATCTCACTATTTTTGTATATTCTATTAATGAAGCTTGCTGCTCCTGAGGAAAATGAGTAATGTAATCTGGTAAATACGTTCTTCCTGAATGAGTAGATCCCCTGTGAGTTATAGGAAGCATCTACAATAACAATACCTGCAAAAACAATTACGAAACAAAATACTCTGCCCTTAGCTCCCCGGTAACGGCGTCAGAAAATGCCTTGGTACCTGTAGACCAAATAGGGTAGTGTAGCAATTTATCAGCAGTATCCCGATGAGTAATCGTCCCTACAAAGAGAGGAGGAGGGTATTTATGGAGGCATTTCTGTCACACACAAGGTGTCATAGTTCTTGTGTGAGGTAACTACTTGAGCTTCTGCAAATACTATTACTGTTCTGGATAAACGATAAACCAAATATGATAATATAAAGAGATTTTAAAAGTGTCTACTAAATCATCTAGTGAAAGTAAATAACAATAATAAAACTATATATTGTATTTACTGCAATGAAGAGGTTAAGTGCTGAGAGATTTCAGTTCATGGTAAGAATATAAGAATTTTGCTAGTGCGACGGTAATACCAGTTACCTTGTAGTGTATTCATAGCATTTAATATAAGTGTTCTGTAGGCGGTTCTCCCTAGATTTATAAAACTACTCCACTTCAGATTACATTTCATTCTATGGTCCTGCTTCT
Organism: Elymus sibiricus; assembly: GCA_039707655.1. Classification (NCBI taxonomy): domain Eukaryota; kingdom Viridiplantae; phylum Streptophyta; class Magnoliopsida; order Poales; family Poaceae; genus Elymus; species Elymus sibiricus. The sequence goes on from CM077667.1 coordinate 164,246,508, forward strand.
CCGTTGCCACGGAGTGGTCGTTTCCACAATTAAGGTCATAAGACCGGAACCAAGCATTAAGTTAAATGGATCGTCGTTATCTCATATTGTCTTCAGTTCTCATAGATATCTCCACCTATCACGGAAGAGGTCACAAAGTTCCTAATCAATATGTTTTACCTGTGTAGGTCTTGAGATCATGTTGCCTAGGCCCTTAATTGGACAACACGCATAGAGTTCACCGCAGTATAACAACATACTAGGTAGATCATACTACTATGAATTCAAATGATGACATATAGAATAGGCACAGGTTAATCTTACCACTTACCTACATACCCCACACCTAGGGGAATTACTCACACATCATAAGAGGGGAATCAATCACAACAAAGATAGAACCCATGAAAACCATATCTATAATATTGGGAGGATCCACAATGAGATGAAATGGTACTTAAATATTCTTGATCCCGGATGAGATGGAGTAGAGTTTACAAATTGCAATCCCTCCTACAATAATGAAGGAGGTGATGATGATGATAATGGAGATGAAAGAACCAAAACTATGATGATCTTCGTTAGTTCTTGAGATCCTCTCCTCTCCTGATATGGATGGTGTGGCGGCGTCTAGGGTTCTCTCCTCCTCCTCGTCCTTCATGAAAGATTCTTGTATAGACGAGGAGGGGCTGCTGGCAGTCCATACGACTGCTCATGCGAGCGCTTGCGGTTGCATGGAACATCGTCTTTCGCTATTGTGCGGCAGTTGTTAGTGCTCTCTTTAGGAAAGTTGCTCCATTTGCCTTGATTTCCAGCAACACCCCTTGGTTTCCTTCCAAAAATAATATTACCTGCCAATCATGGGAAAAGGTAGATTTTCTTCTCTTTTGTTGGATTAGCATTAGAAATATCTGAAGAATAACAAAAATTCAATGAAATCAAGCAAAAAACACTATGACAAACATCACAAATTCTTGAGCCATCAGCCGATGAGCTGCTCCTTCACGCTCGGGGGGGGGGGCACGTTTGATGACACTCGAGCAGTGGTGCAACGTCTTTGGGTTCCATAACCGTGGGTATCCAGATAGCAAGGGTGTACCCACTGCCGAAGCCTCAACAACTTGGGACCTCATCTCCTTCCAGGATGAGCACGACTTCTCTTGTAAGAAGGTGTCAAACATATAGAACCCCGCCATTCGCAACTTCACGACCTTCCTAGCCAACACTATTTTCGGTAGGGATAACCTCGGGGGCATGGCAAACTATGCCATGTGTGTGTACCATTGTCTCATCCCAAATTTTTCCCACATCAGGGTGTTAAAAGTTTCACAAGAATTTAAAATTTTCAAACCAAAAATCCTTTGCTTGATTTATTGCCAGTGAAATTGTCTATTTGTTTGAATAGGAAGTTTAAATCCTAGCAACCAGAGGAAACATAGCTAACAGATAGGTAGAACCCAAGCCAATTGAAGTATCACTACTGGAGGACGCTACTAACGCGACACTACAATCAGAGACCCTTCGACGAAACTGTGTGCAACGCATGAATCGCAAACGGTATACTTCAAGCTCCGTCGCCAATGACATGAACTGGGTGCGATGGAGGATCCATCAAATACGATTCAAAAAATATTTGCGTGTGCGATCTACGGCAGACAGTTTGTTCTTATGAACCATTTGTGATTAGCAAAGATATCACAAATGGTTACACAGATCCAGATGTGTGGGATAGAGGGCACACAGTTCACTAACATAAATTGTGTGCGATGATATAGAAGAACACAAACGATTTGGCATAACAAGATGTGTGCGATATATATCACACAGTTCACTACCATAAACTGTGTGCGATAATATAGCAGAACACAAACGATTCGGCATAACAAGATGTGTGCGATATAGGGCACACAGTACCATAAACTGTGTGCGATGACATAGCAGAACACAAACGATTCGGCATAACAAGATGTGTGCGATAGAGGGCAAACAGGGGAGTAATCAGAATCGTGTGCGAATACAAGAAATAACACAAACGATTGGTGTTAATAACTTGTGTGTGTTGTGGGGAAACGGTTGCTGGTAAACAATTTGTCAGCGATTGACGAAATCATCACCGATGGGTTTCGTAGTTTTGTCCGTGTGTACTGTGATTTGCTCTGTCTGCACAACATCTATGCTACCTACATGTCACTCGGGTGAACTATTTGCGATGAGCGAAAATAACACAAATGGTTGCACAGATATAGATGTATGTGACAGACGGCATACTGTGCGCTCGGATGAAATGTGCGAGCCAAAATAACACAAACAATTGGGCGTAACAAGATGTGTGTGATGCTGATGCCCAGCAAACAGGTCAGTAATCTAAATTGTGTGGAAAGACAGAAAATAACACATACAGATAATAACACAGACGATTCCTGGTAATAAGCACCTGATTCAGAAAGTGATAGCACAAATTATCATTTGCACTACTACATAATCAACTAAACAACATAATAGCGACATTATATATCAGCAAGATTCAGAAAATAGCCAAATGGAAACAGCTACTCGTCAGTGTTGTTGCGGGGCTGGCCTGTTGGTTCGCCAATGTTGAAATATGGTCTGCACTCATGCAACATCCTCTATATAGAAGAAGGATCGACTTTCGGGTCGTCGATGACCATGTTCTTGAATGCTTCATAGGCCCGGTCTTTCCTCTGCTCCTGATCCATCACAGTAGCTCCGGTCTCATGGAAAATCCCATCCATGACCAAATGCGTGTGTGTGACCCTCTTACGATGGAGATATTCAAAGTGGTCGTAAAAAAGAAAGTCAAGAGCTGCGCGCTGTGCTAGAGCGGTAGCAGACTCTAAGGAGGTTGCTGCCCTTACCGCGGCCAAATCCTTGCGAGCCACCAAGGAAACGGCAAACTAATCGGCGCATGATGCCCTTTCGAAGGCCACAGCCGCGCGTTCTGCGTACAGAACCGCGCTTGCCCGCAACCGATCTGATGTAACTTTCAGATTTTCCGCTCTTGCCGCCAAGGCCTCCGGACCCTCAGCAGCGCTTACCGCCCAAGTCTCCGGAGCCTCAGCAGCGCGTACCGCCGCCAAGGCCTCTGGGCCCTCAGCAGCGCCTACCACCGCCGCCGCCGCCAAGGCCTCCGGGCCCTCAGCAGTGCCTACCGCCGCCGCCGCTACGGGCTCCTCCGCGCATAAGATCTGCCTCAACCGCGGGCTCCTCCGCGCGGATGACATGTGTAATGTTGAGGATTTTGTGGAGGCGAGGACAGTGGGGGAGAAGAAGGCCAGATTTGGGGGGTGCGAGAGGGGAAAGATACGGTGGAGAGCGAAGAGTGGTGATATTTATTTATAACCCTATACATGATTGCAGACAGTTGCTATATGTGTTCCGTGGGCGATTATGTGTGCACCGCAAAGAACTCAAAAACTATGAAAATAATTCCCGCGGAAGAGCAAGCGGCAGCCACAGCGGTAAATTATAAAATCCCCAACCCCCTTGGCAGCAGCTAGCTATAAATAACCACAGCGATGGCCGGCTGCGGCAAGTCAATGATCCCCTGGCTAGTTGCCACACACACCATCAAACCCACAATGGCCGACAACATGATGGAGTTGGGCGACGGCGGAATCGAGGCTGCCGGCGCGATGGTCAGCTTGAGGATCGACGGCCATGCCGCTACCTCTCCCGACTTTGGTAAGAGGAGGCAGGAATCACGACATGAGCAAGGCAAGAGGTTAGCTAGGGTCGTCTTGAAAGGAGCTAGGGATCGCCAACGGGCGATACTGCGGGCTCGGCGCAGAGTGCGCCGGATGGTGCGGGCGACGGAGCAGGAACCGCGAAGCCGCAAGGACAACTGCGTCAGTGGACGCCGCACGAGACACAGGCTTATGTCCCAGATGGAGGAGGATGCAGGTCTGGACGCCGGGGGAGGACTTGCGGCCGTTGCTGCAGCATTGGTGATGGCCAGGGTCTCATCGGTCGTCGGGACGATGTACCTACCAGCGGACGCCACAGTCCTGGTGAGAGCCGTGTCCGAGGCAGCAGCGGCGATCACCAATGTTGAGGCTGACACTTCCTCGATCGATCAAGGTGTAGGTCATCAACTTGGCGACCTCATGTCCTCCTGAGCCCAGGAATGACACGATATCGATGGAAGCGTGCTGGGTCGGCGTTAGGGGCAGTAGCACTTTTGTGCGTGCGCAGTTCATATCTATTATATTGATGTAAAATTGTGAGCTAATGTTTTGTAAATTACTCCGCCAACTAGGCACTGTACCAATTTGAGCATTTAAATGCTCTATTGAATTGCTCATGCCTGATTTGTGCTTGCACAATGGACACTACGGTGGCGTTCGTCGGCGGCCGCCGGCTGCGACAGGCGTCGTCGAGCTCAAAAATTTGGGCGGGCCGAGGTTGAGAACGAGCAACTATACAACAATGTGAATGAGGACGAAGAGGGGGTAGAGGGTCCGCATAGGAAACGGTTCGTAAACATGAACCGTGTGTAATTAATGCCATTAAAGTTTGTGTTCGTAGCTTAATTTAGTGCATGTACGAACCAAAACCCCAACTACAGTATACGGGTGTGACAGGAGAAGTGTGGATTGCCGTTCGTTCATGGTGCATCCTACGGTGCGCATGCACGATCCGTGTGACTGGGGTTCTGGCCAATTAGAACACAGCGCAGAATGGGGTGAACGCACACGGCATTCTCAAAGTAACTGTTTGCCTAAACAAATCACAAAGTTTCAAGGGAAACCCATATTTCCTTGGTCGTTTCTCCATTATTATTTTGCTACTATCAACATACCCACTAGAACGCACCGTGTCCAAATTTCACATTCTTTCAGGCTCGTTTACCATATTTAGTATTTTTGTGTACTTTTCTAGGCGTTTACTGCTTATAGTTCAAGTTCGAACTTTTTGTACATGAAAAAGTGTTCAAAAAATGTTACCTCGTGTGGTGCCCAAGCATGACCTCAATATGATGCGGTAAATATATGAGGAGGTATGGAAAATGTCTTGATATATGAGGAGGTATACCGGACCATCACCTATGGAGTTTCATGGTTCGGGGTGCGAAATCGCCATGTTTTGAAGGGGAACCCATATTCCCTTTGTCCATTGAACTTGATTTATTTTCTACGATCACCATACCCACTAGAATGCACCGCGTCCAAATTTCACATTTTTTCAGGCTGGTTAATCGTATTTAGTCCTTTTTGTGTACTTTCTAAGCCTTTTGTGCTTATAATTCAAAGTTTGAACGTTCTGTACATGAAAAGGTGTTTAAAAAGGACTCGAAAATTCGTAATTGTGTCGTTGAATAACTTTTCATGTATTTTACAGGAAATTAATAGAATTTTAAAGCATATGTGTGGGAAGAGGCAACCACAGATGTGTCGTTTATTTGTTTTATAACTCTAGAAAAATGGAAAACATGCCTGAAAACATGTTACCTCATGTGGTGCCTAGGCATGACCTCAATATGATGCGGTAAATATTTGAGGAGGTATGGATAATGTCGTGTTACAAACTCTTCATATACCGGACCATCACCTATGGAGTTTCATGGTTCGCAAAGCGAAGTCGCCATGTTTTGAAGGGGAACCCATATTCCCTTGGTCCTTCCAACTTGATTTATTTTATACGATCATGACACCCACTAGTATGCACCCTGTCCAAAATTTGACATTTTTTCAGGCCGGTTTACCGTATTTAGTCCTTTTTGTGTATTTTCTGGGCCTTTTGTGCTTATAATTCAAAGTTCGAATGTTCTGTACACGAGAAGATGTTCATAAAGGACTAAAAAATTCGTAATTGTGCCGTTGAATAACCTTTCATGTATTTTACAGTAAATTAATAGAATTTTAAAGGATATGCATGGGAAGAGGCAACCACAAATGTGTCGTTTATTTGTTTTATAACTCTAGAAAAATGGAAAACATACCTGAAAAACATGTTACCTCGTGTGGTGCCTAGGCATGACCTCAATATGATGCGGTAAATATTTGAGGAGGTATGGATTATGTCATGATACAAACTCTTCATATACTAGACCATCACCTATGGAGTTTCATGGTTCGGGGAGCGAAGTCGCCATGTTTTGAAGGGGAACCCATATTCCCTTGGTCCTTCCAAATTGATTTATTTTCTACGATCTTGACACCCACTAGAATGCACCCTTTCCAAAATTTGACATTTTTTCAGGCTGGTTTATCGTATTTAGTTCTTTTTGTGTATTTTCCGGGCCTTTTGTGGTTATAATACAGCATTAAAGGCAATCGTTTTCTTACAACAAACCGTTTGCAAAACGTCCAATGGCACAAGAGAGAGAGAATACTTGAATTTTTTCCGACGCGGGATCACGCATTTTCTCTTTTCTCGCACACGGGTATTTGATGCGCTTCGTCTGCGTTGCGTGTCCCCCCCCCCCCCCCCCGTAAGGTTCGAGTTTCGCCGCCAAAATTTCAATAGGCGCGCGATTTCAGAAGTTATTCCTCCCACCCCACCACCCATCACATTTCCCCCTATCCCCACCGCCCCCTCTAACTGCAGCCCAAACCGCCACCGCAACCAAAGCTACGTTCTGCCCTAGTCTCGCTCGTCGATCTAGTGAGGTAACCTCCGATCTCCATCACTGCCCCGGTCCGATTGCTAAGATGGAGCCTCCTAACTACCCTCATGCCTCCGCATCCCCACCCGTTATCGTCGAGCATCCCCGCGTAAGCCTAACCACATATCACGCAGAGGTCGGGGAGATGATCATGGCTGTCGATGGCGCGGTGAACGATATGCGTGCCGAACCGGAGGAACACCTTGTTGCCGACGCCGCCAACTTGGTGCGGGCTTTGGCCAAGATGAAATGCCCAAGCAACTACCCCTCGGGACTTACCAAGTAAGAACTGACCAGTTCATTTTTACGAATACCAGTATAGCAATGTTTAATCGTGTCAATTTCAGTTTGAACGGTACACGTTTAAATTGCCATTTTAGGTTGTCTATACTCTGTAGTTAACACGTCCGTTGTTCATTTCAATTATGTGCACTGTGTTGTTCAAGTATGAACTGTCTAGTTCAATTTCACCAATACCAGTTACAAACTTACAATGCATATGCTAGGTTGCTGTTAAGCCTGCTGTAGTGAACAGTTATATCCATTTATTACGCTGTTCATTCGGTACCGTGCTACTCTTCGCAAAGAAGATATTTTTGGTTGATGTTAACCCTATTGTAATTGACATGCCTTTCCATGTACTTATGCAGTGTCAAAATGCACGATGATGTTGTTTACCATCGAGGTTAATCACATCCCAATATCTTATATTATTTTACATCATTTGTTCAATTGCAGTTTAGCTTCTAACATTTACTTGTTGCTTGTAGGTACATATGTTAGAGGTACTGATCCACGCTGCGACTAGCAGGGACACCTAGCCACCGACTTTGTGCGGGCTCTGGCCAAGTTGAAGTACCCCCAGAAACTTCGCCTCGGGATTTACCAAGTATGAACTGGCTCCAGATGTTTTACCGTGTCAATTTATGTTTCACTGGTACAAGTTTTAATGACTATGTTAGGTTGTCTGTACTTTGAAGTTAACACATCCAGTTTAATTTCACCAATACATGTCCCTTTGTTACCGTGCTACTCCTTGCAATGAAAATATCACCGGAGATACTGTCGTTTAATTAACATTTGCTATTTTTGGTGAATGTTAACCCTGTTGTATTTAACACGCCTTTCTATGTGCTTATGTAGGGCTACGATGCGTGGTGTTGTTGTTTACCATCGAGGTTAGTCACATGCCACTTTCTTATAATATTTTACATCATTTGTGCAATTGCAGCTTAGGTTCTAATATTTATTTGTTGCTTGTAGGTACATATGTCAGTGATACTGATTCACGCTTCGACCCCCTTTGCATATGGGGCAATGAGATAAACATGAACAAGCATCAAATGAGGAAACTAAGAAAAATTGTTAGGCAGAAGAGACATCTGATTGGAATTAAACTCTTTATTTATAGTTTATAAATGACATCAGTGAACTTTAGGATGGTAAGTAATCTGTTGCCTTCTTTTCCAACCCAGAACAAGCTACTCTATTAGACATGAATACCTGAAAGTTGCCACTTTTCAGTGGTTTCTAATTTACTCAAGATTACCTAGCAAACTACCTGACCGATGTGGAGGCAACAAAGATTATAGGATATAATTCATGCTACCATGATAATTGTCTAGAAGTCTTCCTGAAGGCGGTGAAGGATGGACGGGCGATCATCATAAGGGGTTGGACAAAAGTTGTGAGCACCTTTGGCATGGAGGAGGGCACATTATGGGTATTCCGCTTCATCAACACCATCGACAGCCAAAAGCATTTACAATTCTCTCTTCACCTTTACCGCCTCTAGTATTATATATTGTGGTTCATCATATTTAGGCCATGTTCTTTTGAGCAGATTATGGAGAATCTCGGTCCCGAAAATCCCGAGCGAAAAGAACTCGATTGAACTTCCAAAATCTCAACCGGATTCTGCAGAATCCTAGTGCAATCCCAAAATCCCAAAATAGCTGGTTTCTCCCACAATCTCAGGATTCTGGCTAGTCCCACAAAAGAAAACGTTTCGAAGTATAGTTGTACCCCTATTGTATCACGTATTTACGGTCAAAATGCCACCCCGCAGTCCAGCCCAGGACCCCGAAAACGAGCGGACGCACCTGACCGCTCGCTCGTCTCCCAGTTCCCGCACTGCATCGGGGCAGCGAACCTTCGTCGAGCCACCCCCGCCCCCGCCGGCCAGCCTCCCTCGCCCGGTCCGCCCCGCCCTCCCCGCCCGGCAGTTCGCCCCGCCCCGTCAGCTTCGCGGCAGCGGCTAGGGTTTCCGCGCTGCCGCAGGCCAGGCCAAGCCGTCGCGCCCCCGCCGGCCAGCTTCCCTCCTCAGCTCCTCCTCGCCCCTCACTCCGCCCTGGCCCTCAGCCCCGTCCCGCAAAGTTCGACGCCGACGCTCACGGTGAGCCCTCCTTTTTGCATCTCTCTGTTTCTTCATGCTTGAATAATGCTTGAATTGATGCTAGCTATAGTTGATAGATAAAATAGGTAGATGGATTGATGCTTGAATTTGTTAGATGGATGGATGGATTGATGCTTAAATTTTTTTGATGCTTGCTGATGTCAATGCTAATGTGATAATGTTGAATGATAATGTTAGATGGAGAAAGTAAAAGAACCCAAAGCAAATCGGGATAGTGCTGCTCATACAATTTTTATGAATGCTTGCGTAGAGGACGTTCGAGCAAATAATCGCAACGGCGGTTTTTTGTCGGACATAGGACAAGCTAATTTGCATAAAAAGTTCAATGAACGCTCTGGAAGAAACTATTCAGCCCGACAAATCAAAAATAGGTGGAGCATGTGTAGGAGCGAGTACAACACATGGAAGACATTGATCCAACAAGCATCTGGCCTAGGAAGAGATGAGCATACGAAGACTATTGCTGCTACAAATGAGTGGTGGGCATTGGAGATAAAGGTATTGTTGTTGTCATGTCATTTTTAAATAATGAGTCATGTTGCTTCAGTTTGATATTAACATGTGGTGGCTTATGATTACAGGCACATCCAGAAGCTGCCAAGTTCCGGTATGCTCCACTAGCGGAGGAGGAAAAAATGTCAGAGGTTTTCGATACTAATTGTGTCACAAATGAGCATGCGAGGGTGCCAACTCCCTCGTATGAAGGTGATCCCTCCCGAATCATGTTGGAGGATGACTCGGGGTGTGAAAGTCAGGAATGCCAAGTTACCCCTATTCAAAATCCAGGAAAGAGTGGGAAGAAGAGGCGTGTCCTTACTCGCCAAGTCCAAAGATGAATGATAAGTGGGCAAGTGAGATTGCTAAAACTAAGGCTTTTGTACGCATGGTGGATCTCTTTATGATCACTTTCCACAACCCCCCACAGGTAATCTCTCTCATGTGTACATATAGTTATATTCAAGATGATGTGTTGTAAATTTCTAATGTCTTATGTTGATGTCCTACTGTAGATAAATATTATCTTGTCGACTCCGGTTATCCAAACAGGGTTGGTTATCTAGCACCATACAAAGGGCAACGATACCATGTACCAGATTTTCAACAACACCTGCCAGTTGGAAGATATGAGACATTCAACCATCGACATGATTCTTTGCAAAATGTCATTGAAAGAACATTTGGTGTTCTGAAGATGAAATGGAAAATTCTGGAAGGCATACCTCGGTACAAACCGGAGACCCAAAAGATGATTGTCACAGCATGCATGTGTCTCCACAATTGGATACGTGATAGCAAGTTACGTGATCAACATTTTGACAAGTTTGACAATGATGCATGTGTGCAACCTCCATTGCCGTTTATAGGTGCCAACGCTCTACCACCAGAAGATGATGGTACCATGAACGCAACACGTGACGCGATTGCTGCTTGTCTCGTACCTTGAGATTATTCATATTTTTAGTTTATGGACTTTTTGTAATGAAAAAAACTTTAAATCCATTGTAATATTTAGCACTTTTTATGACATTCTTAAATCACTTTCGTTACTGTTAGAAACAACAAAGTGTTAACATTTCATCAAACAAATTCTGTCTAAGGGTAGTACAGACATTTCAACACACAACCCTTTCTAGAATCTCAAACTACAATCTCTGAAAAGAACCCGACGACAGATTCTGGGAGAATTTTCCAGAATCCCGATTCTGTAGAATCTTGCCTGAAAAGAACTGGCCCTTAATCTTCTACCGAACTATGTAACCATGGAACATGTACTGAGCTTTTGATTTATGCATTGGCTGTTGAACCATTGTAATTAGGGTATGTATTGATGGATGTGAAATCCACATTTCATAATTAAAATTTTGAAATTTACAATTCTATTAATAAATTAATGAAAATAAGCTATTAGGTAATAAATTACAGCGCACACAGTTAGAACGATTAAACCGTGTGCGATGGTATCATATGTCACACACAATTGTTTGAAGAATAGCGTGTGATTATCATCTTTACAACACACGGTCGCATATTTTGCGCGTGTGGGATGCGCGCACTGTCACACACGCGTTTGCACGTCGTAACCGTGTGCGCTTGCCATCCATATCACAAACGGTTCCAAACCTGCATGCGTGTGTAATGTAGGACGATAAGAAGACGGTTGAAATACATTTCACGTGTGCGATCGGAATAACTATCACACACGAATATATCTGTGCCATCGCCTCGGATGTGTGCTTGATCAGAAACGTAATGTCAAAGTGTGGCGTGTGGGATAGGCTACGAGTTGACAAACGTTTACGTTAGGCGAATCGTCAACAGGCGCTCGCACCATCGCACACGATGTTTCGGTGTCGTGTGGGAAGACCCCCCCTATCGCCCACACATGCAAGGCGACGGTTCGGAACTGTCAGCGTTCTGGGAACGGGGGTACCCAGACCTGCCTGCCTGCGGCCCAGGGCATGGCCCACCTCGTCAGCCAAACGCGGCCTGGCGCGACCCCACACAAGGCAAGGCCCTCGCAAGGACCCCAGGCTCGCGAGGGAGAACAATGCCAAGACCAGCAGGGGTTAGGCCTCCTCAGGCCCCCTCCGGAGCGACGGAGATCTTTATGCAGAACCTGGCCTCAGGAGTCAAAGATGATGCAAGGAAGGACAGGCGGGCGCCAGCGTGCCAGACGGAGCAGTTTCCCCTTTGGTGCAAAGGGAGCAAGGACGTACGCGGGTTCCCAAAGCATCCCCCAAAGGTTTCCATTCTGGTGCAACAAGACCACGACCACGAGCCCCGCAGAACGGATGTCATCGCCGAGCCCACCTTTGCATCATCGACGGCTACTTTGCAGGCGAAGACCACCTTTGGACAGGGCGTGGATGTACTCCTGTCCCCCTTCAAATTTGGCAGTCATGGGATCCCTTCCCGCCATTGTGATAAGGGAAGAGGACCCGGGCCACTGCTATATATAGAGGCTAGGCCACACCCTAGAGGGGGGACGAACACAAGACAAGGTAGAGAGCCAAGAACACCACTCGAGCACCCTCGCGAGGCTTGAAATCACTGTACTAGTTCATCCACCACACCTCCCCGAGAGGCAATCCACCAAAGCAGGAGTAGGGTATTACGCTTCGCAGCGGCCCGAACCTGGGTAAACCACCGTGTTCATCTTCTTCCTCGTCATCGTGCGAGTTCGCCATAGTCACCAGCGAGTAGCGAGCTAAGTAGGGCGAGGTCGCAGGGAAGCTTCGCACACGCCTTTGTGTTCGAACCTTGAGGGTTTTGCGTAGCCCGAAATCCGACATTTGGCGCGCCAGGTAGGGGCGTGTCGGACTCTTCCTCAAGCCAAGCTCTTCTCCCACCTTGCTGCTCCGATGTCTGACGCCCGACGAGCCCGCGCCGAGCGCCGAGTTTCCCGCGTTGCCCAGACGACACCCGTGAGCCGGGCCGGCGCGCGCCGGTCCCCCTCGCCTGTGGCTAACGCCGCCATTGGCCCGGTTGCCCACGAGCAACAAGACTCCTCCCAGCCGGTTACCGCGCGGCGTGACGGCCATACCACCACTCCGTCGATCGTTCCAGTTACCGGGTCGTCCTCCCACGTTCGGCCCGGGCCGGCGCGCGGTTCGGGCGCACTCGCCATGGCGAACGAGCTGCTCCGCTACCGCCCCGCCCCCGACCGCTACGACGACTGGCTTCGGTGCATCGCGAAGCTCGTCAGTGCCGCCGGCGACGCTTCAGCGCTCTCCTACTCGATTCGACCCCGGCCTTCCTTGGCAGACGACGTGGCCCGCGATGCGCCGCCACCTCCTCCGCAACGCGACGTCGACCCCGAGCCCAGGCGTGAAGCGCGCCCGCATGACCAGCCCCGCGAACCGCGAGCAAGGGCAAGAGACGAAGTAAGCTGCCAGGTGGTACCACGGCCGCGCGTCGACGCGCGTGCGCTCCCCGCACTACCGAACCAGCGTCGCGACCGGGCACCGCTCGAGGCGGCCCCTCAGGAGCGTCAAGACCGGGCCCCTCCCGCATGTGCAGCGCTCGTCGAGCCGGTGGGGTGCCTCGCCATCGCCCATGAGCTCCACCCAACCACGTGGCCCTGCAAGTTCAAGCCCGACCTCCTCCCTCGCTACGACGGCACCCCAGATCCTGCCGAGTTCCTAGAGCTCTACTCGCTGAGCATCCAGGCGGCCGGTGGGGACGACAAGGTCATGGCGTGTTGGTTCCCCATGGCGCTCAAGGGCGGCACACTCTCCTGGCTCCTCAACCTCCCGGAGGGGTCCGTCACCTCCTGGGACGACCTGCGCAAGCGCTTCGTTGCCAACTTCCAAGGCACCCGTCACCGCGCGCTCACCGTGAATGACTTGCGGCGTGTAAAGCAGCAGGAGGGAGAGACCCTGCACAAGTTCATACAGCGCTTCACAACTACGTGCCTCAAGGTCCCGAAGGTGTCGGATGAGGCTATCATCTCCGCATTCACCGACGGTGTCACGGACCTCAAGATGAAAGAGGAGCTCGCCATGAACGACGAACTGTGCTCAGCCCTAGAGATGTTCAACTGGGCGAACAGGTGCGCCAAGGCCGAAGAAGGTCGCTTGTCACTCCGTGAACCTCCGGTGACAGAGCCAAAGGAAAAGAAGTCCAAGGCCAAGGAGGCAACGCGCAAGGCCCCAGCGGTACTCGCAGTCGAGCCTGAGGTGAAGCGAAGCCGAGGCGAGGAACACCCCGCAGGAGGGAGACCGACCTGCATCTTCCATGGCACCAACAACCACAACACCGCCGACTGCCAGGAACTCAGGCTGGTCCGCGCCGAACACTTCGGCCGGCGCCCGGGACGCACCGACCGAGGCTTCGGACGCGGTGGAGGCCGCAGGGGAGGCCGTTGGGACAACCGGGAACCGCGTCAGGGTTGGCGAGACCAGCCTCAGGAGGACCGCTGGCGCGATCAGGCTCGGGAGGACCGCTGGCGCGATCAGCCTCGGGAGGATCGCTGGCGCGATGACCCTCCGGAAGGGTCACGCCGTGGCCAGCGTCATGAGGTTCGCCCTCGTGAGGCCGGCCTACCACCACTACCACCACCACCCAGAAGGAAGGAAGAGGAAAGGCAGGACGATGGGGCTGGGGGCTTCCAGGAGGTCAGGGCGGTAGCCTGTATCTTGGGCGGAGCCCAAGTCACAGCATCAAACCGCGTCTTCAATCAGTTCGCGCGGGAGGTGAACGCGGCTCTCCCAAAGCCCGAGGCCATGCGCCCCCTCAAGTGGTCCCAGACTGCAATCACCTTTGACTCGAGGGATCAGCTCAGGTGCTCGGCCATGGCTGGCAGGCTCCCCATGTTGTGCACTCCAACCATCAGCAACGTCCTCGTCACCAAGACCCTCATCGACAGCGGAGCGGGGCTCAATGTCCTCACCATCGAGACCTTCGAGACGCTCCAAGTACCGTACGACCAGCTCATGCGGACCAAGCCCTTCTCGGGAGTCACTGATGGGTCCACCGTCCCCATCGGGCAATTACGCCTGCCCGTCACCTTCGGCGGACGCAAGAACTACCACACCGAGACCATCGTCTTCGACGTCGCCCACATCCACCTCCCGTACATCGCAATCCTTGGGTACCCTGCCCTCGCCAAGTTTATGGCGGCGACTCATCATGGCTACACCGTCCTCAAGATGCCAGGGAGTGGTGGCATCATCACCGTCGCCTACGATGTGAAGGATGCCGTCTGCTCCCTTGAGTGTGCTTACCGCGCTGCTGCGGCCGAGCGTTCGGACGACGAGGAGGAAGCCCTGCCTCGTGAGGACGCATGCAAGAAGAAGAAGAAGCTCATCCCCGCGGAGTGCCAGGGGGCTGGGACCTCCAAGGGCGGAGCCCCAGGCTCTGCACCCAGGGACGGGGCACCACCTTCCATCGCATAGGAAAGCACGCTCGGCGCCCCCCTTGGGTCGGGCTCGGGGGCTTCCATCCAGGAGGCCCCCGGCTTGACCGGTGAGACAAGGGAGGCATTCAGGCACAACCTGAAGGCGCGTCCTGAAGCCCGACTACCAGAGCCAGGGGCACGGCGCGAGGCGCCGAGCTCGCAAGAGTCTGTCATCAAAGAGATCGAGGAGCTTCAGGAGGCACAGGCCGAGCGAGGCGGGGACTGCCCTGCACCGCCAATCGCAACCGCCATCGTCGGCCTAGTCGACCAGCCACGCGTCTGCGTCAACACGTCCGCAATCAACATGGCCGAGTCCCAGGGCCGCTTTTGGCCATCACGTGCCGACCACAGGTGGGTCTACCCACACAACTACGTCCGCATGCCCTTTGGCCTGGCAAACACCGGCGTCACGTTCCAGCGCTTTGCCCGGGCCATGCTCGCAACTTGCCTGGCGAGGCACGGCGAGGAGTTGGAGGAGATGCCCAGACCAAGCATGGGTCCCGAGCCCCAGGAGACGACGGGCCCGTGAGGGCCGTGCTCGTGGTGACTTTTTGTTGGTCTGTGCCAGGTAACTTTTTGGTTCATTCCGTTTGAGGGCGCCCTCCTGGCCTCATTATCCTCAGGCGATCAGGGCGGACCCCTGCAGCCGCTGCATTTACGCATATTTCAGCAGTTTCTCATGCATATGATCTATTTCCTAATGTTTCCCCTTTGCCTGCACGGCACCTTGCCGGCGTGAATGTCGCCACACCCGAATGATCCTACCTTCGACCGCCTCGTGAGAGGACTGGGCACGGCATCTGTGCTCGGGTCCGTCCCTGCAGCGTTGATAAATCCAGTGGCTGAGCTCTGTCTAGCGGGCCAGCCCCGTTCACGTCATCTCCTGGGGTCACTGGTGCTTGTCCCTCTCGTGCGATGGCCCTAGGGAGGGAATTCGGTGCATGCTTCTCCAAAATTTGCAGGACCTCGGACGGCGCTATCTACAAGAAGACTCAGGCGCAAACCGCCTTAGAGGTAGGGACCTCGTGAGGCCAAAGCGCCCTCGCGAGCTCCCAGATACACCTCCCAGTTCTACCGTGCCAGCCACGCGTACGAACTCAATGGGATGTACACGCCCGAAGCCCCCCGAGGACGCAGAGGGGTTCCTTCCCACGCAATGTGGAAGCCACAGCTCCGTGCTGGCGGTCAACACGGCCCTCCAATGGCTATGCCCACGCAAGGTGGAAGCCGCAGCTCCGTGCTGGCAGTCAACACGGTCCACCAATGACTATGCCCACGCAAGGTGGAAGCCACAACCCTGTGCTGGCGGTCAACACGGTCCACCAATGACTATGCCCACGCAATGTGGAAGCCCTTCGCTCCGTGCTGGGGATAAACAACTGAGGGCGCCCCAGCGGCTGCATCCAACCTCAGGAAGGCCCCTCGCGGCCCCGTCTCGCTGCTTTCCCCTGGGATGTACGCGTGAGGGGGCTGCATGGGGGCTACTACCGGGCCACCCCTGGAAGACGCCACCTCCCCAGGTCTGCCAAACCTGGTCTTCACGCGCCCCTCTCAGGAGAATCCAGCAAGGAAAGGTATGGGAGCCACTCGTACGTCAAGGGGGACTCCTGAGCATCGCGACTCAGGAGCCTAACTGGCCACGTAGCCCCTCACCCCTTGGAACCGTCCTCGGTGATCCGGACGGCCCAACGGCGGCTGAGGTATGCGCGGGGCCGGGCCCTGCCGACGCAGAGCTCAGAAGCGCTCAAACCCCTAAGGAGAACGCCGGAGCTCGTACGTCAAGGGGGACTCCTGAGCATCGCGACTCAGGAGCCTCACTGGCCACATAGCCCCTCACCCCTTGGAACCGTCCTCGGTGATCCGGACGGCCGAACGGCGGCTGAGGTATGCGCGGGGCCAGGCCCTGCTGACGCAGAGCGCAAGGTGTTCAAAATTTCCAAGTCAAGTAGGACGCTGGAGCTCGTACATCAAGGGGGACTCCTGAGCATCGCGATTCGGGAGCCTCACTGGCCACGTAGCCCCTCACCCCTTGGAACCGTCCTTGGTGATCCAGACGGCCCAACGGCGGCTGAGGTATGCGCGGGGCCGGGCCCTGCCGACGCAGAGCGAAAGGTGTTCGAAAATTCCAAATTAACCCTATCTTCACCATGTTCCCTTCGTGAGGACTGCTCGTACGTCAAGGGGGACTCTTGAGCATCGCGACTCAGGAGCCTCACTGGCCCTGTAGCCCCTCACCCCTTGGAACCGTCCTTGGTGATCCGGCCGGCCCAACGGCGGCTGAGGTATGCACGGGGCCGGGCCCTGCCGACGCAGAGCATCACAGCAAGCAAAGGAAACAAGGCGAAGAGAGCAATCATGCAGTTCAACAGTTATTACAAGCGTTAAAAGTTTTCGCGAACACAAACAAGTTTAACGCCTCCGCGAGGCATGATGAACGTTGCATGTAGGAAATAAGGAACAGGAATCAGGAGGAGCCTCCGCCGCCACTCGTCCCGCCCGTGGGGAACTCGTCGTCGACATCGCTGGCGTCGTCTTCTTCACCACTAACCCCTGTAGCTTCAGGAGGCGAAGAACGGTGATGCAGGTGAACTTCTTCACCAGCGCCTCCACGGCGCCCTTCACTGCCGCCGCAGCACTGCTGCGGACCCCGGGGGCGACCAGGCGGATCACGGAGTCAAAGTCGAACCCTGGCTCGCGAAGGTGAAGGTGGCTGAAGACGCGCGTCGCGGCCTCAGAAAAGAGGTCGCGGCACTCGCTCTCCAAGACTCCCTCCACTTTGGCAATGGCACCATCCAGCGCCTCGACAAGCTTCGAAGCAAGCTCCGCGAAGCCGCTCTCCGGAGCCACTAGGGGTTCCATAAACCCTTCCCGGTAGAGGGACTGGAGCGCTTTGCAAAGCCTGAGCTCGACCGGCGGAAGGATGGTGAGCTCCGCGGCCTTCTTCTCCTCGGCCTCGGCCAGAGCCTTTTCCGTGGCTTCGAGCCGGGCCTTTTCCAGGGCAACCTCCCTTTCCCGCGCGTCTAGGCGCTCTCGCATCGCGGCACGGTCGGCCGTCGCCTAGGACAGCTCGGAGTCCCGATCGGCAAGATGGGCCTTGTAGGTCTTGAAGGCCTCCCTCTGATGACGCAGTTGCTCCTCAAGCGCGAACTTCTCTTCCTGAAGAATCTTCAAGCGGGACTCCGCCTCGTCACGACGCCCTACAGCAGACGCCGCATCGGTCAGCGCCGCCTCGAGGGCTGCCTTGGCTGACACGGCCTCCTTCTCGCTCTTTGCCATGGCGGCCTCGGCCCGGCCCCACACCACCACCATAGAGGCGTCGGCCCGAAGCCACCCGGAAAGGAGCCCCAGGCGCCCACTTGCGAGGCGATCGTCGGTACCCGCGAGGGCGTCCCGGACTTGACCCGGTGCGGTGAAGGCTCCGTCCAGAACGTCGAGGCCGCGCGACGAAGGCATCAAGGCCTCCTCTGGAGGAATCGCCTGCGGGGTCACAAGCGGCGTCCCCCGGGGAACAGCAGCACGAGGAGCAGGAGGCTCCGGAGGTTGCGCGGCGACCACGGACAAGACGGATGTAGACGGATCGACGGGCGGCCGGCCCTCTGGGGCAAGCCCTCTAGACGGCGACACCGACGCGCCCTCGAGGGTAGGAGCGACCACGCCAACAGGCAATGGGGGCTCGGGGGGGCTCCACCGCGGTGACCAGGAGGGTTGCCTGGCGAGCCTCCACCCCCTCGCCCGCAGGCGCCACGACAGGTGACGGCGGCATGACAGGAGCGAGCGGTGCGTCGGAAGACGCCTTCGGCTTGACGCCCGCCTTCTTTTTCCTCATCTTCAGCGTGGCGGCGTTCCTGGTCACCAGGCAAAGGAAGAATCGTCAGCACACAGGCTATCGGCAGGCAACAAAGGCCGAGCCGGGTTACTTACTCTTCGATGTCGACCCGCTTCCTCTTCCCCTTCGCTCCGGCGACGACGGGGGCGCCCTCGCCTTTCTCGGTAAGGGCACCACCACACCGGGGAACAGGGGCACTGTCTGCGAGGGCAGCTGCTGGAGGGACCGCCATGACCCCGGCCTCGCCCACCTGGCCGGCAGGCCGTGATTCGGGCAGGGGCGAGGCCGGCACCTCAACCGCCTTGCCGGCAGAGACAGGGCACACCGGAGGAGACTCTGCCCCGCGCTTCCTGGGGGTCACCAGGCAGGCGGTACGTGTGGCACGGGGAGCCGGTCCTAGCCCCCTGAGGACCTTGGCGGGACGTGCAGAGCCAGCAGAAGAAGCTTCACCAGCATCGTAGTCATCCTCAAGGTCACGCAAGAGCGTGCTCTGCGACAGGGGAGATGCCCCCGCCAGATCATCGTCCGTCGTCTTCTCCGAATCCTCCCCGCCCGTGGTGCCGCCGGAGGACACCATCACCGGGGAGCCAAGACCCTCAGCTGGGGAAAGCCCCAGCTCGTCGAAGACAGGCATCTTGGCGACCAAATCGGCTCCGTCGTCGCGGCGGTAAAGCGGGGCGTAGGCTTCGGGAAGATCCCCGGGGTCGCCGTTGAGCAGGATTGTCACAACCCTGTTCAATTCCTCGGGGGTTATGCACGCGGACCGAAGCCTAAGGTTGTCGCCGTTGCCCTGATAATCCCATAGGGACCTGGAATGAGATTGGAGGGGCGCCAGGCGCTCTGTCAAGAACTCCTTCACTATCATCCCCCCAGTCAGCTTCCTGGCACTGATATCGCGAGAAATCCGCTCCAGGACGGGCTTAGCCCGGGGGTCGGAAAGCTTCGCGGAGCTCCACGAGAGGGTCTTCTCCGGCAACCCCTTCGACAGATCCAAGCGGGTGTTGGAATTCTTGAGATTCATGAAGACCCAGCGGTGCCTGAAGTTCTCCACCTTCTTCCCAACCTTTAAGAGAATGTTACCGCTCTAGACCGCGACGAAGGAGATGCATGCTTACCGTTGAGCGCCGTCATGCACACGCAAGCTGAAGAAATGTTGGAAGAGGGCCACCGAAGGCTTCATGCCCACGAAAGCCTCACACTAGAAGGCTAAGACGGACAAGAGCAGGATGGAGTTGGGCTGGAGATGAAGGGCTTGAATCCCGTAGTGGTCAAGGATGGCGGTGAAGAACGAGGAGAAAGGCGGGATGAGCCCGGCGAAGACGCTATGAAGGAAGAAAGGATAGACCGACCTAGACGAGGGCCGCTTCTCCCAGGAGCCGCCCCATATCAAGGTCCGCCCACACTCATTGGTCTCGTCCGCCGTCGACGGGAGCACCGGAACGAGGTCTCCGTCCTTGGCAATGGAGGACTCCGAAAGCGCCGGTGAGATGGAGGCGGCGACTGAGCTCGGGGCCTCTAGCTTCGGCTTGCCGGCGGGAGCGATTAGGAAGATCGCGGGGCCGACGCGGCAAGGAGAAGGACGGAGCGGTGCCGGATCTGGTGAGGCCTCTGCTAAGGCCGGGAATCTGGGAGTAAGAGTAGGAGCGCAGAAGAGGAAAGCAGTAATGGCTCGGTGCTGGAAGTCACGCTTTTGTCGACTCGGACGGTGGCCGAAGAAACGTTGGACGCCCGACATCAACCGGACGACGCGCGCCATCCTGGCCCGCAGGCGTTTGGGGCCCGCGGCGCTTCGGGCCGGCCTCAAGGCTTCGCCCGGAAGCCAGCTCGAGCGCGCCTTGGGCCCGGGGGCTACTGTCGGCGTTCTGGGAACGGGGGTACCTAGACCTGCCTGCCTGTGGCCCAGGGCATGACCCACCTCGTCAGCCAAACGCGGCCTGGCGCGACCCCACACAAGGCAAGGCCCTCGCAAGGATCCCAGGCTCGCGAGGGAGAACAGCGCCAAGACCAGCAGGGGTTAGGCCTCCTCAGGCCCCCTCCGGAGCGGCGGAGATCTTTATGCAGAACCCGGCCTCAGGAGTCAAAGATGACGCAAGTAAGGACAGGCGGGCGCCAGCACGCCAGGCGGAGCAGTTTCCCCTTTGGTGCAAAGGGAGCAAGGACGTACGCGGGTTCCCAAAGCATTCCCCAAAGGTTTCCATTCTGGTGCAACAAGACCATGACCACGAGCCCTGCAGGACGAATGTCATCGCCGAGCCCACCTCTGCATCACCGACGGCTACTTTGCATGCGAAGACCACCTTTGGACAGGGCGGGGATGTACTCATGTCCCCCTTCAAATTTGGCTGTTGTGGGATCCCTTCCCGCCATTGTGATAAGGGAAGAGGACCCGGGCCACTGCTATATATAGAGGCTAGGCCGCACCCTAGAGGGGGGACGAACACAAGACAAGGCAGAGAGCCAAGAACACCACTCGAGCGCCCTCGCGAGGCTCGAAATCACTGTACTAGTTCATCCACCACACCTCCCCCAAGAGGCAATCCACCAAAGTAGGAGTAGGGTATTACGCTTCACAGCGGCCCAAATCTGGGTAAACCACCGTGTTCATCTTCATCCTCATCATCGTGCGAGTTCGCCGTAGTCACCATCGAGTAGCGAGCTAAGTAGGGCGAGGCCACAGGGAAGCTTCGCACACGCCCCTGTGTTCGAACCTTGAGGGTTTTGCGGAGCCCGAAATCCGACAGGAACTACGTCGTAGAAAGGGGTTAAAAACCGTTTGTATAGCACGTAACGGTACCAGTGTATTGTTGGTCAAAAGCATTTCAACTAATACCCAAGAATATCCAAGTCAAATTATTTTGACTAAATAATTTGGATTGGTTTTGAATTGAACATCATTTTGAAATGAATTCAAATCAAAAGGGAATTTAATCAAATATGATTTTCTTTTGAATTTGACAAGACAGAATTCCACAAGACAAATTAGTGACCTACAGCCGGAGCATATTTTCAAAAATTAATTTGAAATAGAATTGGTTTGAAAACCAAATTAAAATTCAAAACGAAATAAAGGTGCAAAAAATAGTTCACCCAAATGCCCAAACAAAATGTGCAACAATTCACAAATATTCCATTTGGAATTTAAAAACTATCTTCTGTTGGAATGAAACTCAAATTCAAAATAGTTTTCAATTTGCAAAGAAATAGAAAATGAAAAATAGAAAATAGAAAACAGAAAAAGGAAATAAAAAGAAAGGACCCCGAACCCACTAACCTAACCAACCCAGCACACCTGCAGCTCCCCTTTCTCTCTCCCGCTCACCCACTGATGTGCGGGGCCCGCACATCCTCTCCCACTTCTTGCCAACCGTCTCCCCACGCGCACATGACATGTCACACGTCGTGGCCACGACATCTACGACGGCGCACTCTCTGGCCCCGCCTATGCCTGTGGAGCTGTCCTATAAATCCCCCTCAGCCCTCTCTCTCGTTTGCCCCAGCGCACGCCATCAAAACTCCTAGACATCTTTGTCGTGGCCAACGACCACCGTTGCACCAACTTCGTTGAAGCCCGATCCTCACCGTCGCCTTGTCATCGTCTCCAGCGAGGTAAGCCGTCGCCTGACGCCATACCATGTCCATTCGAACCCCCGCACCCATACGCCTCCAGGACCCATGTGTTTGTCCATAGGCGCACGAGGACAATGACGTGTACGCACCAGAAGCTCTGTCGGCACGTCCAAACTCCAGCGACCTCGTAGCCGTCGCCACCATCGTCCCGAGCCTCATCCGACACCGCTAGAGTACCCAAGATGATGAGACGCGTTGACTTGTGCCCTCCACCGCGCCGGAAGCCCTTTGCATCTCTGTCCCCGACAACTCCCGAAGCCAGCGCCGCCGTTCATGCATTTTCCTGCGAAGATCCGGCGGATCCGGTGAGCACTGAAAACCTAGCCCTTAGACTTAATCCTCATCGTTAGATCTTGATCGCACATTCCACAATAGACCACTTACGCGAATCGATATCATCCAATATGGAGCTGCCATGTCACAACCTTATCCACAACATTATCCACTGGAATTTGATTTAACTAAAATGATTTAGTAATTTTATAGAAAACCCCCTAAAACTAAAACACTCACAACTTTTTACTGCTAAGTCCGAATTGAGTGATTTTTTTGCAAAATGGTCCTTTTGAATTATACTTTCAAATAGTCCAAGAAAAATTGGAATTTGAATAATTTAAAATTCCAATTCAAAAATAATGAATTTGAGTGTGAATGTGACATAACTTGTAATTTATAAATCCAAATTAATTGATTCTTTTTGCAAATTGAACCTAATCAAATATACATTCATATTAGCTATTGTAATATATTTTAAAAAAAATTAAGTTTAGAATTTGAATATAGATGGATGGTGGTGGAATTCAAAATAGAATTCAAACCTAATTAGGTTTAACTATATATTAAATTTGTTTCATAAAACAATTGTGAAGCAAGTATTTTCAGAAACTTACATTCAACTTTAGTAAATATTTTGGATTATTATTTGCCTTTAGGTAACTCAAATAATATTGAATAAATTCAAACCTAGTTGAAACTAACCTGAAACCTAGGTTTAATTTGGAATAAAACTAATTCAAATAATTTGTCAAATCAAATTAAACCTAGTAGATCATGTTGGAGTTAATACTGGACTATTAGGGAAAGATGACATCAAATTAATTTAGTTCAAACCCAAACTAGTTTGAGAAGTATTTGAAACCTAATAAATATTTTGCGATTTATATTTGACTTTACTTTAACTAAAATCAAATGAATAAACTATAGTAATTATATTGGAATATAATTGACTTTAATTTGAAACTTATTAATAATTTACTAGAGTTGAAAACTCATTTAATAATATACTTTAGTAATTATTATTGGATTTGTATTTGACTCTTAGGGATAAGAACATCGTGTTTTAATTTAAGTTGAACCAACTTAAATCAAATATGAAATGTTTTATAATCAATGTTAAACTCAGTGAAACCAAATTGAATTACAAACTCAATTCAATTTGAATTCAAATTGGTTGAACCCTAATTCGAATCCCAATTGAATTGAAAACCAGATCAAGTTATCATTTTTCAGACCTTAGTGTATTCAAACTCAAGAAAGGTCAACAAGTTTGAATTGTCATTCAAACTTGAACATAACTTGGCTACCCAAGATTCATAGACCATGACTCTATTGTTATGATTCTTTGATTGGATCTGACAACCACAAGTTGACATCACATACTTGTTATGCGATGAACCTTATTTGAAAACTTGCATGTCACATATATTCCAAATGACAACCACTAGTTGTTTTCCAAACTCTTATGAGTTAAGCCTCGACACATGATCTCACGGCCCAATGACATTGACACCATGCACAACACTTATTATTTGATTGATTGTATTATATGGTTGTTCATGAATGCTTTTTACTTATCATAAATTGTTACGGAGAGCGAAGTGTGTTGATAAAGAATTGTGAGACCTAAGAATCTTCAATACAGGCAAGTGGAACCTTTGATCATAACCTATGTTTTCATGCATAGTAGCTGATTTTCAGCTAGGAATCCCCTTATAGGATTTTACTTTAGGCTCGAAAGAACCCAGTAAAATGATCAGGTCCATTTTACCCTGACCTTGTAACCCACGAGTAGTTGGTTAGCTGCTATAACGTCGATTAGGAACACCAATTATTATTCCACCATACAACCGCATGGTTGACTACTTAACTACTATTTAATTAGTGAATCGATCTGGGTGGACTGGCTTTGATTGGGTCATTGGAGTGTAGTCTTTGGTGGGGAATGCCACCCAGGTATCAAGGAGATTGTACGAGTTCAAAAGTTGAGTAGCTTCCTGATAACAACATGTATAGGGGATCATGACAGTCTCCATGGGTAGTATTTCACCCTAATTTATTGATTCGACACAAGGGGAGCCAAAGAATATTTATTGGCCTTGACAGTTGAGTTGTCAATTCATCCGCACCTGGGATATCTCTCTGCAGCAAAGGATTAGTAGCACAGCAAATAGTAGTAGCAAAAGTAACAGTGGTAGTGACAACAACAATTTTGTAGCAGTTGTGAGAGTAGTAGTATCAATAGTAACTTAGCAAGATTCAGTATATGTAAAGCATAGGCACGTGGATCGGTGGTGGATAATGATTTAGATGAAATCAATCATGTAACAATTACACACTAGGGTGACACAGAACTAGCTCCAATTCATCAATATAATGTAGGCATGTATTCCGTATATAGTCATACGTGCTTGCGATAAGAACTTGCATCACATCTTTTGTCCTACCCTCCCATGGCAGCAGGGTCCTATTGGAAACTAAGGGATATTAAGGCCTCTTTTTAATAGAGAACCGGAACAAAGCATTAACACATGGTGAATACATGAACTCCTCAAACTACGACAATCACCGAAGAGAATCCCAATTATTGTCACCTTGGGGTATGCGGATCAAGACACGTAATAGGTGCATACAACTTACAAGATACTATCCAAATCAATCTTATATTCAGAGGCCGTATAATATGTTCAGATCTGAAATCATGGCACTCGGGCCCTAGTGACAAGTATTAAGCATAGCAAAGTCATAGCAACATCAATCTCAGAACATAGTGGATACTAGGGATCAAGACCAACCAAACTTAACTCGATTACATGATCAATCTCATCCAATCCCACCACCGTCCAGCAAGCCTGCAAAGGAATTACTCACTCCTGGTGGTGAGCATCATGGTGGTGTTGATGGAGAAGGGTTGGTGATGACGACGGTGACCATTTCCCCTCTCCGGAGCCCCAAACAGACTCCAGATCAGCCCTCCCAAGGAAAACAGGAGGCGGCGGCGGCTCCTTCTCATGAAACGCGATGAAAACTTATCTCTGATTTTTTTCCGAAGATGTGATTTTATAGGACTGGAATCAGGGTCGAAGGGGCCACGTGGGCCGCACAAGCCATCAGAGCGCGCCCTAGGGGGCGCCATGTTGGCTTGTGCCCCATAGGTGGCCTCCCTCCGGTAGGTCTTCGCTCCATAATTCATGATAATTCCTAGAAAAAATCTACAAAAAGTTTCATCCAATTTCGAGAACTTTTATTTCTGAGCAAAAATAACACCAAGGTAGTTCTGCTGAAAACAGTGTCAGTCCGGGTTAGTTCTATTCAAATCATGCAAATTAGAGGTCAAAACCAGGGCAAAAGTGTTTGGAAAAGTAGATACGTTGGAGATGTTGATATGTCTCCAACGTATCTATAATTTTTGCTTGTTCCATGCTGTTATATTATCATTCTTGGATGTTTTACAATCATTTTATAGAAACTTTATATCATTTTTTTGGGACTAACCTATTGACATAGTGCCAAAGTGCCAGTTGTTGATTTTGCTTGTTTTTTTACTTCGCAGAATATCAGTACCAAACGGAGTCCAGTCGCGAAGAAACTTTTTGGAGATTTTTTTGGACCAGAAGACACCCAGTGGGCCAAAGAAGTGCCAGAGAGGTGGGCCGTGGAGACCACAACCCACCATGGCGCGCCAGGGGCCCCCGGCGCGCCCTGATGGGTTGTGCCCTCCTCGGGGCACCTCTCCACCGCCTCTGATGCCTATAAATTCCCAAATATTCCAGAAACCCTAAGGGGGTCGACGAAAAACACATCCAGCCGCCGCAAGTTCCAGAACCTCGAGATCCAATCTAACACCATCACGGAGGGATTCATCATCCTCATTGGTGCCTCTCCGATGATGCGTGAGTAGTCCACCATAGACCAATGGGTCCATAGGCAGTAGCTAGATGGCTTCCTCTCTCACTATTTTGATTCTCAATACAATGGTCTCATGGAGATCTATTTGATGTACACTTTTGTGGTGTGCTTGTTGGGATCCGATGAATTTTGAGTTCATGATCAGTTTCTATCCATGAATATTATTTGATTCTAATTTGATCTCTTATATGCATGATTACTTATAGCCTCGTATTTCTTCTTCGAATCTTTGGTTTAGTTAGGCCAACTAGATCGATTTTTCTTGCCATGGCAAGAGGTGCTTTGTGAGGGGTTCGATCTTGCGGTGTCCTTTCCCAGTGACAGAAGGGGCAGCAAGGCACGCATGTATCGTTGCCATTAAGGATGACAAGATGGGGTCTATTCCAACATGAATAGATCTTGTCTACATCATGTCATCGTTCTTATTGCATTACTCCATTTTTACATGAACTTAATACACTAGATGCATGCTGGATAGCGGTCGATGTGTGAAGTAATAGTGGTAGATGCAGGCAGGAGTTGGTCTACTTATCTTGGACGTGATGCCTATATAATGATCATCGCCTTGGATATCGTCATGATTATTTGATCTTCTATCAATTGCCCAACAGCAATTTGTTGACCCACCATGTGCTATACTCATGAGAGAAGCCACTAGTGAAACCTACGGGCCCCGGGTCTACATTTCCAACATATTGCTTTCCGATCTATCTTTTTGCCTCTTTTGTTTTCACATCTATTATTCCAGAAACCCAAAAATAGCTTGCTGCACTTTTGATTTGTTCTTTTTATTTTGTGTTCTTGAGAGATCTATCTCTCCAATCTATCATTACCTAATCTATCTTTTTACCATAGAGAGATTGCCAACCTCTCTTTCGCGTCGGGTTGCACGTATTTGTTCTTTGTGTGCAGGTGCTGCTTATTAGGTGGTGATGATCCTCCTACTAGTTCGATACCTTGGTTTCATAACTGAGGGAAATACTTACCATTGCTGTGCTGCATCATCCCTTCCTCTTTGGGGAAATACCAACGCAGTCTCAAGCCACGTCAAAGGAATTTCTGGCGCCGTTGCCGGGAAGGAAGCGGTCTCTTCTACGTGCCAATCTCTAGCACTGTGGAGACACCATCATCATCTACCAGGTTCCTAATCACAAATCTCTTCTCCTTGCAATTACATTATTTGCCATTTGCCTCTCGTTTTCCTCTCCCCCACTTCACCGAATTTGCCATTTTATTCGCCCTCTTTTTCTTTTGCCTTTTTCTCATCACATCTGTTGTTTGCTTGTCATCATGAGTGATTTTGGTATGGCAGAAACAGATAATGGCAGGACTCCTAATATTGGATGTTCTGGCAATCTAGAAGCTAAAACTTTTGTTTTGGGGCAAGGGAACGTTATAAGAAAAGAAACTATCCAAGAATTTTTCAATTGTGTTGGAAATTTGACTGTCAATGATACTCCTATACTGAAAAGAACTAAAACTTATGCGAAAGCTATTTCAGCGCTAGTTCTAAAACTTGAAAATAGGTTTATTCGTACCCATCCTACCTTGCAAATATTATTTTATGAGCTACCCGTCATAAAGGACCCCCAAAGCTAAGAAGTTAGCCACCCTTGTTCTCATGAATGAATTTGATCACATAATATGGGAAGCTTGGGAGATCTTTGATTTCTATGGTATGAGCCGTGAAAAACCGGTAATAGGAGAGATCCTTTACAATAGTGATTACATGCTGAGACATTTGCTTGGAAATAACTAAAAAATTTATGAGAATTTTAAAAAGGAAGTCCCCGTTTTAGATATGATCCAACAAGTTTTCAATGACGTAAATCAACAATATTATTGGATTGTGGCCGAGAATCAAAGAGGGTGCGTAGTTTTTTGAAGAAATACTCTCTTGCTTCACTTATATTAATTTGAGAGTTAGTAAATTTTTGAAGAAAACCTCTCATGCTTCACTTATACCTTTTAGAGAGATGAAATCTCTATGCTCATGTGCTTCACTTAAATTTGTTTGAGCTTGTCAAAAAGCAATGGCAATATATGAAACTAGTCCCAAAGTGATAGATATCCAAGGAGGATGTAATAAAAACTTTCATGAAGATCATTGGACAAATTAAACTTGATTCCTTGTAATAGTTTTGAGACATGATGATAGTAATATGTCAGTCATGTTAGTGAGTAATTATGCTTTAGTAGGAATATTGGTGTTAAGGTTTGTGATTCCCTATACAAGTACGAAAGTCAATAGTTATGCAATGAAATTACATCCTACTTATGGTGCATTATTCGGTGTTAGCTATGCTCAATGCTCGCTTATGTGAATTTTCGTTTCTTGGTTGGTTGCTTCTCAATCTATTTGCTAGCCTCCATTTGTACTAGGTAGAAATACTACTTGTGCATCCAAAATCCTTAAACCAAGTTTTGCCTTATGAGTCCACCATACCTACCTATATGAGGTATTTCCATGCTGTTCTAAGCAAATTTGTATGTGCTATCTCTATTTTTCAAAATAAATTTCCTTTTTGTGTGCTCGCACCGCTCATGAAACGGTAGGGAGTGTCCAATATTTTTCCATGCTAGATGTGTTATTCTCAAGATGATTGTTCATTCACTTGTCATTGCACGAGAGTGCGGCGGTAATAGGGATGCCCATTCCCGAAATACAAAAGAAAAAAATTACTTTTTGTTGTCAAATAATAAATTCCTTGGAAAGTGTTGGTATGGAAGGTGATACGTCTACAGCGTATCGATTATTTATGAAGTATTCATACCATATTCACCTATGTTTACGATACTTTTGTATGGTTTTGATGCACTTTATATGATTTATTTAGAACTAACCCGGACTGACGCTGTTTTCAGCGGAACTACCATGGTGTTGTTTTTGTGCAGAAAATGAAAGTTCTCGGAATCGCCCGAAACTTTTTGACGATTTTTTTGGAACAAAAGAGGCACTAGACGCTTTGTGGGAGGGCCAGACGAGCCACGAGGTGGGCACAACCCACCAGGGCGTGCCAGGCCCCCCGGCGCGCCCTGGTGTATCATGCCCACCTCGTTGCCCATCTTGGCATGAAACCGACGCCCAAAAATCCTATATATATAAAAACCATCAGAAATAACCCTAGACTCTCCGCCCCGCCGCCGCAACTCTCTGTATCGACAAAAAACCAATCTGGAGACGTTCCAGTACCCTGCCGGAGAGGGGAATCCATCTCCGGTGGCCATCTTCATCATCTCGGTGGAGGCCATGATGAGCAGGGAGTAGTCCACCCTCGGGGCTGAGGGTATGTACCAGTAGCTATGTGTTCAATCTCTCTGTCATGTTCTTGAGATGTCACGAACTTGATGTATCACGGGCTTTGTTAATATAGTCAGATCACATGATGCTATTCCCTTGCTACCTTGTTGTGATGAATTGAATCTTTCCCTTTGAGATATCGTTATGTTGGATTGAACATTGGATTTGAGAACACTTGATATATGTCTTGCATATGTATACCCGTGGTGAAAATGGGATGTTCAATTGATTCACTTGATGTATGTTTTGGTACTCAACTTGCGGATTCCCGAGGTGACATTGGGGTAATCTATGCATAGGGGTTGATGCACGTTCTTGTCCTACGTTCTCCGATAGAAATCTTGGGGCACTCTTTGAGGTTCTTTTTGTTGGACTGAGTATTATGAATCTGAAATTGTTTGATGCGTATCGTATAGTTAACTCATGGATACTTGTGGTGACATTGGAGTATCTAGGTGACATTAGAGTTGGTTGATGCGTATCATATGGTGTTATTTTAGTACGAACTCTAGATAGATTGATCGGAAAGGATAACTTGGTGTTATTTTACTACGAACTCTTGGATAGATCGATCGGAAAGGATAACTTTAAGGTGGTTTCATACCCTACAAACAATTTCTTCTTATGTTCTCCACTAGATAAGAACTTTGGAGTGATTCTTCGTTGCACGTTGAGGGATGGTTATGTGATCCAATTATATTAGCATTGTTGAGAGATTGCACTAGCGAAAGTACGGACCCTAGGCCTTGTTTTCAAGCATTGCAATACCGTTTGTGCTCACTTTTGTTACTTGCTACCTTGCTGTTTTTTTATTTTCAGATTACAAAAACCTATATCTACCATCCATATTGCACTTGTATCACCATCTCTTCGCCGAACTAGTGCACCTATAAAATTTGCCTTTGTGTTGGTTGTGTTGGGGACACAAGATATTTCTTGTATTTGATTGCAGGGTGGTTTGAGAGAGACCATCTTCATCCTACACCTCGAACGGATTGATAAACCTTAGGTCATCACTTGAGGGAAAATTTCTACTGTCCTACAAAACTCTGCGCTTGGAGGCCCAACAAAGTCTACAAGAATAAAGTTGCGTAGTAGACATCAGAAGGCAACCGTGGATACAGCCAGCCATGGAATGTGAAGGAATCGTGGAAAAAGGAATAAACTTTATTTTCTGTTTGGGAACCGCCTATGATGTATCTAGCATGGAAAGTATTGTGAACTGCTTTGTCATTTTCGTTGACAAGAATGGCATGCCACCCAAAATATTTTTCTCTCTCAATTTAAACTTTAAGCTCTGGCACCTCTACAAATCCCTACTTCCCTCTGCGAAGTCCTATCTATTTACTTTATGCAAATTTTTATTTTTACTTTGAGTCTCCATCTTCTCTTATAAAGCACCAACTAGGGGGCACTATGATCGTACTTGAGCATTGGATGTAGCTAATATTTGAGTGTGTTACATGAATGGATCAATGATTGAGCATGATCAGCTAGGGATAACTTTCTTTAGTGTTGATATTTTGAAAGACATGGTTGCTTGTTGGCATGCTTGAGTATTGAAGTCATTATGTTAAAACTAGAATATTGCTTTGAATCATCTAAAAGTCCAAATGTCCATCCTAAAAAAGAAAAATAAATATGAGATGAATATGTTAGGCAGCATTCTACATCAAAAAATTTGTTTTTATCATTTACCTACTCGAGGACGAGTAGGTATTAAGCTTGGGGGTGCTGATACGTCTCCACCGTATCTATAATTTTTGCTTGTTCCATGTTGTTATATTATCATTCTTGGATGTTTTACAATCATTGTATAGCAACTTTATATCATTTTTTGGGACTAACCTGTTGACATAGTGCCAAAGTGCCAATTTCTGTTTTTGCTTGTTTTTTTACTTCGCAGAATATCAGTACCAAATAGAATCCAATCACGATGAAACTTTTTGGAAATTTTTTTGGACAAGAAACCCAGTGGGCCAAAGAAGTGCCAGAGAGGTGGGTCGTGGAGACCACAACCCACCAGGGCGCGCCAGGGGGGCCCCGGTGCGCCCTGATGGGTTGTGCCCTCCTCAGGGCCCCTCTCCACCGCCTCTGATGCCTATAAATTCCCAAATATTCCAGAAACCCTAAGGGAGTCGATGAAAAACACGTCCAACCGCCGCAAGTTTCAGAACCTCAAGATCCAATCTACCACGATCACAGAGGGGTTCATCATCCTCATTGGTGCCTCTCCGATGATGCGTGAGTGGTCCACAATAGACCTATGGGTCCATAGGCAGTAGCTAGATGGCTTCCTCTCTCTCTCTTTTGATTCTCAATACAATGGTCTCTTGGATATCTATTTGATGTAAACTTTTGCGGTGTGTTTGTTGGGATCCGATGAATTTTGAGTGATGAGCATGATTGCAATGTTGTTAGTATGAATTCTATGAATATCCAAAATACTAATGATGATTGCAGTAGTCTTGCTAAAAATGTTTCTTATAAGCATGTCAATTTTTGTGGAGTGCATAAAGTTTGTGAAGACGTGCCTTATAGGGATGATAGATTTTGTAAGAAGCATAAACATGATAGAACCAATTTTTTGCTCAAAGTGATAGATGAATTAGCTACAAAATTATGTTCTCTTTGTCATATTACTTGTGAACTTTACAATAAAGTTGGTCATCTTAATTTCCAATGCAAACCTTTTCATGATCAAATCATGGCCAAATATTGTAATGACTTGATCACCCTTGAACTTTATGATGAGCTTTCTCTATTTTTGGGGAGTAATTGACACATAAAATAGTTGGTTTGAAGTACTCATTTTCACGGACGACGTTGAAACTAATCTAAAAAATATCTATATGTTTTGCATGGTAAATTGCAATGAGAATGCTTATATTGCCAACTATAGAAAGATGGGAAAACCAATAGAATATAAAAGGAATACTAATGGAAGGGTAAAGAATTCCAATTTCCCTCCTATTGTCTATCATGATGTAATAGGTGATGAGGAGGAGCTCCCTATTCAACCAATCTCATCAATAAGAAGCTCGAAAAAATTAATTAAACCCACACATGATGTGGTGAAGAAGAAAAGAAGAAAGAGTAGAGGTAAAAAGGTATCTCTTCCAAATGGTGTTGCTCCTATTATTTTTGTGCCTCACGAGGATGAATCAAAAATAATTGTGGAAGAAGATACACTTGATGATGATTTTGTTATGCCTATTGCTTGTTGTGATGACTATGATTGGGAAGAAAATGATACTTCTTATAATCTTGAAAATATTTTGGCACCAACTTGGTAAATTATGATGATAATAATTGTTATGTTATTGGTGCTATTCATACTATTAATGATGAGAGTGATTATGCTTATGATATGCCAAGCCACAAGCTTGGGGATGCTATGTTTGATGAGAATGACATGTTTGAGAATTTATTTGCTGCAATTAATGTTTGTCCCAAGCTTGGGGGTGCTATGCTTAATGAAGATGATCTTTTTAGTTCCCCCACTTTGAATGATCAAATTTGTTATGATGATTGCATGCCTCCTATTTATGATGATTGTGATATTTATGAAAGTGGGTTTGGAAGAGTGTCAACTTTAGATACTTATTATCCCACTATTTTGGAGGGTGTTGAACTTTATTATAATGATAAAAGTGGATTTGGAGAGGTCATGACTTTATTTAGTAATGATTCCACTATTTTGGAAGAGGTTTCACTTGACTATGATGAGAACAAAGTTGCTACTTATGATGATTATTGTGATGATACTTATGTTATAAAAATTAGTGATAATTATTGTCATAATTTTGAATATCCTTTTATCAAACATTACTCTTTTAATGTGGAAACAATTTATAGTATTCAAGTTTCATTTGATGCTCCCACTATTATGAATGAGAAGAAATTTGCTTATGTGGAGAGTAATGAAAATTATATGCTTGTGCATCATGAAAAGAATGCTTTATGTGATAGTTATATTGTGAAATTCCTTCATGATGCTACTGAAAATTATTATGAGGGAGGAACATATGCTTGTAGGAATTGCAATAATATCAAGTTTCCTCTCTATGTGTTCAAAGTTGAAGTTATGCTTGTTTTGCCTTCCTATGCTAGTTGATTCTTGCTCCCATAAATTGTTTTCTCACAAAATCCCTATTCTTAGGAAGTGGGTTAGACTTAAATGTGCTTTTCATGAGATTCATGATGCTCTCGTGCATGTTTCAATTACTATTCCTATGTGAGCATCATTGAAATCATCATGCCTAGCTAAAAGGCTTTAAAGAAAATCGCTTGTTGGGAGACAACCCAACACTTTTCCTTTCTGTTTTTGTGTGTTAACATGATTAATATACTGTATTAATCATATTTTGTGTCTTTTATTTCAATAAAGTGCCAAGTAAAGCGTTTGGGATGACTCACAAGATGAGTAGAATTGATGCTGAACCAAAACAGAAACTTTTGACTCCAGTACAGGAATTTTCAATTTTTACTGGAGCGTGATAATGATCTGAAATTTTTACACAGTATTAATATACAAAGTCTTCAGGTTTTACTAATGTTTCAGAATTTTTGGAGACAGGAAAGTATGGCTATAGTACAGATCTTCATAGACTGTTCTGTTTGTGACAGATTCTGTTTTGCATCCATAGTTTGCTTGTTTTAGTGTTTCTATAGCTTATATTTAGTGGTATAAATTATGGGAATGGTATAATACAGTAGGTATCATGTGGGAAAAATTATGAATCTTGTCTTGACAGTACCTAAGTGAATGATCTATCTTTATTATACTAACCCATCTCACGAAGTTCCGTTAAGTTTTGTGTGATTGAAGTTTTCAAGTTTTGGGTGAGACACCGATATGAGGAGAATAAGGAGTGAAAAGAACCTAAGCTTGGGGATGCCCAAGCCACCCCCAAGGTAATATTCAAGGAAGACTCAAGCGTCTTAGCTTGGGGATGCCCCGGAAGGCATCCCCTCTTTCGTCTTCAACACTATCGGTATATCTTACTTAGAGCTATATTTTTATTTGTCACATAATATGTGCTTTGCTTGGATCGTCATTATAATTTGTTATTTTCTGTTATGTGTTATTTATAATCTTGTTTTTCAATAAAAAATTCCAAGAATTTCCTTAGGATGCTTGCATTGCATGTTTGATGTGTGCTATGTAAAAACAGAAACTTTTCCTGTAGAGTTTGAATTTTCATATTTTACTGGAACGTGGAAAGTTTCTGAAATTTTTACATAGTGTTTTCATATAAATTATTTAGCTTGTCCTAAATTTTCATAAGTTTTTGAGTTACATAAGTACACTGGTTTAATAGATTTCTACAGACTGTTCTTATTGGACAGATTGCTGTCATAGTTGTGTGATCTACTTATCCTATAGTGTCCATAGCCTATATTGGTAGATATAAATTGTGGAAATGATAGTAAAAATTAGATGATGTTTGAAATTATTATCCAACTTGTCTTGGTAGTACATAAAGAGTTGATTTATTATTATGTGATATAACCTATCTCACGAGTTCTTTTCGAGTTTTGTGTGGATGAAGTTTTTGAGAATAGGTGAAACCATGATATGAGAGGATTGAACGAGATACAAAAGCTCAAGCTTGGGGATGCCCAAGAAACCCCAAGTAAATATTTCAATAAGTCTCAAGCATCTAAGCTTGGGGATGCTACGCATCCCACCTCTCTTCATCAACAATTATCGGTTAGCCTATGTTGAGCCTAAATTTTTATTCGTTCACATCATATGTGTTATTCTTGGAGTGATATTTTTATTTAGTTTGTTGTTTGAATAAAATACTCAGATCTGAAATCTTTATTGAGAGAGAGTCCTCACATAGCTACTTAATTGTTTGACTACTCATTGATCTTCACTTATATCATTTGAGAGTAGTTTGATGTTTACTCTTGTGCTTCACTTTTATACAAAGAGTAAATTGTGAATGAATGAAATATCATAAATCTGAAATTATCAATGTGCTATATTCTTAGTAGCAAGTTCACATTCGGTTTAGAAAGTAAAATCTATTGAAGTCTGACAATCACAATATTGGTCATACAAGCAATTCGTGAATGATTAGTATAAGGAAGAGAACTTTCACATACAAATATATTATCTTGGACATCTTCTATGATTGTGAATACCCATTAATTATTTTCAAACTTGAGAAAATTAGTTGAAGTTGGACAAGGAATACAACGCAATGAGTTATGGTTGTGTATATTTGCATAGAAGTTATATTGTTATGGATCCTCCAACATGTGGTGCTTGTTTAGAACCTTTTTGCTAGCCAACACTTCGTACTAAGTAGAGATACTACTTGTGCATCCAAATCCTTGAGCCAAGTTTCTTCCATAAGAGTCCACCATACCTACCTATATATGGTATTTCACTGCCATTCCAAGTAAATATGCAAGTGCCACCTCTAAAATTTCAAATGAACACCTGTTTTGTGTGCCTGGACCGCTCATGGAGCGACAGGGGCCGGTCAGTATCTACCATGTTAAGCGGGTTATTCTCATGATGAGTGTTTATTCACTTGTCCTTGCACGAGAAGGGCGGTAATAGGGATTCCCAGTCCCCAAATAAAAAAAATGCAAATAATTAAACAAAACTCCCCTAGGAATGTTGTTTGTATGGATGGTACCCGTGGATTAGGCTAGCCGTGGAGTGTGTTTGTTGGTGGAGGGGGAGGAAACCTTTACTTTTACCGCTTGGGAACCACCGCTAATGTGTTTAACATGGAAGATATTGATAACTCTTGGTCGTAACGTTGACAGGAAGGGTGTAGCTCCCAAAATTACATTTATCTCTGCTTTATGCTTTGAGCTCTCGCACCTCTGCAAACCCTGCTTCCCTCTACGAAGGGCCTATCTTTTACCTTTCAGTATTTACTTTTATGCAAGAGTCAATAGTATGCATTCTCACTTCAACCTCGATTATTCTCTAGTTGGCAAGCATCATGTGGTGGGCAAAGATCTAGGCACATATGGCCATTCAAATATATTTGATCATGACTTATTATTGTTGACAATTATCTCTATGATAAATAAGTTGGGAGGCGAAACATTAAGCCCCTATCTTTCTCTGTGTTCGACGGATGCCATTTGTTCTAAAAATATGCTTTGAGTACTAGCAATCATAGAATACTATATGATGATTGAGTATGTGGGGCTCTTACTTAGACTTTGTTGAGAATAAGTTGAATTGCAATTCTTTGGTGACTAAGAACATAGGTTGTTAAGTTTCAAGAGAATTCATTGTTTGAACCAGAACATGTGAATTGGTTGCTACTTTATCATTATGAGTTTTATGAGAAAGAGTTGTTGTTATGATGCTAGGAAAAGTGGTTGAAATTATCAATGATCAAACTTATATATTATGCTAGCATTCACACGCCATAAATGTGTTCTTTTATCATTTACCTACTCGAGGACGAGTAGGAATTAAGCCTGGGGATGCTGATATGTCTCCAACGTATCGATAATTTATGAAGTATTCATTCCATATTCACCTATGTTTACAAATACTTTTGTATGGTTTTGATGCACTTTATATGATTTATTTAGAACTAACCCGGACTGACGATGTTTTCAGCAGAACTACCGTGGTGTTGTTTTTGTGCAGAAAATGAAAGTTCTCGGAATCGCCCGAAACTTTTTGACGTTTTTTTTGGGAACAAAAGAGGCACTAGACACTTCATGAGAGGGCCAGACGAGCCACGAGGTGGGCACAACCCACCAGGGCGTGCCAGCCCCCCCCCCCCCCCCGGGCGCGCCCTGGTGTATCGTGCCCACCTCGGGGCCCATCTTGGCATGAAACCGACGCCCAAAAATCCTATAAATATAAAAACCATCAGAAATAACCCTAGACACTCCGCCCCACCACCGCAACTCTCTGTATCGACAAAAAACCAATCTGGAGACGTTCCAGTACCCTGCCGGAGAGGGGAATCCATCTCCTGTGGCCATCTTCATCATCCCGACGGAGGCCATGACGAGGAGGGAGTAGTCTGCCCTCGGGGCTGAGGGTATGTACCAATAGCTATGTGTTCAATCTCTCTCTCTCTCTCTCTCTCTCTCTCTCTCTCGTGTTCTTGAGATGTCACGATCTTGATGTATCACGGGCTTTGTTAATATAGTCGGATCACATGATGCTATTCCCTTGCTACCTTGTTGTGATGAATTGAATCTTTTCCTTTGAGATATCGTTATGTTGGATTGAACATTGGATTTGAGAACACTTGATATATGTCTTGCATATGGATACCCGTGGTGACAATGGGGTGTTCAATTGATTCACTTGATGTATGTTTTGGTACTCAACTTGCGTATTCCTGAGGTGACATTGGGGTAATCTATGCATAGGGGTTGATGCACGTTCTTGTCCTACGTTCTCCGATAGAAATCTTGGGGCACTCTTTGAGGTTCTTAGTGTTGGATTAAGTATTATGAATCTGAAATTGTTTGATGTGTATCGTATAATTAACTCATGGATACTTGTGGTGACATTGGAGTATCTAGGTGACTTTAGAGTTGGTTGATGCGTATCATATGGTGTTATTTTAGTACGAACTCTAGATAGATTGATCGGAAAGGATAACTTGGTGTTATTTTACTATGAACTCTTGGATAGATCGATCGGAAAGGATAACTTTAAGGTGGTTTCATACCCTACAAACAATTTCTTCTTATGTTCTCCACTAGATAAGAACTTTGGAGTGATTCTTCGTTGCACGTTGAGGGATGGTTATGTGATCCAATTATATTAGCATTGTTGAGAGATTGCACTAGCGAAAGTACGGACCCCAGGCATTGTTTTCAAGCATTGCAATACCATTTGTGCTCACTTTTGCTACCTTGCTGTTTTTTATTTTCAGATTACAAAAACCTATATCTACCATCCATGTTGCACTTGTATCACCATCTCTTCGCCAAACTAGTGCACATATAAAATTTGCCATTGTATTGGCTGTGTTGGGGACACAAGAGATTTCTTGTATTTGATTGCAGGGTTGTTTGAGACAGACCATCTTCAACATACACCTCCCACGGATAGATAAACCTTAGGTCATCCACTTGAGGGAAAATTTCTACTGTCCTACAAAACTCTGCGCTTGGAGGCCCAACAAAGTCTACAAGAATAAAGTTGCATAGTAGACATCAGAAGGCAACCGTGGATACGGCCAACCATGGAATATGAAAGAATGGTGGAAAAAGGAATAAACTTTATTTTCTATTTGGGAACCACCTATGATGTATCTAGCATGGAAAGTATTGTGAATTGTTTATCGTTTTCGTTGACAGGAAAGGCATGCCACCCAAAATATGTTTGTCTCTCAATTTAAACTTTGAGCTCTGGCACCTCTACAAATCCCTACTTCCCTCTGCGAAGGGCCTATCTATTTACTTTATGCATATTTTTATTTTTACTTTGAGTCTCCATCTTCTCTTATAAAGCACCAACTAGGGGGCACTATGATCGTACTTGAGCATTGGGTGTAGCTAATATTTGAGTGTGTTTCATTAATGGATCAATGATTGAGCATGATGGGCTAGGGATAACTTTCTTTAGTGTTGATATTTTGAAAGACATGGTTCCTTGTTGGCATGCTTGAGTATTGAAGTCATTATGTTAAAACTAGAATATTGCTTTGAATCATCTAAAAGTCCAAATGTCCATGCTACAAAAGAAAAAAAATATGAGATGAACATGTTAGGCAACATTCCACATCAAAAATTCTATTTTTATCATTTACCTACTCGAGGACGAGTAGGAATTAAGCTTGGGGATGCTGATATGTCTCCAACGTATCTATAATTTTTGCTTGTTCCATGTTGTTATATTATCATTCTTGGATGTTTTACAATCATTTTATAGCAACTTTATATCATTTTTTGGGACTAACCTATTGACATAGTGCCAAAGTGCCCGTTGCTATTTTTGTTTATTTTTTACTTCACAGAATATCAGTACCAAACAGAGTCCAACCGCGACGAAACTTTTTGGAGATTATTTTGGACGAGAAGACACCCAGTGGGCCAAAGAAGTGCCAGAGAGGTGGGCCGTGGAGACCACAACCCACCAGGGGGCGCCAGGGGGCCCCCCGGCGCGCCCTGATGGGTTGTGCCATCCTCGGGGCCCCTCTCCACCGTCTCTGATGCCTATAAATTCCCAAATATTCCAGAAACCCTAAGGGAGTCGACGAAAAACACATCCAGCCGCCAAAAGTTCCAGAACCTTGAGATCCAATCTAACACGATCACAGAGGGGTTCATCATCCTCATTGGTGCCTCTCCGATGATGCGTGAGTAGTCCACCATAGACCTACGGGTCCGTAGGCAGTAGCTAGATGGCTTCCTCTCTCTCTCTCTTTTGATTCTCAATACAATGGTCTCTTTGAGATCTATTTGATGTAAACTTTTGCGGTGTGTTTGTTGGGATCCGATGAATTTTGAATTCATCATCAGTTTCTATCCTTGAATATTATTTGAGTCTTCTTTGATCTCTTATATGCATGATTACTTATAACCTCGTATTTCTTCTTCGAATCTTTGGTTTAGTTAGGCCAACTAGATCGATTTTTCTTGCCATGGGAAGAGGTGCTTTGTGATGGGTTCGATCTTGCGGTGTCCTTTCCCAGTGACAAAAGGGGTAGCAAGGCACGCATGTATCGTTGCCATTAAGGATAACAAGATGGGGTCTATTCCTACATGAATAGATCTTGTCTACATCATGTCATCGTTCTTATTGCATTACTCTGTTTTTCCATGAACTTAATACACTAGATGCATGCTGGATAGCGGTCGACGTGTGGAGTAATAGTGGTAGATGCAGGCAGGAGTCGGTCTACTTATCTTGGACGTGATTCCTATATAATGATCATCACCTTGGATATCGTCATGATTATTTGATCTTCTATCAATTGCCCAACAGTAATTTGTTCACCCACCATGTGCTATACTCATGAGAGAAGCCACTAGTGAAACCTACGGCCCCCGGGTCTACTTTTCCAACATATTGCTTTCCGATCTATCTTTTTGCCTCTTTTGTTTTCAGATCTATTATTCCAAAAACCCCAAAATACCTTGTTGCACCTTTTACTTGCTCTTTTTATTTTGTGTTCTTGGCAGATCTATCTCTCCAATCTATCATTACCTAATCTATCTTTTTACCGTAGAGAGATTGACAACCTCTATTTCGCGTCGGTTGCAAGTATTTGTTCTTTGTGTGTAGGTGCTACTTATTAGGTGGTGGTGATCCTCCTACTGGTTCGATACCTTGGTTTCATAACTGAGGGAAATACTTACCATTGCTGTGATGCATCATCCCTTCCTCTTTGGGGAAATACCGACGCATTCTCAAGCCACGTCAGATGTATCAACTCTCCCAAGCTTAAGTCATTGCATGTCCTCAAGCAATTCAGGTGACAAACTGAAAGTGATAAAGAAAACTTTTTCAAACTCTTTTGTTCTCGTCGTTATACACATGCTTAGCTAGTGTTCAAGTTTTCAGCATAAATTATAAATAACCACATCCATGATACCAATTAAACATCATATCAACTCATGGCAATACATAACCAACTAGCAAGCAAATAATAAGATATCTCACATGCCAACAGTTTATCAAAACAATCATGATATAATATGGTGACATGGTATTTCACTAGCCCTTTCTGAGACCGCAAAACATAAATGCAGAGCACCTCTGAGGTTCAAGCAGCGACTCGACATTATAATTCAGAGTAGAAAAGATCCAGTCATGCTCACATCCAACATTAACTTCCGTCCACCATCCATACACAAACCATGGCTGACCGAATCCATGGATGCCTGCCAGCATATCAACTGTCCCAAGGAGTTTTGTTTAATTAATGTTTGATTATACAGGACTGGGCATCCCTTTTTACCAGCCTCTCTCGTGCAATGGCGGCGAATAAATGATCTTCTTGAGAATAACTCACCTAGCATGGAGAATACTGACCGCCTCGTCGCTCCATGAGCGAGATGCGTGCACAAAATGGATGTTTATTTGAATGTTTAGAGATGGCATATGCAAATTTACTTGGAACGACAGGGTAATAGCGCATATAGGTAGGTATGGTGGACTCATGTGGAACAACTTGGTTTAAGGATTGGATGCACAAGCAGCATTTAAACGTCATGAGTAAGATATGAACACTCTGAATTTAAATGTCATGAATGTTGCGTTGGTTTTGAATCAACTACATGTTTGCACATGGGCCAAGTCAAGCCTCTTGAATTTCTTAGAGGGAAATACTATACTACCATACCACATCATAACCATTTTAATGCATGTTGTCCTATAAGATAAATCATTATTCACTACTAGCTATTTAAGCAAGGCATGAGAAGCTATAATCTCTAATTGTCATCATGAACATGTTCACTCATAATATACTGAATCAAGATTGAACGAGCAAAACATATTTACAAAAACAGAAAACAAGAAGAGTTCATACTAGCTTCCTTTGCCACAATCACTTCGTCAAATATCGTCATTATTGCCTTTCACTTGTATGACCGAATGGTGTGATAATAATAATAGCGCAAGAATATCGTGCACTAAGCTGGAATCTGCAAGGAAATTTTGAACAAAGGAGAAGACAAGGTAATATTGGCGCTCTATTAGATCAATAATAAAGCATATAGGAGCCACTCAACATTTTCATCATGGTCTTCTCCTTTCAAAGACTTGACAAAAAGAAAAGAAACTCGGAGAAACATACTGAGATATTTTTGGAGTTTTTATTTTTAAGCATGCAAATAAACTAAGGGGAAAACAAGAACGAGAAAAACTATTTACACAGGAAAGCTCCCAACATGCAAAGGAAATCTTTTTGGGTTTTCTTTTTAGTACTAAAGGTAATTAAGCAGGGAAAGAAAACTAAAAAAAGAAGCGAGAAATATTTTGGGTTTTCCAAAGTTTTTCAAACACACAAGAAGAAAGTGAAAAAATAAAACTAACATGGATATACAATGAAAGAGGATGAACACCAACAATTTATATGAAGTGTGTGAACATGAATGTAATGTCAGTGAGAAATACGTACTCCCCCAAGCTTAGGCGTTTTCCTAGCTTGGTGATCACCACTGTTAATAGCCATTAGGTCCAAGAAAATGTTCCGGCTGGGGCACCTGAGCATCCCATGCCTGGGCATTGGCCACCACAGCAGCCAGCTCATTCTGGTAAGCAATTATATCTTCTGGCATTATTTTGTATCCGTGTCTGGCATGATAGTTAAACAAAGAGGGTGCAGGCAAAGGAATAATATCGCAAGTCGTCTCGCTAAATACTAAGTTGTAACGAATAGGTTCAGGTGGTTGTGG
This sequence comes from Elymus sibiricus, assembly GCA_039707655.1. Lineage (NCBI taxonomy): Eukaryota > Viridiplantae > Streptophyta > Magnoliopsida > Poales > Poaceae > Elymus > Elymus sibiricus. The sequence goes on from CM077667.1 coordinate 164,289,731, forward strand.
TTCCTCAATGAATTGGTGTTCCATTATAGACTTGTGATCAAGACAAAGATTAGGCAATAAGTAGTCAGTAGGGCGTATACCAACTTCAAAATGCTTTGCCAAGCGAGTGGCATAAATACCACCATGAACTTTGCCCTTGTTTCGGTTAAGATTTAATCGACGCGCAACAATACCTCCTATGTTGTAAGTGTTATCACCATAAACTGCACAATGTAGAATAGCCAGGGTAGGGGCACTAAGGCCACCACCCCGTTCCATAGCAGTTATGCATTTTCCTATGAACAGAGAAAAGTAGTGCACGGAAGGAAATTGCAAACTAGTAGCTCTAGCATTTGACACGCCCCTAGTTTCTCCCACAGTTAAGGTTTGGAGGAAATCCTCAAACTCCTCGGGTTTAGGCTCACGCATTCCCCCGTTAGAAGGAAGCAAACATATTTCACAAAATTCATGTAGAGGCAATTCATAGTTGGTGGCATAAAGATCAAAATGTACTGTGGGAGCAACGGGCGTATTTGTGAAGTAAAAGTTTTGCACGAAGGAATTAGTAAGGAGATAGTATTGGTCACACTCATCTGCGAGGAAGCCGGTAAGCCCGGCATTTGCAATGAATTGCATGAACTATTCATAGAAACCTGCTTCGTTCATGAAGAGCGTATGTGGCCATTCACATGGCCCAACCTCCGTGTTGCGAACAAGGTTGATGTCTCGGTCCTGAGTTCTCCTAACAACTCCCTTGGGGCTCCGGCTTGAAGAACCTTTCCTCAAGAAATTCATTTTCCTAATCACAAATTTCTGAAATTTTTGAGCCACAAATTCATTTTAATAAAACTGTGCAAGATTGATAGCAACTACTCATAGGGATGCCTAGAGGCCATATCAAGCATTCATACTACTGGAACTCAAAGAATTCAACATGTAAGCTAATTTTCTATAGCACCAAGTGCAGCACATTTTGCAAAATATAAATCACTAAAACAAAACCAAATTGGAGGAATGGAGGAGTCGCATACCAAGGAACAATTCCTCAAAACAGTTTCGGAAACGGAGTTCCAAACAAAGAGATTGAAAATTTCAGCTTCTAGGTGAAGAACACGGGAGAGAGATGGATAGGAAATTTTTGTTGGAGGTAGGAGAAAGAGTGGGCTGAAGGGATCAGGCAGGGGAGCCCTGTGGGCCCCAAAATCCATCATGGCACGGCCTAGGGGGGCGCGCCCTGCTTGTGCCCCATAGGTGCAGTCCCCTGCTGCAATTTTTACGCCAAAAATTCTTATTTATTCAAGAAAAATTCATGTAAAATTTTGGTGGCAATATCAGACTTTTTATTTTCGGGCATTTTTCTATGCATGGGGAAAACAGAAAAACGGAAAATCATGCTAATTTATTTTATATAAACTGAAAATAACAAAGGATAAACTTTGATACAGAGAGTTGTGAATACTAAATTCATCAATCACATGCCTTCCGAAAGGATCCATTGGTAAGGTTGATAAAGTCTTATTAACAACCGTTTTCGGTTAACACGCAACCGAAGAATTTTTGTTTATCACTAGGTTACCTCAATGGGGATTTGCATCTCCCCAACAATAAGATTATAATATTTCTTCCTGACAGCAGATAGAGGAATTGCAAAACTTCCAATGATAACTATGGGAGTAGGCTAATGACTAATATTATTAACCAAAGTTTGCTTCTTTAGAAAATGAACAATATGTTGCTTGCCATTGACGTGAAAGGTAACCTTGCTTTTATTGCAAGCAATAACACCCCCTGCAGTATTTAGAAAGGGTCTACCAAGGATGATCGACATATTGTCGTCGGGCATATCAAGAATAACAAAGTCTGTCAAGATAGTAACATTTGCATCCACAACAGGAACGTCCTCGCAAATTCCAATAGGTAAAGCGGTGGATTTATCAATCATTTGCAAGGATATCTCAGTAGATGTAAGCTTACTCAAATCAAGTCTTTTATAAAGGGAGAAAGGCATAACACTAACACCGGCCCCTAAATCACATAGAGCAGTTTTAACATAATTTCTTTTAATAGAGCAAGGTATTGTGTGTATGCCAGGATCTCCTAGCTTCTTAGGCATTCCTCCATCAAAAGAATAATTGACAAGCATAGTAGCAATTTCAGTTTCAGGTATTCTTTTGTTGGTAATAATATCTTTCATGTACTTAGCATACGGAGGCATTTTCAATATATCAGTCAAACGAGTACGCAAAAGGACAAGTCTAATCATTTCAGCAAAGCGCTCAAAATCTTCATCGTCCTTACTTTTAGAAGCCTTACGAGGGAATGGCATGGGTTTTTTAACCCATGGCTCTCTTTCCTTGCCATGTTTTCTAGAAACAAAGTCTCTCTTATCATAACGTTTATTTTTAGGAGGTGGGTTATCAAGATCCTCAACAGGTTCTATTTCTACATCCTTATCAAGTTATTTATTACTATCTAGTGGATCATCTACATGCACAGTATCGTTTTCATCCTCCTTTTCATTATCGCTAGGTGCATGTGTCGGTGTCAAAACCGGCAGATCTCGGGTAGGGGGTCTGGAACTGTGGACCTTAGATCGATGGGTAACAAGGGACGAAGGAGACAGTGTTTACCCAGGTTCAGGCCCGCGTGAGGAGGTAAAACCCTACGTCCTGCTTGATTGTATTGATGTGTATGGAGATTACAGAGTTGATCTACCTCGAGATCGTCTAAGCTAAACCCTAGATGAGTTCACCTGTCCTCTACGAATGAGGACCCTCCGGTTTATATATACACCGAGGGTCCCTAGGGTTACACACAACCGACCTAATACAAGGAATAGATACATAGATTCTAACTTCGTAACTTGGAAGCCACACCGTTCTCCAGAGATTTCCTTCCTAGACATGGGATCATTCAAAGTTCGGCCTTCGACAAAACAGCCCAACAAGTCGGCCCGTGAGAGATGAGCCGACGGCCCGAGGACCCCTTAGTCCCAGACTCCCTCAGTAGCCCCCGAACTAGCCTTCAACGCCGAGGAATGCAGTCTTCGGTAGCTTCATGTGTCCATGGTATTCGGCTTGAAAGGTGAGTTCCTTCTATGTTTGGTGACATGGCTTGAGACTGCGTCGGTATTTCCCCAAAGAGGAAGGGATGATGCAGCACAGCGACGATAAGTATTTCCCTCAGTTATGAAACCAAGGTTATCGAACCAGTAGGAGGATCACCACCACCCAATAAGCAGCACCAGCACACAAATAACAAATACTTGCAACCCGACGCGAAACAGAGGTTGTCAATCTCTCTACGGTAAAAAGATAGATTTGGTAGTGATAGATAGGAGACATAGATCTCTCAAGAACACAAAATAAAAAGGGAAAATAAAAAGTGCAGCAATGTATTTTTGGGTTTTTGGAATTGTAGATCTGAAAACAAAGAGGCAAAAGGATAGATCGGAAAGCAATATGTTGGAAAAGTAGACCCGGGGGCTGTAGGATTCACTAGTGGCTTCTCTCATGAGTATAGCGCACGGTGGGTGAACAAATTATTGTTGGGAAATTGATAGAAGATCAAATAATCATGATGATATCCAAGGCTATGATCATTATATAGGCATCACGTCCAAGATAAGTAGACCGACTCCTGCCAGCATCTACCACTATTACTCCACACATCGACCGCTATCAAGCATGCATCTAGTGTATTAAGTTCATGGAAAAACTAAGTAATGCAATAAGAACGATGACATGATGTAGACAAGATCTACTCATGTAGGAATAGACCCCATCTTATTATCCTTAATGGCAATGATACATGCGTGCCTTGCTGCCCCTTCTGTCACTGGGAAAGGACACCGCAAGATCGAACCCATCACAAAGCACATCTTCCCATGGCAAGAAAAATCAATCTAGTTGGCCTAACTAAACCAAAGATTCGAAGACGAAATACGAGGCTATAAGTAATCATGCATACAAGAGATCAAAGAAGACTCAAATAATATTCATGCTAGAAACTGATCATGAACTCAAAATTCATCGGATACCAACAAACACACCGCAAAAGTTTACATCAAATAGATCTCCAAGAGACCATTGTATTGAGAATCAAAAGAGAGAGAGGAAGCCATCTAGCTACTGCCTACGGACCCGTAGGTCTATGGTGGACTACTCACGCATCATCAGAGAGGCACCTATGAAGAAGATGAACCCCTCCGTGATGGTGGTTAGATTGGATCTCAAGGTTTTGGAACATGCGGCGGCTGGAATTGTGTTTCGTCGACTCCCCTAGGGTTTTCTGAATATTTTGGAATTTATAGGTGTCAGAGGCGGTGGAGGGGGGCCCCGTGGAGGGCACAACACACCAGGGCGCGCCGGGGGCCCCCTGGCATGCCCATGTGGGTTGTCGCCTCCATAGCGTACCTCTTTGGTACTTCTTTGGCCCACTGGGTGTCTTCTGGTCCAGAAAAAATCTCCAAAAAGTTCCGTCGCGATTGGACTCCATTTGGTACTGATATTCTGCGAAGTAAAAAACAAGCAAAAACAACAACTGGCACTTTTGCACTATGTCAATAGGTTAGTCCCAAAAAATGATATAAAGTTGTTATAAAATGATTGTAAAACATCCAAGAATGATAATATAGCAGCATGGAACAAGCAAAAATTATAGATACGTTGGAGACGTATCAGCATCCCCAAGCTTAATTCCCACTCGTCCTCGAGTAGGTAACTGATAAAAATAGAATTTTTGATGTGGAATGTTGCCTAACATGTTCATCTCATATTCTTTTCTTCTTTGTAGCATGGACATTTGGACTTGTAAATGATTCAAAGCAATAGTCTAGTTTTAACATAACGACTTCAATACTCAAGCATGCCAACAAGCAACCATTTCTTTCAAAATATCAACAGTAAAGAAAGTTATCCCTAGCCCATCATGCTCAATCATTGATCCATTCATGAAACACACTCAAATATTAGCTATGTCCAATGCTCAAGTACGATCATAGTGCCCCCTAGTTGGTGCTTTATAAGAGAAGATGGAGACTCAAGGTAAAAAATAAAAATTGCATAAAGTAAATAGATAGGCCCTTCGTAGAGGGAAGTAGGGATTTTTAGAGGTGCCAAAGCTCAAGGTTTAAATTGAGAGAGAGAAAATATTTTGGGTGGCATGCCTTTCGTGTCAACGAAAACGACAAAGTAGCTCACAATACTTTCCATGCTAGATATATCATAGGCGGTTCCCAAATAGAAAATAAAGTTTATTCCTTTTTCCACCAAACTTTCACATTCCATGGCGGGCCATATCCATGGTTGCCTTCCGTACCAACACTTTCCAAGGAATTTATTATTTGTCAACAAAAAGTAGATTTTTTTTCATTTCGGGAATGGGCATCCATATTACCGCCGCACTCTCGTGCAATGACAAGTGAATAAACACTCATCTTGAGAATAACACATCTAGCATGGAAAAATATTGGACACTCCCCACGGTTTCATGTGTGGTACGAGCACACAAAAGAGAAAATTTATTTTGAAAATTTTAGAGATGGCACATACAAATTTGCTTGGAACGGCATGGAAATACCGCATATAGGTAGGTATGGTGGACTCATAAGGCAAACTTGGTTTAAGGATTTTGGATGCACAAGTAGTATTTCTACTTAGTACAAATGGAGGCTAGCAAATAGATTGGGAAGCAACCAAACCAAGAAATGAAAATTTACATAAGCGAGCATTGAGCATAACTAACACCGAATAATGCACCATAAGTAGGATGTAACTTCATTGCATAAATATTGACTTTCGTGCATGCATAGGGAATCACAAACCTTAACACCAATATTCCTACTAAAGCATAATTACTCACTAACATGACTCACATATTACTATCATCATGTTTCAAAACTATTACAAGGAATCAAGTTTAATTTGTCCAATGATCTTCATGAAAGTTTTTATTATATCCTCCTTGGATATCTGTCACTTTGGGACTAGTTTCATATATTGCCATTGCTTATTTGACAAGCTCAAACAAATTTAAGTGAAGCACATGAGCATAGAGTTTTCATCTCTCAAAAAGGTATAAGTGAAGTATGAGAGGATTTTTCAAAATTTACTAACTCTAAAATTAATCTAAGTGAAGCATGAGAGTATTTCTACAAAAATTTCCAAGCACACCATGCTCAAAAAGATATAAGTGAAGCACTAGAGCAATTCTATAGCTCAAAAAGTTTAAGTGAAGCATATAGAGCAATTCTAACAAATCATAGCATAAATTTGGCTCTCTCAAATAGGTGTGTCCAACAAGGATACAAGTGACAAACTAAAAAGCTAAGAAAGCAAAGACTCAAATGATACAAGACGCTCCAAGCAAAACTCATGATATGTGATGAATAAAAATATAGCTCCAAGTAAAATACCGATGGTCGTTAGAAGAAAGAGGGGATGCCACTCGGGGGCATCCCCAAGCTTAGTTGCTTGTTTATCTTTGGATATATCTTGGGGTGTTATAGCATCCCCAAACTAAGGCTCTTTTCACTCCTTATTCCTTCATCCATCGTGATCTCACCCAAAACTTGAAAACTTCAATCACACAAAACTCAACAAAATCTTAATGAGATCCGTTAGTATAATAAAGCAAATCACTACTTTAGGTGCTGTTGAAAACCCATTCATATTTTATTATTGCATTATACCTACTGTATTTTAACTTTACCATGGCTCATACCCTTCAATATAACCCATAGACCCATCAAAACAAGCACACAATGCAACAAAAAACAGAATCTGTCTTAAACAGAACAGTCTGTAGTAATCTGTACTCTAACCAAACTTCTGTAACTCTAAAAATTCTGAAAATTTAGGAAAACGTAAATAATTTGTATAAAAACACTGTGTTAGAATTTCAGCTCAATATAACGTTCCTGTAAAAGATGAAAATTCAAATACTGGAGGCAAAGTTTCTGTTTCAGATTCAGCATCGTTTCTACTCATCTCATGAATCATCCTAAAGGCTCTACTTGGCACAAACACTAAATAAACCATAAAAACACAATCATAACAGAGGCTAATTGTGTCAACACTCAAAAACAGAAAGGAAAAAGCAAAAATTTATTTATTCATTGGGTTGCCTCCCAACAAGCGCTATCGTTTTACGCCCCTAGCTAGGCATAATGATTTCAATGATGCTCACATAAAAAGTAGTAATTGAAATATGCAAGAGAGCATCATGAATCTCATGACAAACAAATTTAAGTCTAACCCACTTCCTATGCATAGGGATTTTATGAGCAAACGATTTATGGGAACAAGAATCAACTAGCACAGGAAGGCAAAACAAGCATAACTTCACAACCTTGAACACATAGAGAGGAAACTTGATATTATTGCAATTCCTACAAGCATATGTTCCTCCCTCATAATAAATTTCAGTAGCATCATGAAGGAATTCAACAATATAACTATCACATAAATCATTATTTTCATGATGCACAAGCATAAAATTTTCATTACTCTCCTCATAAGCAAATTCCTTATCATCCATGGTAGTGGGAGCAAACTCAACAAAATAACTATCATGAGACACTTGATTGACATAACTACATTGCAAATTAAAACCATGATGATAAGTTTCATGGTTATCATTACTCATTATAGCATACGTGTCATCACCATCATCATAAATAGCAGGCATGCAATCATCATAATAAATTTGCTCATCAAAAATTGGGGGACTAGAAATATCATCTTCATCAAACATAGCATCCCCAAGCTTGTGGATTTGCATATCATTAGCATCATGGATATTTAGAGAATTCTTACTAGCAACATTGCAATCATGCTCATCATTCAAGGAACTATCATGAATCACCTTATAAATTTCTTCTTTCAACACTTCATCAAAATTTTCTGATTCACGATTTTCAAACAAAACTTCATAGAGATAGTCAAGTGCACTCAACTCACTAGCAATTGGTTCATCATAATTTGGCATTTTGAAAAGATTAGCAAGTGGATGAGGATCCATATCAATAGATTTTTAGCAAGCTAAGATGCAAGCAAATAGAAGGCACATGGCAACACAAGCGAAGATAGCAAACAAGCAAATTGGCAAACGGAAAATAGAGGGCGAATAAAACGGCAAATTTGGTGAAGTGGGGGAGAGGAAAATGAGAGGCAAATGGCAAATAATGTAATTTGGTGAAGTGGGGGTGAGGAAGGATGATGTAGCATAGCGACGGTAAGTATTTCCCTCAGTTATGAAACCAAGGTTATCGAACTAGTAGGAGGATCACCACCACCCAATAAGCAGCACCTGCACACAAATAACAAATACTTGCAACCCGACACGAAAGAGAGGTTGTCAATCTCTCTACGGTAAAAAGATAGATTAGGTAGTGATAGATAGGAGAGATAGATCTCTCAAGAACACAAAATAAAAAGGGCAAATAAAAAGTGCAGCAATGTATTTTTGGGTTTTTGGAATTGTAGATCTGAAAACAAAGAGGCAAAAAGATAGATCGGAAAGCAATATGTTGGAAAAGTAGACCCGAGGGCCGTAGGATTCACTAGTGGCTTCTCTCATGAGTATATCGCACGGTGGGTTAACAAATTACTGTTGGGCAATTGATAGAAGATCAAATAATCTTGACGATATCCAAGGCGATGATCATTATATAGGCATCACGTCCAAGATAAGTAGACCGACTCCTGCCTGCATCTACCACTATTACTCCACACATCGACCGCTATCCAGCATGCATCTAGTGTATTAAGTTCATGGAAAAACAGAGTAATGCAATAAGAACGATGACATGATCTAGACAAGATATATTCATCTAGGAATAGAACCCATCTGGTTATCCTTAATGGCAATGATACATGCGTGCATTGCTGCCCCTTCTGTCACTGGGAAAGGACACTGCAAGATCGAACCCATCACAAAGCACCTCTTCCCATGGCAAGAAAAATCGATCTAGTTGGCCTAACTAAACCAAAGATTCGAAGAAGAAATATGAGGCTATAAGTACTCATGCATATAAGAGATCAAAGAAGCTCAAATAATATTCATGGATATAAACTGATCATGAACTCAAAATTCATCGGGTCCCAACAAACACACCGCAAAAGTTTACATTAAATAGATCTCCAAGAGACCATTGTATTGAGAATCAAAAGAGCGAGAGAGAGGAAGCCATCTAGCTACTGCCTACGGACCCGTAGGTCTATGGTGGACTACTCACGCATCATCGGGGAGGCACCTATGAAGAAGATGTACCCCTCTGTGATGGTGTTTAGATTGGATCTCGAGGTTCTGGAACTTGTGGCGGCTGGAATTGTGTTTCGTCGACTCCCCTTGGGTTTTCTGAATATTTGGGAATTTATAGGCGTTAGAGGCGGTGGAGGGGGCCCGTGGAGGGCACAACCCACCAGGGCGCGCCAGGGGGCCTCTGGCGCGCCCATGTGGGTTGTGGCCTCCACAGCCCACCTCTCTGGTACTTCTTTGGCCCACTGGGTGTCTTCTAGTCCAGAAAAAATCTCCAAAAAGTTTTGCCGTGATTGGACTCCGTTTGGTACTGATATTCTACGAAGTAAAAAAACAAGCAAAAAAAGCAACTGGCACTTTGGCACTATGTCAATAGGTTAGTCCCAAAAAATGATATAAAGTTGTTATAAAATGATTGTAAAACATCCAAGAATGATACTATAATAGCATGGAACAAGCAAAAATTATAGATACGTTGGAGACGTATCATTCGGTAGATTTTAACTTTGGCGGTATGGTAGGACAACAACACGGCCGCCGATAACCTCTGGCTGTCGAAGCATCATGGGGCCCACGACATTAGTTTTTCTTCACAGAGTCCAATGGCAGCCCTCGATTCCCGCACAGAATAAAGAAAGGCGACCCCGGAGTCCTTTACGAAACCGCCTCGAGCAGACCAGAAAAGCCTTTATTTAAACAGACTGTGTCCTTCATAGGTGACATCCTTCCTCGTATCTCCACTGCGAAACCCTAAAGCTCATGGGCTTAGAGATATGGCGAGCGCTCCAGGCTCATCTTCGCGTCCTTTCGGTCCCCTCCTAGGGGACTGGGCGAGCTGCTCTGTTTCCCATCTTCAACTGCGCGACCTCGAGGTGCATGGGTACCTTCCCCACTCAGATCTGACACCCACCCGTGCTGGGTTAACTTCCGCAAAGGGCGAGGCTTTCGCGGAAAACTTCCCCACCCCTGAAGGGGAAGAGAGAGTTTGTTTCGTCTCTTTCCTTTTGCGAGGCCTAGGATTCCCCATCCACCCCTTCTTGAGGGGCCTGCTAGAGTTCTACGGTCTTCAGCTCCATCATCTCACCCCTGGCTCAATCCTCCATATCTCAGGCTCCGTGGCCCTCTGTGAGATGTTTCTGGGCTACGAGCCTCAGTTTGATTTGTGGCGGAAACATTTTTGCCTCGTTCCCCAAACTAGAGGAGGGAATCTCCGGGAAGTGGGCGGAGCCGAGGTATGGCGCATAGCCGGGACGGGGTACCCCATTGGGACCCCGAAGAAAGAGTCCAACGAGTGGTCTTCGGAGTGGTTTTATATCGAGGATGTGCCTTCATTTGGTCCAGCTCGGAGGGGTTTACCCGAGTACTTCGAGGCCCCCTTAAAGAAGCGATTCAACTGGCGGCCTAGGAGTTCCTCTCAAGAGGAAAGCGCCGAGGTAAAACGCATGTCAACCAAGGTGAAGCTGCTAGCGCACAACAAGCTGACCATCATCAACGTGATGGCCACGGCGATTTCCCGATGCGTTCAGCCGCCCCAACAGCGAACACGCCCCCTGTGGTGTTACAACGGAACCAACGATACCACCTGTTGCCGTCGGCAAGGACCGGACAATAAGGAGGCTCTGGCCGTCATCCTGGCCAATCTGTTTAAAGGGGAGAAAGGAGAATTCGCCCGCCTGATAGCCAAAGAAGGCTTTTCTAGCCACAACCCCATCAAATGGGTAGGCTATACTTAAACCTCTGAATTCCAGACGCTTATTCTTGATTCTAACATCGGAAACCTTCCGTTTTTCCTTAACAGAGTTGGAGGCGTTGGGTCAAGACAGTCAATTGTCTCGCTCCCCAGCCAGAGAATTATGATCGGGATGATGATCCCGGATTCCATGATGACTCGGAGACTTCACTGATCTTTGAGGACGGGGTCTATTATCAGGAGAGCGTTGAAGAACACAGAGTGGCCCTTATGGCCGATTACCCCCGGAGCCTTGCCCCTTCGACCACGAGCAAGAAGAAATCTTCATCCCAGAAGGAACGTAAGCCTCCTGCCACTCCAAACATGCCGACCACTACCCCCAAGGGTCGTCGTAATACACGCCGGACATCTTCCAAGACAGCACCTAGAGGACCCCACGCCAAATGCGGGCGGGAGGCCTAAATGGGGGGTGGCGGCAGAAAACGCCTCGCCCGTGCCCCCACCAAAAGTTATTTGATCCAGCTCCATCTTTCCGCTATTGTTAATATGATTAATTATAATTTCTTTCACCGGGATACTCAGGAGGCGAGTGGATCAGCCTGAAGACGTCATCGGGGTGGCGGACGACCATAATCCCCCCGAACCCTTGGTCCCCGCAGGAGCTGAAGCGGAAGTCCTTGTAGCAGATCAACTTCCCGAAGACTCCGGGGGAGTCTCGGTTACCAATTCCGAGGTCGAGAGCACGATGAATCATCAGCATCGGAAAGAGTCCTTGCGCCATACGGCATTTTCTGATCAACAGTTCAATGCTCTCAGTTCCGTGGATGCTCACCTCGGAGCACCCCGGGCAGGGCTCGAAGGAGCCGCCCGAATAATGTCTTCCATTATGCAAGTAACTGGTTGGTTTTGACAACCGAATATAGGTCCCAATCCCATAGCCCCCAGACCTTGATTTGGTCGGCGCGGCCGAATTAAGGGTCTAAGCGTTGTGCTGCTTTGTGCAGGTTTTAAGACAGCAAAACGAGAATTTGTCCCAGGATCTAGAATCCAGTCGGACAGAGCTAAGGGCTGTGAAAGCCGAATTGGAGGAGGTGAAAAAGTTCACCAGAGAAGCACATTGTAAGTAAAATGTGTGCTTTGTTAAGTGCTGATAAAAATGGGAAAGCCGTCTCTAACGACATTTTGTGGTGTAGCAGCTGAATCCCTAGGCCAGATGCAAAAGGATCTTGATGCGTCTCGTGAGGCTCAGCGGTATGCCGAGTCTCAGCTTGAGTTGAATGTCCCCGTGTTGGAGCGATATTGTGAGGAAACACGTCAGCTCAAAGGGGAAAACCAACGCCAAGCCCAAGAAGTTCAGAGCCTGAAGAATCAATTGGCACAGACCCAAGAGGACAACCAGAGAGTGAAAGGCGGCATGTTCTGTAAGTAAATTTCTAACCTGGAGTGCCAGAAATTTATCCTTTGATGTGGCGTCTAAGTAATGTGCCCGTTGTCATGCGTAGGCCGCTTAACTGGTCGTACGGAAGAAGAGATCGGTTCCTTTGGTGGGGATCTGTTGAAGGAGCTGGCCGTAATGCACGAGCGAGCTAGGAAGGTCATGAGGTGCGTGATAAGGGCGCTCTGGCCGGCAGAGACACCTCCACAAGGGATGCTTGAACTCGCGGAGCGATTTAGGGGAGCCCGAGGCCGTTTTGAGTTGTGGAAGACGTGCACCTGTCGAGAGGGAGCTCGGGAGGCGTGGGCCATGGTGAAGACCCGCTTCACCAAGCTCAACCCAGAGAACCTGGCCCGGGTTGGGCCAGCGGGGCCCGACGGGTAGGCAATTCGCCTTCACCTGGTCTATGATCAAGTCATGCCATCTGCTCGTCTCTCGCAAGAGGACTGCTCTTTGGACGTCCTTATAAATGGTCTCGACCGAACTGCTTAATATGTTGGTTCTACGTACCTATGTACTTAACACCTTATTAGTTTCGTCCGTGTTATAAACGTTGTCTTGACCTGGCCATCGGCTTCTGCCTCCCCTGTCAATGACTGGAGAGTGTTCCTTGTTGTATGTCCTGGAGTAGCAGGAGATTGTTTTTGGCCATGTGGTTTGAACAGACGAAACGCACACTGGAGGGGTATGTTATATTACTGTTTATTGTAAGAAACATCTTCCGGAGAAAATAGTTCCTTAATGGGTTCCTTTCTTCGGGTTTCCGTGTTGACCGCAGATGTCCTAACTATGTACCCGAAACCGGGCAAGTAGGAGCTGTATCATGAGAGAAATCGAGATTGGCGGTGGAGACCGCTTATCACAGCTTTCCTCGTCGTAGCCGATCAAGTTGCTTCTTAAGAGTGCTACCCTTTGGCTTCACCCATCTGAGGTACGTGCCCGGATGACCCGGTCATAACAATCGCAGAGGTGCTCCCTTTACCCTCTATCCGAACATTCGGGAACATAGAGGGTAATCACAGGAGCAAGGCAACCTGGTTTGGCAAGAAACTTAAGTACAATTGATGCATACAGTGGCGTACGGATGATCATGGAAGAATGCGTATGGCGTAAAAAATATAACTAGTTCGCTTTTTAAAGAAGCCCCCAGGCATTGCCGGGTGTGATAGCCATGTATCAACAGAGAATTAGTTATAGTTCGGTTAAGACGATCATAACTTAGGAGAATCTAAGCAACCCTATGAGAAGAAAATAGAAAAAACTTATAAAAATGCGGGTATAGGGGATTTTGTGAAGGGGGACGACGTCGGTCTATCCATAGAAGCGTCAAAGACGAGCTGCGTTCCATGAGTTTGGCTCGAGGCAGCTATCCTGAGGGTTGCGGAGGCGGTAAGCCCCTCCTGTCAACACTTCGTCGATTACGAAGGGTCCCTCCCATTTGGGTTTGAGATTATGCTTCTGCTTCTCGGGAAGTCGTAACACTAGTTCGCCCACGTTATATGTCTTTGCCCGTACCTTCCTTCTTTGACGCCAAGCTTGCTGCTGGTAGAAGGCGAACCGAGCTCGGGCTATGTCGCGTTCCCCCTCCAGGGCGTCCAAGTCGTCCTGCCGATCCAGCTCGGCCTCCTTTTCTTCATACATGCGCACCCTAGGAGCGTCGTGAATGATGTCACACGGTAGGACTGCTTCGGCGCCATATACCATGAAGAACGGCGTGTACCCAGTTGATCTGTTCGGGGTTGTGCGTAATCCCCATAGTACGGAGTCGAGCTCCTCCACCCAATGGCAGTCGGATTCTTCAAGAGATCTGACCAGGCGGGGTTTGATGCCGCTCATGATGAGACCGTTGGCCTGTTCGACTTGCCCATTGGTCTGCGGATGATACACTGAGGCATAGTTGAGCTTGATGCCTAGGTTAGCACACCAGTCCTTTACCTCCTGTGCTGTGAAGTTTGACCCATTGTCCGTTATTATGCTATGGGGTACATCGTATCGGTGTATCACTCCGGATATAAAGTCGATGACTGGTCTGGATTTGGCCGAGCTTACTGGTTTTGCTTCAATCCATTTGGTGAACTTGTCGACCATAACGAGGAGGTATTTCTTTTTCTTGGTTCCCCCTTTAAGTGGTCCAACCATGTCCAGCCCACAGACCGCGAAAGGCTAGGTGATCGGAATTGTCCGATGATCTGTTGGGGGCATGTGACTTTGGTTTGCGAATAGCTGACATCCCACGCAACGCTGGATGAGTGTCCGGGCGTCTGCTCGGGCAGTGGGCCAGAAGAACCCGGCCCGAAAGGCCTTGCTTACCAGGACCCTTGCTACCACGTGGTGGCCTCCCATGCCAGCATGTACCTCGGCTTGGAGCTCCCTCCTTTCTTCTTCAGAGATGCACCATTGGAGTACCCCCGTGGTGCTTTGCTTGTATAGCTCACCCTCGTGCACTTTGTAGGCTTTCGATCGACGCATTATGCGTCATGCCTCAGTTTGGTCGTCGGGGAGTTCCTTACACAGAAGGTAGGCCAGGAAGGGCTCGGTCCATGGTGCGATTACGGCCAAGACCTCATGAGCCGAAGGTGTTTCTTCAACGGTAGACCCACCGATTATTTGCTCGTCCGGTTCGGGAGTGGGAGGGGACACCTGTTCCGCACCGTTTGTCCCTATGCTGGTATTCTCGTCCTGCCATACTACGGGTGGCTTGAAGAGCCTCTCTAGGAATATGCTCTTGGGGACGGGGTCGCGCTTTGTGCCCAGACGGACAAGGACGTCGACGGCTTGATTGCTGTCTCCGGAGACGTGGTGGAACTCTAGTCCCTCGAATCGTGCGGAAATTTTTAGTATGGTGTTTCTATATGCCGCCATTTTGGGATTTTTAGCATCGAATTCGCCATTGATTTGTGATATAGCAAGGTTCAAGTCTCCTCGTACTTCAAGACGTTGTATCCCCATTGACGCCGCCATACGTAATCCATGCAGCAGTGCTTCGTATTCTGCCGTGTTGTTTGAGTCTGCATACATGATTTGAAGCACGTATCGGATGTTGTCTCCGGTGGGGGATGTGAGGATAATTCCATCCCCCAGTCTGGCCAGGGTTTTAGATCCGTCAAAGTACATTCTCCAATGGGTGTAAGTGTTGTACTCTCGAGGGATTTCGGCTTCTGTCCACTCGGCGAGGAAGTCGGCCAACACCTGGGATTTAATAGCTTGACGTGGCTTGTAGGTGATTTCGAACGGAAGAAGTTCGATGGCCCATTTGGCTATACGGCCGGTGGCGTCTCTGTTGTTGATCATGTCATTGAGGGGTACCTCGGATGTCACGGTGACCGTACACTCTTGAAAATAGTGGCGGAGCTTGCGTGATGCCATATATACCGTGTATGCTATCTTCTGACAGTGCGGGTATCTACATTTGCACGGAGTGAGTACCTAGGATACGTAGTAGACCAGCTTTTGTACTCGGAGTTTGTGATCCTCGGCTTCCCGTTCTACGACGAGGACCGCGCTAACCACCTGGTTGGTGGCCGAGATGTATAATAACATCGGTTCCCCGGTGCCAGGTGTTGCTAGGGTGGGGTTGCTGGCGAGCAGCGTTTTGATTTCCTCCAGGGCGCTTGCTGCTTCGTCGGTCCATTTGAAGTTCTTGGTCCGTTTGAGTAGCCTATAGAGGGGCAGGGCTCAAGGCCGTGATGCATCCTCCTAGTCTTTGGACATGCTTTAGCTGTGTTGGGACAGCGAGTTGGGATAGGGCTCAAATTTTAGCGGGGTTGGCCTCTATTCCCCTATGTGAGACGATAAATCCGAGTAGTTTACCGACCGGGACTCCGAAGACACACTTGTCCGGATTAAGTCGTATGTCGTATTCTCGTGGACTGGTGAATGTTTGCCTGAGGTCGTCGATCAATTGATCGGCATGTTTAGTCTTGATGACCACATCGTCCACGTAGGCTTCAACTGTTTTTCCGATTTGCTTTGCGAGGCATGTTTGAATCATGCGCTCGTATGTTGCACTTGCATTCTTTAACCCGAAAGGCATTGTGTTAAAACAGAATGGTCAATAGGGGTGATGAACGTGGTTGCAGCTTGATCGGATTCCTTCATTTTTATCTGATGGTATCCGGAGTAGGCGTCGAGGAAGCATAGCGAGTCATGTCCGGCCTTGCATCAATGATCTGGTCTATGCGGGGTAACGGAAAGGGATCTTTAGGGCAGGCTTTATAGAGGTCTTTGAAATCGATGCATAGCCGCCAAGATTTGTCCTTCTTGGGTACCATGACCAGGTTTGCTAACCACTTGGGATGTTTGATTTCCCTGATAAATCTGCCTTCGAGTAATTTGGCGAGTTCTTCGCCCATAGCTTGACGCTTTGGTTCAGAGAATCGGCGCAGGGTCTGTTTGACAGGCTTGAAACCTTCCATTATATTCAGGATGTGTTCTGCCAGCCCCCGTGGGATCCCCGGCATATCTAAGGGATGCCAGGCGAATATGTCCCAGTTTTCGCAAAGGAATGCGCGTAGAGCTTCGTCGATTATGGGGTCTAGCTGAGCTCCAACGGACGCTGTTTTGTTAGGATCCGTTGGATAGACCTGGAATTTGATGATTTCGTCCGCCGACTTGAAGGAGGTAGACTTCGGTCGCTTTCCGACGACCACGTTGTCCTTGTCCACAATGGAGCGGAGTGTGGTTAGTTCTTCTGCGGCGAGGGTCTCAGCTAGTACCTCGAGGGCGAGGGATGCTATTTTATTTTCAGCCCGGAGAGCTCTATTGGGGTCGCTAGAGACTGTGAGCACGCCGTTGGGTCCTGGCATTTTAAGTTTCATGTACCCGTAATGTGGTACTGCCTGAAATCTTGTGAAGGCGTCACGTCCTAGGAGGGCGTGGTAGCCGCTGTGAAAAGGAACGATATGGAAAAGAAGTTCCTCGAATTTGTAGTTTTTGGGTGAGCCGAACACTACATCGAGTGATACTCGTCCGGTACAACGTGCTTCTCTTCCTGGGACAATCCCTCGGAAGGTGGTGTTGCTGCGTTCGATGCGTGATCTATCGAACTGCATATTGTCCAACGTGTCCTCGTAGATGAGGTTTAGGCCGCTGCCGCCGTCCATTAGTACTTTGTTCAATCTGAACCCATCTACTATGGGGTTTAAAACCAGGGCGGCAGGTGTCCTTTCTATGTTGGATATCGGTTGGTCTGCTTCACCAAAGGTAATTGGAGTATCGGCCCATGAGTTTGCAGCCGCAACATGGTGAATATGGTGGAGCTCTCAAAGAGCCCATTTCTGTTGATTCTTCGAAGAGAATGTTTCGTAGATCATTAGGACCTCTGCGTTATGCTCGGGTAATGCTGCCGACCTAGTGTTTGGAATTGGAGCCCTTAGTATGCTTTCTCCGCTCTTCGCGACTTGTCTGACGACCCAACATTCCCGAAGGCCGTGGGTTGGGTTTTTGTTTAACCGGACCGAGTGTATTGGACATGGTCTTTCCAGTAGCCTGTCGAGGACCATTCTAACTCGTGTCTGGGTTTTATTCCTTTTCTCGGTGGGCTCGGATGTTGCCGGCCGTCGCGGAGGTGCGCGGCTTCTCCGGATTCCTTCATGTTGTTCAGACCGGAATGACTCCGTGTTCAATCGCTGTAGTTACCAAGTGCTCTCCATGGCGCAATATTTGTGCACCATGTCAGATAGCGTGGCGAGAGTATGAGTTCGGCACCGGGCTAGGGCGTTAAGGATTCCCTCATCACAACAGTTCTATTGGAAGGCATTGATTATGTCCTGTTCGCTGCAATCCCTTGTTGCGTTCTTCTTAAGAAGGAATCTGGCCCAGAAGTGATGGACTGATTCCCCCGGCCATTGTTTGACCTCTAGCAGGCCCCTTGAGCCGGACCTTGTAGCGTCTATCGAAGGGCGCCTGAGTTGGGTGGTGGACGGGTTAGAATTTCGTATTCCTCCCGGATGTAAATCCGTGATTTCGCCGGTTGTGCACCGTGTCCTAGTGGGGTTTAATGTGGCTGGCTCGGGATCCGAGGCCTCCATAGGACTTGGTAGCGATGGTTTTGAATTATGTCCTAATTGAATATCGGGGCCAGCTCCAGCTCTGGGCTCCCAGGAGGGCACGTGTGATCGGCGATTGGGGTGTAAACCGTTCTTAGCTCCGGCAGCTGGGGCGGATAGCCCCTAGCCGGGCACTCAACAATGGCGACCAGATGCGTGACGGGCGGGGTACGGATTTCCCGGTCATCGGATCTAAGTCCGATCCGATCATAGATCATAGCCTGGTCATTGGCCATGCTCATGGCTTGGATCTGGCAGAGCAGCCCGCGTAAGAACGGGATCCTGGCGGGGTCTTCGTTGTTCCAATACTCGGAGTCATTCCGGGATACTACTCCCATGGGGTTCCCCGAGGGCACCTCCGAGTTAAGTTCGGCCGGGGCAGATCGGGGTATGCTGGACGGGCCAGGCTTGAGGGCCGGACCGGGGATGATGCCCCTCCTGGTATCGGGGCTTGCATGCCCTCCATCAGGGACCTTAGGACCTCTGGACTTTGCAAAAAGAGCCAGGGGTTTCATGGGCGCTAGGTTCCCCTGGGGGTCGGTCGTGAACTCGAGGCTCCCGAACCTGAACTCCTGGCGAGGGGTGAAGCGCTTGACCCGACAGAGGGGGCCGGTCTGGCTGGGTGTGGTGGTTGATGCCATCGAGTGCGATAACCTGTGCAAGGAGTTGGATGCCCCCGCCACAGACTTCTTCGCCGATGACTGGATGCCCCATCGACCTTTCTAGCGATCTCATAGCAGAACTCTCAATGAAAGCACCAATGTCGGTGTCAAAACCGGCAGATCTCGGGTAGGGGTCCCGAACTGTGGACCTTAGATCGATGGGTAACAAGGGACGAAGGAGACAATGTTTACCCAGGTTCAGGCCCTCGTGAGGAGGTAAAACCCTACGTCCTGCTTGATTGTATTGATGTGTATGGAGATTACAGAGTTGATCTACCTCGTGATCGTCTAAGCTAAACCCTAGATGAGTTCACCTGTCCTCTACGAATGAGGACCCTCCGGTTTATATAGACACCGGGGGTCCCTAGGGTTACACACAACCGACCTAATACAAGGAATAGATACATAGATTCTAACTTCATAACTTGGACGCCACGCCATTCTCCAGAGCTTTCCTTCCTGGACATAGGATCATTCATAGTTTGGCCTTCGACAGAACGGCCTAACAAGTCGGCCCATGAGAGATGAGCCGACGGCCCGAGGACCCCTTAGTCCCGGACTCCCTCAGCATGTTCATTACCAGACTGGGTCTCGGCATCAGAGATAGAAACATCATTATGGATCACAGTAGGTGTTTTTGTAACAGGTTCACTAGGAGCATGCAAGTTCCTATCATTTTTCTTTTTCTTTTTCTTATTAGAGGAACTAGGTGCATCAACATTAATTCTCTGGGAATCATGTTCTATTCTTTTAGGATGACCTTCCGGATAGAGAGGTTCTTGGGTCATACGACCTCCCCTAGTCATTACTCTAACATCATGATCATTCATGTTATTGTTCATTTCCGTAAGCAAATCATTTTGTGACTTAGCAACTTGGTCTAGTTGGGTGTGAACCATAGAAGCATGTTTACCTAGACCTTTTACATCATTAGCAATTCTAAACATCAAGTCACTTAAGCGGTCTATCATCATGGCATTACGTCTCAATTGATCCTTAACATAGTTATTGAAGTGTTCTTGCTTAACAACGTAATTGTCATATTCATCCATGCATTGTTCAGGAGTCTTAGTGCAAGGTATATCAGTTTCACTAAAGTAACGGAGAGAGTTTACCTCTACTACCCGTGTCGGGGTATCAAGTCCATGTATTTCTTCAATAGGTGGTAGTTTCTTGATATCCTCAATTTTAATACCTTCTCCTTCATATATCTTTTTGCTTCTTGCATATCTTTAGGGTTGAGGAATAGAATACATCTCTTCTTTTGAATAGGTTCCGGAGGTGGTTCAGGAAGCATCCAATCATCGGCATTTGGCAATATGTTATTCAATAATTCTTCAGCTTGGCTGACAGTTCTTTCCCTGAAAACACAACCAGCAAAAGTATCTAGAAAGTCCCTAGAAGCATCGGTTAGTCCATTATAAAAGATCGAAAATTTCATTTTTCTTAAGAGGACAATCAGGCAAAGCTCTAAGTAACCGAAGAAGCCCCCCCCCCCAAGCTTGAGGGAGATTCTCTTCTTCAATTTGCCTCGCCGCTCCGATGTCTTCCTCAAGCCAAGCTCTTCCTCCGCCTCGCCACTCCGATGTCTGATGCACGCCGAGCTCACGCCGAGCGACGCGCTGCCCGCGTCGCCCAGACGGCGCCCGTGGGCCGCGCCGCCGCGTGCCGGTCCCCCTCACCTGTGGCCAACGCCGCCACGAGCCCGGAGGCCCACGAGCAACAAGACTTCTCCCAGCCGGTCACCGCGCGGCGCGACGGCCACACCGCCACTCCATCGATCGTTCCGGCTACCGGGTCGTCCTCCCACGTTCGGTCCAGGCCGCCGCACGGCTCGGGCGCACTCGCCATGGCGCACGAGCTGCTCCGCTACCGCCCTGCCCCCGAACACTACGACAACTAGCTTCGGCACATCACGGAGCTCGTCAGTGCTGCCAGCGACGCTTCGGCGCTCTCCTACTCGTTTCGACCCCAGCCCTCTCTGGCAGATGACGTGGCCCATGACGCGCCGCCACCTCCTCCACAACGCGACGTCGACCCCGAGCCCAGGCGTGAAGCGCGCCCGCGCGACCGGCCCCTCGAACCGCAGGAAAGGGCGAGAGATGAAGTAAGCTGCCAGGTGGTGCCCCGGCCGCGCGTCACCGCGCATGTGCTCCCCGCGCTACCGAACCAGCGTCGCGACCGGGCACCGCTTGATGTGGCCCCTCAGGAGCGTCAAGACCAGGTCCCTCCCGCACACGAAGCACCCGTCGAGCCGGTGGGGTGCCACGCCATCGCCCCGGAGCTCCATCCAACCAAGTGGCCCTGCAAGTTCAAGCCTGACCTACCCCCTCGCTATGACGGCACCATGGATCCTGCCGAGTTCCTACAGCTCTACGCGCTGAGCATCCGGGCGGCCGGTGGAGACGACAAGGTCATGGCGTGCTGGTTCCCCGTGGCACTCAAGGGCGGCGCGCTCTCCTGGCTCCTCAACCTCCCAGAGGGGTCCATCACCTCCTGGGACGACCTGCGCAAGTGCTTCGTTGCCAACTTCCAAGGTACCCGCGACCGCACGCTCACCGTGAACGACCTGCGGCGTGTGAAGCAGCAGGAGGGAGAGACCCTGCTGGTATGTCTCCATCGTATCTACTTTTCCAAACTCTTTTGCCCTTGTTTTGGACTCTAATTTGCATGATTTGAATGGAACTAACCCGGACTGGCGCTGTTTTCAGCAGAATTGCCTTGGTGTTATTTTTGTCCAGAAATAAAAGTTCTCAGATTGACCTGAAAATTTACGGAGAATATTTTTGGAATTAATAAAAAATACTGGCGAATGAATCAACCGAAGGGGGTCCACCAACTGGCCCTAGGGCGCGCCCCCTGTCTTGTGGGCCCCTGGAGCTCCGCCGACCTCAACTCCAACTCTATATATTCCTATTCGGGGAGAAAAAATCAGAGAGAAGAGTTCATCGCGTTTCACGATACGGAGCCACCGCCACCTCCTGTTCTTCCTCGGGAGGGTAGATCTGGAGTCTGATTTGGGCTCCAGAGAGGGGAAATCGACGCCGTCGTCATCACCAACCATCCTTCATCACCAATTTCAAGATGCTCTCCACCGTTCGTGAGTAATTCCATCGTAGACATGCTGGACAGTGATGGGTTGGATGAGATATACCATGTAATCGAGTTAGTTTTGTTAGGGTTTGATCCCTAGTATCCACTATGTTCTGAGATTGATGTTGCTATGACTTTGCTATGCTTAATGCTTGTCACTAGGGCCCGAGTGCCATGATTTCAGATATGAACCTATTATGTTTTCATGAATATATATGTATTCTTGATCCTATATTGAAAGTTGTAAACACCTATTACGAGTTATGATCCGCATCCCCCGGGGTGACAATAACTGGGATTCTTTCCGGTGATTACCGTAGTTTGAGGAGTTCATGTATTCACTAAGTGCTAATGCTTTGGTCTGGTTCTCTATTAAAAGGAGGCCTTAATATCCCTTAGTTTCCATTAGGACCCCGCTGCCACGGGAGGGTAGGACAAAAGATGTCATGCAAGTTCTTTTCCATAAGCACGTATGACTATATATGGAATACATGCTTACATTACATTGATGAATTGGAGCTAGTTCTGTATCACCCTATGTTATAACTGTTGCATGATGAATGCCATCCGACATAATTATCCATCACTGATCCATTGCCTACGAGCTTTTCACATATTGATCTTTGCTAAGTTAGTTTTCTGTTGCTACTGTTACAATCAGTACAAAACTGCTACTGTCATGTTTGCCATCGTTACCGTTACTTCCATACTACTTTGCTACTAAATACTTTGCTACAGATATTAAGTCTTTCAGGTGTGGTTGAATTGACAACACAGCTGCTAATACTCGAGAATATTCTTTGGCTCCCCTTGTGTCGAATCAATAAATTTGGGTTGAATACTCTACCCTCGAAAACTGTTGCGATCCCCTATACTTGTGGGTTATCACCTGCACAAATTCATACAGCGCTTCACGACCACCCGCCTCAAGATCTCGAGGGCGTCGGACGAGGCTATCATCTCCGCATTCACCGACGGCATCACGGACCTCAAGATGAAGGAGGAGCTCGCCATGAACGATGAACTGTGCTCAGCCCTGGAGATGTTCAACCTGGCGAACAAGTGCCCCAAGGCCGAGGAGGGTCGCCTTTCGCTCCGCGAGCCTCCGGCGGCAGAGCCAGAGGACAAGAAGACCAAGACCAAGGAGGCGAAGCGCAAGGCCCCCGCGGTGCTTGCAGCTGAGCCTGAGGCGAAGCGCAGCCCAGGCGAAGAACCCCACGCAGGAGGGCGGCCGTCCTGCATCTTCCACGGCACCAACAACCATGACACCATCGATTGTCAGGAGCTCAGGCTGGTCCGCGACGAGCACTTCGGCTGGCGTCCTAGACGCGTGGACCGTGGCTTCGGACGCGGCGGAGGCCGTTGGGACAACCGGGAACCGCATCAGGAGTGGCGAGACCGGCCTCGGGAGGACCGCTGGCGCAATCAAGCTCGGGAGGACCGCTGGCGCGACGACCCTCCGGAGGGGTCACGCCGTGGTCAGCCTCGTGAGGCCCGTCCTCGTGAGGCCGGCCTACCGCCACTACCGCCGCCACCCAGAAAGAAGGAAGAGGACAGGCAAGATGATGGGGCTGGGGGCTTCCAGGAGCTTAGGGCGATAGCCTGTATCCTGGGCGGCGCCCAAGCCCCGGCATCGAACCGCATCTTGAAGCAGTTCACGCGGGAGGTGAACGCAGCCCTCCCGAAGCCTGAAGCCATGCGCCCCCTCAAGTGGTCCCAGACCGCAATCACCTTCGACTCAAAGGATCAGCTCACGTGCTCGTCCATGGCCGGCACGCTCCCCATGTTGTGCACTCCGACCATCAGCAACGTCCTCGTCACCAAGACCCGCATCGACAGTGGAGCGGGGCTCAATGTTCTCTCCATTGAGACCTTCGAGACGCTCCAAGTACTGTATGACCAGCTCATGCCGACCAAACCCTTCTCAGGAGTCACTGACGGGTCCACCGTCCCCATTGGGCAAGTGTGCCTGCCCGTCACCTTCGGCGGACGCAAGAACTACCACACCGAGATCATCGTCTTCGACGTCGCACACATCCTCCTCCCGTACAACGCAATCCATGGGTACCCGGCCCTCGCCAAGTTCATGGCGGTGACTCACCATGGCTACAACGTCCTCAAGATGCCAGGGAGTGGCGGCGTCATCACCGTCGCCTGCGATGAGAAGGATGCCGTCTGCTCCCTCGAGCGTGCTTACCGCGCCGCGGCGGCCGAGCGCTCGGATGACGAAGAGGATGCCCTGTCTCGTGAGGATGCACGGAAGAAGAAGAAGCAGCTCCTCCCCGCAGGGCGCCAGGGGGCTGGGACCTCCAAGGACGGCGCCTCAGGCTCTGTGTCCGGGGACGGGGCCCCACCCTCCGTCGCATAGGAAAGCACGCTCGGCGCCCCCCTTGGGTCTGGCTCGGGGGCTTCCATCCGGGGAGCCTCCGGCCTGGCCGGTGAGACAAGGGAGGCGCTCGGGCACAACCTGAAGGCGCGTCATGACGCGCGTCTGCCTGAGCCAGGAGCACGGCGCGAGGCGCCGAGCTCGCAAGAGTCCGTCATCAGAGCGATCGAGGAGCTTCAGGAGGCACAGGCCATATGAGGCGGGAGCTGCCCTGCACCACCAAACGCAGCCGCCATCGTCGGCCCGGTCGACAAGCCGCGCATCTGCGTCAACGCGCTCGCGATCAACGGGCCGCGTCCCAGGGCCTCTTTTGGCCGACGTATGCCGATCGTGGATGGGTCTACCCGCACAACAACGTCTGCATGCCCTTCGGCATGGTGAACGCAGGTGCCACGTACCAGCGCCTTGCCCGGGCCATGCTCGCACCTTGCCTAGCGAGGCACGGCGAGGAGTTGGAGAAGATGCTCGGACCGAGCAGGGGTCCCGAGCCCCGGGAGTCGACGGGCCCGTGAGGGTCACGCTCACGGAGGTGCAAGATCAGGCTACGACGGCAGCTTCGACTCTTTAGCGGGCGGCCGCCAGGTGATTTTTTGGATTGTGCCAGGTAACTTTTTGGTACGTCTCCATCGTATCTACTTTTCCAAACTCTTTTGCCCTTGTTTTGGACTCTAATTTGCATGATTTGAATGGAACTAACCCGGACTGGCGCTGTTTTCAGCAGAATTGCCTTGGTGTTATTTTTGTGCAGAAATAAAAGTTCTCGGATTGACCTGAAAATTTACAGAGAATATTTTTGGAATTAATAAAAATACTGGCGAGAGAATCAACCGAAGGGGGTCCACCACCTGGCCACAAGCCAGGGGGGCGCCCCCCCCCTAGGGCATGCCCCCCTGTCTTGTGGGCCCCCTGGAGCTCCGCCGACCTCAACTCCAACTCTATATATTCCTATTCAGGGAGAAAAAAATCAGAGAGAAGAGTTCATCGCGTTTCACGATACGGAGCCGCCGCCACCTCCTGTTCTTCCTCGGGAGGGTAGATCTGGAGTCTGATTTGGGCTCCGGAGAGGGGAAATCGACGCCGTCGTCATCACCAACCATCCTTCATCACCAATTTCATGATGCTCTCCGCCGTTCATGAGTAATTCCATCGTAGGCTTGCTGGACGGTGATGGGTTGGATGAGATCTACCATGTAATCGAGTTAGTTTCGTTAGGGTTTGATCCCTAGTATCCACTATGTTCTGAGATTGATGTTGCTATGACTTTGCTATGCTTAATGCTTGTCACTAGGGTCCGAGTGCCATGATTTCAGATCTGAACCTATTATGTTTTCATGAATATATATGTGTTCTTGATCCTATCTTGCAAGTTGTAGACACCAATTACGAGTTATGATCCGCATCCCCCAGGGTGACAATAACTGGGATTCTTTCCGGTGATTACCGTAGTTTGAGGAGTTCATGTATTCACTAAGTGCAAATGCTTTGGTCCGGTTCTCTATTAAAAGGAGGCCTTAATATCCCTTAGTTTCCATTAGGACCCCGCTGCCATGGGAGGGTAGGACAAAAGATGTCATGCAAGTTCTTTTCCATAAGCACGTATGACTATATATGGAATACATGCCTACATTACATTGATGAATTGGAGCTAGTTCTGTATCACCCTGTGTTATAACTATTGCATAATGAATGCCATCCAACATAATTATCCATCACTGATCTGTTGCCTACGAGCTTTTCACATATTGATCTTTGCTAAGTTACTTTTCTATTGCTACTGTTACAATCTCTACAAAACTGCTACTGTCACGTTTGCCATCGTTACCGTAATTCCATACTACTTTGCTACTAAATAATTTGCTACAGATATTAAGTCTTTCAGGTGTGGTTGAATTGAAAACTCAGCTGTTAATACTCGAGAATATTCTTTGGCTCCCCTTGTGTCGAATCAATAAATTTGGGTTGAATACTCTACCCTCGAAAACTGTTGCGATCCCCTATACTTGTGGGTTATCAAGACCTTTTTCTGGCGCCGTTGCCGGGGAGCATAGCTCTATTCTCTAAGTCACTTGGGATTTATATCTGTTGATCACTATGAAGAATCTGAAAGACCCAAAAATCAAGATCTATCCCTCTACTACGAGGGGAGGTAAGGAACTGCCATCTAGCTCTGCACTTGATTCACCTTCTGTTATGAGTAAACTTGCGACACCACCACCTGCTAGTAATTCTGATATGTCGCAAGTAATTGATGATGCCACTTCTGCTATGCATGATGCTTATGATGATACTTTGCTTGATAATACTGTGCCACTGGGTGAATTTCTTGATGAACAAATTGCTAGAGTCAATGCTGAAACTGATGATATTTTTGAATCTGATGAAATTATTGAAACTGAACACTATGAGACACCTGCTAGACCTTGCTCTCCTAGATATGAATTTCCTAATATACCTAAGGGTTATGTTATGGAAGGAGTGGTAGCTGGGGACTTTCTTGCTTGTAAGGATAGAGACGATCTTAAGAAATTACTATGCAAGTGGAAGGAAAAATCTTTGAATGCTAGAATGCAATATGATCCTAAGTTTGCTACTTCACATATCTTTGTTACTGATAAGGATTATGAATTCTCTGTCGATCCTGAGTTAATTACTTTGGTTGAATCTGATCCTTTCCATGGTTATGAATCTGAAACTGTTGTGGCACATCTTACTAAATTGAATGATATAGCCACCCTATTCACTCATGAGGAAAAAAATTGCTATTACTATATTCTTAAGTTGTTTCCTTTCTCATTAAAGGGTGATGCTAAGATATGGTTTAATTCTCTTGCTCCTGGTTGTGTGCGTAGTCCCTAGGATATGATATACTACTTCTCTGAAAAATATTTTCCTGCCCATAAGAAACAAGCTGCCTTGTAGGAAATATTTAACATTGTGCAAATTGAAGAAGAGAGTCTCCCACAAGCTTGGGGGAGGCTTCTCCAATTACTTAATGCTTTGCCTGATCATCCTCTCAAAAAAACGAAATACTTGATATCTTTTATAATGGACTAACCGATGCTTCTAGGGACCACCTAGATAGTTGTGCTGGTTGTGTTTTCTGGGAACGAACTGTTGTCGTCGTTTTGTCATGGCAGATGCCATGGGTAGGCTTATCGAGAGTGGTTGGGGCCAAAGGACGCCGACGGGCTCCGGGAGCGGGGTTAGGCACAAGCGGTGGCGGACATGCGATGTACCCAGGTTCGGGGCCCTCCGAGGGAGGTAACAGCCCTAGTCCTGCTTGGTTGAGCTTAGATAGTGGTGAGGCTACAATAGTGCTCCTAAAGCTGTATGGCTAGAGGAGGAAGAAGGGGCTGGGCTGCCCTTGCTACCTCTCTATGTGCATGTGTGTGTGTGAAGAGAGTTCGACCCCGTTGCATGGGGGAGCCCCGGGGGGTTTTATAGGCCAACCCCCCGGAGTACAATATGAATAAGAGATCTCAGGGGGCCCCAGCCGGCAGCCTCTCCGGCTAGCTGTGGGGCCCCCGGCTGAGGGGTCCCGTCGCTGGCGGGGTCCGCCGGCTGCAGGGTCCCGTCGGGAGCCGGCGGGGCCCACACGGTGGGTTCCTGTGACGGTCACGTCGCGGCACGGGTCGTCCTTCGGGGGCGTCGTCTTGTGGTGACCAGCCGAGGTCAGCGGTATGGCCGGCTGCCCTGTAGCCATGCCGGGGCAGGTAATGGAGTGGTTGGAGGTGTGCCGGCACTGTTGGAAGCCCTGTCGCAGTCGGCCGAGGTCAGCAGTCACTGTGGCCCTGCGCGCCCGTGTGTCAGCGGCCACTGTGGCCACGCCGGGATTGGTCATGGGGGTCTTGTCTTGTCGTCGAACTGATGCGCAGGGAGACGGGACGGGAGCTGGTCCGTCCGAAGGTCAGCAGAAGGGCCGGCCTGGAGGCAGCCGGCCGTGAGCCAGATGACCGGCTCCTTGATCAGCCGGTCGTAGGTGAGCCGGCAACGGACATGCAGTCTCCTTGCCAGCCGGCGGCCCACCAGCCGGCCATGGCCCAGCCGGCTCCGGGCCGGCCGGTGGTGTCGATTTTCTTCGAGCGGGGGGAGGACCCCACAGCTTTGGCCTAGCCGGGGGTAATAACCCCATCAGTAGTCCCCGAAGCCGGCGGCGGCCCATGTCTGCCCGACGAGGGGTAGCCGGCGGCTTCCCTCAGGCGGCGTTTCATCTTCTGTGGAGAGCCGAACGGCTGGGCGAGGCGGCGGCCGCACCCGACGCCTCGGGTTCCGCCGCGCCGCGCCGGGCCCCGCGCCGGGCCGTGGCGCGCCACGCGGGGCGTAGTGAAGCCATGGGGCCCGCACGCGTGGGCAGACGGGACGTCGCACTGGGCCTAGCCTGCTAGGCCACGGGCGTAGCCCAGTAGGCCTCGGGCCGCAGGCCAAGATCTTCTGTGCCTAGACCACGATGGCCGCGGCCCGAGGCGCCCACGATCTTGCGGATATTCCGGGGGAGTGGGCGCAGTTAATCCCCACTTCCCCCAGGCGTCGCCCCTTTATTTAAAGGGGAAGGGCGAGAGGCGGAGGCAGTTACGCCCCTCTCGCCCCCTCCGTTTTCTTCCTCCTTGCCTTTTTCGCTCAGCTTGCGCCGCAGCTCCGACCGCTCGCCGCTCCGCGCCGCCCCGCCGTAGCGATGGCCGACGGCCCTCATGGTAACTGGGGAGGCTCCGTCGTCACGGAGGAGAACATCGCGACGGTCCGCCACGCCAGCATGCTGCCGTCGGAGGAGCGCGTGATCGCCCGCGCTCCAGGCGGCGAGGTGGTGCCCAGACACCAGGCGGGGGCGCACGTCGTCTTCGCCTGTCACTTTCTGTGTGGCTTCGGCCTGCCGGTGAGCCTCTTCTTCCGTCTTCTGATGGACACCTTCGATCTCCAGCTGCACCACCTCGGCCCCAACGCCATTCTCTACATCGCGAGCTTCGTGACCTTGTGCGAGGGGTATCTTGGGATGCTTCCCTTCATGGAGCTCTTCAGGAAGCTCTTTTATCTCAAGGCCCTGAAGAACAAAGACGAGACGCCGTACGCCTGCGAGGGCGCGGTGGTGTGTTGTCGCGGCCCGCATTTTCCCCGCATCGACCTCATCGACTCCGTCAAGGCGTGGAACCGGACGTTCTTCTACTTGAAGAACGCCGACCCGCAGCGGGATTACATCCGGCTGCCGGCGTTCGTCAATGCCCCGTCCACCGGAGTGAACTGGTCGGGGGTCGGCCCACGCGGGGCTGTGCTCGGAGAGCTGGGCCGGCTCCAGATGATGAGGAGGGGAGAGGGGCTCGTTGCCTCTGACCTGGTGGCCGCCTTCATTGCGCGCCGGGTGCTGCCTCTCCAGCTGAGGCCGCACCGGATCTGCGACATGTCCGGCCGGCGGGACCCCTGCCGGGTGTCCACCGTCGAGCTGACGCCGGCCCAATTGGCGACGTGGGTGAATACCATCACAACCTTCAAGTTGGTGCCGGGGACCTGGTCCCTGGGCAAGGAGCCATACAGCCGGCTTAATCCGGCACCCCTGGTACGCCCTGTTGAGGTGAATTTTCTTTTCCTTTTCGGATCTTATCAACCGGTGCCTGACCTCACCCGATGCACTGACCGCAGCTTTTCGTTCAACAGAAAACGCCGGACGGCCCGCACCCCCAGATTTTCGAGGCGGAGCGCGGCGAATCCGACCCCGAGGACTTCGAGACGGGAGCCGGTCCTGAAGAGGGAGGCGACTCCTCGGAAGAGGCTGAGGCGGGAGGTGACCCGGGAGCCGGCGGGTCCCGACCGGCTGGTGAGTTCCTCTTCGGCCCCACGATCAAAGATTGGAGTGATGATGACGACGATGATGATGATGATGATGTCCGGATCCTGGACGCGCCTCCCCCCGCAGTTCAGCGGAGCCCGCGCGGGCGGAGCAAGGAGCGGCCGTCGCACAGCCGGGAGGCCGGGGCCTCCCGTCGGGAGAAGAGGCCGGCTCAGGAGGAGCCGGCGGCCCAACCGCCAGCTCGCAAACGGGTGCAGGCGGTCGCGGTGAAGCCGCCGGTGCGGGCCAAACGGGTCCTTCCTGTCGTCGCCGGGTAGGTCCCTTGGTTCTTGGGGGTGTTTCTTTCAGTTAGTTTTGTGCCGGCAGGCGGCTGAATGCTCGCCTGTTCCAGGGACCCCATCGAGCTCCATGACGTGGAGTCGACGGCCGGCCCGCCGGAGCCCGCGGAGGCCGGCTGCGGAGGCGGCCGTGACTCCGACCGGGGCGGAAGAGACCCGGCCGGGGGGGGGCAAACCCCGAGCCGGCACCGGAGGGGCCCCGGCAGGTGGAGACGGCGGTGATGCCACCCGTCACCGAGCCGGCCGCGGTCGTCGTGCCGGAGGCCCCGGCGGCGCCGGAGGCGGCGCCGGAGCCGGCGCCAGAGGTGCCGGCCACGGAGACGGGAACGCCGGCCGCGGCGACCGTCCCGTCGAGCCGGGAAGGAGAGGAGGCGACGGCGCCGGCCGTGGGGCAGTCGGGGACTGATTCCCGAGCCCTTGTGGTCAGCAATCGCCCCCCGGCAGCCGGTGCCGCGGCGGATGCCGGAGCGAGCGGCGAGGGGAGCTGGTCCAGGAGGACCATGCTGGACGTGATCCAGGACTGGGAGGCGCTGGCCCGCGTCCCAGCCGTCCTGCCTCCGTCGGTCGGCGGCCCGGTCCCGGCGCTCGACGAGCTGGGCAGCGTCCTGGCGCGGTGCCGCGAGGAGCTGGCCAAGTTTGCCGAAGCAGCCGACAACGCCCTGCAGCGCGCAGAGGTAAGCCTTTTTGGTCTTCGTTGAATTTCCAGTGGGGGCGCACAAGCGCACCCACTGGGTGTAGCCCCCGAGATGCGGGCCAGCTGACCGGCTGCAAGGCAGCCTGGCCGGATCTTCCTTTGCGTGTTCTTGACTGGTTTTTTGGAGCAGGCGGGGAACTCCAGGCGGCGGGAGCTCTTTGATGAGGCGGTTGCCATCCACAATCGTGGCAAGCGCGGCTATTACCGTCTGGAGGTGGAGCTAAAGAAGGCATAAGGTACGTCCGTTCCAGTGGGGGCGCGCGAGCGCACCCACTGGGTGTAGCCCCCGAGAGTCGGGCCGGCTGCTCGGCAGCCGGCACGGGTCTTGTGCGTTTTGCTGATTGCGGTCGATGTTTCTGCAGGGGACCTGGATGCCCTGACCTCCATCCGGGAGAAGAGGGATGAGGTGGCCGCCGAGCGGGACCGGCTAGCGCAGAACGTCCAGGCGATCTCCTTGGAGCAGGACCGGATGGCCGGCCTGCTGGTGGACGGGCAGGCGGCCCAAGAGCGCCTGAGGGAGGAGCTGCAGCGGGAGGTGATGGCCAAGGAAAAAGCCGTCAAGGAGGCGGCCGATGCCGCCCAACAGATCGCCGCCCTCGACGTCAAGGTGACCCGCCTTGAGAAGGCGCTTGAGGCGCGCAGCGTCGCCCTTGCCCAGGCGGAGGAGGCGCTGGCACGCGAGAAGGAGGTGGGGCTGCAGTTCGCCATCGAGATGGACGACACCTTTTAGCGTAAGTCTTGATCTTCTTCCCAGCCATCCGTGTTTTTCTTGCCCTTGAGGTGCTTTCTGAATCCAATTTTCCTTTCTTCAGAACGGTTCCCAGAAACCCAGCACTACGCCGAGCGAGTCGTGGCGAGCCACCGGTGGGACCTGCAGCGGCACGGGCGAGGGCGCGAGGAGGACGCCGGCTGGGACGTGGATGAGCTTGGGTTGGCCGTGGAGAACCGGCTGGCCACGATGCGCGACGTCCCGGAACCGGAGCGGGTGGCCCATGAAGGTGCCCTTGTCCGCCGGGCCAACGAGCTTGCCTCATATGTTGACCCAGACGAGCTTCTGCCGGCGCTTGGCGAGGACGGCGAGCCAGTCGCTGAGGACTCCTTCGTCAATCCCCAAGGCCCGGATGACGAGGAGGTCGCCGGTGAGAGCACCGCCTCCAGCACCGACGGTGGCACCGGTGCCACGGAGACCACGGAGGCGGACCCGAAGGCCGCAGCATCTTCCGGGCGGTCCGTCGAGCCGGCTGGCGACGCGCCGGTGGCCTGAGCCGCCCCGCATGTTTACCTGCTTCTTTTGCTGCACATTATGCTTAAGACATTTTCCCACCCACTGGGGTGTATTGTAATGAACCTTTGGCCTGTTGGCCGTTTATCGCTTTAACTTGTGCCGTTAAAAAATTGTGCGTGCCGGCTCTTCTTTCACCTTTTGCTTTCTGACTTGTGTCGCACGCCGAGATTCCTTCCGGCTTCCGCCCCGCCTGCCTGCCAGCCGGGAGCCGGTCTGGGGCAGGGACGAGGCGTCGTCCTTGGGAAAACAAGCGCGCCACTTAGAGTCATCTGGCTATGGCTAGGTCGAGCCGGTAGTGGCCGGTTTGCTAGAAGTAGCATAGTTCGGTTGGGTATGTCCGGCTGCCACTCGTTGGCCGACCTTCGTGTGAGAAGTTTCCTCGTACCCCGTGGTCCTGTCAGCCGGACAGCCGGGAGCCGGTCTGTGGCTGGTTAGGGGGGGTAGCGAAGGGTTGCTCGCTCACATTACTTATCCGCCTCGAAGGGGAGCCGGCGAGCCCCCGGGTCAGGGAGCCGGACCCGGGAGACGTGCTTTAAATAACAAGGAAACTTTGGAAGGATTGAAAAGGGGCGTGCCCCAAGCGCCGGCTTGGGGCCCCCGTTGCATTCATAAGCCCAAAAGGGAAGGATATGTACATACATTGGTTCTTAGCAGTAAAATGGACGGAGGAGCGCCGCGTTCCACGGGCGCTCCGTTTCCTCGCCGGAGGCGTCTCTCTTGCGCTTCTGCGGCTTCTGGGCGTCTATTAGATAGTACGCATTGTTGTGCAGCGCCCGGCTGACGATGAACGGGCCCTCCCATGGGGAGGACAGCTTGTGCTGGCCGGCAGTTCGCTGGATCCGCCTGAGCACCAAGTCCCCCTCGCGGAAGGAGAGTGGCCGGATCCGCTTACTGTGGTAGTGCCGGAGCTTTTGCTGGTAGATGGCCGTCCGGCTCAGAGCTAGTTCGCGAGCCTCCTCGAGGAGATCAACGCTGTCTTCTATTGCTTCCCTTGCGTCCTTCTCTGTATACAGGGTCAACTGAGGCGAATCGAACTCGATATCGGTGGGGATGATTGCCTCGGACCCGTACACGAGAAAGAACGGTGTGTAGCCGGTCGACCGGTTGGACGTGGTCCTGAGACTCCAGAGGACAGCCGGCAGCTCTTCGATCCAGCAGCCGGCTGACCTGACCAGCGGCGCCACGAGCCGAGGCTTGATGCCGGACAGGATCAGGCCGTTGGCCCTTTCGACCTGGCCGTTTGACTGCGGGTGGGCGACGGACGCCAAATCGAGCCGGATGCCCTGCTTGGAGCAGAAACGCGCTAGCGCGCCCTTGGCGAAGTTCGTGCCATTGTCGGTGATGATGCTGTGGGGGACGTCGTAGCGGACCATGATGTCTTCGATGAACCGGACGGTCGTGGGGCCGTCTAGTTTCTTGATTGGCCTGGCCTCGATCCACTTGGTGAATTTGTCGACGGCTACCAGTAGATGTGTCATGCCTCCTCGTGTGGTCTTAAATGGTCCGACCATGTCCAGACCCCAGACGGCAAAAGGCCACGAGAGGGGGATGGTTTGGAGGGCTGAAGCCGGCAGGTGGCTCTGCGTGCTAAAGTGCTGGCAGCCTTCGCACTTGTCGACCAGCTGCCTGGCCGCCTCCAAAGCAGTCGGCCAGTAGAAGCCGTGGCGGAACGCCTTGGCCACCAGGGTCCTGGAGGCGGCATGGTGCCCGCACTCGCCCTGGTGGATGTCGAGGAGGATCTCTTGCCCTTTCTCCGGCTCGACGCAGCGTTGGAAAACGCCGGTGGTGCTGCGATGAACCAGTTCGTGGTCGATGATGCTGTAGGCCGAGGCCCGGCGCTGGATTTGTCTTGCTGTGGCCTCGTCGGAGGGTCGTTCACCGCGTTGGAGGAACATCAGGATGGGCTGGGCCCATGAGGGCACCGAGACGGGAGCCGGCTCGGGCTTGAGCAGGGCGTCGGTGGCGGCCGCAGCCCCCGGGTTCGGCAGATCAGCCCCGGGACTGGC
Organism: Elymus sibiricus; assembly: GCA_039707655.1. NCBI lineage: Eukaryota > Viridiplantae > Streptophyta > Magnoliopsida > Poales > Poaceae > Elymus > Elymus sibiricus. The sequence continues at coordinate 164,324,383 of CM077667.1, forward strand.
TCGTCAGCCCCGGGGACCGGCTTGCCAGCCCCCGGGAGTGAGCCGGTGGAAGGAACGTCGATCGCCATCAAGACGGCGACGGGTCCAGAGCCGGCCGCAGGAGTCACGGTCGGCTTGACAGCCGGAGCTGGCGACGCCGGCTGGGCGGCCGGAGATGGTGGAGCCGGATGGGGAGCCGGAGATGGCGGAGCCGGCGAAGTTGCTATAGCCGGCCCGGCCGGCTAGGCAGACAGGTCTGTCGAGGGGCCAGCTGTGTTAGCCGGCACAAAAATGGACTCCGATTTGGGAGAGGGCTTGATCGACGGCTTGAGCAGCCGCTCGAGGGAGACGCCAGCTGGGATGGGCTGCCGGGTGGAACCGATTTTTGTCAGCGTATCGGCCGCCTCATTGTCCGCACGGGGGACGTGATGGAACTCACAGCCCTCGAAGGAGCCGGTGAGCTGTTGGACGAGGAAGCGATAGCTGGCCATGTTGGTGTCCCACTCGCTAGAGACTTGCTGCACCACGAGGTCGGAGTCGCCGAAGCATATGATGCGCTGGATGCCGATCTCCTTGGCGAGCCGGAGGCCGTGGACGAGGGCCTCGTACTCGGCCACGTTGTTGGAGGCGGTGAAGAGGATCTGGAGCGCGTACTTTAGCCGATCTCCCCTAGGGGATGACAAGACGATGCCGGCTCCCAGGCCGGCTCGCATCTTCGAGCCGTCGAAGTGCATACGCCAGTGTGTGGAGTCGGGTGGAGGCGGCACGAACTGGGTTTCGGCCCAGTCGACGAGGAATTCGGCCATCGCTTGTGACTTGATGGCGGTGCGCGGCTCATACCGTATCTCGTAGTCGGCGAGGGCGATGGTCCACTTGGCGATCCGGCCGGTGGCGTCCCGGCCGCACATGATTTCGCCCAGCGGTGCTGTGCTCACGACGGTGATGACGTGCTCCTGGAAGTACTGCTTGATCTTCTGGGCGGCGAAGTATATGCCGTAGCACATCTTCTGGTAGTGGGGGTACTTCTGCTTGGAGGCGGGGAGGACCTCGCTGAGGTAGTAGACGGGGCGCTGAACAGGCAGCGTTTTGCCCTCCTCCGGCCGCTCCACCACCAGGACGACGCTGATGACACGCGTGGTCGCAGCGATGTAGGCGAGCAAAGGCTCCTTCTCAGCCAGCGCGGCCAGGATGGGCGCGCTGGTGAGGGCTCGCTTGAGGCCGTGGAATGCCTCGTCCGCCTCGTCGGACCAGTCGAACATGGCCGGCCTCTTCGAGGGATCGCGGCCCGGGTCGACCAGAGCCGTCTTGTGTAGGAGCCCATAGAGGGGCAAGGACTTTTCGCCCAGCCGGCTGATGAACCGGCTGAGGGAGGCGAGGCAGCCGGTGAACTTCTGGACGTCGCAGAGCCGGGTCGGCTTGGGCATGCGCTCGATTGCCCTGATCTTCTCGGGATTAGCTTCGATGCCGCGGGCGGACACGAAGAAACCCCAAAGTTGGCTGGCTGGAATGCCAAAGACGCACTTCTCCGGGTTGAGCTTGATCTTGTACTCGCGCAGGTTGGCGAATGTTTCCCGGATATCGTCGAGGAGGCTGAAATGCTTCTTGGACTTGACGACGATGTCATCGACGTAGACGTGGACGTTCCTACCTATCTGAGGTAGGAGGCACTTCTGCATGCAGCGCTGGAAGGTAGCGCCTGCATTCTTTAGGCCGAAGGACATTGTGATGTAGCAGTAGGCCCCGAAAGGGGTGATGAAGGAGGTTTTCACCCGGTCGGCCGGGTCCAGTTTGATCTGGTGGTAGCCTGAGTAAGCGTCCAGGAAAGACAGCAGGTCGCAGCCGGCCGTGGAGTCGATAACTTGATCGATCTGCGGCAGGGCGAACGGGTCCTTGGGGCACGCCTTGTTCAGGCTCGTGTAGTCGATACACATGCGCCAGGTCTTGTTCTTCTTCAGCACCAGGACTGGGTTGGCCAGCTAGTCCGGGTGAAAAACTTCCATGATGAAGCCGGCTGCGAGCAGCCGGGCGATTTCTTCTCCTATAGTACGCCGCTTCTCCTCGGAGAAACGGCGCAGGGGTTGCTTGACCGGCTTCGCATCCGGTCGTACGTGAAGCTTGTGCTCGGCGAACTTCCTCGGAACACCCGGCATGTCCTTGGGAGACCATGCGAAGATGTCCCGATTCTCACGGAGGAAGTCGACGAGCTCGCCTTCCTATTTGCTGTCGAGGCGGGAGCCGATGGTGACGCATTGGGTGGGGTTAGCCGGGCCAAGCGGCACCTGCCTGGTGTCCTTGGATGGCTGGAATGAGGGTTCGCCGGCCGACTGGGATGGAGGAGCCGGCATGGTCGGTTGGGCCGAGGCGTAGGCCACGAGCCGGTCGAGCTGCCGCTTCTCCTCCGCTATCTCCAGGGCTTCGGCCAGCCGGCTGCCGTCTCGTGCGCACGCGATTGACATCTTGTAGTCGCCGGCTATGGTGATGATTCCCTTCGGACCCGGCATCTTGAGCTTGAGGTAGGCATAGTGGGGGATCGCCATGAACTTGGCAAGAGCCGGCCGGCCCAGCAGCGCGTGGTAGGGACTGTCGAGGTCCACTACCTCGAACCATACTGGTTCGCGGCGGAAGTGACTGTGGTCGCCGAAGAGGACGTCAAGCTTGATCTTGCCGACGGGGGTGCAGGATTTTCCCGGCACGGTGCCGTGGAAAACCGTCCGGCTCGCTTGCAGGTCCTCCACCTTGAGTCCCAGCTTGCGCATCGTATCGAGGTAAAGGATGTTGATGCTGCTGCCCCCATCGATCAGCACCCGCGAGAAGCGGCACGAGCGCTTCTCGGAGGTGATGGTGGGATCGAGGACAAGGGCGTAACTGCCCGGGCTTGGCATCACAGTCGGGTGGTCAGCCCGGCTTCTCGGACTAGTGCATGAACTGGGGAGTCGCGGGCATAGTGGCGTTCACCTCGCGGCGAAGCCAGCGCTGAGCGTGCTTGTCCGTCTCCTCACTGGTGAAGACGACGTAGGAACCGTCTTGGACGGGGAACTGATCGAGCAGCCGGCCGTCGTTCTGAGCCGGAGCCGGGGCCTGAGCCGGAGCGGGAGCCGGAGGCGGCGCCGGCGCGCGAGGAGGCGGCGGGGAGGATTCGGAAGACCCTCGCCCCGGGCCAACCGTTGCGAGAAGCTGCACTGCCGGAGCGTGTGCGTGGACGGCTTCGCGCCGGAATGGTGTTTGCATGGGAGGTCGAGCATCTGCTCGAAAGTGAGCTTGGTCTGCCAGGTGGCCTTGCTGGTGCGCTGGCACTGGCTGGAAGCCTGGGCAGCCGGCTGCTCCTCATCTATCGAGGCAACCTGCCGGCTCCCGTAGCGGGGGTCCAGCTGGTCGGCCTTGCGCTTGTTGTTCTGCTGCTGCAAGTTGTCGGCGGCCGCCCGCAGCGCGGCGGGCGGGGGAGCCGGTTTGGCTAGCGCGGGGACCTTCACCCGCATAGCGGAGTCGGCCGTGGCGTACTTGTCCGCCTTGGCCATTAGGTCTGCCAGGGTAGCCGGCTCGGAGCACAGGAGCTTGTGCTTAAGGTGGGTGCCGTCTCGGCAACCCTCGATGAAGTATTTGATGGCCTGCACCTCGTGCACCCCCTCGCATGAGTTGCGGAGCTCGGTCCAATGCGTGAGGTATTCGCGGAGGGGTTCCTCCGGCCCCTGGACGCACATGGCCAATTCGCGGGGTCGGCCGGGCCGTTTGTAGGTGCCGGTGAAGTTGCAGACGGATGCTTCTTCGAAGTCCGTCCAGGTGTTGATGCTGCCGGCCGCCAGGCTGTTCAGCCAGGTGCGGGCCGAGCTGATTAGCATAAGGGGAGCGTAGCGAACGGCTACACGCTTGTTCCCCCTGGCGATGCCGACCGCGGTGGTGTAGTCGATCAGCCAGTCCTCCGGCTTCGCTGCCCCGTTGTACTTCGGGGTGTCGCGAGGAAGCGTGAAGCCGGGCGGGAACGCTCGTTGCGGATCCGGGGGCCGAAGCACGCCGGGCCAATCGAGCCCTCCTCCTCGAGGAGAGCCGACTGCGCCAGCCGGTCGAGGCGGAGCCGCGCAGCGTTTTCGCTGTGGGGGACCCGCGGCCCGAGCCGGGCCGCAAGCTCGGGGCGGACGGCCGGCGGGATGGATCGCGTCGGTTCCTGTCGCGGGGGCGGAGTGTGTCCGCGGCTGCGCTGGCTACCGCCAGCCGGGGCTTCGTCGCGGCGGTTGCCGCCAGCCGGGTTGTTGCTGCGTCGGCTGTTCACAGCCGGCTGCTCGTTCCCGCATGACTGGGAACGCCGAACGTTGCTTCCCTCGGTGTGCCGGCCGGAGGGACGAGGGGCACTGGAATGCTGAGCCGGCCGACGGTCTGCAGCCCCAGCGTCCTCGCCCTCAGGGCGGGGAATCTTGGAGACGGCTCCGCCCGGGGCGAAACCGACTTGTTGCGCGTTGGCAGTGTCGATGAGGTCCTTGATGTGCCGCTCGTGCGCGGCACGTTCCTCACCCACAAAGGTAGCCAGATCCTCGTAGGCTACCATGGCAGCCCGCAGGTTGGCTGCGGGGGTGTCGTAGACGGGAAGGCGGCCGCCAAGGATTTCCGCGACCACGCGGCCGCGGTCACGCACAGCCCCACGCCGGCTGGGCTCGGTGCCAGCCGGGGTGAGACCATACGCGGAGGCGTACTCCCGCTGCGCGGCTTCCATCTGGCGCCACTCGGCAGCGAGGGCGCTGCATCTTTGAACAGCAGGCGACGGGCCACCTCCAGCTCGGCCGTGGCGGTGACCGGGTCCGCCGTCGGGGCGATGGGAGTGCCCAGACCCCGGAGGGTAGCGGCAAGCGGGTCGGAGGTTCCGGCGCGGGCAGCGGCCGTGTCGGCCTCAGCCCGCGCACGGCCCGAAGTGGTGGAGGAAACGGTGACCATTACTCCCACGCGAACGCGGCAGCCATCAGCCTCGCCCGTGGCGAGTGCACCCACGGACGCGGGGGGATCGGTGCAGTCGAACACCCAGCTAGGGTACTCATCGGCCGCCAGCTCGCCAGCGAGGCTGAGTTTGCCGAAACGCTCGGCGAGCGCGACGACGTCGAGTGCGGGGTCATGGCCGAGGCACTCGTTGGAGAGGCCGGCAACGTCGCCCACAGGGCCTGTCGGAGCAAGCCCCACGAGCATGCAGTTCCGCCCGGACGCGGGGCGGCCGGGGGAGGTGGTGAAGGGCCCCGCCGGGAGCGTGACTCCGGCCGGCGCCGCGGACGGCCCCACGGTGGGCGCCAACTGTCGTCGTTTTATCACGGCAGATGCCATGGGTAGGCTTATCGAGAGTGGTTGGGGCCGAAGGACGCCGACGGGCTCCGAGAGCGGGGTTAGGCACAAGCGGTGGCGGACACGCGATGTACCCAGGTTCGGGGCCCTCCGAGGGAGGTAACACCCCCAGTCCTGCTTGGTTGAGCTTAGATAGTGGTGAGGCTACAATAGTGCTCCTGGAGCTGTATGGCTAGAGGAGGAAGAAGGGGCTCGGCTGCCCTTGCTACCTCTCTATGTGCGTGTGTGTGTGTGAAGAGAGTTCGACCCCGTTGCATGGGGGAGGCCCGGGGGGTTTTATAGGCCAACCCCCCGGAGTACAATATGAATAAGAGATCTCAGGGGGGCCCAGCCGGCAACCTCTCCGGCCGTCTGTGGGGCCCCCGGCTGAGGGGTCCCGTCGCTGGCGGGGTCCGCCGGCTGCAGGGCCCCGTCGGGAGCCGGTGGGGCCCGCACGGTGGGTCCCTGTGACGGTCACGTCGCGGCACGGGTCATCCTTCAGGGGCGTCGTCTTGTGGTGACCAGTCGAGGTCAGCGGTACGGTCGGCTGCCCTGTAGCCATGCCGGGGCAGGTAATGGAGTGGTTGGAGGCGTGCCGGCACTGTTGGAAGCCCTGTCGTAGTCGGCCGAGGTCAGCAGTCACTGTGGCCCTGCGCGCCCGTGTGTCAGCGGCCATTGTGGCCACGCCGGGATTGGTCATGGGGGTCTTGTCTTGTCGCCGTACTGATGCGCAGGGAGACGGGACGGGAGCTGGTCCGTCCGAAGGTCAGCGGAAGGGCCGGCCTGGAGGCAGCCGGCCGTGCGCCAGATGACCGGCTCCTTGATCAGCCGGCCGTAGGTGAGCCGGCAACGGACATGCCGGCTCCTTGCCATCTGGCTCCTTGCCATCCGGCTCCTTGCCAGCCGGCCGGTGGTGTCGATTTTCTTCGAGCGGGGGGAGGACCCCACAGCTTTGGCCTACCCGGGGGTAATAACCCCGTCAACTATTGAACAAGCTGAACTACTATTGAATAATATATTGAGCAATGATAATGATTGGACTATTCCCGAACCACCTCCAAAGCCCACTCCGAAGAGAAGAGGTATTCTATTTCTCAGTCCTGAAGATATGCAAGAGGCAAAGAAATCTATGAAAGAAAAAGGTATTAAAGCTGAAGACGTTAAGAATCTACCACCTATTGAAGAAATACATGGTCTTGATAACCCGACACAGGTAGTAGAGGTAAACTCTCTCCGTAGATTTGATGAAGGTGATATTCCTTATAATAAGTCTGCTAGCCAATGCTTGGATGAGTTTGATAACTTTATTGTTAAGCAAGAAATTTCAATGCTTATGTTAGTAGACAATTGAAACACAATGCTTACATGCTCGATCGCTTAGGTGATTATACGAGTAGAACTATCAATGATCTTAAGCTTATTAGTAAACATGCTTCCATGGTAACTACTCAAGTAGAACAAGTGCTTAAGGCACAAAATGATTTGCTAAATGAGATGAGTGGTAAGAACAATGATCATTCTGTTAGAGTTGTGACTAGAGGGGGTAAAATGACTCAGGAACCTTTGTATCCTGAGGGCCATCCTAAGAGAATTGAGCAAGATTCTCAGAGAATTAATTCGGATGCACCTAATCGTCCTAGTAATAAAAGGAAAAAGAATGATGATAGGACTGCATGCTGCTAGTGAACCTGTTATAGATACTCATGAAAACCCAAATGATATTTCTATTTCTGATGCTGAGACACAATCTGGTAATGAGCATGAGCCTAGTGATAATATTAATGATGATGTTCATGTTGATGCTCAACCTAGTAATGATAATGATGTGGAGATTGAACCTGTTGTTGATCTTGATAACCCACAACCTAAGAATAAAAGATATGATAAAAGAGACTTTGTTGCTAGGAAGCATGGTAAAGAAAGAGAGCCTTGGGTTCAGAAACCCATGCCCTTTCCTCCTAAGCCATCCAAGAAAAAGGATGATGAGGACTTTGAGCGCTTTGTTGAAATGCTTAGACCTGTCTTTTTGCGTATGCGCTTGACTGATATTCTGAAAATGTCTCCTTATGCTAAGTATATGAAAGACATTGTGAAAAATAAGAGGAAGATACCTGAAGCTGAGATTTCCACCATACTTGCTAATTATACTTTTAAGGGTGGAGTACCAAAGAAATTAGGAGATCCCGGAGTACCTACTATACCATGCTCTATTAAAAGAAATTATGTTAAAACTGCTTTATGTGATCTTGGAGCTGGTGTTAGTGTTATGCCTTTCTCTTTGTATCGTAGACTTGATTTGAATAAGTTGACACCTACTGAAATCTCCTTGCAAATGGCTGATAAATCAACTGCTTTACCCATCGGTATTTGTGAGGATGTGCCTGTCGTGGTTGCAAACGTTACTATCCTAACGGACTTTGTTATTCTTGATATTCCCGAGGACGACAGTATGTCGATCATCCTTGGTAGACCTTTTTTGAATACTGCAGGGGTTGTTATTGATTGCAACAAGGGCAATGTCACTTTTCATGTTAATAGTAATGAGCATACGGTACACTTTCCGAAGAAACAAACTCAAGTTCATAGTATCAACTCCATTGGAAAAATTTCAACGATTATTATTGGAGATTTTGAATTCTCTCTCCCTACTGCCAAAAAAAATATAATATACTTATTGTTGGGGACATGCATATCCCCATTGAGGTAACCTAGTGTTATTCGAAAATTCTCCGGTTCCGTGTCATTCGAAAAAAGTTTGTCAATAAGACTTGATCAACCTTATTGATGGATTCTTTTTGACAGGCATGAGATGGATGAATTTAGAAAGCACAACCTTCTGTACCCAACTTTTACTTTCTATTATTTAGAGTTAATTACAGTAAAAATTCTATTATTTTTCTGTTTTCTGTTTTATCCATGCAATAAAAAAGTGACCTGAAAATAAAAGTTCTCCAAATGCCCTGAAAATGTAGTATGATTTTTTCTGGAATATTTAAGAATTTTTGGCACTGAGAACACATCAGGGGGCTGCACCAGTGGGCCACAAGCCTGCAGGGCGTGCCCCCTGCCTGGTGGGTCCCATGTAGGCCCCCCTCACTTATTCCAGCCACCATCCACTTCGTCTTCCTCCAGAAAAAATCCCACCATTGCTCAAACCCATGTTCTAGCTCATTTTGCTGCCATTTTCGATCTCCTTGTGCAAAGCTCCATTTGCAAAACTGTTTTGAGGGATTGATCTTCAGTATGTGACTCCTCCAATGGTCCAATTAGTTTTTGCCCTAGTGCTTTATATATTGCAATTTTTTGCTGCTGTGGTGACCTTGTTCTTGAGCTTGCATGTCAAATTTGTATGGTCCCAAGTAGTTTTGATGCATGATATAGCCTCTAGGCACTTATGGGAGTAGTTGCTATTAGTTTTGTTGAGTTTTGTTCAACTTTATCTTGAGTCACTAAAAATTTCAGAAATTTTTCAAAGAAAGAAAGATGTTGAGGAGAATATACCAAGGTGGTTCCTCGAGCAAGAAGACCCCGAGACTCGCGATACGTGAGCCCGACTTTGAACCACCGAGAGAAGCTCAAGTGCGGCCTTGTGAATGGCCGTCGGATCAATTCATGGTTCAAGCCGGTTTCAAGGAAGAATTTTACGCGTACATACAAAATGCTGGCCTTGAAGATTTCATTTCAGACCAATGCAGGCAATATTATCAACTCACTGATTCCATCGTGCGAAGGTTTGAATTTTCATCCAGGCATAATAATCATTCTGTTCTATTTAATCTTTATGATGAATCATATACCATGGACCTGGAATATTTTAATGATGCATGCAAAATCCCACAATGGGGCAGCCATAGTGATCCTCACAAAACTGAATATAATGATTTCCTTGCTAGCATCACTGTGGAAAAAACTAGAAACATTACACAGGCCACCTTCGGGAGCATTCATTTTCCTACTATACACTATTTTGCTCTCTTCATAGGTAGATGTATTAACGGTAAACATGATCATAGCCACCTTTGTGTACCTAATCTTAGTATTCTTAAGAGTGCGGTCATGGGCGATAGATGATATAACTTGGGGGCTATTGTTGCTAGGAGGCTACATAAAAATGCTAAGGAAAGAGATTTCTTTGGCGGGATTTATGCCACCTATGTAGCTAATTATCTTGGGGTACCCATAAGGGGAAATGATATTGAGTTACCACCTGCTTTTCTTGATTATGAGTCTATGGTGCGCTACCAGTTTCTTGAGAGGAACGAACAGTCCCTCCTGTACCGACTAATTTTTGACAGACAGCATGCTGTCCATATTACCCTTCCTGCTCCTGCCTTCTTTAACTTTCAGGAAAAACGGAGACACTTTATAACCAGAGAGGAGGCAAACGAGTACGAGAGAGAGGCGGAAGACGCTCGCCTCCGCGCTGCAGCCGTTCAAGCGGTAGCCGTCGCGGCCCAGTACAACCCCAACTATGACTTTGGATATTATCCGGGCCAGCCATGGCCCTAGACCAACTTAGGCCAAAAGCCTAAGCTTGGGGGAGTACGTATTTCTCACCAACATTACATTCATGTTCACACACTCATTCCAGTTGTCGGTGCTTATACGTTTTCATTGTATCATCCATGGTATTTTATTTCTTCTTTTCGCTTTCTTCTTGTGTGCTTAATTAACCTTGAGAAAATCCAAAAAAAATTAGTTCTAGCTTTACCTTTTAGTTTGTTTAGTTGTTTCATTAAAAGAAAACCCAAAAAGATTTCTCGTTTTTCTTTTGCTTGTTGGGAGTTTTCCCATGTAACTGGTCTTTCCCGTTCTTGTTTTGAAATTTCTTTTCTTTGGGTCGTAAGGAGAAGGCCACGATGAAAATGTTGAGTGGCTCTCATATGCCTTATTGTTTATCTTATAGAGAGCCCATATTACCTTGCCTTCTCCTTTGAGTTATTGTTTGCAGATTCCTGCTTGGTCCAATGCACGTGCACTCTTATTATTATTCACACCATTCGGTCGTGCAAGTGAAAGGCAATAATGATGATATATGATGAAGTGATTGAGATGGAGAAAAGCTGGTATGAACTCGACCTATTTTGTTTTTGTAAATATGGTTAGCTCATCGTTCTGGATTCAGCTCATTATGGATGGAACATGTTTGCAATGACAATTAGAGATTATAGTTACTCATGCCATGCTTAATTAGCTAAGAGTGTATATTGGTTTGTCTTGAGTGCCAACATGCATTTTAAAATGGTTGTGATGTAGTATGATAGGATGGTATCCTCCTCTGAATGATTCAAGTGGCTTGACTTGGCGCATGTTCACACATGTAGTTGAAACAAAATCAACATAGCCTCCACGATATTTATGTTCATGGTGATTTATATCCTACTCATGCTTGCATTCAATGTTGGTTAATCTCAAAGCATGTTTATGACTGTTGTCGCTCTCTAGCTGGTCGCTTCCCAATCTCTTGCTAGCCTTCACTTGTACTAAGCGGGAATACTGCTTGTGCATCCACTTTCATAAACCCAAAGTTGTTCCATATGAGTCCACCATACCTACCTATATGCGGTATTTACCTGCCGTTCCAAGTAAATTTGCATGTGCCAAACTCTAAACCTTCAACTAATATTCTGTTTTGCATGCCCGAATCGCTCATGTAGTAACTAGGGGCTGTCAGTATCTTCCATGCTAGGTGGGTTATTCTCACGATATGTGTTGATTCACTATCATTCACGAGAAAGTGGCTGGTATTCGGAATGCCCAGTTCCATGCTCAAAATCAAATCAAAATATAATGAAACAAAACTCCCCCAGGATTGTTGTTTGTATGGACGGTACCCGTGGATTCGGCTCGCCGTGGAGTGTGATTGATTGGTGGAGGGGGAGTAAAAACTTTACTATTCTGTTTGGGAACCGCCTATAATGTATCTAGCATGGAAGATACCGAGATCTCTCGGTTGTTATGTTGACAATGAAAGCATACCGCTCAAAATTATTATTCATCCCTGTTTTAAAAGCTCGAGCTCTGGCACCTCTGCAAATCAATGCTTCCCTCTGCGAAGGGCCTATCTATTTTACTTTACCGTCGAGTCATCCTCTTCTTATAAAAAGCACCAGTTAGAGAGCACCACCGTCATTTGTATGCTTTGTTATTAATTGATATTGAGTATGATTGTTACTGGATCTCTTTTACCATGAATTACAATGTCTAGTCAGTCCTTGTTCTTTAGAGGTGCTCTGCATTTATGTTTTGCGGTCTCAGCAAGGGCTAGGGAGATACCATTATATCATATTGTATCATGATTGTTTTGATAAAAGTGTTGTCATCCGAGATTTATCATTATTGCTCGCTAGTTGGTTATGCCATTGATATGAGTAAATTTGAGACCTAAATGTTATTGTGAATGTGGTTAGTCTATAATCCTTGCTGAAAATCTGAACAACGGTTAGACATATTTACAACAACAAGATCAAACAGAGTTTGTAAAAGTTTTTATTTATCACTTTTAGTTTGTCAACTGAATTGCTTGAGGACAAGCAATGGGTTAAGCTTGGGGAGTTCATACGTCTCCATCGTATCTACTTTTCCAAACTCTTTTGCCCTTGTTTTGGACTCTAATTTGCATGATTTGAATGGAACTAACCCGGACTGACGTTGTTTTCAGCAGAATTGCCTTGTTGTTATTTTTGTGCAGAAATAAAAGTTCTCAGATTGACCTGAAAATTTACGGAGAATATTTTTGGAATTAATAAAAAATACAGGCGAATGAATCAACCGAAGGGGGTCCACCAACTGGCCCTAGGGCGCGCCCCCTGTCTTGTGGGCCCCTGGAGCTCCGCCGACCTCAACTCCAACTCTATATATTCCTATTCGGGGAGAAAAAATCAGAGAGAAGAGTTCATCACGTTTCACGATACGGAGCCGCCGCCACCTCCTGTTCTTCCTCGGGAGGGTAGATCTGGAGTCTGATTTGGGCTCCAGAGAGGGGAAATCGACGCCGTCGTCATCACCAACCATCCTTCATCACCAATTTCAAGATGCTCTCCACCGTTCGTGAGTAATTCCATCGTAGACATGCTGGACAGTGATGGGTTGGATGAGATATACCATGTAATCGAGTTAGTTTTGTTAGGGTTTGATCCCTAGTATCCACTATGTTCTGAGATTGATGTTGCTATGACTTTGCTATGCTTAATGCTTGTCACTAGGGCCCGAGTGCCATGATTTCAGATATGAACCTATTATGTTTTCATGAATATATATGTATTCTTGATCCTATATTGAAAGTTGTAAACACCTATTACGAGTTATGATCCGCATCCCCCGGGGTGACAATAACTGGGATTCTTTCCGGTGATTACCGTAGTTTGAGGAGTTCATGTATTCACTAAGTGCTAATGCTTTGGTCTGGTTCTCTATTAAAAGGAGGCCTTAATATCCCTTAGTTTCCATTAGGACCCCGCTGCCACGGGAGGGTAGGACAAAAGATGTCATGCAAGTTCTTTTCCATAAGCACGTATGACTATATATGGAATACATGCTTACATTACATTGATGAATTGGAGCTAGTTCTGTATCACCCTATGTTATAACTGTTGCATGATGAATGCCATCCGACATAATTATCCATCACTGATCCATTGCCTACGAGCTTTTCACATATTGATCTTTGCTAAGTTAGTTTTCTGTTGCTACTGTTACAATCAGTACAAAACTGCTACTGTCATGTTTGCCATCGTTACCGTTACTTCCATACTACTTTGCTACTAAATACTTTGCTGCAGATATTAAGTCTTTCAGGTGTGGTTGAATTGACAACACAGCTGCTAATACTCGAGAATATTCTTTCGCTCCCCTTGTGTCGAATCAATAAATTTGGGTTGAATACTCTACCCTCGAAAACTGTTGCGATCCCCTATACTTGTGGGTTATCACCTGCACAAATTCATACAGCGCTTCACGACCACCCGCCTCAAGATCTCGAGGGCGTCGGACGAGGCTATCATCTCCGCATTCACCGACGGCATCACGGACCTCAAGATGAAGGAGGAGCTCGCCATGAACGATGAACTGTGCTCAGCCCTAGAGATGTTCAACCTGGCGAACAAGTGCCCCAAGGCCGAGGAGGGTCGCCTTTCGCTCCGCGAGCCTCCGGCGGCAGAGCCAGAGGACAAGAAGACCAAGACCAAGGAGGCGAAGCGCAAGGCCCCCGCGGTGCTTGCAGCTGAGCCTGAGGCGAAGCGCAGCCCAGGCGAAGAACCCCACGCAGGAGGGCGGCCGTCCTGCATCTTCCACGGCACCAACAACCATGACACCATCGATTGCCAGGAGCTCAGGCTGGTCCGCGACGAGCACTTCGGCTGGCGTCCTAGACGCGTGGACCGTGGCTTCGGACGCGGCGGAGGCCGTTGGGACAACCGGGAACCGCATCAGGAGTGGCGAGACCGGCCTCGGGAGGACCGCTGGCGCGATCAAGCTCGGGAGGACCGCTGGCGCGACGACCCTCCGGAGGGGTCACGCCGTGGTCAGCCTCGTGAGGCCCGTCCTCGTGAGGCCGGCTTACCGCCACTACCGCCGCCACCCAGAAAGAAGGAAGAGGACAGGCAAGATGATGGGGCTGGGGGCTTCCAGGAGGTTAGGGCGATAGCCTGTATCCTGGGCGGCGCCCAAGCCCCGGCATCGAACCGCATCTTGAAGCAGTTCACGCGGGAGGTGAACGCAGCCCTCCCGAAGCCTGAAGCCATGCGCCCCCTCAAGTGGTCCCAGACCGCAATCACCTTCGACTCAAAGGATCAGCTCACGTGCTCGTCCATGGCCGGCACGCTCCCCATGTTGTGCACTCCGACCATCAGTAACGTCCTCGTCACCAAGACCCGCATCGACAGTGGAGCGGGGCTCAATGTTCTCTCCATTGAGACCTTCGAGACGCTCCAAGTACTGTATGACCAGCTCATGCCGACCAAACCCTTCTCAGGAGTCACTGACGGGTCCACCGTCCCCATTGGGCAAGTGTGCCTGCCCGTCACCTTCGGCGGACGCAAGAACTACCACACCGAGATCATCGTCTTCGACGTCGCACACATCCTCCTCCCGTACAACGCAATCCATGGGTACCCGGCCCTCGCCAAGTTCATGGCGGTGACTCACCATGGCTACAACGTCCTCAAGATGCCAGGGAGTGGCGGCGTCATCACCGTCGCCTGCGATGAGAAGGATGCCGTCTGCTCCCTCGAGCGTGCTTACCGCGCCGCGGCGGCCGAGCGCTCGGATGACGAAGAGGATGCCCTGTCTCGTGAGGATGCACGGAAGAAGAAGAAGCAGCTCCTCCCCGCAGGGCGCCAGGGGGCTGGGACCTCCAAGGACGGCGCCTCAGGCTCTGTGCCCGGGGATGGGGCCCCACCCTCCGTCGCATAGGAAAGCACGCTCGGCGCCCCCCTTGGGTCTGGCTCGGGGGCTTCCATCCGGGGAGCCTCCGGCCTGGCCGGTGAGACAAGGGAGGTGCTCGGGCACAACCTGAAGGCGCGTCATGACGCGCGTCTGCCTGAGCCAGGAGCACGGCGCGAGGCGCCGAGCTCGCAAGAGTCCGTCATCAGAGCGATCGAGGAGCTTCAGGAGGCACAGGCCATATGAGGCGGGAGCTGCCCTGCACCACCAAACGCAGCCGCCATCGTCGGCCCGGTCGACAAGCCGCGCATCTGCGTCAACGCGCTCGCGATCAACGGGCCGCGTCCCAGGGCCTCTTTTGGCCGACGTATGCCGATCGTGGATGGGTCTACCCACACAACTACGTCTGCATGCCCTTCGGCATGGTGAACGCAGGTGCCACGTACCAGCGCCTTGCCCGGGCCATGCTCGCACCTTGCCTAGCGAGGCACGGCGAGGAGTTGGAGAAGATGCTCGGACCGAGCAGGGGTCCCGAGCCCCGGGAGTCGACGGGCCCGTGAGGGTCACGCTCACGGAGGTGCAAGATCAGGCTACGACGGCAGCTTCGACTCTTTAGCGGGCGGCCGCCAGGTGATTTTTTGGATTGTGCCAGGTAACTTTTTGGTTTACTCTGTTTGAGGGCGCCCACCGGGCCGCATTATCCTCAGGCGACCAGGGCATACCCCTGCAACCGCCTCATTTACACATGTTTCAGCAACTTTTCATGCATGTGATCTATTCCCTAACGTTTTACCTTGCCTGCGCGGCTCTTTGCCGACATGAATGCCGCCTTACCCGAATGATCCTAACTTCTCATGTGATGGCCCTCGGGAGCACATTCGGCGCAGGCTTCTACAAAATTTGCAGGACCTCGGATGGCGCTACCTACAAGAAGATCCAGGCGCAAACCGCCTTTAAGGTAGGGACCTCACGAGGCCAAAGCGCCCTCGCGAGCTCCCAGATACACCTCCCAGTTCTACCGTGCAAGCCACGCGTACGAACTCAATGGGATGTACACGCCCGGAACCCCCGAGGACGCGGAGGGGTTCCTTCCCACGCAAGGTGGAAGCCCCATGCTCCGCGCTGGGGAACAACACGGTCCACCAATGACTATGCCCATGCAAGGTGGAAGCCCCATGCCCCGTGCTGGCAGACAACACGGTCCACCAATGACTATGCCCACGCAAGGTGGAAGCCCCATGCCCCATGCTGGCGGACAACACGGTCCACCAATGACTATGCCCACGCAATGTGGAAGCCCTACGCTCCGTGCTGGGGATAAACAACTTGGGGCGCCCCAGCGGCTGCATCCAACCTCAGGAAGGCTCCTCGCGGCCCTGCCTCGCTGCATTCCCCTGGGATGTACGCGTGAGGGGACTGGATGGGGCTGCTACCGGGCCAAGCCTGGTACACGCCACCTCCCCAGGTCTGCCAAACCTGGTCTTCACGTGCCCCTCTTAGGAAAAGCTAGCAAGGAAAGGTATGGGAGGCGCTCGTACGTCAAGGGGGACTCCTGAGCATCGCGACTCAGGAGCCTCACTGGCCCCGTAGCCCCTCATCCCTTGGAACCGTCCAGGTGATCCGGACGGCCCAACGGCGGCTGAGGTATGCGCGGGGCCGGCCCTGCCGACGCAGAGCTCAAAGCGCTCAAAACCCCTAAGGAGGACGCCGAAGCTCGTACATCAAGGGGGACTCCTGAGCATCGCGGCTCAGGAGCCTCACTGGCCACGTAGCCCCTCACCCCTTGGAACCGTCCAGGTGATCCGGACGGCCCAACGGTGGCTGAGGTATGCGCGGGGCCGGGCCCTGCCGACGCAGAGCGCAAGGTGTTCGGAATTTCCAAGTTAACCCAATCTTCACCATGTTCCCTTCATGAGGGCTGCTCATACGTCAAGGGGGACTCCTGAACATCGCGTGTCAGGAGCCTCACTGGTCTTGTAGCCCCTCACCCCTTGGCATCGTCCAGGTGATCCGGACGGCCCAACGGCGGCTGAGGTATGCGTGGGGCCGGGCCCTACCGACGCAGAGCATCACAGCAAGCAAGAAGGAAACAAGGCGAAGAAAGCAATCACATAGTCCAACAGTCATTACAAGCATTAAAAGTTTTCGCAAACTCAAACAAGTCTAACGCCTCCGCGAGGCACGATGAACGTTGCAGGAAAGGAACAAGGGAGAGGAATTAGGAGGAGCCGCCGCCACCACTCGTCCCGGCCGCGAGGAACTCGTCGTCAACATCGCTAGCGTCGTCTTCCTCGCCGCTAACCCTTGCAGCTTCAGGAGGCGGAGGAATGGTGACGCAGGTGAACTTCTTCACCAGCGCCTCCACAGCGCCCTTCACCGCCGCCGCGGTGCTGGCGCGGACCTCGGGGGCGACCGGGCGGATCACGGAATCGAAGTCAAACCCCGGCTCGCGAAGGTGAAGATGGCTGAAGACGAGCGTCGCGGCCTCAGAGAAGAGGTCACGGCACTCGCTCTCGAAGACCCCCTCCACCTCGGCAACGGCGCCCTCCAGCGCCTCAACGAGCTTCGAGGCAAGCTCCGCGAAGCTGCTCTCCGGAGCCACCAGGGGCTCCATGAACCCATCCCGGCAGAGGGAGTGGAGCGCTTGGCAAAGCCTGAGCTTGACGGAAGGAAAGGCGCTGAGCTGTGCGGCCTTTTTCTCCTCAGCCGCGGCAAGAGCCTTCTCCCTGGTGTCGAGTTGGGCCTTCTTCGAGGCAACTTCGCTCTCCCGTGCGTCTAGGCACTCTCGCTCCGCGGCACGGGGGGCCACCACCTGGGACAGCTCGGAGTCCCGATCGGCAAGTTGGGCCTTGCAGGTCTTGAGGGCTTTCCCTTGCTGACGCAGCCATTCCTCAAGCATGGACTTCTCTTCCTGGAGAACCCGCAAGCGAGCCTCCGCTTCGTCACAACGCCTCGCAGCAGACGTCGCGTCGGTCAATGCCGCCTCGCGGGCTGCCTTGGCTGACGCGGCCTCCTTCTTGCTTTTCACCGTGGTGGCCTTGGCCTGGCCCCAAACCGCCACAACAGAGGCGTCGGCCTGGAGCCACCCGGAGAGGAGCCCCAGGAGCCCACTTGCGAGGCGACCGTCAGCGCCCCCTAGGGCGTCCCGAACCTGACCCAGAGCGATGTAGGCCCTGTCCAGGACGCCGGGGCCATGCAATGCGGACACCAAGGCCTTGTCAGGAGGCGTCGCATGCGCCATCATAGGAGATGCCCCCGGGGCGGCAGAAGCATGAGGAGCAGGAGGCACCGGAGGCTCCACCATGTCCACATGTAAGGTGGATGCAGACGAGTCCAAGTGCGGCTGGCCCTCGAGGGCTGGCTCCCGGAGCAGGACGTTCGCCAGCAACGCCGACGCGCCCCCAAGGGCAGGAGCAGCAACACCAACGCGCATCGGGGGCTCAGGGGGCTTCGTGGCGGTGATCGGGAGGGTTGCCTCACAAGCCCCCATCCTCGCGACGGCAGACGCCTCGACAAGCGACGGCAGGACGACAGGAGCGGGCGGTGCCTCGGAAGGCGCCTTCGGCTTGACGCCCGCCTTCTTCTTCCTCATCCTCAGCGCGGCGGCGTTCCTGGTCACAGGGCAGAGGAAAAATCATCAGCGCACGAACTACCGGCAGGCGACCAAGTCGGGCCAGACTGCTTACTCTTCCACGTCGACCCAGTTCCTCTTCTTCTCCACCTCGAAGGCGACGGCGGCGCCCCTGCCTTTCTCCGGGAGGGCGCCACCACGCGGGGGAGCACGAGCACTGTCCGCGAGGGCAGCAGCTGGAGGGGTCACCATGGCCCCGGCCTCGTCCGCCTTACCCACAAGCTGCGATTCGGGCAGGGGCGAGGCCGGCGCTTCGTCCGCCTTGCCAGCAGAAGCAGGACCCACCAGAGGAGACTCCGCCCCATGCTTCCTGGGGGTCGCCAGGCAGGCAGACCAAGTGGCGCGAGGGGCCAGTCCAGACCCCCTGAGGACCTTGGCGAGACGCGGAGAACCTGCAGCAGAAGCTTCACCAACATCATCGTCGTCCTCAAGGTCATGCAAGAGCATGCTCTGCGACAGGGGAGACACCTCCGTCGTATCGTCGTTCGCTGTCTTCTCCTAATCCTCCCCGCCCGTGGTGTCGCCCGCGGACACCATCACCGGGGAGCCAAGGCCCTCAGCTGGGGAGAGCCCCAGTTCATCGAAGACAGGCATCGCGGCGACCAGATTGGTTCCGTCGTCGCGGCAGTACAACGGGGCGTAGTCGTCGGGAAAACCTCTGGGATCGCCGTTGAGTAGGATTGTTACAACTCTGCTCGGCTCCCCAGAGGGCATGGGGGCAGGCCGAAGCCTGAGGTTGTCGCCGCTGCCCCGGTACTCCCACAAGGGCCTCGAATGCGACTGGAGGGGTGCTAGGTGCCGCTTCAAGAACTCCTTCACTATCATCCCCCCGGTCAGCTTCCTGGCACTGATATCGCGAGAAATCTGCTCCAGGACAGGCCTGGCCCGGGGGTCGGAAAGCTTCACGGAGCTCCACGCGGGGGTCTTCTCCGGCAGCCCCTTCGGCAGATCCAAGCGGGGGTTGGTGCTCTTCAGATCCATGAAAACCCAGCGGTGCCTGAAGTTCTCCACCTTCTTCCTGGCCTTTAAGAGCATGTTACCGCTCTGGACCGCGACGAAGGAGACACATGCCGATCGCTGGGGACCGTTGTGCACGCGCAAGCTGAAGAAATGGCGGAAATGGGGCCACCGAAGGCTTCACGCCAACGAAGGCCTCGCAGTAGAAGGCAAAGACGGACAGGAGCAGGATGGAGTTGGGTTGGAGGTGAAGAGCTTGAACCCCGTAATGGCAAGGATGGCGGTGAAGAACTTGGAGAAAGGCGGGATGAGCCCAGCGAAGACGCTATGGAGAAAGAAAGGATAGGCCGACCTGGATGGGGGCCGCTTCTCCGAGGAGCCGCCCCATATCAAGGTCCGCCCCGACTCGTTGGTCTCATCCGCCGTCGATGGGAGCACCGGGACGAGGTCTCCGTCCTTGGCAATGGTGGACTCCAAGAGCGCCGGCGAGATGGGGGCGGAGGCTGAGCTCTGGGCCTCTGGCTTCGACTTGCCGGCGGGAGCCATCGGGAAGTTCGCGGGGCCGACGCGGCGAGGAGGAGGATGGAGCGGCGCCGGGATTTGGAGAGGTCTCAGCTAAGGTCGGGGATCTGGGAGCAAGAGTATGAGCGCAGAAGAGAAAAGCAGTAATGGCCCGGCGCTAGAAGTTAGGCTTTTGTCGATTCGAGCGGTGGCCGAGGGGGCGTTGGACGCCCAACATGAACTGCACGACGCGCGCCAGTCCTGGCCCACAGGCGTTTGGGGCCCGCAGCGCTTCGGGCCGCCCTCAGCAGTTTCACTCAGAAGCCGGCTCGAGCGCGCCTTGGGCCCGGGGGCTACTGTTGGCATTCTGGGAATGGGGGTACCCAGACCTGCCAGCCTGCGGCCCAGGACATGGCCCACCTCACGAGCCAGGCATGGCCCGGCGCAGCCCCACTCGAGACAAGGCCCTCGTGAGGACCCAAGCTCGTGAGGGAGGCGGCATCAAGACCAGCAAGGAGTGGGCCTCCTCAGGCCCCCTCCGGAGCGGTGGAGATCTCTATGCAGAACCCGGCCTCAGGAGTCAAGGATGACGCAAGAAAGGACAGGCGGGTGCCAGCACGCCAGGCGGTGCAGTTTCCCCTTTGGTGCAAGGGGAGCAAGGACGTACGCGGGTTCCCAAAGCGCCCCCCAAAGGTTTCCATCCCAGTGCAACAAGACCACAACCACGAGCCCAGTAGGACGGATGTCATCGCCGAGCCCACCTCTGCATCATCGACAGCTACTTTGCAGGCGAAGACCGCCTTTGGACAGGGCGGGGATGTACTCCTGTCCCCCTTCGAATTTGGCCGTTGTGGGATCCCTTCCCGCCATTGCGATAAGGGAAGAGGACCCGGGCCGCTGCTATAAGTAGAGGATAGGCTGCACCGTAGGGGGGAGGACAACAGACAAGGCAGAGAGAGAGCCAAGAACACCACCGAGCGCCCTCACGAGGCTCCTCACCACTGTACTAGTTCATCCACCACACCTCATTGAGAGACAATCCACCAAAGCAGGAGTAGGGTATTACGCTTCGCAGCGGCCCGAACCTGGGTAAATCACCGTGTGCATCTTCTTCCTCGTCTTCGTGCGAGTTCATCACCCAAACCATCGTGTAGTGAGCTAGGTAGGGCGAGGCTGCAGGGGATCTTTGCACACGCCCCTATGTTCGAACCTTTAGGGTTTTGTGGAGCCCGAAATCCGATAGACACGTATTGTATTGTCGCTACTAAGGGTAAAATGACGGGGTTTGAACATACTGTGTGTACTTAGTTTGTCTACATCATGTCATGTTGCTTAAAGAATTACCTTGTGTGTCATGAACTTAATACCATAGATGCATGCTAGATAGTGGTCAATTGGTGGAGTAATAGTAGTAGATGTATAATCATTTTGTTCTACTTGTCAAGGACATGATGCCTATATACATGATCATTGCCATGAATACACAATCATAACTATGCACTTTTCTATCAATTGCCCAACAGTAATTTGTCTACCCACTGTATGCTATGCGTTCGAGAGAGAAACCTCTAGTGAACACTATGGCCCATGGGTCTACTTAATCAATGTAACATCCCAAACTATGGAATCTTAAATAAATGAATTGAATGATTGATTGTTCGAATGATTATTTGAAATTGAGTGAAATTTGAAACTTTTGAATGAGAGGGAATAACATGACTTTCCCCTTTGTTTGTTGAATTCAAATTCATCCAATACAAATCATTGAGAAAAGATGGCATGACTTCTTCAAAATAAAGGATTTGGAATTTTGGATTTGAAAACTACTAATTTTTTTCTATTTGGAATTTATTTCATAATTGGTTCCATTTTAAAGTTTGAATGAATTCAAATTCCCTTGCCTAAATTCAAAATCTTGAGAGGAGCAATATGACACTCCAAACCAGGGGCAAGTTTGAATTATATTTGAATTTATAACACTCAGAAAAATATATGGAAAATATTTCATGTTGGATTTCAAAGCCATTCTTGAAGTCGTTTTCAAAATTTATTTTCTCCAAAATAAAATATATGGAAAATAGGGTAAAATGATTCCCTTCAATATAAAAATGGAGAAAATGAATTTGAAACCATTTTGGTACTTTTGAAAATATTTTATTGCATTTTAAACTCAACACTAGCACTGTTTGAATTATCTAAATTTGTGAGAATTTTGTTTGACTTTGAAAAGATGTTCATCTTGTAGGAAATGTTTTTTCTGAAAATTTTGATATATAATACTCCTATATATGGAGTTGTTTTTATTTTCTTTCTTTGGATTTAGTTTTCTATTTTTAATAAAAGAAAAAATCACTTTATTAGGAAAGTTCCCGTAGAGGCCCACCGCAAATCAGCCCATCCGGATCCCCTCCCCATCCGAATCCCCTCGGATCCGGCCAACCGAGGCTTTCCTTCCCCCTCCCTCCCACTGGCCATGGCCCCCACCCCGCCCAATGGAAAGACCCCGCGGTCGTCTTCCTCGCGCCTTCCTTCGCGGGGGATCGCCGACGCGCTCGGGATCCCCTGCCTTTCCCGTGCGCCCCCTGCCCCAAGGAAGGCCCCTATATAAAGCCGAGCCTTGCATCGAGTCATCCCCCCCTAAACCCCAACCCCGAGCCCCTCTCGCCTTCGCAATCCCTCGCCGAAGAACCCGAAGCCCCACTGCCGCCATTGCTGAAGCTTTGCTCGCCTCCGACCTCCCTACACCTCTCCACCACCCCCACTGGCATCGCCATCCTCGCCCGCACCTCCCCGTGCTTCCTCCCGAGCCAAAAACCTAGCGGAGAGCCACCCACGACGACCACCGAATGGCGCAACCGCACCCATCTCGCCCCGCTCACCCCCATCGTCCCCAAGCCACCCGAGGCCACTCTCAAGCTCGCCGTCATCCGCCGCATCTTCTTCTGGCCTTGTCATCGACGGAGGACCACCGTGGCGTCACCCCGTACCTCCACCGAGTCGTTGCCATCGCCAAGATCTCGCCGGAGCTCCGCCACCACCGCGGTAAGCACTCCACCGTTCGATTTCCATCAACGACACAGATTAGATCCATTATACCCCTTCGGTTAGTCCGATTTTTATTTACCGAACCGGCCGGTTTTCCTATTTAGTTATTAGTCGAACCGTTTTTCTGTTATATTGTGAGAGTTCGTTCGTTAGCTCCAGCAAGCAGAGCCTAGTCCAACCAGATTGCGCCACGTGGCCTCACTGTTCGCTAGGTTAGATTTTTCTTTTTCTGTTTTTAGTTTTTAGACATATTAGATCCTGATTTTGTTTTTGCTTTGACTTTTACGTTTTTAATTATTTTTTAGTGATTCTTTTTTCATAGGGTTAAGAAAATTATGCAGTTTGTGTAGATATCAAGTTTGGTCATGTTTGAAAATTTTAAATTTGACTTCAAACAGATATTCAATTCCTGTTTTGTGAATAACTTGAGTTTAAAAATAGGTCTTGAGGTTATTCTTTTTCCTACTAGTCACTTGTGACTTTGTTTATCACTAGGTACAATTTGGGAATTTTTAGAATATTTTAAATTAGGGTTTCAAGCAAAACAGATTCTGTTTTAGTTCTTTTTAGGTTTATTGTTATTTCCTTTGTTTTAATTGTTTTTAATTTGTTTTCTTTCGTATTTTTTGACAAGTTTTGCGTTGTTTTCTGTTAGTTAGCAGTAGTAGTTCAACAATGATTATTTTTACATTATTTATTATTATTTAATTGCATGAAATCAATTCTAGTTCAACGATAACTTGTAAATTCATTTTATTGCTTGTTTGATTTCCTATTTGAAAATATTTTCTATAAATTGTTTTATAGTTTTATTTTTCTGTTAACTTTAGTTTAAATCAGAAACAATTTGTATTATGGTTGAAATTGTTTGTGGTTTAATTCAAGGTTAACATTGTTTAGGTCATAGGAAGAGTTTAATAAAGGCTTTTCAATTAGTTCCGTTTTGTAATATAGTTTTATGAGAAAATACTTTCTGTTAATTTAGTGTTTTATATTTTTGTTCTCTGTTATTTTTATTAACCTATTGTTTTCTATGTTGTTATGTTCTATTAGGACAAACACTTATATTGTTTAGGGTGTTACTTTTCATGCTTTCTTAGTTGTTCTTTTAGCTAGTAAAATATTTACTAAAATACTTTTGTTAGATTTTACTTTGTTGTTGTCTTGTTGGTATTGAAAATAGGTTATTTGTATGGAAAACTACCCTTGGTTGTTGATGAAGTTTTGTTGTTTTAACTTTTGTCTTAAGTATTTCCTTCATCACAACCCTATTGTGTTTACTTTTTGTGTTCCTTTTGATTGATAGTAGTGATTGTTAGAAGTGTTTGCTTATGAGTGCAATGTTTAGTTTATATAGATTGTCATCGGAGAGTGACGAATAGTTCTATCAAGTTATTTTTCAGAGAGCGATATTATCTTCATCAATTTACCAGCCAAGTTCACTTTGACCATTTGTTTTATACCTATGTTTTATTGCTTGTAGTGACATCAACCAACAAATCCCTCCAGTAGTGTTATTGAATTCTTGTAGTTGAGTATAATGCATGAGGTAGGAACCCACTCCTTGTTACTGAAGCCCCAGGAACGTTATTTGTTTTAATGCAATGCTAAAGTAGACAGGGTTGGTATGAGTGTTCGGGAGTGGTGTGAGGAGAAGGAATCTACATCAATGATGACAACCACATGATGGCATCTTCAAGGACTGCATCTTCAAGACCTCAAGACTTCGAGACACGAGACAAGATTTTTTTCAATACACACTACTGGGTGAGGGATGGTTGATTGGGCACCCTGGAGAAACCAGTGGATGACCGGGATGCATGGACAAGCGCCATGACATCTTGCGGAAAGCCTCACCCACACTCAAAGAGACGAAAGAATACTTCATGCCCGGAAGCTTACCTGTGTAGCCACAAGTCATTATGGGCTCTGGCTTGGTTAACCTTAGTTGTGACTCTGGCCAGGATGGTGCTAGCAGATGTAGAACTACGGTAGGATGGATGGGCCCCGACAGTTGGTCAGAGGAACTCTTTGGAAGACCATGTTTCGTTCGTCCTGTTCTCAAACAACTGGCAGTGCGAGGACTTACAAGGAGGGAACGAATCTTGTGGGTAAAGTACACAACACTCTACAGAGTTAAACCTAATCGATTAGCCGTGTCCCCGGTTACGGACAATTTGATCCTCTGGAATTTGATCTATCTCTGAACTCTCAACACTGGATCGATAAATAATTTGTGGGTAACTTATGATGATTTGGGGTTGTGAGACATCGGTTGGCGGAACCATGTCAGGATATATAACTCTGTAGAGAAAAATCTTGATATTCCTTTGTTGTAGGAAAAAGAAATAAAACCATCTTTTATGCGAAAACTCAGACCAAGAGCCACAAAGCCATATTGCATATAGATTAGTGTTATCATCTGCTTTCTCTTATTGTGATCTTGTCGGTACATTCAATGTACTGACCTACACGGCTGCAACGTATCATGTTACAGGTATATTTCTTACGACGAGTAAGAGTACGGCTTAGGGTTACGGTCTACACTCAACCTGTCGTTGGTGTTTATTGGGACTCCACTCCCATTGACTGTTTCCGCTGAGATGTAAGAGGTATATATCAGTTTTACATTATTTACATGTGATTGCACTTTGATATATCCATTGATGTACTGTGTGTGCCAGCATACTGATCCAGGGATGGCACACACACACAGAGGCTTGACTCGTTTTGAGTCGGGTCGCTACAGAAATGGTATCAGAGCACATGTTGAATATAGGAAGTGACCCTAGAAAATGGCTTAGATATAAGAAGACCTTGATAGGAACAACTTGTGTTTCACTACTCTCATAACCTCTAAATTCTTTTACTGAACCTTCCTTATTTCAAACTATAGATGGAGAGCTACATTCTGAACGAAAGAGAGCACTACGAGGATGTTCTCGGAGGCCCATTCCTCATGGAGCTGGTACAGATGATGAAGATGCCGATACGTGAGATCAAGGTGACTAAGAGGAAGTCTGGATCATGGTGCATCAGGACACAAGTTTTTGGACGTAAAGCAGACCCCAAGACTGAAGACATCAACTATGGGACGTTAAACCATGATTGTGATACGAGCATAAGCACTGTCGTGCATGATGCTATCGCATGTTTGAGCTATCGTCATCATGCTGAGTTAGGCACCCACTACTTTGGAAGGCTTGGATGGCACAAGGCTGATGGAGCACACATCATCCTGACAGACAAACAGAAGATGAAGTTTTCACCTCTGCTGGTGTATAATCAAGAGCTGGAGCATTACATCAAGAACCTTCAAATGGACCTTCTAGCAGTATTATTTGAGAAAGAAGCACTTCGTGAGGACCTCAAGACCAAGAAGCTAAAGGTAGCCAATCTGAAGAAACACGATCCCGATATTCAGAAGCTCCATCAAGAATTGAAGAACAGTTAGGCCATGGCACATGACGGTGATGTTGAAATCCATAAGCTCAAGAACCAACTCCTCGACCAGCAGGGACGACACAGGAAACTCCGAGTCAACAGGGATGATCTGGCGGAAGAACTTGAGAAGATCAAGCGTGACCAAAAGAAGCCCACTGGCGATGAAGACATGGAATAAGCTAGCTTAGTAGTAGCCCCACCATGAGAGAAATAAAGATGAATGTTTTTGCGAATTGAGTGATCGACCATACCAACCTTATGTGGGTGGTGATACTATTGGATTGATTGAACTTTATGAATGTCTGAACTTGAGTTTTTGATGTTTTTGAGATGTTTATTTATTATGTATACATCTCTCTCTCTCTCTCTCTCTCTCTCTCTCTCTCTCTCTCTCTCTCTTATTCATCTCATTCCAAAACCCTTGGACCCAATAGATGGTGAATGAAGCTGAACTTGTATTCTCTGGACCTATGACCCAGCTGGAGGCAGAAATATGGATTCCGAACATGGAGAGCCACTTTGGGGGCAACTTCATTACAAGGAAGTACGAGGTTCAATACACTCTTCAGTACTTTACCCAAAGTGCTGCAACCTGGTGGAAATGCATCAAGCCATCCAAGGATGTAATGGAGCAGAAACTTGGGAAGAATTCAAGAAGACTCTGTTGAGTTCTCGTCTCATCCAAAAACACTGGGATAAATCGATGAAGGAGCCTTGTGCATGCAAGATCTGTGGAGAAATAGGACACACCCAGGAAGAACACAAGTATGGATGCCCTCATTGTGAAGAAAATCACCTAGCCGGGGAATGCCCAACTAGTCAGGTGACTAGTTTCTTGTGTGAAGGAACCACCCATTACCCATCTCAGTGCCACATTTATCCCAAGGTGCAACAAGTTTTCAAGAAGCAGAAAGAAGCAATGCAGGATACATTCAAGGGGATTTTTGAAGAACATGTGATGAAGAAAGATGTCGAAGACCCTGACAGACAAGGCCTAACCATATTTTTCTCCAATTCTTGCTACTCATGTGGAGAAGATGGACGTTTTTCACAAGATTGTATGAAGGAAAGCCAAGAGTATCTGGGACATTTCTCGACAGAAAAAGTGGAGCTTGATCCACATGAAATAGAAGAATTGATCGGATCAAGGAAGTCCAGGAATAGAAACCGAAGACATCCCGAGAACAACCCAACTCTTGCAGAGAAGGACCTGAGTCATATCATGTGTTTCAGGTGCAAGCAATTAGGTCACTACGTTGACCGATGCCCAGAAAAGAAGCAGAGAACCCAAGGAGCAAACACCATCATCAAGAAGTTGAATTATGTTATGGAGTTGAATTATGTATCAAAAGTCTCAGAGATTATAATAACTCCATGAATCAATAAAATTATTGTGTCGTGATTTCATTATGTTAAACTGTATGAGTTATCACTCTATAAAACATTTTTGAGGATATGAGAAAATATGGTCCCTGCAAGCACACGTGCATTTCATTTTAAGTGTGGTAGTAATCGGTAAAACCACGGGAACCAAGGAATGAAGAAAGTGCCATTCCTGCCAAGGAGTTTGGATAAGTGAATACAGGTAAAGGTAATGCTGGACCATAACAAACCAGTGGATGACAGCCTCTGAAATAATGTACCTTGGAATTGGAATTTTGAGGAGAGAATTGAATATGATGAACCAACACTTTTACTGGTAAACAGACCAATGGAAAGGAAAACGAGTTCAAAGAGTAGAACATGTACCAAGAATAGATCTCAGGATTTCATGAAGGTTACCCCAAGAGCATGAAGCAAGAGGTTGTGATTTGATCAACGGACATTTTCTTAGGAGGATACGAAAACCTGAGAGTTGTGAAGAAAACGATAGATGTTTAGTTCAGCTTGCATAATCCATGGATTTATCCGAACTTCGTTCATAGACAAGAGAAATTTCTGCAATGCTTGTGAGGAAGGCCAAGTGTTAGACCACGAGATTCGCTAAACCTTATACAGAGTAATGATTTTGGGTGCGGAATGGATTGATCACCATGACGACTTACTCTTATCATTCGCTCTTGTTATTCGGAATAGTAAATCTGAGTGACTTACCCATAGTAAAGAGATGATGATCTTTGAAGCTTTTGTTTGAGCCATGGAATGGTATGATGAAGACCCCTTGTACATGGCAGTTGTTGCCAAACGTTTTACGGTAAGGATGAAGCCAAGACCCATTTCACTGCAGGATAATCACAAATGGTAGACCACCACGAGATCATCGACAAGTTATTTAAAATGATCATGAAACTTGTCAGCTGAGAAGACCTAGTGACGGAAGAACTTTATATTAACGAAAGAACACCGGGTTTTGAAGGAAACATTATGACTATAACGGAGGAGCATCAACAGATGAGTTACTGTGAAGAATGTGAAGAGACAGGTATTGCCAAAGACACCAGAGAAATGGCATGACTATAAGGGACCATTAACTCTAATTTTAAGTGTGGTAGCACCCACACTTTTTAGGCCAATGGATTTGCTAGAAGACCCCCAAACTCTAACCTTTTCTTTCTAGCCCTTTCAAATATCGAGGACGAGATTCATTTTAAGTGTGGTAGGTTTGTAACATCCCAAACTTTGGAATGTTAAATTAACAAATTGAATGATTGATTGTTTGATATTGAGTGAAATTTGAAACTTTTTGAAACTTTAGAATGAGAGGAAATAACATGACTTTCCCCTTTGTTCGTTGAATTCAAATTCATCCAATACAAATCATTGAGAGAAGATGACATGACTTCTTCAAAATAAAGGATTTGAAATTTTGGATTTGAAAACTACTAAAAAAATCTATTTGGAATTTATTTCATAATTGGTTCTATTTTAAAGCTTGAATGAATTCAAACTCCCTTGCTAAATTCAAAATCTTGAGAGGAGCAATATGACACTCCAAACCAGGGGCAAGTTTGAATTATATTTGAATTTAAAACACTCAGAAAAATATATGGAAAATATTTCATATTGGATTTCAAAGCCATTCTTGAAGTGGTTTTCAAAATTTATTTTCTCCAAAAATAAAATATATGGAAAATAAGGTAAAATGATTCCCTTCTATATAAAAATGGAGAAAAAATGAATTTGAAACCATTTTGGTATTTTTGAAAATATTTTATTGCATTTTAAACTCAACAGTAGCACTGTTTGAATTATCTAAATTCGTGAGAATTTTATTTGACTTTGAAAAGTTGTTCATCTTGTAGGAAATATTTTTCTAAAAAAATTGATATATAATACTCCTATATTTGGAGTTGTTTTTATTTCTTTCTTTGGATTTAGTTTCCTGTTTTTAATAAAAGGAAAAAAATCACTTTATTAGGAAAGTTCCCGCAGAGGCCCACCGCAAATCAGCCCATCTGGATCCCCTCCAGATCCGAATCCCCTCGGATCCAGCCTACCGAGGCTTTCTGACATGGCTTGAGACTACATCGGTATTTCCTCAAAGAGGAAGGGATGATGCAGCACAGCGACGGTAAGTATTTCCCTCAGTTATGAAGCCAAGGTTATCGAACTAGTAGGAGGATCACCACCACCCAATAAGCAGCACCTGCACACAAATAACAAATACTTGCAACCCGACGCGAAAGAGAGGTTGTCAATCTCTCTACGGTAAAAAGATAGATTAGGTAGTGATAGATAGGAGAGATAGATCTCTCAAGAACACAAAATAAAAAGGGCAAATAAAAAGTGCAGCAATGTATTTTTGGGTTTTTGGAATTGTAGATCTGAAAACAAAGAGGCAAAAAGATAGATCGGAAAGCAATATATTGGAAAAGTAGACCCGGGGGGCGTAGGATTCACTAGTGGCTTCTCTCATGAGTATAGCGCATGGTGGGTGAACAAATTACTATTGGGCAATTGATAGAAGATCAAATAATCATGAAGATATCCAAGGTGATGATCATTATATAGGCATCACGTCCAAGATAAGTAGACCGACTCCTGCCTGCATCTACCACTATTACTCCACACATCGACCGCTATCCAGCATGCATCTAGTGTATTAAGTTCATGGAAAACGGAGTAATGCAGTAAGAACGATGACATGATGTAGACAAGATATATTCATGTAGGAATAGACCCCATCTTGTTATCCGTAATGGCAATGATACATGCGTGCCTTGCTTCCCCTTCTATCACTGGGAAAGGACACCGCAAGATCGAACCCATCACAAAGCACCTCTTCCCATGGCAAGAAAATTCGATCTAGTTGGCCTAACTAAACCAAAGATTCGAACAAGAAATACGAGGCTATAAGTAATCATGCAAATAAGAGATCAAAGAAGACTCAAATAATGTTCATGGATAGAAACTGATCATGAACTCAAAATTCATCGGATCCCAACAAACACACCGCAAAAGTTTACATCAAATAGATCTCCAAGAGACCATTGTATTGAGAATCAAAAGAGAGAGAGGAAGCCATCTAGCTACTGCCTACGGACCCGTAGGTCTATGGTGGACTACTCACGCATCATCGGAGAGGCACCTATGAAGAAGATGAACCCCTCCGTGATGGTGTTTAGATTGGATCTCGAGGTTCTGGAACTTGCAGCGGCTGCAATTGTGTTTCATCGACTCCCCTAGGGTTTTCTGAATATTTGGGAATTTATTGGCATCACAGGCGGTGGAGGGGGGCCCCGTGGAGGGCACAACCCACCAGGGCGCGCCGGGGGCGCCCTAGCGCGCCCATGTGGGTTGTGGCCTCCACAGCCCACATCTCTGGTGCTTCTTTGGCCCACTGGGTGTCTTCTGCTCCAGAAAAAATCTCCAAAGAGTTTCATCATGATTGGACTCCGTTTGGTACTGATATTCTACGAAGTAAAAAACAAGCAAAAACAGCAACTGTCACTTTGGCACTATGTCAATAGGTTAGTCCCAAAAAATGATAGAAAGTTGTTATAAATTTATTGTAAAACATCCACGAATTATAATATAACAGCATGGAACAAGCAAAAATTATAGATACGTTGGAGACGTATCAGCATCCCCAAGCTTAATTCCTACTCATCCTCGAGTAGGTAAATGATAAAAACAGAATTTTTGATGTGGAATGCTGCTTAACATGTTCATCTCATATTCTTTTCTTTTGTATAGAATGGACATTTAGACTTGTAGATGATTCAAAGCAATAGTCTAGTTTCAACATAATGACTTCAATACTCAAGCATGTCAATTAGCAACCATGTCTTTCAAAATATCAACACTAAAGAAAGTTATCACTAGCCCATTATGCTCAATCATTTATCCATTCATGAAACACACTCAAATATTAGCTATGCCCAATGCTCAAGTACGATCATAGTGCCCCCTAGTTGGTGCTTTATAAGAGGGAAGTAGGGATTTGTAGAGGTGCCAGAGCTCAAAGTTTTAAATTGAGAGAGAAAAAATATTTTGGGTGGCATGCCTTTCCTGTCAACATAAACGACAAAGTAGCTCACAATACTTTCCATGCTAGATATATCATAGGCGGTTCCCAAACAGAAAATAAAGTTTATTCCTTTTTCCACCAAACTTTCACATTCCATGGCGGGCCGTATCCACGGTTGCCTTCCATACCAACACTTTCCAAGGAATTTATTATTTGATAACATAAAGTAAATATTTTTTTTATTTTTCATTTTGGGAATGGGCATCCCTATTACCGCTGCACTCTCATGCAATAACAAGTGAATAAACACTCATCTTGAGAATAACACATCTAGCATGGAAAAATATTGGACACTCCCCACCGTTTCATGAGCGGTACGAGCACACAAAAGAGAAAATTTATTTTGAAATTGGAGATGGCACATACAAATTTGCTTGGAACGGCATGGAAATACCGCATATAGGTAGGTATGGTGGACTCATAAGGCAAAATTTGGTTTAAGGATTTTGGATGCACAAGTAGTATTTCTACTTAGTACAAATGGAGGCTAGCAAATAGATTGACAAGCAACCAAACCAAGAAACGAAAATTCACATAAGTGAGCTTTGAGCATAACTAACACTGAATAATGCACCATAAGTAGGATGTAATTTCATTGCATAACTATTGACTTTCGTACTTGCATAGGGAATCACAAACCTTAACACCAATATTCCTACTAAAGCATAGTTACTCACGAACATGACTCACATATTACTATCATCATGTCTCAAAACTATTACAAGGAATCGATTTTAATTTGACCAATGATCTTCATGATTTTTTTTATTATATCCTCCTTGGATATCTATCACTTTGGGACTATTTCCATATATTGCCATTGCTTTTTGACAAGCTCAAACAAATTTAAGTGAAGCACATGAGCATAAAGATTTCATCTCTCAAAAAGGTATAAGTGAAGCATGAGAGGATTTCTTCAAAATTTACTAACTCTCAAATTAATCTAAGTGAAGCATGAGAGTATTTCTACAAAAAATTCCAAGCACACCGTGCTCAAAAAGATATAAGTGAAGCACTATAGCAATTCTATAGCTCAAAAAGTTTAAGTGAAGCATATAGAGCAATTATAACAAATCATAGCATAAATTTGGCTCTCTCAAATTGGTGTGTCCAGCAAGGATACATGTGACAAACTAACAAGAAAAGCAAGCAAATACTCAAATGATACAAGACGCTCCAAGCAAAACTCATGATATGTGACGAATAAAAATATAGCTCCAAGTAAAATACCGATGGTCGTTAGAAGAAAGAGGGGATGCCACTCGGGGGCATCCCCAAGCTTAGTTGCTTGTTTCTCTTTGGATATATCTTGGGGGTGTTGTAGCATCCCCAAGCTTAGGCTCTTTTCACTCCTTATTCCTTCATCCATCGTGATCTCACCCAAAACTTGAAAACTTCAATCACAAAAAACTCAACAAAATCTTCGTGAGATCCGTTAGTATAATAAAGCAAATCACTACTTTAGGTGCTGTTGCAAACACATTCATATTTTATTACTGCATTATACCTACTGTATTTTAACTTTACCATGGCTCATACCCTTCAATATAACCCATAGATCCATCAAAACAAGCACACAATGCAACAAAAACAGAATCTGTCTTAAACAGAACAGTCTGTAGTAATCTATACTCTAACCATACTTATGTAACTCTAAAAATTATGAAAATTAGAAAACGCAAAGAATTTGTATAGCAAAACTGTGTTAAAATTTCATCTCAAGATCACATACCAGTAAAAAACTAAAATTCAAATACTGGACGCAAAGTTTCTGTTTCAGATTCAGCATCGCTTCTACTCATCTTATGAATCATCCTAAATGATCTACTTGGCACAAACACTAAATAAACCATAAAACCACAATCATAACAGAGGCATAATTGTGTCAACACTCAAAAACAGAAAGGAAAAAAACAAATTTTATTTATTCATTGGGTTGCCTCCCAACAAGCGCTATCGTTTTACGCCCCTAACAAGGCATAACGCATAGATTCAAGTATTGTCATCTTTGGTTTTGGCTACTTTTGTGAGGGCTTTCTCGAATCCGGGGGGGGCTCTTTACGCTTCCCCAAATTTTTAGGAGAAGAGACCATCTTGAGATCCAAAATATCCAAACGCTTGTTGCAAAGAGTAATCAAAGTATTCAAGCAATTGAGATTTCCACTAATGTGTTTGAGGGGTTCATTATATTTTTGTAACTCGACCAAGTGCTTCTGTACGTCACCCAATTTGTCGAGAATCTGAACCCCCTCTTGTGTAAAAGAAGGTCCCTTTTTTAATGGATGGATCCCCAATATCCCTTCCAGAATTTCATAAGCGGTGTTTGCATCAAGCTCAATAAAATTTCCTTTAGCGGCAAAATCCAAGAGTTCTCTATGATGCAAAGCTAATCCTATGTAAAAATTTCTAAGCAAAATTTTTGCGTCTCCTTTTAGATTGGAAATACGATGGGATTCCATTAGCCTATACCAGGCATCTTTCACATTTTCCCCTTGTTTTTGTTTGAAGTATAGAACTTCAAAATCTGGTGACAAAGGGGGAGTAGTAACACTAGTCATAGCAACAAGATAGGCAAACAAGATTGCAAGCAAGTAAGAGATCCGGCGAGGAAAAGGCAAACGAAAAACAGGGCAAATAAAACGGCAAATTGGTGAGGTGGGGGAGAGGAAAATGAGAGGCAAATGGCAAATAATGTAATTGCAAGGAGATGAGATTTGTGATTAGGAACCTGGTAGATGATGATGGAGTCTCCTCAGCGCCTGAGATTGGCACGTAGAAGAGACCGCTTCCTCCCCAGCAGTGGCGCCAGAAATTCCTTTGAAATGGCTTGAGACTACGTCGGTATTTCCCCAAAGAGGAAGGGATGATGCAGCACAGCGACGGTAAGTATTTCCCTCAGTTATGAAACCATGGTTATCGAACCAGTAGGAGGATCACCACCACCCAATAAGCAGCACCTGCACACAAATAACAAATACTTAAAACCCGACGCGAAAGAGAGGTTGTCAATCTCTCTACGGTAAAAAGATAGATTAGGTAGTGATAGATAGGATAGATAGATCTCTCAAGAACACAAAATAAAAAGGGCAAATAAAAAGTGCAGCAATGTATTTTTGGGTTTTTGGAATTGTAGATCTGAAAACAAAGAGGCAAGTATATAGATCGTTAAACAATATGTTGGAAAAGTAGACCTAGGGGTCGTAGGATTCACTAGTGGCTTCTCTCATGAGTATAGCGCACGGTGGGTGAACAAAGTACTGTTGGGCAATTGATAGAAGATCAAATAATCATGACGATATCCAAGGCGATGATCATTATATAGGCATCACGTCCAAGATAAGTAGACCGACTCCTGCCTGCATCTACCACTATTACTCAACACATCGACCGCTATCCAGCATGCATCTAGTGTATTAAGTACATGGAAAAATGGAGTAATGCAATAAGAACGATGACATGATATAGACAAGATATATTCATGTAGGAATAGACCCCATCTTGTTATCTGTAATGGCAATGATACATGCGTGCCTTGCTTCCCCTTCTATCACTGGGAAAGGACACCGCAAGATCGAACCCATCACAAAGCACCTCTTCCCATGGCAAGAAAATTTGATCTAGTTGGCCTAACTAAACCAAAGATTCGAACAAGAAATACGAGGCTATAAGTAATCATGCAAATAAGAGATCAAAGAAGACTCAAATAATGTTCATGGATAGAAACTGATCATGAACTCAAAATTCATCGGATCCCAACAAACACACCGCAAAAGTTTACATCAAATAGATCTCCAAGAGACCATTGTATTGAGAATCAAAAGAGAGAGAGGAAGCCATCTAGCTACTGCCTACGGACCCGTAGGTCTATGGTGGACTACTCACGCATCATCGGAGATGCACCTATGAAGAAGATGAACCCTGTAGGACCGAAAGTATGTCTAGAGGGGTGTGATTAGACTACTTGACCAAATAAAAATTCTACCTTTTCCTAATTTTAAGTGTTGGTAGATTTTAGCAATTATGGCAAGTCAAGTACACCCTACACATGCATGTCTAAGAGTATAGCAGCGGAAAGTAACAACAAGCATATGTATGGTAGAGGGTAGGAAGGAAGATCAAACGCAATTTTTAGACACGAAGATTTTTCCCGTGGTTCTAATAGGTGGTGCTATCGTAGGTCCACGTTTATGGAGTCTTCAACCCACGGAGGGTAACGGTCGCGAGAGTCCACGGAGGGCTCCACCCATAAGGGTCCACGAAGTAGCAACCTTGACTATTCCATAACGGCTTCCGTCCACGAAGGACTAGCCTCTCTATGGGTAGATCTTCACGAAGTAGGCGATCTCCTTGCCCGTACAAACTTCTTGGTTCAACTCCACAACACGAAGTAGGAGGCTCCCAAGCGACACCTAACCAATCTAGGAGGCACCACCCTCCAAAAGGTAATAGGCTCGGTAATGTCGATGAACTCCTTGCTCTTGTGCTTCAAGATGATAGACTCCTCAACACACAATCACTCTCTCACAGATTTGGCTTGGTAGAAGAGATTGGATTGGTGGAAAGCAACTTGGGGAGGCTAGAGATCAAGATTCATATGGTTGGAATGGAATGGCATGATCTCAACACAAGGGTAGGTGGATCTCTCTCAGAAAATTGGATGGGGCAAGTATGGAATAGTTCTGAGTGCTTCTCTTTCGAGTGGGTGGTGGTGAAGGGGTATATATAGGCATCCCCAAAAATCCAACCATTACACCTAAAGTGACCAACTCGGTGACACCGATGTGTTAATCTCGGTGGTACCAAAGTGACCAAAAGGTGACAACTTTTGAATCTCGGTGAGACCGATATATAAATCTCGGTGGTACCGATCAGATGACCAACGGTCAGATTGCGCAAACTCAGTGACGCCGATTCTCACATCTCGGTGGTACCGATTCTTGACCATGGCTTACCAGAGAGTTGGTCCAGGAACTCGGTGGCGCCGATCCACAATTCTCGGTGGTACCGATTCTTGTGAATGGCTATCCAGAGAGTTGGTCCATAAAAACGGTGAGACTGACTGGCAAATCGCGGTGGTACCGAAGACTGAGAATAGCTAAACAGAGAGTTGGCAACCTAAACTCGGTGGCACCGATGCAGAATCGGTTGCACCGACTGGCTAGGGTTTGGCATGGGTCTGTCTGAGTTTCGGCATCGGTGGCACCGAGTGGAAAGTGTTGGTTGCACCGATTTTGGATTTGACTTTGGACAGACTTTTGTGGAAGAGCTTGTGGGTGTTTTTGGTGACTATCACTTGTGCACGTGGGGCATCTTGTTCACCAACAGTACCTTACCCCCTTTTAATAGTATTGGCTTTCCTATGGACTCAAAGTGATTTCTCACAAAGTAAAATGTAGAGTCCTCTTCCTTGAAGCTTTCCCAATCCATTTCCTTGCATCTTGGGGTATTTCCACAATCCTTTTGCCATCCCTATCATTGAACTTTTCCTGAAATATGCTTAGTGGAAACATTAGTTCAATGACATATATGTTGTTATTAATTACCAAAACCACCAAGGGAGCAAATGTGCTTTCAATCTCCCCCTTTTTGGTAATTGATGACAACATATAGATCAAAGCTTTGACATATGATATAATCAATGAATATAATCGTCACTTTGAGAAGTATGTGATATGCAAGAGCTCCCCCTAAATTTGTGCATTCTTTTAAATTTGCATTTGAATGCAAATGCACAATCGATTAGGTACATAGGGCACTCTTTCATGTCACATACAACTTGGTGGTGTGCGAGAATAATAAGAATGAACATCATAGCACAACACAATCAAGCAAAGATGAATGGCCATCTCATAAGCATCATAATGATAGGAAGTAGTAGCAACACACATTAAGCGTATGATCAAAACACCAACAAAAGTTTAACACAAGCAACCAAAAGATCAAATGTTTTTGAAATAGCGATAAAAACCAAACGCTCTCTCACTCGAAGCCTAAAGATCTATATATAACTTCTCCCCCTTTGGCAACAAGTTACCAAAAAGTTCAAAGAGATATAGCTAATCGTTCTTCTGGGGCTGATCTCCTCCGGTAGTCGATGAAGGAGTCGAGAGAACTGCGTCGGCGAAGACCTCTGCTGATGTCATGGATGGAGTTGGAGTAGCAACGGGAGGTACTGGAGCTGATGGAGTTGAGGAGGCTGTAGCAGGTGTTGATGAAGAGGGCCTCAAATCTGGAGCTGGCACTGTGGCTGATCTGGCCTGGGTAGTGAAGTGAGTGCCTGGCCTGAGAGGAGAGTCATCCTCATCATCTGAAGTGTCGGGACTGGGCACGCTGTCAACTTCCTTCTTCAGCTCGTTCATTGTCTTTGCTCCTTCAGTCATCCACACAATCCTACCATCTCCATAGAAGTGAGCAGTGGAGTAGAATTGCATGATCATCTCATCGTTCCATGCAGTGAATTCTTTGCCAACAAACTTGTCTAGGCCAATGCAGTGGAAGTTGTCTTGCACATTTGGGAAGTAATCTTCATTTTCCTTGATATACTTCCAATCAACATATCTCATATCACTGACAGCTGGGCTCTTGTCAAGCAACACAGTCTCATAGAAATCTTGTTGCTCCTTGGTATAGAACCTATAGTCCACAGCTGTTTTTCTCCTCTGGGCATATGGATAAATTGCTCTCCATGCCCTCGAACCAGAATCCTTCCTTTTCTTCATATCTTCAGCAAGCAGGTGGCTGGCGTTGTGCTCTGGAAGGTGTGGTCTGAGCTTCATCAAAGCGGTCATGTCATCATCATCCTCAGCTTCCCTGAAAGTGGAGGTCTTGTTCTTGCTGGAAGCTGGTATATCTCTGGAGAACCTCTTGGGTTTGTCAGCAGCAGCAGCCTTCTTTGCAGCAGATTTGGTGCTCTTAGAAGTGGTAGCTTTAGGCATAGCATCTGCCATAAGCTTCTTCTTCTTCTTAGGAGGTGCCTTTGTAGCTGGCTCTACCTCCTCTTCTTCTTCCTCATCTACATACTCTGGAGTAGATGGAAGAACTTTAGCCTTGACAAATTTTGTCCTTTCTCTCTTCTTGTTCTCCCCTGCCTTCTTAGGCATAGACTTCTTGGATGGCATAACAGTCATAGTTGCTCTGGAGCTCTCTGGTGCTCTGGTTGTCTCAGAGCTGGCATACTCCTTCCTGATAGCTTTCTTCTTCTTGGAAGAAGTGGCAGCATCATCTTTCTTGGGTAGCTCCTCAGGGATGAAGTCCTCATCCTCCTCATCAGAATTGAGCTTCCTCCTAGTCCTTGTAGCAGCCTTGGGTAAATCAGGAGAACTAGGCACATCATCAAAACTCTCCTCAGGACTAGTGCCTGAACTCATGACAATATTCTCCTCTCTGAAGTTGTTCTCACTGTCATCTGAAGCAGACATCTCTGAACCTGTGAATAGAGTATAGAGGAGCAGAGGGGTTGAGCAACACAAAACACAGAGATTTTCAAAAATTTGAACAAGGAAGACATTAGTTTTAGCTTTCTGCAGAAGGTATTTCAGTGTCACCGAGTGGTATTTTTCGGAGCCACCGAGACTGACCATATGCATCAACAGAGACTTGGCAGCCTTTTCGATGTAACCGAAAAGATTGCTTCGGTCTCACCGATATGGTTCTCAGTAACCCTAAAACACAATCGGTGGAACCGATTTTTTCAACTCGGTGGCACCGAGATGCAATCTGCGGACAGCTAACCCTAAAATTTTCATTGTTCGCTAATCTACGAGAACTCTGGTGGATAGGGAGGATTGCACACAGTGGCTTATAGATAAGAACATCTCAATGCGCAAGAATTAGACGATGGAGCGCAAGAGAGGATCGGATCCGTACCCTAGCTTGGTGACGGTCCCCTACGGTGAAGACGGCGGCGAAGATGCCCGTCGACGGCGAGGATCCCAGCGGCGGAGGAGCACGGGGAGGCAAGGGCGACGACCGGGGGGTCCTTTTTGGCAGCTTAGGGTTTTGGAGCGCGGCGGTTTGAGGAATGAATTTCAAAGCGTCGGGCCCACGGCATATATATACCCCTTACTGTCGGTGACACCGGTTCGAAATTTTCGGTGTCACCGAGTTCCTCAACTGTCAGCTGACAGGGAAACTCGGTGTAACCGAGAATAAGGAATCGGTGTTACCGAGATTGAAAATCCAGATCAACCCTAGGCAATCGGTGAAACCGAGGAATGTTTGTTGGTCACACCGAGTTGCACTTGGGAGGTGTTGGAGTGCAGCCCTTTTTGACACGGAACTCCGAGTGCATCTCACACAGAGGGATCGAGAAGTGCTTGTTCAAGTTTTGTGATGCGGCAAGAAAAGAATATGAGGTGAGAAAGCATAGATAGCTAGAGAGTGGTCCTAGGCATTCTTGTCCATCCAATTGGCAAAAGAAAAATCAAAAACCAAATAGCAACAATTGGATGTCCTCGAATGGATAAATAAATGCAAACCAACATGCTCACACAATGTGATGTCAAATGAAATCATGGCAAACATGCACATACATACGAGCATCTATCAAGCATTTTGGCGATGACGGAGTCATCTATATATGAGTATATTGACTTAGGAGCCAAGTAAGAATACTTGATCATAGGTCATACTCATCGTTTAAGCACAAGTGGGGTTACCACTTTTACATAAAGCATTTAATGTTGTCACATACTATGAGATGCTTTAACTCAAGCCTTAGAGTAAAGCTCCCCCTTGATATGACATCCCCCCATAGGAGGGATAAACTAACCTTGGGTTTTGTCGATGAAGACTTTATGTTGGTGAGGTAGTGGTGGATGCTCAAGGTTGATGAAGATCACCATGAGTTGGGAGCATCCTTGTTGTTTCCTTACTCTTCTCACCTACATGGGTTAGTCCCAACACACAAGAGACAAATACAAGGATATCTATGGACATGGAGTGCAAAGCATGTGTGATGATGTCCATGGATTTGTTGATTACCTTGCCCCTTGCTTACCTTTGAGGGAATGTGTGACTCCTTGAGCTATTGCATAGAGTTGATGTTGATTGCAAATAGTTCTTGCCAATAATGAATGTGAGTGAATTTCATTGGCGGAGTCACCCCTCAAGAACTTTCTAGTTCTTCTTCTTGGGGACCCACATCAACTTGATGGGGATCCTTGGTGTTGAAGTAGCCCTTGCAGAAGTTGAGCTTCAAGTAGCCTTGGGAACCCACTCCACCAAAGCTTGGGATTCATCTTCATGTGAGTCAATGTCCTCTTGAAGCTTGTTCTTACCCTTGAGCTTGGGGTCTTGTGGTGGAAGGTCATCTTGAGCTTTTGTTCCCTTGGGGAGAGTATTTTCATACTTCTCCTTTTGAGGAACAAACTTGGGCTTGGGGTATTGACCTTCTTCCCATTCAACTCCATTAGCGTTGAAGTGGCCAATGCCATGGTTCTTCCAGTATCCTCCATGCTTGCGTACAATTTCCTCAAATTGCTTACATCCGGCAAGACTCTTGTAGATACCTTTCTCTATAATTCCTTTCAATAAAGCATTTTCTTTCTCAAGTGTAACTTGGCTAAGAGAATCATCATTAGTGGAATCAATAGAACTACTAGAAGCAACATCATTAGGTTTGGCATTTTTATTATTGCTACTAGATGAAGAACCTTTCTTGCCTTTGTTACTAGTTTGTCTAGGTTTAACTTGTGGCATGAATGTAGACAAGAGTAATCATTTGGCTAGATAAGATGAAGTCTTCTTTCGGAGATCGTCATTGATAGCTTTAAGAAACTCATGCTCTTGCTCCAAGGTGAGCTTCTCGAAGCGTAGCTTCTCATGAGTCCTTACAAGCATATGTATGGTAGAGGGTAGGAAGGAAGATCAAACGCAATTTTTAGACACGAAGATTTTTCCCGTGGTTCTAATAGGTGGTGCTATCGTAGGTCCACGTTTATGGAGTCTTCAACCCACGGAGGGTAACGGTCGCGAGAGTCCACGGAGGGCTCCACCCATAAGGGTCCACGAAGTAGCAACCTTGACTATTCCATAACGGCTTCCGTCCACGAAGGACTAGCCTCTCTATGGGTAGATCTTCACGAAGTAGGCGATCTCCTTGCCCGTACAAACTTCTTGGTTCAACTCCACAACACGAAGTAGGAGGCTCCCAAGCGACACCTAACCAATCTAGGAGGCACAACCGTCCAAAAGGTAATAGGCTCGGTAATGTCGATGAACTCCTTGCTCTTGTGCTTCAAGATGATAGACTCCTCAACACACAATCACTCTCTCACAGATTTGGCTTGGTAGAAGAGATTGGATTGGTGGAAAGCAACTTGGGGAGGCTAGAGATCAAGATTCATATGGTTGGAATGGAATGGCATGATCTCAACACAAGGGTAGGTGGCTCTCTCTCAGAAAATTGGATGGGGCAAGTATGGAATAGTTCTGAGTGCTTCTCTTTCGAGTGGGTGGTGGTGAAGGGGTATATATAGGCATCCCCAAAAATCCAACCATTACACCTAAAGTGACCAACTCGGTGACACCGATGTGTTAATCTCGGTGGTACCAAAGTGACCAAAAGGTGACAACTTTTGAATCTCGGTGAGACCGATATATAAATCTCGGTGGTACCGATCAGATGACCAACGGTCAGATTGCGCAAACTCGGTGACGCCGATTCTCACATCTCGGTGGTACCGATTCTTGACCATGGCTTACCAGAGAGTTGGTCCAGGAACTCGGTGGCGCCGATCCACAATTCTCGGTGGTACCGATTCTTGTGAATGGCTATCCAGAGAGTTGGTACAGAAACTCGGTGAGACCGACTGGC
This sequence comes from Elymus sibiricus, assembly GCA_039707655.1. Classification (NCBI taxonomy): domain Eukaryota; kingdom Viridiplantae; phylum Streptophyta; class Magnoliopsida; order Poales; family Poaceae; genus Elymus; species Elymus sibiricus. Next base: position 164,366,902 of record CM077667.1, read on the forward strand.
AAATCTCGGTGGTACCGAAGACTGAGAATAGCTAAACAGAGAGTTGGCAACCTAAACTCGGTGGCACCGATGCAGAATCGGTTGCACCGACTGGCTAGGGTTTGGCATGGGTCTGTCTGAGTTTGGGAATCGGTGGCACCGAGTGGAAAGTGTTGGTTGCACCGATTTTGGATTTGACTTTGCACAGACTTTTGTGGAAGAGCTTGTGGGTGTTTTTGGTGACTATCACTTGTGCACGTGGAGCATCTTGTTCACCAACAGTACCTTACCCCCTTTAATAGTATTCGCTTTCCTATGGACTCAAAGTGATTTCTCACAAAGTAAAATGTAGAGTCCTCTTGCTTGAAGCTTTGCCGATCCATTTCCTTGCATCTTGGGGTATTTCCACAATCCTTTTGCCATCCCTATCATTGAACTTTTCCTGAAATATGCTTAGTCGAAACATTAGTTCAATGACATATATGTTGTTATTAATTACCAAAACCACCAAGGGAGCAAATGTGCTTTCAAACCCCTCCGTGATGGTGTTTAGATTGGATCTCGAGGTTCTGGAACTTGCGGCAGAAGGAATTGTGTTCCGTCGAATCCCCTAGGGTTTTCTGAATATTTGGGAATTTATAGGCATTAGAGGCGGTGGAGGGGGGCCCCGTGGAGGGCACGGCCCACCAGGGCGCGCCGGGGGGGCCCTGGCACGCCCATGTGGGTTGTGGCCTCCACATCCCACCTCTCTGGTACTTCTTTGGCCCACTGGGTGTCTTCTGGTCCAGAAAAAATCTCCAAAAAGTTTCGCCGCGATTGGACTCCGATTGGTACTGATATTCTGCGAAGTAAAAGACAAGCAAAAACAGCAACTGGCACTTTGGCACTATGTCAATAGGTTAGTCCCAAAAAATGATATAAAGTTGTTACAAATTGATTATAAAACATCCAAGAATGATAATATAACAGCATGGAACAAGCAAAAATTATAGATACGTTGGAGACGTATCACTTTCCTTCCCCTCCCTCCCATTGGTCGTGGCCCCCTCCCCACCCGATGGAAAGACCCCGCAGTCGTCTTCCTCGCGCCTTCCTTCGTCAGGGATCGCCACCGCGCTCGCGATCCCCTGCCTTTCCTGTGCGCCCCTGCCCCAAGGAAGGCCCCTATATAAAGCTGAGCCTCGCCTCGACTTGATCCCCCCCCTAAACCCCAACCCCGAGCCCCTCTCTCCCTCGCAATCCCTCGTCGGAGCACCCGAAGCCCCACTACCGCCATTGCTAAAGCTTTGCTCACCTCCGACCTCCCTGCACCTCTCCACCACCCCCACTGACACCACCATCCTCGCCCGCACCTCCCCGTGCTTCCTCCCGAGCCTAAAACCCAGCTGAGAGCCACCGACGACCACCACCAAACGGTGCCGCCACACCCGAGCTTGCCCCGCTCACCCCCGTCGTCCCAAAGCCACCCCGAGGCCACTCTCGAGCTCGTCATCGACCATCGTGTCTTCTGGTGGCCTCGCCGTCGCCGGAGGACCACCATGGCGTCACCCCGTACCTCAACCGAGTCGTCGTCGTTGCCAAGACCTCGCCTGAGCTCCGTCACCGCCGCGGTAAGCACTCCACCATTCGATTTCCTTCAACGGCGCAGATTAGATCCATCATACCCCCTCGGTTAGTCCGGTTTTTATTTACCGAACCGGCCTGTTTTCGTATTTAGTTATTAGTCGAATAATTTTTATGTTATATTGTGAGCGTTCGTTCGTTAGCTCTGGCAACGCACAGCCTAGTCCAACCAGAGTGCGCCACGTGGCCTCACTGTTCGCTAGGTTAGATTTTTCTTTTTCTGTTTTTAGTTTTTAGACAGATTAGATCCTGATTTTGTTTTTGCTTTAACTTTTATGTTTTAATTATTTTTGAGTGATTCTTTTTGCATAGGGTTAAGAAAATTATGCAGTTTCTTTAGATATCAAGTTTGGTCAAGTTTGAAAATTTAAATTTTAATTCAAACACATTTGATTCAAATATCATTTTGTGAATAACTTGAGTTTAAAAATAAGTTTTGAGTTCATTCTTTTTGATACTGGTCACTTGTGACTTTGTTTATCAGTAGATACAATTTGGGAATTTTTAGAATATTTTAAATTAGGGTTTCAAGCAAAACAGAATCTGTTTTAGTTCTTTTTAGGTTTATTGCTATTTCCTTTGTTTTAATTGTTTTTAATTTGTTTTCTTTCGTATTTGTTGACAAGTTTTGCTTTGTTTTCTGTTAGTTAGCAGTAGTAGTTCAACAAAGATTATTTTTATTTTATTTATTATTATTTGATTGCATGAAATCAATTCTAGTTCAACAATAACTTGCAAATTCATTTCATTGCTAGTTTGATTTCTATTTGAAAATATTTTCTATACATTGTTTTATAGTTTTATTTTTCTGTTAAATTTAGTTTAAATCAGACACAATTTGTATTATGGTTGAAACTGTTTGTGGTTTAATTCAAGGTTAACATTGTTTAGGTCATAGGAAGAGTTTCATAAAAGATTTTCAATTAGTTTTTTTTTTGTAATAAAATTTTATGAGAAAATACTTTCTCTTAATTTAGTGTTTTATATTTTTGTTCTCTATTACTTTTATTAATCTAGTGTTTTCTTTGTTGTTATGTTCTATTAGGACAAAAACTTATATCGTTTAGGGTGTTACTTTCCATGCTTTCTTAGTTGTTCTTTTTGCTAGTAAAATATTTACTAAAATACTTTTGTTAGATTTTACTTTGTTGTTGTTTTGTTGCTATTAAAAATAGGTTATTTGTAGGGAAAACTACCCTTGGTTGTTGATGAAGTTTTGTTGTTTTAACTTTTGTCTTAAGTATTTCCTTCATCACACCCTATTGTGTTTAGTTTTTGTGTTGCCTTTTGCTTGATAGTAGTGATTGTTAAATGTGTTTTCTTATGGGTGCAATGTTTGGTTTATATAGATTTTCATCGGAGAGTGACGAATAGTTATATCAAGTTATTTTTCTGAGAGCGATATTATCTTCATCAACTTACCAGGCAAGTTCACTTTGACCATTTATTTTATACCTATGCTTTATTGCTTGTAGTGACATCAACCAACAAATCCCTTCAGTAGTGTTATTGAATTCTTGTAGTTGAGTAGAATGCATGAGGTAGGAACCCAATCCTTGTTACTGAAGCCCCGGGAACGTTATTTGTTTTAATGCTATGCTAAAGTAGACGGGGTTGGTATGAGTGTTCGGGAGTGGTGTGAGGAGAAGGACTCTACGTCAATGACGACAACCACATGATGGCATCTTCAAGGCTTGCATCTTCAAGACCTTAAGACTTCGAGACTCCAGACAAGATTTTTTTTCAATACACACTACTGGGTGAGGGATGGTTGATTGGGCACCCTGGCGAAACCAGTGGATGCCCGGGATGCATGGAGAAGCGCCATGACATCTTGCGGAAAGCCTCACCCAGACTCAAAGAGACGAAAGAATACTTCATGCCCGGAATCTTACTTGTGTAGCCACAAGTCATTATGGGCTCTGGCTTGGTAAACCTTAGTTGTGACTCTGACCAGGATGGTGCTAGCCGATGTAGAACTACGGTAGGATGGATGGGTCCCGATAGTTGGTCAGATGAACTCTTTCGAAGACCATGTTTCGTTCGCCCTGTTCTCAAACAACTGGCAGTGCGAGGACTTACAAGGAGGGAACGAATCTTGTGGGTAAAGTACACAACACTATGCAGAGTTAAACCTAATTGATTAGCCGTGTCCCAGGTTATGGACAATTTGAGCCTCTGGAATTTGATCTATCTCTGAACTCTCAACACTGGATCGATAAATAATTTTTGGGTAACTTATGATGATTTGGGGTTGTGAGACATCGGTTGGTGGAACCATGTCTGGATAGATAACTCTGTAGAGAAAACTCCTGATATTCCTTTGTTGTAGGAAAAATAAATAAAACCAGCTTTTATGCGAAAACTCGGACCTAGAGCCACAAAGCCATATTGCATATAGATTAGTGTTATCATCAGCTTTCTCTTATTGTGATCTTGTCGGTACATTCAATGTACTGACCTACATGGCTGCAACGTATCATGTTACAGGTATGTTTCTTACGACGAGTAAGAGTATGGCTTAGGGTTACAGTCTACACTCAACCTGTCGTTGGTGCTTATTGGGACTCCACTCCCGTCGACTGTTTCCGCTGAGATTTAAGAGGTATATTTCAGTTTTACATTATTTACATGTGATTTCACTTCGATATATGCATTGATGTACTATGTGTGCCAGCATACTGATTCAAGGATGGCAACGGGGACGAAACCCACCGGGTTTTGCCTTCTCAAACCCATCCCCACGAGAAAATCGCAAGGCCGTCCCCATCCCCATTAACGTGCACGGGGCTAGCTTTTTGCCCGTCCCCTAAACCCATCGGGTTTTCTAAACCCACGGGGAAATCGGCACATTGAAGCAAACATTGTAGAAACACAAAATCGCGAGACGGAGGCTGCGGTAGGCAAGATCGGGCGTCGGCGATGGGATTGCTAGGTTTAGGTGTGCGAGAGGGAGGCTGCGGAAGCGACTGTGAGGCTGAGACCTAGCGAGGCTGGGCCTGGGTGTGGATTTGGAGCTGGGGACTAGGACACTAGAGCTAGGATGCTGGGTGGGCAGGTGTGTAGTCGAGACTGAGTGGCCCAATACGCTAAGTGTAGTATTTTGACGGGGATGGAGGGTTTCGGGTTCGGGTATTACTGAAACGGGTTTGAACCCGCGAAACGTGTCGGGTTTTATACTTTACCCAACAGCAGCCCCACGGGGTTAAAAAGACGCCCATCCCCGTCCCCTAATAGGGTAAAAAACCGCGAAGACGCGGGTTTCGGGGCCCCATTGCCATCTTGAACTGGGAGTGCCTCTAGACTATCATCGGGGTTTATCGAGAATGTCATATTATTATTAGAGTAGACCACTATATAAAGATAGGAAAAGCTATTTTCGCGCACACAAAACCAGCTGCACAAATATGCATGTTTATGTTCCTACAAGCCAATCCTGGTGAAGCTTGCCAATGCATCCAATGTATTGATCCTTGTGGCTGCAACGTATCATGTTGCAGGTTACTGTATCCAAGGAGGGTTAAAAAGTAGGGTTACAACTTTATACTCAACTTTTGCATGTGAGTTGACGGACGCCATAAGACTAGAATATTATTCCGCGGCATGATTGTATTGTAAGCTAGCCATGAGCTAAGCAGGTGTGTATTGTAAAGCACTGGATCTTCGATGTAACTAAAATGACATTTGATGTATTCTTGGTATTTCATCATCGACTGTGCATCTCAGCTATTGATCCATGGACTGACATGGTAAACACAGAGATTTTGGGCCCTCTCACGGGACTGGGTTGCGACAACCATGCATCACTCCACCCCAGCTTAGTCCCCAAGCAAAACTTGGGATCTTTTCTGATGATCCACCTCCGTAGGTAGAGCAAGCAAGCTAGGGGGAGTATTGTTGCCAGAGGCCTAGTGACCCATCTCTCTGAGTAGCTTTCTTGTGTGGCCGTGAGACAATATGGGCTCTGTCTAGACCAAGTAAGTTGTGGGAACCCTCCTCGACAGACCAGTAGATGTAGTTTTGCATGTAGGTTGGACTGAGTCTGCCATTTCTGAGAGGGCTACTACTTCCCAAAAGTCTTGTCTTGATCTACCTAGTGTTGGGGAACGTTGCATGGGAAACAAAAAATTTCCTACGCACACGCAAGATCTATCCATGGTGATGAGCATCTACGAGAGGGAGAGTGGATCTACATACCCTTGTAGATCACTAAGCGGGAAGCGTTAAGAAACGCGGTTGATGTAGTCGAACGTCTTCGCGATCCAAATCGCCGAGCGTCCCGTGATCCAATCACGATCTAGTACCGAACGGACGGCACCTCCGCGTTCAGCACACGTACAGCTCGATGACGATCTCCGCCTTCTTGATCCAGCAAGACAGAGCGGAGAGGTAGATGAGTTCTCCGGCAGCGCGACGGCGCGGCGGCGATGGTAGTGGAACTATTCTAGCAGGGCTTCGCCTAAGCACCGCTGAAAACTAGAGGACTTGATCTATTGGGAGAGAGGGTTGCACTGTGGCTTAGGGTTGAAGTGCTTTTGCCCTCTCTCCCTCTAGTATATATAGGAGGAAGGGGAGGGAGGCCGGCGGCCCAAGGGCTGCCCCTTGGTGCTGCCGAAGTGGGAGGTGGAGGAGTCCTACTCCAATCCTACTAGGAGTAGGATTCCACTTCCCCACTTGGAAACCCTTTCCACCTTTGGGTATTTCCCACCCCTAGCCGCATGGGCCTTAGTGGGGGGTTCGACCAGCCCACTAAGGACTGGCTTGACTCCTCCCACAGCCCATGAGGCCCTTTGGGTCGAGAGCCCCCCCCCCCCCCGATGGTCCCCGGTACCCTCCCCGCACTCCCGGTACATTACCGAAATACCCGAAACTTTTCCGATGACCAAAACGGGACTTCCTATATATCAATCTTCACCTCCGGACCATTCCGGAACTCCTCGTGACGTCCTGGATCTCATCCGGGACTCCGAACGACCTTCGGTCACCAACATACATAACTCAACTATACCGAAAACGTCACCGAACCTTAAGTGTGCAGACCCTGCGGGTTCGAGAACTATGTAGACATGACCGAGACAACTCTACGGTCAATAACTAATAGCGGGACCTGGATGCCCATATTGGTTCCTACATATTCTACGAAGATCTTTATCAGTTGAACCTCTATGTCAAGGATTCAGTTGATCCCGTATGTTGTTCCCTTTGTTCTTCGGTATGTTACTTGCCCGAGATTCGATCGTCGGTATCTCTATACCTAGTTCAATCTCATTACCGGCAAGTCTCTTTACTCATTCCGTAATACAAGAACCCATGGCTAACACTTTAGTCACATTGCTTGCAAGGCTTGTTGTGATGTTGCATTACCGAGTGGGCCCTGAGATACCTCTCCGTCACACGGAGTAACAAATCCCAGTCTTGATCCATGCCAGCTCAACAGACACCTTCGGAGATACCTGTAGAGCATCTTTATAGTCACCCAGTTACGTTGTGACGTTTGATACACACAAGGTATTCCTCTGGTGTAAGTGAGTTACATGATCTCATGGTCATAGGAACAGATACTTGACATGCAGAAAACAATAGCAATAAACTGACACGATCATATGCTACGTTCATAGTTTGGGTCTTGTCCATCACATCATTCTCCTAATGATGTGATCTCGTTATCAAATGACATCTCATGTCTATGGCCAAGAAACCTTGACCATCTTTGATCAACAAGCTAGTCTACTAGAGGCATACTAGGGACACAGTGTTGTCTATGTATCCACACATGTATTGGTGTTTCCAATCAATACAATTATAGCATGGATAATAAACGATTATCATGAACAAGGAAATATAATAATAACTACTTTTATTATTGCCTCTAGGGCATATTTCCAACAGTCTCCCACTTGCACTAGAGTCAATAATCTAGCTCACATCACTATGTGATTTACATTGTAATGAATCTAACACCCATACAGTTCTGGTGTTGATCATGTTTAGACCTTGGAAGAGGTTTAGTCATCGGATCTGCAACATTCAGATCCGTGTGTACTTTGCAAATATTTATGTCGTCCTCCTTGATGTAATCGCGGATGGAATTGAAACATCGGTTTATGTGTCTGGTCCTCTTGTGAAACCTTGGTTCCTTGGCTAGAGCAATGGCAACAGTGTTGTCACACAACAGAGTCATTGGGTTTAGTGCACTAGGCACCACTCCAAGATCTGTCATGAACTGCTTCATCCAGACACCTTGCTTCGCCGCCTTCGAGGCAGCGATGTACTCCGCTTCGCATGTAGAATCAGCTACCACGCTTTGCTTGGAACTACACCAGCTTACCGCACCTCCATTGAGAATAAATACGTATCCGGTTTGCGACTTAGAGTCATCCGGATCAGTGTCAAAGCTTGCACCGACGTAACCCTTTACGGCGAACTCTTGATCACCTCCATAAACGAGAAACATGTCCTTAGTCCTTTTCAGGTACTTCGGGATATTCTTGACCGCCGTCCAGTGTTCCACTCCTGGATCACTTTGAAACCTTCCGGCCATACTTATGGCAAGGCTGACATCGGGTCTTGTGCACAGCATTGCATACATGATAGAGCCTATGGCTGAAGCATAGGGGACGACACTCATCTTTTCTCTATCTTCTGCAGTACCTGGGCATTGAGTCTTACTCAACTTCACACCTTGCAATACAGGCAAGAACCCCTTCTTGGACTGATCCATTTTGAACTTCTTCAAAACTTTGTCAAGGTATGTGCTCTGTGAAAGTCCTATTAAACATCTCGATCTATCTCTATAGATCTTGATGCCTAATATGAAAGCAGCTTCTCCTAGGTCCTTCATTGAAAAACTCTTGTTCAAATATTCCTTCACGCTTTCCAACATTTCTATATTGTTTCCAATCAGCAATATGTCATCCACATATAATATTAGAAACGCTATAGAGCTCCCACTCACTTTCTTGTAAATACAAGCTTCTCCGTAAACTTGTATAAACCCAAACACTTTGATCACCTCATCAAAGCGCTTATTCCAACTCCGAGATGCTTGCACCAGTCCATAAATGGATCGTTGGAGTTTGCAAACTTTGTCAGCATTCTCTGAATTGACAAAACCTTCTGGTTGCATCATATACAACTCTTCCTCAAGGAAACCGTTGAGGAACACTGCTTTGACATCCATCTGCCAAATTTCATAATCGAAAAAGGCAGCTATTCCTAACATGATTCGGGCGGACTTAAGCATCGCTACGGGTGAGAAGGTCTCATCGTAGTCAACTCCTTGAACTTATGAAAAACCCTTTGCCACAAGTTGAGCTTTCTAGAAGGTGACATTACCGTCCGCGTCTGTCTTCCTCTTAAAGATCCATATGTTCTGAATGGCCTTATGCCCTTCAGGTAATACTTCCAAAGCCCATACTTTGTTTTCATACATGGATCCCATCTCGGATTTCATGGCCTCTAACCATTTCTCGGAATCCAGGCCCATCATCGCTTCTCCATAGCTCGTAGGTTCATCGTTATCCAACAACATGACCTCTAAGACAGGGTTGCCGTACCACTCTAGAGCAGTACGCGTCCTTGTCGACCTACGAAGTTTGATAGCAACTTGATCCGAAGCTTCATGATCATCATCATTAACTTTCTCCTCAACCGATGTAGGCTCTACAGAAACATCTTTCTGTGTTGCGCTACTCTGAGGTTGAAGTAAAGGTTCAACAACCTCATCAAGTTCTATCTTCCTCCCACTCAATTCTTTCGAGAGAAACTCTTTCTCAAGAAATGTTCCGTTTTTAGCGACAAACACTTTGCCTTCGGATCTGAGATAGAAGGTATACCCAACTGTCTCTTTTGGGTATCCCATGAAGACGCATTTTTCCGCTTTGGGTTCCAGCTTTTCAGGCTGAAGCTTTTTGACATAAGCATCACATCCCCAAACTTTAAGAAACAACAACTTTGGCTTCTTGCCAAACCACAGTTCATATGGCGTCGTCTCAACGGATTTCGATGGTGCCCTATTTAAAGTGAATGCAGCTGTCTCTAATGCATAACCCCAAAACGATAGTGGCAAATCGGCAAGAGACATCATAGAAAGCATCATATCCAATAGGGTTCGATTACGACGTTCGGACACACCATTACGCTGTGGTGTTCCAGGCGGTGTCAATTGTGAAACAATTCCACACTGTCTTAAGTGACTGCCAAACTCATAACTCAGATATTCTCCTCCTCGATCAGATCGTAGGAATTTAATCTTCTTGCTACGATGATTCTCAACTTCACTCTGAAATTGTTTGAACTTTTCAAACGTTTCAGACTTGTGTTTCATTAAGTAAATATACCCATATCTACTTAAGTCATCAGTGAAGGTGAAAAAATAACGATATCCACCGCGCGCCTCAATGCTCATCGGACCGCACACATCAGTATGTATGATTTCCAACAAGTCACTTGCCCGTTCCATTGTACCAGAGAACGGCGTCTTAGTCATCTTGCCCATGAGGCATGGCTCACATGTGTCAAGTGATTCAAAATCAAGTGACTCCCAAAGTCCATTAGCATGGAGCTTCTTCATGCGTTTTACACCAATATGACCTAAACGGCAGTGCCACAAGAAAGTGGTATTATCATTATCAATCCTATATCTTTTTGCATCAATGTTATGAACATGTGTATCATCACTATCGAGATTCAATAAGAATAAACCCCTCACATTGGGTGCATGACCATAAAAGATATTACTCATATAAATAGAACAACCATTATTCTCTGATTGAAATGAGTAACCGTCTCGCAATAAACAAGATCCAGATATAATGTTCATGCTTAACGCAGGCACTAAATAACAATTATTCAGGTTCATCACTAATCCCGATGGAAATCGAAGAGCGAGCGTGCCGACGGCGATCACATCAACCTTGGAACCATTTCCAACGCGCATCGTCACTTCGTCCTTTGCCAGCCTCCGTCTATTCCCCAGTTCCTGTTTTGAGTTGCAAATGTGAGCAACCGCACCGGTATCAAATACCCAGGCACTACGAGAGTTGGTAAGGTACACATCAATAACATGTATATCATATATACCTTGTTTGTTGTTGGCCGCCTTCTTGTCAGCCAAATACTTGGGGCAGTTCCGCTTCGAGTGACCAGTTCCCTTGCAATGGAAGCACTCAGTTTCTGGCTTGGGTCCAGACTTGGGTTTCTTCACGGGAGGGGCAACTGCTTTGCCACTCTTCTTGGAGTTACCCTTCTTACCCTTGCCATTCTTCTTGAAACTAGTGGTTTTATTTACCATCAACACTTGATGCTCCTTCTGAATCTCAGACTCAGCGACTTTCAACATCGCAAACAGCTCGGCGACTGACTTGTTCATCCCGTGCATGTTATAGTTCAACATGAAGCTCTTGTAGCTAGGTGGCAATGATTGAAGAACTCTGTCAGTGATCACCTCCGCTGGAAGGGGCATCCCCAATTCAGCTAGACGTGTCGAATACCCAGACATTTTGAGTATGTGTTCACTGACAGACCCGTTCTCCTCCATCTTGCAGGCATAGAACTTATCGGAGGTCTCATACCTCTCGATCCCGGGCATTCTTCTGAAAGATAAACTTCAACTCTAGGAACATATCATATGCTCCATGACGTTCAAAACGTCTTTGAAGTCCCGGTTCTAAGCCATACAACATTGCACATTGAACCATTGAGTAATCATCAGAACGAGCCTGCCAGGCGTTCACAACGTCTGGAGACTCAACTGGAGTGGGTGGATCACCAAGCGGTGTATCAAGGACATAACCCTTTTGAGAAGCCGTAAGGATAATCCTTAGATTACGGGCCCAGTCCACAAAGTTACTTCCATCATCTTTCAACTTAGCTTTCTCTAGGAACGCATTAAAATTCAGGGGTGCTACTGCGCGAGCCATGATCTATAGCATAAATTTTGCAAAAACTACTTAGACTATTGTTCAAGATAATGAGTTTAGTTAATCATATTACTTAAAAACTCCCACTCAAATTGACATCCATCCGGTCATTCGAGTGTCACATGATCCAAATCCACCAACTCAAGTCCGATCATCACGTGAGTTGAGGTGGTTTCAATGGTGAACATCTTCATGTTGATCATATCTACTATATGACTCATGTTCGACCTTTCGGTCTCTTGTGTTCCGAGGCCATGTCTGTACATGCTAGGCTCGTCAAGTTTAACCCGAGTGTTCCGCACGTGCAACACTGGCTTGCACCCGTTGTATGCGAACGTAGAGTCTATCACACCCGATCATCACGTGGTGTCTCGAAACGACGAACTTTCGCAACGGTGCACACTCGGGGAGAACACAATTTATCTTGAAATTTAAGTGAGGGATCACCTTATAATGCTACCGTCGTCCTAAGCAAAATAAGATGCATAAAAGGATTAACATCACATGCAAATCATAAGTGACATGATATGGACATGAACTTGTGCTTTTGATCTCCATCTCCAAAGCACCGGCATGATCTCCATCGTCACCGGCATGACACCATGATCTCCATCATCTTGATCTCCATCAACGTGTCGCCATGAGGTTGTCGCGCCGACTATTGCTTCCACGACTATTGCTAACTCATAGCGATAAAGTAAAGCAAAAACGGCGAAAATAATAATTAAAGACAACCCTATGGATCCTGCCGGTTGCCGTACTCATCGACATGCAAGTTATGATATTCTATACAATACATGATCATCTCATCCATCACATATATCTCATCATGTAATTGGCCATATCACATCACAACACACCCTGCAAAAACAAGTTAGACGTCCTCTAATTGTTGTTGCAAGTTTTACGTGGCTGCTACAGGTATCTAGCAAGAAACAATTCTTACCTACGCCAAAACCACAACGGTGATACGCAAATTGCTATTCAACCTTCTCAAGGACCGCCTTTGTCGAATCCGATCCGACTAAAGTGAGAGAAACAGACACCCGCCGGTCATCTTTATGCAACGAAGTTACACGTCAGTTGATGGAACCGGTCTCTCGTAAGCGTACGAGTAATGTTGGTCTGGGCCGCTTCATCCCACAATACCGCCGAATCAAAAAAAAGACCAAGGGAGGAAGCAATCTGAATATCAACGCCCACAAACTCCTTTGTGTTCTACTCATAATCTCATCTACACATAGACCTAGCTCTAATACCACTGTTGGGGAACGTTGCATGGGAAACAAAAAATTTCCTACGCACATGCAAGATCTATCCATGGTGATGAGCATCTACGAGAGGGAGAGTGGATCTACATACCCTTGTAGATCGCTAAGCGGGAAGCGTTAAGAAACGCGGTTGATGTAGTCGAACGTCTTCGCGATCCAAATCGCCGAGCGTCCCGCGATCCAATCACGATCTAGTACCGAACGGACGGCACCTGCGCGTTCAGCACACGTACAGCTCGATGACGATCTCCGCCTTCTTGATCCAGCAAGAGGGAGCGGAGAGGTAGATGAGTTCTCCGGCAGCGCGACGGCGCGGCGGCGGTGGTGGTGGAACTATTCTAGCAGGGCTTCGCCTAAGCACCGCTGAAAACTAGAGGACTTGATCTATTGGGAGAGAGGGCTGCACCGTGGCTTAGGGTTGAAGTGCTTTTGCCCTCTCTCCCTCTAGTATATATAGGAGGAAGGGGAGGGAGGCCGGCGGCCCAAGGGCTGCCCCTTGGTACGGCCGAAGTGGGAGGTGGAGGAGTCCTACTCCAATCCTACTAGGAGTAGGATTCCACTTCCCCACTTGGAAACCCTTTCCACCTTTGGGTTTTTCCCACCCCTAGCCGCATGGGCCTTAGTGGGGGGTTCAGCCAGCCCACTAAGGACTGGCTTGGCTCCTCCCACAGCCCATGAGGCCCTTTGGGTCGAGAGCCCCCCCCCCCCCCCCCGATGGTCCCCGGTACACTACCGAAATACCCGAAACTTTTCCGGTGACCAAAACGGGACTTCCTATATATCAATATTCACCTACGGACCATTCCGGAACTCCTCGTGACGTCATGGATCTCATCCGGGACTCCGAACAACCTTCGGTCACCAACATACATAACTCAACTATACCGAAAACATCACCGAACCTTAAGTGTGCAAACCCTGCGGGTTCGAGAACTATGTAGACATGACCGAGACAACTCTACGGTCAATAACCAATAGCGGGACCTGGATGCCCATATTGGTTCCTACATATTCTACGAAGATCTTTATCGATTGAACCTCTATGTCAAGGATTCGGTTAATCCCGTATGATGTTCCCTTTGTTCTACGGTATGTTACTTGCCCGAGATTCGATCGTCGGTATCTCTATACCTAGTTCAATCTCGTTACCGGCAAGTCTCTTTACTCGTTCCGTAATACAAGATCCCGTGGCTAACACTTTAGTCACATTGCTTGCAAGGCTTGTTGTGATGTTGTATTACCGAGTGGGCCCTGAGATACCTCTCCATCACACGGAGTAACAAATCCCAGTCTTGATCCATGCCAGCTCAACAGACACCTTCGGAGATACCTGTAGAGCATCTTTATAGTCACCCAGTTACGTTGTGACGTTTGATACACACAAGGTATTCCTCCGGTGTAAGTGAGTTGCATGATCTCATGGTCATAGGAACAGATACTTGACATGCAGAAAACAATAGCAATAAACTGACACGATCATATGCTACGTTCATAGTTTGGGTCTTGTCCATCACATCATTCTCCTAATGATGTGATCCCGTTATCAAATGACATCTCATGTCTATGGCCAGGAAACCTTGACCATCTTTGATCAACAAGCTAGTCTACTAGAGGCATACTAGGGACACAGTGTTGTCTATGTATCCACACATGTATTGGTGTTTCCAATCAATACAATTATAGCATGGATAATAAACGATTATCATGAACAAGGAAATATAATAATAACTACTTTTATTATTGCCTCTAGGGCATATTTCCAACACCTAGCTACTTCAAGAGTGAAGTTTAGTAGTAGGAGGGTGTGATCGGTAATCACGGGTAAAGTACACATACCTTTGCAGAGTGTATAAAACTAATCATGATTAGCCATGCCCCGGTTACAGACAACTTTTGAGCAACTCATCAGAGAATTGTCAGCTTGATCTAACTCAACACTTCTAATAAAATCAATGTGTTGAACCAAAAGGGAGTTATGGCGTTGACCTCACATGAGTGGAGGACCCAGGGTCTCTGGAGAAAAGCTTGGGGCAGAAGTGTGATGCGGATGCCCACATACTCAAATGCTTACTTTGGATTGTCGTGTGATACGGTAGGTCCAGGATTACGGCGAGATGCGGTATATCCAACTTTTAGAGTACACTATTACAATGGTAGGAAAAACTATTTTACGCGCAAAAGAAACCCCATCCCCACCAAATTGCATGTTTGTGTTCATACAAGCCAATCCTAGTGAAGCTTACCAATACATCCAATGTATTGACCCTTGTGGCTACAATGAATCATGTTGCAGGTATGCCATATTGAAGGAAAGTTAGGAAGTAGGGTTACAATGTGATACGTCTCCGACGTATCTATATTTTTTTTTTATTTCATGCTATTATATTATAAATCTTGAATACTTTATATGCAATTATATGCTATTTTATATCATTTTTTGGACTAACCTATTAGCTCGGTGCCCAGTGCCAGTTTTTTTTTGCCTGCTTTTGGAATTTTCAGAAAATCAATACCAAACAAAGTACAAATTGGATAAAAAATTACGGGACTTATTTTTGGACCAGAAGAGACCCGGGAAGCTTTCGGAGGTGGCCAGAAGACCCATGAGGCGGCCACGAGCTAGTCCAGCGTGTCCTAGGGGTAGGGCGCGCCCCCTAGCTCATGGGCCCCTTGTGGCACCTCCTAGCCTAATTCCACTTCTATATATTCTCAATTCTCCCAAAAACATCAAAGAGCCACCCAAAACAATTTTTCCGCCGCCGCAAGTGTTTGTTCTTTCGTGATCCCATCTGGAGGCCTTTTCCGTTACTCTGCCGGAGGGGGAATCCATCACGGAGGCCGTCTACATCAACCTTGCTGCCTCCATGATGATGTGTGAGTAGTTCATCACAGACCTACGGGTCAATAGCTAGTAGCTAGATGGCTTCTTCTCTCTCTTTGATCTTCAATACAAAGTCCTTCGTGATTCTCACGATGATCTAGCCGATGTAATCTTCTTTTGCAGTGCGTTTGTTGGGATCTGATGAATTGTGGGTTTATGATCAGATTATTCATGAAAGTAATCGAGTCTTCTCTGAATTCTATTATGCATGATTGTTATAGTTTTGCAAGTCTCTCTGATCTATCGGTTTGGTTTGGCCAACTATATTGATTTATCTTCACTGGGAGGAGTGCATTGTAGTGGGTTCAATCTTGTGGTGCTCTGTATCCCAGTGATAGAAAGGGACAAGACACGTATTGTATTGTTTCTACTAAGGGTAAAACAACGGGGTTTTAACATATTGCTTGGTCTTACTTTGTCTACATCATGTCATCCTGCTTAAAGCATTACTCTGTTTGTCATGAAGTTAATACAATAAATGCATGTTGGATAGCGGTTGATTGGTGGAGTAATAGTAGTAGATGCAAAATCATTTTGGTCTACTTGTCACGGACGTGATGCCTATATACATGATCATTGCCATGAATAACAGCATAACTATGCGCTTTTCTATGAATTGTCCAACAGTAATTTGTCTACCCACCGTATGCTATGCGTTCGAGAGAGAAGCCTCTAGTGAAAACTATGGCCCCTGGGTCTATTCAAATCATATTACAAAAACCTAAAAACCTTGGTGCAATTTATTTACTTTCCTTTTATTTTACATTTAAATTTATATATCTATCACTATCATAAGTAATCCTTGCAAGTAACAAGTTCAAGGGGCTTGACAACCCTCTTGCCCACGTTGGGTGCAAGTGTTTGGCTTTGTGTGTGCAGGTATTGTTGATGCAAGTTGTCTTTGTTCTCCTACTGGTTCGATAACCTTGGTTTTCACTAAGGAAAATACAAATCTCTACTATATTGCTTCACCCTTCCTCTTTGGGGAAAAACCCAACGCAGCTCAAAAGTAGCATGATGCTATACTCAACTCTTGCATGTGAGTTGATGGACGCCACAAGACTAGAACATTATCTTCGTTGCATGATTGTATTGTAAGCTAGCCCATGAGCTAGCCAAGTGTATAGATAAAAGCATTGGATCTGCGATGTAATACCATGACATGTTATGTATTCTTGGTATTTGATCGTCGACTGTGCATGCCACCTATTGATCCAGGTACTGACATAGTAAGCACAGAGATTCAAGGCCCTATCAGGGACCAGGTCATGATAGATTCCGATAATAGAGAGTGGTAAGATAAAGGAGTGTCGTTTATCGAAATGCAATTGGGTGACACGTTGTTTTTTAACGAGTTCGGGCCTCTCACAGTGGAGATAACAATCCTATGATCTCGTTCTCCGGAGAGGCTTTGATACGGGGCACGCCCGTGTGCGTCGATCTTTCACGAATTGGAGGTGGATTTGTGAGGGAACGCGAAGAACACGAGGGAGAAAATCACGAGGGGAAAACACTCAAGAACGATCCACGATCACACATCCACTAGAATCACCCGAGTACATGAGAATCACGATCCACAAACAACCAAAGGATACACGTAACGGTAGTAGTCTCCTCGCTCCGAAGGAGGAGGTCTTGAATCCACTAGGGATCTTCCCTTGATAGGGGCCTTGGCATCACTCCGGATCTTCTCACGTAGAGGGTAGTCGCTCCACGAGGGAAGGGAGATAATGGAGCTAGGCTCAACAAAGTGTATTCGCTAAACCAAAGCTAACCCTAGAGAGAGGGGGAGGAGTTGCTTATATAGTACTAGGGGAGTAAGGGGCGAAAGAGAGGGTACATGGCCTCTAGGGCCCGAGTCTGCCCACACAGGGGCCGGACGTCCGGGCCAGGGGCCGGATGTCCGGGGCTTCAGTGACCTGTCGGATGTCCGGGCTGTGGGCACGATACGAAACTAGAGAGACGGTAGCACGATTGCTCCAATGGGCACGATACGCACTTGTGCACACCCTACTATGAACCAAAAGTGGCGTCTACCTATTCCCGACTTGCTATATTTGTATGCGGCACGTGACACTCGCTCAAGTGATCCAAGATGATCAAGTATGCTATGCGAAACTTGCGATGCTATTGCTCTTTTGCCCTTGCTTAAAAGCTTTGCTTCTCTTTTCTTTTGCAATGATGATTTTTATGGTCACAATGCGGGACGTGCACTCCAAGATAGCAATTATGTATGCGGGTACTATATTGTAACACAAGAGATGATACCACGATATATGCATGCAATTGAAGCTATGCGGATTATGTATCACTAACGTGCACAAGTAGCGTAGCCTGGCAATACTCAATGGCTAGTCTCGATAGGCAAGTAACGCAAAAAGGCTCGGGGTAACAATGCAATGGCAAGGGTATAGACAAGAGTGTCGTCGCGGTTACCGTCCTTGCTTACGGTTGGTGTCAATGAAGAGTTGGTTGGCGACGATCCGGGGCGATGATGAGCGGCGATGTCGAGGAAGAACCACTTCTACTTAGCCTAAACACCGTAGGAAGTGGCGATGCTCGCGGCTCAAAATCTCAATTGCAATTGGGTTGCGGAAGAAATGGCGGAAAAGAGACAAAAACTGTCGAAAACGGAGGCCAAAACTGCGATGCTGTGCTACAGGGGCCGGATGTCCGGGCTCCCTGCCGGATGTCCGGCGGGCCGGATGTCCGGGGGTCGGGCTGGATGTCCGGGCCGCCCGAAAACAGCTCCAATCTCAGGAACCCTAGATGAACACGAAAAATTTTCGGCAAAATTAGGATGATTTGACGGTGGAAAAAGATGGGGATGGTGGGGAAATGCTAGATCTACCTGTCCACAACGAAATCCACGGATCCAAATCAACAAAATCTCCTCAAATCAAACGGATCGAAGAAATTTGGGTATGGCTATTTTTGTGGGGATTTTCGAAATTAGGTCAAAACAAAACAAAATCGGCTAGAAATCGGGGAAGGGGACTCCAAATTCGTGATCAACGTGGCTCATGATACCAATATATGATACGGGGCACGCCCGTGTGCGTCGATCGTTCACGAATTGGAGGTAGATTTGTGAGGGAACGCGAAGAACACGAAGAACACGAGGGAGAAAATCACGAGGGGAAAACACTCAAGAACGATCCACGATCACACATCCACTAGAATCACCCGAGTACATGAGAATCACGATCCACAAACAACCAAAGGATACACGTAACGGTAGTAGTCTCCTTGCTCCGAAGGAGGAGGTCTTGAATCCACTAGGGATCTTCCCTTGATAGGGGCCTTGGCATCACTCCGGATCTTCTCACGTAGAGGGTAGTCGCTCCACGAGGGAAGGGAGATAATGGAGCTAGGCTCAACAAAGTGTATTCGCTAAACCAAAGCTAACCCTAGAGAGAGGGGAGGAGTTGCTTATATAGTACTAGGGGAGTAAGGGGCGAAAGAGAGGGTACATGGCCTCTAGGGCCCGAGTCTGCCCACACAGGGGCCGGACGTCCGGGACAGGGGCCGGATGTCCGGGGCTTCAGTGACCTGCCGGATGTCCGGGCTGTGGAGGCCGGACGTCCGGGGCTCGGGCGCTGGTTTTCTGATGCATTCGGGAGGGGTGTGCCGGATATCCGGGGATGGTGGCCCGGATGTCCGGGAGCTCGATGGGTCGCCGGATGTCCGGGGAGGCGGCCGGATGTCCGGGGCTCGGGCGCCTGGTTTCGCTCGGTTCTGGCTCCGAAGGGCCGGATATCCGGGGCGCGAGGGCCGGATATCCGGGGCGAGGGCTGGATGTCCGGGCCAGGGGCCGGATGTCCGGCGCCTGTAACTCCTGCTGCTGGTCGTGGGTGCTGGTGTGGTCTCCAGGGGCCGGACGTCTGGGGCCTTGGCCGGATGTCCGGGGCCTGGAAGGTGGATTTGCCTCCTTCCATTGCGCTTGTCCACCTTTCTCCGTGTTCGTCTCCGTGGTGACTTGGCCTTCACTCCGAGCATCTCCTAGTCCCTCTCCGTGGTACCTAATCATGCAGAGAGTCTCCAATTGAGGTAGCATCCAAGTTCCATGAGCATCAAAGAGAGAATCGTATAGGAGGGATGTCACCTCGTGTTCTATAGCACGCGCCCGGGCTCTAGTCATGGGTCCCTTTGTGGCTTGATGTGATGTTGTAGAGTCCATGGGGATGATGTTCGGATGCTCCGCATCATCTCCCCCCCCCCCCTTGGGGAAGATCCGTCCTCGGATCAAGATCTTCATCACCATGGTAAGGGGATAGATCCGTGACGTTGAAGGTGTCACTCACGTTGTACTTGTCGTGTGGTATGTCAATCTTGTAGGCATTGTTGTTGTAGCGTGCCAACACCTTGAAGGGGCCGTCGGCACGAGGAAGTAGCTTCGACTTGCGTTCGTTGGGGAAGCGGTCCTTGCGAAGGTGTAGCCAAACAAGATCACCGGGCGTGAACACGATGGGGCGTTTGTTGACGTTGCGTTTGTTGGTGACGCGTTCCACTTGACGTTCCATTGTGCGCCTAGTATCGTCATGCAACCTCTTGATGTAGCTTGCCCTTGCACTTGCGTCCATGTTGACGCGCTCTTGGAGAGGTATAGGTAGGATGTCCAATGGGGACAACGGGTTGAAGCCGTAGACCACTTCGAACGGAGACTTGCCGGTGGTGGAGTGACTTGCGCGATTGTAGGCGTACTCGGCGATGGGGAGGCAATCTTCCCATTACTTGATGTTCTTCTTGATCAAGACACGAAGGAGGGTAGAGAGTGTCCGGTTCGTCACCTCCGTTTGTCCATCGGTTTGCGGGTGATATGCCGAAGAGAAAAGAAGCTTGATTCCGAGCTTGGCGCATAGGGTCTTCCAAAAGTAGCTCAAGAATTTGACGTCGCGATCCGAGACAATGGTCTTTGGAACGCCATGAAGTCGCAAGATGTCCCTACAAAACAAATTTGCGATATGTGAAGCATCGTCTATCTTGTGACATGGAATGAAATGGGCCATCTTGGAAAAGCGATCCACAACGACAAAAATGGAGTCATGGCCATTTTTAGTTCGTGGCAAACCAAGCACGAAATCCATACTAATGTCTTCCCAAGGTTGGAAAGGTATAGGTAGAGGCATATAAAGACCATGGGATTGAGCTTTGGACTTAGCTTTGCGGCATGTCGAGCATCGGTTGGTGAAGCGGGCCACATCACGAAACATCTTTGGCCAAAAGTACTTGTTGGATAGCGTGGCATACGTCTTGTCGCGTCCAAAGTGACCCATAAGTCCTCCACCGTGAGCCTCTTGCAAAAGCAACAAACGAAGAGAAGACTCGGGTATACACAATTTGTTAGCACGCATAAGATAGCCATCTTTCATATAATAGTTCTCCCAACAAGTTTTCACTTGGCACTTGGCGTAAGGATTAGCAAAATAGGCATCATGCGCATACAAGTCTTTGATGTGCTAAAAACCAACAACATTCAATTCAAGTTGAGTAACTAGCATGCATTTGCGGGAAAGAGCATCCGCCACAACGTTTTCCTTACCCTTTATGTATTTGATGACATAAGGGAAGGACTCAATAAATTCACTCCATTTAGCATGCCGTTTGTTCAACTTAGTTTGACCCTTTAAGTACTTAAGCGTTTCATGGTCGGTATGGATAACAAACTCATGAGGGCGCAAATAATGTTCCCACGCATGCAAAACTCTTACCAAAGCGTACAATTCTTTGTCATAGATGGGGTAGTTAAGTTGAGCACCAGATAGTTTCTCGCTAAAGTATGCGATAGGACGCTTCTCTTGCATAAGCACACCACCTATTCCACTACCACTAGCATCATAATGCACTTCAAATGTTTTATCAAAGTTGGGCAAAGCAAGCAAAGGTGCATGAGTGAGCAAATTTTTAAGTTCATGGAAAGCGATATCTTGTGAAGGACCCCATATAAATTGTGCATTCTTCTTGCTCAAAGCATGAAGAGGTGATGCAATAGTGCTAAAGTCCTTGACAAAACGGCGATAGAAACCGGCTAGTCCTAGGAAGCTACGCACTTGTTGCAAGTTGGTTGGTGTTGGCCAAGTTTTAATAGCATCAATCTTAGTTTCATCTACATGAACGCCCTTAGAAGATACTACGAATCCCAAGAAAACTACTTTCTCAACACCAAAAGTGCATTTCTCCATGTTTGCATAGAGTTGCTCTTTCCTAAGGATTTGCAAAACATCACGAACATGTATAGCATGCTCCTCAAGAGACTTGCTAAAGACAAGGATATCATCAAAGTAAACCACAACACAATAGCCGATGAGTGGTCGCAACACATAATGCATAACACGCATAAAAGTACCCGGTGCTTCGGATAAGCCCATGGGCATCACTAACCATTCATAGAGACCAAATTTAGTCTTGAAAGCGGTTTTCCACTCGTCACCCTCTTGTATGCGGATTTGGTAGTAACCACTTTTTAAGTCAATTTTAGAAAATATAGTGGCACCACTAAGTTCATCAAGCATATCATCTAAGCGAGGAATTGGGTGACGATATCTAATGGTGATAGCATTGATAGGACGACAATCGGAACACATGCGCATGCTACCATCATGCTTAGGCACAAGTATAACCGGAACCGCACAAGGACTCAAGCTCTCGCGTACATGCCCTTTATCTAGGAGTTTTTGGACTTGCCTTTGTATTTCCTTTGTTTCTTCGGGGTTGACGCGGTAGGGAGCCTTGTTGGGAAGCGGTGCGCCGGGGATGAGGTCGATGCGATGTTCGATCCCTCGTTTTGGTGGTAGTCCCGGTGGTAGCTCATCGGGAAATACATCCTGGAATTCCTGCAACAAATTAGATAACACAAGAGGAAGATGTTGTGAAGGGTTAGTCCGAACGACGTCATCTTTGCACACAAGTACATAGTGAAGAACGGTCGATGGGCTCTCACTCACATCCCTCAAATCTCTTTTGGTGGCTAAAAGAACTATATCTCTCATGTCCCTCATCGTGGAGTCGCTCATTTTTTGTTTGTGGCACTCACTCTCTTTGAGGTGGGTCACTCTCTCACTTGTAGCTCCACGATGGGATGTAGCTTGTTTGTCTGCGATGACTTGACTTGGAGTCATTGGGCGGAGCACATATTGCTTTCCCTTCAACTTGAAGCTATATTGATTTGTGCGACCGTTGTGTGTGACACCACGGTCGAATTGCCAAGGTCTACCAAGTAGGAGGTGGCAAACGGACATGGGAACCACATCACACTCCAAAGTGTCTTCATAAGCGCCTATCTTGAAAGAAACTTTCACGGTGTGGTCAACTTGGAGCGTTCCGGAATCACTAAGCCACTGGACCTTGTAGGGACGAGGGTGCTTTTTCTTGACCAATTGCAGCCTGGAACAAAGGTCTTCACTTGCTAAGTTGTGGCAACTCCCTCCGTCGATGATGACCTTGACGGATTTTCCTTGGATTCCTGCCTTGGTGTGGAAGATGTGGCAACGTTGGTCCTCGTCTTCTTGTTGTTGGAGTGTCAAAACTTTGGAAACAACGAGAGCGGGGCTCGCATCGTTGTCGCAAAAGATTTGCGAATCTTCATCTTCATTCACTTGGCGGTGGATGGCCACTTGCTCCAAAGCTTGCATCTCGTCGTCGCTCATAGAGTCATAGGTGCCATCGTCGAGGAGGATCATGTTGCGCTTGGTTGGGCATTCGTAGGTCTTGTGGCCTCGCCCTTGGCACGTGAAACACTTGATATTGCTTGTTTTGGCGGTAGCATCCGGTGTCGGTGTAGAGGATGAAACCCTTGGCTTGTAGGTGCTTGAGGTTGGTTGGCCTGACGAAGTCGTCTTGTCCTTGTAGCTTGACTTGTCGCCGGTGGGTGTTGGAGATTTCGTAGTTGAAGTTGTCGTTGTTGTAGTAGCTTGAGCACTTGAGCTGTAGGTCTTGGATGAGAACTTGGAGTACTTGTAGTCATCTTGCACTTGCCGTTCCGCCTTGGTTTCTTGGTGCACGAGCTCAAGTAAGTTGGAGTAAGGTTGAAAGTCGGCTATCTTCTTGACTTGGTAGTTGAGGCCATTCAAGAAACGTGCCATTGTTTGCTCATCATCTTCTTTGACATTTGCTCGGATCATAGCAATCTCCATCTCTTGATAGTACTCTTCTACGGACTTGGTGCCTTGCTTGAGTTGTTGGAGCTTCTTGAATAGATCCCGATTGTAATGTGTAGGCACAAAACGAGCTCGCATGAGATCCTTCATTTGGGCCCAAGTGGTGATAGGAGGTTCACCTCTCTCCCTTCTTCGCTCAATCACTTGTTCCCACCAAATAAGGACATAGTCGTGGAACTCAAGGGAAGCCATGGCTATCTTCTTCTCTTCATCATAGTTGTGGAGGCGAAAGATCTTGTCAACCTTGAGGGCCCATGACAAGTAGTCTTCGGGATCATTGCTTCCGGAAAACTTTGGCATTGTGAACTTGAGCTTGCCGAAGCGTTGTTCATCATTGTGGTTGTGATGCCGAAATCCTTGTCTTGGAGGTGGACCGTCATTGACGTTGCCTGGAGCGTGTGGACGATGGTCTTGTCCGTGCTCATCTTCATTGTCGGATTCACCATGATGATCTTGAGGATGGCGACGAGGTGGACGCACTCGGTTGCGCCTTTCTTGGAGCTCCTCTTGGTGATGGGCTTCTTCTTGTCGTTGTCGACGAAGGTTTTCTTGTTGTGCTTGGTGAAGAGCTTCTTGCTCGTGATGAGCTTGGCGGTTGCGCTCCTCCAAGGCACGAGTAGCTTCTTGCAAAGCGCGATGTGCCTCAAGCGCTCGTCCATGACGACGATGTTGTTCGTCTTCTCGGCGTCGTTGTTCTTGTTCCCACGCATCTTTCTCTTGTTGGCGGCGACGTTCTCGAGCGCGGGCGCGATCTTGAAGTCCATTGCCATGGAATGGATTGTCTTGACGTTGACGGCCTTGTGGAGAACTTGGGCCGGAGTGTTCGTCATGGTGATGAACACGTGCTCGCCGGGGGCTTACGTCGGAAGAGTACTCCGATGAGTGTCGACTTGAGCGCCGTCTTGACGTAGTCGAAGTAAAGGGAGCGCGGTTGACCATCAAGGACCGAAGTTCCTCCATTTGGCTTGATAGCTTGGTGTCGAGGTAGTCCCGTGTGCGCGCCTCGGATTCGCGCAAGTCGGTGGCGAGGTTGTCGATGCGGTCATTCAAGGCATGTTGCGCTTGAGTAATTTCCTTGTTGGCGCCGAAGAAGTGCAACTTGGTGACGTGGGTGTTCGCGTCGTCGTCATGATCCTCGAATGTCGGGTTCGACATGATGTTCCTATCCATAGCACTCAAGAAGATATAAGTGGAAGAGTGAGAAGACAATACCAATTACCGATCCAGAAGTTGAGAGTGAATCAAGATTACTCAATGTACAAGCATGAAAATAGTAGAATTGGTACCGAAGATCGTTCTTCTCACACCTACACAAATAAACTTTATGGAGTAGCTTGGTAAGGATAGTGGCACAAATTTCAAGCAATTCGAAAGATAAGATTCAATAATGTTGAAAGAGATTCGAAAACTTCGCAAGTGAGACAATGTAGATTAATAGCAATGAGTATACACGGAAACACACACACGGTAGACAATTGGGGTCATGCAACCAAGGGTGAGCCAAAATGTGGATTCCACGGAAAATGCTCTTGTTGCACAACACTAGAGAGACGGTAGCACGATTGCTCCAATGGGCACGATACGCACTTGTGCACACCCTACTATGAACCAAAAGTGGCGTCTACCTATTCCCGACTTGCTATATTTGTATGCGGCACGTGACACTCGCTCAAGTGATCCAAGATGATCAAGTATGTTATGCGAAACTTGCGATGCTATTGCTCTTTTGCCCTTGCTTAAAAGCTTTGCTTCTCTTTTCTTTTGCAATGATGATTTGTATGGTCACAATGCGGGACGTGCACTCCAAGATAGCAATTATGTATGCGGGTACTATGTTGTAACACAAGAGATGATACCACGATATATGCATGCAATTGAAGCTATGCGGATTATGTATCACTAACGTGCACAAGTAGCGTAGCCCGGCAATACTCAATGGCTAGTCTCGATAGGCAAGTAACGCAAAAAGGCTCGGGGTAACAATGCAATGGCAAGGGTATAGACAAGAGTGTCGTCGTGGTTACCGTCCTTGCTTACGGTTGGTGTCAATGAAGAGTTGGTTGGCGACGATCCGGGGCGATGATGAGCGGCGATGTCGAGGAAGAACCACTCCTACTTAGCCTAAACACCGTAGGAAGTGGCGATGCTCGCGGCTCAAAATCTCAATTGCAATTGGGTTGCGGAAGAAATGGCAGAAAAGAGACAAAAACTGTCGAAAACGGAGGCCAAAACTGCGATGCTGTGCTACAGGGGCCGGATGTCCGGGCTCCCTGCCGGATGTCCGGCGGGCCGGATGTCCGGGCCGCCCGAAAACAGCTCCAATCTCAGGAACCCTAGATGAACACGAAAAATTTTCGGCAAAATTAGGATGATTTGACGGTGGAACAAGATGGGGATGGTGGGGAAATGCTAGATCTACCAGTCCACAACGAAATCCACGGATCCAAATCAACAAAATCTCCTCAAATCAAACGGATCGAAGAAATTTGGGTATGGCTATTTTTGTGGGGATTTTCGAAATTAGGTCAAAACAAAACAAAATCGGCTAGAAATCGGGGAAGGGGACTACAAATTCGTGATCAACGTGGCTCATGATACCAATATATGATACGGGGCACGCCCGTGTGCGTCGATCTTTCACGAATTGGAGGTGGATTTGTGAGGGAACGCGAAGAACACGAAGAACACGAGGGAGAAAATCACAAGGGGAAAACACTCAAGAACGATCCACGATCACACATCCACTAGAATCACCCGAGTACATGAGAATCACGATCCACAAACAACCAAAGGATACACGTAACGGTAGTAGTCTCCTCTCTCCGAAGGAGGAGGTCTTGAATCCACTAGGGATCTTCCCTTGATAGGGGCCTTGGCATCACTCCGGATCTTCTCACGTAGAGGGTAGTCGCTCCACGAGGGAAGGGAGATAATGGAGCTAGGCTCAACAAAGTGTATTCGCTAAACCAAAGCTAACCCTAGAGAGAGGGGGAGGAGTTGCTTATATAGTACTAGGGGAGTAAGGGGCGAAAGAGAGGGTACATGGCCTCTAGGGCCCGAGTCTGCCCACACAGGGGCCGGACGTCCGGGCCAGGGGCCGGATGTCCGGGGCTTCAGTGACCTGCCGGATGTCCGGGCTGTGGAGGCCGGACGTCCGGGGCTCGGGCGCTGGTTTTCTGATGCATTCGGGAGGGGTGCGCCGGATATCCGGGGATGGTGGCCCGGATGTCCGGGAGCTCGATGGGTCGCCGGATGTCCGGGGAGGCGGCCGGATGTCCGGGGCTCGGGCGCCTGGTTTCGCTCGGTTCTGGCTCCGAAGGCCGGATATCCGGGGCGCGAGGGCCGGATATCCGGGGCGAGGGCTGGATGTCCGGCGCCTGTAGCTCCTGCTGCTGGTCGTGGGTGCTGGTGTGGTCTCTAGGGGCCGGACGTCCGGGGCCTTGGCCGGATGTCCGGGGCCTGGAAGGTGGATTTGCCTCCTTCCATTGCGCTTGTCCACCTTTCTCCGTGTTCGTCTCCGTGGTGACTTGGCCTTCACTCCGAGCATCTCCTAGTCCCTCTCCGTGGTACCTAATCATGCAGAGAGTCTCCGATTGAGGTAGCATCCAAGTTCCATGAGCATCAAAGAGAGAATCGTATAGGAGGGATGTCACCTCGTGTTCTATAGCACGCGCCCGGGCTCTAGTCATGGGTCCCTTTGTGGCTTGATGTGATGTTGTAGAGTCCATGGGGATGATGTTCGGATGCTCCGCATCAGGCTTTCTACGCATGAACACAGAGTTACAACGTGTATGAGAGGGTGAGAGAGAGAGAGAGAGGTGGAAGAAAAGAGCCAGGGCTCCGAGCTATGTGGTGAGGGGTGGCTTATATATAGTGTGTCACCCCCTCACCTCCTATGTTACAAGTGGAGGAATTAATGCAACCCACAATAAGAACCTCATTAATATGCACTATGAAGGTGACGCCTGATCCGCCATCCTGATTGTTGGTCTTCACATATCCGAGTGAGTTATAAACAACATGATGTATGGTTGATGATCATCCGAGTAGATGTACATCTGACGTCCTTGTAATGGTTATCTAGATGTCTTCCAAGTGGATAGTATGTCCCACATGGGGTCAAAGAAAGTTACGATGTCAGACATACTATCCATTCCGACGACATCTGACCATCATTACCCGGACGTCAGGTGTACATCTACTCAGACGATCATCAACCATACATCATGCTGCCGCATAACTCACTTGGGTATGTGAAGACTAACAATAAGCATGGTGGATCAGGCATCACCTTCATAGTGGATATTAATGAGGCTCTTCTAGTGGGTTAGATTAATTCCTCCACTTGTAAAATCGGAGGTGAGGGAGTGGCGCACTCTATATAGGCCACCCCTCACCACATAGCTTGGGGCCCTGGATCTTTTCTTCCACCTCTCTCTCACCCTCATACATGTTGTAACTTCGTGTTCATGCACACATAAAGAAAGCCTCTACGGATCGCGGGACATAGGGTTGTTATCTCCACCGTGAGAGGCCCAAACTCGTTGAAAACACCGTGTCACCCATTTGCATATTGATAGACCGCGCCCTTTATCCTACCCCTCTCTACTGTCGAAATCGTTCCCACGACACCCCCTACCGATCCATTAGAGCAATGTATGTTAGATTGTGAAAATGATATGTATATGAATGAAATAAATGAAATAGATGAAATCTTCTTTAGGAAAGAACCTCTCCTTAGGCATAATTTTCATGTTGAAATTTTGGGAGATCCTCCTCCACCTAAGGGTGATCCTGTGTTCGAATTAAAGAAACTCCCAAATACTTTGAAATATGTTTATCTGGATGAAAAGAAGATATATCATGTTATTATCAATGCTAACCTTCTAGTGCACGAAGAGAAGAGATTATTAAGAACTTTGAGGAAACATCGTGCTAAAATTGGATATACTCTTGATGATATTAAAGGCGTTAGTCCTACTATGTGCCAACACAAAATTAATTTGGAGCCTGATGTTAAACCATTCATCGATCATCAACATTGATTGAATCCTAAAATGAAGGATGTGGTAAGAATTTAAATATTAAAGCTCCTAGAAGAAGGTTTAATTTATACTATAGCTAATAGTAGATGGGTAAGTCATGTTCCTTGTGTCCCTAAGAAAGATGGCATTACCGTTGTTCCTAATGACAAAAATGAACTTATCCCACAAAGAGTTGTCACTGGTTATAGGATGGTAATTTATTTTAGAAAATTCGATAAAGCTACTAGGAAAGACTATTATCCTTTATCTTTTATTGATCAAATGTTAGAAAGATTATCTAAGCATGCACATTTCTGTTTCTTGGATGGCTATTTTGGTTTCTCTCAAATACTTGTGTCAGTAGAAGATCAAGAGAAAACTACTTTTACTTGTCCTTTTGGAACTTATGCTTATAGACGTATGCCTTTTGGTTTATGTAATGCACCTGCTACTTTTCAAAGATGTACGACTGCTATATTTTCTGATTTCTGTGAGAAAATTGTTGAGGTCTTCATGGTTTCCGTATAAGGAACTTCTTTTGATGACTGTTTGAGCAATCTTGATGGAGTTTTGCGGAGATGTGAAGAGACGGAGAAGTGCCACTTTACGGTGGCTGAGGGTATAGTCTTCGGTCATAAAAAATTTGAAAGAGACATTTAAGTAGACAAAGCTAAAGTTGATGCTATTGAGAAAATGTTGTGTCCTAAAGATATCAAAGGTATATGAAGTTTTCTTGGTCATGCAGGTTTCTATAGAAGATTTATTAAGCAGTCCTCTAAATATCTAGGCCTCTTAAGAATCTCTTACAAAAAGATGTTCCATTCGTTTTTATGGTGATTGCATAGAAGCCTTTGAAATACATAAGAAAGCTTTGATAACTGCTCCTATTGTTCAACCACATGATTAAAATTTATTGTGTGATGCTAGTGATTATGCTATTGGTGTAGTTCTTGGTCAAAGAGTTGATGAGAAACTAAATGGTATTCATTATGCTAGTAAGACTGTAGACAGTGTCCAGAAAAATTATGCTACTATTGAAAAAGAATTTCTAGCAGTTGTGTTTGCTTGTGATAAATTCAGGCCTGATATTGTTGATTCTAAAGTTACTATTCACACTGATCATGTTGCTATTAAATATTTTATGGATAAAAAAGATGCTAAGCCTAGATTGATTAGATAGGTGCTTTTATTAGGTGGGCCTTGCATCGTGGCTTTTTGAATGATGTGGTGTAGGGGGTCAATGACAAGCACAAAAGGAGAGTGGACAGCAGTCCCCTTGCCTTAAACCTGTCCCATGCGTGATGGGATCACCAATGGTGCCATTGGACAAAATTCTCATAGTGGCCGGAGAGAGAGCGATATGGAAAATCAAAAGTTTTATGCTCGCCATGTAGGAAAATGTCTAGCGAGGTTGCGGACATAAGTGAAATTGTCGGGATGCTTCGCTTCTTGATGTCTTAAAAAAATCCTCCTCTTTATAGGAATGGTTGGAGTACTAAGGGGGGTGATTTGTGGCACGCAGGTGCATAAGCATTGAGTCCCTCGTGCCTGCTTTTCCTTTTGGCTTTCAATTTTCAATCTTTCATATCTTTTGAACGAAAAGTCCAAAATTATGTTTTCGTAATCTTGTTTCTTGTGACGAAGACTTTCAAATAAGATCCATTTTGAATACATTTTGAGGATTTTTAAAAAATAATGATAAGTTTCAACCTTTGAAACTTGGTACGAGAAGCCGACAAGTTCACAACTCTTATACAAAAAAATCACTTAAAGTTTGAACTCTGAAACTTGATATGAGCGATCGAGAAAATCACAAGCTTCAAATGCAAAATCGTAAGTTTCAAAGATTAAAACATAAAACTTATTGTTCCCTCGTGCTAGATCCAACTACTTTGCGGGTCTTGAGGCAACCGGGTGGCCGGAAAGGGTTTGGCAGGTGCGTGTCCCTGCGAATTTCTGAGAGTACAAAGCAAGAAAAGAAACCTGCATCGTTGCCTTTGTAGGTGACAGATTATATTTTTGAAAGAAAGGGGTTCCCCCCCCCTGCCCCATTGTATTAATGAAGCAGTAAAGGCCACAGACGCGTCCAGACTTACATCACTAATCAACACACTGACCCAAAATAGAGACCAAATAAACTGAAAATAACCTAAGCATGACCAGCCACAAGGCAGCAGGTTTCTTAAGAAATCCTCACGGACTGTTTACATCATCAGCCAGATTTATTGTAGGCCAGGTTCCAGAGGAAGAAATCACAGATTTAGTTCCAGGCGATCCGCATGAGCTCCCCCCGATGTTTGTCCAGTAGGAGGATGAACCTTCGCAGAATGTCCGCCTGTGCAGTGTCGCAGAGCACCAGCCAACTCCGCAAGATTCCCTTTAGCTTGGCAAGCCCGCAACCCAAGCCTCTCCACGTGCGTCCCTGGAAACAAAATTCATTCCTCAATTTCCAAATACTCCACAAGGAGGCAGCAATTACCAGATTGAGCACAGGCTTCTTTTTGTTAATTTTCCACAATGAGCAAACATCAGCATAACTAGTAATTCTTCGAATATGAAAGAACTCAGAAATCAGTGACATAATGCAATTAGCATTAATACATTCAAAGAATAAGTGTTGAACGGACTCAGCTTCATTACAGAATAAGCAGGACAAATCTTCCACATGTCTTCTCTTAGCTACATTGTCTCTAGTTAAAATTCTATTATACCAACATAACCATAAGAAAACATGGATGTTTTGAGGACATAAAGTCTTCCAAAGAGCGTCTCCATAAGGAGATACCACACCTCCAAAGTTAATATTACTATAAAAGGATTTCACAGAATATTTACCATTTGGTTCAAGCAGTCAAATTGGTGAGTCTTGGGAATCAGATAGAGGAATATTAACCAGCTGACTAATGAGTTGAAACCAGCTAGACATACCCCTCTGATCTACACAACGTCTAAAAGTGAGTCTAAGGTTTGCTCCATCCCAAACCTGAGAGACCGAGCAGTCCTGTTGATTGCAAATCTCAAAAAGATCCCAAAATTTAACCTTCAGGGAACAATCCCCAACCCATTTATCATGCCAAAAACTGATATTGTTTCCATTCCCAATTTTCCAGGAGTAGAAAGTCTTGGCAGCTTGTAAAGCCCAAGTTACACTTTTCCAAAAAGGGGATCCTATTTGTTGATTAGACCAAAGAATATTTGGAGAATGCACATTATACTTAAAAGCAATAAGTTTTTTCCAGTCACTATTATTATTCTCAAAGAAGCGTTTCCCCCAAGATGCCAAAAGTGCCATATTGAAGTCCCTCAGGTTGGGTACACCCAGACCTCCCAAATTTTTCTTCCTGGAGACAAGCCCCCATTTTGCAAGATGATATTTGTGTTGGTCTCCCATGTTCCCCTAGAAAAAGTGAGCCATTTGGGAATTAATAGCATCAATAGCCCATTTGGGGAATTTCATAACGCCCATCAGGTATGCAGGGATACTCACGATACAAGCACAAATCAGAATTAACTTGCCCCGATACGTGAGATATCTCCCCAACCAACCTGATATATTTTTAATAATTCTATCAATGATCGGTTGAAGATCCTCCCTCCTAAGTTTATCATAGTGCAGAGGCACTCCCAAGTACTTAATAGGAAAAGATCCTAATTTACAGCAAAAAATCTGAGCAAAGGTGTTTGCTCTCTCTTCCTCTACATTAATAGTAAGTAGATCACTCTTATGGAAATTTATTTTCATGCCCGAAAGGCTTTCGAAACACGACAAGATCCACTTGAAGTTCCTAGCTTTCTCATATGAGTCCTCTAGAAAGAGGAGCGTGTCATCCGCATACTGCAGACTTATCACCCCACCAGGGACTACCTGCGGGAGCAGCCCCGAGATCAACCCATGAGTGGATGCCTTAACTAACATCTTAGAGAAGACATCCGCAACCAAATTGAAAAGGAGGGGTGAAAATGGGTCTCCTTGTTTAAGCCCTTTCCCACCCATGAAGTATGGCCCCGTGGTATCATTAATACGAACACTAAAAGTACTTTGAATTAGCAAGCTCTTAATCCAGGATATCCATTTCATACCAAAACCTCTGGACTCAAGCAATTCCAAAAGGAAATCCCAACTAACTCGATCGTATGCTTTTTCATAATCGAGTTTGAGCACAAGCCCAGGGGACTTAGATTTTTTCACTTCATGAATAACCTCGTGGGCTAGAACCACACTCTCAAGGATGTATCTGCCTTTAATGAAGGCAGTTTGGTTAGGAGAAATCATTCTGTTACTAATAGGAGAAAACCTATTAGTAAGGGCCTTAGAAAAGATTTTTATAGCACAATTGCTAAGGCAGATAGGTCTAAACTTTTTCAACTCTGTTGCCTCGGGCTCTTTAGGAATCAAAATAATCAGCGCAAAATTAAGTCTGTGTATATCTAGTCTACCCTCTTCAAAATCTCGCACCATTGCCATAAAATCAGTTTTTATCAGGTCCCAAAAAGTTTGGTAAAAGAGGAAGGACAACCCATCCGGGCCTGGTGCACCGTGAGCATATGAACCAAAAATGGCTTCTTTGATTTCTTCCTCTGAAAAGTTCTTCTGGAGGGCATCATTTTTTGCCGCGGTAACCTTTTCATCTTCCTCCCAAAAGGAAGGTCCAAGATGAATATTGTGTCTCTCCTCATGTCCAAAAAGATTTTTATAAAAAGAGGTAGCCACCCCCAACATTTCTTGCGTGGTATAAACCGGGCCTTGATCTCCATTTAGGTGACAGATTATATTTATCCTTCTCCTAACTTGAATCATGATTGAAGTATCATGGATTTTAAAAGACAGTGATACCCCTCAAATTAAAACTTCAATTTGGATGGGTTTAGGGATCCAATCCTAGCAGGTGATCAACTTGTTCACAGAAAAACTCGAACCGGGAATTCTGGGCAGCCTAATGCAATTGCAACAGCGTGTATTAATAAGATTAGCATGACCAAGTCCTAGCCAATGGTTCAGTGGCATTTGAGTTGACTTGATTTCTCAGATGCCACCGCACGCAACTTGCAGAACGTTCCTTGATTTCCTCGGGTACATAAACGGAGTTGCTGTCTGTCGTTCTCATGATTGAAAACGCAAGCGTGTTGGAACTTCAAAAGGCCCGCGGTTTTGACGTTTCCTCGAATGAAAGAACATAAAAAAAGAAGACGTGGACTGACCAATTCGGTTTGGAAACTATGGTATAACTACCATTGCAAAGAATTCTTTCGACCAGTAGGAGTAGAATGATATGATTAAGCACAGCTAGTAGGAATATACTCCGATGTACGACCAATTCCCAACCAATATGGAGGTTGCTGAGTTGACTTCAGATCATATATAAACGACTTGGAACGAGGCATGTCTTGCATAACTTCAGAAAGCGTCTTGCTCTGCACACTTAGGAGTCCGCGTCCTTGCTCACAGCCTCACACCATGTCTAAGGTAATTGGCAACCATATTCTTCGTTCTGCTTCTCTGTCTTTTAAGGGTGTAGACATGCCGTTACGATCATGAAAACATTTGTACTGAATATATGCTTGTGTCTTCGCTTTCGAATGGCCTGCAGAAGATTGTGATCAGAGCCGATCTCATCGGCAAGAAGTGCACGAGTGGGATCCTGTCAATTGTTTCCAAGCTCGAGGGTATATATTTTTGCTCTGACTCTGTTCCTCCCTGTCTATCTTGCACCCCTTGCTGCTTCGCTTTACCGAATGTATGTGACCGTCCAGGGATCAAGTCCATGGTCGTCGACGACGACAAGTGCACGCTGACGGTGGTCGGCACCGTGGACCCGGTGTGCGTCGTGCATCAGCTGAGGAAGTCGTGCTTCGCCGCGTCCATCGTCAGCGTCGAGGACGACAAGCCCAAGGAGAAGAAGACCCCCTGTCAGGAGGCCTGCGAGAAGGCCTGGAAGGAGAAGTACGAGAAGGCCTGCAAGGAGAGGTGCGAGAAGGCTTGCAAGGAGCCGTGCTGCGACGACTGCGGCGACAAGGGCACGCCGTGTGGCGGCTACGGGTACCGCTGCACGCCAGGCTGCTACTCCAGACCCTGCGGCCTGCCCAGCTGCCACTACTACAGCAACGGCTACGCCTACGGCGTGCGCGCGCCGCCCCAGTTTGGATACACCTGGTACGAGTAGAGGTCGGCCCGGAGCCGGAGGATGATGCCCCATGCGCCGCCCAGGAGCACTGTCCTGGCGCGTATGTACCTGGGCGCGTTACGATTTTACCATGTGTGTGTGTGCCCTGTGTGTACACGGAGGGAGTACTTTAGTTCATAAATGCTTTGTGTCGCCATTGTTGCAGTCGCATTGGTAATTCAACACCTCCATTTTCAAGTTATACACATGAGGAGCAAACTAATCAGCCAAGTACAGAACTATGAGAGCGTTTCATACATCCTGATCTGGCTGGGAAAGGTGTGGCCGCCAAATCCAACTGAGCTACCCGCGAAATCGTCGCCAACACCTGCCCGCAGTGCCCGATTTCAGTCGCTGCTGCCCTGCTCTGCTTCCGCTGACCTGTTTTTGCTGCTAGGCTGAAGATCCCATCTGTGCTGGAACGTGAGTACGTGACGTCGCTCCTTGCCGCCGCTGCCTCAAGCTGCTGCTTGTTCCCGACACAACCCCAGGATCGATCCCATCCGCCGCCGAAAAGTTCTCCGCGGGGAGAGAGAGATGAGTGGAGAGGAGAGGAGAGGAGAGGGAGAGAGAGACGACGGGGAGAGAGGGAGCAGTCGCGAGTATGACGGGGAAGAGTCAAGGGAGCGGTTCCGCGTGTTACTCCCTTCGGTCCTTTTTTCAGTCCTTGTATTAGATTTGTGTCGAAGTCAAATTTTACAAACTTTGACCAAATATATATTGAGAAATATCCACGTTTATAATACCAAATATACATTTCATGAAACTACAATTCATAATGAATCTAACGATGTTAATTTGGCATTGCGAATGTTGATACGTATTTCTATAAGTTTGGTCAAATTAAAGATACTTTGACTTCGGACAAAACTAATATGCAGACTAAAAAGGACCGGAGGGAGTACCTCCGATTTGGAGGAATGTGTTGGTTACGCATATCAAGGGAATATTCCCTTCCCAGGAATCAAGGCATTTCGGTTCTCCTCCCAACCAAACACTAGAACGAGGACGAGGAACGGGTCGGACCCGTTCCATTCCACCATGTGACACAAACTAAACACATCCTTGGTTACTTCAGTCTTTCACTTTTTAGTTATTCCTAGCCCGAGCATCCGTTTGTTTCTTGAGATTCCTGCAATCTGTTGATTCTTTTTCTTCTCCTTTGAGAGTGGGAACGGTGGCTGTGTGCGAAAGTACCTTTACACACCTAAGCTCAAATGCTCTTGGTAAACCTGGGCATATCCCGGGTCGGGCCGAGTTTCGGGACGGGCTTAAGAAAGCCCGAATTGAAAAACTCAGCCCTGAGCCCGGCCCGGCCCGACCGTTGGGCCTAATAAATCGGGCACAAGCCCAACAAAGCCCGGTCGGTCTGGCCCGACCACGGCTAAAAATAGTTTTTTGCAAGCCCGTCGGGCTCACTTTCCAAGCCCAAGCCCGGCCCGGTCTACCCGTCGGGCTCACTTTCCAAGCCCGGGCCCGGCCCGATGGCACGATCTGGTCCGGCCCTGCCCGAGAATTTCGGGCCGGGTCGGGTCGGGCCGTTTGGGCTGGGCTGCCCATACCCAGGTCGCCTCCTGGTGTGAACAGTACAATCAAAAAATAGAAAAAAATCATAAAATTCTGAACTTTTTTGGCATACTTTAAGAAATGTTTGTTGTGTATTTTCTTAAAGTATGCCACAATCAAAAAAATAGGTCAAACATTTCTTAAAGTATGCCTCAAACAAATTTTAGAATTTTTTGAAATCTTCATCTATTTTCTTTTATTTTACTGTTCACATCAGGAGCATTTGTGCTTAGGTGGGCTCCTCGCATCCGAGCAGGTCATATATGGGATGTTTGACCTACGGCCTAATGGGCCTTTTCCAATTTATGCGTAGCTTTTTTGTGTGTTTTTCTGTACTCCACTGATATGGTTGTTCGAGTGGTGTTTTATTGGACGATGCAAGACATCGACCGGTCATCTCGTGAGCCATCTCATGCGCATGGCATCGTCGGATTGTAACAACTGGAATCTTCTCTCACTATCCAATCTCCCCCTCGCCTATAGGATCCTCTGCTACATTCCCAACTCCTTCATGCTTGCACCCTACCCCATCCCATCTCCCCAACACCCGCTCGCGAGCTCCGACGTGGTCGCCGGCGGGAACAGCACCCGTAGCACACGCGAGCTCCACGGCGGCCTGGGCGGGCACAGCAGCCCCGCCGCCTGCGATCTCCGGCATCCTTTCTCCCCATCCACGTGATGGGCGTCATTGTCGTCGTGTTCTTCTCGCCATGGTGACTGCAGGTGGGGGCTTTTGTTGGTTGAAATTGACGTGGAGCATTGCCCGAGGGTGACTGGGCGTGATCGAACACGCTCATATTGCCCCCAGATTTGGTCTCGGTTTGAGGTACACAGGTCGGTCCTGAAGTTTAGGAAGAAAGTGAGGGGTCCAGCTGGGTCATCCTTTTTTGACTGGACACTAACCAAGCGGACGTTTCGTACGTTTGAGGAGGAAACAAGGGATCCGGCATTAGAAGCTCTTACCTTTACATACCTCTCTCCTTCACCCATATAGGGAGAAGCTTCATGTAAGCGCGCTATAAGCCTGCTATTGTATCTTCTTTTACGCAATGGAGAATCGGTGAACCCCAAGAACGTCAACCAACCATTGGCACGGGTATGTGTAAAAATATGGCCCTAGCTTTCACATTCCAGGCGATGTGTGTATAATTTTGCTAGGATCCGCAAATTTTCTCCCGCATTTGTTCGCGGACGAGGACCAGTCCGCATACATGGATGTCGGAGCCGGTCATCCAACATTGCTCGCATACATTTCAAGTCGGGTTTCGACTTAGCGGACGACATTCATACAAACCGGTTGATATTCATAAAGTTCGGATAGAAAATAACACATATGCACACATATCATGAAAATAACAAGTCTCGTACAACAAAGTCTCAAATTTTATGTCCAACAAGTTTTTCAATAACGGATCATGTCGTCCCGCACATACTGCCCCTTCGGTTTCATCCAACAGTGTGTGTGCATAAATGGCCGACCCTCTTTCATGTGATACATAACGGCAACACGTACCGGATACAAAGTGTGTAGAGCAATTAAATGAATGAATAATTCAATCAAGAAGTTGAAGAAGAAAAGGCAAAACTTACGATATCCTCCTCTGCCACGTGCAATGGCCATCTTGCCTCCAGCTGAGCAACGACGTGACAAAACTTGGTGACGATGGTCTGGATGGCGCACCATCGACACGATAACTAACTCACATTGCGATCATGGATGATATGCATGTCGTAGGACGCAATGTGCTTTCGTGCGTGAAACGATTCATGCACTCGCTGCCAAAATGTCCCCCCTCTACTCCTGCCTACGAAATCCACGGATACGGTCAACCACGCATCGCGCAACAACTCTCGAAATAGGCTTTCGCCCCACTTTATAAATAAAGCAACGGTCCATACATCCAACATTCAGTTCCAAACCATACTCTACAGCTGGGCAACAGCACAATCATGCCCAAAGAAAAAAGAAAAGAAATAAGAAAAAAAGCCACCTAGTGGCTACCGTCATGCGGCCCTACAGAGACGATAGTCGACGCGCAGTAGTCTGAAGCGCGTCCATCATGCTGCCAAGTCGATCCCGATCTCGTTGCCTAGAGAGCGGGTGCCAGTGCTGCAGAAAATCAAAGAATTTGAAGGAGTCACACGTCTGCCTCGGGAATATCCGCTCAATAACCATTTTATTGCGAGTCGTCCATAGGGTTCACGACATTGCCAGCAAAATCAGCCAGAACAAGCGGCGACGTCGCCCGGGTTGAGTGGCCCTGGTTTGGAGAAACTCCGTGAGGTCCTGGGCCTCCCAGTCGGGCCCAAGAGCCTCACGCATGAAAGTCCATAGGACCCATACCGCCGTGCAGGTGAATATGATATGTGTCCCGGTCTCCGGCACCGAGCATAAGGGGCACAGTCGATCGCTGGGTCCGTGTCGCTTAAGCACCTCTGTCCCGAAAGGGATGCGGTCTCGAAGGAGTTGCCACACACAAAAAATAATATTCAGGGGAAGAGGGGCCTTCCACAAAGGCAAGAGCCAAGGAATGGTGAGGGATCGGCATAGTGCCTGGTATGCCGAGCTGACTGAGAACTCACCAGAGGGTGAAAGCCGCCAGGCCACGGTATCCCAATCTTCCGATAACAACGACGGTAAGGCGGCCCTTAGTCGGTTCCATTCGGCAGCTTCCGCCGGCCCAAACGAACGCCTGAACCGGACATCCCATTGCCCAAGCTGAAAGGCTGCAGAAACTAGAAGGGACAGGTCTGTATCTTGCCATCCTTACTCTGAAAAAACAACATGGCGTCCGAAATTAAGCTCGATGACATTTGACCGAACACCTGCCGGGTGTGGTGCCGCCATGGAGGTCGTCAACAGGGTGGCGGAGTGTACCTAGGTACAAACGGCTCCAGGGTGGACATCGTCGTCGTAAAAGGCGAGCGGGCGCGTCGGTACTGGTTGCGAACGTCCGGCAATGCATGTGTGGCGGCCGGAGAGGTACAACGGCGACGACATAGGTGAAGGATGCGGATGCAAAGCAAGGGGAAGAAGTGACGGAGTGAAAGAAATGAGATCGGGAAGGCAGATTTAGTGGGCCTAGTGTGTCTAAGTCCAACGTGGTTTTCACGGTCGATACAGGATCGCGTTGGATGGTTTTCACGGTCCGGACGTATGCGGACGGTTTGGGGGTCCGCGTCACGGTTTGGGGGTCCGCGTCGGAGATGTCCTTAAGCTGAGTCTTAGTTGAAAGATGGTAATGATATGCATTTGGTTTTGCTATTTAGTAGAACTGAGTTTTTCTTGCTAGTTTTGCACTTATGAACTGGTGCAACAACTATATTAAGAAAACAATATTTCAACCAGTAGAAGTACAACGATTAGCACGACCAAGTCCTAGCCAATGGTGCATTGGCATATGAGGTGATTTGACTCCCGTCGTTGCCACTGTATACAACTTGCAGCAGCGCCACTTGATTTCTCCGGCTACATACACGGCATGTCTGTCCATCTTTCTGATGATTGAAATGCAAACGTGTTGGGACTTGTTAAACCAGTGACCTTGACACTTCCAACGTATGGATGAACCACAAACAAACAAAGGGCAGTGCGTTCTAGGAACCGCGCAAATTGCAACATCTTGTATTAAGAAAGGAGTTCGTTATACTTGTAGTGGTACTACGATATTAGCTTAAACGCAAGTAGCAGTAGGACTGTGCACCTACGTAGGAGTATGACCAAGCCCCAGTCCAGCCAACATGGCTGTTGCGGAGTTGACTGCCACCTTATATAAACGGCTTGGAAGCAGACAGGCTCTGCATCACAACTCCAGGAAGCGTCTTCCTCTGCACACGCAAGAGTCCAAGGGCGACGCAAGAGTCCTAGGGCGTCACAGGCTCACCGCTAGCTCACAAATCACAATGTCCAAGGTAATTAGCGATCATGTTCATTCGTTTTGCTTGTGTGTGTTTGGGGTTCCGTCTAGTGAACTTGAAGATGTACACTTGTGCTGATCGCTCGTGTTGAATGGCCAGCAGAAGATCGTGATCAGAGCTGATCTCATCGGCGAGAAGTGCAAGAGCAAGATCATGTCAATTGTTGCCAAGCTCGAGGGTACCTATCTTCTTCCAAGTTCCAACCCATACCATCTTCTTCTTCTTTACCAAATGTATGTAATTTCCAGGGATCAAGTCCATGGACATCGACCAGGACAAGTGCACGCTGACGGTGGTCGGCACCGTTGACCCGGTGCGAGTCGTGCAGAAGCTCAGGAAGTCGTGCTTCGCCGCGACCGTCGTCAGCGTGGACGACGACAAGCCCAAGGAGAAGAAGAGCCCCTGTCAGGAGGCCTGCGAGAAGGCATGGAAGGAGAAGTGCGAGGAGGCTTGCAAGGAGCCGTGCTGCGACGACTGCGACAAGGGGGCGCCGTCGTACCGCTGCACGCCGGGCTGCCACTCCAGCCCCTGCGGCCTGCCCAGCTGCCACTACTACAGCAATGGCAATGGCTACGGCTACGGCTACGGCGTGCGCGCGCCGCCGCCGCCGCCGCGGGGATACGCCTGCTACGAGGAGCGGTCACGCGGAGGCGGAGGAGAATGCGGCATCCAGTAAGCCGTGGGTTCATCGTCGTCCTGCAAGAGGAGTAGGATTCTGCAGGAGCATGTATGGCGGTCTGTCGTGTCATTGGAGGTTTCTTTTCGTACAGTGATGATTCCTTTTCCATTGTAAGTTGTAACACGACGGCTTACTTCGGGTATGATGCTTCAGTCTGTCTATACTACTAGTACTAGTACATATAAGTACAATAAAAGTTCATGTCGGCCAGCATTTCTATTTGTGGATATTGATGGTTACCTTATGATTTTATATCGGTGGTTCAAAGCTCACTCCGTCTATGCGAAAGGGCAATCAAAAGGAACTTACTATTTAAAACGAGATGAAATAAGACAGTGTGCAGTGTGCAGTCTGTCAACGGCTTAATCCAAACAAAATTGACTCAAACTGGATGACAGGAGAACTACCATACCATAGAAGATGGATGCATTTGTAAAACGAAATCACACGAGTTTGAAGGATCATCTATTCTCCGTGTTCCAGGCAGCACATGTATTATTATTGTTTTCAATTTCCTTTCTCTTTTTTTTATGGGGATTTCCTTTCTCTTCTAACTCTTCTATCATTACAAATGTCTGAATTACGACTTGCATTGCAGGTCATAAATCTCCAGGCTCAAAACCCTTCACTGCATTTCTCGAATGAATTATACGACTGATCACATCAGAGAATAGAGTGAGCTACAAGCAGTGACAAACTTTGATCACCAATTCCCATCTACAGATCAAAGTTCATCTCTAACCTTATGATGACAATTACATGCAACTAAGCGGCCCAAGTGGCCAAGCCTATAAATGAGAAGCACCACACCAACTCTGTATGCATGCCTTTTCCAATGCCGCATTGACAGTAAACAAATACTCACTACTCTTTAGAGAAAAATGTTACCTCCGAATCGGAGATTTTTACAGCACAACACAATAGGAGGTAATCAACTTTCTGATGACCTGAGTTCTTGTAGCGCCGTCATGACCTGCTCCCGGACAAGCTCAATCCTCTTCAGGTAGACCTCCAGCTCAAGAACCTGCTGCTGCCTCCACTTGTCGTCACCGGGAACCCGAGGGCTCAGTCCAGCCACCCCAAGACCAGCGCCAAGAATATCAGCACCCCCGAATCCCATGCCTAATCCCAATCCTAGTCCGGTCTGCCCAGGAACTGCAACCGAGCTGATGAGCTCCTTGAGCAGCGGTGACAGGATACTCCTGACATCAGCTTCAGAGGGGCCATTGGCCGTCACTGGATAAGGAGGCAATGGTGCTGCCGGCACTGAAGGTGGCTGCGCAATCACCGGCACGGAACTCTCGAACGCAGCGACAGCTGGCTCCTGAGCCACATCGGTTAACATCGGAGCAGGGGTTGCAGGGAATGCGTGCGCCTCCATCTCCTGCGCCGTCCTCTTCCTTCCACGCCGCGAGCCCCTGCCCCTGGGGGTGTGCGCAGACGCGCTTCCGCCGCCACCTTCCTCGACGGCAGCAGGCGGCTCCGTGGCCGCGGCAGCTGCTGCAACTGCTGCTGCTTCTGCGGGGTTGATGTCGTCCTCGTCCGAGGCGTCGCCCCCGGCGCCGTCGCGCTTGAAGGCGGGGCGCCAGATGTGGCGCGCGACGTCGTAGATGGCGCCCTCGTGCGCGCTCTTGAAGACGAAGGCGGGGCCCTGGGCCACCATGCGGGTGGCGCAGACGCGGTACTTCTTCTTGAGGCGGCGCAGCTTCTCGATGAGCTGGTTCTTGGAGAAGTCGAAGGAGAGCTTCCGGCGGATCTCCTCGTAGAAGGGGCCCGTGTCGTACTGGTGCGACGCGAAGGCGGTGCCCCGGCGCGACGTGAACTCGAGGAACCCGCGCAAGATGAGCAGCTCCTCCTCGTCCGTCCACAGCCGCTGGAACAGCCGCCGCGAGTCCTCCGCCGCCGCCGCGGCACTCGCCCCCTGCGGCGGGGGCGGCGGAACTGGGCCGGCTGGTTCGGGGAAGGCAGCGGCAGCGGGGGCTGAAGGCGGCGGGGCCGGGCAATCGGGGAGCGGGGCCTCTTGGGCGGCGGCCGGGTGGGAGTTGTTGGAGGCGTCGCTGTCGGTGCCCTCCTCGTCTTCGTCGGCGGAGGAGGAGGAGCGGGAGGGCGCGGCGGAGGCGGGGTCGTCGGCCATGGTGGTGGGAGGGGGATTAGGGGTTCGGGTGGAGTCGAATCGGGTAAACCGGATACGGCGGATAGGAGGACTCGGCCGGACTGCGTGCGTGGCGTCGCGCTAGCGGGCAGAAGGAGTGGCTACATTGTTTTTGCTTTTTCTCGAGCGGAGCGGCTGCCTTTTGGGGTCCGTTGCCCCGCTGACGCGTGGGTCCGAGCAGAAAGAAACTGGACCCGGCCGGGAGCGTGTCGCGTCTGACTCAGGTTTAGCCTTTTTTTCTTAGAAGAATCTACTCAGGATTAGCCAGGTGACTGCTGAAGTACCTACACGGAAATGAAGGCGGAGGAAGCGTGACGTCGCTGGGAAGGAATAATGAAGTGAGTCCAGCAAAAAAAAAGAATGATGAAGTGAATGGCCCGTGGGTCCACGGTAAAATGGTCCCATGTGTGAGTGGAACTCAGCCCAATAGCCCACACCAACGCATAGAGAGCAGTCAGGGCCCAGGTTCGAGCCAGCCAGCCAGCAAGGAGCGACGGGCTAAGCACGAACAGAGGAGAGAACTAGGTCCTTCCGCCGCGCCGCCCACCGCCTCCTCTGCTCCGCCGCGTCGGGCGCCAGGTCCCGTATCCGCTGCGGCTGGTCGGGGCGT
Organism: Elymus sibiricus; assembly: GCA_039707655.1. Lineage (NCBI taxonomy): Eukaryota > Viridiplantae > Streptophyta > Magnoliopsida > Poales > Poaceae > Elymus > Elymus sibiricus. Next base: position 164,410,842 of record CM077667.1, read on the forward strand.
CGAGCACGTAGGCGCGTTCCCCGCAGCCTCGTCACTTGGCTTCTATCAACGGTAGTTTCCCCAAGACCCCCAATCCCCATCGCGTCTCGATGGCTCATTCATTTTTTCTTATTGATTTCATGCTATGGAGACAAAGGATGAGGAGGTTAATATACTGTGCTGCTGTTATACTGATGAGGAGCATTTTGTTGGTCATTAGGCATTGTATTCGGATTATTATATAGTAATAATTGTGCAGTCTAGCCATGTTTACTTTTGGGAATAGCGTAAGCGCCTACCTTTTGATCCTAGATTTTTATCGGTTTTGCTAAATCACATCTAGATGTGACATAAATATTGCACATCTAAGTCCTATATCATTGATCTTACTGGAGATTTGTGTGGATATTTCTTTTTTTTTCCTTTTCCTTTTTATGCTTCATTTAGTCATTTAGATGTGCAATAACTATGTCACATCTAGATGTGTTCTAGACACTCCCGATTTTTATTCTCAATTTGATGTAGTCCTTGATTTGAGAGGCAAATTCAACCCTGCCGCAGACGTTGGGATGTGCCATTTTTCTTTGTTTCCAAAATCCATTCAAATGTACGAGTGTACTGCTGAAAGCAGCTATGCTACAGTTGATTGCTTTTGTGGTCTTGCTGCTTTTGTTATATGCATATAGTCTCATTGCACAACTATATTAAGTTATCCAGGATTCATCTCTCGTTTCTGTTTGTTGTCAGCTGTCCTATAGACTAGGATCGTTGCAATACTTGTTAAATGTTAATTTGGTTTTGCACCAAGAATCTCCGTATCGTTCACAGTTCTCACTAGGTATTTGCTGTCAGCATAACAAACATTTACATAGTTTTCGTTTGTGAGTTTGGTGCCTCACGTTAATTACTGTATTATTTATCCTATGCACACGCCTACTCAGAATGCAAGTGGAGATTCATCCAGGCTGTTTTTATCTGCTATCACTGAAGCCCTAGGTAGCTTGCTTGGAGTGTTCTAAGTGTGTTTTGTTCTGTAAAGTGAACTACTGAATCCAATTTTTTCCTTTTCTATGAGATAAGTTCAACTGAAACCTCACGCCCCACTTTAAGTCCACCCTGCTTGCCACAGGATGTTGGCATGTTGTGTTAGTGCGTGAATGTCTCACAAAAGCAATACGAAGAATATATCTGGTGGCTGTGTGGTCTTGGCATGTCGAAGATAGGGGGTTGTAGGGTTGACATCTCTGTTGTTTGAGTGATCTTGGTTCACCCGCATTAGATTATGATAAAGGTATAAATCTCTGTTGTTTGCCTGATTGTGTTAACTATGCAACTTCGAACATACGTTGGCCAAAGGAATTCGGAATCGTGAAGTACCACTAATCCTAGCCTACATGGTGTCTACCAATAGAATGGAGAATTGTGGGTTGAACATAACGACCAAAACATTGTATGTATTACTTAGTTGTGAATATGGCAAAATAGCACGTTCAGACCCAGCAGTTGGTCCCGATGAATTCAACCCCCAAAGGTCCAACTTAAACAATAATCAGGCAGAATTTCTTTTATTATGAGCTTATGCTAAAATGGCAGAATATCTTTGATTTGCGTTTTGACCAGGATGAATTTTACATCATACATCTCATTTGCCAAATCAACGATTCTACAATTTGACATTGTTCTATGACTGTCAATTTTCCCTGTCATGGTATTCATTTTTGTTTCTGCTTTAACCTGTTTGCCATGCTGTGTTCTCTATTGGTCCTCCCTGATAATTGATGCGGTGATAGTATGCTGCTTCATTTGTTGCTGTTGCTCTTCAAAATCACTTCTTGGTCACATGTAGTCATATGGATGATCACATACTTGGTAATAAGTTTATTGTCCAGAATAGACCTCGTGAACAATTAGAACTTCCACTGCCTTTGAAGGCCAAAATACACAACAGTGGTAACACACAATTTTAGCTCGCCCTTCATTCTTCTGGAGCATGGACGTTGGATATTAGTTTGTAGTGTGTTACTGTAAATCTAAATTGATGAGCTGCTGTGTAATTCTCTTAGTTTACGTGTTAAGCAAATAGATGTGTATACTCATAAATCCATGAGTAATCAAATCAGAGCATAAATCTATTTGCATTTATTATCTTATCAGGTAGCTGGCGCTACATTTTGGAAACGATATCACATCTGCCCATATTATTTATTACTTTTTCCTTTTTGCATTTCATTCTTGGAATTGCTTGGGAAGGAAAAGGTATTTGAACACATAATTTCAGGAAGCAAGGTGCTCTGAAGTCTGAACAGCTGAACCTCTTGTCAACTCGAGCAAACTAGCAGAGCCTTCTATCACCAAATAAAAGGGTTGTGATGTCGCTACGACAGCTGCTGGGATGTTCAGATGGAGAGGTGATGCGGCCGGAGTCAAAGCCCTGCTCCCGACTGATGCGTCACACTGCTGGTATCTTCTCGGTTGGTGGCGGCCTTGCTTTCTGGGTGCTCTGCCGCCTTCACTATGGTAATTCTTCCTGGCCATCCACATATTTTCCGTTTTAATATCTGGTCTATTCTTGTTAGTATTACTATCATGGTTGTGAATCTCATTGTTCCCGTATCCATAAAGTAGTAGTTTTGGCCTTGTCATTAGTAGTAGTTTTGATCTTTTGGGTGTTAGTCCTTCGAAGCAATTCATAAATGAAAGTATTTTCTTGACCCTGTTTTCATTATCTAGGTCCAAGGATAACGGTTCCCAGGAGTCTTAGGTGGGCATCCTGTGGAGCGATCGGCACGAGCGCGATGACAGCCATGCTTGTGCGGCTCTTCAGCCCGGAGTGTGAACCGCAGAACATTGCAGCTTTCGACAGACCTGAACACAAGCCTGCATAATATCATGGAAATCCAGGGCCAGGTCTACCAAGCCCTATGGGATTTTGCTGATTCGGGCCATAGTATCTGCTTTCTTGTAAGATGCTTATGCATAAATGTATCTCCCTGAAATTGGACAGCTCTATGTTTCCTACGCTGTGGCCGCCGTCAGTTTGTTCTGAAACTAGGAGCTGGTACCTTTAGCATCAAATTTGGTTTCCGTTGCTTGCAAACTGAGATAGTGCTGTATTACTGGCTACACTCTTAATGCTAATAAGTTACTAGTACATTCAGTTAACCTGATGACTTTTTTTTAATAACACTCAGACTTTATTCATTAAAAATAACCAATACATCGTTTACGAGGATCATTACAATATCATTTAAAAGCTCCTCAAACCAGTCAGAAGTCAAAAAAAGAAAATCTAGCTAGCTCATGAGCAACTTTATTTGCTTCTCTATTACAATGTTTGAATCTAATAATTAAGAAATCACAAGCATAATGAAAACGATCATTGAAGATTGCCGTCGCCGCCCGTCCTCCATCCTTCATAGTATCAATTATCTTCAGGTTGGTCGAGTTAATAATAAGACGATTACATCCGACCCTTTGCGTCAGTGTTAGACCGAACTTGACAGCCAAAGTTTCAGCCATCAAGACATCTGCGTGCGCAACAGTCAATATTCCCATTTCCTCCAACGATAAACCCACCTTTGGCATCTCTAAGTACTACCCATCGTGCCCCTAAGTAAGTCATGATCAAAAAAAGCGTCAACGTTAAGCTTCATAAAACCCCTAACAGGACGATACCAGCCTCCTCTTTTCATAGAGGCCTTTGGAGATGATGCATTAGTGAAGTTTGTCCTAAGGACTAGAATTCCCATGGAAACCTGATGAGTGTTTATTATGTGCACTGCCTTTTTTTTATTTTCGAACGAAATGCTGAAGCCAAGCCCGTGTACACTGTCCGTCTAGGGCAAGGATCCCAGTTGACGCTGATTTTTTGGCAGTTATTTGCTCCTGTTTTTTACAGTAAAAACCTGCTGATTTTTTTTTTACGGTTACTTGCTTCTAATTAATCCGGGATATTTTAAGGAATACGTACTAGCGGTTAGACTCGGTGTTTGTGTCGGACTTTGTATACGCGATGAGTCTACATATATTTCCATGGGTGTGTCTAGGACACATCTAGATGTGACATAACTATGTCACATCTAAATATATGACATCATCGTCACCTAATCCTACAAAGTAGCATATCTCATCTCGTGTTTGTTTGATTGTTTTTTTTTTCTTTGGTTCTTCCGGGCTGCCTATTCGACTGATCGTGCATCATTTAATTAACAGTAAACTGCCGTGGCTGGCGTCCCACTGTTCCGGTGCCTGTTTCCCGCAGTACAATTCGCAACATGCATAAACACAAGTCTAGTACTCCGTCAGTTATATATACACCTGCTGGAGCATACCTAGTACACACACTAATCGCTACAACTGATCACTAATAGCTTGACGTGCTAGAGCAATCATGTTGCACCGGGAGCCATTATGTTTGTGAGTAAAAAAAGTTCACGGATTTGTTTTTTTATTTACAAAATTCAGTAAAGTTCATGAATTTGGGAAATAAGCCCAAAATTGGAAAAAGTTCATGAGTTTGACGATGTTCATCAATTTTGAAAAACTTTCACGAAAAATATTGCGAATTTGAAAAAGTGAACCACACAAATCTTGAAAGGATAAGGAGAAGGAAAAAATGGAGAAACAGAAAGGATCCATTAGTTTTTTGTAAATCTTGCAACAAAAAACCTCAAAGTAAGAAAAAGAAGGTGTAGTTGAATACGAACTTGCTTTATATGTTCCTCAAAAGAATGTGAAGTTGTTTTACAAAAATGATTAGACAAAAGGATGTGACTCAAAAGGGTGTTTCTCGTTTTGTATATACCAATGGCATTTCCAAAATATGCCAAGAACTGAATCATTGGGTCGGAAACTAAAAACATATAAATGGTGGATTTTTTGAAAGAAAAAGAACACATGAAAATTGGGTCCCTCTGACTCTGTTGCATTTCTTTCAAAAAAAATATAAAAAATGGGTTGAAGATGGGGCTTATAAGTGGGACATTTAGAAAATAGGCGGGGCTCAAAAATACATGACAGAAAATGTTGTGCGGCTAAAGGAAAAAAAGGTGGACAATGTTGAGCGGCTAAAGACATCTTGGACTCGCAACTGGGCAAATACACTACTACAAACCCCAGGCGCGAGTCGATGATTGACTTGCAATGGAGACAACTACAACTACTACAAGCCCCACTTGCGAGTTGAGGGTGGACTTGCCATTGGGGCAACTACTATTACAAGCCTCCTAATTGCGAGTCGATGGTGGACTTGCAATTGGGACAATTACAACTACAAAAAAGCCCAAGATGCGAGTCGATGTGTGGACTGGCAATAGGGGAACTACAGTACTACAAGCTCACAGTTGCTAGTTGAGCATGGACTTGCAACTGGGCAAACTACAACTACAAAAAAAGCTCCCAGTTGCGAGTCAATGGTGGAGTTGCAATTAGGACAACTATAACTACGAAAAAGACCCAGTTCCATGTCGATGTGTGGACTTGCAAACGAGGAACCTACAGTACTACAAAAAAAACCAGTTGCGATTCAATGTGTGGACTTGCAACATAAACAACCACAAAACCCCCAGCTGCGAGTCGAGGGTGTACCTGCAACTACGGAAACTACAAGTACAAAAAAGCCCCCTAGTTGCGAGTGAGTGGCGGATGTGCAACTCGGATAACTAAAACTACAAAAAGCCCCCGGTTGCGAGTCGAGGATAGACTTGCAACTCGGGTAACTACACGGCTACAAAGCCCCTAGTTGCAAGTCGAGGGTAGACTTACAACTAGGAAAACTACAATACAACTACAACTACAAAAAATCCCCCAGTTGCGAGTGGAGGGTGGACTTGCAACTGGGGCAACTACACGGCTACAAAGCCCGAATCGAGGGTAGACTTACAACTAGGAAAACTACAATTACGAAAAGTCCTACTTGCGAAATGGGAGTGAACTTGCGACTGAGACAACTACACTACTACAAAGCATCCAGTTGCAAGTCGATGTTGTACTTGCAACCGGGTAACTACACTAGTACAAAGCACCCATATGTGGGTTGAGAGTAGACTTGCAATAGGGACAAATTACAACCACAAAAAAGCCTCCCAGTTGTGAGTCGGTGTTGTACTTGCAACTGGGACAACTTCAACTACAAAATAATCCCAGTTGCGGGTCGAGGGTGAGGTCCTCCAGTTATGTGTTGAGGGTGTACCTGCAATTGAGACAAAAAATGGGTTGAACCCAATTATATGTCGAGGGTGGACTTGCAACTGGACCAAAAAATGGGTAGGGCCTAGTTACGTATCAATGGTGAACTTGCAACTGGGAACACTGGTTGCGGCCCCTAGTTGCTTGTCAGGGTGAATTTGGAACCGGGATAAAAAAAAGGGATCGAAGCTCCAATTGCATGTCGGTGGTCTACATGCAATTAGGACAAAAAAAGGTTGGACCCTAGTTGCATGTCGGTGGTTGACTTGCAATTGGGGCAAGAAAAATAAAAAGGAGTATGGCGCGTCCGAGTTGCAAGTCAAGGGTTGACATGAAACCGGACACGATTGCGAGTTGAGGACTTGCAAATTGTTCAACAATAATAAAATCAATCAAAAACCAGCCCCACCCCCTAGTTATGAGTCGATGGTGGACACATAACTTGGGCCCTACCTACAAACGCCATGCGACTGCCCTGGTTGTGAGTCGATGGTCGACTTACAACTGTTTCAACTACAAAAAAAGAGTACGACGTGTCTCAGTTGCATGTCGAGGGTTGACTTGCAACCGGGCACGGTTGCAAGCCCCCATCCCTAGTTGCGAGTCGACGGTGGTCACGCAACTGGGTCCCTACCTACAAACGCCACACGGGCCGCTCTGGTTGCGAGTCGATGGTCGACGTGCAACTGTTTGAACTATAAAAAATAATACGACGCGTCCAAGTTGCAAGTCCAGGGTTGACATGCAATCGGGCACGGTTGCGAGTCGAGGGTTTACATGCAACTGGTTCAACAACAATAAATCAATCAAAAACAAGCCCCCACCCCCCTAGTTGTGAGTCGATGGTGGACACGCAACTGAGGCTCTACCTACAAACGCCACAAGGCCGCCGTGGTTGCGAGTCGATGGTCGACGTGCAATTGTTTCAACTTCAAAAAACAAGAGCACGAGGCGTCCGAGTAGCAATTCGAGGGTTGACTTGCAACCGGGTACTGTTGCAAGTCGAGGGTTTCCTGGTCCAACAACAATAAATCAATCAAAAACAAAGCACCCACCTCCTAGTTGCGAGTCGATGATGGACATGCAACTGGGGCCCTACCTACAAACTCCATGTGGTCACCCTGGTTGCGAGTCGATGGCGGACGTGCAACTGATTAAACTACAAAAGAAGTAAAATGTGTGCGAGTTGCAAATCGAGGGTTGACTTGTAACCGGGGACGATTGCGAGTCAACAGATTACTTGCAACTGTTTTAACAACTAATAAATCAATAAAAAAAGCGGTCAATACCAAACAACCAGAACCTAACAAAAGCGGCCAATAACAATCAAAAAGCCGCAAAATAAAGGCGATCAAAGTGGCAATGAATATAGAACCCTATCTCGTTCGCTTTTACGAAGCAGGTCAATAACAAACAACCGGAACCTAACAAAAAAAACGACCAGCAACTATACATCGGGATGGCGAGGGATGCACGACACAAAAAAGAACATAACCAAAATGTGCAGAAGATTAAAAGAATATAAATCGGATGGACCACAACTTAGATAACGCATTGTTAAATTTTTCATGAGATTTACCAAATTTGATTTGAAAACTGTTCAAATACTTTTAAAATGTTCATGAATTTTAAAGAAACAAAAAATTTAAAAACTGTTCACAGAAATAAAATTCGTGATTTTAATAAGTGTTTGCACTCTTCAAAAAGTGTTTCACATACTAAAAAAATCATGAACTGCAAAATAAAAGAAGAAATATGAAAAAAATAAGAAGACAATAAAAATAAAAAGAAGAAATATGAAAAAAGAAGAAGACAAAAACGAGACAAGAAAATTGAGATGTGAAATGTATGGGTAATACAAACAGGAAAACTCTTCGAGTTCTTACAACGCAGCCAGAAAAGACAAAAGCAAAACAACAAAAAACAGTGTTCAGAGAAAAAAAAACGGTCAGCCCGTGCAAAACTGCACGAACATTATAGCAGGATAGATCCAACGATTAAGCATTTAGATGTGACATCCTTAGAAAACATCTAGATGTGATTTAGTAATTCCGTATTTCCATCGTCGGAACTCGGAAATCACGTGCGTACTCAACCATCAAAATCTCTGCTTTTTTTCGCGTCCCAGCAACGAGAGAGTCGACAGCGCTCGACGTCGCAATGCAGCTGGTGCTGTGCGATTTCTGCCCGCCGTGCGCGCCAGACCCGGCAGCGCCGGCGGGCGCGGACGGCGGCCACTACGAGGAGCTGCCGGTGTCGGTGCCGCCGCACGTGCCGCGGGGGCTGAGCCGGGATGACGCGCCCGCGCTCGGGCTAGATCAATGGGAGGAGAGCGCGTACGCGGAGGCCGTGGAGCAGCTGACCGCGCCGCCGCCTGGCCATCAACACGGCGCGGAGATCACGGAGACGGGCACCGGCGCCGGAGACGCGTGGCCGTGGCTACGGGCGGTTTTCGCGTCGGTCTACGAGAGGGTGGTGGCGCCCGTGTCGTTCTGCGGCCGCCCGTGACGAAAGTAAAGCTGGTCGTGCCTCTCGCGTACGCGTGTTTGGTGCCGAGATCGCGAATTCTGGGATGCGCGGCACGGGCCAGAGATCACTGCTATTCCTTTTCCCGTGAGATCTTTCCGGCGGACACGATAACGATACGCTTGGCCCTGCGCGTTGCGTCGGCGTGCAGGCGGTTCGGTTTTCAGATGCCATCTCAATCCGTGTCGTCTCGGTGCCAAGAAGAATCTATGCTCCAAGCGAAGAGCACGACGAAGCATGGGCATCTCGAGTTCTCGACGGTCGAAAGGATGCTCATCTTCAAAAGACCTCCTGCGACGATCGTACGGGGAACTCCAAAAGGAGAGCGCGCTGGCCGGAGTAGGCTCGAGAGCACCTTGTTCCATGCAGGAAGACTTCACATCGGGAATCTGCTGGCTATATGCCGTTCTAGCTTCCATCCTTCTTTCCGGCTACTACCTCCGTTCAGTTTTGTTGCTACTTCGACATCGGCACAATGGGCTACCGTCTTACTTGCGCAACCTCGTCGGTTTCTACTCCAGCTACGACTTTCGCGATGCATCGACCGTTACGACTGGAGGGATGACCGTCGGCTTACCTTCGGATTCTTCTCCAGTCTCACCGTCTGCGTCGCTACCGTTGTGACTGCGGGGGTACGAGATAGACTAGGATTTGTTCCTGCCTTGACTTGTACTCCAAGATGATCCTGTACTCCTATATATATGCCCACGAGGCTCAAGCAATACAACAACTATTCCACCAAACCTCTCTCTCCCTTCCAACAAGTTTTATCAGCCCCTTTTACATTTTGTGTCCAAATTTAACCATGCATTTGACTAAAAATATATAAAATATATACTACACAAAGTATATTGTTGGATTTGTATTTGAAAGAGGTTTTCTATGGTATAATTTTTGTGACGTATAATTTATATTTAATTAGTTAAATTCATAGTTAAATTTTCAATCAAAATGAAAGGGGTCTAATAAACCCGGACGAAGGGAGTACTTGCACATGGATCCAGACCTATTTTTTTCTTGAGGGGAGTACATGGATCCAGACTTAGGATGAAAAGTGTTGGATTATCCACCCGCAAAAAAAAGAAAAGTGTTGGATTATAGATGGGCTTACACTATATCTGGCCATGGGCCGGGCCGGGCCGGGTTTGGGTCGGGCCCTAAAAAGCCCACGGCAGAAAACTGAGGCCCAGGCCCTGTCATCGGGCCTACTTTGAAGCCCAAGCCCGGCCCAGGCCCTGAAAAGCCCGTCAGGCTTGGGGCCATGGGCCGGGCTTCTTCCTTAAAATCCCAATATGCCAAGCCCAAGCCCGGCCCGGCCCTGCGGGTGGGCTCAAAACTCAGGCCCAAGCCCGGCCCACGGGCAAGCCCGTCGGGCCTAGGCCCTGGATTTTGGGGCCGGGCCTAGGTGGGCCGACCGGGCCGGGCCGGAGATGCCCAGGTATAGCTTAGACCCATGTAAGACAATAATCCCTGGTTAATCTCTATGGCTCATGTGGGTGTACGACAAGTGGTGAGAAGTGATGGGAAGTTTAGTACCATACTGCTACCGTAACAAGAGTGAGACCCCTTTATAAGGGTTGCTCTACCACATACCATTGGGAGCTTGGGAAGAGGAGTTGTACACGCGCGTTCCTCCTCCGCCGTCCGCCTTGCCTCGCCACGCCTCGCCTCGCCTCGTCACGACGCGTCGCGGGTTGCGGGAATGAGCCGAGCCTTATTTTTGTCGGTCAGAAATGGTTAATTAATTATGGATTAATTAACGAGTCGCTAAACGAAAGTGCCACTGTCCGAGACGCTGGACCATGGGCTGTTCGCAGACTCGGTCGTGGACCTGGCCCAGGCCCATCTACCCGACGGCCTATATAAGGAGGCGCCGCCTGTGGAGTGTAATCCGTTCACTCTCTCCCTCTGTGTGTAACCCTAGCCGTCATCTAATGTTCCTTTCAGTGTGCTACTTCCGAAGATCCCATCCCGACGACCGCGTGAACGGTTGGTCGGGAGAGCAGGTGCCTCCGGAACCCTGTCGTTCAAGATCCTGCCTGGGAGAACGGCAATAAGGTTTTTGGGGAGCGTCTAGGCGCGACTGCTCCCGATCTGTCCCCGTCTTCGTCCTCTTCCCCTGCATCAATACCATAGTCAACGACGCTACCGCCTCCAAGAGGAAGGCCACTGACGACGCCGAGGTTGTTGTTGCCGCCGCCGCATTGGCTTGGCCAACCGGAGGGTATGATTTGTTCATCCCTCATTTACTCGTACTCGTACTAATCGCATATGCCATGTTCATAGATGTTTATGTTCTATGTACTATATGTGCTAGTATGCTTAGGTATCGGTATGAAATGCATACTGTATTTATCATGCTTGTTGTTTATTCATGATTAGATCAATCGGTAAAGTGGTAATATTTCCAACAATCCAAAAACCTTATTTTAGGCACTTTTCGATTCATGGCTTCGCTGCTACACTGAAACAGAATTTTTTTACCGGAACGCATTTTAAGCATTGGCAGACGAGGACCACCTTGTGGCTCACGGCTATGAACGTGTTCTGGGTCGGTGATGTGGATCCCGCAGGAACGATTGCTCCTGAACAGGAGAAGGCGTTCGGAGGCCACCATTGTCTTTGTAGGAGCCATTCTTACTGTGATCGGAGACAAGTTGGTTGACGCATATCTCCATATGCGCGTTGCCAAAAACTTGTGGGATGCGTTGGAAGCTAAGTTCGGCGCAACTGATGCTGGAAGCGAACTCTATGCTATGAAACAATTCCATGATTACAGGATGGTTGATAACCATCCTATTCTGGACCAGGCTCATGAGATACAGTGCCTCACCAAGGAGCTGGAGCTCCTGAAGTGTGAGTTACCGGACAAGTTTGTCGCGGGTTGCATTATTGCAAAACTCCCTCCTGGTTGGAGGAACTCTGCTACTTCTCTCAAGCACTTGAGACGTGAATTCTCTGTTGAGGATGTCATCGATCATCTAAGTGTTGAGCAGAACTCGAGAGCAAAGGACTCACACATGAAAGTGGCAGAGGGTTTTTCTAGCGCCAATGTGGTGCAGAAGAATTTCCACAAGTTCAAGTGAAAGAACTCTGTCCAGCAGAATACTACCTTCAAGAAGAAGGGTAAGAAGAAAGACAAAAAGAGAGATGGTTGCTTTACTTATGGTTCAGAGGAACATTGGGCAAACAAGTGCCCAAACAAGTACAAGAAGCCAGGACAGGACTCCAAGTATGTCAATGTGACTATGAGCAACAGTGATGGGGCAACTGGGTATGGTAATTTGTTTATTGTACTTTCAGTTTGTCAGTCCACCGATTGGTGGGTTGACACGGGGGCCAATATTCATGTGTGTGCTGATGTGTCATTGTTTTCTTCTTACCAGGTCGCATGAGATTGCTCTGTCTTGATGGGGAATGGCTCGCTTTCTTCTGTTCATGGTGTTAGCACAGTAGATCTGAAGTTTACTTCGGGAAAGATCGTGCAACTCAAGAACGTGCAGCATGTCCCCGCTATCAAGAATAATCTCGTTAGTGGCTTCCTTCTATGTAAAGAAGGGTTTAAGTTAGTATTCGAGTCCAATAAAGTAGTCGTATTTTGGTATGGTCTGTTTATTGGAAAAGGATATGATTGCGGAGGTTTGTTCTGCCTTTCCCTAGCGGATTTCTGTAATAACGTTGTGAACCAAATTCATTCTAATGTGAACGAATGTGAGGTTTGGCATTCACATCTTTGTCACATTAATTTTGATTGTATGACGCGTCTAGCTAAGATGGATCTAATCCCGAGTTTCACTTTAGCCAAAGTCTCTAAGTGCCATGCGTGTGTGCAAGCTAAGCAACCTCGTAAGCCTCACAAGGCTGCGAAGGAGCACAACTAGGGAAAAGCCTAACGGTAGCGAGGGTTATACCCGTATCAGTAGCGCGGGTGCCTTCGCTACTGCAGTGGCGCTACAGCTAACTATTAGCATCAGCGCGTTTGGACCCACGCTACTGCTATCCATATGTAGCAGTAGCGCGTTTTACCAAGCCGCGATGCTGTTAACATCTGCAGCGCGTTTATTCTGAGCTCGCTACTGCTAACGCCTCGCTGCTGCTAAACTCCAAACCCGCGCTACTGCTACTATTTTTTGATTTTTTTACAGGATGTTTCCTCTGTATTTGTACAGGTTTTATACTATAGTCTCTATCAAACATCATACACACAATAGTCTCGCCATATCATACACATGCAATAGTCTCATAAATTCATGTCACCATCATAATGATCATCCAACACAAATGATGTCTCTCGTCATCATCTCGAAATAGCAATAAAAGTTATGACATGTCTCGAATACATGCAACTACATCGTCATCCATCTAAACGATGATATAGAAGAGAAGAGCTATCACTATGAGTAAGAGCGGAATTATGCAGTACAGGCGCCGGTTCCAATTTGTCTCTCTCGCTAGCGTCCACCTCAAGTAACTAGCTTCCGCCTCTCTTCTGTTGTCAAACCCTTTCTGGCTGCCGCACGGGAAGCGGTACACTTGGGCCTAGCACTCTGTCCACTCGTCGTACACTCCCGAAACCCTCCCTAAGTAGACGGCATAGCACTGCTTCTTCGCCATCGAGGACCTATGTACCTGTTAGAGATGCATCTTCATCAAGCGAATTCAACAATAATATGCAACATAATATACTTGAGCAACACGAAAAGAAAGAGTTAGCAAATAGATGCAACATATAGTAAACATAATTAATCAATGCAAGTTCATCATACCCAACTACTTAACCAGATGTACGCATGGTCATCGTACCCAAACTAAAAAACTAGCTAGCATTACGCAAGTTTAGCAAGACCGTTTACATCATAGAGTTTCATCGATACAGAAAGTACAAATTCAATCCACCCATCATCATCGGCATCGTCAATCACTGCATGTTCCATCCATCCAGATCCGGGAGGACGCAACCCAGCTTCGTGAACGGCGTCATATCCAAACGTTGCATGGCTATGCAAGTTCGAACATCTGCTCGTGATATAGGGCCGTAGTGGAACATCCCGTTCTCCTCGACGACATCTTTCATGATGATCGCTGCAATGTCCCTCTAGATGCGCAAGAAGTCATCCCTGAGTTTATAATCCGCTTCGGCTCCTAATGCTTCCGCCCATTTGCGGATATGGTCATCGTTTTTGCTTGTCATGCGAAGTTGTTGGTAATCCCTTCTGAACTCCATCGTGAGGTAGATGACGTAGAATCCATAGCTCTTACTTCCTGTTGGTTGATGGACGCAACAGATGTTAGTTTTATGCCTGAAACCCGGCGCGCCCTTCCTTGTTTTCCTGATCTCGATGTGGCCACCCCTCAGGCTGAAGCCATGGAGAGCACTGTCCAAAATTGCCATTATGTGGGTGTAGTCCTTCTTCTTGAAGTTTCTGGATGAGTCAAAATACACAACATGGGAGGCTCACGGGAAAAGAACGATAAGAACGGCGCTTTCGTCGATGCGCAATATAAATAAACCTCAAATTAGCCTTCATATGAGCAAAGGAATGATTTAAATGTACAAAAGGGATATCAGGCAATGACTTACCTAGGATGATAAGGCAGGAGCACCATTTCCTTGTCCTTATTCATTATCATGAACTCTTCGATGTAATTCCTAGCAGCGGTGCGCTCATACTCGCCGAGACTCAAGAAGGACTCATGCATGTAGTATGGATCCATCACCGAGATATGCGCGACTTGGTCTCTTCTCATGACGAAGCTCGTATGTAGCGCAAAAAGGCGGACGATCGTAAAATCGAGCCGTCTCGTGAGAAACATCTCAAAGATGTGATCAAACAACAGGAAGAACACATCCGCGGGGGTTCTGTCGGCGTAGCACTTGCTCTGAGGCACACGAACTGCGTAAAGCGGGTTGTTGGGGAACGTTGCATGGGAAACAAAAAATTTCCTACGCACACGCAAGATCTATCCATGGCGATGAGCATCTACGAGAGGGAGAGTAGACCTACATACCCTTGTAGATCGCTAAGCGGGAAGCGAAAAGAAACGCGGTTGGTGTAGTCAAACGTCTTCGCGATCCAAATCGCAGCCGTCCCGCGATCCGTCCCGATCTAGCGCCGAACGGACGGCACCTCCGTGTTCAGCACACGTACAGCTTGATGACGATCTCCGCCTTCTTGATCCAGCAAGAGGGGCGACGAGGTAGACGAGTTCTCCGGCAGCGCGACGGCGTGGCGGCGATGGTGGTGGAACTATTCCGGCAGGGCTTCGCCTAAGCACCGCCAAAAACTAGAGGATATGATCTATTGGGGAGAGAGGGCTGCACCGTGGCTTGGGTGTCTTGGCCCTCTCTCGCCTCTAGTATATACTAGTAGAACGCCCGTGCGTTGCCATGGGCTTTTAATTTATTTTTTAGTTGCACCTTATTAATGGTCCATGCGTTGCTACGGGGGAAAAATATCTTACCAAAACTAAAGCGTGGCATGAAATACTTGTCATCGTATTTTGTGCATGTACAGTTCATACATGTATCTATGCATCATTGACGTATCCACCTTATTGACCTCATCTTTCGTGACCATCCCATCATCATCGTTCTTGTCAAGCCTGTTAATTTCACTGCCGCCACAAGGTCTGGACAACACATAACCCACAAGCACAACTTTCGCCTACGAGACCATTCCTCTCTATTATCTCCGACCTTGTTAGCCAGAGCACACTGAATCAACATAGCACAACCTTAGACGTGGAGCAGCCATTGGACATGGAGGAGAGCGATCCAGTGCTCCACGTAAAAATCAAGGGACTTGAGCCATGGCCCTGTTGAGCCTCCTGTAAGCACACACCAATTCACATAACAAAAAAAGTAAGAATTCACACTGTAAGAAGCAACAGTGTTAAGCAATGAACTCACTTCCTCATGAACTGGAGTGAGGCTACCATATTCAACACCTCTTAGAATAAGTGATGATCCAAAGTTCCAAACATGTCAACATTGTTAGACTGTCAGGCCATCCAAGTTCACGAGCTTCAGAATCCCCTTTGACTTTGAGTCGCATCTGCAATTGTTGGAAGCCATGATAAAAGCAGTGACATTCCATCAAACATGCCAGCGGAAAATCATTTTTGGCTGATACAAGGATATAAATCGATTGGCTCATCGAAGATAACAGCAAAGGAGTCAGGCCACCGAAACTCTCTATCATCTTCTCGCAGAGTCGCAAACCACGAAAGCTGCCCATGACAAATAGGGGACGAAGCATAGGAGCAGAGAGATTATTACGGAGGCGAGTGATATACATGGGAGCCACAACGGCGACCGAGGCGAGGTTGATGCGATTGGTACGACTCGTTGATCACGTCATGATCCTTAACGACCATCCTACCCTCAGATGTCTGCTTGTGAATGAGCATTGCCTTGTTCTTAAACCTATCCGAATTCACCTTCATCTCGAGGTTGAGAGTGTGGACAGGATCACCGTGATGACACACATGTCATTCTCTCCGCCTTTATCAGGCAAGCAAACCTGGTCCTCAAGTAAGTTATTTGCACGGACAGCAACGATGGAGAAGTCCCATTTACATGATGCACATTGTCCTTGTATCATAGAAGTCCATCCTACCCACTGGTAGGCATTGATCCTATTCCGGAACTTAGGTTGGATGATGGTCTCCAACACACCCGTCTCAAGTTCATCAATGTCACAACCATAACTCATCAGTCATCCCACCCGCGTACGCCCCACCAACGTACGCCTCCGAGCTCGCTTTGTCTCTTATCCAACAAAAAATCAGTCTGAATGCATGGATAAAACTCTTGCCTTTATGAAAGAAATAGAAAAATGTTGAAGTATCTGAAACAAAATTATGGACGATAAATAGTAATCGATGTTTATCAGTTGCACTTAGTTCGCTGAAAAAAATAAAATTTATCATTCTCCTTCGCTCGTTGCATCCTCTCCCTTGGTGTCTATCATTCATATCCCTCAGCTCGCTACCATCATTTCCACTCCTTCTAATTATTATCCGTCAGAACAACCTTCAATCAAATGGTGAATAGTGTAAGGTAGAAATAACCAACTAATTATTATTGATAAGTTTGCAAAATGTATTCTGAGTTAACTAATCAAACTTAAGTGAGAACCTTTTCTCTATTATGCCTAAAACATACAGGAGAATGTAATTTATAATTTTATGCTCTAGGAAATTACAACACTATCCAAGAGATGCACAAATAAATACTAACAAAATAAATGATTAACTATTTAGTCGCTATGTTCTACCTATTCTTAACAAACAAGAGATGTACCAAGGCAAGAAATGCATATCAAATGAATAAGCGTTCCTAGAGATCGAAATACCCTTACAATCTGACATCAAATCAAAGGATGCAAAGAATGTGCTCTGTCTACAAGTATATCTGGACCTTAGTGGTTTAGTTCTAGGCCCAACAAGTAATATATTTTCAGGTACCCCCAAGTGGCATTTGGATAGCAAGATTTCTCGAATAATATTATTTTTTGAAACCAGAAAAACTCAGTAATCATGATGGTTAACACCAGTTCAAGAAAACAAGAGAAGGGCAGGTCTCAGATGATTGGATATGTTGTGATCAGTCAATATAATTTTAGAAAACTTCAGACCATTACCTTCAGAGTTCAGACTGACAAGCATCTTTAGATGCCCACCTCTAGTTAAGCTGGCAAGGCATCATCTTCTCTCACCTATAGCACTCTCCAACACAAAATATAGTAAGCAGTAGCAGCACGAGCACTACACAGGAGCAAAGTAAGCAGTAGCAGCACGAGCACACAGGGGGCCAGCCAGGAACAACAACATCAGAACGGGCCGACCACGTGCAGAAGCAACATGCACCGGCAAGAAGCAGCGGCGGAGGCATGACATAGCGACGGCAGTGCATGAGCACACGGGCCCGCCGGCGGGGTAATTGCACACCTGCAACATGACGGGGCGGCGGCGTCTAGCTGGTAACCCTAACCCTAGCTCGCCGGCCCAGGCAAATTGGAAGAGAGAGAGAGAGAGGAAGTGTCCCGACGGCGACTTGGAGGCCCGCAATGAACGCGACGGCAGCTCCTCTTTGAACCCGACGGCGACCTGTAGGAACTTGACGGCTGCTCCACCTTCTACCTCTACGGCGGCTCCTCTAGCCCCTCGCTGTCGCCAAGGAGATCCGCGATGGCTGCGCGCTAGTGGTTTCCGTCGTCGTTCCAATCGATCGGCGGCGGCGTAAGGACCCATGATGGCGGCTGGGGCTAGGTCATGTCGTTGCTTCGATGTGATCGAGGGATGCCTCGCTACAGGATTGCTGGGTTTTTTTCGCGTGCGGGATGGGTCGATGATGCGATCGAGGGATGCCTCGCTAGTTGTCGTCCAGCTGCGACATGGGTGGATGAAACGGAGGGAGGGGGCTCCGGTCCGGCCCGCGGTAGGCGGGTGGATGGACGGGTTTGCCCCTTTGGGTGGCCGCGTCAGTGCAACGGCACTGGCCTGCCGCCGGTACTCTCAGAAGGCCAGGAACACGCACGTCGCGAGCATGCCGACCACTACCATGATGGCCATGACCTTCGCCATACCGCCCATTCCCGCGCTCCTCCTGATGCCTTCCCACCGGGGCCAAGATGGCCCAAAGGTGTGACGCCCCCAATTTCGTCCGTACGCTAATCATTCACGCAATGCGTACGGCCAAGATTAGGGACTCACTGATTAGTACCACAACACGACAAAGGACACAAATAACAGTCATACAGCTTAATATTACAAGCCAAGGGCCTCGAGGGCTCGAATATAAAGCTCTGACAAGCACAATTCAGCGAAAGCAACAATATCTGAGTACAGACATTAGTTAGACAAGCGTGCCTTAAGAAGGCGAAAACAAACAACAGCTCTGATCGAAAGAGGCAAGGCCTCCTGCCTGGGAGCCTCCTAAACTACTCCTGGTCGACTGGCTCAATCGTAATAGAAGTGGCCTCCGGGACTCTCCTGGTAGTAGCAATCGGCGGTGGCGTCTGGCTCCTGGACTCCATCGTCTGATGTATCAACAATAGGGTATGGGGGAAAATAATAGCAAAGCAACCGTGAGTACTCATCCAAAGTACTCGCAAGACTGACATCAGAACTATGCTAAACATGCAATGGTATCAAATGAGAAGGCTGTATTTGTGGACGGTATTGCAGAAATGCCAGAGGAGAGAGAAAGGCCTAGCCTATCGAAGACTAGCATCTTCAAGCAGTCTTGCAGCATCAGAAGAGAGTAGATAGTAGTAGCATACATGTTGTCATACAGTAGCAATGCCCTGAGATCCTTTCTCGACACCCTGCGAGAAAGCGATCCCGAGAGCAGTATTAACAGCTTATCATGTATCATCATCTCTTTATAGTTGTCATGGATCCGGGCACAACTCCAAGCGTCCTGTTACCGTGGACACGGCTATTCGAATAGATATCTTCCCTGCAGGGGTGCACTACTGTTACCCAACACGCTCGATTACCTCCGGCCGGATACACTTGCTGGGTAATACCCGGCCTCGGGTGATCGACACAACGCAGCCCGACCTAGAGCTCAGCAGAGAGGTCAACACGCCGGTCTAAATCCTAAGTGCGCAGGGGTCTTGGGCCATCGCCCTCCGCACTCCTGCACGTTACGTGACTGGCCGGAGAAACAGGCGCGACACTGGACAACCCAGTGAAGTAACCAGCCCAATCCCGGCGATCAGCCCGCAAAGTAACTTGTGACGTCTGAAGAGCTTTCGGCTGATACTACGATGCAGAGGGCCCCATTAAACCATTATCCCACGTGGTGGTAGTGCGAAATGGGCACGACGACCCACTCAGATCAAATACCCAGTTCCGTTAGGCGTATTTAGTATCGCGCGGGTGCTCTTGGAGCCGACCCGTCTTTAATGATATTCGCTCGCGGGCACCCTTGGGGCCAGCCCGACTTTACATTTCCCCGCGGGTACCTCTCGAGGTGGACCCGCCTGTAACAAAGGTCAAAGTAACCGTGTGTCCAAGTAACGAGGAGGAATCCGAGGAATCACCCTCGATGGATTCCCACTCGAGGAGTTGCGCGACGGTAGCTTAGCGGAGGTGATGTAAGAGGAATCACCCTCGATAACACACATCCGGGAAGCTATTCTACAGAGGCACCATCGGAAGTGAGCTAAGAGGTATCACCCTCGGCACTCGATGCTAACCCTGCAGTGTCGGGCAATTCAGGGGTTGTGCAGTGATGTGTTGTCTTCAGTCCATCTGTCTTCAGTCCTAAAGCGGAGCAACTACAGCAAGGGAGAGGGGCCACAGATGGTTTACCACCCAATCCTATTCTAAGCAGCTCGGACAATTGGCAGTTATCATAAGCAGTTACAAGGACAGGCTATGCATCAGAAATAGGATAAAACATAATAGCAGCAATTTCTAATGCAAGCAGGAGGGAGAAGGAATTGGGTGACAAAGGCATGCGTCAAGGGAGTTTGCTTGCCTGGTTGCTCTGCGGCAAAGGCGGGATCGTCGGACGGCTGGGTGTCGGGGACGTAGTCGTACTCTGTAGCAGCGGCGTCGGCGGGCACCAAGTCTAACGAGAGAGAAGGGGGAGAGGAAACAATAAATTCACAGCAAAATACAATCACTATGCATGACATGTCTAAGATGACATGCAGATGGGTGCTACTGCCTATCTATATGATTTAGATAACTCTTGGGAATTAATAAAAATTTAATTGGATTTGTTTTATTAAAGTGGTGCACTATTCATCTACTGCAAACGGTCAAAAAGTTCCATGTTCAGATAGCTAGAGGCATGTGACAGATGAATGGATGGCATATTTGGATTCGTGGCATTTTTCTGATCAACTTTCATATATAAATTATTTTCATCTGACCTACGGATTAAAAGATATGATTTTTTTTAAAAGTTTTAAATATTTTCTGAATTTATTTTAATTATTTAATTCGAATTATCCAGAATAGTGTTGGCTGACGTAGGCATGACGTCATCATGACGTCAGCACGCAACAGTGCAGTTGACTGGGGTCAACCTGACATGCGGGTCCCACATGTCATAGACAGTGGGTTAATTAATCTATTAACAGACTAATTAACCATGTGGGGCCCATACGTCAGTGAGACAATAAACTAAATTAATTAATTTTAATTAATCCATTTAGCTAATTAGAAATCTGACAGTGGGGCCCGTATGTCATTGACACAGTGGGGAGGGGGCCCACATGTCAGTGGCACAGCTGACCCAGTCAGCGGCGGCTAACTGGTCAACGGGCCCACGGCCCCACCAGTCAGTGTCACTGGCAGGTGGGCCAGGGCCAGCCACGTCGGACGGCGGCCGCGGCGTCGCCGGAAAACACGCCGGCGACGTGTTTCGCGGCGGCGCATCCACGGGAGGTGGTCGGAAACGGCGCACAGGGCCCCATTCGACACGCGGTTGGGTGCGTTCGAACGGGCGCTCGACGCCGCGTCGAATGGTGGCGACGGGAGCGGCTGAGGCGGCCTGTGGCGAGCGGCAGGAGCTCGCCGGCGGCGAGGCGTTCGGACGTGCGACGGGAACGGCGATGCGCAGCGCTAGCGGGGGAGCTAACTAGCTAGGCAGATCGTGCGCGATGCGAGGGAGCCAACGGGCACGAGCCCGGGACCATTTGGTCACCGGGGACTCGTCGGCGACGTGGACAGACGGCGGCGCTGACGGGCTCCGGTGGAATCAACGGCTACGGCGTCTAATCGAGGGCGAGAGGGGGATGAGAAGGAGCAGAAGCTCACCGGGAAGGCACAAGGAGGCCCGGCGACGGCTTAGGAGCAGCAGAGGCGGCCGGAGACGAAGAAGAACGACGATGGCCGTGCGGCGAAGACGAGCTCGAGGCGCTCACAACAGGGGCTCCGGGGCTCGAGTTCGAGGTCGAGGAGGACGAGGAGGTCGCGGCGGAGCTTGTGGGCTAGTCGGCGAGGCGATCGGCGCACGGTGGCCGCGGGATCGACGGAATGGGCGACGGCGACGCTTCGGGCGAGGAGGGGATCGAGAGGGAGAGGGTGCAGGGGGGCGAATGGGGGCGCGCTAGGGTTCGGGGGAGCGAGGGCAGCACGGGCGCGGCCTTATCGGCGTCGGGGACGGGCGGATGGCCGGCGCGTGGCGCGGCGACGACGCTGTCGCGCGCGGACGGCGACAGCGCGACGAAGACGACGATGTCGCGGTGGGCTGGGCTGGCTACTGTGCCACTTGAGTCCAAGTGCACAGTAGCGGTAAGCCCCTTTTCCTTTTTCTTTTTCCAATTCTTTTCTTTTCCACTGCTTTGCAAATTGTTCGAGTACTTAATGACTTTTATAAAATATGTGGATTGACCCATAATTATCAGTGTGTTATTCTCATTCACCAGAAATTGGTTTGATTAAATTATGAATTTACTTTAAATCCTATTAAATTAATTAGTGCTAAATATTGCTGTTAACCTACTGTTACAATTAATAAAGTTGTTTAACCAATTTAATTAATGTTGCACATATTTTTATAATTGCCACAGAATTATTTAAATTGTTTTGAACATTTTAGTTTCTGGTTTTGAACAACTTTTATTTTCACTTTAGGTTTGAATTGCAAGTTTAAATTGGAATTTGAAATGAGATATGATGCAATGATGCTCAAGCATGGTTAATCATGATGACATGGCACTGTCAAAGGGGTGATTACTGTAGCTATTACATGGGGGCGTTACAATTCTCCTCCTCTAACAAGAATTCTCGTCCCGAGAATTAAGAGGAAGACTGAAAGAAAGTAGGGTATTCTTCACGAAGACGGTCCTCGCGTTCCCAAGTGGCCTCATCCTCAGAATGATTTGACCACTGAACCTTGAGGAACTTGATCGACTTTTGACGAGTCCGACGTTCAGTTTGATCTAGAACGCGGATCGGATATTCTGGATAAGACAGATCTTCTCGAAATTCAAGTACCTCATGATCCACGGCTCGGATAGGATCCTTAAAACAGCGACGAAGTTGCGACACATGAAAGACATCATGCACTTGAGAAAGGTTTGGCGGCAATTCCAATTGATATGCCACTTCTCCTCGACGAGCGAGAATGCGGAACGGGCCAATATAGCGAGGAGCTAACTTGCCCTTGATTCCGAATCGGTGGGTGCCTTTCATCGGAGTGACGCGAAGGTAAGCTTGCTCACCAGGCTGATAGACCATTACCTTGTGCTTTCGGTCATAGTTGCTCTTCTAACGAGACTGAGCAGTTTTCAGATGTTCACGGACAATGCGGACTTGTTCTTCAGCTTGTTGAATAATGTCCGGTCCAACAAGTGAACGTTCCCCAGTTTCTGACCAATTCAGAGGGGTTCGACACTTACGTCCATACAGAACTTCAAACGGTGCCATCTTCAGACTAGCTTGATAGCCATTGTTGTAGGAGAATTCGGCATACGGAAGAGATGCCTCCCATTTCTTACCGAATGAGATGACGCAAGCTCGAAGCATATCTTCAAGCACTTGATTGACTCTTTCGACTTGACCCTGAGATTGAGGGTGAAAAGCAGTGCTAAAAGACAGATGAGTTCCCATGGCTTCCTGGAAACTGTTCCAGAATCTGGAAGTGAAAAGGCTGCCACGATCTGAACTGATCTCTAACGGAACACCGTGGAGTGACACTATTCTGGAAACATACAATTCTGCTAACTGACTAGCAGTGATTGTCTCCTTGACAGGTAAAAAGTGAGCAACCTTTGAGAACCGGTCGATGACGACAAAGATAGCATCACGACCCTTCTGCGATCTGGGAAAACTAGTAATGAAGTCCATTTGAACTTTGTCCCATTTCCACTCCGGAATTTCAAGTGGTTGCAAGGTTCCAGCAGGCCTTTGATGTTCTGCCTTGACGCGACGGCAAACGTCACACTCAGCAACGTATTGGGCTCATGTTTCATATCGGGCCACCAGTACCGTTGACGAATGTCTTGGTACATTTTGGTACTACCAGGGTGAATAGACAAAGGCGTGTCGTGCGCTTCCTTCATAACATCCGAACGAGAGTCTATATTATGCCTCCTGGGGACCACTAGGCGGCCTTTGAAGAACAAAGCACCATCCTCACCAACATGGTAGAAAGAAGGATTACCCTTGGAGAGGAATTTCTTGATCTTCTCAACTTCAGAGCAGTAATTCTGTCTCGTCTTGATTCTTTGCTCGAGATCTGGTTCGACAACCAAGGTATTAAGATAACCTTGAGGAACAACGTGAAGGTTCAATTTGCGAAGCTCTTCATATAGCATAGGTTGCGCTTCCTGAACCATGAGGTTGTTGCAATAAGCCTTGCGACTCAAAGCATCGGCCATTACATTAGCCTTGCCAGGGGTGTAGGAGATATTCATATCATAATCAGCTACTGTTTCGAGCCATCTCTGTTGACGAAGGTTCAAGTCTGGCTGGGTATACAGATACTTCAAACTCTTATGATCAGTGTATATCTCGCAACGGTTACCAAGGAGGTAATGTCGCCATAGCTTCAGAGCATAAATAACTGCAGCAAGCTCGAGATCATGTACCGGATAATTTTCCTCGTGAGGACGCAATTGACGAGAGCCATAAGCAACTACTCTGCGTTCTTGCATTAGGACACAGCCTAATCCTTGACGAGACGCATCACAGTAAATCTCGAAGTCCTTTTGAGAATCCGGGGGTGCTAACACTGGGGCAGATGTCAACTTATCTTTAAGCATCTGAAAGCTTTCTTGACATTTTTCTGTCCATTCAAATTTAACACCCTTGTGGAGCAGGTCAGTTAATGGCTTTGCAATCCTCGAGAAGTTCTCAACGAATCGTCGACAATAACTAGCGAGTCCGAGAAAACTCCTGACTTGCTTGACATTCTTCGGAGGAGTCTAGTCAAGAATAGCCTGAACTCGCTCGGGGTTAACGGCAATGCCATCTTTGGAAATCACGTGACCAAGATAAGTCACCTCGGATAACCAAAATTCACACTTGGAGTACTTGGCATATAACTGGTGTTCTCGCAACTTCTCCAATACAAGCCGAAGATGTTCAGCGTGTTCTTCTTCATTCTTGGAATATATCAGGATATCATCCAAGTAGACCACGACGAACTTGTCGAGGTAGTCCATGAAGATATAATTCATCAATCGGGAGAAGGTTGCCGGAGCATTAGTTAATCCGAAGGACATAACAGTGTACTCGTATGATCCATAGCGAGTAACGAAAGCAGTCTTCGGAATATCCTCCTTTCGAACTCGGATCTGATGATAACCCAACCTCAAATCGAGTTTCGAGAACACAGAGGATCCAGCAAGCTGATCATAAAGATCGTTAATCCGATGCAGTGGATATTTGTTCTGGATTGTGGCTTGGTTAATGGGCCGATAGTCCTGGACCAATCGGTTAGTTCCATCCTTCTTCTTAACAAAGAGAGAAGGTGCTCCCCAAGCAGAGGAACTGGGGCGGATGAAACCCTTTTTCAGTGACTTGTCGATTTCTTCCTTAAGCTCGAGAAGTTCATGCGGAGGCATCTTGTAAGGACGCTTCGCAATAGGAGTGGTGCCAGGCTTCAAGTCGATGACGAACTCGACAGCTCTAATAGGGGGTATTCCCGGAAGTTCCTCCGGAAAGACGTCCGGAAAGTCACGGACGACCGGAACGCTCTCAATCCCTTCCAGAGGTGAGGCGTTCAAAGCATTCAGAGCATATATCTGTGCTTCGGCATTCCGGGTAATCCGGGCGGTGTAGATCACTATCTCATCTGAGGGGTGCAAGAGTTGGACGACTTTAGTGGCACAATTGATGTTAGCAATATGAGCTTTCAGCCAATCCATCCCCAGGATGAGGTCTATGGTGGAAGACTTCAAAACAACGGGGCAGGCAAGGAATTCCAATCCTTCAACTTCGACGGTGACGTTAGGTGCTAGGACGTCAGCATGACACTGACCACCAGGGGTACGTACGGCCATTTGTAGGTTCATTCTATCAAGCGTGATGTCATGTGATAATGCAAAAGCTTCTGACATGAATGAATGCGATGCTCCTGAATCAAATAAAACAGAAGCAGGTACTGAGTTAACGAGGAGAGTACCCATCACAGTAGCAGGTTGGTCCTGGACTTCTTCAATATCAATGTTGTAAGCATGTCCACGACCATAAGCAGCAGACCCAATATTATAGTTGCGGGCCTGATTGTTGCCACGACCATTACCACGGCCATTACGAGGAAAAGCCAGCTGATTGTGATTCTGGCTGCAGTCCTTAGCAAGGTGACCTGGTTTGCGGCACTTGAAGCATAGACCATCTTCAGGACGAAGAGGAGCAACACGCGGTGGAGCAGCTTGAACTCTTGGTTGCCTCGGTGGTGGAGGAGGCAGACGGGGTGCAGCATAAGAGGGTCTTGACGCAGGGGCAGCTGGACGGTACACACTGTTGGGAATCCAGATACGACGCTTCTGTGCTGGGCTCGAAGATGAGCCAATGTCACGATAGCGCTTCTGCGACTCCTTGTGCTTGATCTGAGCGGTCTCAACCAGAATAGCCTTGTTCACGAGAGTGGCAAAGTCGGTGACGTCTTGAGCAGAAAGTGCAAGCTCGAGGTCTGGGTGGAGTCCACTACGGAACTTCTCCTGTCTACGAGCATCAGTTGGAATGTCTTCTTCAGCATAGCAGGATAAGTTAAGGAACTCCCGCTGATAGGCTTCGACGGTCTTGTTGCCCTGAACGAGGTTGCGGAACTCGGTCTTCTTCCGATCTATGATCCCCTGAGGAATATAGCGAGCACGGAAGGCAGTCTGAAACTCATCCCAAGTAACGATTGTCCCAGCAGGCAGTGTACGCTTGTGAGTGGACCACCATTGAGCAGCGGGGCCCTTCAGGAAGTAGGTCGCGAAGGCGACAAGGCTTTCAGGGGCGACATTGGCAGACTCCATCTCAAAAGCGATGTCGCGGAGCCAGTCATCGGCATCCAGTGGCTGATCAGAGTTGCGGAAAATAGTGGGGTTGAGACGCACAAACTCTGACAGTGTTATTGAAGCTGGGTTGTGGTTCTGATTGTTCTGATGCGGAAACTGAGCCATAATATTAGTCATAAACTGACGGTTCAGCTCGAATTGTTGCATCATTGCGGCCATGTAGTCGGGCGGTGGTGTCTGCTCAGGGGCACGACCACGACCACCTGGTCTAACCATCCTGCTAAAATTTCAACAGGGGGTAGTTTAGAAAAAGCACTTGCGAGTGTTTAGCGACAAACATGATGTAACACGACAATGGATAAGTAGTGCTTCAGATACATAACAGTAGTCAATTAAGACATACAAATCCATACACAGAGTCGGTTACATGCGGACAGCATAACAGCGTAAAATTAAGGAAAAAGACATGCTAGGCGGCGTGCAGGCACGCGGTGAGGAACTACACAACGACACATAGCAAAGGCTACATCAACGTCGGAGAAAACTATTGGAGCGAGGAATCTGCAAGTGACAACGCAGGGAGTCCTCGATAAAAGGATCCTGCGGGCCATGAGTATTGTGCCGCAGAACCTGGCCCTCATCTTGAAGAAAGGGGGGTTAATTCAGAACTCCGGGTGGATGTGATCACGAGAACCTAGTGTCGGCATTAGTAAAATTCATTTAACCCGAAAGGAAGAGAGTTCAGAGTCCCAGAGTATAGAAGAGGAATAAAAGATCCTAATACCACCCAGTTGGCAACGTGGGCCCGTAAGCCACACAGCCATGTTAGTAAAATAGTTTCTGGAAATACTAGACTCAACTGCGGCCAAGGAGTTGGATAGGGGCTTCCTACAGGCAGTCGGCTCTGATACCAACTTGTGACGCCCCCAATTTCGTCCGTACGCTAATCATTCACGCAATGCGTACGGCCAAGATTAGGGACTCACTGATTAGTACCACAACACGACAAAGGACACAAATAACAGTCATACAGCTTAATATTACAAGCCAAGGGCCTCGAGGGCTCGAATATAAAGCTCTGACAAGCACAATTCAGCGAAAGCAACAATATCTGAGTACAGACATTAGTTAGACAAGCGTGCCTTAAGAAGGCGAAAACAAACAACAGCTCTGATCGAAAGAGGCAAGGCCTCCTGCCTGGGAGCCTCCTAAACTACTCCTGGTCGACTGGCTCAATCGTAATAGAAGTGGCCTCCGGGACTCTCCTGGTAGTAGCAATCGGCGGTGGCGTCTGGCTCCTGGACTCCATCGTCTGATGTATCAACAATAGGGTATGGGGGAAAATAATAGCAAAGCAACCGTGAGTACTCATCCAAAGTACTCGCAAGACTGACATCAGAACTATGCTAAACATGCAATGGTATCAAATGAGAAGGCTGTATTTGTGGACGGTATTGCAGAAATGCCAGAGGAGAGAGAAAGGCCTAGCCTATCGAAGACTAGCATCTTCAAGCAGTCTTGCAGCATCAGAAGAGAGTAGATAGTAGTAGCATACATGTTGTCATACAGTAGCAATGCCCTGAGATCCTTTCTCGACACCCTGCGAGAAAGCGATCCCGAGAGCAGTATTAACAGCTTATCATGTATCATCATCTCTTTATAGTTGTCATGGATCCGGGCACAACTCCAAGCGTCCTGTTACCGTGGACACGGCTATTCGAATAGATATCTTCCCTGCAGGGGTGCACTACTGTTACCCAACACGCTCGATTACCTCCGGCCGGATACACTTGCTGGGTAATACCCGGCCTCGGGTGATCGACACAACGCAGCCCGACCTAGAGCTCAGCAGAGAGGTCAACACGCCGGTCTAAATCCTAAGTGCGCAGGGGTCTTGGGCCATCGCCCTCCGCACTCCTGCACGTTACGTGACTGGCCGGAGAAACAGGCGCGACACTGGACAACCCAGTGAAGTAACCAGCCCAATCCCGGCGATCAGCCCGCAAAGTAACTTGTGACGTCTGAAGAGCTTTCGGCTGATACTACGATGCAGAGGGCCCCATTAAACCATTATCCCACGTGGTGGTAGTGCGAAATGGGCACGACGACCCACTCAGATCAAATACCCAGTTCCGTTAGGCGTATTTAGTATCGCGCGGGTGCTCTTGGAGCCGACCCGTCTTTAATGATATTCGCTCGCGGGCACCCTTGGGGCCAGCCCGACTTTACATTTCCCCGCGGGTACCTCTCGAGGTGGACCCGCCTGTAACAAAGGTCAAAGTAACCGTGTGTCCAAGTAACGAGGAGGAATCCGAGGAATCACCCTCGATGGATTCCCACTCGAGGAGTTGCGCGACGGTAGCTTAGCGGAGGTGATGTAAGAGGAATCACCCTCGATAACACACATCCGGGAAGCTATTCTACAGAGGCACCATCGGAAGTGAGCTAAGAGGTATCACCCTCGGCACTCGATGCTAACCCTGCAGTGTCGGGCAATTCAGGGGTTGTGCAGTGATGTGCTGTCTTCAGTCCATCTGTCTTCAGTCCTAAAGCGGAGCAACTACAGCAAGGGAGAGGGGCCACAGATGGTTTACCACCCAATCCTATTCTAAGCAGCTCGGACAATTGGCAGTTATCATAAGCAGTTACAAGGACAGGCTATGCATCAGAAATAGGATAAAACATAATAGCAGCAATTTCTAATGCAAGCAGGAGGGAGAAGGAATTGGGTGACAAAGGCATGCGTCAAGGGAGTTTGCTTGCCTGGTTGCTCTGCGGCAAAGGCGGGATCGTCGGACGGCTGGGTGTCGGGGACGTAGTCGTACTCTGTAGCAGCGGCGTCGGCGGGCACCAAGTCTAACGAGAGAGAAGGGGGAGAGGAAACAATAAATTCACAGCAAAATACAATCACTATGCATGACATGTCTAAGATGACATGCAGATGGGTGCTACTGCCTATCTATATGATTTAGATAACTCTTGGGAATTAATAAAAATTTAATTGGATTTGTTTTATTAAAGTGGTGCACTATTCATCTACTGCAAACGGTCAAAAAGTTCCATGTTCAGATAGCTAGAGGCATGTGACAGATGAATGGATGGCATATTTGGATTCGTGGCATTTTTCTGATCAACTTTCATATATAAATTATTTTCATCTGACCTACGGATTAAAAGATATGATTTTTTTTTAAAGTTTTAAATATTTTCTGAATTTATTTTAATTATTTAATTCGAATTATCCAGAATAGTGTTGGCTGACGTAGGCATGACGTCATCATGACGTCAGCACGCAACAGTGCAGTTGACTGGGGTCAACCTGACATGCGGGTCCCACATGTCATAGACAGTGGGTTAATTAATCTATTAACAGACTAATTAACCATGTGGGGCCCATACGTCAGTGAGACAATAAACTAAATTAATTAATTTTAATTAATCCATTTAGCTAATTAGAAATCTGACAGTGGGGCCCGTATGTCATTGACACAGTGGGGAGGGGCCCCACATGTCAGTGGCACAGCTGACCCAGTCAGCGGCGGCTAACTGGTCAACGGGCCCACGGCCCCACCAGTCAGTGTCACTGGCAGGTGGGCCAGGGCCAGCCACGTCGGACGGCGGCCGCGGCGTCGCCGGAAAACACGCCGGCGATGTGTTTCGCGGCGGCGCATCCACGGGAGGTGGTCGGAAACGGCGCACAGGGCCCCATTCGACACGCGGTTGGGTGCGTTCGAACGGGCGCTCGACGCCGCGTAGAATGGTGGCGACGGGAGCGGCTGAGGCGGCCTGTGGCGAGCGGCAGGAGCTCGCCGGCGGCGAGGCGTTCGGACGTGCGACGGGAACGGCGATGCGCAGCGCTAGCGGGCGAGCTAACTAGCTAGGCAGATCGTGCGCGATGCGAGGGAGCCAACGGGCACGAGCCCGGGACCATTTGGTCACCGGGGACTCGTCGGCGACGTGGACAGACGGCGGCGCTGACGGGCTCCGGTGGAATCAACGGCTACGGCGTCTAATCGAGGGCGAGAGGGGGATGAGAAGGAGCAGAAGCTCACCGGGAAGGCACAAGGAGGCCCGGCGACGGCTTAGGAGCAGCAGAGGCGGCCGGAGACGAAGAAGAACGACGATGGCCGTGCGGCGAAGACGAGCTCGAGGCGCTCACAACAGGGGCTCCGGGGCTCGAGTTCGAGGTCGAGGAGGACGAGGAGGTCGCGGCGGAGCTTGTGGGCTAGTCGGCGAGGCGATCGGCGCACGGTGGCCGCGGGATCGACGGAATGGGCGACGGCGACGCTTCGGGCGAGGAGGGGATCGAGAGGGAGAGGGTGCAGGGGGGCGAATGGGGGCGCGCTAGGGTTCGGGGGAGCGAGGGCAGCACGGGCGCGGCCTTATCGGCGTCGGGGACGGGCGGATGGCCGGCGCGTGGCGCGGCGACGACGCTGTCGCGCGCGGACGGCGACAGCGCGACGAAGACGACGATGTCGCGGTGGGCTGGGCTGGCTACTGTGCCACTTGAGTCCAAGTGCACAGTAGCGGTAAGCCCCTTTTCCTTTTTCTTTTTCCAATTCTTTTCTTTTCCACTGCTTTGCAAATTGTTCGAGTACTTAATGACTTTTATAAAATATGTGGATTGACCCATAATTATCAGTGTGTTATTCTCATTCACCAGAAATTGGTTTGATTAAATTATGAATTTACTTTAAATCCTATTAAATTAATTAGTGCTAAATATTGCTGTTAACCTACTGTTACAATTAATAAAGTTGTTTAACCAATTTAATTAATGTTGCACATATTTTTATAATTGCCACATAATTATTTAAATTGTTTTGAACATTTTAGTTTCTGGTTTTGAACAACTTTTATTTTCACTTTAGGTTTGAATTGCAAGTTTAAATTGGAATTTGAAATGAGATATGATGCAATGATGCTCAAGCATGGTTAATCATGATGACATGGCACTGTCAAAGGGGTGATTACTGTAGCTATTACATGGGGGCGTTACAAAAGGCCACCGCGCTCCCATCTGCTCTCCCTCCTATCTTCCATGGCCGGTACAAAGGACGGGTTAGGATGAACGAGAGGCAACTCTCGAGATCTAGATCGGGTGTGATCTGCTTTGGAAGAAAAAACTGAATTGGGAATGATTGGAAAGGATTGAGGGAAGGAGATCCGGAATGGAATGGAAACAAGATCGGGTGTGATTGGATTTGGAAGAAAAAACTGAACTGGGAGTGATTGGAAAGGATTGAGGGAAGGAGATCGGGAATGGAATGGAAACAAGATCGGGTGTGATTGGATTTGGAAGAAAAAACTGAATTGGGAGTGATTGGAAAGGATTGGGGGAAGGAGATCCGAACTGGGATGGAAACATTGAGAGAAGATCGGTGGGATAGGGAAAAAATCTATGGGAAGGTTTAACCAGACGAAGGCGTGGGTCGGGAGACGAAAAAAACCGGACGAAGGTGGGAGGGATGACGAAAAAAACCGAGAAAGGAGCTACCAAGTGCCCCTTTAGGAGTAGAGATAGGAGGGAGGGGAGGGGCTGGCGCCCCTAGGGTTTCCCCTAGGAGTCGGCCGAACCAGGAGGAGGTGGAGGAGTCCACCTCCAATCCTACTCCAAGTAGGATTCCAATCCTACTTGGAAAATCCTTCCCCCACTTGGGGTTTTTTCCTTCTCCCACCTCCTAGCCGCATGGGACCTTAGGAGCTAGCTTGCCCAGCCCACTAAGGGCTGGTGCGCCACCCCTAAGGCCCATGTGGCCTCCCGGCGTGGGTGGCCCCTCCCGATGGACCCCCGGAACCCTCCCGATACATTATCGAAATTAGCCGAAACTTTTCCGGTGACCAAAATGGGACTTCCTATATATCAATCTTTACCTCCGGACCATTCCGG
The DNA here is from genome assembly GCA_039707655.1 of Elymus sibiricus. NCBI lineage: Eukaryota > Viridiplantae > Streptophyta > Magnoliopsida > Poales > Poaceae > Elymus > Elymus sibiricus. The sequence continues at coordinate 164,443,344 of CM077667.1, forward strand.
AGCTCCTCATGAAGTCCTGGATCTCATCCGGAACTCCGAATAACCTTCGGTCACCAACATACATAACTCAACTATACCGAAATGTCACCAAACCTTAAGTGTGCAGACCCTGCGGGTTCGAGAACTATGTAGACATGACCGAGATACCTCTACGGTCAATAACCAATAGTGGGACCTGGATCTCCATATTGGCTCCTACATATTCTACGAAGGTCTTTATCGGTTGAACCTCTATGTCAAGGATTCAGTTAATCCCGTATGATGTTCCCTTTGTTCTTCGGTATGTTACTTGCCCGAGATTCGATCGTCGGTATCTCTATACCTAGTTCAATCTCGTTACCGGCAAGTCTCTTTACTCGTTCCGTAATACAATATCCCGTGGCTAACTCTTTAGTCACTTTGCTTGCAAGGTTATTGTGATGTTGCATTACTGAGTGGGCCCAGAGATACCTCTCCGTCATACGGAGTAACAAATCCCAGTCTCGATCCATGCCAGCTCAACAGACACCTTCAGAGATACCTGTAGAGCATCTTTATAGTCACCCAGTTACGTTGCGACGTTTGATACACACAAGGTATTCCTCCGGTGTCAGTGAGTTGCATGATCTCATGGTCATAGGAACATATACTTGACATGCAGAAAACTATAACAATAAACTGACACGATCATATGCTACGTTCATACTTTGGGTCTTGTCCATCACATCATTCTCCTAATGATGTGATCCTGTTATCAAATGAGATCTCATGTCTATGGCCAGGAAACCTTGACCATCTTTGATCAACAAGCTAGTCTACTAGAGGCATACTAGGGACACAGTGTTGTCTATGTATCCACACATGCAATTGAGTTTCCAATCAATACAATTATAGCATGGATAATAAACGATTATCATGAACAAGGAAATATAATAATAACCACTTTATTATTGCCTCTAGGGCATATTTCCAACACGGGTATCCTGGATCTTTCGAGGCGAGAAGGTTTTTCTCAGTCGACAGCACATGGTCGTGCAATCTCCCGAGATCCCCTGATATGCCCTCTAGCAGTTTATCTGGTAGGATTGGGTTGCCCGCGACATGGATTAACGCCGCACCTTTGACCGGTACATGGTCTTCAAAATCAGTCGGTGGAGCCGACTTGCTACTAGAAGCTTTGGCAGCTGCTTTGCGGCAACAAAGCCTCTCTTCGGCGATCTCTTCCTCTCCTTTTTCTTGGGTTCACCTTCCAGACACTTCCTGACCCTCGCCACCAGTGTTGTTCGGCTAAGCATTGTACGACCCTCGGCTAGTTGACCCTGCGTTGAGGCGGCATCTGGAGGCGTGTCCTGTGAGAACCGCATGAAGAGAGACTTCTTGCAATCAACCCTGCTAGGACATTCCTGCTTGGGCACATCATCCATATCCTCATCCCCATGCTCATAGCCCGAGTTATATTGCTGACTCATCATTTGTCCGTTGTCATAGGCGTCGGTATTGAGGAACCGAAAAGGGTCCTCCGGATCCTCCTCCATCTCATCATCCATTTATTGTTCCACGGGGGCGACTACATCATGCAGTATTGGACCCCCTTCCCCGCGTCGTCCCCCGCTCTCACCCGACACGATATGATGCGCTGGTAATTGCGTAGGCGGGGTGGTGTTCATACCTTGGTGATGTGTTGTCATTAGTGTGCTCTCGGCCGCCTCCACACGAAGAAGATTCTTCGGCCACAGCAGCATCCAACCCTTGCATTGTCCAAGCTGCATCGGGGTCTCTTCTTCCTCTGCCTCGAGCCATAATGAAGGAGGGAAACCCTCGTGGCCCGCTTTGACACTCGCTAAGGAAACCCTGAAGGTGCCATCGGGGATCGGCCGGCCGTGGAACAAGCATTGCTTGGGCTTCAGTATCGTCGTGGTTCCACATCCACCTTCTGGTCGTTGATCATGTACATTATGGTGCACGGGGTTTCATCGGCCTGCAAAGACATGTCTGCGGCGTCAGACATCGGAAAGGCAATGGAAGCAGAATATTATAGATATGTTGGTGCGACGCATAATTACCGTGAGGGCGTCGAGCTCATGCAAAGTCGAAGCCCCGCCTCGCATGCCACAGACGGAGGACGGGCTGCTATGAGCGCGTGCGGGACCTTGTGCAGTAGCGGCAATAGGTGTTGTTGGTGCGATGTTCACCGAGTTGCTCCCGACGAAGCTGGGCATGGGAAAGTCCTCTGGCCGTGCGTTTGGGTGGTTCCTCGAAAACTCGAAAACAGCCGGAACCAAGGCTCCAACCGAAGATACCAATTCCACTTTGCAGGCAGCTACTACTGCCTCAACTGCCGCATCGACTGCCGCTTTGACGACCTCAGATTTCAGGACTTCTTCGGTCTCAGCTGATCTTTTGTCGACCGCAAGCGCCACCCTCTCATCGATGGTCACCTGACTGAACTTCCTTCTTTACCTTATGGCCTCTGCGTCCTCGTGGTAGTAGTACTTCCATGAGGCACCATCTTCGACGACATGCACACGTCCATACGAAGGCCGCTTGCCCGGATCAAGTCCCTTTAGTATGTTCAAGGACCGGTTGAGAGGGGTGTCCCACATGGGCCTCGCCGATGACTGAGATGAGGAGTCGCTTTGGGCCACAAGCTTGTGTTGCTCTTTCTGCAAAAGGAATGTTGACTGTTTACAAATGTTACTACAACGTGTAGTCAAATTGATCATAAGCTAATATAATAAGGTGGTAGTTACCAGTATTCTCATCAACTTCCTCGTGTGCTCGTCCATGAAGAAAACTTTTTTTTCTTTGTCCCACTTGTACCGAGCCCTGATGAAGTCATGCTCCAGCTGGTCGGTGTACTCCGCCAAGGGGTCTGGGATCCTGTGGGCTTCACGTTCCGCGTCCTCCTTATCCCATATGGGTTTCTTGCTAAGGTAACCACGGCTTCCGAGGCGGTGGTTCCCATTGTTCCTTGAATTTCTCGGACATACGATTGGCATCTTCGGTAGCGCAAGTTTCCTTGAATTTTTTGTAGTCCTCTCCCAAAAGTGTGGGATTTTCCTCAAAAATCTTGGAGTAAGGTTCTTTCCTGACAATCGATCGTTTCACCCGAGTTTTCCAGGCGTACAATGCACCACTGAACTTCCGCATGGTAGCGTTGCTTACCTTCTTCATGGCAGGATCTTCCAATGGAAGTTTCTCTTCTTCCCGGCCGGGGAAAAGGTATCTCTGGTGCAACTTCGTTAGGAGGAGGTACTCCATATTTTTTGGTTTAGCCCGTAAGTCCGTGGCATTGATGCTAATGACATCCCGTAGGATGTATCTGAGTTGCTTGCCATAGTTCTTGCGAGCTTCCTCCGGCTCTATTGGCTCAAATTTGCCGGGTTGGATCGCTGTGACCACCAGTCTGTCGGAGCCGAGCTTGTTAGGTTGTCGTGTCCTCGTACTCTTCAGCTTCGGCCCCGGTGCTTCGGCCCCGGTCTCGGCGCCGGTGTCGCTGCCGGTGGTGGTGTCGGTGTCGGCGGTGTCACCGTCCGTTGTGACATGACGGCCCTGACTACACAAAAATTCGAGGTAATCGTGTTCATTCTGTAAGGGATCGTCGACCTCATGATGATCAGAAGCTCCGGGTGCGTCATTGTTCGACATGTTTCCTACGTACGGTTTAGTTTGCTCGTTTAACTCTCAGACTATAATAAAATAAATAATTAATGACATAAAAAAGGCCTATGGTTTGCTGGAATGTCGTTTCATTCTCGTCCCGGTAATTCACGGGCACTCAATATGTCCTACTTTCTAGCACAAGTAATGCTGAAATTCACGGGAAATTTTGGCATGACCTTTGCTAAAAAGTGGACATATCGAGCGCCTGAAATTCGCTGGAACAGAAATGAATCAACATTTCGGCAAAACATAGGCCACTCAAATTCCTGCAAACAATATAAGCCAAGATATAGCTTTGACAAAACCTTGGCCTCCATCTTCTTAGAATTTCAATAAATATATAAGCCAAGATATATATAACTAAATTCAGTTAACTACTAATGAAAACCTAATTCTGTTAACTACTAATGATTACCCAAAATCCTAATTCTGTTAACTACTAATGATAACCCAAAACCCCAATTTTGGTAACCCTAATTAACCTAAACACTAATTCTGTTAACCCCAATTAACCTAAAACTTAATTCAATAATTAACCTAAACCCTAATTTTGCCATTTGAACCCTAATTAAACTAAACAATAATTCTGCCATTTGAACCCTAATTAACCTAAACACTAATTAATCTAAACAGTAATTCTGCCATTTCAACCCTAATTAACCTAAACACTAATTCTGCCATTTGAACCCTAGAACCCTAGAATCAAAGAAGAGAGGGGGAGGGTAGAGAGAGGATGCATGCTCACCGGAGGGGGAGGCGGCGACGACGATGAGGGGCGGCCTCGGGTGGCGGCGGACCGTGCTCCGGTGGCAAGGAGGGGTTCGGGGAAGAGGCCTCTGGCGCGAAGGGGCTCGGGGAAGAGGAATCCGGCGGGGAGGGGCTTGGGGAAGAGGGCTCCGGCAGGGAGGGGCTGCGACAGCAACGGCGACGAGAGGGAACGGGAGAGAGCGCTCGAGAGAGAGGGATATAAAGGGGAATGGAGAGGGCGACTGTGACGGGTGCATTAAGTTAGTAATAGCAGTAGCGCATTTTCATATAACGCGTTATAGCTAACTCGATAGCAGTAGCGCATTTTGATAAAACGCGCTATAGCTAACTCGATAGCAGTAGCGCGTTTTGATAAAATGCGCTAGTGCTATTCCTTTCTCTTTACATTTTTTCCTTTTCTTTCTCTTCTCATTTTTTGCTATTATTTTTTTTCCTTTCTCCCTTTTCATTTTCTTTTCATTTTCTTTTCTTTTCCAAAAGACGACGACCGAGAACCATGTGCATGGTGGGAAGAAGAGAAGGGCATACATTAATGTATATATAAATAAGGCGATATATATTACATCATTTGACCGATAAAGGTTAAGTGCGTATACAAAATATATATATATATATATATATATATATATAAATGATAGTTTCTCAGCGTTGACGTTTTCGTTTCTGAGTGAGCTTCTTTCCTTTCTTGTTCGGTATCGAATAATTGAGCCCCTCGTTGTGACTTTTTCTTTTCCATGGAGTACGATCTTTCTTCTTTAATGTAGTCTTCATTCTTCTTTTGACGTATGGCTCGTCATCATCGTCATATTCCCTCATCGGGTTACCGTACTAGTCGTAGTCTTCCACGTTGGCGACTCCATCCATTTTGATGATACTCCTTTTGCCTCTCCTCACAACAACACGGCTCTGATTTGTCGGGTCGGTTAGGAAGATGCATTGTGTCACGTGCTTAGCGTGTACCCATGGCTCATTTTTGGTGGTGACGTTCACGGTAGCGCTGTTAGCGTCGGGTATGGACATGGTAGTGAAAAACCGGTTTTCTCTCTGGATGAACTTAGCCCATCTGACACGAAACATCGTCGCACTGTGCAGTCCAGAGTAGTCAAGCTCCTAGATATCTTCGACTCTTCCATAGAATCTTTTAGTCGCGCCGTTGTTGTTGGCCATGCATTCCATCATCATCCCTGAGTTTTGGTACTCACTCGTTAAATATTTAGCCTCCGTGTATAATGTGTATCTGGTGATATCGTATGCCTGATAGGTCGCGAGGTTGGGCGTGGGGCCATGTGCTAAGGCGTATATGAGCAATTGTCAGTAGAGCCCTCTTCCGGGGGATTAGCAAGCACATGTTGCTTGAACCAAGGCAAGAAAGTGAGGTTGTGCTCTCTAATAACTTTGGCGTCCATCTTGCGTAGCCCCCGGTCACGGTATTTCTTTACGATGGTTTCTTTGTGCAGTGTCACGAAAGGATCTACCACGTTTAGGTGTTGTAATACTATTAAGTTTGCTATGTCAAAGTATTTGCGTCGCCCCAAATGGTCCACATGCATTTCCCTCCGGCCGTTGGTGTGACCTTCACCTCCGAGCCTCCCAAGGTGCTTGTTGACGGGGAAACCCACAACAGGGTCTCCAGCGACGCCTAGATAATTCTCGCAGAAGGAGATGCACTCTTCGGTCAGAAAGCCCTGGACGATGCTTCCATCCGGATGGGACATGTTACGAACGAATCCTTTGATGACCCCATTCATCCTCTCGAACGCATCATGCTGTGCAGGAATGTCGGCCCGAGGTCTATGATGTTGTCCACAATGTGGACACACAGATGCACCATGACGTCAAAGAACACGGGCGGGAAGTACATCTCAAGCTCATTTAGTATGACAACGATATCTTCCTGCAGCCTTCGGAGTTGCTTCACACTGATCGACTTTCGAGAGATAATGCCGAAAAAGTTACAGAGACTAGTAAGCATGTCACGGACATGCTGGTCCATTATCTGTCTAATGGCAACAGGTAGTATCTGCGTCATCATCATGTGACAGTCATGAGACTTCATCCCGCTGAACCTTTTCTTCTTCGTGTCTAGAAATCTGCTTATCTTCCCACAGTAACCGGAACTAACTTTGATTCTAGTAAGGAACTTGAAGAATTGATCCAGCTCCTTCGGACTTAAGGTGAAGCAAGAAGGGGGCAATATTTCTCTTCCTTCTTGTTGACTTTTTTGCCCCTGTCCCCCACCTCCATCTCTGTCTCCGTGTCCTATGATTACTTTTTACGGGGCATGTGTAGATCTGCCCTGATTTCCAAATTTTCCAAGTGTTTTCTTGCCTTCGGCCCATCCTTGGTCTTGTCCAACATGTTCATCAGTGCCGCAAGCAAACTCCCGAGGACATTCTTCGTGATATGCATTTGACCAATGCAATGAGGCGTGTCGAGTTTGGGCCAGTACTCCAAATCCCAAAAAACTGATCTTGTTTTCCATACCTTTAGCAACGGCTCCGGCGCTTTTTTGATCATCTTTCCCGGCGTGGGGCACTCTTCCCAATTTTTCAACAACTCATAGATTTTGGCGCCGCTCCTCTTACATGGAGGTCCTCGATGCTCAGCCTCACCATTGAATAGATCTCCACGGTTTCTCCACGGGTCATCCTTCTCGAGCCATCTTCGATGCCCCATGTACATGATTTTCCCAGACCCGCCATCTTTCGTTGACGTTAGCTTATGAGAACTTGTATCATCCATGAACCGGGTGCATCCACAATATTCGTGACACACATGTCCTATGACATATCCGTAACCGATATAGTCGTGCACCGTCGTCATCAGAGAGGCTCTCATATAGAAATACTCTCCTTTGCTGGCGTCCCATGTCTTGACCGGTGTTTTCCATAACGTGTCTAACTCCTGTTTCAGTAGCCCCAGATAAAGATTAATATTATTTCCCAGTTGTTTCGGCCCTTGAATCAGCATGCTCATGTGTATGTACTTTGACTTCATGCACAACCAGGGGGAGGTTGTACATCCATACAAACACGGGCCATGTGCTATGGTTGTTGTTCTGGTTGTCAAACGGATTCATGCCATCAGTACTCACGCCAAGCACGATGTTCCTTGGATCTGCTGTGAAATATGGATATTCGACGTTGAACGCTAGCTCTCCACTGGGTTGCATCCGTGAGATGTCTCAGCTTTGGATCATCTCCATCGCCGGGCTTCACCCTCTCCGCGTGCCAACGCATTAGCTTTGCTTCCTTAGGATCTACGAAATAACGTTGCAAACAGGGAGTGATCGGTAAGTACCATACAACTTTCTGAGGACATTTCCTTCCGGCCTTCTTGTATCGAGAAGCATTGCACATAGGACAGTTGGTTTTTTCGTGTGCTCCTTCCGATAAATGATGCAATCGTTGATGCATGTGTGGTATCTAATGTGCGGCAAATCAAGAGGGCACATGATTTTCTTGGCCTCATCGACACTAGTAGGACACAGGTTCCCTACGGCGAGAACCTTCTTTAGATACTTGAGATGCTCATCAAGGCTTCTATCGGTCCATTTGTTCTTAGCCTTCGTCTTTAGAAGTTTAAGCGTGAAACTCAAGCGGGTCACCTCTGGATCGCAACCACCATACAATGGAGTCTTCGAGTCTATGTCCAGTTGCTCCAGCTTGGACTCCTCTCTATAAGTAGTGTTGTCGCTATTCGTCTTCTTGAGAAGCAGGTCTCGAACATGATGGTCCTGCAGGATTGAACTTAGTAGCGAAGAATGTTGCACCGTGTCCGTGACTTCTCCCTCATTCCGGCCTCTTCTCCGCCGCCATGGACGGCCTCTTCTCCGCCGCCATGTCCTGCCTCTTCTACACCACCATGCCCGGCATCTTCTTCGTTGGCATGTTCGGCCTCTTCTTCGCCGTCATTATCGGTCATCTCTTCGCCTGGTCCAATGTTGTCATTGGCCGCCGCATCGATGACGTCATCCTCTTCACTTATCCATCGAGTATAGCCATCCATGAAACCAGTCATTAGTAGGTGCGCTTTCAAATGGCCTCCCTTAAAGGGGCCGTGCAAGACTCCTCCTTTGCATCTTTGACACAGACATAAAATCTCCTTCCGGTTATTTTCATACATGTCGTGCACCGCCGATCCAAACCATCTTTCCACCATCGTTCCATTGACCTTCATGATTGCCTGCGCGGTATAATTAATAAGCAAAAGGATTATAAACACATCCATGCATGCATCAAAGTCATACAAAAATTTGGCATGACCTTCCCTAAAAAAAGGACATATAGAGATTGCCCGAAATTCTTTGAAACAGAAATAAATTGACATTTTGGCAAAACATAAGCACCTCTCATGACACACACAATTCGGCAAATAAACATATAGGCGGTAACTCATGCCAAACGTACAATTTCCATCATATCGCCCGATTCGGTCATATCGCACACATATAATTTTCCTTCAATTCTTCCAAAGCACAATTTTTGGTGGGGAGTCAAAATGTTCCACTTAGTCAATTGATAGATGTAGCTAGTAGGCAAAGTTGAAATGTTCCACATAGTAAATTGATAGATCTAGCTAGTAGGGGAAGTTGAAAGGTTCCACTTACTGAATGGATAGATCTAGCTAGTAGGGGAAGGAGATGCATGCATGGCTAGCTCTAACTAGCTGGTGGAGGGAGGATAGAAAAGTGAGGAGGAAGCTAAGAGAGAAAAGGGGGTGCATTAATGGAGATGGTGGAGGGGGCATTAAACTAGAGAGAAGAAAGGTAGGAGAAGGAAGAGAGGAGTACTGGGGGAGAAGGAAATGAGTGAGAAAGTGAGGGAGAGAGGAAGAGGAAGGGGGAGGGGTGGGAAAAGGTGGCTACTGCGCGTTAGCAGTAGCGCGGACCGCCGAAACGCGCTACTGCTACGAGTTGTAGCAGTAGTGCGGGCCACAGAAACGCGCTGCTGCTAACTAGGGCCCACCAGGCGGCACAGTTCGCCCACACTTGCACCACGCTTATAGAAAATGTGCTACTGCTAACCTGTTTAGCAGTAGCGCGGTTTTTTAACCAGCGTTGCTACTATAAATAGGTGGGTGGGTAAGTTTCGAGAAGCTTATCATCAGCGCCCATTTTTAGACCGCGCTACTGCTAATTATTTACTAGTAGCGATGTATATTTACCCGGGCTACTGCTAAGTAGCAGTAGCGCGCTTGTTTGGGCCGCACTACTATTAAGCCTCAACCTATAGGCTTTTCCCTAGTAGTGGAGAGACACCTGGCACCGCTAGAGCTCATACATTCAGATCTCTGCGAAATGAATGGTGTGTTAACTAAAGGTGGAAAGAAATATTTCATGACGTTGATTGATGATTCCACTAGATTCTGCTATGTGTATTTGATAAATACTAAGGATGAGGCTCTACACTACTTCAAAATCTATAAGGGGGAAGTTGAGAACGAACTTGAAAAGAAAATAAAAATGAGTTCGGTCTGATCGCGGTGGAGAGTACTTTTCTAATGAGTTCGATTTATTCTGTGCGGAACATGGTATTATTCATGAGAGGACGCCTCCCTACTCACCCCAGTCAAACGGGGTTGCCGAACGGAAAAACCGTACTCTAACAGATTTGGTTAACGCCATGTTAGATACATTGGGTTTATCCACGACATGGTGGGGGGAGGCTGTATTGACATCATGTCATGTCTTCAATAAAGTTCCCACGAAGGATAATGAGACTACTCCATTTGAGCAATGGGAAAAGAAAAGAAATACAATCTCTTACTTGCGCACTTAGAGCTGTTTGGCGAAAGTCAACGTGCCGATAACCAAAAAGCGTAAGTTGGGACCAAAGACCGTGGACTGCGTTTTTCTGGGCTATGCAAAACACAGCGTTGGCTATAGATTTCTAGTGGTGAAATCTGATGTACACAATGTGAAGGTCTGTACGATCATGCAGTCTAAATATGCTACATTGGAGGATATTTTTCCCATGAGAGATATGCAAAGCACTTCTAGACTGGAATCTAATGAGGCTCCTGAACCTGCCATTCCGATGGAATATTATGAACACAAAAGTGATGAAAGTTCCACGGAGGATGACGAGGAAGCTCCTGTTAGGAGCAAGAGACAAAGGACTGCAAAGTCTTTTGGCGATGATTTCCTCATGTACCTCATGGATGATGACACTCCCAGATCCATTTCAGAAGCCTACGCATCACCGGATGCTTACTACTAGAAAGATGTGGTCCGCAGCGAGATGGATTCCATCTTGGCTAACGGGACCTGGGAGATCACTGATCGTCCTTATGGTTGCCAACCATTGGGATGTAAGTGGGTGCTCAAGAAGAAGCTTAGGCCCGATGGTACTGTTGAGAAGTACAAGGCTAGGCTTGTGGCCAAGGGTTATACCCAAAAAGAAGAAGAATATTTCTTCGATACTTACTCACTTGTGGCTAGACTGACAACCATTCGAGTGTTACTCTCGTTGGCTGCCTCACATGGTCTTCTCGTTCATCAAATGGACGTTAAGACAGCTTTCCTTAATGGAGAGCTAGACGAGGAAATTTACATGCAACAGTGATACGTCTCCAACATATCGATAATTTATGAAGTATTCATGCCATATTTGCCTATGCTTACAATACTTTTATATGGTTTTGATGCACTATATATGATTTATTTAGAACTAACTTGGACTGGCGCCGTTTTGAGCAGAATTACCGTGGTGTTGTTTTTGTGCAGAAAATGAAAGTTCTCGGAATCGCCCAAAACTTTTTGATGATTTTTTCTGGAGGAAATAAGCAATATTGGAGTGAAGAACCACCGGAGGGGAGCCACCTGTGGGCCACAAGCCATCAGGATGCGCCCCCCTAGGCCACAGCCTGATGTGTGCTGGGGCCCATGTGGCTCCGTTGCGCGTGATTCCAACGCTGAAAAATCTATAAATCCCAGAAACCCCAGAAATAAAGAGACTCTCTGCTCTGCCGCCGCAACTCTCTGTATCGACAAAAATACAATCTGCAGCCTTTCCAGTACCCTCATCATCCGGTGGCCATCTTCATCATCCCAGCGGAGGCCATGACGAGGAGGGAGTAGTTCACCCTCGGGGCTGAGGGTATGTACCAGTAGCTATGTATTCAATCTCTATCTCTCGTGTTCTTGAGATGGCATGATATTGATGTATCACGGGCTTTGTTAATATAGTTGGATCATATGGTGTGTTTCCCTTGTTATCTTGTTGTGATTAATTGAATCTTTCTCTTTGAGATCTCGTTATGTTGGATTGAATATTGGATTTGAGAACACTTGATATATGGCGTGCATGTGGATACCCGTGGTGACAATGGGGTGTTCTATTGATTCACTTGATGTATGCTTTGGTACTCAACTTGCGGATTCCCAAGGTGACATTGGGGTAATCTAAGCATAGAGGTTGATACACGTTCTTGTCCTACGTTCTCCGATAGAAATCTTGGGGTGCTCCTTGAAGTTCTTTGTGTTGGATTGAATATGGTAGATCTGGAATTGTTTGATGCATGTCGCATAATTTACCCACGGATACTTGAGGTGACATTGGAGTATCTAGGTGACATTAGGATTAATGGATATGTATCATTGGTGTTATTTTAGTACGAACTCTAGGGCTGTTTGTGACACTTATAGGAATGGCTCAAAAGATTGATCGGAAAGAATAACTTTGAGGTGGTTCTACTACCTACACCAATTTCATCTTATGTTCTCCGCTAGATAGGAAATTTGGAGTGATTCTTTGTTGCACGTTGAGGGATGGTTATATGATTCAACTATGTTAGCATCGTTGGGAGATTGCACTAGTGAAAGTATGAACCCTAGGCCTTGTTTCCAAGCATTAATACACCGTTTTGCTCATTATTTACTACTTGTTACCTTGATGTTTTTATATTTTCAGATTACAAAAACCTATATCTACCATCCATATTGCACTTGTATCACCATCTCTTCGCCGAACTAGTGCACCTATACAATTTGCCATTGTATTGGGTGTGTTGGGGACACAAGAGATTTCTTGCATTTGATTGCAGGGTTGTTTGAGAGAGACCATCTTCATCCTACACCTCCCATGGATTGATAAACCTTAGCTCATCCACTTGATGGAAAATTGCTACAGTCCTACAAAACTCTGCGCTTGGAGGCCCAACAAGAGTCTACAAGAATAAAGTTGTGTAGTAGACATCAAGGCATTTTCTGGCGCCGTTGCGAGGGAGGTGATTGCTTCAAGGTATATCTTTAGATCTTGTAATTAAATCTTTTAGTTTCTTGTTTTTCACTAGTTTTGTTTTATAAAAGAAAACTACAAAAAAATGGAATTTAGGTTGCCTCAATTGTTTCGTCTTTTTAATGTCTTTCATGAAAATGATGTTTCGGAAAATTGTGCTCAGTTGGTAGAGGAAGAATTTATGAAAATACTTAATGAGAATTCCGTGAATGATGAGCATGATTGCAATGTTGCTAGTATGAATTCTCTGAATATCCATGATGCTAATGATATGCAAAGGCACAAGCTTGGGGATGCTATGTTTGATGAAGATGATATTTTTAGTCCCCCGAGTTTTAATGAGCAAATTTATTATGATTATGGCATGCCTCCTATCTATGATGATGACATGTATGCTATAAAGAGTGATAGTAACCATGAAAATTGTCATCATGATTTTAATATTAAATGTGGTTATGTCAATCAAGTGTCTCATGATAGTTATTTTGTTGAGTTTGCTCCCACAACCATGGATGAAAAAGAATTTGCTTATGTGGAGAGTAATGAAAATTCTATGCTTGTGCATCATGAAAAGAATGATTTATGTGATAGTTATATTGTTGAATTCCTTCATGATGGTACTGAAATTTATTATGAGGGAGGAACATATGCTTGTAGGAATTGCAATAATATCAAGTTTCCTCTCTATGTGTTGAAAATCTTTTTTTTTGACCCGGAAACAATAGGAGAGGCTCCTACTGCAATTGCATTAAAGAAAAGTCACCATTTACATGTTTACACAGGGGTGAAGCCCCCACTTTGTGTGGGCTTCAGGAAAGGCTACTGGACAAGAGAGCAACAAAGGGGAGTAAACAAAAAGAATTTAACGAAGAGAGCCTACAAACACAGCAATAAAAGGCTTGAGAGACTCTTTGGCTCTGTATTTAAGCATAGAAAAATCTTCCTTGAAGCAAGTCTCCCAAGAGGGCAAACTTGGAGTAATTCTTCTAAAATAATTATTATTCCTTTCCTTCCATAGGCTCCAAGCCGCACTGAGAAAGACCTCCATAAACATTGGGTTGTGCCATCTCTCTTTAGCATATTCTAGTAGTTGCAGTCTATTTCCATTTTGGGGCCATGAAATGTTCAATTTCATCCAACAAGCTCGGCTGAACGAACACGAGAAAAATAGGTGTTCCACTGTTTCCTCGACATGTTGCTCGCAAAGCAGACAATCAAGGTTATCCCCAATGGCGTAGTGTCTTCTCTTAAGCATATTGCGGGTATTAAGTCTGTCCGAAATGACCAGCCAACCAAAGACCTTGATTTTTATGAGACATCGACAATCCCAGAGCCATTCGAATGCCGAATGTGGAGCAACCTCTCTGAAGAAAAAAGAGTAATATTTGCTAGCAGTGTAGTCTGAGGCGCCCCAAGCATAGGACCAAACGTCGTCAGTGTTCGCGGAAAGAGACGTTCCTGCTGTAAGATTTTGCATATCTCTCACCTCTTCATGAGCTTGAATGGATAGAAGGACATGAAAGTTTTCCTCGAGTGATGCACACCTCAAGAATGCATTAACTGAAATGTCCTCTTGAGACGTATATGAGAATGCACTCGGGTGGGAGGTGGAATGAATATTGTCCAGCCACAAGTCTTTCCAAAATAAAGTCGTGGTGCCGCATCTGATAGCGATCTTGGATATACCTCGGAATGTAGGGCTTAATTTCATGACATCTCACCACCAAAAGGAACCACATGGGTCACACGCGTGTGGAATGGAGGTGGGATGATGAGTAGACCAAATGAGTTCCACCCAAGGTAAATCCGGCCTATTGTAGAATTTATGCAAGTATTTCATAAGAAGCGCATCGTTTTGTAGTTGAAGGTTAAGAACTCCAAGACCACCCTTCTTTTTCGGCCGACACGCTGAAAGGACGTGGATGTCGCCTAGAGGGGGGTGAATAGGCGCTTTAAAATAATTACGGTTTAGGCTTGAACAAATGCGGAATAAAACTAATGTTTAATATGTCAAGCACAAAGCCTAAAACAACTAGGCTCACATATGTGCACCAACAACTTATGCTAAGCAAGATAAACAACTAAGTGATAGCAAGATATATAGCAACAAACAATATGGCTATCACAAAGTAAAGTGCATAAGTAAAGGGCTCGGGTAAGAGATAACCGAGGCACGAGGAGACGATGATGTATCCCGAAGTTCACACCCTTGCGGATGCTAATCTCCGTTCGGAGCGGTGTGGAGGCACAATGCTCCCCAAGAAGCCACTAGGGCCACCGTAATCTCCTCACGCCCTCGCACAATGCAAGATGTCGTGATTCCACTAAGGGACCCTTGAGGGCGGTCACCGAACCCGTACAAATGGCGACCCTTGGGGGCGGTCACCGGTACCCGTACACTTTGGCAACCCTTGGGGGCGGTTCACCAGTACCCGTACAAATTGCTCGGGGCAATCTCCACAACCTAATTGGAGACCCCGACGCTTGCCCGGAGCTTTGCACCACAATGACGGAGCTCCGAGGCAACACAAGCCGTCTAGGGCGCCAAGGCACCCAAGAGGAACAAGCTCTAGGGTGCTCAAGCACCCAAGAGTAATAAGCTTCTCAACTTCTCACTTCCACGTATCACCGTGGAGAACTCAAACCTATGCACCAAATGCAATGGCAACGGCACATGGAGTGCCCAAGTCCTTCTCTCCCAAATCCCACCAAAGCAACTAATGCTAGGGAGGAAAATGAGAGGAAGAACGAAGAAGAACACGAAGAACTCCAAGATCAAGATCCAAGGGGTTCCCCTCACAAAGAGGAGAAAGTGATTGGTGGAAATGTGGATCTAGATCTCCTCTCCCTTTTCCCTCAAGAACTAGCAAGAATCATTGGAGGGATTGAGAGTTAGCAAGCTCGAAGAAGGTCAACAATGGGGGAAGAACACGAGCTAGAGAGTTAGTGAGCAATGGGGAAGAAGACCCCCTTTTATAGGTGGGGGGAAATCCAACCGTTACCCCCACAGCCCGCACACAAGCGGTAGTACCGCTCAAGGGAGCGGTACTTCCGCTTACACTCGTCCTGGAACAACAAAGCGGTAGTACCGCTCCGGAGGGAGCGGTACTTCCGCTTGGGGCGGTAGTACCGCTCTGGAGGGAGCGGTACTTCTGCTCAAATAATCCCAAGAAGCCAGAAGAAAAATATAAGCGGTAGTAGCTGCAGTAGTACATAGCGGAAGTACCACCGGAGCGGTACTACCATGGTACCGAGCGGTACTACCGCTTAGTTCAGAGAAAAACTGCCCTGGCACTGAAACTGCCATAACTTTCGCATACGAGCTCCGAATTGAGCAAACTCAAGCTTGTTGGATTCAGGACGACAAGAGCTATCCAACAGTGAAACCTCTATTGACAAGAGGCAGTATAGAAATGCTAATGATATAGAGATGTGAAACCTCTATCAATGAAGAACCGGCAAAAACTCCAACATCGAAAACATCATAGAAGATGCATATGGACTCCGTTTTTGATGAACTTGAGCTTGTCATGAAGCTGACCATAAGATCAAGAAACCTCAAAGAGAAAAAACCAACCAAGAACCAAGAAAGATGATGATGCCAAGAATGCAATGGTTTTAGCTCTCAACGAACGATACGATCAAGCTACTCACTTGAGAGCCCCCTTGATAGTACGGCTATCTATCCTATAACCCAGTCTCCCAACTATCACTATGAGACCGGTAAAATAGAAAACCCTATCAAGGTCAAACCTTAGCCTTGCGCATAGTCCACTTGAGCTAGATGATGACAATCTTGACTTCCTCAAGATGGACCACCTTTCTTGATTGCGCCGGCCCGATGAAGACTAGTAGATTGCTCCCCCATACTCCACCATGGGAGAGCCACTCTTCGGCACATCTTCACAAGTCCATTGTCACCACAATGGACGGCAAGCTTCAAGCATGATCTCTCCGTGATGCTTCACTTGAACTTGCACACCGCAACCTTGATGACGATCACCACTTGATGTCATCCTCCATGGGTTGTATGAGATCTTCCTCTTGACGCAAACCCATGGAAATATACCTAACCCCACAACGAACTCTCACGTAGACCATGGGTTAGTACACAAAGCGTAATGGACAATGCTTACCATACCATGGGATCACTTGATCCCACTTGGTACATCTTCTACGCTTTGTGTGTTGATCAACTTGAATCATTCTTTGCCTTAATCTTGATCAACCTTGTGTCTTATCTTCTCTCTTCATAAAGATGATGTCTTGAAGGTAAACATGAATGCTTACACAATCTTCTCTCTTCTTCTTCAAGACATGCTTGCAATAAGCTCAACTCCCACATGACCAATCTTTGGATAAACCTTGAATACCACCTTGGTCACCATATAAACTCCTTGAAACCAACAGATGGACTTCAAGAAGTACCTACGGACAAATCCTTCGAATATAACTCAAGGCAACCATTAGTCCATAGGGATTTTCATCAATTACCAAAACCACACATGGATAAATGTGCTCTTACACACGCCATGTCCCAAGCAGCGAGGGAGTTACATTTGTCCCCGGTTTCAGTTTTCTTGTTCTAGAAGCAGGATCGCCTAAATTTGTCCAGCTGATCCAAAATCTTTTGTGGCAGTTTAAGGGTACAGAGTGGGAAGATGGCCAGAGCAGTAGTAACCGAATTTAGTACTCCCTCTATCTCGGTGTATAAGTCATCTTACGTTGTGCACTGCGACCAAGGCGAAGGGGAAAACGAGCGAACTTAATATTTATTAGCTAATTAATATCATTGCATGCAATAAACTGACCAATGCATGTGATGCTAGGCAGTCTCAAGTCATTAAAAACATACACGCCCCACATTTTCTATTGGTTGATTGTTAAGAAACAAGAAACGAGGTGAGAATTAATGCACCGCGCCTAAGTGTTTTGGGAAAATCTGATTTTTGTAAGATGACTTATACACCGAGACGGAGGGAGTAATGATAATTTGGCTCCATAGGACATCATTGACAAAGTGGAGGTAACCTTCCTTTCAACTCGGCAGACAAATGGTAGAAGATCTTGTACAGTGGGCCTAGTTGTGCCAAGTGGGAGTCCCAAATAGGTAAACGGCATATTGCCAATGACGCAGCCAAAAATTCCAGCAAGTGTTTGACTCATATCAGTTGATGTGTTGATAGGGATCAGTGTTGATTTATGGAAGTTAATATGTAGACCAACGGACAGGGCAAAATCTGTGAGGATGCTTTTCACTAATGTTGCTTGGGTAGGGCAGGCTGGCATAACCAAAATTGTATCGTCTGCATATTGGATGATCGGATAGTCCCTTTGATTCTCACGTGGGAAGGGGAGATGAAGACGCTGCTGTCGGAAGGCATCATTGATGGCTGCTTGGAGGAGATCAACCACAAGCACGAAAATTAGCGGAGAAAGTGGGTCTCCTTGGGGAACACCTCTGCAACAATTAAACTGTCAGCCTGGCAAACCATTCAGCAATACTGAAGATTTGCCCGAAGAAAATATTGATTTAATCCAACCGAGCCATTTCTCATTAAACCCCATGTTCTTCATAATGTCTAGCATGGCACTGTGTTCGATGGTGTCAAATGCCTTGGCGAAATCCAACTTGAGCAGGATAATATTCTTTTTGGAAGCTTGGCACTGGAAAATATATTCGAAGGCCCAAGCGAGGCAATCTTTGATGGAGCGTCCCTGAATGAAGCCATATTGGTTACGGTGAATAATCCGCAGGATGACACGCTGAAGACGGTTAGCCAGAATCTTGGTAATGACTTTGATGCAGCAATTTAGTAGTGTAATGGGGCGATAATCATTAACCGTTTCTGAAGATGTTGTCTTAGGAATGAGAGTAATGTAACCATAGTTCAGACTTTCAAGGTTTAAGTTTCCAGCATGAAACTCATCACATGGCTTGTAAAAGTCGTGTTTGATTATTGGCCAGCAAGACTTGAGGAAGGCGCCATTAAACCCGTCCGTACCAGGGGCACGATCAGTAGGCATTGATTTTATTACCTCATCAATTTCAGAATGTGTGAAAGGGACGGTTAACTGGTCAAGATCTTCAACTCTCTTGATAATGGAAGGAAGGTCGAATCTCATAGTGGGGGGCGCCGAAGTACCAAGACGTTCCTTAAAAGCTTGGAAAAGAACCTCTTCCTTGCTGGAATTATCCTCAACAATATTGCCATCAGCCAAGAGCAGGTTTGCAATAGAGTTCCGATGATATCGTTCAGTTGCAATGGCCTGCAAAAATTTAGGACTTTCATCCCTGAACTGAACCCAGCATATAGTGCATCTCTTTTTCCAATATTGCTTCTGGTACGCCAATAGTCGCAACAAGTGAGGCTTGAGAATTCTTCTAAAATTCATCTCTGGAGTGGTCAAGCCCCTTTTATCCTCAAGTGTATCCAGTTCTGTTAGTGCCCTGTTTGAATTTTCAATAACAATAGAAAGCCAGGAAATGCCTTTACTCCAATACTTAAGGTCATGTCTGACATTTTTAAGTTTTTGACAAATCATAGCAGCATAGTTTTTAGAGCGGGTTGGGCGAGACCAAGCAGTTGTGACGGTATTCATAAAACCTGGATGTTGGAGCGAGAAGGTTTCAAACCTAAATATCTTGCTTCGAGGGATATTGGTTTCAATCGAAATAACACAGGGAGTATGGTCCGATACAGGTTTTTGTCACAGCCCTAGTTAACTTTGCTTGACATTGCATTCATGCATGCATTTAAATTTCAAATGAAATTGAAATGAGGATTTGATCAAGCCTCACTATTCAATTTTTTGTCAAAAGGCAATTTAAAAGCTGCTTCAAATAAACCCAAGAAAATGTCTCTGGTTTTCTAATAAAATATTGGATTGAGCTAAAAATGTCAAACAATATTTTTGGATCACAGAAACATTTTATCTTGGGCATTTTAATTAATTCAAACCCTATTTGCAATAGATATATATTTTCTATATGGAAAATATATGTCCATTAATCCTGAGAATTATTGTGTGGCACAGGATAAATCCATTTAGCACACATACAAATTTCCAGGACTTAATAAAATGGCTAGCTATTTTATTTTTAGCCAAAACAAATGTCAGAAAAAGATAGAAAAACAGAAACAGAAATAAAAGAAAAGGGCAGAGCCTGACCTGGCCACTTACCTGGCCCCGGAGAGAAGTGGCCCATCTGGCCCATTGCCAGTCACCCCTGACCTCTCGCCAGGAGGACAGGGGCACGCGCCCGGCGAGCGTGGCCACGCGCGAGGCCACCTCCACCATGCCTGCCTGCCTCCCCTTTGCCCTAAGAGCGCCACGGCACCCCCTGACCCCCTAGAGCTCATCCCCTCCCTCTGCTGATCTCTCCCTCTCCCTCTGCTCCCTCTCCCTCGGACCCGAGCGCGCCCGTCGCCGCCGCTCGCCGCACCCGCAGCCACCGGCTCCGCCTCGCCCTGCATTGCTGCTCACGAGCTCCGCCGCATCTCCCTGCTCCTCCAAGCCGAAGGAATCAAGCCCGGAGGCCCTGCAGCGTCGCCATCGTCGCCGTTTCCACCGACGGGCACCGAAGGCCGCCGCCGTTGATTCGTCGCCTGCAGTTCATCCCCGAGCCCACTGAGCGTGTCTTCCGACTCCCCGTGAGCTTTCCGTCCCTCTCCCCCTCTTCTCGTGGTCCTCCACATCCTCTAGCTACCGCCCGCCGCGAGCCCGAGACCCCTCACCGCCGGCAATGGCGTGGCCGTGGCAACAGCCACCATGGCTCGCGCCCGAGCACCTTCGTGTGCTCCTGGAGCCCTCGTGAGCCCGCCAAGTCGCCTAGCTAGCCTCCCCGTGCACCGCAGCCCCACGCCCGCACGCGGCCGAATGCCGGCCACCGCCAAGCTCGTCGTGGCCGTCGTCTCCGGCGCCCCCGCGACCAGCCGCTTTCCCCCCTGGATGCGGACGAGCCTGGGCTACGCCCTGGTGCCCACAGATCGTCCAACCGTGGCCGTTGCGCGATTCCGGCGAGCCTCCGCCGCATCGGATGGTCACCGGCGACACCTCTCCGGCCGGCGTTGACCTGGCCTGGCCATTAGGGCCTAATCCCCCTCCTATTCCGACCCCCTAGCCACTGACAGTGGGCCCTAGAGGGGGTCAAACCCTAGTCAGCGCGGGGATTAGCCCTGTGTCACTGACGTATGGGCTCCGGTCGTCAGGTTT
Source organism: Elymus sibiricus (assembly GCA_039707655.1). Lineage (NCBI taxonomy): Eukaryota > Viridiplantae > Streptophyta > Magnoliopsida > Poales > Poaceae > Elymus > Elymus sibiricus. Next base: position 164,464,211 of record CM077667.1, read on the forward strand.
GACCTGGGACCGGCGCTGTTGACCGCTGACGCTAGCCTGACGCAGAGCTGACGCAATAACTGATTTCTGAGTTTAAAATAATTCCAGAAAATAGTAAAATCTTTGGAAAATCATAGAAAATAATCCGTAACTCAGATTGAAATAATTTATATATGAAAATTTATCAGAAAAACCCAATGAATCTAATGGTACCATTTTCATGCATGTTTGAACCACCTAAGATTGCTGGATATGACAATTCAAATAAATGGAAAATGAAATGCCTTATGTGGAGTTTGATTTTGACCTATATTGATCAAACAAACTCCCATTTAATTTGTGGTCACTTGCATTAGCTCAAACCAGCAACATCTTAACATGTCATACTCATGCATCATTGTGAAGCATTTGCCTTGCTTAATTTGTACCTTGTTTGATCTTGTCGATAGACTTGCGAGACGTAGTTATCGACGACATCGAAGAACAGCCGAGTTCTTCTGATAAACAGGCAAGCAACCCCCCTTGAGCATATTCGATACAATCCCACTCTCTCGCTCTTGCTCTCATTTCAATGCATTAGGACAATGCGATTCAACTGCTACTTGTGTTGCGGTAGATGAACCCACTCCTTTGCATGACCTGTCATTGTCAAAGTAAATAGCTAAATGATACGTCTCCGTCATATCTATAATTTTTGATTGTTTCATGCCAATATTCTACAACTTTCATATACTTTTGGCAACTTTTTATACTATTTTTGGGACTAACATATTGATCCAGTGCCCAGTGTCAGTTCCTGTTTGTTGCATGTTTTTTGTTTCATAGAAAATCCATATCAAACCAAGTCCAAACGGGATAAAAACTTACGGAGATTTTTTTTGGAATATATGTGAATTTTGGGAAGTGGAATCAACAGAAGGCGGTGCCCGATGGGCCCACAAGCCATAGGGGCGCGCCCTGGGGGGTAGTGCGCGCTAGGGTGGCTTGTGGTCACCCCGTAAGGCGGTTGGGGCCCTTCTTTCGCCGCAAGAAAGCTAATATCCGGATAAAAATCGTGTTAAAATTTCAGCCTAATCGGAGTTACGGATCTTGGGGAATATAAGAAACAGTGAAAGGACAGAATCTGAGAAGGCAGAAACAGAAGGAAACAGAGAGAGAGGTCCAATCTCGGAGGGGCTCTCGCCCCTCCGCTGCCATGGAGGCCAAGGACCAGAGGGGAAACCCTCCTCCCATTTAGGGGGGGGTCAATGAAGAAGAAGAAGGAGGGGGGCTCTCTCCCCCTCTCTCCCGGTGGCACCGGAACGCCGCCGGGGCCATCATCGTGACGGCGATCTACACCAACAACTTCGCCGCCGTCATCACCAACTCTCTCCCCCTCTATGCAGCGGTGTAACACCCCTTCTCCCCGATGTAATCTCTACTTAAACATGGTGCTCAACGCTATATATTATTTCCCAATGATGTATGGCTATCCTATGATGTTTAAGTAGATCCGTTTTGTCCTATGGGTTGATTAATGATCATGATTGGTTTGAGTTGCATGTTTTATTATTGGTGCTGTCCTATGGTGCTCTCCTTGTCGCGCAAGCGTGAGGGATCCCCACTGTAGGGTTTGCAATATGTTTATGATTCGCTCATTGTGGGTGGCGTGAGTGACGGAAGCACAGACCCGAGTAAGTAGGTTGTTTGCGTATGGGAGTAAAGAGGACTTGATACTTAATGCTATGGTTGGGTTTTACCTTAATGATCTTTAGTAGTTGCGGATGCTTGCTAGAGTTCCAATCATAAGTGCATATGATCCAAGTAAGAAAGTATGTTAGCTTATGCCTCTCCCTCATATAAAATTGCAATAATGATTACCGGTCTAGTTATCGATTGCCTAGGGACAAATAACTTTCTTGTGACAAAAAGCTCTCTACTAAGACTAACTTAGTTGTTTCTTCATCTAAACAGCCCCTAGATTTTATTTACGTGTTCTTTATTATCGTGCAAACCTATCCTATCACACCTACAAAGTACTTCTAGTTTCATACTTGTTCTAGGTAAAGCGAACGTTAAGCGTGCGTAGAGTTGTATCGGTGGTCGATAGAACTTGAGGGAATATTTGTTCTACCTTTAGCTCCTCGTTGGGTTCGACACTCTTACTTATAGAGAAAGGCTACAATTGATCCCCTATACTTGTGGGTTATCACTAAACCAAGAAACCTAGCATACCTGGTAGATGCTTGAGCCATGTTGTGCTATAACCCTGTTATGCTTGCTATGCTTAGAGTTGTGTCAGGTCTGATTCATCTGGGTGATGAACCGGAGTGAAATGATTGTGTCCTGATGATGAGGGTTAAGTGTTGAACCTGTTTTGGTAAAGGTAGTGATGAGAGGCCATGTAGGAGTACATGGTGGGTTGTCTCATTGAGACCGCTCATAGGAACTGAGTTCCGTGTTTGTGTTCCAAGACTAGCTACTACCGCACATTGGGTTCCGGTAACTCGACCCCTCTCGGCCTATTAACCTACTCTGTTCTCAGTCCAGGAGTCGCAGTAGTTTGAAACGTTGATAGGTGTGGCTGGGCCTGCGACGTGGATGAACGGCCCAATCGGGGCCGGCTTGGGGCCCTGCTCACAATGTTTGAGGCCATGTTGGAAACCTCGGCCGGACTTCCATTATGGGTTCCAACTCAGATAGGCGGTTGCCTTGGACGTGAGTCGTTGTAAGTTAACGTCCGTGGCCGACTCCCTCGCTGGGCTTCCGCTTGAAGGTTGTCGAGGTGCCTTTTTACGTGCACATGGCGGTAAGTGGCGGGAGCATGTGTGACGAAGTACACCCCTGCAGGGTAATCTATCTATTCGAATAGCCGCGTCCACGGATATGGACTACTTGGAGACTTGCATTGTTCATAGACAACCTTAACGGATACTCTAAAAGACTCAAGACAAGTGTGAGTACCGTGGATGGCACTCTCGTAGGTGACGGGAGCGGATCCATGGTGGTGTATTGATATGGTGGATATGTGGACTCGCGTGTACTCTCTCGTAGGGAGACGAGAGAGTAGTGATACGCTGGTTACTTTATCGTAGTCTAGTTTAGCCAAAGGTTAGAGCTGGCATTCTGCAGTAAACCCCACAATCCCGTTCTTTGATACATGATGCATATGTAGATAGTTCTGATGTAAGACTTGCTAAGTACCTTCGTACTCACTGTTGCTTATTTACGTTTTTGCAGAGATAGACGTTGTTCATTCTATGTTCTTCTTGACGTTGACATCGACGGATTAGCTTAGTCCCAGACAGGAGTCTGGCTCCTTTGGTAGGGTCGTTGTAGCTTTCCAGGCTCTTCCAGCCTCTTTTAGTAGATGTCTGTACCCAGACATGTAACTTCCGCTTGTTGTTTGTATGCTCTGAATGTTGGGTCATGTGACGCACCTATTTGTAACATTATACTATGTTGGCTCTTCGGAGCCTTCTAAATAAATGTTATGTTGTAGAGTTTTGTTGTGATGCCATGCTGTATCTACACATATCGTGCATATTGCGTGTATGTTTGAAATGCATTGGTATGTGTGGGATTCGACACCTAGCTGTATACCTTTAGTAGCCTACTTTACGGGGAAATGCCTCTTTGTGCTTCCACCGAGCCTTGGTAGCTTGCTACTGCTCCAGACACATTGATTGACCGGCGTGTATCCTTCTTGCTGCTGTGTCTGTCCCTTCGGGGAAATGTCTCGCGATGTAATGGAGTCCATGTAGCCTGCTATGACTCGTCTATGCGCAGTTGATGACATTTATGTCCCATGGCGTAATGGAGTCCCTGTAGCTTGCTATGACTCGTCTACACACGTTGATGACCGACACCTGCATTGTTGGGTTACGTATGCCTGTCCCTGTACGGTTGTGCCACTTGGGTCTATAACTAGTCATGTCGACCCGGGTTCTTTGACGTGTGAATGCTAGCGACATGTTCATATCTGTGAGCCAAAAGGCGCAAACGGTCCCGGCCAAGGTAAGGTGGCAGCCGTGGGTTACCGTGCGTGAGGCCGCAAAGTGGTGTGACATGTTACAGGCTGGATTCATATGGCTTAGGATCGGGGTCCCGACAGTTTTCCTAGTGGCTTGGCCCAGGTCTTGGGATATGTGGTGGTCCAATTATTTGAAGTGAGGAACCAATCTAATTGTTCGAGCTGAGGTTCAGACTGCATATTGCTCCATGTATATGATAGGCCTTTGATGGGAATCTCAATGAGGCACTGAGCATGAATAAAGTCATTGAAAGTGAGCATGTCATTAGTATCCCCACCCGGTTTGTTACGATTTTCAGGTGCACGTATGTAGTTGAAGTCTCCCAGTAAAAGCCAATCTTCACTAGGGGGAATATCCAGGTCAAATAACCATTTGGTAAAAATCTACCTGTCAATGCCTTGGCAAGGGCCATATATATTGACCATGGTCCATGATTTGGCCGACTATGTGCAAGTAAACCTGATGACTAAAGCAAATTGTTCAGAGGCAATGACTGTCCCAGTGAAGAGAGCACTATTCCAAATGGTTACAATACCCCCCGATGCCCCATGAGAGGGGACATATGCAAATTTATCAAAACGCCGGGGACAACAATTCTTAATGAAAGCATTATCAAAAGAAGGTTTCTTTGTTTCCTGCAGACAGATTATTGCACAACCACTACTAGAGATAGCATTCGATAAGGCTAAATGTTTATCACCGGAATTAAAACCACGAACATTCCAACATAAGATATTCCAGTTATGCAGTAAAACCATGGAAATGAGGAGCGAAGTGGTCAAGCGGAAGAGGTCGATGGAGGAGTATCATCTTCCTCCATGGCAGCATGAAGAATATCTTCAGAGAGCTCCGAGGGCGGGATAGCACACAGGTTCACCCCAATGTGAAGCATGACAGGAATTGGAGTTGGTGGCGGCACATCCATCGCTTCAGCAACAGCACTATCATCCTGCAAAACTTCAGAAGAGGAGTGAATGGCCAATGGGACAACACGGGCTTTAACCTTGGACTTATAAGCACGACGGTCAGAAGGTTGCGGCACGCGGAAGCCATCATATTTATTGGAGCGCTCACTTCGACGGAGATGGGTAGTATCAAGATGCACCTGATCCTTTCATTTCCCCTTACGGCCCCGAGTAATAATAGAGCTGGCTTCACCACTAATTTCCTAGTGTTCAGTAGCAGCAGCGACTTGTACTGTTTCAGATATAGTGTTGTCGACAGTAGGCTGGACCATCTGTTCCATATCAGATTCAGTGGAGGGGAAAGGTCCGGTGATAATAGCAGGCACAACTGGAGTAGACATGATTAGATTATTGTCAATCAGAGTGTGCAGCAGCAGTAACTCTTGAGTTTGTGCAGTATGATCATTATGATGGACTGCAGTAACATTTTCCTCAGTTAAGTCCTCAATCACAACCGAGCTATTGGGTCTGAAATTAGCATTCAGGGCCAGAGCAGCAGTGTCATCGACAACATGGTAAAAGCCAAAGGCCTGTCGCCAAGGGCCATAAGTAGAAGCTAACTAAGAGAAAATCTGGGCAGGCTGTAATGCAGAGTACAGCGTGGGCAGAGGATTAGCTGAGAAAATTGTAGTGACAATAGTTTCCCCTACCTGAATCTCGGCATGCAGAGCACCATTACCAAATCTGATTTGAGCAACTAGAACTTGGTTACTAGCATCACCATCACTAGAGCTAAGAGTGTAGGGCATATGTCCCAGCAGAGGCAGCACAGGGGAGTCAGTAGCGCTTGAATCAGACCGTTCAGAGATGGACTCATTCCATGCCAAACCCGGTCTGTCAGTGATGTTATTAGCAGGTGGCACGCCATGATGAAATTGCAGTCCTTCAGCATTCAGCCAAGCTTGGTAGTTCACAAGAGCGGGCGGACCATTCTGAACAGGGGAGCCTTGAGGCCAAGAGCCCCACACAGGGGAAGCCCGGGGAGTGCCCGGGTCCTGAGAATGGTTCTGACCATGTTGAGTATTGCCATTCCCAGGAGCAGGTGCAGTACCGTTCTGAACTAACCAGTTGTGTAATTGTTGTTGATAGATTTTCTCGGTTGTCATATCATCCCCATACATCGGATGTGGGTCACCGTTATCTGGCAGCGGTTCTTCAGTAGCATGTGGAACTTCAGGTAAGTGGGCGTTCCAATCACTACTACGCAAAATATACACGGACACTGTCCAACACTTTCGGGCACCTCCAAGTTGACGCATAACAAAGTCCTTAGGGATCAGACTCATGTTAATCACTCTAGCTTTAACAAAAACAATACGTCGGCCTCCATTAGGATGATGCCAGGTGATCAGGCGACCAAAATCATCTACTGAACGATGAATATAATGAGCAGTTTGGTAATCATCAAGGAAGCCAATATACATCAACCATAGCTCCGAACCAAAGGTCGTCAGACGCGTATTCAGAGCTTCATCGTGCCGCACAAAAGATATAACAGTGTCTCCCTCATCAAGCTCAAAAGTTGTACCAACAACAGTATCTCTAATGAACGAGTCCTCAAAGCCAAAGATTGCAATACCTAGTGGATGATCGGAGCTTTCAGTTGGAGGGAGGTTGGCCTCATGGAGCATACCTACAATTGTCTCTCGCAGCGCCTCTTTCTGATGGATCGGGATGAAGCGACTGGCTTCTGCAATGGCCAGGAAATCATGGTTCAGCGGCGCCACTAGATGGATCACCATGTCAGACCGGATCTTTCTGTCCACCGGTCCTGTTGAAAATCTTGAAGATATGCTTGGTTTGCCTTCCTATGCTAGTTGATTCTTGCTCCCATAAATTGTTTGCTCACAAAATCCCTATGCATAGGAAGCGGGTTAGACTTAAATTTTTCTTGTCATGAGATTCATGATGCTCTCTTGCATGTTTCAATTACTATTTTTTATGTGAGCATCATTGAAATCATCATGCATAGCTAAAAGGCTTTAAAGAAAAGTGCTTGTTGGGAGACAACCCAACAATTTTACTTTATGTTTTTGTGTGTTCACATGATTAATATACTGTAGTAATCATGTTTTGTGTCTTTTATTTCAATAATGTGCCAAGTAAAGCCTTTGGGATAGTGTGGATACTTGTTGATTTGATTCTGTGCAAAAACAGAAACTTTTGCCTCCAGTAAAGAATTTCTCTGATTTTACTGGAGCGTCAAAAAAATCTGAAATTTTTACACAATATTTCTATGCAAATTATTTGCATTTTCCTAACTTTTCAGAATTTTTAGATATAGGGAAGTATGGGTATACTACAGATCTTCACAGATTGTTCCATTTTTGACAGATTCTGTTTTGCATGCATAGTTTGCTTGTTTTAGTGTTTCCATAGCTTATATTGAGTAATATAAATTATGAGAATGATAGAATACAGTAGTTATCATACGGGACCAATATGAATCTTTTCTTAACAGTACCTAAGTGAATGATCTATACTTACTATACTAACCGATCTCACGAAGTTCCGTTAAGTTTTGTGTGATTGAAGTTTTCAAGTTTTGGGTGAGACACCGATATGAGGAGAATAAGGAGTGAAAATAACCTAAGCTTGGGGATGCCCAAGGTACCCCCAAGGTTATATCCAAGGAATACTCAAGCGCCTAAGCTTGGGGATGCCCCGGAAGGCAGCCCCTCTTTCGTCTTCAACACTATCGGTATATCTTACTTAGAGCTATATTTTTATTCGTTACATAATATGTGTTTTGCTTGGAGCATCATTTTATTTTGTTTTTATCTGTTATATGTTATTTATAATCTTGTTTTTCAATAAAAAGTTTCAATAATTGCCTTTTAGGATGCTTGAATTGCATGTTTGATGTGTGCTGTGTAAAAACAGAAACTTTTGCTGTAGTGTTTGAATTTTCATATTTTACTGGAACGTCGAAAGTTTCTGAAATTTTTGCACAGTATTTTCATGTAAATTATTTATCATGTCCTAAATTTTCATAATTTTTAGACATACAGAAGTGCACTTTGTAAATTAATTGCTACATACTGTCCTGTTTAGACAGATTGCTGTCATAGTTTTGTTATCTACTTCTCCGATGGTTTTCATGACTTATATTGGTAGATATAAATTGTGGAAATGATAGTATACAGTATATAATGTTTGAAAATTATTGTGCAACTTGTATTGGCAGTACATAAAGTGTTGATTTATTCTTATGTGCACTAACCTATCTCACGAGTTCTTTTCAAGTTTTTTGTGGATGAAGTTTTTGAGACTTAGGTGAAACCGGGATATGAGAGGATTGAACGAGATACAAAAGCTCAAGCTTGGGGATGACCAAGGCACCCCAAGTAAATATTTCAAGAAGTCTCAAGCATCTAAGCTTGGGGATGCTACGCATCCCACCTCTCTTCGTCAACTATCGGTTAGCCTATGTTGAGCCTAAATTTTTATTCGTTCACATGATGCGTGCTATTCTTGGAGTGTATTTTTGTTTTGTTTGCTACTTGAATAAAATACTCAGATCTGAAAATCTTCATTGAGAGAGAGAGTCCTCAAATAGCTACTTTATTGTTTGACTACTCATTGACCTTCACTTATATCTTTTGAGAGTAGTTCGAAATTTACTCTTGTGCTTCACTTATATCCTGAGAGTAATAGTTGAATGAATTGAATGTCATAAGTGTGAAATTATATATGCTTCATATTATTGTCCCATGGGGAGTAGTGACTTCAGCTACTAGGAGTATAAGCGGTAAAATTTATTGGAAGTTAGCAAACATAGCATTGGTCATTTAAACAATTCATGAAAGAATATTGAAGGAAGAGAGGTTTCACATATAAATACACTATCTTGGACATCTTCTATGATTGTGAACCCCCATTATTTATTTTCAAACTTGATCAAGTAGTTGACATTGGACAAGGAAGACAACATAATGGTTATGTTTGTTTATATTCATGTAGCAGTTATATTGTCATGGATCCTCTAACACGTGATGCTTGTTTAGAACCTTTTGCTAGCCAAAACTTCATACTAAGTAGAAATACTACTTGCACATCCAAATCCTTGAGCCAAGTTTCTTCCATGAGAGTCCACCATACCTACCTATATATGGTATTTCACTACCATTCCAAGTAAATTTGCATGTGCCACCTCTAAACATTCAAATAAACATCTGTTTTGTGTGCTCGTACCGCTCATGGAGTGACGGGGTGGTCATTATCTTCCATGCTAAGCGGGTTATTCTCAGATAAGTGTTTATTCACTTGTCAATGCATGAGAGAGGCTGGTAAAAAGGATGCCCAGTCCTGCATAATACAAAAATAAATAAACAAGAACTCCCCCTAGAAAGTTGATTGTTTGGATGGTACCCGTGGATACGGCTAGCCATGGAATGTGTTTGAATGGTGGAGGGGGAGTAAAATTTCAATTCTGTTTGGGAACCGCCAATAATGTGATTAGCATGGAAGATATTGAAATCTCTTGTCGTGACGTTGACAGGAAAGGCACACCATCCAAAATATATTCATCTCTGTTTTAAGCAATGAGATCTGGCACCTCTGCAAATCCCTGCTTCCCTCTGCGAAGGGCCTATCTTTTACTTTTATGAAAGAATCAATAATGTTCATCCCTATTTCAATCTATTAATTCCTTAGTTGGCAAGCATCATGTGATGGAAAAGATCCAAACATATATATGCAGTTGAATATAGGTGATCATGATTCATTACTTGTTGACATTATCCTCGAGATAAATAAGTTGGGAGGCAAAATTTTAAGCCCCTATCTTCCTATGTGTTTGACTAAAACTGTTTGTTCTAAAAATATGCTTTAAGTGTAAGCAATCATGGAAGACTAAATGATAGTTGAGTATGTGGAATTTGCTAAACCAAAGCTCTTACATAGACCCTTCCTAAAAATAAGATGAATTGTAATTGTTTGATGACTGAAAACATAGTTTGCTAGTTTTCAAGAAAGTTTATGGTCTATACTTTAACATATGAATAACTTGTTACTTGATTATGAGAAGTTCTATGAGAAATACTTGCTGGTTTTGATGCTAGAAAAATGGCTGAAATTATCCTTGATCAATATTATACATTATGCTAGCATTCACACTTGATAAATTACTTCTTTTATCATTTACCTACTCGAGGACAAGAAGGAATTAAGCTTGGGGATGCTGATACGTCTCCAACATATCGATAATTTATGAAGTATTCATGCCATATTTGCCTATGTTTACAATACTTTTATATGGTTTTGATGCACTACATATGATTTTATTTAGAACTAACCCAGATTGAAGTTGTTTTCAGCAGAATTACCGTGGCGTTGTTTTTGTGCAGAAAATGAAAGTTCCCGAAATCGCGCGAAACTTTTTGATGATTTTTTCTGGAGGAAATAAGCAATATTGGAGCAAAGAACCACCGGAGGGGAGCCACCTGTGGTCCACAAGCCATCAGGGCGCCCCCCTAGGATGCGCTCTGATGTGTGCTGGGGCCCACGTGGCTCCGTTGCGCGTGATTCCAACGCTAAAAAATCCTATAAATCCCAGAAATAAAGAGAGACTCTCTGCTCCACCGCTGCAACTCGATGTATCGACGAAAAACTAATCTGGAGCCTTTCCAGTACCCTCATCATCTGGTGGCCATTTTCATCATCCCGGCGGAGGCCATGAAGAGGAGGGAGTAGTTCACCCTCGGGGCCGATGGTATGTACCAGTAGCTATGTGTTCAATCTCTATCTCTCGTGTTCTTGAGATGGCATGATCTTGATGTATCACGGGCTTTGTTAATATAGTTGGATCATATAGTGTGTTTCCCTTGTTATCTTGTTGTGATGAATTGAATCTTTCCCTTTGAGATCTCGTTATGTTGGATTGAATATTGGATTTGAGAACACTTGATATATGTCTTGCATGTGGATACCCGTGGTGACAATGGGGTGTTCCATTGATTCACTTGATGTATGTTTTGGTACTCAACTTGCGGATTCCCGAGGTGACATTGGGGTAATCTATGCATAGGGGTTGATACACGTTCTTGTCCTACGTTCTCCGATAAAATCTTGGGGTGCTCCTTGAAGTTCCTTGTGTTGGATTGAATATGATAGATCTGAAATTGTTTGATGCATGTCGCATAATTTACCCACAGATACTTGAGGTGACATTGGAGTATCTAGGTGACATTAGGGTTAATTGATATGTTACATTGGTGTTATTTTAGTACGAACTCTAGGGCTGTTTGTTATACTTATAGGAATAGCTCAAAAGATTGATTGGAAAGAATAACTTTGAGGTGGTTCTACTACCTACACCAATTTCATCTTATGTTCTCCGCTAGATAGGAACTTTCGAGTGATTCTTTGTTGCACGTTGAGGGATGGTTATATGATTCAACTATGTTAGCATTGTTGGGATATTGCACTAGTGAAAGTATGAACCCTAGGCCTTGTTTCCAAGCATTAATATACCGTTTTGCTCACTATTTACTACTTGTTACCTTGTTGTTTTTATATTTTCAGATTACAAAAACCTATATCTACCATCCATATTGCACTTGTATCAGCATCTCTTCACCGAACTAGTGCACCTATACAATTTGTCATTGTATTGGGTGTGTTGGGGACACAAGAGATTTCTTGCATTTGATTATAGGGTTGTTTGAGAGATACCATCTTCATCCTACACCTCCCATGGATTGATAAACCTTAGGTCATCCACTTGAGGGAAAATTGCTACTGTCCTACAAAACTCTACGCTTGGAGACCCAACACGAGTCTACAACAATAAATTTGTGTAGTAGACATCAAACAGACGGATGGCTTTGTGGTAAATGGTTAGGATAGAAAGGTGTGCAAGCTATTGAAATCTTTATATGGCCTGAAACAAGCGCCTAAGCAATGGCACGAGAAGTTCAATACAAATTTAACATCTGTTGGCTTTGTTGTGAATGAAGCTGACAAATGTGTATACTATCGATATGGTGGGGGCGAAGGAGTTATACTTTGTATTTATGTCGATGACATACTGATATTTGGGACCCACCTCAAAGTTATTGAGGAGGTCTGATACGTCTCCAACGTATCGATAATTTATGAAGTATTCATGCCATATTCATCTATGTTTACAATACTTTTATATGGTTTTCATGCACTTTATATGATTTATTTAGAACTAACCCGGACTGACGTTGTTTTCAGCAGAATTACCATGTTGTTGTTGTTTTTTTGCAGAAATGAAAGTTCTCGGAATCGCCCGAAACTTTTTGGTGATTTTTTCTGGACCAAATAGGCAATATTGGAGTGAAGAACCACCGGAGAAGAACCACGAGGTGGGCACAACCCACCAGGGCGCGCTAGAGGGCCCAGGCGCGCCTGGTGTATCGTGCCCTCCTCGTGGCCCATCTTGGCGTGAAACCGACGCCCAAAAATCCTATAAATATAGAAACCATCAGAAATAACCCGAGACTCTCCGCTCCACCACCGCAACTCTCTGTAACGACGAAAAACCAATCTGGAGGCGTTCCAGTACCCTGCCGGAGAGGGTAATCCATCTCTGGTGGCCATCTTCATCATCCCGGCGGAGGCCATGACGAGGAGGGAGTAGTCCACCCTCGGGGCTGAGGATATGTACCAGTAGCTATGTGTTCAATCTCTCTCTCTCGTGTTCTTGAGATGTCACGATCTTGATGTATCATGGGCTTTGTTAATATAGTCGGATCATATGATGTTATTCCCTTGCTATCATGTTGTGATGAATTGAATCTTTCCCTTTGAGATCTTATTATGTTGGATTTAATATTGGATTTGAGAACACTTGATATATGTCTTGCATGCGGATACCCATAGTGACAATGGGGTATTCTATTGATCCACTTGATATATGTTTTGGTACTCAACTTGCGGATTCCCGCAGTGACATTGGGGTAATCTATGCATAGGGGTGATACACGTTCTTGTCCTACTTTCTCCGATAGAAATCTTGGGGTACTCTTTGAGGTTCTTTGTGTTGGATTGAATATTATGAATATGAAATTGTTTGATGCGTATCGTATAATTAACTCATGGATACTTGTGGTGACATTGGAGTATCTAGGTGACATTAGAGTTGGTTGATGCGTATCTGAAAGCACATTTGCTCCCTTGGTGGTTTTGGTAATTAATAACAACATATATGTCATTGAACTAATGTTTCCACTAAGCATATTTCAGGAAAGGTTCAATGATAGGATTGGCAAAAGGATTGTGGAGATACCCCAAGATGCAAGGAAATGGATTGACAAAGCTTCAAGCAAGAGGACTCTACATTTTACTTTGTGAGAAATCACTTTGAGTCCATAGGAAAGCCAATACTATTAAAAGGGGGTAAGGTACTGTTGGTGAACAAAATGCTCATACGTGCACAAGTGATAGTCACCAAAAACACCCACAAGCTCTTCCACAAAAGTCTGTCCAAAGTCAAATATCCAAAATCGGTGCAACCAACACTTTCCACTCGGTGCCACCGATTCCCATACTCAGACAGACCTAAGACAAACCCTAGCCTTTCGGTGCAACCGATTCTGCTTCGGTGCCACCGAGTTCAGCTTGCCAACTTTCTGTTACCCAATTTCACAAAATCGGTCCGACCGAGTTTGTTGAATCGGCATCACCGAGTTTGGCAATTTGACCGTTGGTTACCTTATCGGTGCAACCGAGTTTTATATATCGGTCTCACCGAGATTCAAAAGTTGTCACCTTTTGGTCACTTCGGTACCACCGAGATTCACACATCGGTGTCACCGAGTTGGTCACTTTAGGTGTAACGGTTGGATTTTTGGAGATGCCTATATATACCCCTTCACCACCACCTACTCGAAAGAGAAGCACTCAGAACTATTCCATACTTGCTCCATCCAGTTTTCTGAGAGAGAGCCACCTACTCATGTGTTGAGATCATGCCATTCCATTCCAACCATATGAATCTTGATCTCTAGCCTCCCCAAGTTGCTTTCCACCAATCCCATCTCTTCCACCAAGCCAAATCTGTGAGAGAGTGATTGTGTGTTGAGGAGTCTATCATCTTGAAGCACAAGAGCAAGGAGTTCATCGACATTGCCGAGCCTATTACCTTTTGGAGGGTGGTGCCTCCTAGATTGGTTAGGTGTCGCTTGGGAGCCTCCTACTTCGTGTTGTGGAGTTGAACTAAGAAGTTTGTAAGGGCAAGGAGATCGCCTACTTCGTGAAGATCTATCCATAGTGAGGCTAGTCCTTCATGGACGGAAGCCGTTATGGAATAGTCAATGTTGCTACTTCGTGGACACTTCGTGGGTGGAGCCCTCCGTGGACTCTCGCGAACGTTACCCTCCGTGGGTTGAAGACTCCATAAACGTGGACGTACGATAGCACCACCTATCGGAACCACGGAAAAAATCATCGTGTCTACAAATTGCGTTTGATCCTCCTACCCTTCCTTTACTACTCATGCTTGTTGTTACTTTCCGCTGCTATACCTAACACTGACGGTTTAGGACAAGAACATTAAATGCCCCGTTGAGGTGTCCCTTAGCGTCTTGGGGCTGGAAAAAGGGGCCGTCCCATCGCACCGCTTAATCCCATCCACCGCTAGCATCTGACACGTTACCAGGAGGACAACAGCTAAAAGACAAGCTGGTGACCACACTGGAGTGGTGACAGGGCAGCGAGGGCTTGCCGGGGACGAGCCTTGCCAGGGCTGCGAGCCATCCCGGCAAGATATTGCCGGGGGTTCAGCCTCCAGTTCTCTATCTTCTGATTATTGCCTTGTCTTGGATGCCTTCTTACCCCGGCAAAGGCCTTGCCAGGGAATTCGGTACTTCCTCCAAGATTAGAAGCAAAAAGGCTTGCCGGGGGCTGGCACGCACCCGGCAAGGTCTTGCCGGCCCTAGGAATCCTGCCGTGGTCGCCCGCGCACAAGTCAGGGTAATAGGTACCCTGGTTCCTAGTGCGCTGACAGGAGCCCCCGGGCCTGGGCCACACATGTGCGCGCGGCGCTTGTTGGGCTAGGCCCAAAATAGTGCGCGGGCACACGCGGCCGCAGTTTTTGCAATGATGACGGTTGAGTGCTTCTCCTCTCGATGCATAGTAACTGCAGGTCTTGGGAATAGTGGAGCGAGGCGGTCCACCTTCTTCCTCGGGAGGGGAAGCGACGAACAGTGCGGCGCTCGTTCGCCTTCACTATTAACGCCTTTGCTCCCACCCCCGACTTATTCGCGCCTTGGGTGACGCGTACTGTCCAGGATTACGAAGAGTCGGCCTCCCTCTTCCCTTAGCACCCAGCCCTATAAAAGGGAGGTGAGGGAAGAAAAAGAACGCCGCTCATCCGCAATCCTCCACCTTCTCCTACTGCTCAGTGCTTCCCCTTTCTGTCTCTCGCCACTTCCCCCGACGCGCCGCCCCAAGATGGTGAGGGGACGTGGCCGCGCCCGGGGTTCCCATAGCGCTGCGAGGAGCAGCCCCCGGACTCCAGCGCGCGTGGTGGTGACGGCGGCGGGCCCAAGTTCCCGCGGCAGGACAGCGTCCCGAGGTTGTGCGAGGACGACTCCGATGGGACGCGGCGGTCGCAGTAGTGTGCCTCTCCCGCAGCCCCACGTGGGAATCCACGCGGGGGAGGAGGTGCAGGAGTTCGTCGTGGCCCTTCCTCGTCGGCTCCGGAGTTGGCTGTGCCTCCCTGACCCTTTTGCAAGGGCCATGGAGAGCAGCCGGCCTCGCGGCCTATGGCTCCGAGCAGACGGCTGCAGCAACGGCCCTTGGTGGGTGGCGGTCAACCTCTCCCCTGGAAGCGCCATGTTCCTGACAAGGGGATGGAAGTCGTTCGCCCGTTCCCGGGGTCTCGCCCCTGGGCAGCTGCTTCACTTCAAGTTCGACGGTCCCGCCACCCTTTCCGTGAAGTTCTTCGGAGCAACTGGCGTCCGCCTGGAATGCTGCGCTGAGAGCTCGAGCGGCAGCGACTCTGATTCCTCCGGCGACAGCGACTCTGATTCCTCCGGCGACAGCGACGACGAAGATAGCGTCTTCGGCATGAAGCACGAGGACTCCGACTAGGCACGTCTGGCGCCGTAGTTAGGTCATGGCGTTCCATCCGCGAGACCTCGTTTCCGGATCAGTCGCCGCGTCATAGTGGTAGATCTCCTTTTGTGTATCAGACTGCACCCAATGTAATCCCGCTGTCCCCCGACAAGCATCTTGCCGGAGGGTCCCCGACAAGCATCTTGCCGGAGGGGCTCTCTGGCACATCCTCAACGGGAGCGTAGCACTCCGAAGAGGTGCGCTTGTCGGAGAGCGTGCTAGAGGTCTTGCCGGGTCTTGGGCTTGCCGGTGATGCGCAGACCTATTCCCGGTTGCATCTCCTGCCTGGAGGCTGTGACTTGTCGGGGAGCTCTCCGGCACACCCTCAACAGAAACGTAGCGCTCCGAAGAGGCGCGCTTGCCGGAGTGTGCGCCAGAGGCCTTGCCGGGCCTTGGGCTTGCCGGCAGTGTGGCAGACAGAGCAATATGACGGCATGGGTCGCGGGCTCAAAAAGGAGCGCCACGCCGTGCAAAGCCCCCGGGCTTCCCCGTAAAAGATATCACGGGTGCTATGCTCGATTCATGCACCATCTTTGTCGTCCCTGCCACCTACTGCGGATGCCTCACTGCTGTCTCGTCACCCTCCAGCGCGGCGTCCCCGGCTTCCCGGAAATGAAGTACTTTTCCGCATATATGTTGCTGCAATGGCACACACAAAGAAAGTAATTTGTCTTAGTCAGACCAATCTTTATGTACGCAACACATGCTTCTTTATACTAGATGAAAGTTCGCTCTACTCTTGATTACGCCCGTCCTCGTACACATCTTATATCCTACGCTGTTCGGAAACCTTGCCGGCACGCACACTTGCGGCGAGCGCTAGGTGCGGGACTTTAGCAGCCTGCTGGCAATGCCGCTACCGGCAAGGCGCCTCGCCGGGCCATAACGCAGCTGCTAAGTTTGCCGAGCGGACTCGAGGCGAAACTAGAGCGCAGGCTAACCACAACAAAGTTCCTTCGCGTGCAGACTAATGTACAAGGACGGAAGAATCAATCAAGACAACCCACGCTTGTCGGATGACTCTCCGGTGCGCATGCCCCGGTCGGCAGCGCTCGAGGAACGGGTCCTTAGCAGCTTGCCGGGGTCGCCGCCCCCCGGAAAGGTTAACCTTCCCAAAACTCGCGCACCCGTCCAAGTTGTCGAGCGGACTCGAGACAACTCAGGATGGCTATTGATTCTGGGAAGGCTCCTTCGCGTGTTGGTGCAAGGAGCAAATGAGGACAGCAAAAGGAACATGATTGCCACAAGTCTTTGTAACTTATCTTTTCTGCCGTTCATCTCGCATGACGAGGCTGCGCTCGTGGCGGCGGCCAGTGGCTCTCAAGACGATTATTCTCTAGGGCGCTGCCAGCCCCCGAGCTCGCCTTCCATGCCTCAGAGGAACTAGCGCGCTAATCACCAGATCAGGTCCGCACAACCTCTTTGCCCCCTACCTGGCGCGCCAAAGATGTCGGAGAAACGACACCTATGGGACCGGGAAGGTCCCTTTACGATTCGGCAAGGAGAAGGTTTGCACAGAGAGCAGATCTGAGGATCAACACGCGGGGATTTTACCCAGGTTCGGGCCGCAAAGATGCGTAAAACCCTACTCCTGCTTGGTTGTATTGAGTGTGTTCTAGCTCAAGTTCTAGGAGCGCTACAGTACTTAGCAGCTACACATGCAAAATGAGCTCCAGAAGATCGACCCCTCTGTAGCTACGCCTTGGGCCTCCTTTTATATGTTCGAAGGGGTCACCAACGGTGGCGCACAGTGCATACATGAGGTGTAAAAGTAGCTACAGTGTTATCATACCTAACACTGACGGTTTAGGACAAGAACATTAAATGCCCCGTTGAGGTGTCCCTTAGCGTCTTGGGGCTGGAAAAAGGGGCCGTCCCATCGCACCGCTTAAGCCCATCCACCGCTAGCATCTGACACGTTACCAGGAGGACAACAGCTAAAAGACAAGCTGGTGACCACACTGGAGTGGTGACAGGGCAGCGAGGGCTTGCTGGGGACGAGCCTTGCCGGGGCTGCGAGCCATCCCGGCAAGATCTTGCCGGGGGTTCAGCCTCCAGTTCTCTATCTTCTGATTATTGCCTTGTCTTGGATGCCTTCTTACCCCGGCAAAGGCCTTGCCGAGGAATTCGGTACTTCCTCCCAGCTTAGAAGCAAAAAGGCTTGCCGGGGGCTGGCACGCACCCGGCAAGGTCTTGCCGGCCCTAGGAATCCTGCCGTGGTCGCCCGCGCACAAGTCAGGGTAATAGGTACCCTGGTTCCTAGTGCGCTGACATGCATGCTGTAAGAGCACATTTCTCCATGTGTGGTTTTGGTAATTGATGACACCCCTATGGACTAATGGTTGCCTTGAGTTATATTCGAAGGATTTGTCCGTATGTACTTCTTGAAGTCCATCTGTTGGTTTCAAGGAGTTTATATGTTGACCAAGGTGGTATTCAAGGTGTTATCCAAAGATTGGTCATGTAAGACCAAAATGGGGGAGATTGATTTGTCCGTAGGTACTTCTTGAAGTCCATCTATTGGTTTCAAGGAGTTTATATGGTGACCAAGGTGGTATTCAAGGTGTTATCCAAAGATTGGTCATGTAAGAGTTGAGCTTACTGCAAGCATGTCTTGAAGAAGAAGACTGTGTGAGCATTCATGTTTACCTTCAAGACATCATCTTTATGAAGAGAGAAGATAAGATACATGGTTGATCAAGACTAAGTCAAAGAGTGAACCAAGTTGATCAACACACAAAGCGTACAAGATATACCGAGAAGGATCAAGTGATCCCATGGTATGGTAAGCATTGTCCATTACGCTTTGTGTACTAACCCATGGTCTACGCGAGTGTTCTTTGTAGGGTTAGGTATATTTCCATGGGATTGCATCAAGAGGAAGATCCCATACAACCCATGGAAGATGACATCAAGTGGTGATCGTCATCAAGGTTGCGGTGTGCAAGTTCAAGTGAAGCATCACAGAGAGATCATGCTTGAAGCTTGCCGTCCATTGTGGTGACAATGGACTTGTGAAGATGTGTCGAAGAGTGGCTCACCCATAGTGGAGTATGGGGGAGCAATCTACTAGTCTTCATCGAGCCGGCGCAATCAAGAAAGGTGGTCCATCTTGAGAAAGACAAGATCGTAATCATCTAGCTCAAGTGGACTATGCGCAAGGCAAAGGTTTGACCTTGATAGGGTTTTCTATTTTATCGGTCTCATGGTGGTAGTTGGGAGACCGGGTTATAGGATCGATAGCCGTACTATCAAGGGGGGCTCTCAAGTGAGTAGCTCGATCGTATCTTTCATTGTGAGCTCAAACCATTGCATCCTTGGCATCATCATCTTTCTTGGTTCTTGGTTGGTTTTTCTCTATGTGGGTTCTTGATCTTATGGTCAGCTTCATGACAAGCTCAAGTTCATCGAAAACGGAGTCCATATGCATCTTCTATGATGTTTTCGATGTTGGAGTTTTTGCCGGTTCTTCATTGATAGAGGTTTCACATCTCTATATCATTGGCATTTCTATACTGCCTCTTGTCAATAGAGGTTTCACTGTTGGATAGCTCTTGTCGTCCTGAATCCAACAAGCTTGAGTTTGCTCAATTCGGAGCTCATATGCGAAGGTTATGGCAGTTCTGGTTTTACTGGTTCCATCTAGTTGCTTGGGTTCTTTGTTTCTCTCCCGCGGTAGTACCGCTCTGGCCAGCACGGTAGTACCGCTTATAGCCGGTACTACCGCCCTGGCCAGCGGTAGTACCGCTGGGGGGAAGTGGGGTGGCTCGGGGAACTCGCGCGTGGCACCAAACAGCTCCAGTCACTTGTCTGGTGTCCCGCGCCAGCCCTCCAGCCGCAGCGGTAGTAGTGGCGGTAGTACTAAGCGGTACTACCGCCACCCCTTCTACTGCTGCTCAGTTCTGCTGGTGGGCGGTAGTACCACTCCCAGGGGCGGTACTACCGCTTGTGTGCGGGCTGTGGGGGTAACGGTTGGATTTCCCCCCACCTATTTAAGGGGGTCTTCTTCCCCAATGGATCTTATCTCTTGAGCTCGAGTTTGCCCCTCATTGTTGACCTTCTTCAAGCTTGCTAACTCTCAATCCCTCCAATGATTCTTGCTAGTTCTTGAGGGAAAAGGGAGAGGAGATCTAGATCCACATTTCCACCAATCACTTTCTCCTCTATGTGAGGGGAACCCCTTGGATCTAGATCTTGGAGTTCTTCGTGTTCTTCTTTGTTCTTCCTCCCATTTTCCTCCCTAGCATTAGTTGCTTTGGTGGGATTTGGGAGAGAAGGACTTGGGCACTTCGTGTGCCCTTGCCATTGCATTTGGTGCATATGTTTGAGTTCTCCACGGTGATACGTGGAAGTGAAGTTTGATAAGCTTATTACTCTTGGGTGTTTGAGCACCCTTGAGCTTGTTCCTCTTGGGTGCTTTGGCGCCCTAGACGGTTGGTGGTGCCTCGGAGCTCAATGATTGTGGTGCAAAGCTCAAGGCAAGCTTCAGGGTCTCCAATTAGGTTGTGGAGATTGCCCCGAGCATTTGAGGTCACCTCGGAGCCACAATCCATTGTGGTGAAGCTTCGTGGTGTTGTTGGGAGCCTCCAATTAAGTTGTGGAGTTTGCCCCAACCTTGTTTGTACGAGTTCGGTGACCGCCCTCAAGGGTCCCTTAGTGGAATCACGGCATCTTTCATTGTGCGAGGGCGTGAGGAGATTACGGTGGCCTTAGTGGCATCTTGGGGAGCATTGTGCCTCCACACCGCTCCGAACGGAGATTAGCATCCGCAAGGGTGTGAACTTAGGGATACATCGTCGTCTCCGCGTGCCTCGGTTATCTCTTACCCGAGCCCTTTACTTATGCACTTTACTTTGTGATAGCCATATTGTTTCATGCTTTATATCTTGCTATCACTTAGTTGTTTATCTTGCGTAGCATAAGTTGTTGGTGCACATAGGTGAGCCTAGTTGTTTTAGGTTTTGTGCTTGACATATTAAACGTTAGCTTTATTCCGCATTTGTTCAAGCCTAAACCGTAATTATTTTAAAGCGCCTATTCACACCCCTCCCTCTAGGCGACATCCACGTCCTTTCAATTGGTATCAGAGCGAGGTCTCTCATTATTAGGTTTAACCACCTAGAGAGTAAGGATGTCGACTAGGGGATTAGGATTCTCTGACTCTCTTAGTTTCGATGGCACAAATTTTGATGTTTGGGTAATTCGCATGCTTAATCTCTTTAGGGTCATGGACCCAAATTTGGAGCGAATTGTAGATATGGGTTTTTCTCCTCCAAAGGATTCTCAACACATATCTTTAGAGGATGAGAAAAACTCTTATCTCAATGCTCAAGATTCTAATGTGCTTTTTGATGCTTTGAGCAATGTAGTTATATTTCAACTCATGCCATTCTGGGATGCTCATGAGTTGTGGACAAAGCTTCAAGATAAATATGGTGTATCCAAGATTTCTAGGGATGTTTGTTCTCCCTCCACCTCCGGTCGTGTTGCCTTCTCAACTTCATCTACTTCACCTACATGTGGATTGCCACAAGGTAATGTTATGGTGAGTAGTGGTGTTCATTGTAATGATAATAGTGGGCTTATTGTTGATGATTCTTCATCACTATCTTATTGCAATGCTTCATCTTTCGACTTCAACACTTCGAGCACTCTAAATGTTTCACATGTTTGTGTTGATAGTCCTTGCATATCATGTAGAAATTGCTCGACTAAATCTCATGATGATATGCTTGCTATATCTTGTTGCCATG
This sequence comes from Elymus sibiricus, assembly GCA_039707655.1. Lineage (NCBI taxonomy): Eukaryota > Viridiplantae > Streptophyta > Magnoliopsida > Poales > Poaceae > Elymus > Elymus sibiricus. The sequence continues at coordinate 164,486,009 of CM077667.1, forward strand.
ATAAAAATGTATCTATTTCCTCGAGTTGTTGTGCTAACAATGTAGAGGAAACCCAACACTCCATGGAACAAGATGTGGTCTTGAATGGTGCGTCAAGGGATCCTACATCATCATCTATTATTTCTCACTTTTGCCTTATGGCTAAGGCTTCAAAGGTATCTCCTAGTTTGAATCCCAATATATCCCATGATGATGATGTTGATGATGATGAAGAGAGTGATAATATTGCTTCCTTAAAAATTAAGGGAGAAATGGTTTTTAAAGCTCTTCATAAGAATAAAATTGCTCGTTCCAACTTCATGGAAATCATGTCTATTGCAATTGAGGGCAAGAAATATATTGAGGAGTTGGAAGCTCATCTCGAGGAGCATGAGGCCACCATTGATAAAATGGAAGGTCATGAGCGTGATTATGCTAATGAGATCGCGAAGCTATCTCAAGCTCTTGAAAATGAACAAACCACCAAGGAATCTCTTGAGGAGACCTTTGCTCTAGAATTATCTAGATTAAAGGAATCCCATGATAGAGCTCTTGAGGTGGCTAATGATTTTAGAACTAAAAATGATGTTGAACGAGTCATGTGTTATTTGCAAGGTACTGCGAACTACGGAATTCTCTATTTTGGGTACCCGGCGGTACTCAAAGGGTATAGTGATTCGAATTGGATATCTGATGCTGATGAGATGAAAGCCAGAAGTGGGTATGTCTTCACACTTGGTGGTGGTGCTGTTTCCTGGAAGTCTTGCAAGCAGACGATCATAACGAGATCGACTATGTAAGCAGAACTCACAGCATTAGACACATCATGCGTCGAAGCAGAATGGCTTCGAGAGCTTTTGATGGATTTGCCAGTGGTTGATAAGCCAGTGTCGGCTATCCTTATGAACTGTGACAATCAAACAGTGATTGCCAAGGCTAAGAGTTCAAAGGACAACATGCAATCCACAAAGCATATAAGAAGAAGATTAAAATCTGTCAGGCATTCAAGAAACTCCGGAGTAATAGCGTTGGATTATATCCAGACGGCTAAGAATCTGGCAGATCCCTTTACAAAAGGGCTATCACCAATTGTGATAGAAAATTCATCGAGGGAGATGGGCATGAGACCCACGTAAGTTGCCATGGGGGTAACCCAACTTATGTGATCGGAGATCCCGTGAATTAGGATCTGGGAAAACAATCCAACGGTCAACTGAGGAGAGTGTCCTTACTAACCCACTCCATTGGAGATGCAATACTCTCGTAACCTGCAAGGCAGGCTGACTTTGTCTTAATGTGTTCCAAAGCTTTGTGCAAGCAAGATGCTAACCTATAGAGCATTCTTTGGAGGAACACACCTATGTGAGCCCGACTGCTGGTCACAGTCTATGAAATTGGGTAATCTCTAGGAAGCTCGTGAGAAGGTAAGGAGTATGACTAATAAGCTCCACCCGTGGGGTTTAGCCTTCGATCGGCAGTCACGTATCAGCTGACAATAGGTGAAACTTCTGCACGCTAAACTGACAATTCAAGGCATAGTCCATTGTTCAGTTGTGAAGAAGTCTAATCCTGTTGCTCTAGGTGGAAGTTCAACTTTACAATCTCCACTGAAAATTCTGGTATATCAAACAATGTTTGGAACAGTTGACAAATGTATGTGCCTCGAAATTTGGTGGGGAATTGTTGGATTATAGATGGGCTTAGGCCCATGTAAGACAATAATCCCTGGTTAATCTCTATGGTCCATGTGGGTGTACGGCAAGTGGTGGGAGGTGGTGGGAAGTTTAGTACCATACTTCTACACTAACATGAGTGAGACCCCTTTATAAGGGATGCTCTACCACATGCCATTGGGAGCTTGGAAAGATGAGTTGTACACACGCGCTCCTCCTCCTCCGCAGCCCGCCTCGTCTCGCCACGCCTCGCCTCATGACGACGCGCGCGCGCCACGGGTTGCGGAAATGAGCCGAGTCGAGCCTTATTTTTGCCGGTCAGAAATGGTTAATTAATTATGGATTAATTAACGAGCCGCTAAACGAAAGTGCCACTGTACGAGACGTTGGACCATGGGCTGTTTGCGGACTCGGTCGTGGGCCTGGCCCAGGCCCATCTACCCGACGGCCTATATAAGGAGGCGTCGCCTGTGGAGTGTAACCTAATCCGTTCACTCTCTCCCTCTCTGTGCAACCTTAGCCGTCATCTACTATTCCTTTCAGTGTGCTGCTTCCGGCGATCCCATCCCGACGACCGCGTGCACGGTTGGTCGGGAGAGCAGGTGCCTCCGAACCCTGTCATTTGAGATCCTGTCCGGGAGAACGGCAATAAGGTTTTTGGGAGCGTCTCGGCGCGACTACTCCCGATCCGTCCCCGTCCTCCTCTGCTTCGACTACTTCCCCTGCATCAACACCATGGTCGCCGCCGCCGCCGCCAAGAGAAAGGCCACTGACGACGCCGAGGCTGCTGCTGCCGCCGCCGCGTTGGCTTGGCCAACCGGAGGGTATGATTTGTTCATCCCTCATTTACTCGTACTCGTACTAGTCGTATATGCCATGTTCATATATGTTTCTGTTCTATGTACTATACGTGCTAGTATGCTTAGGTATCGGTATGAAATGCATGCCGTATTTATCATGCTTGATGTTTATTCGTGGATTAGATCAATCGTTAAAGTGCTAATATTTCCAACAAAAAGTTGCAACATTGTCTTATTGTGTCATGAGATATTTAAATGTTTGTAATGCGTAAAATAAAATAATCATCTGCAACTCTTTTCACCTAGTTCATATTCATTTACTGCAATACCTTATTTTCATCGTTTTTGTTGTGTCATGTGCTTCCTTGAGTGTCGAGACGAAGTTTACAATACCGTTGAGACATATGCCTGCTTTAAGACTGATTAGGATCTATTTTCGTCTTACACCTTTTTGTTAGGTTGATTAAGATAAATTTTCGTCTTACGATGTTATGGTACTCATTGGAGCGGTATGTGCATAGTGTTGCATTTTTTCCCTAGAGAATCCTATCACGACTCTCTTTATTGTTATCAAATAATAATTACCTTCTTTATGAGATTGAAAAAATGAGGGATTCGATGGCCCAATTATAATTTTTCATAATAAACGTAAAACACAGCTAACTCTTGCATCATATCATTTGCTTCTCTTTGTTAGGTGCTTCAATATGAACTTATCATTTGATCTTCCAAACGTAAATCCGTTTGAAAATCACACTATGTGCATTGTCCCCGTTACTATAGACTATAGTAATCTAGTTTTATTGATGTTTTAAGGTGACACGAGCAATAGATGTGGGAAGCATGAAAAACACCTTCAACATTGAAGAGAGCAATTCAATAATTGTTGCTGGTATGCATGAATCTGGCGTGTTAAAAAATGAATAAAAAATAGGCGTATTTGAGCCTTTTTATTCAACCTGTATTTGAAATTTCTTAGGGCAATTTAAAGTTTCTTACGAGAAGCTTTTGAAAAGCATTTCGAACTTTTTCTCAATTTACACCGTGCCGGCGTCCCCACTCCCCCACTAACCACCCACCTCCCCATCCACAGAGAGGGATCCGGTGACATGCCTTCAGGCAGTCACGCCGTAACTGGCGGGCCGGCCGCTGTTGGATGCAGGGGGGCGGTCAGGATTAAGTGCTGTAGACGAAAGCACCGTAGACAGAACACGGTAGAACGTTGTACTGTAGATAAAACACTGTAGACCCGGTACTGTTTCGTGCAGATCTGTCTGTCGAACCTAAATCAGGCGGTGTAGAAAGGGGGCAGTTACTGTACTGTTCACCGGTGACATGCCCACAGGCAGTCACCGGATCTCAGTCGCCCATCCACTCCCCGCATCGCGGTCGCTCTCGGTCTCAACCAAAGGCAAACCAACCAGCACCCAAAGCAGCGCGCGCGCGGTAATGGCGGACCCCGTCGAGCTCGTGCGCCGACTCTGCCTCCGTTTCCCGCCGCGGCTGCCGCCTCCGCGGCGCTCTAGAGTGCCGCTGCCACAGCCGCGATGCCTCGTCAGGGCTCGCCTCCGCCTCCCGGGCTCTCCCCTGTCGCTCCGGTGCCGCGCGCTCGACGCCAGCAAGTCGTCGGCGGTCAAGGGGGAGCCGAGCGAGGAGTACGACGACGACGACGAGGAACCGTACTTTTCCGTGACATCGTCGAGGCTGTCGGAGGTGGACTACCTCGGGGAGAGCACCAAGGGGGATTTGAACGTGCGGAGGCACCTCGATGCGCTCGGTGAGCTCCGACCTCCCTAATCCCGAGCTAGTTCTCCCTCTCTGCTGAGCGGATGTCATCTTGTTGATCAATTATGCTAGCAATTTGCTCTAATTACTCTTAAATGCTTGAATTTCAGGTGGGAATGGAAAGTCAACATTGCATGGTCCTATAGAGGAGATAGCTTGGAAAGAAGCGAGACAAGCTGAAACGTTGCTCAGTGACCTGGGAATTGCAGTAATATTCTACTCCGTACCCCATTAGCATGTTTTTCACCTTGCTGGTGTTTGGTATGCTTCTTCTATTTCTTTCATGTTATGTAACAGTTATTCTGTAGAACTCTTACTAATGTTTCGGTCAATGTTACATAGAACTTCCGCCTAGAATCTTCCCTTTTTTTCAAAAAATAAAAATAAAAATCTGCTTCCTGGACCTCAGATTGTGATGAAATAGAGCTTTCATGGAATTTCTCATTATTTTTGGTATCAATAATATTAACTGAGAAAGTAAAACAAGAGTATCAAGCAAGAATGATATGGAGGTAATAATATTCATAAGTCTTTAAAGCTATATGTAATGTAATTCAATAGGATTATCCATAGTGGAAAACTTGTTTCATGGCTGTTTTTTCTAGTGGAGAGATGATTAACAAAATCCATATGTTTCTTGACTAATTAAACACATACCTTATTTATTCACAAAAAAGGCAACCTAATTGCACTTCACTTAAGCAAATTCTTAATTCCTGTTGAAGTGTCTTATTTAGAAGTTGTTTGAAATTGCCCAATATTTACTCATTTAGTGAATAGTAACTGCAGCGGAAAGATGGTAACAGCAAAAACAAAAAATATTCCCAAAAATGAGATAGATGATACTCAAGTTGCATGGTAAAGTTTAACTATAAATTCTGAACAGTGGAACAATAGATCTGTTTTGCGGTTATTCTGTGACTGCTAATGTTTCATTCTGAAATCTGAACTTCCATTGTTTTTCTTTTTCTTTTACCAATCATATCTTGATCGAGCATCATGATGATGGAGAAATTAGTCACCCTTCCAGTGACACAAGATTGCTGTCTATTTGCTAAATGCAGGATCCTTTAACAGTAAGGCACTCTCCTCGTGCAATTTTCTGTACCAGAACACTAAATCTTCGATCTATCAGTGTCATTGGCTATGACATGGATTATACATTGATTCATTACAACGTCATGGTACTTCAACATCCATTTTCTTGATTTGTCTACTAAATGCTCTGAAAATGAGGGATGCATATGTAGAAAATTTACATATTTGATGAAATGATATGGCATGTAATTCCGAAAATTATGTATGCAGGACAGTATGAGTGCCAACTGCTAACTAATAGTTATCCTATCTGTAGTTTTTTCTTCTCTCCATAGAGCCTTAAATCTTGGATTAGATGAAGCGAATGTTCTTTGTGTTTTTCACTATAGTTATTATGGTCAAAATTGTATAAAGTAACGACGTCTTGTGAAATCTGTGTAGGCCTGGGAAGGGCGTGCATATGATTATGGGATGGCCAACCTGAATAGCATGGGTTTTCTAGTAGATGACCTTGAATTTGATCCTGACCTGGTAAGTATACCCGTGTGTACTTCATCGTAATTCCTCAAAAGGCATACATAACCCTTAGTGACATGACTACTCTTCCACAGGTTATTAGGGGTCTTATTATGGATAAAGTAAAAGGAAACTTGGTAAAAGCTGACCGTTTTGGGTACATCAAGAGGGTCATGCATGGTACCCAAATGTTGCCCACTTGTGCTGTGAGGTAGACATAGATGAGTTTTTTCTGTCAATTTTGTTGCTGTTGGAGAATTACAACTCTTATTAATGCTTGTGTGTAGTGAAATATATGGACGAGAGTTGGTGGACCTGCGGAAAGAAGATACGTGGGAGTTCCTTAATACCCTTTTCTCTGTTTCAGAAGCTGTCATGTTCATGCAGGTCACTTACCTTTTCCTTAATCCGTTAACTATCTTGTGTGATTGATATGTAGGTATTCATTTAAATAAACAAATATCGTTCACATTTACGTATGCTACCATCGCAGTTGATTTCTCTCAAATATAGGTCATGTCATTAAGCAGAGTATTTGGCAATATCACTAAAAGACTTGGTAAGAATTGCAAAGGTGGTTTAAAATCAGGGGAAAACACGATGCCAAGTCCTAGCTTGACGAAAGTTCTGCTTGCTATTTTAATATTCTCTTCCCTTTCATCCATGGAAATGTATCCTTGTCTTCCGGGGGAGTGGAGTATGACATATGTTACATTTCAGGCTTGTGCATTAATTTAATGTACAGATTAATTTGCAGAAATGATGACATGTGATGATACTTTCGGTAGTAGTGGGGTTTGTAGCAGTAATGAAAGGGGCTACTTGGTATTCTCTCTTCCCACCCGCCGCCGCCGGAGGACGCCGCCGGGCGAAGCCCGTGTGGCTGATGGCGGCAGCGGGGCCCATCTCTCGCGGCCTCCCCTTGCTCTGTGGGCGACAGGACCTGGTGGCGGCCGGCGGTGTCCCGGTTAGATGCGCATCTGGGCGTACGGCGGCGGGACTCGACGAGCGGTGGTCGGCTGTGGAGGTCAAGGATCGTCTTGTGGCGGCGCTCTCCGGCCAAATCGGGGAGATTCCGTGCTTGCGGCCATGACTAGGATGGGGTCGCTGGCCTCGGCCAGATCTGGCCGTGGCTGGACGTGTCCGTGATGTCCGGTGGCTGGCTTCCGGCCATGGTCACCAGGTTGCGGACGGCGCGGTGGCGGGTGCGGCATGTCGACAACTGGGCGGATCTTGACGGGTTCTTCTGATCACGTCGGGATTCAACCCTTGTCTGGTCCTTGATAACGCGGGCAACTCCGGGGGAAACCTTAGTTCTCCCTGGGATCGAGCGATGGCGGTGCTTTTGCGTCGTAGTCCCTCTTGAGGGCATCGTTTCTTGAGTTTGCTCCAGTTGAAGGTACCGGTGACGTCAGTGGCGCATGGCCTGGTGGCACGACTGCCGATGAAAATTGCGCCGACTACGGTCATGGCGGACGATGGCGGCATCTCCGATGTCGTTTCCTTGTCGAGGCATCGTCGTTGCAGTTTGCGTCATCATGCTCGGGATGCTCCGGGGGAAACCCTAGATCTGTGCCTTCCGGATCGGACAATGACGACACTCTCAGTGTCGCATCGACGACAGGCCTGGCAAGGTTGGTGCGTCAGTACCTGCTCTGGAGATGGATCAGTGGAAGACGGTGGCGGCGGCCTATGAGAGTTCGCCAAACCGGTGTGTGACCCAGTCCCGACATTGTGGCTTGGCTGGGGCATCCGGCTTTAGATGTTAGGCTTTGGTGCGATGTCTATTTGGTATTCGGCTCGGACATTCGGCACCCCTTCATCAAGGGGATAGGAGTAGCGACATGTGTTGCCAAGATGGTGGCTTCAGGCTTACTAATGTATTACTTTGTACGGTCTTTGTGAATAATTAATAAAATGGCTGCATGCATCGCCCAGATGCAGAGGCCGGGGGTATATCCTCCTTTTCCAAAAAAAAAATTGATTAAGCATTTCCTTAAAGAAGCTCATCCAGCTTACCGTGTGTTCACAAATTGAACAGTATTTACCCCCAAGATATATGATATATACATTAATATGATTAGTCCTGCTTTAATTCATTCAGGAAATATTTGCTGTGTTTTTAAAGCAAACACGTAAATTAATAACAGGGTGATAACCTTGAGCCTATCATGATAAACATTTTCTCAAGTTTAAATTGAATGATATTTTTTTTTTATCATTTTATGGACATGAGTCACATGTCATTCTTATTGTTTCAGATGGTTGACAAGTTGGATCAGGGGTTGGTGCCTGCTGAACTTGGGCCACTGGATTACAAAGGGCTGTACAATGTAAGAGCATTTTTGCTTCTTTTACATGACCACATTTGTTGTGTCATAACATTCGGAGTATGCTGGTTTCAGGCTGTTTCCAAAGCACTTTTTCGAGCACATGTAGAAGGTCAACTCAAGGTAACCATTTGTCGTTATATATTTACTTACGACTGATACTGGTCTTAAATTTCTTTAGCTGGTTGAAATGTAGAGCGAAATAATGGCTGAGCCCGAGCGATTTGTAGAGCCTGATCCAGAACTGCCTCTAGCTCTTCTAGATCAAAAAGAGGTTAACACATTGTCACCTTAACAGCCCATGATCCATTTTTTTAGAGCCATTATACTACTATACTGAATGACTGATTTCCCCCCTTTTCAATTCATCAGGCTGGAAAAAGGTTACTTCTTATTACTAACTCAGATTACCACTATACAAACAAAATGATGAATCATGCATTCAATCGCTTTCTTCCTAATGATATGGGATGGAGAGATCTATTTGAAATGGTGAGTATTTATCTCCCCTCTATGTTGACAACATTGAAGGTAACTGTGTCTCAGCCTTTGCTTATCATCATACACGAAACTTCATGAAGATTAGTCGATTCTTTATTAATGTAGGTTATAGTCTCCGCGAGGAAACCAGAGTTTTTCCAAATTTCGCATCCCTTGTACGAGGTTGTCACTGACGATGGATTATTGCGTCCCTGTTTTAAAACAAATTCAGGTGAAAATCTCGACATTGTTACTGCTGTGATCTAACTTCTATAGTTCTATAGATTCTCTACTACTTGTTCTGTTCATTTTGCACTGTATGAACCACATTCAAATTTCAGACTGCCAATATGTATGGTAATTTGATTTGGAAGTGCAATTTTTTATAAATAAAATAAAATATTGAATGAAAAATTATATACTTGTAGACATATTTCAGTTTGACTAAGAAATAAATACTTGTAAAAGTAAAATAACAAAAAATTATGCATACAATTTATAGAAGCTCTAATGTATGAATTATATGATCTAAATGCACACCCACTATTTTATATCACCAAGACAAACTGCATGTTCCAGCAATTGCATGAGGCATGTGCATGTATTTGTCTTGGTATTACAACGTGAGTCGTGAGGTTTGCTTCACTACACCCTTTTGCAAAACAATTATGGATCTTGAAGATGATTTGCAGTTATAGTTTCAATGTTCATCTACAGATGAGCTAGCTCCCTTCCTTGGCCTTTTTATGCTTATGTTGCTATATCATGTAACTTTGATGTCTTGTTTCTTTTCTGTGCATGTGTCTGTTTCTGATGTACTGGCTTGACCAGGATTTTCTTTTGTGTGTGTGACTGACTTATTCTTCTTCTCTTAATTGGGTATTTAGGTGGCCTGTACTCTGGTGGTTGTGCTCAGATGGTTGAGAAGTCACTAGATATTCATGGAGATGAAATATTATATGTGGGGGACCATATTTTTACAGATGTAAGCCAATCAAAGGTTCATTTACGATGGAGGACAGCATTAATATGCCGAGAACTGGAAGATGAGGTTAGGTTGTTTACTTTCTCACCAATTTATGCAAAACCGAGTTCTAAATAGCATTTATAATTACTATATAACATTCTAGGTATAGGAATAGGAGGTAAAAAGCCTTTTTCTCTACATTTACTTTTAGTTTTTGTGCCATGTTGCTGATAAAAATATTACTTTTTTCTAGCTACCAATTTTTCCCCTCCTGTATTGCAGTTTGACGCACTAATCCAAAGCCATGCTCAGAAAGAAAAGCTTGTCACACTTATACAACAAAAGGAAATTGTCGGAGACCTTTTCAACCAACTTCGCCTGGCTCAGCAGAGACGCACAAATTCACGTCCTGCACAGGTATTAGGGTGAAGACATGCCTTTGTAAGATTTGACATGTTCAATTTTCTTTCCCTTGGGTAGCTTGAGATTTTACCAGCCCTCAACACAATTTCAGCAATGCACTGAACACTGGCCAGCATAGAAACTATCTACAACTAAGCCAAAAGAAAAGATAGTCCCGTGATTTTGTTTCTGTTTGCAGGCTCTGAGGATTTTGTTAAGGCTTAATATGCTGATTTTGTTTCTGTTTGCAGGCTCTGACGATTTTATTGAGTTGTTAATATACTTGCGCTAATATGTTGATTTCACTCTTTTCCAGACGCTTGCTGCAACTTGTATGAATGATCAGGAGCTTACAGAAAGTATGCAAAAGTTGCTCATTGTTATGCAGAGATTGGATGAAAAGATCGTGCCATTGCTGGAATCAGATGGAGAGCTTTTCAATAAAAGGTATAATGATCACTACTGCCAAGTTCCTATGAGCATATTTTATGTCAGAAGTACTTCAAATGTGCCGTTTCCAGCATATCTTCCACATCAAATGTGTTCCTTGCAGAAGAAATGGCTGTTAAGTTCGATTGCTATAAAGTTTCAGGGCATACCTGTTATTTTGCTTGTTATTTCTAATGTCTACAATTCCTGTCTCTCTGGAACTAATATCCTATGTCGTTCATATTGCATACAATATAATTGTAGTAAGATAAACTAAGCAAATGTTATTTCGCCTTTAAGATGGGGTTGGCTGTCACGTGCTGGCCTATGGGACAAGAGTCATCTAACCAGGCAAATTGAGAAGTGAGTGGTTATGTTTTTGTATTGCTGCATATTTTACAGCCACTAGCTTATTTGTGTAAACACAACTATTTTTCCTTTGTTGTAGATATGCTGATATATACACTTCAAGGGTTTCAAACTTTCTACACTATACTCCATTCATGTATTTCCGATCACAAGAACAGGTAAATGCACAGATCCATATAATCTTGTGTCCTGTACTCCTGTTACCTTTTGTCATTTTTCATTGTGCCCGTGTTTATTAGCTGAGCCGTTGAGTGGCAATTCTCCCCTACAATTACTGAAGACACGTTATAGCAGCAAACAGGACGACCGCAATCACTCCTGCAAATGACTCAGAATATGTAAAATGAATGTTAGAGATGGTTTTAGAAAAAAACATTCTGTTGGTTTGCCTAGTGAAGTGATTTTCTTTGTCACTCCTTCAAGTAGTTCTCCTTTTGCTGCTAGCTGGGCTCGCCTCGCCTTCAAGAGCATTTTATGCCATGGGGAGTAGGCAGAGTAGAGTATTTATCATGTCTACTTGATGTCGTGAAACTGCCAACACAGCAACACATTGAAAAGTACTCCATGTCACTCAACAATCTGCATACCTGAATGAAAATCACAAGTTCTCCCTCAAAAAAAAAAAAATCACCAGTTCATCACGATAGTTGTTACTGTGTTACAAATTCTATAAAGAAAAACAGTAAACGAACATCGACATGAGCACACTATTTGTATATGCTATATAACTGTGTGTCCTCTCCTACTTAAATTTGTTGAAAACAAACCTAGGATACGTGCTACATGCATCAACATTGCTTGCATTGACGAATTACTCTGTTGCAACCACAATTGTTTGTTGTTTCACTAATTTTGCTAATCATGTACACACCTCTTAGACGCTTGCACACGACGTCCATTCTTATTCCCGCGGTCAATAACATTGGTGTCAACTGGTTCACTCTATGTCTAATCACGCGTGGAGATGAGGCGATGGAAAGAAGAAGAATTGCACGGGAGCTGATCGTGACTGTGTGGCCGTAGTTGCTGGGCTGCAACAAGCTCCTGGATACAGTGCAAGCTCTGCTGATTCAGGAGATTTTGCGACGTGTAAGTAATTTATATGGCCACTTTGCGACGTGTAAGTAATTTAGGTAAAGTCATTAGCTAGTTGTAAGTTTTTACACGATTAGATCCCTACAGTAAGCGACAACCGTGGTCGTTTGTTTTGGTTTAGTTTTGTTTGGTGAGGAATAAGAATAATGACGAGTGTGATTTTTAGCGGACCATGTGAAGTGTTACACAGTGGAGATCCGGCAATTTATGCAACATATTTTGTGCAAAACATATGTATAATGAACCGATTGAATCTCTATTTATGGATGAAAGATTTTATCTTCTCGTTGTAAGCACTATGTTTTCCATGCCACTGGGACATCTTAGAGGTGTTTTCCTCGAGTATTTGTGGGATTGTTCTGTTTTCAGTAAAATCTTACTGAATTCAGGCGTTTCAAATTTGCCATATATGGGAGCATTTTTGTTTCAAATTTACCATATATGGGAGCATTTTTCCAACGCTCGGGATGAGTGGTTAGCTATCTAAAAAAAAGAGCATTTTCCTCGACAAATTTGTGCTTATAGCGGTTAGAATGTTAGATCCAGTACCAGTTTAATCATATTTTCGCAAAAAAGAGAGTAATCAGCACCTATTGGCCCAGTTTTCTTGTGGCGGTTTCTCTAATGGAAATGGACAAGGCTCGTTGTTTTTTTGGCAAATTTGACAAATTTGACCTAAAGTCGAAAGGAATTCACGGAGTGAACTGATTCCGAAAAAAATTCACTGGCCTGACCCTTTCGTGTGGCGCCCGACAGAAAGGCGCCACACTGCACTATGTGGCGCCTTTGTGTTAGGTGCCACACACCGGCCACGCTGGCGCCCTGTGGCAGGGGCCCGACCCCACTACGCCGCAGTGTGGCGCCTAAGGGAAATGCGCCACACTGTTATGTGTGGCGCCTAGATCTTAGGCGCCACACATTGACTTATCCAGCAGAGGCCCGACCCCCTCCCCCACCCCTTCCCCATTCACCAACACATTGCAAGAAAGAGAAGCGGCCCCCTCTCCTCCCTTCTCAAATCCATCCTCAAAGCAAGGTTTGGTCCGTGGATTTCGGCCCCAATCCCTCCCTGAAGGTAACCTCCCCCGATCCCCTCTCTTTCATCCACGGAAAATGCTCCCATTTGCTCTCTTTTTTGTAAGTTTGAGCAAACCCTAGTTCTTCATGAATTTTGGGATGTGTATGATTTTGTTACACTTTGCTAGGGTTAGTCTTGTTTGTATGCTAGGGTTAGGCTTAGGGTTCTTTGTATATTTAAGGTTAGGCTTAGGGCTAGGGTTATGTTATGTTGGTGTTAGGGTTATGATGGGGTTAGGGTTGTCCATTTCATTACGCAAATGTTGTAATGTTTGGATGAGTTCTTATAGAATTTATTGTATGTTGTGTTGTTTAAATTTTTTAGGGATGAGAAGAACATGTGTTTATGTTCATCACGTGGACAAGGATGCCTTTTTGAAAGGCAATATTGACCCGGACCCGGATGAGCTTGACATGGTGTTTGAGTGTAGTCCTAGCTATGCGGAGTTGTTGGAACAAGTCCGAAAAGATTTGAATTGGATGGATCCAAGTGATGTTGTTGAGTTTGATGGTAGGCATAATGTGGGATTTGGAATGCACATTCGCTGGAAGGCCATGCGTGTGAACTCCGAGCAACGTTGGCTTGCATACAAGGAGACGGTGGCCGAATCACTAGACAAGGCTCTAGAGTTATTTGCCACAAAAAAGGTTGATGCTAACTTGCACTTGGATTTGAACCGGGTTGCCTCTCCGATTGTTGATAGTAGTCCTCCAGGAATGAACCAAGATGAGATGATTGAACCTCTTTTGACCCAACAAGTGAGGCCAACATTGACCCCGATTTCGAAGATCCAAGATGAAGCATTGCAAGAGGAGAATAATGAGCATGAGGATGATGAGAATGATGATGGTGTTCTCCATGACAACAACCTTGGTGATCTGGATAAATATAATTTGCAAGAGACCATGGACCATTCCATTCTGTTCTCTCGTGGCTATGCCTCTGAGTCGGACGATGACGGTCCCGATGAAGAAGTTGATGAGGAAGGGTTCACGGCCAAGGAGGCCGAAGCTTTCAAGAAGGTATTAGGGCGGGATCACCGGACATCATTGTTCGAGGATCTTAGTCTTGCAGATGAGGCTGTTGTTGACGGCGGCGAAGGCATATTGCTTGGAGTTAGGCCATGTTCTCACCGTGACAAACATGGGAAGAACTGTATTTTGCCCGGGTCAAAGTTCGAAACATTCCTGGAATTGAAGATGTGGTTGGATGACTATTCGGTTACGCACTATCGTCCACACAAAGTTGTTCATTCGGACATCAAGGTGCGTTACACGGTTGCGTGTGAGGATCCAAAATGTCCATGGATTGTGCGTGCAAGACCATGGAAAGGAGGCCCCGGATGGCACATTGTGAGTTGTCTACCTCACCTGTGTCGAGGAAAGAGGGTTGATGGCGAGCTTGAGTCCCGAAACCATAGACAACTCACCTCCGAGTTCATTGCTTACAGGCTTTCCAACTCCATCTCATCACTTCCAACAATGAGTATAAAGAGCGTACAAGACCTTGTAAAAGCCCTCTTTCACTACGAGGTGAAATACGGGAAGGCATGGAAGGCGAAGCAAGCCGCATTCAAGATGTTGTATGGTGATTGGGAGGAAGCATACAACCGACTCCCTAGGTTGTTGGGAGCTATGGCCGCCACTAACCCGGGCATGGTTCATGTGGTCGAGCCGTATGGGCAAAAAACAATGATTCATAGAGAAAGGAGGGTCCGAGTCTTTGGACGTGCATTTTGGGCATTTGAGCAATGTGTGAGGGCTTTTCAACACTGTCGGCCGGTCATCTCCATCGATGGCACCTTCTTGACCGGACAATTCAAGGGCACTCTCTTGATTGCAATAGGAAGTGATGCCAATAACCGGTTGTTGCCTTTGGCTTTTGCTTTGGTTGAGGCGGAGACGAATGATAACTGGGAGTGGTTCTTGCGTATTCTGAGAACCAAGGTATTGCCGCCCGAAAGGGAAATTTGTGTCATATCGGATCGCCATTCAGGAATTCTTAACGCAGTTGACATTGTCATTCCCGGGCATGCTCCTTTGCACCATAGATGGTGCATGAGGCATTTCTGTGCAAACTTCTATCGTGCATGTGGTAGTAGGGAGTTGACGGATGACCTTCAAGATTGTTGTCAAGCTTTTTCGTACAAACGTTTTGCAAGATTGTACAACGCTTTGGTCGCAAACAAAAAACTTGATGCAGGGGGTCTTGATTTTCTCACTAGGCACATTGAACTTAGGACAAAGTGGGCACGAGCTTATGATGAGGACGGCCGAAGATACGGTCAATTGACAAGCAACATGGCAGAATGCTTCAACCGGGTGCTTAAGGGTGTCCGTGCCTTGCCCGTGACGGCAATAGTTCAATACACGTTCGACAAGTTGAGAGAATATTTTCTGAAGTACTCAATTGAAACGTGTAAGCAGATTGCTGGAGAGAACAAGAAAAAGTACAAGTTCAAGTTCCCACCAAAGGTTGAAAAATGGATGACATTTCAATCACGGAAGGCTGACTCCCAAACAGCTACATTATACAATAACGTGGATTGGATGTACGAAGTGAACGAGCCCGGAGGAACCACAAACGATGGCGAACAACACGGAAACCGGTCGTTCAAGGTATATTTATCGGAGTGTCATTGCTCTTGCAGGAGGCCAAGTTTGGTTCATCTCGCATGCTCGCACTTGTACACGGCAGCTCGCATGAGGAATGTGGACGTCAACCATCCGCTCACCGTGAGGGAGTCCGAGTTCTCTATCGTGACCACCAAGCATACATGGGCTCCTAGATTTGAACCATACTTTGACCAATCTCAATGGCCGGAGTATCATAGAGTTCAACTATGGCCCGACCCGGCCTGGAAGGTGGTCAAACGGGGAAGACGACAATCAAAGCGTCTTAAAGGAGACATGGATGGATGGGGCCGTGGTGGTGGCCGAGAAATGGGGAACAACCAATTCCAAGAGCCTAGTGAGAGCGCCCATTGCGGAGAGTGCGGTGGTAGAGGGCACAACGAAAGAAAGTGTACCAACCGGAAGAAAAAGTCCAAAAAAAATGATTCAAGGACAAGCCAACCAAGTAGTAGCCAAGCAAGTACTAGCCAACAAGTTCCTAACCAACAAGTTCCTAGCCAAGCAAGTACTAGCCAACAATTTCCTAGCCAACATGGTCCTAGCCAAACAAGGAGCCGACTTGGACTTACAAGAGGACGTGCTCGTGGGACAGGTCGTGGTGGTGCTAGACGTGGGGCTGGTAGAGCTCGTGGTGGTGCTAGACGTGGGGCTGGTAGAGCTCGTGGTGGCGGTAGAAACGATGTTGGTGAGACTAGGATTGGTATGCGTGGATACCTACGAGGACCCAGGTCGTGGTGGTGCTAGACGTGGGGCTGGTAGAGCTCTCAGGCGCCACACAATCAAAACACAGCATTCCAGTAACTTTTCATTGTGTGGCGCCTTGGTGTCAGGCGCCACACTACACAGTGTGGCGCCTTGGTGTCAGGCGCCACACTACACAGTGTGGCACCTGGCTCTCAGGCGCCACACAATCGAAACCTAGCCTTCCAGAAACTTTCCAGAGAGCAAAAGTAATAGTCAGGCGCCACACTACAGTCACATAATTCAAACATAGCCTCCACCATATATCCATACAGCAAACAGAGAGGATAATAAGTCCAACAAGGATAATAAGTCTCATGGTTCTACGAGTTCAAGAAGGATAAAAAAACAGCAAGTTCAACATTGCTACTAGTTCAAGACACCGACAACATTGTTTGACTTCATAAGAAAACAACCACCACAAGTTCGACATCACTACTCTTTCCTTCCTCGCGTACTCTTGCCTCGTCCCCTCTTAGTAGCTAGCTTCTTCTTCCTCATAACCGGCTGCGGTTCCTCCAACTCTATTTCCTCCTCATCGTCATCGTCATCGTCCATAGCTCTCATCCTCGTCATCCCTCTTGTCATACAAGAACCCTCAGCGACCGCCTTCTTTCCTTTGTCATTAAAGTCCTCAGGTGTGTACCGGTTTATTCCCGTCCTTGGCTTCAACATGTAAGCGGAGCGTTGGAAAGCATCCAACGTCATGTTGTCCTGAACCTAAAGAGAAAATTGATATCATCATGTGAAGGCGAGGTAGTGAAATATGAAAGTACTCAGTTGGCATACCTCTGGAGAGAACAAAGCGTGATCCTCTAAATTAGCTCCCGAGGTAATGTCATCGTCGTCCATACGAGCTCCCGAGGTAGTAGAATCGTCCAGATTGGCATCCGGGGTCACGGATATGGATGGCTCCGCATAATCGGGGTCACGACAACCTAAAATGTTGGACAATCGCCGCAACCTTTGGCCCTGCCGCTGTAACATTGACAGATGAATGAGAAATAGAACTTAGCAAAGAGTAAGGAAGTAGGAGATGTTGAAATATGGAAAAGCACCTCGATGAAAAGTCGGAGTGCAGATTCTCCCTTTTTCCCTGTATGGGTTGTGTCTAGAATAGCCTTGGTTTCGTCAGCCTGTTTCTTGACCTCCTTGCGCTATTGATAAATGAAAACGACATGTCCATAAGTAACAAAGGAGTAAAGATGTGTACTACTGTCTAGATAACAAAGAAGTGCACACTTACCACAAAGTTGAGAACTGGAGCAAAAGGGGTTTGGTACCCTTCCCGGATAAGCTTGTTGTAATCGTACTGGGGAACTTGCTCAAATGGAGTGGGATCTTCCAAGATGTCCTCCTCAAAAGCCGGCGGACAAATCTCCACACGAGTATTCTCCTGAAACCATCGAACGTAGTTGTTGAACGCTAGTGGACAATACTCGCGAAGCTGGGCTCGTGCCGTTTTCTTAGCTCCCTCCACACAATGCAGAAACATTTTGACGTAATTCTTATGGTGCTTATCCCAATCCTTAATCTTTCGCTGCCTCCTCCTATCCAACCTACATGTTAAAGACCTCATTGTTAGCATCATTTAAAGTTGGACGATGGTATTATTTATGCTTTGTTACCTATGAAGTTGTGTGTCCGTGTCCACCCACTCCGGTGGGTGACCCTGAAACAACCCAAATTGACGGAACACACGATGCGGGAGATGGAACTCTACTGCCCAATTGCATATCAGTGGGCACCGCATAAGCCAAAGATGTTTTTCCTGCAAGCACATTGGATTGAGCTCAAACTGGAATGCATTACCAAAGCTATCCCCGACACCATATGGCTGCCATTCCACCTGCAACACAGCAAAGAAAGACAATGTTCATGTTTTCCTTTCATGTAGAGGAGTCAAGTTATTGATGTATTGTCAATGTTTACCTGCTCGGTAGTAAGCGAATCCATCTCGTTGGTGTACTGCCTGTACATAATGTTCACATCGCTCGTCATCTCCGAAACCACGTCCCACTTGTAAGCCCAAGTAGGAAGTCGTATGGGGTTGTCGTGGTCATTCCAGTCCTTGAACGTTACCCCTTTAGGGCGCCCAACTGGAAGGCGTTCCCAACTTGAAAGCACATTTGCTCCCTTGGTGGTTTTGGTAATTAATAACAACATATAAGTCATTGAACTAATGCCTCTACCAAGCATGTTTCAGGAAATGTTCAATGATAGGGATGGCAAAAGGATTGAGGAGATTGTGGAGATACCCCAAGATGCAAAGGAAATAGGTTGGCCAAGCTTCAAGGAAGAGGACTCTACATTTTATATTTGTGAGAAATCACTTTGAGTCCATAGGAAAGCCAATACTATTAAAAGGGGGTAAGGTCTTGATTGGTGAACAATATGCTCATACGTGCACAAGTGACATTCGCCAAAAACACCCACAAGCTCTCCCACCAAAGTCTGTCCAAAGCCTAACACTCAAAATCGGTGCAACCAACTTTCCTATCCCGGTACCACCGATTCCAAACCCTAGACAGACTCAGCCAAACCGTAGCCACTTCGATGCAACCGATTCCATACCGGTGCCACCGAGTTTAGGTTGCCAACTTTCTGTTACGCAAATTCACGTTTTCGGTCCCACCGAGAATGTTGGATCGGCGTCACCGAGATTGGAAATATGACCGTTGGTCACCTTATCGGTGCAACCGAGATTCCTATATCGGTCTCACCGAGATTCAAAAGTTGCCACCTTTTGGTCACTTCGGTACCACCGAGATTCACACATCGGTGTCACCGAGTTGGTCATTTTGTGTGTAACGGTTGGATTTTTGGGGATGCCTATATATACCCCTTCACCACCAACCACTCGACAAGAGAGCACTCAGAACTATTCCATACTTGCCCATCCAGTTTTCTGAGAGAGAACCACCTAGTCTTGTGTTGAGGTCAAGATCTTCCACTCCAATCATATGGATCTTGATTTCTAGCCTCCCCAAGTTGCTTTCCACCAATCCCATCTCTTCTACCCAGCCAAATCTGTGAGAGAGTGATTGTGTGTTGAGGAGTCTATCATCTTGAAGCACAAGAGCAAGGAGTTCATCGTCATTACCGAGCCTATTACCTTTTGGAGGGTGGTGCCTCCTAGATTGGTTAGGTGTCGCTTGGGAGCCTCCTACTGCGTGTTGTGGAGTGAACCAAGAAGTTTGTACGGGCAAGGAGATCGCCTACTTCGTGAAGATCTACCCATAGTGAGGCTAGTCCTTCGTGGACGGAAGCCGTTATGGAATAGTCAAGGTTGCTACTTCGTGGACCCTTATGGGTGGAGACCTCCGTGGACTCTCGCGACCGTTACCTTCCGTGGGTTGAAGACTCCATAAACGTGGATGTACGATAGCGCCACCTATCGGAACCACGGGAAAAATCATCGTGTCTACAACTGCGTTTGATTCTCCTACCCTATCCCTTCTATACATGCTTGTTGTTATTTTCCGCTGCTATATACTCTTAGACTTGCATGTGTAGGGTGTACTTGACTTGCCATGAAATCATAAAAACTGTCAACCTTAAAACTTGGCACAGGCAAAAAATTTATTTGGTCAAGTAGTCTAATCACCCCCCCTCTAGACATACTTTCGGTCCTACAAGTGGTATCAGAGCTTTGGTCTCCATTGCTTAGGTCTCACAACCTAGGAGAGTATGGCGTGTAGTGAGGGAAGTTATCATCGTAGAGGTCCGTATTTTGATGGCACTAATTTTGCTAGTTGGAAGCACAAAATGAAAATGCATATTCTTGGTCATAACCCCGCCGTTTGGGCTGTTGTTCGTGTTGGCTTGCAAGGTGAGTTCTTTGCGGATGGACGGGAACCGGATCGTGAAGCGACCGCGGATGAGTTGAAGATGTTGCAACTTAATGCTCAAGCATGCGACATTCTATTCAACTGCTTATGCCCCGAAGAATTCAACAAAATCAGTCGTCTTGAGAATGCAAAAGAGATTTGGGATACTTTGGTTGATATGCACGAAGGAACCGAGTCCGTGAGAGAATCCAAGTTAGATGTTCTTCAAGGTCAGCTTGACAAGTTCAAGATGAAGGATGGTGAAGGAGTCGCAGAGATGCACTCTAGGCTAGCTCTCATCACAAATGAGATTGCCGGCTTAGGAAGCGAAGAAATGACCGACAAATTCATCATCAAGAAGATACTTAGAGCTTTGGATGAAAGATACGACACCGTGTGCACATTGATCCAAATGATGCCCAACTACAAAGATCTCAAGCCTACGGAAGTCATTGGAAGGATTGTTGCTCATGAGATGACACTCAAAGACAAGGAAGAGCTACATCACAAGTCTAGCAGTGCTTACAAAGCCACAAGTGATGCTCCCGCAACTTCAAACAACAACCTTGTCACAAATGAAGAGATAAGCCTCATGGTCAAGAAATTCAACAAGTTCTACAAGAATAGAGGCAAAGAGAGAAGCTCCAATTCAAGATACGATGAGAAGCGTTCGTCAAGTCGTGACCGCAATTGCTACAATTGTGGAAGCCCGGACACTACTCAAATGAGTGCACGGCTCCTTACAAACGAAGAGAAGAGTCACCACGAAGACGAAGCTCAAGGAATGATTCACCTCAAAGAGAGAGAAGGAGTAAAGATGATCGTTATGAACGAAGACCCTCAAGGAGAAGTAGGGATTCGGAGAAGAAGGACAAGTACACCAAGAGCTACACAAGAAGAAAACATCAAGCTCATGTTGGTGAATGGGTTTCCGGCTCCGACTCCGACGACAACTCCGAGAGAAGCTATCACTCCGACTCCGACTATAGTCAAGATGATGGTGTTGCCGGAATTGCTCTAGTGACTACCAACTCCTACGATCTATTTGATTCACCAAACGAAGGGAGTGGAAGTTGCTTCATGGCTAAAGGCCCCAAGGTATCACACCCCGAATATCTTGATTTTGATAGTGATGAAGATGATTTGCTTTGTGATGATGACTTGCTTTGTGATAAAACTAGTGATATTGATAAAAATGAACTTGATAATTCTCATGCTAGTCAAGATAGGTCAATTGATGATGATAAGGTGAAAATAGAAGAATTAACTAAAGAACTAAACACTCTTAAGTTAGTTCATGAATCTACTCTCGAAGATCATAGAGAGCTTGTGAGAACTCATGAGAAGCTACGCTTCGAGAAGCTCAACTTGGAGCAAGAGCATGAGTTTCTCAAAGCTATCAATGACGATCTCCGAAAGAAGACTTCATCTTATCTAGCCAAACGACTACTCTTGTCTACATTCATGCCTCAAGTTAAAACTAAGCAATCTAGTAACAAAGGCAAGAAAGATTCTTCTTCTAGTAGCAACAATAAAAATGCTAAACCCAATGATGTTGCTTCTAGTAGTTCTATTGATTCCACTAATGATGATTCTCTTAGCCAAGTTACACTTGAGCAAGAAAATGCTTTATTGAAAGGAATTATAGAGAAAGGTGTCTACAAGAGTCTTGCCGGATGTAAGCAATTTGAGGAAATTGTACGCAAGCACGGAGGATACCGGAAGAATCGTGGTGTTGGCTACTTCAACGCTAATGGAGTTGAATGGGAAGAAGGTCAATACCCCAAGCCCAAGTTTGTTCCTCAAAAGGAGAAGTATGAAAATACTCTTCCCAAGGGGACAAACACTCAAGATGACCTTCCACCACAAGACCACAAGCTCAAGGGCAAGAACAAGCTTCAAGAGGACATTGACTCATATGAAGATGAATCCCTAGCTATGGTGGAATGGGTTCCCAAGGATACTTCAAGCTCAACTTCTACAAAGGCTACTTCAACACCAAGAATCCCCATCAACTTGATGTGGGTTCCCAAGAAGAAGAACTAGTAAGTTCTTGAGGGGTGACTCCGCCAATGAAATTCATTCACATTCATTATTGGCAAGAATTATTTGCAATCAACATCAACTCTATGCAATAGTTCAAGGAGTCACACATTCCCTCAAAAGGTAAGCAAGGGACAAGGTAATCAACAAGTCAATGGACATCATAACATATGCTTTGCACTCCATGTCCATAGATATCCTTGTATTTGTCTCTTGTGTGTTGGGACTAACCCATGTAGGTGAGAAGAGTAAGGAAACATCAAGGATGCTCCCAACTCTTGGTGATCTTCATCAACCTTGAGCATCCACAACTACCTCACCAACATGAAGTCTTCATCGACAAAACCCAAGGTTAGTTTATCCCTCTCATGGGGGGATGTCACATCAAGGGGGAGCTTTACTCTAAGACTTGAGTCAAAGCATATCTTAGTATGTGACAACATTAAATGCTTTATGTAAAGGTGGTAACCCCACTCATGCTTAAACGATGAGTATGACCTATGATCAAGTATTCTTACTTGGCTCCTAAGTCAAATACTCATATATAGATGACTTCGTCATCACCCAAATGCTTGTTAGATGCTAGTGTGTTTGTGCATGTTTGTCATGATTTCATTCGACATCTTTATTGTGTGAGCATGTTGGTCTGCATTTATTTTCTCATTCGAGGACATCCAATTGTTGCTATTTGGCTTTTGATTTATCTTTTGCCAATTGGATGGACAAGAATGCCTAGGACCACTCTTTAGCTATCTATGCTTTCTCACCTCATACTCTATTCATGCTGCATCACAAAATTTGAACAAGTACTTTTCGATCCCTCTGTGTGTGGAGCACTCGGAGTTCCGTATCGACAAGGACTGACCATTAAAACCTCCCAAGTGCATCTCGGTGGAACCAACCCCAAAATCTCGGTCTCACCGAATGCATAGGGTTGATCTGGTTTTCATTCTCGGTAACACTGATTTCATATTCTCGGTTACACCGAGTTTCCCTGTCAGCTGACAGTTGTGGAACTCGGTGACACCGAAAACATAAAATCGGTATCACCGACAGTGGTGGGTATATATTCTGTGGACCCCGACGTTTTGAAATTCATCCTCAAACCGTCGCGCTCCCAAACCCTAAGCTGCCGCCCCAAGACCCCTGGTCGTCGCCCTTGTCCTCCTGCGCTCCTCCGCCGCTGGGAATCGCCGTCGCCGACGAAATCTGCTCCATCGTCGCCGCCGTAGCGGATCCGCACCAAGTTAGGGTACGGATTCGACCTCCTTTGCGCCTTCACTTCTAATTCCTGCGCATTGGATTCGTTTTATCTATAAGCCACTGTTTGCACTGCCTCCAATCCACAAGAACATCCATAGTCTAGCGAATAATTGATTTTCTTGGGTTTGCCTTCTGCCCGACGCAACTCGGTAGAACCGAAGTAAGAAAATCGGTACCACCGATTTTCGTTTCTGTGTTGCTGAGAACTGTCTCGTTGAAACCGAGTATTCCTTTTCGGTCCCACCGAAAAGGGTGCCAAGTTTCTGTTAAAGGGACAGTCAGTCTCGGTGTCACCGAAAATTTTTCTTCGGCCTTACCGATTTGTATCTGACAGAATGCAAAACTTTGAAAAAAATTTGTTCAAACTTTCAAAAACAGCTGATAATTTTGTGATGACTCATCTTCTTCTGCTCCTCTATACTCTATTCACAGGGTCAGTATGTCAAGTGCTGAGGACAGTGAGAACAACTTCAGAGAGCAAAGTGTTGAGATGGATTCAGGCACTAGTCCTGAGTCTAGTTCCAGTTCAGATCCAGGCACCCCCAGTTCTCATGGGTTGCCCAAAGCTGCTACAAGGACAAGGAAGAAGCTGAACTCAGATGAAGAAGATTCAGATTTTGTGCCGGAAGAAATTCTTGCTAAGAAGCAAGAGAAAGCTGCCAATGAAGCTACTTCTTCCAGGAAAGTTGTTGGGAAAGTCTATGCTAGCTCTGAAGCTAGGAGAGCACCTGAGAGTGCTAGAGCTACCATGACTGTTGAGCCCCCAAAGAAGTCATTGCCTAAGAAGGCAGGAGAGAAGAAGAAAGCAAGAAAGAGGATTGTTCATGTTATTGGCAGAAGGACTTCCATGTATGAAGATCCAAAAGAGGCTGCTGGTGCTGATGCTGAGGAGGAGGAAGAACATGTTGAGAAGGCTCCTCCCAAGAAGAAACAAAAGAAGCTTATGTCTGATGCTATGCCAAAGAGCGGTACTGCCAAGAGTACCAAATCTGCTGGAAAGAAGCCTGCTGCAGAGAAACCTAAGAGATTGTCTAGGCACATTCCTGCTTCTGAGAAGAACAAAGGGACTACCTCCAGAGTTGAGGATGATGATGCAATGTTAGCTTTGATGAAGCTTAGACCTCACCTTCCAGAGCACAATGCCAGCTATCCACTAGCTGAGGATATGAAGAAGAGGAAGGATACAGGTTTGAGGGCATGGAGAGCTGCTGATCCATATGCCCAGAGAAAGAAGACAGCTGTGGACTACAGATTTTTCACCAAAGAGCAACAGGATTTCTATGAGACTGTGCTCCTTGACAAGAGTCCGGCTGTGAGCGATATGCGCTATGTTGACTAGAAATTCATCGAGGAAAACAAAGACTACTTTCCAAGTGTCCAAGATAATTTCCACTGCATAGATTTGGACGAGTTTGTTGGCAGAGAGTTCACTGCTTGGAATGATGAAATGATCATGCAATTCTACTCCACTGCACATTTCTATGGAGATGGTAGAATTGTATGGATGACTGAAGGTGCAAGGTATGAATCCACTGTTGAAGAATGGGCTACCATCTTAGGAGTCCCAGAAGCACATGATGGTGATTTGGATGTCTACTCAGAATCCAAGGAGAGCCACAATGCTATGGCAAATATGTACAAGGAGATCCCTGCTGCAAATGTGAAGACTCACAAGCTAGGATCCATCTATTTCCTTCAGGCTGGCCTCCGCACCATGAACACCATTCTGAGGCATACATTGATGCCCAAGTCAGGAGATGAAAAGATGATTCGAGGCTACTCCATCAATATGCTGATCCACCTTGACAGACACACCAGGATCAGAGTCATGGATTTGATTGTTGAGACAATCAAGAGGGTTGCTGCTGATCAGAAACGCTCTTGCTGTTATGCACCCTACATCCAGATGCTTATCAACTCAAAGTTGGAGAAGCACATTTTTGCTCTAGATCGTCCACATCTACCCCTACAGCCAGATCTCGAGGACAATGTTGTGGTGATGAACCCAGATCATCCCACTTCAGCTGCTGCTCAAGCAGAGGCAGAGGCAGCTAGAGCCGCTAGTGCTCAAGTCCCTAGATTCAGAAATGAGCAAATGGATCTTCTGATTTCATCAGTCCAGGACATGAAGAAGGATATCAAGGAGATACTGGAGAATCAGAACAGTCTTGTGAGAATATTTGAGAACAGAATCAAGACACTAAATGATAAGGTGGATGGACTGACGAAGACAGTGAATGAGCTCAAGAAGGAAGTTGACTCAGTGCCTCTTCCTCATTCTTCTGATTCTGATGATGACGATGATGATGATGATGGATCACCTCTCAGGACAGGCACATAGTTTCCCACTCAGGCCAGATCAGCCACTGTGCCAGCTCCAGACTTGAGGCCCTCTTCATCAGCTCCTGCTGCTGTCACCTCAGCTCCTGCTCCATCAGCTCCAGTTCCTCCAGCTGCTACACCAACTCCATCCACGACATCTGCAGAGATCTTCGCCGACGCTGTTCTCTCGACTCCTTCATCAACAACCGGAGGAGATCAGCCCAAGAACGATTAGTTGTATGCCTTTGAACTTTTTGGTAACTTGTTGCCAAAGGGGGAGAAGTGTATATAGATCTTTAGGCTTCGAGTGAGAGAGCGTTTTGATGTCTTTGCTGCTGCTTTTCAAAAACAATTTCGTCTTTTGGTTGCTTGTGATACATGGTTCTTTGTGTTTGATCACGTGTGTTATGCAACTATTTCCTATCATCTTAATGCTCATGAGATGATCATTATCTTTGCTTGATTGTGTTGTGCTATGATGCTCATTCTAATTATTCTCGCACACCACCAAGTTGTATGTGACATGGAAGAAGTGCCCCATGTACCTAATCGATTGTGCATTTGCATTCAAACGCAAATTCAAAATAATGCACAAATTTAGGGGGAGCTCTTGCTTATCACATACTTCTCATAGCGACGATTATATTCATTGATTATATCATATGTCGAAGCTATGATCTATATGTTGTCATCAATTACCAAAAAGGGGGAGATTGAAAGCACATTTGCTCCCTTGGTGGTTTTGGTAATTAATAACAACATATAAGTCATTGAACTAATGCCTCTACCAAGTATGTTTCAGGAAATGTTCAATGATAGGGATGGCAAAAGGATTGAGGAGATTGTGGAGATACCCCAAGATGCAAAGGAAATAGGTTGGCCAAGCTTCAAGGAAGAGGACTCTACATTTTATATTTGTGAGAAATCACTTTGAGTCCATAGGAAAGCCAATACTATTAAAAGGGGGTAAGGTCTTGATTGGTGAACAATATGCTCATACGTGCACAAGTGACATTCGCCAAAAACACCCACAAGCTCTCCCACCAAAGTCTGTCCAAAGCCTAACACTCAAAATCGGTGCAACCAACTTTCCTATCCCGGTACCACCGATTCCAAACCCTAGACAGACTCAGCCAAACCGTAGCCACTTCGATGCAACCGATTCCATACCGGTGCCACCGAGTTTAGGTTGCCAACTTTCTGTTACGCAAATTCACGTTTTCGGTCCCACCGAGAATGTTGGATCGGCGTCACCGAGATTGGAAATATGACCGTTGGTCACCTTATCGGTGCAACCGAGATTCCTATATCGGTCTCACCGAGATTCAAAAGTTGCCACCTTTTGGTCACTTCGGTACCACCGAGATTCACACATCGGTGTCACCGAGTTGGTCATTTTGTGTGTAACGGTTGGATTTTTGGGGATGCCTATATATACCCCTTCACCACCAACCACTCGACAAGAGAGCACTCAGAACTATTCCATACTTGCCCATCCAGTTTTCTGAGAGAGAACCACCTAGTCTTGTGTTGAGGTCAAGATCTTCCACTCCAATCATATGGATCTTGATTTCTAGCCTCCCCAAGTTGCTTTCCACCAATCCCATCTCTTCTACCCAGCCAAATATGTGAGAGAGTGATTGTGTGTTGAGGAGTCTATCATCTTGAAGCACAAGAGCAAGGAGTTCATCGTCATTACCGAGCCTATTACCTTTTGGAGGGTGGTGCCTCCTAGATTGGTTAGGTGTCGCTTGGGAGCCTCCTACTGCGTGTTGTGGAGTGAACCAAGAAGTTTGTACGGGCAAGGAGATCGCCTACTTCGTGAAGATCTACCCATAGTGAGGCTAGTCCTTCGTGGACGGAAGCCGTTATGGAATAGTCAAGGTTGCTACTTCGTGGACCCTTATGGGTGGAGCCCTCCGTGGACTCTCGCGACCGTTACCCTCCGTGGGTTGAAGACTCCATAAACGTGGATGTACGATAGCGCCACCTATCGGAACCACGGGAAAAATCATCGTGTCTACAACTGCGTTTGATTCTCCTACCCTATCCCTTCTATACATGCTTGTTGTTATTTTCCGCTGCTATATACTCTTAGACTTGCATGTGTAGGGTGTACTTGACTTGCCATGAAATCATAAAAACTGTCAACCTTAAAACTTGGCACAGGCAAAAAATTTATTTGGTCAAGTAGTCTAATCACCCCCCCTCTAGACATACTTTCGGTCCTACAAGTGGTATCAGAGCTTTGGTCTCCATTGCTTAGGTCTCACAACCTAGGAGAGTATGGCGTGTAGTGAGGGAAGTTATCATCGTAGAGGTCCGTATTTTGATGGCACTAATTTTGCTAGTTGGAAGCACAAAATGAAAATGCATATTCTTGGTCATAACCCCGCCGTTTGGGCTGTTGTTCATGTTGGCTTGCAAGGTGAGTTCTTTGCGGATGGACGGGAACCGGATCGTGAAGCGACCGCGGATGAGTTGAAGATGTTGCAACTTAATGCTCAAGCATGCGACATTCTATTCAACTGCTTATGCCCCGAAGAATTCAACAAAATCAGTCGTCTTGAGAATGCAAAAGAGATTTGGGATACTTTGGTTGATATGCATGAAGGAACCGAGTCCGTGAGAGAATCCAAGTTAGATGTTCTTCAAGGTCAGCTTGACAAGTTCAAGATGAAGGATGGTGAAGGAGTCGCAGAGATGCACTCTAGGCTAGCTCTCATCACAAATGAGATTGCCGGCTTAGGAAGCGAAGAAATGACCGACAAATTCATCATCAAGAAGATACTTAGAGCTTTGGATGAAAGATACGACACCGTGTGCACATTGATCCAAATGATGCCCAACTACAAAGATCTCAAGCCTACGGAAGTCATTGGAAGGATTGTTGCTCATGAGATGACACTCAAAGACAAGGAAGAGCTACATCACAAGTCTAGCGGTGCTTACAAAGCCACAAGTGATGCTCCCGCAACTTCAAACAACAACCTTGTCACAAATGAAGAGATAAGCCTCATGGTCAAGAAATTCAACAAGTTCTACAAGAATAGAGGCAAAGAGAGAAGCTCCAATTCAAGATACGATGAGAAGCGTTCGTCAAGTCGTGACCGCAATTGCTACAATTGTGGAAGCCCGGACACTACTCAAATGAGTGCACGGCTCCTTACAAACGAAGAGAAGAGTCACCACGAAGACGAAGCTCAAGGAATGATTCACCTCAAAGAGAGAGAAGGAGTAAAGATGATCGTTATGAACGAAGACCCTCAAGGAGAAGTAGGGATTCGGAGAAGAAGGACAAGTACACCAAGAGCTACACAAGAAGAAAACATCAAGCTCATGTTGGTGAATGGGTTTCCGGCTCCGACTCCGACGACAACTCCAAGAGAAGCTATCACTCCGACTCCGACTATAGTCAAGATGATGGTGTTGCCGGAATTGCTCTAGTGACTACCAACTCCTACGATCTATTTGATTCACCAAACGAAGGGAGTGGAAGTTGCTTCATGGCTAAAGGCCCCAAGGTATCACACCCCGAATATCTTGATTTTGATAGTGATGAAGATGATTTGCTTTGTGATGATGACTTGCTTTGTGATAAAACTAGTGATATTGATAAAAATGAACTTGATAATTCTCATGCTAGTCAAGATAGGTCAATTGATGATGATAAGGTGAAAATAGAAGAATTAACTAAAGAACTAAACACTCTTAAGTTAGTTCATGAATCTACTCTCGAAGATCATAGAGAGCTTGTGAGAACTCATGAGAAGCTACGCTTCGAGAAGCTCAACTTGGAGCAAGAGCATGAGTTTCTCAAAGCTATCAATGACGATCTCCGAAAGAAGACTTCATCTTATCTAGCCAAACGACTACTCTTGTCTACATTCATGCCTCAAGTTAAAACTAAGCAATCTAGTAACAAAGGCAAGAAAGATTCTTCTTCTAGTAGCAACAATAAAAATGCTAAACCCAATGATGTTGCTTCTAGTAGTTCTATTGATTCCACTAATGATGATTCTCTTAGCCAAGTTACACTTGAGCAAGAAAATGCTTTATTGAAAGGAATTATAGAGAAAGGTGTCTACAAGAGTCTTGCCGGATGTAAGCAATTTGAGGAAATTGTACGCAAGCACGGAGGATACCGGAAGAATCGTGGTGTTGGCTACTTCAACGCTAATGGAGTTGAATGGGAAGAAGGTCAATACCCCAAGCCCAAGTTTGTTCCTCAAAAGGAGAAGTATGAAAATACTCTTCCCAAGGGGACAAACACTCAAGATGACCTTCCACCACAAGACCACAAGCTCAAGGGCAAGAACAAGCTTCAAGAGGACATTGACTCATATGAAGATGAATCCCTAGCTATGGTGGAATGGGTTCCCAAGGATACTTCAAGCTCAACTTCTACAAAGGCTACTTCAACACCAAGAATCCCCATCAACTTGATGTGGGTTCCCAAGAAGAAGAACTAGTAAGTTCTTGAGGGGTGACTCCGCCAATGAAATTCATTCACATTCATTATTGGCAAGAATTATTTGCAATCAACATCAACTCTATGCAATAGTTCAAGGAGTCACACATTCCTCAAAAGGTAAGCAAGGGACAAGGTAATCAACAAGTCAATGGACATCATAACATATGCTTTGCACTCCATGTCCATAGATATCCTTGTATTTGTCTCTTGTGTGTTGGGACTAACCCATGTAGGTGAGAAGAGTAAGGAAACATCAAGGATGCTCCCAACTCTTGGTGATCTTCATCAACCTTGAGCATCCACAACTACCTCACCAACATGAAGTCTTCATCGACAAAACCCAAGGTTAGTTTATCCCTCTCATGGGGGGATGTCACATCAAGGGGGAGCTTTACTCTAAGACTTGAGTCAAAGCATATCTTAGTATGTGACAACATTAAATGCTTTATGTAAAGGTGGTAACCCCACTCATGCTTAAACGATGAGTATGACCTATGATCAAGTATTCTTACTTGGCTCCTAAGTCAAATACTCATATATAGATGACTTCGTCATCACCCAAATGCTTGTTAGATGCTAGTGTGTTTGTGCATGTTTGTCATGATTTCATTCGACATCTTTATTGTGTGAGCATGTTGGTCTGCATTTATTTTCTCATTCGAGGACATCCAATTGTTGCTATTTGGCTTTTGATTTATCTTTTGCCAATTGGATGGACAAGAATGCCTAGGACCACTTTTTGGTAACTTGTTGCCAAAGTTGGAGAAGTGTATATAGATCTTTAGGCTTCGACCGGCTCACAAGTTGAATGAAAGGAAGGAGTCATGTCTTCTCGATGTACGGTGTGTATCGCTCATCGTACCGCATTGAAGTCGACGCCCCGTGGGACCGAATCTTGAGGGGCGCAAGATTCTGCAAACATACAAGTGATATGATTATGGTTTCATCTTTTCAAATAAACAAAATATATAAACTACCAACTAGTATGCTATCATTACCATTTTCTTCACGGACATCAAATAGGACCGGTGTTCAACGTCATAGTAATCATCCAAAAGCCACACCATCCTACATATTTCAAGATAATTATATGCGTTATACAATACAATTCATCTCAACAAATACATCTGAAAAATGATACCACAAAATGGACAAATCATACATATGTTCATACATCTGAAAAATGATACCACAAAATGGACAACTCATACATCTGAAAAATGATACCACAAAATGAACAAATCATATAAACAATCATACATATGTTCCACATATGTTCATACATATGTTCATCTAATATATATTCATACATATGTTCATCTAATATGTTCCACAAAATGGTAGCACAAATGCACAAATCATATAGGAAGACTCATTTCAATAATCATCTACTCATATACGAATCCTCATTTCGAATCCAAGCAAATCTTGCCTATCATCCTAACTTACACAAATCTGAAAAAAATGCAATATTTATCGGATAGAAAGATGGGGAACGGAGGAGATTACCTTGTAGAATGGTTTGGGGAAGAAATCCACGGAAGAAAACCTCAGATCTGAAGGATTTTGGAGAGGGGATTGCGAGGAAGAAAGGAGGGAGCCGCCGCCGCCCCCCTCTGTTGCTGGAAGAACTGGTGGGGGTGGGGGAGGGGGTCGGGCCGCGGGCTGGATAAGTGAATGTGTGGCGCCTAAGAGCTAGGCGCCACACATAACACTGTGGCGCCTAGATCTTAGGCGCCACACAGGTGGGTGGGGTCGGGCCCCTGCCAAGGGGCGCCAGCGTGGCCGGTGTGTGGCGCCTAACACAAAGGCGCCACATAGTGCAGTGTGGCGCCTTTCTATCGGGCGCCACACGAAAGGGTCAGGTCAGTGATTTTTTTTCAGAATCAGTTCACTCCGTGAATTCCTTTCGACTTTAGGTCAAATTTGTCAAATTTGCCTGTTTTTTTTCTTTAAAAAAGACCCAGTTTATATGTTATTTGCCACGTAGGCACTCGCCATCCTCCGTCACAGTCAGCGTGGCTCGTCACCCCCCTATCCTCGGGACGCACCGCAACAGCGGCAACACTCCGACGCAGCACAAAGCGAACGAACCACCCGAGAAAAAGGCAAAGCGCCGCCCGGCGAAAGCGGCGTCGGCGGCGATGTTGCGGCAGATGCGATGGCTGACGGACAGGGAAGGGCGGTGGGAGCTGGACGTGGAGTCCCCGGCGACGATGGAGGGCACGGCGCGCCCGGTCCCGGGCGACCCGCTGCCCCTCGGCCTCTCGCGGGGGCCCCGCGTCACCCGCACCAAGCAGCTCGACTTCTTCCACCGCTTCATGGCCTCCCCGCTCGTCCCCTCCTTCTCCGCCTCCCGCGCCGGCCTCTCCCTCCATCACGCGCACCTCCTCCATCTCGCCCACAACTGGTAACCCCCCATCCCCTCACACCCTAACTCACCAACAATCTGCACCCTTCCAAGGTTGCCGCGGTTGATACATAGTGAAATGTGGTATACACGGTGCCGATTCCAATGGCATATCCACACGTACCAGACACATCCGAGTGGATGTAACATTAGTCGTAGATTTCTTAGATAGTTGTTTCTGAATGCCCTGTGTCTGGTTATTGTGCTCGTTTAATCCAACCTTGCCTGCTTGCAGGAAGATGAACTGTATAATTGCAATGATCTTGATTCATGTATAACAAGTATCTTCCCAAAACTCGTGTTCACTAACAACTTAATGTGATCTGTGCAGGTCGTTTACTATCTTGGAGCAGCTTCATGTACAGAAGCTTGTGGCAGCAGTGAAGGAGAAGCTGTCAAATCGGCAAGAAGGGGTCCCCTGGTCCAATGATCTCAAGAGGCATTTGCATGATGTCATTTCTCTAGGTGTTGGCACGGAACTCTTGATCACACCAGACACGGCATTGCTGCTGGAGTTGTACAATATCAACAAGGGGGACCGAGGCAAAGCGATAATTCACCACAAGGCAAAACACCTGGATGCCCTTAGGCTCTTTGTATATAATTGGCTATTTGCGTGTATTCTGTTATGTTTGCACTGCCATTATCACTAAATCGTATTTTCTTCATGTATGTTGATTAGGACATGTACTCCCTCCGTTCCGAATTATAAGATGTTCTAACTTTTTTTCTAAATCGGGTGTATATAGACGCGTTTTAGTGTCTATGTTCACTCATTTCAGTGTGTATGTAGTCCAGATTGAAATATCCGAAACATCTTATAATTCGGAACGGAGAAGTAGTCATCAATAGCTCGTGATGGATTTATGGAATACTTGATCTTGCTCTGTTTTGTGAATGCCTAGTTTACTGAACTAATGCTACTGTTGCTGAATGCTTGGATGAACTGAACCATTCTTTTTACTGTTTGCAGCTTCCTCAACAAAATCTTACATTAGCAGCGTCTTGGCCTGGATTATTTGTTGATAAACAGGGGGTGTACTGGGATGTGCCTTTATCACTGTCAGCTGATCTTGCTTCAGTCGGCTCCAGTTCTGGATTGAGTTATCATCTATTGTTACAACAGAATAGTGGGGAGCCAAAATGTTTTGGTGGTGATGAAACCAGTGATGTTCCTCTTGCTCTGCTACCTGGTTTGTGTGCTAAAGCAGCTATTTCCGTCAAGAAAAGTATTGATGCTTGGAGGAAGAAAGAAGACAAGCTAAAAATGGTTCAGCCTTATGATGCATTTCTCTCAGACCCTCATGTTTCATTCACTGGAATTGTTGGTAAGAATCTTACCATGTTTTAATGTTACATCTTTGTAGTTCTCAAATCTGTCCTTGAGCTTCAGCGACTCATTCTGTAAGTTGATTTCAAGAACATTTCTTGGGTCTACTTGCTTAGAGGTTATGTTGTTGACAACATTTTCACTCACATGCCATGTCCTGCTCATTGTCACATTTCAAGAATATATGAATTGAACCAGCCTTTTCCCTGGTGTTCCATTGTATCACAAGATTTTGCAAGTCAACAATGGATATATTATCGTGAACTACTTTATAGCCCTGTATTGGATTTATAGGTCGCGAGCACCGAACGGTTTACTGTTTTCTGCCTCATTTTATTCATTCAGGTGCAGTAGCCAGTGCTTCTTTGGGAGATTGTTCAAAAAGAATTTTAGTACCAGACGAAACGCGAAAAAGCAATGCCTTCAGAGTATTCAAGGAGAGGAATAAGTTTGCTGCATTTGCAGACCTCTTTGCGTCTGTTACTTTTACAGCTCAACATGGAAATTTCCAGAGGCTTTTCCTGGATTTGACGAGGGTCAGTGCCCGATTAGATATATCCTCAGGATCTTTGTTCTTACGTGGTGCTTCTCGTCTAGCGCAAGATTTTTTCTTCTCTAGACGGCCTGATTTAGAGACATTCTGTGATGTTTGTCCAGATGTGATTGTTTCTCTTCAACAACAGGTGAATCATATCTTTCTTTCATTTCACTTTGTGCTCTGTTACCTAGAACTAGAAGGTCATTCTGTATGCAGATTGTCACGCCACAAAGCATGATACTCTTGCTCTCTTTTTTGGGGATTGAGATGTCAAATCATTTCGAAATCTTTATTTTCCTTTTAGCAAATAATCCTAAGGTGGTAGAATATTTCCCTGACATGCTTTGCTATTTGATTAATCAAGGCATCGAGGAGCTTAGTTATACTGTCACTTTCCAGCAGGAATAGATTGACACAATGCTATTCTATATCAAACAAAATACGTACATCTCTATGTTTTCTTTAGGAAAACTTGATTGGTGTCCTGCAATATATTAATTAAATCTAGGTATCATTATCTTGAAAGCAATAAGAAAATTGGTTAGGAGGAGGTACCCAGTAACTGAACTCTGTCAGTTATCATTAGTTTTCTGACTGATGGCCGGGATATTGGTCTCTTTCCTCTCTTTTCTGTTTTCTTCGATTGTTTCAGTTATTTGTCAAACTGTATGCAAGGATTAGAAAAGTTGGGTACTGAGGACTATAACAAGTAGCAACAAGTATTAAGGGAAGCTAGCATATACTGATCTATTGCTACTGGATGCATCACATGAGAGCTTAAGCATGTCATCAGTTAGGACTAGGTTATGCTTAGATGTAGAACCCCAACTCTAGCTATTAGTAAGGTGGATACTGAGCCTAGAGCCTTCGAGAAAGTAAGTGGTAGCAGGTACTATTGGTCTATGACTTGTATTGCAAGTCCTATTGCTTATGACTTCTCCCACCAGTTGCTCTGTTATTGCGGAACACATTTCATTACTAAAATCTGAGAGGCTACAGGATAATTATTTGCCACCACATGTCAGTGACACATGGAGTGCCATGTATGAATACCATTTGTTTCAAGTGGCAAATACTTTTTTTTTCCTGTGTATAATTACCTTTTTGGCTTGATGGGTTTTATTACTGTTAGATGGCATCACCTTCCTAGAACTTAGGAATCAGTATTGCTAAGTATCTTTTTGGTCATTTTTCTCCTGTTGCCTCCCTTCAATACATTCCAAGCAGATGAATTAACCAGACAAGATAGGTGCTGCAAAGCTATCATAAAGAAAACACTCAGTGAAGCTATGCTCTGTTCTTTGCGCAGATAGTTGGGCCATTCAGCTTTCGTGTTGAATCTTCTGTTGCCATTGACCCAAGAAGTCAGGACCATTTTGTCCGAGTGGACGACTCGGTCTTTGCCATCGATTGGGCTCTGAAGGTCCTGGGTTCAGCAAAGGCCACAGCTTGGTATTCCCCCAAGCATCAGGAAGCAATGGTGGAGCTTCGTTTCTTTGAGGTCTGATTAAGCATATAAAGGTTCTATCTCACGTCGAAGGTCACAAGCATAATCATGTGGTTTTACAGTCTGGTCATATAGTGCCACATGGCGATCCCATCATATGACTGGTCGATGCTGCGTTTTATCAAGCCTATGCATACAACACCATTGGATTTATCTGGGTTATATTACGTCAACATGTTGGATCATCGGTCCTGCCATGCTGTTCATCGGGTAAAATAGTTTCTGCTATAGAGTAATCCACGAAGAAAATAACTTCAGTTCTAGGACAGTTGTTATGTATTCACATTGTCTGTCAATTGAGAATACATTCTAATTGTATTTCGTACTTTCACTGGCCACGCTTGCTCTTTGTTCATCAATCCATTATTATATGGTTTGAGAGTTTCACCTTACTCGCTACTTGTTCTGAATGAATAATTTTTGGCTAGGCTCATGCCTAGGATTACTCTTTGTGTCCTTGACTTCTTTATTAAGACAATCAAAACAAAAAATAAGTTATCTCATGGAATTACCATCCTTCACTTAGCAATTGATACTAGCGATGTGGAAGACTATAATTATCAGAAAGTAATGGTGCAGTAGCGTTCATCCTAATCCATGCATCTAAATAAAATAGCAATATGTTGAAATGATATCCATAAAAATCCGCTTATCATTGAATAGTGACTCTTTCCTTGTTCATAAGGAGCCGGCAACTCTAATGTATTATGCAAAGGAAAAGTAAATGTGTAAAGTAGCAAAGATACAAGGTGTTTCACGGAGCTCCCCCAAACTTGCAATCAAGTCGACGGGATCCTAATACCTAATTTTCTTCAGGTTCAACACGTGCTTCCTCTTTCTCCTCCTCTTTAGGTTTCTCGTCCTTAGTCCAGTTTTTTTTTTTTTTTTGAGGGTACGCCAAAGACGTACCATAGCTTTATAGAAGGCAGAGAATATTTACAAGAGATTACAACGAAGTTAGTTAGGCTATAACATACAACCTAACACAACCTCCACCCCACGCACACACTAAACAACTACTCGTCAAACCGGGCTACTCCGGAAGCTCCTGCCCTAGTCCAGAGCTGCAACTCTTGCTGGATCAACTCCACCGTACCCCATTCATTCCGTAGATCTTGCCTATCAAAGACCGTTCTGTTCCTTTGCTTCCATAAGTTCCAGCAAATTGAGATCACAATCGAGTCAAAACCCTTCCGATGGACTTTTGGAATCTGCTTCCTCACCACCGACCACCACTCCTCCACCCTCGCCTGAACCGATGGACAAAGTGCCAGATCGATCCCCAATCTGGAAAAACAAAGTGTCCAGACTTGTCGAGCAAATACACACTGCATCAAAATGGGATCGACAATGTCCTCCTCCTGATCAAAAGATAACATGGTGAAATATGATCTTGTAGACCATGTCGAAGCCTCCTGTCCAAGGTCCAAAGCTGATACTACACTGCCAACCACATGAAAATCTTGCACACCAGTGGCGCATCCTTAGTCCAGTTACACGCGACGAACATACACTTAAAGCATGTTGACATAATCATCTCTCTTTTTGTTGATCGATGAAGACTTTCATAAGGAACTTAGTTTAGCAGTTGCATCTAAGAGGTGGTCTATCCTATTGTAGAACTCATCAACCTTCTTTTCAAGGTCTTTGCTCATCGTCCAATAGGCATCTATACCTTCTTGAATATTATGGGCGCAAACTTTAGAAATTCTCTCGAGATCGTTATCGGTGTCAAAACCGGCAGATCTCGGGTAGGGGGTCCTGAACTGTGGGTCTTGGATCGATGGGTAACAGGAGACAAGGGAGACAACGTTTACCCAGGTTCGAGCCCTCTTACTGGAGGTAAAACCCTACCTCCTGCTTTGTTTTGTATTGATGATGGAGTATCGAGTACAGAGTTGATCTACCTCGAGATCGTATGATATGGTCTAAAACCCTAGGAGTAATGAGCTTAACCTGTCCTACGGACTAAGGCCCCTGGTTTATATAGACACCAGGGGTATCTAAGTTTGTACAATGTCGGTTACATCATGAGAAGAATATGCCGAAGTCATCATCGTGTTCTTGGAGTACACGTCACGGTCTTTGGGAGATTTCCATCTTGGTTGCAGCGTCACAGTCTTCGGGCCTTCATTGACAATCACAAAGCGGCCCACTGTCCGGCCCATAGAAATAGGCCGACAACCCGAGGACCCCTTAATTCCGGACTCCCTCAGTAGCCCCCCACTGGCCTCCAATGATGCAGTCTTGATTTAGCATCCGTTCGTCCAAAGTCGTCGGCTTGCGGGGCGAGTTCCCCTCTTCCCCATAGTTCGGCTGAGTCTAATCTGGCCTACGACGTGCTCTCGAACATCGAAACATCGCGGGACCCACAGCTTTTATCTTTCTGTAACTCCTCGATTTCTGTGCACCAGGCGGAAACAGGCAATTCCCGAAATGCCCTTCAAAGATCTGCAGGGTTGAATCATCCATTAAATAGAACCGGTGTGCATTGAGTCATCCACCTCTCTCCCAGTCCACCAAGAAGAATATCAAGAAGCCATGGCGAATGTTCCAGGTTCTTCCTCGCGCCTTCACGACCCTCTCCCGGGTGACTGGGCAAGCTGCTCTGTTTCCCGTCTCCGACTGCGCAACCTAGAGGTGCAGGGATATCTTCCCTCCTCAGATCTAACGCCCTCCCATTCCGGATTGACGTCCGCGAATGGTGAGGCTTTCGCACAGAAATCCCCTACTCCCCGCAAGGAAGAGAGGGTATGCTTCGTTCCCTTCCTCTTACGAGGTCTGGGCTTTCCTATTCATCCTTTTTAAGGGATTTATTAGAATTTTATGGGATCCAACTCCACCACCTCACCCCCGGATCAATTCTCCATATCTCGGGTTTTGTCGCCCTTTGTGAAATGTTCCTGGGCTGCGAAGCCCACTTTGAACTGTGGAGGAAATTTTTCTGTCTTGTCCCCCGTACTCAAGGGGGGTCGATTTTTGAAGTGGGCGGAGCCGAAGTATGGCGTATAGCTGGATCGGGATACCCTATGGGGACCCCAGAAAAAGATCCCGAAGAGTGGACCTCCGAATGGTTTTATATTGAGGACGCCCCCCTATTCGATCCAATTCGGAGGGGTCTCCCTGAATTCTCGATTGGTCCTTTACAGAAGCGGTTCAATTGGCGTTCGAAGAGCTCTCTTAAGAGGACAGTGCCGAAGTAAAATAGCTAGTCGCCAAGGTCAAGTTACTAGCACACTGCCAGCTGACCATTGTTGACGTGATCGCCACAGCCGTCAGACGGTGCGTCCAACCCCTTCAGCAAAGGATGCATCCTTTATGGTGCTATAATGGCTCAAATGACACGACCCGCTATAAGCGGGAAGGTCCCGCCGATCAGGAGGCAATGGTTGTCATACTGGCCAGCCTCTTCAAAGGAGAAAAAGAAGGGTTCCGTCACTTGAATGTCAAGGAAGGATATTCAAACCATAATCCCATCGAATGGGTGAGTCTTGATCCTATTCCCGTACTCTAGACACGTACATTAACGGTTGGCTAATCAAATTTGTTGGGGTTTTGCCGAACAGGAATGGAGGCGCTGGATCGAGACGGTTAACTGTCCTCCCCCTCAGCCTGAGAATTATTCTCGAGATTATGACCCAGGATACCATGATGACCCGGATACCTCGATCATTTTTTAGGACGGAGTCTTTTTCCAGAAGAGCCTAGATGGCTCCAAGGTTGCCCTCATAGCCGATCACCCTGGGATTCTCCCCAGCCGAACCGGAGGTAGGAAGAAAGATCCTTCCCGAAAAGGGCGCTCGTCCTCCATTATTTCGGAGGCACCTCCTTCCGTTCCCAGAGGCCGTCGTAGCATGCGTCGAACACTAGAAAGTGTACCACCAGCAAAATCTACACCAACTGCTGTCAAGCGTGCCGCCGCTGGAGGGATGATACGTCTCAAACGTATCTACTTTTCCAAACACTTTTGCTCTGGTTTTGTCCTCTAATTTGCATGATTTGAATGAAACTAACCCGGACTGACGCTGTTTTCAGCAGAACTACCTTGGTGTTATTTTTGTGCAGAAATAAAAATTCTCGGAATTGGACGAAACTTTTTGTGGATTTTTTCTGGAATATATAAGGAATTTTGGAGCAAAGAACTGCCGGAGGGGGTGGACCAGAAGGACACCACACAACCGGCCGCGCCCCCTAGGGGCACGACCAGATGGCTTGTGGGGCCCTTGTGGCCCCTCTGACCCTAATTCCAACTCTATAAATTCACATCCGCGGAGAAAAAAATAAGAGAGAAGATTTCATCGCGTTTCACGAGATAAACCGCCGCCACCTCCTGTTCTTCCTCCGGAGGGCTGATGTGAAGCCTGTATTGGGCTCCGGAGAGAGGAAATCATCGCCGTTGTCATCACCAACCCTTCTCCATCAACACCGCCATGATGCTCACCATCGGGAGTGAGTAATTCCTTTGTAGGCTTGTTGGGCGGTGGTGGGATTGGATAGAATTGATCATGTAATCGAGTTAAGTTTGATAGGGCTTGATCCCTAGTATCCACTATGTTCTGAGATTGATGTTACTATGACTTTGGTATGCTTAATGCTTGTCACTAGGGCCCGAGTGCCATGATTTCATATCTGAACCTATTATGTTTTCATGAATATAAGAGTGATTTGGATCCTATATTGCAAGTTATATGTACCTATTACGTGTCATGATCCGCATACCCCAAGGTGACAATAATTGGGATTCTTTCCGGTGATTGCCGTAGTTTGAGGAGTTCATGTATTCACCATGTGTTAATGCTTTGTTCTGGTTCTCTATTAAAAGGAGGCCTTAATATCCCTTAGTTTTCAATAGGAACCCGCTGCCACGGGAGGGTAGGACAAAAGATGTCATGCAAGTTCTTATCGCAAGCACGTATGACTATATACGGAATACATGCCTACATTACATTGATGAATTGGAGCTAGTTCTGTGTCGCCCTAGTGTGTAACTGTTATATGATCAATGTCATCTAAATCATTATCCATCACCGATCCACGTGCCTACGCGTTACATATACTAAATCTTGCCAAGTTACTATTGCTATTGTTACTGTCACACTTTCTACAAAATTGCTACTGTCACTATTATTGTTACTTTTGCTACTACTATTTGCCGTGCTACTAAATCTTTGCTGCAGAGAGATATCCTCGGTGCGGTTGAATTGACAACTCTACTGTCAAGGCCAATAAATATTCTTTGGGTCCCCTTGTGTCGAATCAATAAATTAGGGTGAAATACTACCCGTGAAGACTGTTGCAATCCCCTACACTTGTGGGTTATCAAGACCTTTTTCTGGCTCCATTGCCGGGGAGCATAGCTCTATGTATTGTGTTAACTTGAGGATATCCAATTGCTACTATGAAGAATCTGAAAGATACTCGAACTAAGATCGTCCCCTCTCGCACGAGAGGAGGTAAGGAACTGCCATCTAGCTCTGCTTTTGATTCACCTACTGTTTTGAATCAGCTTGTTACACCACCACCCGTTGATCGTCCGGATATGTCACATGAACTTGATGATGCTACTTCTGAAATTAATGATGAAACTATTGCTACACATGTTGAAACTGAACTTGTGCCACTGAATGAATTACTTGATGCTCATATTGCTAAAGCTAGAGAACTTGAGAATGCTAAAATTGAGGAAGACTTTGAATCACCTATTACCCCTCGCTCACCTAATAGATATGAATTGCCTTTTGTACCTGAAGGTTATGTTATGGATGATGAGGTGGCTAGGGACATTCTTGCTTGTGAAAATAGAGATGATGTGAAGAAACTATTATGCAAACTAAAAGAAAAATCTATGATGGAGAAAATGAAACGTGATCCTAAATTTGCTACTTCTCCTATATTTGTTACTGATAGGGATTATGAGTTCTCAGTAGACCCCGAGTTAATTCCTATAATAGAGTCTGATCCTTTCCATGGTTATGAAAATGAAACTATTGTCGAACACCTTATGAAACTGAATGATATTGCTGCTCTGTTTACCAATCAAGAAAAGATTCGCTATTATTATATCCTTAAGCTTTTTTCTTTCTCGCTAAAAGGCTAGGCCAAGGAATGGTTCTTATCACTTACTCCTGGTTGCATACGTAGTCCCCAGGATACACTTCAACACTTTTCTGCAAAATATTTTCCTACTCATAAGAAACAAGCTGCCTTACAGGAAATATTTAACTTTGCTCAAATTGAAGAAGAGAATCTCCCTCA
Organism: Elymus sibiricus; assembly: GCA_039707655.1. Classification (NCBI taxonomy): domain Eukaryota; kingdom Viridiplantae; phylum Streptophyta; class Magnoliopsida; order Poales; family Poaceae; genus Elymus; species Elymus sibiricus. The sequence continues at coordinate 164,528,296 of CM077667.1, forward strand.
AGCTTGGGGGAGGCTTCTCCGGTTACTACGAGCTTTGCCTGATTGTCCACTTGAGAGGAATGAAATACTTGATATTTTTTATAATGGACTAACTGATGCTTCTAGGGATTTCCTAGATAGTTGTGCTGGTTGTGTTTTCAGGGAAAGAACTGTTGGACAAGCTGAAGAATTATTGAACAACATAATGCAAAATGCCGATGATTGGACACTCCCTGAACCACCTTCAGAACCTATTCAAAAGAAGAGAGGTATTCTATTTCTCAGTCCCGAAGATATGCAAGAAGCAAAAAGATCTATGAAAGAAAAAGGTATTAAAACTGAGGATGTCAAGAAATTACCACCTATTGAAGAAATACATGGACTAGATACCCCGACATAGGTAGTAGAGGTAAACTCTCTCCGTTCCTTTAATAAAAGTGATATACGTTATACTAAGACTCCTGAACAATGCTTGGATGAATTTGATAATTACTTTGTTAAGCAAGAACATTTCAACAAATATGTTAAGAATCAATTGCAACGTAATGCTATGATGATAGATCGCTTAAGCGACTTGATGTTTAGAATTGGAAATGATGTGAAAGGTTTAGGCAAACATGCTTCTATGGTTCACACTCAACTAGACCAAGTCGCTAAATCACAAAATGATTTGCTTGCTGAAATGAATAATATAAATGATCATGCTATTAGAGTAGTGACTAGAGGAGGTAGAATGACCCAAGAACATCTTTATCCTGAAGGTCACCCTAAAAGAATTGAACAAGATTCTTAGAAAATTAATGAAGATACACCTAGTTCATCTAAGAAGAAGAAGAAAAAGAAAAATGATAGGAACTTGCATGCCTCTAGTGGACCTGTTATAAAAAAACATGTTGAGAAAAACAATGAAGTTTCTGTTTCTGATGTTGAGACTCAGTCTGGTAGTGAGCATACACCTAGTGATAATGAAAATGATAATAACAATGATGATGCTCATATAGATGATCAACCAGATAATAACAAAGAAAATGATACTGATGTAGAAATTGAACCTGCTGAGGATCTTGATAACCCACCTTCTAAAAATAAACATTATGATAAGAGAGACGTTTTTGCTAGGAAACATGGAATGGAAAGAGAGCCATGGGTTCAAAAACCTATGCCATTCCCGCGTAAAGCCACTAAAAGTAAAGATGAGGAAGATTTTGAGCGCTTTGCTGAAATGATTAGACCTGTCCATTTACGCACTCGCTTGACTGACATATTGAAAATGCCTCCATATGCTAAGTATATGAAAGATATTATCACTAATATAAGAAAGATACCTTCTGGGGACCCCGACTCATAAGTCGTGATCACCGAATGCACGTGTACAGTGATCCCAGAGATCAATGCTCACTGAACACACATAAGCTGAATAACAAGAGTCTTACATCCATACATACCGTCTTACACAAATAAAGACCATCAAGGTCAAGTCTTACATAGATAGGGCCATGAAGGCCAAATAGCAAACATAAACTCGCAGCGGAAATCTCGAAAGATAGCGTAGACCCATGCCATCTGCCTTAACCCAACATGCATTCTGACTGGGAAGCATCCTAGTTCGCATGTTCGTCGCCAACGAATTCATCAACATATTCCTGTTCTTCCATGCCTGGCCAATTAAATAACCAGTGGCAAGCCAATGAGTACTTTGAATGTACTCGCAAGCAACCCATGTTTTGGAACAGGGCATAACAATGCATGATATAGCACTAAATAGGTAAGTTGCGGAAAGCTAATTTTTGAGTGCAATGACATGATCAATTGTATTGTAAAGGCATGCATCATGAGGATTCAAGTATTCGTATGAACAAGTTACAGATATCAATATAACAAGGTCTGAACATCTCATGTTCAATCATCATGTCAAGTCATCCGACTTAGCTCAAGTATCCCATCTTTGTCTCACACACCCACACACACCAAGTTTTTGTAAACAATGGACGTAGCCCAAGAGCGGTCATCCAACTATCCTTGACTATGGACACGGCTATTCAAATAGTTTTACACTCTGCAGAGGTTGCACACTTTACCCACAAGACTCGGGAAACTTCCGTGTCAAGCCACGACTCGCGGTATTCTTCTCATACCCGAGGTAAGTACCCGAACAATGCCTTTCCCTTGACGATACTAACAAAGAGTCCACTCGTTGGCACACAGCCCGCATGATGTACATCACAAGTATCATCCATGAAGGGACCAACGGTGTGACCGGTGTCTGTAAAAACAGCCCATGATCGTCCTTTCCGGCACGACCCCGTATCAAGAGTGACCACGTCACTCCTGACACTAGTAATGCGGGCTCTGTGCTAGTACCCACCAAAGTAATCAACAAAGCCCCATCCCATAAGGGGTATCGTGGTTGTACATGTAAGGTTGGAATAACAGTCGCAACTTACACCAATCCGTTTTCGAAAAACCAACACACTCACTTGCCTCGGTACACCACTTATTTATCAAGTGGTTACCTAGCTCATCATCATCTCCCTCGGGCATTAGTGGCACCCGACGGGGTTTTCGAAAAGTCTTTGAAAACACTTTGTTTCCAACACCATGCATAAGCCCTTCCCACTCTGTGTAGCCACTACTTAGCAACCTATCTATTTCCCACCCACCAACTCTAAGTAGGAGGTAGAGTCATGTCATGCAAGTATCAACGGTAAAAGTATCGGAGGCAACCCATAAAGGTGGTCACCATAGCATCATGATTAACATAACAAAATGAAGTGCTATATGCCATGCAATAAAATGGTTTCTTAAACATGGTCAAAGGGCTGCTTGCCTGGCTCAGTAAAGTCTTCTAGGTCTTCACACGCTTCTCGTCCAACTCCGAGCGCTTCTTCTACTTCGTCAACTATCGTCGGAAACAACCATAATAAGCAACACAACAAGAAGGGAAATATAAGTGCTCTAGAATAGGAAGTTTATTTTCTCGGACACCTCTGGTCTCAAGAAAAATACCTAAAAGAGGATCTACTTGAGTTGCATCAATGGGGATTTTTGGAAAGGCCAATAGGATGGGAATGAAGGAAATGGTGATCTTATAGGAAGTTCACAGAAAATATTTTTATAAAAATGAGTGGAGGCACTCGTCAAGTAGGGCGTGATTTTAAAGATATTCACAAATAGGTCTCACTGGTTTTGGAGTTGGGATGAATATCCTAGGGTTTTTCTAATATGGAATAATGGAAAAAGGGAGCTATTTATTTGGCCTAACAGAAATAATGCATGGGAAAAATGTTAACCATGCCTAGATAAATAGGGCATGATTTTATAGACCCCTAGGAATTTGAATCACGCCAATTGGAGTCAAATTGAAAGCTCTAGAGATTTTGCAAAGTGGCCTCTAGTAGTTCAAATTTGAATTTAAATTTGAACCTTACAGAAAAGTGTGGTGGAAAAATATGAAAGTGGCACCATTAAATAGGTGGTATTTTTAGGAGGATGTAGAAATTTGAATTATTGAATTTGGACATGTATTTATTTTTGTGGAATTTTTCGAATAACACTGATAAAGAAAAAGAGAAACGACACTGTTCCTATGGGCCAAAATGGGCTCAGCAGAGCCGGCCCAAAGGGGAATCAGCCCGCGCCAGGCATCTACGTCGAAGGCGTATTCATGGAATACGCCTCCACTTATGCAGCGAACCGGTACGCGTGCGGCCGTCAGATTTGAATCTAACGGGTGAGCTCCACCCGTCAATGAGAGGCGAGGAGCGAAGAGACCAACAGGTGGGCCCCGCGGTCGTCTTCTTCCTCGGGACAGGGAGGAGATGGGCCTCACCGGCAGTGACTCCGATGGTGGATCGACGCAGGGATGGCATCGTCGTGCTCAGGGTGCCGTCGCAGGTCGGGGTTGGCTAGTTGGTCGCCGGGGACGCCTATGCCGCTGGTGACGATGATGCAGGGCGGCGGTGCTTCGGCCAGGCTCGATCCCGTCGCCCCGTGCTGCAATTGAAGCGGAGAAGAGGGGGAATGGGGCCAGGGTGCTGCGGAGGTTCCAGAGGAGGAAGAAGGAGGTCCGGAGGAGGCCTGTATCGCGTAGTCACCGGCGAGCCGAGACGGCGGAGCTTCAGCTCGATCTTGAGATCAGACGCTTCTAGGAAGGCGGGGGTGGTGCAGGGGCGCGATTAGGAGTGCAAGGGAGCAATATGAGAGCAAGGAAAGCTCGGGGAGGGCTTTATATAGCCGGGACGCGAGATCGTTGTGGACCCGTGCACCGGTGAGGTTCCTGCCGAGGCTAAGGGCCATGGGAGAGGGCAAGAGGGCTCGAGGGTGTTCGTGGGTGTAGTCTATGACCAGAGGGAGGGAGAGAAGGAGCGGAGGGGGTGAGGGGCGTCGCGCGTGTGAGGCAGAGGGTTGGCCGGACTGGCGGCACTCGGGCATGTGCGAAAGAGAGGGAGAGAGGAAGAGAGAGGAGGGGGACAGGGTCTTTGCGTGTCCCGGACGCTGAGGAGAGCCAACAGGCGAGAGGGGGAGGCCCGAGGCTGTCGGGAGGTGGGGATGGGCGCCGGCTACAGTGCGGGTGCGCACTGTAGCGCGCTCCAGAGCGCCCAAATGGCATGCCATGGCATGCCATTGGCGTTTTGGGCGCGGCCACACTTGTCCAGAAGCTTCAGAGAGGTTTAAACAAAGAGGGAGTTACATAGGATGCTCTGTTGGCTGCCTTGGTTGAGAAGGAAAGCTGAGGGGGTGAGTAAAGATGATGCCCAGAGGGTAAAAATGGGGGTTATACCATATCAATAATTGAGCTATGGCCATGTAAAGTTTACTGGAGGTAAATGGGCACTAGTAGGTGATGTGGTAAAAAGTTCAACTCAAGGAGAAGGGAGTAAGGGGTCAAAATGGTGGTTCCTAGATTCTTCCAGAAGGTGTTTGAGGTTGGTTTGAGCTAATTATCTTGATCTCCTTGACATGGTGTTTAACAGGTTTGAGGAATAGGACTAAATGAGTTTTATCACCAAATTTGGGATTAGGTGATGAAAGTTGCCAATGTAATTTTTATAAACCCTAGAAATGGGCAAAAAAGGGTTTGTTTAGGTATAGCTATGCAAATCCATTCTCCTTGATGCACCACTTTCTGTGGTGGCATCAATTAGGTATTAGAACATGCCCAAAAAGTTTGGGACCAAATGAAGAAACTTGATAACGCAAAAATTCCCAATTCTTGAAATCAGCAGAAATGGGTTTGGGGGATTTGGACAAGTGGATCTGTTCTCCTTGATGCACCACTTTGTGTGGATGCATTATTGGAGGGTTAGAACATGTCCACAAAATTTGAGCACAATAGGAGACAGTTGGCAATGTAGAGTTGCTCAAATTTGGATCTGGACAGAGAGGGTTTTGGGGCATTTTGGTGAACCAAAATCATTGGGATTGAGATGAAACTTGTCAAGATGATCACATATGTCATATGTGACAAGCTAGAATTTTCTTGGATTTATTTGAGAATATTTCTTATAGAAATATTTCAAATGCTTGAAATATGCAGAAAGGGTTTTGGAGAATTTTGTCCAATATTTTGAACATGACCATGTTTTGAAACTCTTATATGTGGAAAATATATGTCCACTGAGTTTCCCTAAATTTTCTCAAATATTTTGAAAGCATAAAAATAATTTTCCCCTATAAAAGACCATTTCTGGCCTTAAGAAAAAACCTTTAAATAAAATATGAAAATACTCTTTAAAAATAATATTTGGTGGTTTTGGGAGTTTTTATATACGATAGGATCCAAATAAAGTATTTGGGGAAAAACATCCGCCCTAATTTGAGGACTTGTAGTACAAACCTCAATTCAGGGTTTTTTGAAAACCTAAATTGAATAAATCCTTTTTGACCAAAATAATATTTTATAAAAATAGTTTTATGTCCTATACACATGGCATGATCATTGGGAAAGGTTCTTGGGCCAGGGAGATGAGTTTGGAGTGTAGGAGATATATGATGGTTCATGGCATAATCAAACAAGCAAGCAAATGTCACACAAGTCAAGCATTCATATGCACACACAAAATTTATTTGGCCCTAATTTTTGAGTCATGTTAACTTAGTCATGAGGTAAAACACAGGGTGTGACAGACCTACCCCCCTTACAAGAATCTCGTCCCCGAGATTCCTAAGCTAGGCGTAGAAAGGATGCGAAGATTCAGAGGCGAGGTAGTTTTCACGTTCCATGTTGCTTCTGCCCTGGTGTGGTTGCTCCATTATTCCTTGAAGTGCTTGATGATACAGCTCCGAGTGCATCGCTTGGCTTCGTCTGAGAGGTGAACAGTGTTCTTGCAATATGTTAGGCTTGCCTAAAGGTCAAGGGTTTGGTGAACGAGGTTCGAGCAAGGGTCTGGCTTGCGTGTGTATTCCAAACTCGGAATACGGGGCAAAGTAGTGTGTCTGTGTGCTGTTCCTGGGGTTACTCACATTGGTTAGTGACATCTAGATGTCTCGTGTTAGAATAGAAGGGTCAAGGTTTTGGTGTAGCTTCCCGTTGACAGGAAAATCCTCATCTTCCTTAAAGCAGAGGATCTTCAGTCGTAGGTGGTTTTCATCCTTGAGAGTGTTGAAGCGCATCATCGTAGGCTTCTCGTCGAGATCTTCTGCTTGAGTATGTTTCCCAGGTATGTTCATCATTCATCTTCGGCCTTTTGTTTCGTCGTCTCGGACGCATGTTTCTAGCCGGCCTTCGAGTGTTTGGTCTACCTGTCTCTCCGTAGCCATTTGTGGCAAGGTTTGAGTTGAGTCTCGTCCCTAAGAGTAAGCTTAGAGATTCGACGCGAAAATGGTCCCTACCACCTAGGAAAGCTTTGGAGGGGGTCCTAGATGAGCTGGCTACCCAAAAGTATAGACCAGCCATCCAATCCTCAAGGTCTGAGGCTTGGCATGCGGGGTGAACCAACTCGACACGTGTTTCGCCATGATCCAGTCAGGATCACGTCCTTGATTGGACCAAAAAGGCGCTAGCAACAAAGTCATGACAGTCGTTCCACTCTGTTCCAGGCATCTAAAGAGAGTAGGGACGTCATGTTCATCGTACACCGTCAAAGTGGTGGAGTGAGGGGGGTGCTATCAACTCCTCGGTTCCTTCCCAGTCAAGAACTGATAGGTGACCATATAAAACAAGGGGTTGTTTAATCCTCTTGATGTCCAAAGGCTTCATCGTGCTTGAACGTCGGTGCTTCTTGATATAGTCTAGCTGATGTAGCCGGCTAAGGAGCGGTGGTTGACTTCCCTTTCTTCTTCTTCTTCGGCGTGGCGTCCAACCACATTGGTTCTTCATCTTACTTGGGTAAGGTTGCCTTCTGCTGCAGGGAGGGTGCTTCGAGGAGTCCAACATCCTTAAGGTATAATCTTACACTTTGAGAGGCAAGGCAGTTGGTGTTTCTGGGGCTTATCCCAATAGGACTAAGGTGTTCCTTTCTCTCATTGGGTAGATAAGTATGTCATCCGTGAGGACAACAACATATTTCCCCAAGTATCACACAAGCACATTGCTCATGGATATGTGAGAGGAGCGGGCATTTGCTCCGGATGGTCACTTGTCTAGGGGTTTGTGGTCCATCGTAATCTAGTTCTTCGTGTCCACCTTCCTTATGGAAAGGGTGGGTGGTGGTCAAGGTGGAGTACTGGCTATAGTCTTTCGACTTAGAGCCAAGGACTATGGTCATGATCCGACCATGTTGTGGCTCGGTAAAGCTTAGGGGTTTCAAGGATCTTAGGATGTGAGTGAACGTATATCATCTTATCCTTGAGCACAGTTCTTGGATGCCCATAGTCCTACCTATTACTCCAAACAAAATCATCTTATGTCATCGAGGGTATCATCTCATATAGGCCAGTTCCAATATTACTCATGCTATTCACATCTCCATGGTTTTGAGGGGGAGTACTAAACCAAATCACATATGTATACTACAGCCAACTCACATATATCTCTATGTAAAAAATCCTCGGGAAAGCAATAGGTATTATGGTATACATATGTATACTACAGCCAGTTAATAATGATTTATCTTGTGTGTCAACATGCATTAAAATGGTTATAATATGGTATGGTAGTATGGTATCTCCCTCTGAGAAATTCAAGCAGTTTGACTTGGCCCATGTGCAAACATGTAATTGAATCAAAACCAATATAGCCTTCATGATGTTTAAATTCAGAGTGTTCATATCCTATTCATGCTACATCCAATGTTAATTATTCAAAATGCATGTTCATGACAGTTGTTGCTCTCTAGCTGGTCGCTTCTCAACCTATTGCTAGCTTTCACCTGTACTAAGCGGAAATGCTGCTTGTGCATCCAAATCCTTAAACCAAGTTATTCCACATGAGTCCACCATACCTACCTATATGCGGTATTACCGTGCCGTTCCAAGTAAATTTGCATGTGCCATCTCCAAATATTCAAATAAACATCCATTTTTGTGCACTCGTCTCGCTCATGGAGCGACGGGGCGGTCAATATTTTCCATGGTAAGCAGGTTATTCTCAGGACGATCGTTTATTCGCCGTCATTGCACGAGAGAGGCTGGTAAGAGGGATGCCCGGTCCCACATAATTGAAATAAATTACACCAACTCCTTGGGACAGCTGATTGTTTAGGGGGCAACCGTGGATTCGGCCAGCCATGGAATGTGTTTGGATGGTGGATAGGAGTAAACTTTACTATTCTGTTTGGGAACCACCAATAATGAGTTTAGCATGGAAAATGTTGAAAACCTTTGTCGTAACGTTGACAAGAAAAGTGCAGCGCTCAAAAATCATACTTTCACCCTCGCTTTAAGCTTCGAGCTCTGGCACCTCTGCAAATCAATGCTTACCTCTGCGAAGGGCCTATCTATTTGCTTTTTTGGGTCATCATCCTCTTACTAAAAGCACCAGACCCAAGAGCACTATTGTCATTCTTATGCATTTAGTTTAGTTAATGTTGGATATGAGCATGATTGGATCTTTTCTACCCTGAATTATAATGTTTAGTCGATGCTTGGATCTCAAAGGAGCTCTGCATTTATGTTTTGCGGTCTCAGAAAGGGCTAGCGAAATACCATGTCACCATATTGTATTATGAGTGTTTTGATAAATTGTTGTCATAGGAGATGTTTTATTATTGCTTTCTAGCTGGTTATGTCTTGCCATGAGTTAACATAATATCTATTTATTTTCATGGACGTGTCTACCTATGATTTATGCTGAAAACTTGAGCAGTAGCTAAGCATGTGTATAATAACGAGAACAAAAGAGTTTGTAAAATTTTTCTTTATCACTTTCAGTTTATCAACTCAATTGCTTGAGGACAAGCAATGAGTTAAGCTTGGGGGAGTTGATACGTCTCAAACGTATCTATTTTTCCAAACACTTTTGCTCTGGTTTTGTCCTCTAATTTGCATGATTTGAATGAAACTAACCCGGACTGTTGTTGTTTTCAGCAGAACTACCTTGGTGTTATTTTTGTGCAGAAATAAAAGTTCTTGGACGAAATTTTTGTGGATTTTTTTTGGAATATATAAGGAATTTTAGAGCAAAGAACTTCCAGAGGGAGTGGACCAAAAGGCCACCACGCAACCGGCCGCACCCCCCTAGGGGCGCGGCCAGATGGCTTGTGGGGCCCTCGTGGCCCCTCCAACCCTAATTCCAACTCTATAAATTCACATCCGCGGAGAAAAAAATAAGAGAGATGATTTCATCGCGTTTCACGAGACGGAGCCGCCGCCACCTCCTGTTCTTCCTTCGGAGGGCGGATCTGGAGCCTGTTTTGGGCTCCGGAGAGGGGAAATCGTCGTCGTCGTCATCGCCAACCCTTCTCCATCAACACCGCCATGATGCTCACCACCGGGAGTGAGTAATTTCTTTGTAGGCTTGCTGGGCGGTGGTGGGATTGGATGGAATTGATCATGTAATCGAGTTAAGTTTGATAGGGCTTGATCCCTAGTATCCACTATGTTATGAGATTGATGTTACTATGACTTTGCTATGCTTAATGCTTGTCACTAGGGCCCGAGTGCCATGATTTCAAATCTGAACCTATTATGTTTTCATGAATATAAGAGTGATTTGGATCCTATCTTGCAAGTTATATGTACCTATTACGTCTCATGATCCGCATACCCCAAGGTGACAATAACTGGGATTCTTTCCGGTGATTGCCGTAGTTTGAGGAGTTCATGTATTCACCATGTGTTAATGCTTTGTTCCAGTTCTCTATTAAAAGGAGACCTTAATATCCCTTAGTTTCCAATAGGACCCTGCTGCCACGGGAGGGTAGGACAAAAGATGTCATGCAAGTTCTTATCGCAAGCACGTATGACTATACGGAATACATACCTACATTACATTGATGAATTGGAGCTAGTTCTGTGTCGCCCTAGTGTGTAACTAGTATATGATCAATGTCATCTAAATCATTATCCATCACCGATCCACGTGCCTACGCGTTACATATACTGAAACTTGCCAAGTTACTATTGCTATTGTTACTGTCACACTTTCTACAAAATTGCTACTGTTACTTTTGCTACTACTATTTGCCGTGATACTAAATCTTTGTTGCAGAGAGATATCCTCGGTGCGGTTGAATTGACAACTCAACTGTCAAGGCCAATAAATATTCTTTGGCTTCCCTTGTGTCAAATCAATAAATTAGGGTGAAATACTACCCGTGAAGACTGTTGCGATCCCCTACACTTGTGGGTTATGAAGGGACTACCTCAACTGCTCCTCCATCCAAGAAGTAATTATTTTAACTTTATAGTTTGAGCACTACTTGTTGGGGAACGTCGCATGGGAAAAAAAATCCTATGCACACGCAAGATCTATCCATGGTGATGAGCATCTACGAGAGGGAGAGTGAATCTACATACCCTTGTAGATCGCTAAGCGAAAGCGTTAAGAAACGCGGTTGATGTAGTCGAACGTCTCCGCGATCCAAATCGCAAGTCGTCCCTCGATCCGATCACGAACTAGTGCCGAACGGACGGCACCTCCACGTTCAACACACGTACGGCTTGATGACGCCTTTACCTCCTCGATCCAGCGAGCGATGGTGAAGTAGTAGATGAGTTCCGGCAGCACGACGGCGTGGTGATGGTGGTGAGGAACAATATCGGCAGGGCTTCGCCAAGCACTACGGAGATAATGACGGAGGAACTAGAGGGCTAGGGTTGCCTGCACACGGCTTGGGAAATCCTGATGTGTCCCGTGTGCTAGCCCTGCCCCTCTATTTATATGTTGAGCCCTGGGGTCTAAACTTGGAGAGAAAACCTCTACAAGGTCGGTTTTGCCCGCACAAGGTCGGTTTGGCCCGCAAGGAAAGAGTCCAACTCGGATCCCTGCAGTACCGCGCACAAGCGGTAGTACCGCTTGTGAGCGGTAGTACCGCTTGAGCGGTAGTACCGCTTCACACAAGCGGTAGTACCGCTTACGCGGTAGTACTGCCTTACCAGCGGTAGTACCGCTTAAGGCAGCAGCAAAACTTCCTTTTGCACTTTCCAATACCTCGTGGGTTTTACCCCTTTGGCCCATATAAAGTGTTGCTGCACCCGAACACTTCGGTAAACATCCGGAACCCCTTCCGGTGAATCCCGGAACCCTTCCGGAGATCAAAACACTATTATCACATATATCAATCTTTACCTCCGGACTCTTCCGGAGATCCTCGTCATGTTCGGGATCTTATCCGAGACTCCGAACAACCTCCGGTCACCAACACAATAACTCAACTATACTAATCGTCACCAAACGTTAAGTGTGTAGACCCTGCGGGTTCGAGAACTATGTAGACATGACCGAGACACTTCTACGGTCAATAACCAATAGCGGGACCTGGATGCCCATATTGGTTCCTACATATTCTACGAAGATCTATATCGGTCGAACCTCTATGTCAAGGATTCAGTTAATCCCGTATGCTGTTCCCTTTGTTCTTCGGTATGTTACTTGCCCGAGATTCGATCGTCGGTATCCCTATACCTAGTTCAATCTCGTTACCGGCAAGTCTCTTTACTCGTTCCGTAATACAAGATCCCGTGGCTAACACCTTAGTCACATTGCTTGCAAGGCTCATAGTGATGTTGTATTACCGAGTGGGCCCTGAGATACCTCTCCGTCACACGGAGTAACAAATCCCAGTCTTGATCCATGCCCACTCAACAGACACCCTCGGAGATACCTGTAGAGCATCTTTATAGTCACCCAGTTACGTTGTGACGTTTGATACACACAAGGCACTCCTCCGGTGTCAGTGAGTTGCCTGATCTCATGGTCATAGGAACAGATACTTGACATGCAGAAAACTATAGCAATAAACTGACACGATCATATGCTATGTTTATAGTTTGCGTCTTGTCCATCACATCATTCTCCTAATGATGTGATCCCGTTATCAAATGACATCTCATGTCTATGGCTAGGAAACCTTGACCATCTTTGATCAACGAGCTAGTCTACTAGAGGCATACTAGGGACACAGTGTTGTCTATGTACCCACACATGTATTTGAGTTTCCAATCAATACAATTATAGCATGGATAATAAACGATCATCATGAACAAGGAAATATAATAATAACCATTTTATTATTGCCTCTAGGGCATATTTCCAACAGTCTCCCACTTGCACTAGAGTCAATAATCTAGCTCACATCACTATGTGATTTACATTGTAATGAATCTAACACCCATACAGTTCTGGTGTTGATCATGTTTAGCCCTTGGAAGAGGTTTAGTCATCGGATCAGCAACATTCAGATCCGTGTGCACTTTGCAAATATTTATGTCGTCCTCCTTGATGTAATCGCGGATGGAATTGAAACGTCGCTTTATGTGTCTGGTCCTCTTGTGAAACCTGGGTTCCTTGGCTAGAGCAATGGCACCAGTGTTGTCACAGAACAGAGTCATTGGGTTTAGTGCACTAGGCACTACTCCAAGATCTGTCATGAACTCCTTCATCCAGACACCTTCCTTCGCCGCCTCCGAGGCAGCGATGTACTCCGCTTCGCATGTAGAATCAGCTACTATGCTTTGCTTGGAACTGCACCAGCTAACCGCACCCCCATTGAGAATAAATAGGTATCCGGTTTGCGACTTAGAGTCATCCGGATCAGTGTCAAAGCTTGCATCGACGTAACCCTTTACGACGAGCTCTTGATCACCTCCATAAACGAGAAACATGTCCTTAGTCCTTTTCAGGTACTTCAGGATATTCTTGACCGCCGTCCAGTGTTCCACTCCTGGATCACTTTGAAACCTTCCGGCCATACTTATGGCAAGGCTGACATCGGGTCTTGTGCACAACATTGCATACATGATAGAGCCTATGGCTGAAGCATAGGGGACGACACTCATCTTTTCTCTATCTTCTGCAGTCACTAGGCATTGAGTCTTACTCAACTTCACACCTTGCAAAACAGGCAAGAACCCCTTCTTGGACTGATCCATTTTGAACTTCTTCAAAATCTTATCAAGGTATGTGCTTTGTGAAAGTCCTATTAAACGTCTTGATCTATCTCTATAGATCTTGATGCCTAATATGAAAGCAGCTTCTCCTAGGTCCTTCATTGAAAAACTCTTGTTCAAATATTCCTTCACGCTTTCCAACATTTCTATATTGTTTCCAATCAGCAATATGTCATCCACATATAATATTAGAAACGCTATAGAGCTCCCACTCACTTTCTTGTAAATACAAGCTTCTCCGTAAACTTGTATAAACCCGAACGCTTTGATCACCTCATCAAAGCGAAGATTCCAACTCCGAGATGCTTGCACCAGTCCATAAATGGATCGCTGGAGTTTGCAAACTTTATCAGCATTCTCTGGATCGACAAAACCTTCTGGTTGCATCATATACAACTCTTCCTTAAGGAAACCGTTAAGGAACGTTGTTTTGACATCCATCTGCCAAATTTCATAATCGAAAAAGGCAGCTATTGCTAACATGATTCTGACAGACTTAAGCATCGCTACGGGTGAGAAGGTCTCATCGTAGTCAACTCCTTGAACTTGTGAAAAACCCTTTGCCACAAGTCGAGCTTTATAGACGGTGACATTACCGTCCGCGTCCGTCTTCCTCTTAAAGATCCATTTGTTCTGAATGGCCTTACGCCCTTCAGGTAATACTTCCAAAGCCCATACTTTGTTTTCATACATGGATCCCATCTCGGATTTCATGGCCTCTAACCATTTCTCGGAATCCGGGCCCATCATCGCTTCTCCATAGCTCGTAGGTTCATCGTTGTCCAACAACATGACCTCTAAGACAGGATTGCCGTACCACTCAGGAGCAGTACGCATCCTTGTCGACCTACGAGGTTCGATAGCAACTTGATCCGAAGCTTCATGATCATCATCAGTAACTTCCTCTTCAACTTATGTAGGTTCTACAGAAACATCTTTCTGTGCTGCGCTACTCTCTGGTTGAAGTAAAGGTTCAATAACCTCATCAAGTTCTATCTTCCTCCCACTCAATTCTTTCGAGAGAAACTCTTTCTCAAGAAATGTTCCGTTTTTAGCGACAAACACTTTGCCTTCGGTTCTGAGATAGAAGGTATACCCAACTGTCTCTTTTGGGTATCCTATGAAGACACATTTCTTCGCTTTGGGTTCCAGCTTTTCAGGCTGAAGCTTTTTGACATAAGCATCACATCCCCAAACTTTAAGAAACGACATCTTTGGCTTCTTGCCAAACCATAGTTCATATGGCGTCGTCTCAACGGATTTCGATGGTGCCCTATTTAAAGTGAATGCAGCTGTCTCTAATGCATAACCCCAAAACGATAGTGGCAAATCGGCAAGAGACATCATAGATCGCACCATATCCAATAAGGTTCGATTACGACGTTCGGACACACCATTACGCTGTGGTGTTCCAGGCGGTGTCAATTGTGAAACAATTCCACACTGTCTTAAGTGATTGAAAAACTCATAACTCAGATATTCTCCTCCTCGATCAGATCGTAGGAATTTAATCTTCTTGTTACGATGATTCTCAACTTCACTCTGAAATTGCTTGAACTTTTCGAACGTTTCAGACTTGTGTTTCAGGAAGTAAATATACCCATATCTACTTAAGTCATCAGTGAAGGTGAGAAAGTAACGATTACCACCGCGCGCCTCAATGCTCATCGGACCGCACACATCAGTATGTATGATTTCCAACAAGTCACTTGCCCGTTCCATTGTACCAGAGAACGGCGTCTTAGTCATCTTGCCCATGAGGCATGGCTCACATGTGTCAAGTGATTCAAAATCAAGTGACTCCAAAAGTCCATTAGCATGGAGCTTCTTCATGCGTTTTACGCCAATATGACCTAAACGGCAGTGCCACAAGAAAGTGGTATTATCATTATCAATTCTACATCTTTTGGCATCAATGTTATGAACATGTGTATCATCACTATCGAGATTCAATAAGAATAAACCCCTCACATTGGGTGCATGACCATAAAAGATATTACTCATATAAATAGAACAACCATTATTCTCAGATTTAAATGAGTAACCGTCTCGCAATAAACAAGATCCAGATATAATGTTCATGCTTAACGCAGGCACTAAATAACAATTATTCAGGTTCATCACTAATCCCGATGGTAATCGAAGAGCGAGCGTGCCGACGGCGATCACATCAACCTTGGAACAATTTCCCACGCGCATCATCACTTCGTCCTTTGCCAGCCTCCGTCTATTCCGCAGTTCCTGTTTCGAGTTGCAAATGTGAGCAACCGCACCGGTATCAAATACCCAGGCACTACAACGAGAGTTGGTAAGGTACACATCAATAACATGTATATCATATATACCTTGTTTGTTGTTGGCCGCCTTCTTGTCAGCCAAATACTTGGGGCAGTTCCGCTTCCAGTGACCAGTTCCCTTGCAATGAAAGCACTCAGTTTCAGGCTTGGGTCCAGCCTTGGGTTTCTTCACGGGAGGAGCAACTGCTTTGCCACTCTTCTTGGAGTTACCCTTCTTACCCTTGCCATTCTTCTTGAAACTAGTGGTTTTATTGACCATCAACACTTGATGCTCCTTCTGAATCTCAGACTCAGCGACTTTCAACATCGCAAACAGCTCGGCGACTGACTTGTTCATCCCGTGCATGTTATAGTTCAACACGAAGCTCTTGTAGCTAGGTGGCAATGATTGAAGAACTCTGTCAGTGATAGCCTCTGGCGGAAGGGGCATCCCCAATTAAGCCAGACGGGTGGAGTACCCAGACATTCTGAGTATGTGATCACTGACAGACCCGTTCTCCTCCATCTTGCAAGCATAGAACTTATCGGAGGTCTCATACCTCTCGATCCGGGCATTCTTCTGAAAGATAAACTTCAACTCCTGGAACATCTCATATGCTCCATGACGTTCAAAACGTCTTTGAAGTCCCGGTTCTAAGCCATACAACATTGCACATTGAACTATTGAGTAATCATCAGAACGAGCCTGCCAGGCGTTCACAACGTCTAGAGACTCAACTGGAGCGGGTGGATCACCAAGCGGTGCATCAAGGACATAAGCCTTCTGGGAAGCCGTAAGGATAATCCTTAGATTACGGGCCCAGTCCACAAAGTTACTTCCATCATCTTTCAACTTAGCTTTCTCTAGGAACGCATTAAAATTCAGGGGTGCTACTGCGCGAGCCATGATCTACAACATAAATATAGCAAAGACAACTTAGACTATTGTTCTAGATAATGAGTTTAGTTAATCATATTACTTAAAAAACTCCCACTCAAATTGACATCCCTCCGGTCATTCGAGTGTAACATGATCCAAATCCACCAACTCAAGTCCGATCATCACGTGAGTTGAGGTGGTTTCAATGGTGAACATCTTCATGTTGATCATATCTACTATATGACTCATGTTCGACCTTTCGGTCTCTTGTGTTCCGAGGCCATGTCTGTACATGCTAGGCTCGTCAAGTTTAACCCGAGTGTTCCGCGTGTGCAACATGGCTTGCACCCGTTGTATGTGAACGTGGAGTCTATCACACCCGATCATCACGGCGTGTCTCGAAACGACGAACTTTCGCAACGGTGCACACTCGGGGAGAACACAATTTATCTTGAAATTTAAGTGAGGGATCACCTTATAATGCTACCGTCGTCCTAAGCAAAATAAGATGCATAAAAGGATTAACATCACATGCAAATCATAAGTGACATGATATGGCCATGAACTTGTGCTTTTGATCTCCATCTCCAAAGCACCGGCATGATCTCCATCGTCACCGGCATGACACCATGATCTCCATCATCTTGATCTCCATCAACGTGTCGCCATAAGGTTGTCGCGCCGACTGTTGCTTCCACGACTATTGCTAACGTTTAGCGATAAAGTAAAGCATTACATAGCGCTTAATGATTGACACGCAGGTCATACAATAATTAAAGACAACTCTATGGCTCCTGCCAGTTGCCGTACTCATCGACATGCAAGTCGTGATATTCTATACATCACATGATCATCTCATACATCACATATATCTCATCATGTAATTGGCCATATCATATCACATCATACCCTGCAAAAACAAGTTAGACGTCCTCTAATTGTTGTTGCAAATTTTACGTGGCTGCTACGGGTTTGCAAGAACCGTTCTTACCTACGCAAAACCACAACGTGGTGTAGTGATTGCTTTTTGATCTTCTAAAAGAACCCTCTTCATTGAAATCGATTCAACTAAAGTGAGAGAGACAGACACCCGCTAGCCATCTTTATGCAACGAAGTTACATGTCAGTTGAAGGAACCTGTCTCGCGTAAGTGTACGCGTAATGTCGGTCCGGGCCGCTTCATCTCACAGTACCGCCGAATCAAATATCAACTAGTAACGGCAAGCAATATGTATACACCCATGCCCACAACTCGTTTGTGTTCTACTCGAGATCTCATCTACGCATAGACCTGGCTCATGATGCCACTGTTGGGGAACGTTGCATGGGAAACAAAAAATTTCCTACGCACACACAAGATCTATCCATGGTGATGAGCATCTACGAGAGGGAGAGTGAATCTACATACCCTTGTAGATCGCTAAGCGGAAGCGTTTAAGAAACGCGATTGATGTAGTCGAACGTCTCCGCGATCCAAATCGCAAGTCGTCCCTCGATCCGATCACGAACTAGCGCCGAACGGACGGCACCTCCGCGTTCAACACACGTACGGCTTGATGACGCCTTCACCTCCTCGATCCAGCGAGCGATGGTGAAGTAGTGGTTGAGTTCCAGCAGCACGACGGCGTGGTGATGGTGGTGAGGAACAATCTCTGCAGGGCTTCGCCAAGCGCTATGGAGATTATGACGGAGGAACTAGAGGGTTAGGGTTGCCGCACACGGCTTGGGGAAATCTTGATCTGTCACGTGTGCTAGCCCTGCCCCTCTATTTATATGTTGAGCCTTGGGGTCTAAACTTGGAGTAAAAGCCTCCTCCAGGTCGGTTTTGCCCGCACAAGGTCGGTTTGGCCCGCAGGGAAAGAGTCCAACTCGGATCCCTGCCGAACCGTGCACAGCCGCGCACAAGCGGTAGTACCGCTCACAAGCGGTAGTACCGCTTCACACAAGCGGTAGTACCGCTCGGGCGGTAGTACCGCTTCACCAAGCGGTAGTACCGCTTACGCGGCAGCAAAACTACTTTTTGCACTTTCCAATACCTCGTGGGCTTTATCCCTTTGGCCCATATAAAGTGTTGCTGCACCCGAACACTTCGGTAAACATCCGGAACCCCTTCCGGTGAATTCCGGAACCCTTCCGGAGATCAAAACACTATTATCACATATATCAATCTTTACCTCCGGACTCTTCCGGAGATCCTCGTCATGTCCGGGATCTTATCCGGGACTCCGAACAATCTTTCGGTCACCAACAAAATAACTCAACTATACTAATCGTCACCAAACGTTAAGTGTGTAGACCCTGCGGGTTCGAGAACTATGTAGACATGACCGAGACACTTCTACGATCAATAACCAATAGCGGGACCTGGATGCCCATATTGGCTCCTACATATTCTACGAAGATCTTTATCGGTCGAACCTCTATGTCAAGGATTCAGTTAATCCCGTATGCTGTTCCCTTTGTTCTTCGGTATGTTACTTGCCCGAGATTCGATCGTCGGTATCACTATACCTAGTTCAATCTCGTTACTGGCAAGTCTCTTTACTCGTTCCGTAATACAAGATCCTGTGGCTAACCCTTTAGTCACTTTGCTTGCAAGGCTCAATGTGATGTTGTATTACCGAGTGGGCCCTGAGATACCTCTCCGTCACACGGAGTAACAAATCCCAGTCTTGATCCATGCCAACCCAACAGACACCCTCGGAGATACCTGTAGAGCACCTTTATAGTCACCTAGTTACGTTGCGACGCTTGATACACACAAGGTACTCCTCCGATGTCAGGGAGTTGCATGATCTCATGGTCATAGGAACAGATACTTGACATGCAGAAAACAATAGCAATAAACTGACACGATCAAATGCTACGTTCTTAGTTTTGGGTCTTGTCCATCACATCATTCTCCTAATGATGTGATCCCGTTATCAAATGACATCTCATGTCAATGGCTAGGAAACCTTAACCATCTTTGATCAACGAGCTAGTCAACTAGAGGCTTACTAGGGACACAGTGTTGTTTATGTACCCACACATGTATTTGAGTTTCCAATCAATACAATTATAGCATGGATAATAAACGATTATCATGAACAAGGAAATATCATAATAACCAATTTATTATTGCCTCTAGGGCATATTTCCAACAGTCTCCCACTTGCACTAGAGTCAATAATCTAGTTCACATCACTATGTGATTTACATTGTAATGAATCGAACACCCATGCAGTTCTGGTGTTGTTCATGTTTAGCCCTTGGAAGAGGTTTAGTCATCGGATCTGCAACATTTAGATCCGTGTGTACTTTGCAAATATTTATGTCGTCCTCCTTGATGTAATCGCGGATGGAATTGAAACGTCGCTTTATGTGTCTGGTCCTCTTGTGAAATCTTGGTTCCTTGGCTAGAGCAATGGCACCAGTGTTATCACAAAACAGAGTCATTGGGTTAAGCGCACTAGGCACTACTCCAAGATCTGTCATGAACTCCTTCATCCAGACACCTTCCTTCGCCGCCTCCGAGGCAGCGATGTACTCCGCTTCGCATGTAGAATCAGCTACCACGCTTTGCTTGGAACTGCACCAGCTAACCGCACCCCCATTAAGAATAAATACGTATCCGGTTTGAGACTTAGAGTCATCCGGATCAGTGTCAAAGCTTGCATCGACGTAACCCTTTACGACGAGCTCTTGATCACCTCCATAAACGAGAAACATGTCCTTAGTCCTTTTCAGGTACTTCAGGATATTCTTGACCGCCGTCCAGTGTTCCATTCCTGGATCACTTTGAAACCTTCCGACCATACTCATGGCAAGGCTGACATCGGGTCTTGTGCACAGCATTGCATACATGATAGAGCCTATGGCCGAAGCATAGGGGATGACACTCATCTTTTCTCTATCTTCTGCAGTCACTGGGCATTGAGTCTTACTCAACTTTACACCTTGCAAAACAGGCAAGAACCCCTTCTTGGACTGATCCATTTTGAACTTCTTCAAAACTTTGTCAAGGTATGTGCTTTGTGAAAGTCCTATCAAACGTCTCGATCTATCTCTATAGATCTTGATGCCTAATATGAAAGCAGCTTCTCCTAGGTCCTTCATTGAAAAACTCTTGTTCAAATATTCCTTTATGCTTTCCAGCATTTCTATATTGTTTCCAATCAGTAATATGTCATCCACATATAATATTAGAAACGCTATAGAGCTCCCACTCACTTTCTTGTAAATATAAGCTTCTCCGTAAACTTGTATAAACTCGAACGCTTTGATCACCTCATCAAAACGAAGATTCCAACTCCGAGATGCTTGCACCAGTCCATAAATGGATCGCTGGAGTTTGCAAACTTTGTCAGCATTCTCTGGATCGACAAAACCTTCTGGTTGCATCATATACAACTCTTCCTTAAGGTAACCGTTAAGGAACGCTTTTTTGACATCCATCTGCCAAATTTCATAATCGAAAAAGGCAGCTATTGCTAACATGATTCTGACGGACTTAAGCATCGCTACGGGTGAGAAGGTCTCATCGTAGTCAACTCCTTGAACTTGTGAAAAACCCTTTGCCACAAGTCGAGCTTTATAGACGGTGACATTACCGTCTGCGTCCGTCTTCCTCTTAAAGATCCATTTGTTCTGAATGGCCTTACGCCCTTCAGGTAATACTTCCAAAGTCCATACTTTGTTTTCATACATGGATCCCATCTCGGATTTCATGGCCTCTAACCACTTCTCGGAATCCGGGCCCATCATCGCTTCTCCATAGCTCGTAGGTTCATCGTTGTCTAACAACATGACCTCTAAGACAGGGTTGCCGTACCACTCAGGAGCAGTACGCGTCCTTGTCGACCTACGAGGTTCGATAGTAACTTGATCCAAAGCTTCATGATCATCATCATTAACTTCCTCTTCAGCTAATGTAGGCTCCACAGAAACAACTTTCTGCACTGCGCTACTCTCAGGTTGAAGTAAAGGTTCAACAACCTCATCAAGTTCTATCTTCCTCCCACTCAATTCTTTCGAGAGAAACTCTTTCTCAAGAAATGTTCCGTTTTTAGCGACAAACACTTCCGGAGATCCTCGTCATGTCCGGGATCTTATCCGGGACTCCGAACAATCTTTCGGTCACCAACAAAATAACTCAACTATACTAATCGTCACCAAACGTTAAGTGTGTAGACCCTGCGGGTTCGAGAACTATGTAGACATGACCGAGACACTTCTACGATCAATAACCAATAGCGGGACCTGGATGCCCATATTGGCTCCTACATATTCTACGAAGATCTTTATCGGTCGAACCTCTATGTCAAGGATTCAGTTAATCCCGTATGCTGTTCCCTTTGTTCTTCGGTATGTTACTTGCCCGAGATTCGATCGTCGGTATCTCTATACCTAGTTCAATCTCGTTACCGGCAAGTCTCTTTACTCATTCCGTAATACAAGATCCTGTGGCTAACCCTTTAGTCACTTTGCTTGCAAGGCTCAATGTGATGTTGTATTACCGAGTGGGCCCTGAGATACCTCTCCGTCACACGGAGTAACAAATCCCAGTCTTGATCCATGCCAACCCAACAGACACCCTCGGAGATACCTGTAGAGCACCTTTATAGTCACCCAGTTACGTTGCGACGCTTGATACACACAAGGTACTCCTCCGATGTCAGGGAGTTGCATGATCTCATGGTCATAGGAACAGATACTTGACATGCAGAAAACAATAGCAATAAACTGACACGATCAAATGCTACGTTCTTAGTTTTGGGTCTTGTCCATCACATCATTCTCCTAATGATGTGATCCCGTTATCAAATGACATCTCATGTCAATGGCTAGGAAACCTTAACCATCTTTGATCAACGAGCTAGTCAACTAGAGGCTTACTAGGGACACAGTGTTGTTTATGTACCCACACATGTATTTGAGTTTCCAATCAATACAATTATAGCATGGATAATAAACGATTATCATGAACAAGGAAATATAATAATAACCAATTTATTATTGCCTCTAGGGCATATTTCCAACACCGAGGCCATGTCTGTACATGCTAGGCTCGTCAAGTTTAACCCAAGTGTTCCGCACGTGCAACACAGGCTTGCACCCGTTGTATGCGAACGTAGAGTCTATCACACCCGATCATCACGTGGTGTCTCGAAACGACGAACTTTCGCAATGGTGCACACTCGGGGAGAACACAATTTTATCTTGAAATTTAAGTGAGGGATCACCTTATAATGCTACCGTCGTCCTAAGCAAAATAAGATGCATAAAAGGATTAACATCACATGCAAATCATAAGTGACATGATATGGCCATGAACTTGTGCTTTTGATCTCCATCTCCAAAGCACCGGCATGATCTCCATCGTCACCGGCATGACACCATGATCTCCATCATCTTGATCTCCATCAACGTGTCGCGATGAGGTTGTCGCGCCGACTGTTGCTTCCACGACTATTGCTAACTCATAGCGATAAAGTAAAGCAAAACGGCGAAAATAATTAAAGACAACCCTATGGCTCCTGCCAGTTGCCGTACTCATCGACATGCAAGTCGTGATATTCTATACAACACATGATCATCTCATACATCACATATATCTCATCATGTAATTGGCCATATCACATCACAACATACCCTGCAAAAACAAGTTAGACGTCCTCTAATTGTTGTTGCAAGTTTTACGTGGATGCTACGGGTATCTAGCAAGAACGATTCTTACCTACGCAAAACCACAACGTGGTGTAGTGATTGCTTTTTGATCTTCTAAAAGAACCCTCTTCATTGAACCGATTCAACTAAAGTGAGAGAGACAGACACCCGCCAGTCACCTTTATGCAACAAGTGCACGCAGCGGTGAAACCAGTCTCGCATAAGCGTACGCGTAATGTCGGTCCAGGCCGCTTCATCTCACAATACCGCCGAATCAAGTATCAACTAGTAACGGCAAGCAATATGTATACACCCACGCCCACAACTCCTTTGTGTTCTACTCGAGATCTCATCTACGCATAGACCTAGCTCAGATGCTACTGTTGGGGAACGTCGCATGGGAAACAAAAAATTTCCTACGCACACGCAAGATCTATCCATGGTGATGAGCATCTACGAGAGGGAGAGTGAATCTACATACCCTTGTAGATCGCTAAGCGGAAGCGTTAAGAAACGCGGTTGATGTAGTCGAACGTCTCCGCGATCCAAATCGCAAGTCGTCCCTCGATCCGATCACGAACTAGTGCCGAACGGACGGCACCTCCGCGTTCAACACACGTACGGCTTGATGACGCCTTCACCTCCTCGATCCAGCGAGCGATCGTGAAGTAGTAGATGAGTTCCGGCAGCACGACGGCGTGGTGATGGTGGTGAGGAACAATCTTGGCAGGGCTTCGCCAAGCACTACGGAGATAATGACGGAGGAACTAGAGGGCTAGGGTTGCCGGCACACGGCTTGGGAAATCCTGATGTGTCCCGTGTGCTAGCCCTGCCCCTCTATTTATATGTTGAGCCCTGGGGTCTAAACTTGGAGAGAAAACCTCTACAAGGTCGGTTTTGCCCGCAAAAGGTCGGTTTGGCCCGCAAGGAAAGAGTCCAACTCGGATCCTTGCAGTACCGCGCACAAGCGGTAGTACCGCTCGTGAGCGGTAGTACCGCTTGAGCGGTAGTACCGCTTCACACAAGCGGTAGTACCGCTTACGCGGTAGTACTGCCTTACCAGCGGTAGTACCGCTTAAGGCAGCAGCAAAACTTCCTTTTGCACTTTCCAATACCTCGTGGGTTTTACCCCTTTGGCCCATATAAAGTGTTGCTGCACCCGAACACTTCGGTAAACATCCGGAACCCCTTCCGGTGAATCCCGGAACCCTTCCGGAGATCAAAACACTATTATCACATATATCAATCTTTACCTCCGGACTCTTTCGGAGATCCTCGTCATGTCCGGGATCTTATCCGAGACTCCGAACAACCTTCGGTCACCAACACAATAACTCAACTATACTAATCGTCACCAAACGTTAAGTGTGTAGACCCTGCGGGTTCGAGAACTATGTAGACATGACCGAGACACTTCTACGGTCAATAACCAATACCGGGACCTGGATGCCCATATTGGTTCCTACATATTCTACGAAGATCTATATCGGTCGAACCTCTATGTCAAGGATTCAGTTAATCCCGTATGCTGTTCCCTTTGTTCTTCGGTATGTTACTTGCCCGAGATTCGATCGTCGGTATCCCTATACCTAGTTCAATCTCGTTACCGGCAAGTCTCTTTACCCGTTCCGTAATACAAGATCCCGTGGCTAACACCTTAGTCACATTGCTTGCAAGGCTCATAGTGATGTTGTATTACCGAGTGGGCCCTGAGATACCTCTCCGTCACACGGAGTAACAAATCCCAGTCTTGATCCATGCCCACTCAACAGACACCCTCGGAGATACCTGTAGAGCATCTTTATAGTCACCCAGTTACGTTGTGACGTTTGATACACACAAGGCACTCCTCCGGCGTCAGTGAGTTGCATGATCTCATGGTCATAGGAACAGATACTTGACATGCAGAAAACTATAGCAATAAACTGACACGATCATATGCTATGTTTATAGTTTGGGTCTTGTCCATCACATCATTCTCCTAATGATGTGATCCCGTTATCAAATGACATCTCATGTCTATGGCTAGGAAACCTTGACCATCTTTGATCAACGAGTTAGTCTATTAGAGGCATACTAGGGACACAGTGTTGTCTATGTACCCACACATGTATTTGAGTTTCCAATCAATACAATTATAGCATGGATAATAAACGATCATCATGAACAAGGTAATATAATAATAACCATTTTATTATTGCCTCTAGGGCATATTTCCAACACTACTCATGGCTGCTTGGAAGTTTTCATGATCCAGGCCGACCTTTGTAGGAACCGAAAACACCCTTCCATGTCCGAGGACGCCGAGAGGGTTCAAGGCGGTGGTTCCAACCAAAGGCCCCCAACAACCTCCGGATGCAACGAGGGGGTCGCTACCAAGGACCAGCATCCGGAAGATTCTAAGGAAGTCTCCGTTACAAATTCGGAAGTTGAAAGCGCAATGAATCATCAGCGTCGAAAGGAGTCTCTACGCCACCCTGAATTTTCCGAACATGAGATCAATGCTCTTGACTCAGTGGATATGCACCTCGGCGCCGCCCGATTAGGACTTGAAGGGTAAGTGTTTGATTTTAACGACCAAACACGAATCCTAATCCAGCAGCCCCCGAGCCTTAGTTTGGCCGGGACGACCGTGTTAAGGGTCTTATAAGAACATCTTGTGACATTTCGTAGTCTTCGAAAGAGCAAAATGATAAATTGTCTGAAGAACTTGAGACGAGCCGGACTCAGCTAAAGGCTGCAAAGACCGAGCTAGAGGGAGTGAAAAAAATCACTAGGGAAGCGCACGGTGAGCAACAACTTCAATTAATAAATAATTGCTCGAGGCATTGATATCTAATAAGTGTTCACTTTATAGCGGTCGAATCTATAAATCAGCTTCAGAAAGACCTGGATGTGGCAAGAGAGTCACAATGATATGCCGAGTCGTAGCTCCAGGCCGGCCATCGAATACTGACCTGTAATCTTGAGGAGAAGAACAACCTCCAGACGGAGAATCAACGACATACCAGTGAGATTGAGGATTTAAAAACCCAGCTGGCCTATGCCCGTGAAGAAAATCAGAGATTGAAAGGTGGCATATATCAAGTGAATCAATAAAATACCTCAATGTCACCACGGGTATTCACATGTAAGACATACATCAAGTGATCTCAAATCCAACATTCAATTCGACATAACAAATTCTCAAAGGGAAAGATTCAATTCATCACAACAAGATAGCAAGGGACTAACACCATATGATCCAACTATATTAACAAAGCCTGTGATACATCAAGATCGTGCCATCTCAAGAACACGAGAGAGAGATTAAACACATAGCTACTGGTACATACCCTCAGCCCCGAGGGTGAACTGCTCCCTCCTCGTCATGGCTTCCGCCGGGATGATAAAGATGGCCACCGATGATGATTTCCCCTCTCTGACAGGGTACTGGAAAGGCTCCAGATGGGTTTTTCTTCGATACAGAGAGTTGCAGTGGCGGGGCGGAAGTTCCAAGTTAACTTTCGGAGGTTTCTGTATATATAAGATTTTTTAGCGCTGAAATCACGTCAGCTAGAGCCACGTGTGCCATACAAGCTAACAGGGCGCGCCCAGGGGGGGTGGGTGTGCCCTATTGCCTTGTGGCCCACAGGTGCCTCCCCTCCGGTGGTTCTTCGCTCCAGTATTTCTCATTTTCTCTAGAAAAAATCATAAAAAAGTTTCGGGCGATTCCGAGAACTTTTATTTTCTGCACAAAAAACAACACCACGGTAATTCTTCTGAAAACAGCTGTCCGGGTTAGTTCTAAATAAATCATATAAAGTGTATCAAAACCATATTTTTTTGTAAACATAGGTAAATATGGCATGACTACTTCATAAATTATCGATATGTTGGAGATGTGATAACCCACAAGTATAGGGGATCACGAGAGTCTTCACGAGTAGTATTTCACCCTAATTTATTGATTCGACACAAGGGGAGCCAAAGAATATTTATTGGCCTTCACAGTTGAGTTGTCAATTCAATCACGCCCGGGATATCTCTCTGCAGCAAAGTTTTAGTAGCACGGCAAATAGTAGTAGCAAAAGTAACAGTAATAGTGACATCAGCAATTTCGTAGCAGTTGTGACAGTAGCAGTAGCAATAGTAACTTAGCAAGATTCAGTATATGTAAAGCGTAGGCACGTGGATCGGTGATCGATAATGATTTAGATGCCATCAATCATGTAACAGTTACACACTAGGGCGACACAGAACTAGCTCCAATTCATCAATATAATGTAGGCATGTATTCCGTATATAGTCATACGTGCTTGCGATAAGAACTTGCATGACATCTTTTATCCTACCCTCCCGTGATAGCGGGGTCCTATTGGGAACTAAGGGATATTAAGGCCTCCTTTTAATAGAGAACTGGAACAGATCATTAACACATGGTGAATACATGAACTCCTCAAACTACGACAATCACCGGAAAGAATTCCAATTATTGTCACCTTGGGGTATGCGGATCAAGACACGTAATAGGTGCATACAACTTGCAAGATAGGATCCAAATCAATCTTATATTCAGAGGTAATATAATATGTTCAGATCTGAAATCATGGCACTCGGGCCCTAGTGACAAGCATTAAGCATAGCAAAGTCATAGCAACATCAATCTCAGAACATAGTGGATACTAGGGATCAAGCCCTATCAAACTTAACTCGATTACATGATCAATCTCATCCAATCCCACCACCGTCCAACAAGCCTACACAGGAATTACTCACTCCCGGTGGTGAGCATCATGGCGGTGTTGATGGAGAAGGGTTGGTCATGACGACGGCGATGATTTCCCCTCTTCGGAGCCCCAAACGGACTCCAGATCAGCCCTCCCGAGGAAGAACAGGAGGTGGCGGCGGCTCCGTCTCGTGAAACACGATGAAACCTTCTCACTGATTTTTTTCTCCGAAGATGTGATTTTATAGGACTGGAATCAGGCTCGGAGGAGCCTCGTGGGCCCCACAAGCCATCAGGGCGCGGCCTAGGGCGGTGCGCCTTGTTGGCTTGTGGCCCATAGGTGGCCTCCATCCGGCAGGTCTTCGCTCCATAATTCATTATAAATCCCAGAAAAAATCCATAAAAAGTTTCGTCCAATTCCGGGAACTTTTATTTCTGCACAAAAATAACACCAAAGTAATTTTGCTGAAAACAACGTCAGTCCGAATTAGTTCCATTCAAATCATGCAAATTAGAGGTCAAAACCAGAGCAAAAGTGTTTGGAAAAGTAGATACGTTGGAGACTATAAATAATCATGCAAATTTGAGACTGTGTCGGTATTTCCCCAAAGAGGAAGGGATGATGCAGCACAGATACGGTAAGTATTTCCCTCAGTTATGAAACCAAGGTTATCGAACCAGGAGGAGAACCAAGCAACACTATGTAAATGGTACCTGCACACAAAACAAATACTTGCAACCCGACGCGTAAGAGAGGTTGTCAATCTCTCCACGGTAAAAAGATAGATTGGTTTGTATTAGATTGGATAAATAGATCGCACAAGAACACAAAATAAAAGATGGAAATAAAAAGTGTAGCAAGGTATTTTTGGGTTTTTGGGATAATAGATCTGAAAACAAATGCGGAAAAAGATAGATTGGAAAGCAGTAGATTAAAAGAATAGACCCGGGGGCGTAGATTTCACTAGTGGCTTCTCTCAAGAAAATAGCACACGGTGGGTAAACAAATTACTGTTGGGCAATTGATAGAAGATCAAATAATCATGATGATATCCAAGTTAATGATCAATATATAGGCATCACGTCCAAGATTAGTAGTCCGAAACAATTCTGCATCTACTACTATTACTCCACACATCGACCGCTATCCAGCATGCATCTAGTGTATTAAGTTCATGGAGAAACGGAGTAATGCAATAAGAATAATGACATGATGTAGACAAGATCTATACATGTAGGAATAGACCCCATCTTGTTATCCTTAATAGCAACGATACATGTGTGCCTCGCTGCCCCTTCTGTCACTGGGAGAGGACACCGCAAGATCGAACCCATCACAAAGCACCTCTTCCCATGGCAAGAAAAATCTATCTAGTTGGCCTAACTAAACCAAAGATTCGAAGAAGAAATACGAGGCTATAAATAATCATGCATATAAGAGATCAAAGAAGACTCAAATAATATTCATGGATAGAAACTGCTCATGAACTCAAACTTCATCGGATCCCAACAAACACACCGCAAAAAGTCATTACATCAAATAGATCTCCAAGAGACCATTGTATTGAGAATCAAAAGAGAGAGAGGAAGCCATCTAGCTCCTGCCTATGGGTCCGTAGGTCTTTGGTGGACTACTCACGCATCATCGGAGAGGCATCAATGAGGATGATGAACCCCTCCGTGATGGTGTTAGATTGGATCTCGTGGTTCTGGAACTTGCGGCGACTGGAATTATGTTTCGTCAGCTTCTCTAGGGTTTATGGAATTTCTGAGGATTTATAGAGATGGGAGGCAGTGGAAAAGACCACCGTGGGCCCCACAATAAATTAGGGCGCACCGGGGGGCTCTAGAGCGCCCTGGTGTATCGTGGGCCCCACGGGCCTCCCCCCCAGGTGCTTCCTTTGCTCCCAAGTTGTCTTCTGGTCCAAAAAAATCTCCAAAAAGTTTCGTGGCAATTGGACTCCGTTTGGTACTGATATTCTGAGAAGTAAAAAAACAAGCAAAAACAGTAACTCGCACTGGGCACTATGTCAATAGGTTAGTCCCAAAAAATGATATAAAGTTGCTATAAAATGGTTATAAAACATCCAAGAATGATAATATAACAACATGGAACAATCAAAAATTATAGATACATTGGAGAAGTATCATATCACACATCGTCGCCACCCGCACCAACTCCGCGTGGGGGATTTCGTCGCCGCCGGTGAGCCCCCGCCGCTCTCTTTGCCCCTACCCGAACCGCGTCGACCCCCTCTACCTCTATCACCCTCTCTCTTGTCCAGGGAAGCCCCGGAACGAGCGAACGGATGACGCCTGAGATCAACCGAGCATCGCCACTGCTCAGTCCACTCACTGGTGACGCTAGAAGGCACACGTGATGACGTCGTGGACACCATCTTCATCGTCGCCTCGCGCAGATACCCGTAGACTCTTCCCCGTGCTACGAAGACCACCGGAGACAACGACCACTTCAATCCCGAGCGTCATCGCCGCCGTTCTTCTCCATCTCCAGTGAGTCTCCGACGACCAAACCCCGGGGTGAGCCTCTGCCATCTGATCTAGATCCGGTGATCGAGATTATATCGTTTTATTTCACAAAAGGGTACACACTCACGACCGTTAGATCCAAATCCGGCGATGTATGTCAGTCCACTTAAGCGAATCAGTACGGGCCAACCAGAAGACGTCATGTCATCACCTTATCCACAACATTATCCTCGGATAATTCGGGTTAATTCGAATAAATGGAAATTTTGCAGAAACCCCCTGGAACTTAGAAACATCACAACTTTTTACATGTAAGACCAAATTGAGTGATTATTTTTGCAAAATGATACTTATGAAATATGCTATCACCCTAAAAAGTGAAATTTGGAAGTCGGGTAGAAAATTCAAATTCAAACAGAATGAATTTGAATTTGTACATGTCATAACTTGCAATATATAAATCCAAATTAATTAATTAATTTTGAAAATTGAATCTGGTGAGATGTAGTTTCATCTTAGGTACTGTAACATAATTTTTGAATAATTTAAAATTATGTTTTGAATATAGTTTAAACAGGAGGTCAAATCAGATAGCAACTGAAACCAAATTTGAATTTAATTTGAAATAATAACGCCTCTTAAATATTTTATGTTCCAACTAGTTTCAGAAACTAAGTAATGAACTTTAGTAAGTATTTTGGATTACTATTTGACTTTAGGAAATTAAAATAACATTTGAATTAATTCAAACAGAGTTGATCTTAACTCAAAAGACTAGGTTCAATTCAGATAAACCTATTTTAATATGGATTAGTAAATATAATTAAACCTAGTAATTATTTGAGAATTAATAATTGACTTTATAGAAAGATGAACTCCAATTAAATTTAGTTCATACTCAAAGTAGTTTGAAAACTATTTGAACCATAGTAATTATTTTTTGGATTTCTATTTGACTTTACTTAAACTAAAATCAAATAAATAAACTATAGTGAATATATTGGATTATATTCAACTTTAGTTTAAACTTATTTGATTAAATAAACTGTAGTAGTTATATTGGATTTATAACTAACTTTAGTTTAAAACTTATTTAATAATATACTTAGTATTTTATTGGATTTGTATTTGACTCTAGGGAAGACAATAAATGTAACCGAGTTAGGTTGAACCAACTTAGTAAAATATGAAATGATTCATAATTCAATTCAAATTTTAGTGAAACCAAATCAATTGTGAACTCAATTCAAATTGAATTCAAATAAGATGAACCCTAATTCAAATTCAAATTGAATTGGAAGCTAGACCAAGTTATCATTTTCAAACCTTAGAGTATTCAAACTCATAAAAGGTCAACAAGTCTTGAATTGTCATTCAAATTTGAACATGAACTTGTCTATCCAAGATTCATAGACCATGGCTCTGTTGTTAAGATTCTTTGATTGGATCTGACAATCATAACTTGACATCACATACTTTTTATGTGATGAACCATTGTCGAAACTTGCATGTGAACCCTTACATCACATGTATTATAATGGGCAACCACTATGTTGTTTTCCAAACTCTTATGAGTTAACTCTGACACATGATCGCACAGCACAATGACACTGACACCATGCACAATATTTGTTGTATGTTTGTTTGATTATTCTTTATGGTTGTTCCTGATTGCTCTTTACTTACGATAGATTGTTACGGAGAGCGAAGAGTAACTCGATAAAGATTGTGAGATTGAAGAATCATCAATACCAGGCAAGTTCCACTTGATCATGCCACCCATTATTTTATTGCATTGTAGTTTTGCCATGATAGGTGTGTGAGTTTAGGATACTAAATTCTGTACAACCTAGTAGTTGACAACTTAGGTCCAAACTTACCCTGACCTTGTAATCATTGAGTAGTTGCTTAGCTGCTATAACGTGGATTGGGAAAACACCAACTATTATTCCACCATATAACCGCATGGTTAACTACTTAACCACTGCTTAATTAATGAATCGATCTGGGTGTACTGGCTTTGATTGGGTCATCAGAGTGTAGTCCTTGGTGGGGAATGCCACCCAGGTACCAGAGATTGTACGAGTTCAAAAGTTGATTAGCTTCCATGTGTGACCATGAGACAATATGGGCTCTGTCAGGATCGAGTAAGTTGTGAGAACCCTCCTGCGGTAGACCAACAGATGTAGGTGTGTAGGTTGGACCGTGTCTGTCTTTTCTGAGAGAGCGACTACTTCCCAAAAGTCTTGTCTTGATCTACCTAGCCACTTTAAATGTGAACTTTAGTAGCAGGAAGGTGTGATCGGGAATCACGGGTAAAGTACACAAACCTCTGCAAAGTGTACAAAACTGATCATGATTAGACGTGTCCCCGATAACGGACAATTTTGAGCAACTCATCCGAGAATTGTCAGCTTGATCTCATTCACCTCTTTCATCTAAAAGCAATGGGTTGACCAATGGGGAGTTATGGGGCTGCTCTCAGAGGACTGGGTCTACCAGGGTCTCTAGAGAGAAGCTTGGGATGACCGGGTTACTGGGAGTCCACATGCTCAAACTACATTGGAGTTACGACCGGGGTTACCGGAGTAACTCTAGACCATGACCGGGGTTACCGGGAGTGTCATATTGCTATTAGAGTAGACCACTATATACTACATAGGGCAAAACTATGTTTTATGCAAAGATACTTGAACTCCACCAGCCAAAGTGCATGGGTGAACAAGTTTCCATTAACTGCGGACTTGCCAATACATTCAATGTATTGACCCTAGTGGCTGCAACGTATCATGTTGCAGGTTAACCATATCGAAGAGAAGGTACGAAGTAGGGTTACGATGCTATACTCAACTCTTGCCTGTGAGTTGATGGACGCCGCAAGACTAGAATATTATCTCCGCTGCATGACCGTGTTGCAAGCTAGCCCATGAGCTAAGCAACTGTGTATTGGAAAACACTGGATCTTTGATGTAAATACTATGACATGTGATGTATTCTTGGTATTTCATCATCGACTATGCGTGTCAGCTATTGATCTAGGGACTTACACAGAAAGTGCAAAGATTTGGGGCCCCTCTCGGACTGGGTGTGACATACATGCACGAGCGGTCGTATCAATGGTCATACTGTGTGTTACCTAAGGACCATTTGTTCATCAAAGTCAAGTCGAAGTTCTTATGTGCAATAGAACAGAAGACGACCTTCTGTACAAGTGGTGTGGCTCGTACCGTTGGTCGTACCAAATTCATCTATGATCCCTTCGTGTCCAGAGCAGAAGACAATGTTAGGTACAAGCAGGCATGGAGCCATGATTTGTGATTGGGGTGGGGGCAACACAACAAGCAAAAAAATCTAGCACTGCAAACATGATAATTAGTTCTGATGGTTCGATACAGATTATATGGTCAATCAACAATGCAAATAAATTACATTTCTATTAGTTTAAAATGCTTTGCATTTACCAAAAAGATCAAACATGTCTATGATGTCATCAGAACAAAACTTTGACGCTAAATCCTTCCCGATGTAGACTATCATACAATGTCGAAGAAAGTCATCACCCATTTTACTTCGAAGATGAGTCTTGACAAGTTTGGTAGTGAAAATGCTCTCTGTGCTGTTGCGGTCGACACTGGGAGAGTCTAATCATAATAACCTGACAAGCATTGGATACATAGATGATTTACCTATTTTGACTAGTCCATGTGCCAAAGCTGCAAGTGATGGTAACATTTTCAATTCTAGATGGTTGCACGTGTCAAGTTAAAAATGTGGTAGCTGACACTCCAACTAAGCTGTTTCTTGAGAAGAAAAATCTACAGGATATAATTTTTTAATTAGCATGCATATTTTTTATATGTTAAACGTGTCACGTCTTGGATCCAATGATGCACAAAGGCCTAAAAGCTCTGTCACTTGAAGACTGAGTCAATCACCTAACTTTGTCAATTGTTGGTCTATGTCAACATTAAATACATCCATTTTATAGTGATGGAGTGTTGTGGTGTTGTCATGCTTGTTTTGGGATATGGTCACATCAACGTGCCTAGTAATAATATACATAAGAATTAGTTTCACTATTTGGTGCTCCCTCCCTAAAGAAATATAAGAGCGTTTAGATCACTATTTGGGAGTAGTAAATATGTAACACAATCTTAAGTATAGAGTTGGAAAAAGATACATACTTGCGATCCAAATCCGGAATATCAATCTCGTGCTTCCTGCAAAAATATTTAACCTCTTCAGGAAGAGATTCCCAACCATTTTATCTTAAGTCAGCAAGTAGCACTTTAATGTTAGTATCACAATCCAAAACATTCAAAATATCCAAAGATTTATTTTGCAGTCTTAGACACAACACATCAATGATCTTCATGATTTTTCCCATTAGGTGCAGAATAAACACAAAATCAAATGAGATGAGAATCCTAAGGGCACCAACACCATCTCCTTGAGAATATTGTGAGACCGAACGATCACTTGCTATACTTCTTAAAACAGAAGCCGCAAACATCTTTCTTAAGCTTTGGGTTGATTTATAGTGGGAACTCTATCTAGTTTCTTGGACTCTTTGTAAAGAGCCTAACTGATTTACCCCTCGCCCGATATCAAGTTCTCCTAGTTCGTTCTCACTTCAATTTCAGCTGCCTAGCTTGCTAGTAATTCATCGAAGTGTTTGGAAGAAGCACTAACAACATTGACTATAAAATTTGCATGCTGAAAGAAGTTGTGTACCTCATGTACCTCTCTTTATGCTACGACAAGAGCTAATTGTAGCTGATGGGACATATTATTGGGGAACGATGCATGGGAAACAAAAAAATTCCTACGCACACGCAAGATCTATCCATGGTGATGAGCATCTACGAGAGGGAGAGTGGATATACATACCCTTGTAGATCGCTAAGCGGGAAGCGTTAAGAAACACGGTTGATGTAGTCGAACGTCTTCACGATCCAAATCGCCGAGCGTCCTGCGATCCAATCATGATCTAGTTCCGAACGGACGGCACCTCCGCGTTCAGCACACGTACAGCTCGATGACGATCTCCGCCTTCTTGATCCAGCAAGAGGGAGCGGAGAGGTAGATGAGTTCTCCGGTAGCGCGACGGCGCAGCGGCGGTGGTGGTGGAACTATTCCAGCAGGGCTTCGCGTAAGCACTGCTGAAAACTAGAGGACTTGATCTATCGGGGAGAGAGGGCTGCACCGTGGCTTAGGGTTTTCTGGTGCGGCTGCCCTCTCTCCCCTCCAGTATATATAGGAGGAAGGGGAGGGAGTCCGACGCCCCTAGGGCTGCCCCTAGGTGCAGCCGAAGTGGGAGAGGTGGAGGAGTCCTACTCCAATCTTACTCCAAGTAGGATTACACTTCCACTTGTTTTTCCTTATCTTCACTTGGACTTTCCCACCCCTAGCCGCATGGGCCTTATTGGGGGGGGGGGGGTTCGGCCAGCCCACTAGGGGCTGGTTCACCTTCTCTCACATCCCATGAGGCCCTTTGGGGCGAGAGGCCCCTCCCGATGGTCCCCCTGTACCCTCCCGGCACTCCCGGTACACTACCGAAATACCCGAAACTTTTTCGGTGACCAAAACGGGACTTCCTATATATCAATCTTTACATCCAGACCATTCCGGAGCTCCTCGTGACATCCGGGATCTCATCCGGGACTCCAAACAACCTTCGGTCACCACCATACATAACTCTATACTACCGAAATGTCACCGAACCTTAAGTGTGCAGACCCTGCGGGTTCGAGAACTATGTAGACATGACCGAGACACCTCTATGGTCAATAACCAATAGCGGGACCTGGATGCCCATATTGGTTCCTACATATTCTATGAAGATCTTTATCGGTTGAACCTCTATGTCAAGGTTTCGGTTAATCCCGTATGTTGTTCCCTTTGTTCTTCGGTATGTTACTTGCCCGAGATTCGATCGTCGGTATCTCTATACCTAGTTCAATCTCGTTATCGACAAGTCTCTTTACTCGTTCCGTAATACAAGATCCTGTGGCTAACACTTTAGTCACATTGCTTGCAAGGCTTGTTGTGATGTTGTATTACCGAGTGGGCCCTGAGATACCTCTCCGTCACACGGAGTAACAAATCCCAGTCTTGATCCATGCCCACTCAACAGACACCCTCGGAGATACCTGTAGAGCATCTTTATAGTCACCCAGTTACGTTGTGACGTTTAATACACATAAGGTATTCCTCTGGTGTCAGTGAGTTGCATGATCTCATGGTCATAGGAACAGATACTTGACATGCAGAAAACAATAGCAATAAACTGACACGATCATATGCTACATTCATAGTTTGGGTCTTGTCCATCACATCATTCTCCTAATGATGTGATCCCGTTATCAAATGACATCTCATGTCTATGGCTAGGAAACCTTGACCATCTTTGATCAACGAGCTAGTCCACTAGAGGCATACTAGGGACACAGTGTTGTCTATGTATCCACAAATGCAATTGAGTTTCCAATCAATACAATTATAGCATGGACAATAAACGATTATCATGAACAAGGAAATATAATAATAACTACTTTTATTATTGCCTCTAGGGCATATTTCCAACAGTCTCCGACTTGCACTAGAGTCAATAATCTAGCTCACATCACTATGTGATTTACATTATAATGAATCTAACACCCATACAGTTCTGGTGTTGATCATGTTTAGCCCTTGGAAGAGGTTTAGTCATCGGATCTGCAACATTCAGATCCGTGTGCACTTTGCAAATAGTTATGTCGTCCTCCTTGATGTAATCGCGGATGGAATTGAAACGTCGCTTTATGTGTCTGGTCCTCTTGTGAAACCTTGGTTCCTTGGCTAGAGCAATGGCACCAGTGTTGTCACAGAACAGAGTCATTGGGTTTAGTGCACTAGGCACTACTCCAAGATCTGTCATGAACTCCTTCATCCAGACACCTTCCTTCGCCGCCTCCGAGGCAGCGATGTACTCCGCTTCGCATGTAGAATCAGCTACCACACTTTGCTTGGAACTGCACTAGCTTACCGCACCCCCATTGAGAATAAATACATATCCGGTTTGCGACATAGAGTCATCCGGATCAGTGTCAAAGCTTTCATCGACGTAACCCTTTACGACGAGCTCTTGATCACCTCCATAAACGAGAAACATGTCCTTAGTCCTTTTCAGGTACTTCAGGATATTCTTGACCGCCGTCCAGTGTTCCATTCCTGGATCACTGTGAAACCTTCCGGCCATACTTATGGCAAGACTGACATCGGGTCTTGTGCACAACATTGCATACATGATAGAGCCTATGGCTGAAGCATAGGGGACGACACTCATCTTTTCTCTATCTTCCGCAGTCACTGGGCATTGAGTCTTACTCAACTTCACACCTTGCAATACAGGCAAGAACCCCTTCCTGGACTGATCCATTTTGAACTTCTTCAAAACTTTGTCAAGGTATGTGCTCTGTGAAAGTCCTATTAAGCGTCTCGATCTATCTCTATAGATCTTGATGCCTAATATGAAAGCAGCTTCTCCTAGGTCCTTCATTGAAAAACTCTTGTTCAAATATTCCTTCACGCTTTTCAACATTTCTATATTGTTTCCAATCAGCAATATGTCATCCACATATAATATTAGAAACGCTATAGAGCTCCCACTCACTTTCTTGTAAATACAAGCTTCTCCGTAAACTTGTATAAACCCGAACGCTTTGATCACCTCATCAAAGCGAAGATTCCAACTCCGAGATGCTTGCACCAGTCCATAAATGGATCGCTGGAGTTTGCAAACTTTGTCAGCATTCTCTGGATCGACAAAACCTTCTGGTTGCATCATATACAACTCTTCCTTAAGGAAATCGTTAAGGAACGCTGTTTTGACATCCATCTGCCAAATTTCATAATCGAAAAAGGCAGCTATTGCTAACATGATTCTGACTGACTTAAGCATCGCTACGGGTGAGAAGGTCTCATCGTAGTCAACTCCTTGAACTTGTGAAAAACCCTTTGCCACAAGTCGAGCTTTATAGACGGTAACATTACTGTCCGCCTCCGTCTTCCTCTTAAAGATCCATTTGTTCTGAATGGCCTTACGCCCTTCAGGTAATACTTCCAAAGCCCATACTTTGTTTTCATACATGGATCCCATCTAGGATTTCATGGCCTCTAACCATTTCTCGGAATCCAGGCCCATCATCGCTTCTCCATAGCTCGTAGGTTCATCGTTGTCCAACAACATGACCTCTAAGACAGGGTTGCCGTACCACTCTGGAGCAGTACGCGTCCTTGTCGACCTACGAGGTTCGATAGCAACTTGATCCGAAGCTTCATGATCATCATCATTAACTTCCTCTTCAACCGATGTAGGCTCCACAGAAACATCTTTCTGCGCTGCGCTGCTCTACTCTCAGGTTGAAGTAAAGGTTCAACAACCTCATCAAGTTCTATTTTCCTCCCACTCAATTCTTTCGAGAGAAACTCTTTCTCAAGAAATGTTCCGTTTTTAGCGACAAATACTTTGCCTTCGGACCTGAGATAGAAGGTATACCCAACTGTCTCTTTTGGGTATCCTATGAAGACGCATTTCTCCGCTTTGGGTTCCAGCTTTTCAGGCTGAAGCTTTTTGACATAAGCATCACATCCCCAAACTTTAAGAAACGACAACTTTGGCTTCTTGCCAAACCATAGTTCATATGGCGTCATCTCAACGGATTTCGATGGTGCCCTATTTAAAGTGAATGCAGCTGTCTCTAATGCATGACCACAAAATGATAGTGGCAAATCGGCAAGAGACATCATAGAACGCACCATATCCAATAAGGCTCGATTACGACGTTCGGACACACTATTACGCTGTGGTGTTCCAGGTGATGTCAATTGTGAAACAATTCCACACTGTCTTAAGTGACTGCCAAACTCATAGCTCAGATATTCTCCTCCTCGATCAGATCGTAGGAATTTAATCTTCTTGTTACGATGATTCTCAACTTCACTCTGAAATTGCTTGAACTTTTCAAACGTTTTAGACTTGTGTTTCATTAAGTAAATATACCCATATCTACTTAAGTCATTAGTGAACGTGAGAAAAAAAACGATATCCACCGCGCGCCTCAATGCTCATCGGACTGCACACATCAGTATGTATGATTTCCAACAAGTCACTTGCCCGTTCGATTGTTCCAGAGAACGGGGTCTTAGTCATCTTGCCCATGAGGCATGGCTCAGATGTGTCAAGTGATTCAAAATCAAGTGACTCCAAAAGTCCATCAGCATGGAGCTTCTTCATGCGTTTTACACCAATACGACCTAAACGGCAGTGCCACAAAAAAGTGGTACTATCATTATCAATTCTACATCTTTTGGCATCAATGTTATGAACATGTGTATCATCACTATCGAGATTCAATAAGAATAAACCCCTCACATTGGGTGCATGACCATAAAAGATATTACTCATATAAATAGAACAACCATTATTCTCTAATTTAAATGAGTAACCGTCTCGCAATAAACAAGATCCGGATATAATGTTCATGCTTAACGCAGGCACTAAATAACAATTATTCAGGTTCATCACTAATCCCGATGGTAATCGAAGAGCGAGCGTGCCGACGGCGATCACATCAACCTTGGAACCATTTCCCATGCGCATCGTCACTTCGTCCTTTGCCAGCCTCCGTCTATTCCGCAGTTCCTGTTTTGAGTTGCAAATGTGAGCAACCGCACCGGTATCAAATACCCAGGCACTACAACGAGAGTTGGTAAGGTACACATCAATAACATGTATATCATATATACCTTGTTTGTTGTTGGCCGCCTTCTTGTCAGCCAAATACTTGGGGCAGTTCCGCTTCCAGTGACCAGTTCCCTTGCAATGAAAGCACTCAGTTTCTGGCTTGGGTCCAGCCTTGGGTTTCTTCACGGGAGGGGCAACTGCTTTGCCACTCTTCTTAGAGTTACCTTTCTTACCTTGCCATTCTTCTTGAAACTAGTGGTTTTATTGACCATCAACACTTGATGCTCCTTCTGAATCTCAGACTCAGCGACTTTCAACATCGCAAATAGCTCGGCGACTGACTTGTTCATCCCGTGCATGTTATAGTTCAACACGAAGCTCTTGTAGCTAGGTGGCAATGATTGAAGAACTCTGTCAGTGATGGCCTCTGCTGGAAGGGGCATCCCCAATTCAGCTAGATGTGTGGAATACCCAGACATTTTGAGTATGTGTTCACTGACAGACCCGTTCTCCTCCATCTTGCAGGCATAGAACTTATCGGAGGTCTCATACCTCTCGATCCGGGCATTCTTCTGAAAGATAAACTTCAACTCCAGGAACATATCATATGCTCCATGACGTTCAAAACGTCTTTGAAGTCCCGGTTCTAAGCCATACAACATTGCACATTGAACCATTGAGTAATCATCAGAACGAGCCTGCCAGGCGTTCACAACGTCTGGAGACTCAACTGGAGCGGGTGGATCACCAAGCAGTGCATCAAGGACATAACCCTTTTGGGAAGCCTTAAGGATAATCCTTAGATTACGGGCCCAGTCCACAAAGTTACTTCCATCATCTTTCAACTTAGCTTTCTCTAGGAACACATTAAAATTCAGGGGTGCTACTACGCGAGCCATTGATCTACAACATAAATTTTGCAAAGACAACTTAGACTATTGTTCAAGATAATGAGTTTAGCTAATCATATTACTTAAAAACTCCCACTCAAATTGACTTCCCTCCGGTCATTCGAGTGTCACATGATCCAAATCCACCAACTCAAGTCCGATCATCACGTCAGTTGAGGTGGTTTCAATGGTGAACATCTTCATGTTGATCATATCTACTATATGACTCATGTTCGACCTTTCGGTCTCTTGTGTTCTGAGGCCATGTCTGTACATGCTAGGCTCGTCAAGTTTAACCCGGGTGTTCCGCTTGTGCAACACTGGCTTGCACCCGTTGTATGCAAACGTAGAGTCTATCACACCCGATCATCACGTGATGTCTCGAAACGACGAACTTTCGCAACGGTGCACACTCGAGGAGAACACAATTTTATCTTGAAATTTTAGTGAGGGATCACCTTATAATGCTACCGTCGTCCTAAGCAAAATAAGATGCATAAAAGGATTAACATCACATGCAAATCATAAGTGACATGATATGGCCATGAACTTGTGCTTTTGATCTCCATCTCCAAAGCACCGGCATGATTTCCATCGTCACCGGCATGACACCATGATCTCCATCATCTTGATCTCCATCAATGTGTCGCCATGAAGTTGTCGCGCCAACTGTTGCTTCCACGACTATTGCTAACTCATAGCGATAAAGTAAAGCAAAACGGCGAAAATAATTAAAGACAACCCTATGGCTCCTGCCGGTTGCCGTACTCATCGACATGCAAGTCATGATATTCTATACAATACATGATCATCTCATACATCACATATATCTCATCATGTAATTGGCCATATCACATCACAACATACCCTGCAAAAACAAGTTAGACGTCCTCTAATTGTTGTTGCATGTTTTATGTGGCTGCTACGGGTATCTAGCAAGAACAATTCTTACCTACGCAAAAACCACAACGGTGATACGCAAATTGCTTTTCAACCTTCTCAAGGACTGCCTTTGTCGAATCCGATCCAACTAAAGTGGGAGAAACATACACCCGCCAGCCATCTTTATGCAACAAAGTTACATGTCAGTTGATGGAACCGGTCTCTCGTAAGCGTACGAGTAATGTTGGTCCGGGCCGCTTCATCCCACAATACCGCTGAATCAAGAAAAGACCAAGGGAGGAAGCAATCAGAATATCAACGCCCACAAACTCCTTTGTGTTCTACTCGTGATCTCATCTACACATAGACCTAGCTCATGATGCCACTGTTGGGGAACGTTGCATTGGAAACAAAAAATTTCCTACGCACACGCAAGATCTATCCATGGTGATGAGCATCTACGAGAGGGAGAGTGGATCTACATACCCTTGTAGATCGTTTAGCGGGAAGCGTTAAGAAACGCGGTTGATGTAGTCGAACGTCTTCGCGATCCAAATCGCCGAGCGTCCTGCGATCCAATCACGATCTAGTGCCGAACGGACGGCACCTCCGTGTTCAGCACACGTACAGCTCGATGACTATCTCCGCCTTCTTGATCCAGCAATAGGGAGCGGAGAGGTAGATGAGTTCTCCGGCAGCGCGACGGCGCGGCGGCGGTGGTGGTGGAACTATTCCAGTAGGGCTTCGCCTAAGCACCGCTGAAAACTAGAGGACTTGATCTATCGGGAAGAGAGGGCTGCACCGTGGCTTAGGGTTGTCTGGTGCGGCTGCCCTCTCTCCCCTCCAGTATATATAGGAGGAAGGGGAGGGAGGCCAGCTGCCCCTAGGTGTGGCCGAAGTGGGAGAGGTGGAGGAGTCCTACTCCAATCCTACTCCAAGTAGGATTTCACTTCCACTTGTTTTTCCTTATCTCCACTTGGACTTTCCCACCCCTAGCCGCATGGGCCTTGTTGGGGCGGGGGGGGGGGGGTTCGGCCAGCCCACTAGGGGCTGGTTCACCTCCTCTCACAGCCCATGAGGCCCTTTGGGGCGAGAGGCCCCTCCCGATGGTCCCCCGGTACCCTCCCGGCACTCCCGGTACACTACCGAAATACCCGAAACTTTTCCGGTGACCAAAACGGGACTTCCTATATATCAATCTTTACCTCCGGACCATTTCGGAGCTCCTCGTGACGTCCGGGATCTCATCCGGGACTCTGAACAACCTTCGGTCACCACCATACATAACTCTATACTACCGAAACGTCACCGAACCTTAAGTGTGCAGACCCTGCGGGTTCGAGAACTATGTAGACATGACCGAGACACCTCTACGGTCAATAACCAATAGCGGGACCTGGATGCCCATATTGGTTCCTACATATTCTATGAAGATCTTTATCGGTTGAACCTCTATGTCAAGGATTCAGTTAATCCCGTATGCTGTTCCCTTTGTTCTTCAGTATGTTACTTGCCCGAGATTCGATCGTCGGTATCTCTATACCTAGTTCAATCTCGTTACCGGCAAGTCTCTTTACTCATTCCGTAATACAAGATCCCGTGGCTAACACTTTAGTCACATTGCTTGCAAGGCTTGTTGTGATGTTGTATTACCGAGTGGGCCCTGAGATACCTCTCTGTCACACGGAGTAACAAATCCCAGTCTTGATCCATGCCCACTCAACAGACACCCTCGGAGATACTTGTAGAGCATCTTTATA
The DNA here is from genome assembly GCA_039707655.1 of Elymus sibiricus. NCBI lineage: Eukaryota > Viridiplantae > Streptophyta > Magnoliopsida > Poales > Poaceae > Elymus > Elymus sibiricus. The sequence goes on from CM077667.1 coordinate 164,572,024, forward strand.
GTCACCCAGTTACGTTGTGACGTTTGATACACACAAGGTATTCCTCCGGTGTCAGTGAGTTGCATGATCTCATGGTCATAGGAACAGATACTTGACATGCAGAAAACAATAGCAATAAACTGACACGATCATATGCTATGTTCATAGTTTGGGTCTTGTCCATCACATCATTCTCCTAATGATGTGATCCCGTTATCAAATGACATCTCATGTCTATGGTTAGGAAACCTTGACCATCTTTGATCAACGAGCTAGTCCACTAGAGGCATACTAGGGACACAGTGTTGTCTATGTATCCACACATGCAATTGAGTTTCCAATCAATACAATTATAGCATGGACAATAAACGATTATCATGAACAAGGAAATATAATAATAACTACTTTTATTATTGCCTCTAGGGCATATTTCCAACACATATAATGAATGTGGTATGCATACAGATACTCTAGAAGAATGAGAGCCTTCAATTCAATCCACTCTCCTCTCATGTTGCTAGCTCCATCATAAGCGTGGCCCATGATATTTTGCACATTCTAGTTATTGCCGGCTAGAACAACAAGTATTGAGTCTTTGAGAGTTGTTGCAGTATCTGTAACATGCACTACATCAAGAAAACAATGTCACGATTGCTTCTTCATTGGCAAATGTAATAATGGTTGCCATCTGCTCTATTTTGGATACATCCCTAGCTTCATCAATCATAATACAAAACCTGCGATTGGTGCCTGTGCGCCCAAACACAACGATGGAGAGATCTATCCACTGGTAGCTTCCGTACCGCGACCCTGACTCTTTGTCTTTCGTGTTGGGCTGAACAAAGTGCTATTGAGACATGATATATGTGTTGTTCTTGGGCTTCAAGGGTCGACCGTTGAGGAGGGGGGCTCTAATTAGTCGTAATCATACATAACATGTGCCACTTATTCCTACGTATCCTTGGTTCGACGCAGACCTTGGGGGCATGGCCCCCGCTCGTTCCCCTGTAGCTCCGCCCCTGGTATTCTTGCTTGAGTGAGTACAGTCGTACTCTTGCTTGAGCGAGTATGAGCGAGTACGACTTAAAATCCGTCTGGACATCCAGAGGAGAAGACATCCTCTGGTACGAACGTGTGCGCTTGTACTAACGGTCGTACCACCTGCTGAAACTTATGGCACTTTGTCATGCGTATTTTGTTTGGTTTCATGCAGGTTTTTTTGCAAGTTTTCACTTTTTCATTAACGATCATCTTTTGAGAACACAAAACCTTGTTTCCTTGCTTGTTGTGCCGGTTTATTCATCTTAAGAAGGAACCAATGAAATATCAGGCCAATTGAGACCATGTTTTATTGTTTTTGAGTGAAGAAGAAGGACAAAAAGATCAAAGTGCAAAGTAAAGAAAATCAAATACAATATAAATAGTGAAAAAATATCAAATTGCAAAGTGAGTAGTGGCAAAAATTAGAAAACCCAGGAAATCAACGGTTGTGAATATTTGGAATTCGTTTCAAACACGTCTTGACGGCGCATCGCTGAAAGAAGAAAGGAAAACGGAGAGAAAACACCCCAAGGCCCAGTGCGCGCTCCTCCCCATCTGGGCCATTCCCCCCGATCTCCCCACTTCACTAAACCCTACCCACCTCGCCGCCGCGTAAACCCACCCATCCCGCCGCGCGGCCCATCTCCAGGCGCACAACCAACGCCGCCGCCGCCGCCGCCACCGCCATGGCGGCCGCCTCGAGAGGCCTTCTCGCGCGCCTCCGCCACCTCTCCCTCTCCGGGCCCCGCCTCCCCCCTTGCCGCCTCTTCTCCGCGGAGCCTCTCGTCTCCCACCCCGACGACGACGATGCCGGCGCCGGCGGCGAGGGCGGAGGCCGGATCATAGAGGCGCGTCCTGGTGTCATGGGCCCGGAGTCCCGCCGGACCGGCGTGATCGGCGTGAAGTGCGGCATGTCGACGATGTGGGACAAGTGGGGTGCCAAGGTGCCCATCACCGTCCTCTGGGTCGACGACAATGTCGTCTGCCAGGTCAAGACCGCCGAGAAGGAGGGGTTCTACGCGCTGCAGGTGCCGCAAATTTCTCATCTTTGTACCAAACTTTGTATATGACCGGGATCACAAACTGCTGCATTGTTTCACACTTCCACTGAGAAAATAAGTACTCCTATTGGTGTTCCACTGAGAAAATAAGTATTTGAACTCGATTCTGTGAAATCTTAATGAATTAGACACATAAAAGTAGTGCTAGTTTTTACCCATCTGTTAAGACTCAAAAGCAATTTGAGTGTTTTGTGCCTTTAGGTCTAAAGTTTTGGCCTCCCATGTGATTAAGGCTCGATCTAGACGTGCATGTCGTAGAATATATTTTTTGTAGAAATGTAAGTGCTCTTCGATGACTGATTGGTAACTCACTTAGATGACTGGATCATTAGAGTTGAGACTAGCTGCCGAAGGTAGTTATGTTTATTTTAAGTTTGTAACCAAACCCATGTAACAGCGATATTCTTCCCACGTCTCTCCAATGGGGGCTAGGAATTATGATTTAGAAAAGAGAACACCTAGCCTGCTTCACGTTTTCTTACCATTCTCTACAAACATGATATCGGGCGTATTAGGTCGGCTGATCAAGCCAGGTTGTTTTAATTGTGCTGCCAAGGTTTTGTCATCTCCTAAATTTTTAGTAACAACTAGCAATATGTTTGGGGAATAACCATCGAGTTTTGTTATCGCTAAGTTCATGCCAGTTGCTGTATTGCAGATGACTACCTGCCCCACAATGGATAATTCATACACATTAGTGCAATAATCATTCCATCTTGGTTCTGTATTTTGTTGATCTAAATGCAAGTATATATGTTTAGTTTGTTTAGTTTGTGGCACTTATGTTCTTCAGATTTTGTTGTTATCACTTTTATAGTGCAAATTTTCGCTAACTTCTGAAAGTCTTTCCTGGTATTTTTTTTTTAGCTCGGAGCAGGCCAAAAGAAGGAAAAGCATCTCACAAAGCCTGAAGTGGGCCACTTTAGATCACAAGGAGTCCCTCTTAAGAGAAAATTAAAGGAGTTTCCTGTTACTGAGGATGCACTTCTTCCTGTTGGGACAACCATCTCGGTTCGCCATTTTGTACCCGGGCAATTTGTGGATGTCATTGGGATCACAAAGGGGAAAGGTTTTGCGGTATGTATTTTTGTCTACCGCGTAAAATGGTTTTGCACTTGGTGACAACTCACCATGTTTACCATTTTATTTGAACATGGCATCATTAAATTGTCGGTTTCCTTCCGTAACACCTCTTCCCTTAGTTGGCTCAAAAATAGTCAATTAAATTTTTGTGCATCTGCTTCAAAATGTTGTCTGTACATCCTAGGGTCCTAGCTATCCCTTGATTTTAGGAAGCGGCTTTGTTCCAAAAACCTCAATGTTTGCTTTCGCTGGTGACTCTCTGACAATCAAGTCATTACCAATGATTTTTAAACACATAGATAAATAAAAATATGAATGCTGGTAATTAAAAATGCAGTGCGGTTATATGTGAGATCAACTTAATTGATGAAAACTGTTTTAAATTTCTTTTAAATGTAACACCAGTATAATGTTAGTTTGGAGATGTTCATCTAAGTTGTGGATGATTTTCAATGTTCCAACTTAATTTCACGTCGCCAATGCAATCAAGTATATATTCTCATAATATTACAACTTAACTTTTGCTGCTACACTTAAGATACTAGTGCTTTCCTCTTTTAGAACAAACCAATTACTGTATATGTCAATGTAACACTGTACATCAATTATATAACATTATATTTTCTACTCTTGTAGGGTGGCATGAAAAGACATGGTTTTAGTGGGATGCCTGCATCGCATGGTGCTTCTTTATCACATCGCAGCATCGGTTCTACAGGTCAAAGGGATTCTCCTGGCAGGGTATGTTATAAACTCACAAGTCCACGCACTTAACAATTTGTATACGTCTCTCCTCTGAAAAGAGACATGGTAGCCATTAGAACACGCAGCAGTAAAGTTCTGCTGGAAGTTATGCACCCTCTTGGCATGATTATTCTTGGATGTTGTATTTACCAGTTTATTTCTAACATGTAAAATGATTAGGATTGATAAGACCTTGCTTTAGTGATTAGTAGCAGTGCTTTTTTATTATACTTCTAATTAGTGAGTAATCATAGGACTGCCTTGTGTGTTGTGCATAACTGCATAATATTAAGTGGATTTGCATGTTCCATCTTTTTTAGTGGCTACTCAGGGAGTATCATATAAGTTTTAATCTTATATGTATCAATGTATGTGCCTAAAAGGATGATTGTGTCTCCCTAAGATTGGTGTATGCTGTTATTCTGATCTTAGGCCTTCTTTGGTTTGTAGGAATTTTGTAGGAAAACAATATCCTTTGAAGCCCTTTGGTTTGTAGGAATGAATTCCTATTCCTATGTAGGATAGGAACCAATCCTTCACATTTCAAAGGAAAAAAAAACATGAGCCTAGACCCACTGGAAAAATTCCTATCCTATATTCCTATGAATCATGTGACATCTCTTCCGCTATAGGAATTGAGGTGCATGTCACCACACTTCCTATGGTTTTTCTATTCCTATGATATTCCTATCCTATGAACCAAAGGAGGCCTTATTGGTGGCTTCACTGGATATACATGTATAGATGTATAAGACCCACAAAATAATGCTTCTCACGAAAAAGAATACGTGCACTTCGCTTTTACCCTTGTGGCCTACAATGACTTGAAATTCGCTCAATCAAGATTTTACATCCTGATGGAGTTGAATCTCAAAGCTTAAAAGGGGTTTTGGTAATATGCATGCATCAGCGACAAAGGTAGTTAGGGCTTTAGGGTTTAGATCCTTGGGGTTTTGTTTTTAGTGAACATGTTATTTTTCTTCCTAAATCAATTGGAATCTAGACTGAGACAATTAGGGTGCTAATTTTACTTGATACTACCTCTGTTCGTATCAAGTCTCTAAAACGTCTTATATTGATGAACAGAGGGAGTACTTGTCAAACTGGCCTGTGCTCACATATGCCATCTGTCGGCCATCTCACAAGACGTGCCAATAGCAACAATTTAGCTACTTACATGTATGACCAAATGGATTTGACTCCTGACAGATGTTAGTGAGTGAATTTGTAAATACATAGAGCAAAATAAAAGGAAATCCATGCAACTTGATTGTTTTTATAGTAATATAGCATTCTCAAGGTAGAAACTCTCGATAGAAGCTATTTTTCTATCCTTTCCATGTATTATGTGCAACATTGTGGAACTTTTCGAGTTTCCTCGGGTGGAAGTGACCAGTGAGGGCACTTTAAATTATCACCAAGAAATGAACATTATTGAACTTTTCAAGTTTCCTAAGGCTTTGTTCGGTTACACCCCCTCCCAAGGGGATTGGGGTGGATTGGAGGGGATTTTGACTTGTAGCGGATTCAATCCCCACCAATCCCTGCCAAATCCCCTCCATTTCCCTGTCAACTGAACAAGCTCTAAGGTGTGAGCTACCAGTGAGGCCGCTTTAAAGAAGCACAAACAGATCCACTTCTGAATGTGAATTGACATTTATAAGCTTTAGTTTTTGGGTAGGAATGCGCAGTTTGAAGCCGATGGTGTGTCCCTAAAACAACACTGCAGCCGGTAGTACTCCATATAGAATGGCTAACAGCTGTAACAATGTTGCAGGTTTTCAAAAACAGGAAAATGCCTGGGCGCATGGGTGGTGTTCAACGCACGGTGAAAAATGTATGGGTTTACCAAATTGACCCTGCCAGGAACTTACTGTATCTGAAAGGCCAGGTAATTTCATCTCCACTTTGCAGTACGTCTTTTAGCTAAAGTGTTTATGTTGTGATATGTGTGTTATGCATTCTCTCGTGAACTTTGCAGGTTCCTGGTCCTCAAGGCAGCTTTCTTTTCGTCAAGGACTCTATTTACAAGAAACCCGACAGAGCTTTGCTGCCATTCCCTACGTATTTCCCGCAAGAAGGCGAGTCGGAAGACATGGAGCCGCTCATTGCTGATCTTGGTGATGTCGATCCGTTCATGGCAGCAGATTAAGGCTAGGGCCAAATTTGGAAGAATCCTTTTGCTTTCAGTGCATTGCTTGACAATCCCACGTGATTGTTTGTTAAATTTTGCATTGGATATATGAGTAGCTCCTGGGTTACAAGAGTCATCCCGTTACTGACCTGCCAGATCAATGTTGTTCCATGTACATTACCTGGCAGATATGCCAGGGCCCTGACTCAGTTAGGGTTTTGAGCTGATTGTTTGGTCAACTGAGTGGAACTTATTTTGCTTAATAAGTTGTGTAAGCTGTGATTCAGATAGATATATAAAATCGAAAATCTCCATGCTGAGGTTGATATTCTAGTTCACTGATGAAGTAATTTCCGCCTTTGCCTTTGTGACTTCAGTAATTCAGTTTGCCTTTTTTGTTTTATTTTTTGACGTAAAATCAGTTTGACAGATGATTATACGGCTAGTCCATTTTTCTTTCTTCGTGAAAGCTTACTACTTCTGCATGAAAATATGAATGTACACGAGACTTTGCAAACCAGGCACAGCCAACTAAATCTCGTTTTAGCCCGCAAAAAAAAAAAAAAAACACTAAATCTCGTTTTAGTCATGTATGCATGTATGTCTAACAACACACATGACAAGTGTAACAACAAAACATCCTCTGCATCTAAGGCTGGTCACCCTCACAAAAAATATTCAGCCTAATGCAGAGCCTAACCAAAAGTGTCTCTCCAAGAAAAAAGCTTAAGGTTCCTCTGCCTCTCGCCGGCGCCACGCCCCTGCCCCTTTTCCGGTGAAGGGATCTTGTTTTCGTTTTTAGGTGTTTTTTTAGAGTGTTTGTGATGCTTAAGAAGACGACGCGGGTAACGGCACCCTTTTCGGTGAAGGGATGTTGTTTTTGTTTTTAGGAGTTTTTAAAGTTTTTTTAGGGTGTTTGTGATGCTTAAGAAGACAACGCGGGTAACGGCTCCCTTTCCGGTGAAGGGATCTTAGTTTTCGTTTTTTTAGTTTTTTTAGGGTGTTTGTGATGCTTAAGAAGACGAGACGGGTAACGGCTCCTTGAAGTTGAAATATTGTTCTCCCGCCTAGCCCCGTTTTGAAAATACATCTAGCGTCGTTGGAGGATGTATTCGGCGGATCTCGCGGGATTTGATCAATGTTGGTCTTTGCTGGACCCGCTTAAATCTAGTCTTCCTCCGTGTCTCTATAAGTTGGATCCTTTCGATCTATATTTCTCTTCATCGGCGACAGTTGCTGGTGTGCTGGTCGGTGAGACCTTAACATGAAGACTTTCTGACTGTCCATTACAACAAGTTTGGACAGCTTCGGTGAGCGAGGGGCGATGACGACGACGCACCTTCGACTCGCTCCAGTGCTTGTAGCTCGCTAGGTTGTCTACGGATATAGATGAATTTTTGTTATTTCTGTGTTCCTTGTACGCCATGACATGATGAATAGATCCAAAGTTTTTTTCATAAAAAGGAAATAAAAAATAATGCAGAACGCCTTTCTAAACACTAGTAAATGCGTACGTGCAATGCATATTGATATTAGAATTTTTTTAATTGCACGTTAAATATTAGGTAGGATATCAATTATACATTAATTACATTAATTATGTGGATAGTGCAGACCTTAATATTTGATAAGATTTTAATTACACACTAAGTATGTTGAGTGCTCGTCATGGAGTAATATAGGTCATTGATTGACATGGTTTGATGTCCGAGATTTGTTAGATCTGCCTCTTTGGTCTTTTTTAACTCTTTTTAGTTAATTTAGTAAGTACTAATAATTTTTTAAAATTAAATTATGAATATAAGCAAAGATCCTAATCAGTTTTGGTTGCTATTTCAAGGGGAAACATCCTAATCGAAACAACACCCACTTCCCCCGCTCCCCTCCAGCGCCAGCAGTTACCGTACTGGGCAGGGCTCCCCACCAACTCCGACATTGTGGCGTCGTGCGCTCGACCGGACCCCTCCTCCCCTCCGCTCCCCTCCCCCTCCCTTGCCCCCGCTTCTGGAACCAGCAGATTCCTCCCCCGCCACCCAGGCCAGCTCCCCCGCTGCCGGCGCCTCCCTCCGCCGTGGAGCTCGACATGGACGACGCCTGCGCCGTCTGCGCGGAGCCCCTCGAATGGGTGGCCTACGGCGCCTGCGGCCACCGCGAGGTCTGCTCCGCCTGCGTCACCCGCCTCCGCTTCGTCCTCCGCGACCAGCGCTGCTGCCTCTGCATGACCCACTGCCCCGCCGTCTTCGCCACCAAGGTCAGCACCGCCCACCTAGGGTTTTTTCATCTGCCGCTTTTCCCCTGCCCGCCCCCGGCCCCTCTCGCCCCCCGCGACGCCCCCGCGCCGCGCGCGTCTCAAATTTCGAATTCCGCCCTCATGGATGGCTTCTCGCTGCCCAGGAAATGGGGGACCGCACCAAGGCGATCGGAGATCTCTCGGCGCTGCCGGCCGCAGCCGGCGAGGGCAAGGCCGGGGAGTACTGGTACCACGAGGCCACGCAGGCGTGGTTCGACGACGCTGACCATTACAGGATGGTGCGGGCGATGTGCCGGATCTCCTGCACCGTCTGCGAAACCAGCGGCAACAAGGGGAAGAAGGGCAGCAAGTCGTCCAAGGCAAAACATAAGACCAAGTTCGACAGCATCGAGCAGCTCAAAGCCCATCTGTTGAACAAGCATTGCTTGTACATGTGCGACCTCTGCTTGGATGGGAGGAAGGTGATGCAATAGATGATGGCCTCCTTGTCCTTGTTAACTGCTTTAATCCTATTTTCTAATGTGATGAAATGCTTGCTGGTACTACCCATAGCTTCGTGCAATACTAGGCATATAACTTTGTGCGGCATGGTCAATTCATCCTTGCATTTAGTTTTGCAGTGCTCAATACCAATTAATCCATCAAGACTTGATTTTTTCTTCTATTGACATGATAGTTCTTAGGTCATGTTGTAGTATCAGTTACAAACTAGTAGTGCTTTGCCATATTTTTGTTGTTGTCGTTGTCATCATCTACATCTAGCGATGAAAGTATTATTTCCTAAGTGTTGATTGTATTATTTTTTGCTAGCCCATTACTCTCCTTACCAATTTAACACATCTCATCCCTTGTTTTTATCCACCAGTGTACGATACTATATCATATAATCCTCTCATTTAGACCATAGAATAAAATATCTATCCTTTTTGGAGTTCCATCACTTCTTTTCACTCCAACATTCAAGTTTATTGCATCAGATGCGAACAAATAATGGTTAAATGGTTCAGAAGATCTGTTGATTTGAAGTTTTGTGTGCACAAATTAGCATTTCCATTCTCTTGCAGTTCACTCTACATGCTTAAAATAGTTAGGAGAACACCCAGAATAACACAGTTGAACCATATTTTTCAACCTGGTGCATAATGTGTGGCATGTTGCCAATTCCTACCGATTTCTTTTTACCAGCAGGACAAATAAGTTATGAAGGTGCATCCTGATTATCATGATTGCATACTTGGCTTGTAGCCCGTGTAATGAATATTTCATGTGTTCCACAATATTTGATTTTTATAATAAACTCCTGTACTGTTGTTGTTGTCTTGAGCAGGTATTTGCCTGCGAGCAGAAACTTTATACAAGGCCTCAATTAAATCAGCACATAAAAACCGGTGATTCAGAGGTGGATGGCCCGGAAGTTGAGCGCAGGGGTTTTGTAGGGCACCCGATGTGCAAGTTTTGTAAAAGCCCATTTTATGGAGAGACTGAGCTAGATACACATATGACAAGAGAACATTATTCTTGTCACATATGTCAGAGGTGCTCCGCAACCGTTATTTTATTAGTTGGGGCATAAGTACAAAGTTATGCTTTCTCTGACTTTGTGGTTGTTTACAGGCAGCACGGTGGGCAGGATGATTATTTCAGGAACTATGATGACTTAGAGGTATGTCACATCAAGTTGGCATAGTTATACTAAAGTCAGAGTGCTATCTTAATTTAGGCAGTCAAACCAACATAAATACTTGTAAACATTGCATCTATGGGCAATTTTGTACTGCAGAGATTCTGGAGTGGATACCAAATATTGTGTAGATAAGATATAAGTTACTATCCTTGTCCAAATAGGTTATTTGAATAGGATTGTACATTTTACCCATTTTTAATCTCCGAGTCTATATTTGTTAAGTATGCCTTATTTTTGGACCATCAATGTACATTCACGAGGTGCTAGGCACTAGTCAGGAAGCAGACCAGTGCCTAGTCGCTGATTAGGCGGGCCAGGCGGCTGCCCAGGCGAGAGGGTGTACCCTAGCATGTAGATGCCACCTATGCAGACTATGGCTAGGCAGCCGCCTTTTGGAACACTGTAACGAGTATATTGATTAAGTTGATGTCACATCACTTCCGTAGTTGAAGGTCATGTCCGTACGCGATACCATGGGATATTGTCTATCTATTCCAACTGGAGCTGTGCCTGCTAGATCTGTTATCCTTTGATGTGGAATTGTGGATATAACATGGTTTCCATTTTCAGTGCCTATCTGCCATCCCCACACAAGATTTTTACTGCATATCAATCCTATGGTACAGAATTTAGTGGTAGACTTGTACTAAATTGGAATAACAACTTGCGACAGAATTCCAAGTCAAAATTGTGGTAAATTTCATGTTAGAACCTAACATGCTGCATGTGCCCCTTTAGATGCATTTCCGAAGAGACCATTTCTTCTGCGAGGACAGAGAGTGCTTGGAGAAGAAGTTCATTGTCTTCCAAAGTGAAGCAGAGCTTAAGGCAAGTCAAACACAAATGATATATTGTTAAATCATATTCCCTGGACATGTCACCAGATTAGTACGTGATAACTGGTTATCCTTTATTGACATTACATCTTTTCTATTCTTGTTCTCTCCAGAGGCACAATGCTGTGGAGCATAGGAAGCGCATGCCTCATGCACAGAAGAATTCTGCTCTCCAGGTGCACAAACGAATCTGCCTTATTTCCACCTCTTGTGTTAAGCGAACTATTGACACGCTAGCATATACATAATTACATATTGATAACAAAAATGGCTCAGTGAGCTGATGTATTTTACTTTGCCCATCATTGTCAGACACCAATGAATTCTAGAGATCGGAGTGAGCTAGAGCAGAGTAATGGCAGAGGTAGAAGGCATAATGCTTGCCTCTCCGTTGGTTCTGTTGACAATACCTCGCTGTCTGTTCAGAATAGCATTGCAAATATGGGCCGTGGCTCGGGAAATCAAGTTGCTGCTGTTGTGTCTCCCTTGCGATCTAGTTCTGGGCACTCATCACAATCGGGCCAAAGCTCTGGGACGAATCGTGTTTGGCAGCAATCACACTTTCCTCCCCTCTCCCGCCAGGAGGTTCCTGATGCAAGAACAGCCTCCTGTTTTCAAGAAGCTTCATCCCCTCCCATATCAGGGCAATCAGGGTATACACCAGTTGTCAGCCGGACCTCACGGACTGCTGCGCGTACAATGGATTTGGAATTCCCTCCTTTACCAGGCAGTAATAACAGGACTGCTGCTTCACCAGAGCAGGGTGTACGAAAGGTAGCTGAGAACACTCATGCATTTGGGCTCCGACAGCAAAGCAACGGGATTGTGAATATGCACCATTCTGCTCAGCATTGGTCCCTGGAAAATACTGTCCCTTCTGGTTCAAGCCACTCCCCAAGTTGGCCTACACCCAACACAAGTCCTCACATTAGCGGATCGCTGAGTTTGACTTCTGCTGGAAATGGAAGGCAAGAGACGCCTGTGAGCCGCCAGGTGTTGTGCTCTGTGGATGATGTTCGTGCAGCAAACAATTCATTGGTTGAAAGAATGCAGGCTGCATTAGGAATGGATCGGGACAGGTACTCGATGTTTAAAGAGATCTCTGGGGAGTACCGTCAAGGCGTCATCAATGCTTCAAAGTATCTTTCATACGTCGAACAATTTGGTCTGTCGCACCTCGTTCTTGAAATGTCCAGGTTACTGCCTGATCCTCAAAAGCAGAAGGAGCTTGCTGATGCCTACTACGCGAATTTGCGCCTCACAAGCCTCCAAGGAAATGGTGGCGGTGGAGCTGTTTGCTCGAAAGACTGCGCCCGGAAAAATAAGGGGAAGGGGAAACTTACTGCTGCTGCACAGGATTCGTTAGAAGATAAGCTCCTGAGTGCTGCCAGCAAGCTTCAGCCGCAGGTGGGAGGCTCTAGAGTGCTGTTGAGAGAAGGGTGTGTAGCAGCCGATGGACCTTTGCAGGAGCCGAGGTGGCCTGTGAAGGGTGCTTGGCAAAACCGCGGGGGACAGAGACTCGTGAGCAAGGCGAAGAAGTAAGCTGTGGTTTACAGAATGAGTTGCCACCTGAGCTGCTGTGAAATGTCCAATTTTCCTGCTTTGTGTCTGGCTTTTTGAGGTAACTAAATAGGCGGTGGAGTAATTATTTGGTTCGCTTCTGTTTCTCTGTGTCTGAACTTTGTGTCGAGTTTGCTTAATTGTGTCGTGAATGTTGTGAAGGAGGAATAGATCTGGACTATGTGGATGGTAACTATCAAAGCTATTGTATTTCAGGATGTCTCTGGCAGAATTAGTATTTCGAAGTTTGTATGGAAATACATATCAAATCCATCTAGAACTATAGTACTAGTACTAAATATCCAGTCATCCAGTCCATCAGTGTGCTATGTCCAACCTAATACAAAGTTCACCCTCTGTTCCCAACAGAGGTAGTACTTCGTTCTCAAAAAAAAAAAAAAACAGAGGTAGTACTTTCCAGTAATCACCAGTAACGAACAATTCAAGACGCACGTTACTTAGTCTTCTTAATCCCGAGGGCGCAAAGTGTAGGTATGAATTGCCGTGATAAACACAATGCCTCCACACGAGATGCGTGGGGTATAAAGGAGAAAAGGTAGGAAGTGATGAAGAACATAAATTCAACCGAATTGAATAAGTTTAAATCATATATGATTTGTCTCTACTCCAAGTCTCTTTCTCTCACACTTGTATTTTGTATACACCTCATGTTAGTATTAGAAGATCAAGACAACACGGAGAAAAAATAAATTACAACACAGAGAAATATTTTAACCTTCATATTTTTCACTTGGTCTCGGAGCGGTTAGTCCAACAATGCTGATTTTTCCACCACTTAAGCGACATGCCGCCCCGGGTCGAATTGCAACATGACCCAGACCTGAATCACAAGCTTCATGTGGGCAGGAGATTTGTGACATGCAGGGGCAGGGGCACGCAGATTGTCGACCACCGATCTGCGCCAAGATTCCGGGGGGGGGGGAGGCTCGTTTGTGTCTATCATCTATTTCGATAATGGAAAGCAATATACTTGTTTATGTGGGACTGGTTTTGAGGGTACAAATATTTCGATAAACAATCGGTGCAACAAGTTTGTAGTAAAACATTAGCGTTGTGGAAAAACCATTCACTTTGTTCTTCTTCTTCCTGCTTGTATGTTCTTCAAGGACCTTTTTTTCCCCTAGAACTCTTGTGTTCTAGCAGCAATGGTGTAGAGGATAAGGGACCGAAGCGATTATGTTTTCGGCTTTTCAGCGACATCAACGATACGCCAGGAGGAGGATTCCTCCAAGGGGTTGGTCAACCCAAGCCTTCCAGCCACCTATATATAGGTGGCCAGGGGTGCACTAGGAGAAAAAAAAGCCTCCCACGACTGTGCCCCTTGCTACCCGTGCCTCTCTCTCTCTACCCCTCCCTCCCCCCCCCTCTCTCTCTCCGGTTTAAATCTAATCTAATCCGGATCGCCTCTTGGTTAATGCTTCATCTAGTTCTTCCCTCAATTCTTCGTGTTGGTTCCACGGTGTGCTGCGGTACTGCTAGATCGGTATGCGTGGGTACCTCGGAGGTATCGTCCTCTTCGACAACAGATCGACGGATCGTCCCGGAGAAAATTCTCGTGGCTGGTAGGTATAACTTAGATGTGGGAATCGACAAGCTTCACCAACTCTTCTTCCTCTTTTGCTGTGTTGATTGTTGGTAAACATCCTTCAGTTTCTGACATTGAGACAACAATTGCTTTGTATCCTCCGATCCTTTAGAGCATGAGGGACATTTGGGCAGCACCTTCAAATGCCTAATGGCAAAGCAAAACACGGTAGGGAAGGGTGCCAAGCAAAGTATGTCAACTGTTTTTTTACTTGGCCGGGCAAGATAAATTCCAACCTTACAGCAAATTGAGTTAATCGCAATATGTTCTATCCTCTTTGTACGTCCGAGCTTCCTCTCATGTTGGTTGTCCGATTGGTATACCTCATAGAAGCATCTGGAGTTAAATATGTATTTTATTGTCCCATCAAAGGATAAATCTTATGTTTTAGGTAAGTTGGGAAGTATTAGACCCTATTAAGATTTGAACTCGAAGAGTAAATGGATGTATTCCAAAATCATCGCACATACATGATTGTAGATATATGTGGATTGAATCTATGAGCTTTCAGAATTCAAATTTTGAATTTCAACAAGACGTGCACGCTTACTAGTGTAATACAAACTTGTTTCCTCTAACACACCCCTACCTACATGACACAAAGCTTCACTTTTGGTGAAAGTTTTGCACTGAGACAAGATGTAGCATGCAGAGCAGCGCGCTCGGAGCAACGCTTTTTCCTGCAAAATATGCGTGCATAGTGATCTTCATCAAGCCGTAGAGTTGTCTCCACAGTTAATGCCTCCAACGCAGGGGCATTCTCCACAGCATGTAGAAGAAGTTCATGTTGACCTCTTGCTCCTTTATATCCTGTCATATGCATACTCTTCAGATACTTATATTCACGCTGCTGAAGGTGCTGATTGCCCAAAGTACCCTTGTCCGCAAAACAAAGGTGGCCACCGACAGTGAACTGCAAGATGAAAACATGGCAGTATATATGATTAGTGCGTATACATGCTAATCATTGCACATGTATTAAGTTCCCACCATTTGAATCTTGGTGTCCAACTCAATTGCTCGTTACACAAAAATTCTGCATCCATACCACGAACAGAAACAAGATAAAAGGACTAAAACCAAATAGAATGTGGTGCCAAAAGAAAAAGAAATCTATTAGCATATAAGAATCAAGAAGAGTACTTACATGGATCTCTAACTTCTCAATAAACGGAGTTACCCTAAGAATGGAAACCACATTTGGAAGCTTGTTGGCATCTTCAGCTGTTATACCCATTAACAACTGTAAGCACTTAAGATGGGAAAACAAGCATTTGCTATTCAACATTGATGGCGTCTGCAAGACAAAAGAACAAAGGTGATTGCCTAGATGATGTTACATAAATTTAATTGTAACCTCAAGGGCATTGCAGAAGCAAACCTCTAGTCGCGGGTTAAAAATTTGTAGCGTCAGATTTTGAATGCTCGAAATAGCATTGAGAAGTGCACTGATAGCGTCTTGAAAATTTGTCATGGAGAAACATATATCTGCATTTTCCAGCTTCGAGTCTTGATTTATAACAATAGGAAGAATGGGTCCATCATATTGAAAGGTATCCAGTTTCAGAACTCTAAGTTCTATCCTGGTCACCCTGCAACGTATAAGCGTTAGGTGTCGCAGGTGGGACAACGGACGATCCGACTTTAGTTCGTCATCCAGGAAGCATCTGACTAAGCTTAGCCATTTAAGATAACAACAATTGGACAATATGACCTGAAGATCTTTTCTAGTGATATCCACGAATTCCAGGTCAAGCTTTCTTAGGTTTGGGAAACCATTGAATTCGGATGGTGGTCTGAAGGATACAAAGCTAAGTTGAATACACTCTAGACGTGATATGCTTTCAGTATCCAAAAGGTGAAATGGAAATATGTAACGAAAGATATCCAAAACTGCCTTGTTAACAGGGCGTAAGTAGACAGCAATGCTCTTTGTCCGTGATGACACAGCAAAATCAACCCAGTTATTGAGATGAGTAGCCAGCATGATGTCAAATTCGAATTTGACATGGAATTCGTCGATCACCTTGCCATGGAAATTTCTCAAGACTGCATTGACATCATTGATAAACTTCTGCATGTATTCGCAATATTCTTTCCTTGAAAAACTATCACGGCAACACCCAGCAGCACTGGTGAAACATAATTTGTTGCAAGAAATATCGCGGATAGATCTCCAGTGACTTGACAAAACGCTGGCCCTTGAAATCTCTTTAGGAGGCAACTTTGACAAAATTGTGCACATCACATCCTGCGTCAACAGAATATATATGCTCGAGATTACAAATTATAGTTGTACTCGACTGTATATCAGAAAAAGGGAAATTTGACATACATTTGGAAGGTCTTCCAATTTAACATGTGACCTCGCCGTTCTACAGATTGAATTCCCATGGGTATGGCCTGACGATGTCACTTTGCACATTTGATGGCCCCCATTTGCAAAACTGAAATTGAGAAGTCAAGATTTTTTTTATTTTTTATTTTTTGTGGGGGAGAAGTCAAGAGTTCATCCAAGATTATATGGTATTAACTACTGGATATTCATAGGTGTATTAACTAGTAGTAGTAGGCATTTGTCAAAAAAGAAAACTAGTAGTAGTAGGCATGAGAAGGCTTTACCGTGGATAATTCGAGGAACTAGTAGTTGTCGTCGGTGCCAGCGGTTCGGTGCTTGCGAGGTCCAATTGATGTTGTTTTTTAACGGGACGTCGAGACGATTGACTCGGCCAGGGCGAGGAATTGGACTCGGATTCTTGGGCCCGATTTTAGAGAGGACTAGATCATGGATGGCGCGCGATTGCCGCGCCCGTCCCTTTTGGCAATATAATGATAGGATGTTTCACTGAATTGGAAGGTAATGCTGGGAGAATGGGGTGGCAATGTTCTTAGCTATTTTTTGTTCCACAAGATCTTTGCATTTTTTTCTCTTGTTCCTAGCTTATACTACATGTCACTTATAGTTGCATTTTCTCCTCCTGTTGACATATGCCATCTTGATGAAAGATACGAAAAAAATGGACGGTTAACTGAAAAAATATCAAAGAACTCCAATTATAATCTCTCAATATGAATGGCCAGGTGTATTTGTTTTATAAATTTGAACATTCTCAGAAGGGCCGAGATAAAAAAACTAAGTAGTATAGTTACAACTTACAAATAAGTAGTTACAATAAAGGACATGAATAATGCCAACGCATATTGAGTCACAGGTCAAATACAACTTTGAAGACCAAATCGTGAAAGAATTCTTCACATTGTCAACCTTTGATCATTCTGAATGGTGCATTTTGCAGAAGCGCGTCATATAAAAGCAAAGCACATCTCAAACCTCTGATTATTGTTAAAAAAATACTATTCAAAAGATCTGGGAAAATGAAACTTCCACTAAAGAGAAGCAAAGGAAACACTTTCATTAAAATTCTTGCAGAATCGAGAATGAAGTTTTCATTCATCACTAATTAGTAGCTGCATTAATGATACATAGTCAAAAAGGAAGTCTGCCGTACCAACTTGTTCTTTTAATAGATGGTTAAATCTCTATCTAATATTTTTTAAGACTACATAAAATGAATAATGTATGTCTTCCTTGCAATATATGAATATTGATATCTTGCACTACATAAGAATGGTTTTGTTGTTATGCAAGGTTTTTGGGCTTCATAGAAGATCACAGAGAAAATCATGATTCTAGATTTTAAAAAACATTACTTCTGTTCATATAACCATAATTGGCATGTAGATAAAAATTGCAAAATAGAAGCAAATGAAAGGGAATGGAAAAACAGAAAGATTGGCAAAGTATGAGATGCCGATGCCAGAGGAGAAATACTTTGTTGCCACTCTATCTGAGTATCTAAGCAGAAGAACATTGTCCCCAAACCTGAAAGCAAATATATAAAGAAATTCTGATGACAACTATAAGAGCACAAATCTGAGGGTTGTATGAGGGCCCTCGGTTTCTTGCGCTAGGGCCATGATAATTTCCTAAATGAACCCTCAGGATAAAGAATATATCAGAAGCACTAAGACCAGTAGAATTAATGTATATTCCCATAAAGAACATAAACAACTACACTGATACACATACATGATAAATGGGCATTTTAATTGTCAATGTTAATTAACTCTTTTATAGCTCATATTTAAAGCAAAAGAACCTGAACCACAGCAACACAAGCAAGATCATTAACTAAACAGCTCGCTCCCAACCCCTGTACATCCAACTGTAGGTTAATAAAGAATACATTTATCATTTCTGTGCACAAATATCCATCCAGCACAAAATATAACCTCTCACAGCCACTGTTTATGTCTGGAATATTTTGACTAATGTCATATTTTTGCATTCCATGATCGAAGCTTATAGTGTCAGTCAACATCTACATAGTACATGGATGAAAACAGGGGAGCATACCTCAATATCATTTCAAGTATATTAACAGAAAATAGCTGCCCATTAGATTAAAATACTTCTATAATGGATAGGCTGAATTTGTCAATTATTTTACAGAACCAGTAGAGGATGTCCGTATATAGAATATGATGAATGGAGTTGCTATGTGAGCTAAGATGGGCACAATCTGGAAATGCAAATATCTGAAGTCACCAGGTTGTTTCTTGACTAACAAACTACCATTCTTCTCAAATAGACTGTCATTTTTGGTCTGAATTCCATTCAACGAAAGATTATAGAAGGCTTACCTATGCTGGATGTACAGTAATCAGTTTATTTCGAAAGGGAAAAAACAATTGTGCTCGCATGGTGGATTACACAAATCAAATAAATAATGTCAATGGTGAATCTTGGCAGGAAGGGCACTAACCAGTCAAGTAGCCGTGAACTACGCGTAGGGACATTGCAATCAAAGTGACTTGTTAAACCTGTAGAATATCTTCACTCTCATTAAAAAGGATGTTAGGTGAAGTAACATTGAGATCACATCTGCCAAGGTAATCTGATCCTCCATCAAGTCCATCTCTTAAGTTTAATGCCTCGTATATTCCTAAACTGAATATCCAACTATTAAGAAGTGAACAGTTATGGTAAGCTTTACATGAAAATTGATAGCATCTGTTATAGTGGGTACATGTCCTCACACACAGAAAATAAAGACCATCGAGTGCATGATTGTTCTATGCATTCCATCAAACACACGAAATGCACATGGCTAAGGAAACCAAAGCCGGAATAGTTTAAAGGAAACAAGCGAAGTACAGACTTAAGCAGGATGATGGCCGCCAATACCCTGCTTGCCATCGCGAAAGTCCTTTTTGTCGCTTGCCTTTCGTCGCTCGTTGGGCGAATGGAACACCAATGAAAATTTTCCATGCAAAAGAGTTAAGTGCCAAACCTTGTTCCTGCGAAGCAAAAGTAAAACATAATCAACAAGCTGTTGAATTTCTTAAAAACCCACAAAATAAAGAGGAGATTGAATCTCAAAATCAAAGCCATGAAAAATTCGTGGTACCTAAGCAATCGCCGATATCATCAGTGGACGGGCTGGAACCTCGCCATAGTCACCCTGCCACTGGTGACCGTTGTCTTTAGACAAAATTGAGCATGACACCACATCCTTTTTCTCATCTCCATTCCACCCCTTTGAGCCACCATCAAAATATTCTTGCATCGTGGATCCACAATAACCAGCTGCGATGTGGTCGGGGAGGTTGTCGTCGTGCTCGAGACATACAAAGAATGACGTGCTAGTACTTGGACTCCCTGCCCGCGCCGCGAGGAACATCTTGCCAACAATTTATTAAATACACAAACCTATAAATTGGCCGAGAAAAAGCAAGGCTGTTGGTTGCCATGAAATAGATGGCGGAGCCCATGACGAAGGTCCAGTAGCGGCCGAGGTAGGCGCCGATCAAGGGCGTAATTAAGACGGCACCGTACCAGTTGATGAGTTTGTTGGACGCCTCCACCATCCCCTGGTGCAGCTTCTCCGTCAGGTAGACGAACAGGTTGGACGCGATCAATAGTACGCCATCCGCTTGAACAGCTCGTACACTGCATGCCCTCACAGATTCATACAATCATACCTTGGTTGGTAATGAAGAACAGAAGCAATTATGCGTGTGGTATGCATTGGTTGGTTGGTAATTGATACCTACGATGAAGGAGCAGGCAGTCCAGATCGCCGCCCCTCTTGGACCGGAGCATGGGGTTGCTTCGGAGATCCACCGAACGCGAGCGATAGTGGTTGTGGTGGCGGTGGCGGCGGCGGCACAGCGCGGAGCACTTTCCCTCGAACGAGCAGCCATGGCGTCGGTCTGAATCGCCTGCGGCGGCGGATCACATGAGGCGTGAGGTAGGGGTTTCCCCGTTCGAGATTCAAGAAAATCGCATGGCGAGGAGAGAAGAGGATGCGTTGCGGCAGCGAGGAGAATTAGAGGCGACGGGGACATACTTGGGAAGTGAGGGGAGCAGCGAGGATGGCGGCGGCGCTACAGGTTCGTCTCCCGAGTCGAGAGGGGCGGCCGCTTAGGGACGAAGGGGAACCATCACCACGGGAACCACGCGAAGGCTCTACTACCATGCTTCCTGTTGGGCCGGTTCGTTTGGCCCAATCAACCAGCAACCAGCGATTTTTCTCCCGGAGTAGCGTCCTCCAGGACAGTCGGCCCAGGAAACGGCATACGTGGCGCACAAATCAGATCTGACAGCCAGGAACGCCCAGATCAAGAAAACGAACGGCCGAAAACGCAAATCGCTGTAAGAGCTCCGTTTAGGCTCAGTTTTACTGTCCTCAACTAGATCATTGACGGCGCGCGTTGCTGCGCCCATCCATTTTGACAATAAAATGATAAAAAAAATCATCAAATGGAGACAAAAACTAATGCAAATTTAAACTTGCTCCAATAAGTCAGCGTTTTATAGACCTATAAAACATTGAAGAAAATCAATACTTTTATATACACGGACTCAATATAGGTGGTGGGGCATATATATATATATATATATATATATATATATATATATATATATATATATATAATTTAGAACTGATCCACTCACATACATATCACTCACATCATCTTCATAAATCATAACAGATGGTTACAATGTTTCGATGGAGTACACATAAAAAATCCAGTGAAGCCCACTAATAAACCAATATACATGAACAAATATCAGTATTTCAGCGACCATACACGGCATAATATTTCTACATGGAACTATGGAAGTATGAGACAATTATAATGGAAACAGTGTTCGTTTCCCTATATGTTGAGCTAAATCGCCATAACTCTGCAGCAAAGGGTACATTATTATGGTTCAGTTTAAGAATCTGCTTAACGCACATCACCTATTCAAGAAAGTTGTCTTATTCTACTTGGTAAAAAAGAGCACAACATCAAATTGAAGATTTGTAAGTATCTGAACCAAAACACAAAACAAAAAATATTGCACCTGAGCATTGTAACCATAC
Organism: Elymus sibiricus; assembly: GCA_039707655.1. Classification (NCBI taxonomy): domain Eukaryota; kingdom Viridiplantae; phylum Streptophyta; class Magnoliopsida; order Poales; family Poaceae; genus Elymus; species Elymus sibiricus. The sequence goes on from CM077667.1 coordinate 164,593,439, forward strand.
CACAAAGATCGTCATAGGAGCGAAGCCCTTGCCTCTGTCATGTCAACTAATTGTACCGAACTTTTATCTCAATCCGACATTCACTGTCATTATAGATACTTTGTGCTCGCAAAGAGGCAATCGTAATCACTGGATCCTTCACTGGAAGACATTTTATCCATTTACAGATGAAATGGCAGTAAACAAGTTTCATCTTCCATGTGTAGCATTATATTATGTTTTCTGTCCCAAAAGTGGACCTGTAACACAAGAATTCCAAATATAAGTTACCTACAAACACTTCATTATTAGACATAGCATGCAAAATAGGATTTCTTATGAAATTCGTACCCAATATGAAGCAGAATATGTAGTAAATAAGAAAGGAAAAATGGGGACAAGGGATATGGATGTTGATACCATGCAACATCATGTCAATATTCTTCATCTTCCTTATAGCGATAGTGCGTTATATAGTTTATTTATGCTGAACATAAGCCAGTAGAGCTATTTAGGCATTTCGTGTAGTTGCTCATATGATCTGCACCCACTTCGGCAATCATGTCCATCCATTGTTATCCCAATTATCACACATATCATAATTCTTCATAGTTTCTTCAATTCGCCACATGTAATGTACTTCTGTAAAAAAAAATTATATGCAAACTACTGGCTATTGCATAAACTGCAAATAAGGTAAGCGTGCAGAGACATGACAAAGGAGGAAAATGTAAATAAAAAGGACAAAATACTAATATATTGACTACATCAGTTGTCATATTCTATGTAATTGGCGTACTTAACTTTGGCAGATCAACCCATGGTTCTTCAAAAGTAACTGCCCTCTTGTTAAAAAGTGCCAAGGTATTTGAGAATTTCTCTATTAAGCCCAATATCTCTTCCTCTAACAAGCTCTCTGCAATAATCGAAATATAGAATAAGAAATGAGAATATTTATCATGATATGTAGATCCAACTATCAAGCAAGAAGAAAAACAAAATGGTCATTAAGTTTTGGCAGGATTGCCCTTCAATTAGACACAACATCATTATCATAAGAAATGAGAAGATTTATCATGAAATGCATATCCGACAGTTAAGCAAGACAAAAAGAGCCATAAGTTTGAGTGGATTGCCCATAAATTAGACATGGAATAATTTTTCCCATGAATTTTTTCAATATACATTCAGCAGATACACTTGGTAATTCACATTATTGCATCAAGTTTCATTAGTATATGTGGATTGTTTTGACATGACGAAGGTTTTAGTACTAATCCTAATGGCCTGGAAGATTTCAAGCTAAAAGGAAATGCAGCTAGATTTGAAATATAATAAAATTGTGTTACTTTGGTAGATCATACACATGCTTCACTAATTGGAAGCAAATACTATACTTTCAACGTTGAGCATACAGTATGATAAAATACTACTCTGCTTAGCAGTAAACTACTTTCGTCTAGAACGTTTTTGGCCACCAGTCTGGACATTGTGCCACTGCCATCGGACGAACACACAAGTAAAAGTCAATAGCATTACATGGTACTACACTTATATATTAAGCGAGGAGAAGATTCACAGCTATATCATCCCAATAGTAATTCCAGTGAGCTCAAAAAGGGAAACCCCAACCAGAGAAGGAGTAAGTCCGGGACAACAGTCAACAACAGCGTCACCTATGGTTCGCCTGAGTGATCTCGGTAGAAGGCTGACCACCAAGAGCGCCTCAAGACAATAAGGTCGGATGTGAACCACACGCGTCCTAGTCACCATCGGTCAGTCGAGGAGGCGGGGAGGATTGGCTGTCATTGGAGGCGGCCGCGCGGCGTACCTGTCGTGGCGTGTGCAGCAGGCGGCGGCCGCCCCCCTGCGCCGTGCCCGCGGCCACCACTGCCGTCGATGAGTCGCTCGCCGACGTGACCGGAGAGGTCGCCCGTGCCTACTTTCGCCCACTTCCTCCCTCTCCCTCTCTTTCTACGACGACGACTATAGCGGCGGCGCACAAGGTCTGGCCCTAGGCCGAGGTCCGATGGATTCCGGGGTGCTAGCAGGGTGGGGTCAGGAGGGTGGGGAGCGGTTGTGCGGGAAGGGTGGGGCTAGGAGGTGGACACAGAGCAGAATCACGACCGTCCGTACGAGATCCGGCGGTAATCCATATCAATGATCGAGAGGCTCTCGATTCTGCCTCCAGAGTAGCAGCCCAAGGACAGTTGGCCCAAGGGCAGCCCACGCAGGAGAAAATTTGGCCCTGCACGGCCTGGGTCGAACGCCGGTGAAGATACCGAACTACAAAACAGATCCTACGATGAAAAACGCTCTAATCACTTAAACGGACGGCTAGAAATGATGGAGGCCTGAGAGGGCTGGGAAATAGCTCGGTTTTACTGTCCTTACTAGACCATGCGGGCGCGCGTTGCTGCACCCGTCAATTTGTGCAATTTAATGGTAGGCATTGATACGAATATATGGAGACACGTTGTTTAGTAATTTTAGCTTGTGATTTCGTTTTAAATTGTGCAGCTCCGTCCTTTATTGAATATTAAAAATCAAAGGTATACAATTTTTTTGAGGCAATCAAAGTTATACATGAAATGTCAGGAGGATTAAACAAGCCAAAGATATTGGGCTATTAGTTCGTTCTTGGGCTGGCTTTTTTCAATTTATCTGGAAGTATGGTCTTCGACTGGGCCTTGTGTATTGTGTCACGTTGTTTTAATGTTTTATCTGAAAGTATGGTTGTCTCAAGAAAAAAAATTCTGAAAGTATGGTCTTTGACTGGGCCTTGTGCCATGCTTCAGCAGTCCCTGGAATGTGTTCATTGGTAGGATTATCCATCTGAAATAAGGGTATGGAAATATGTCAGATTTGAAAAAGCCATACAACAAACATAAACTGAGAACATAGGTACCTTTTGGCAGGAATTAGTTGATACTTTAACCTGTGCTGAAATGTTCTACATTTATAGAAGAATGGTGTGTTAGAGGTCAGGCTAATAACCATTATATGGTGTTTAATATTCAGACATTTATAAGTATTCAGTTATCATTTTGCATCACGCATCTGTAACTGATAAGTTTTTTTTTGGTAACTGATGAATATAGTTGTTTGCATTTACTGATGCTGTATCTGCCTTAGCCTAGTAGGGAAGGAAAAAGAGGAGAACCAATGATACAGGAGAGGAATTAGAAGCTCCACGCTGCAAAAAATTTAGGCGTGGGCACAAAAGGTCTGCTTCGACTGCTGAATTTAGGGCAAGAATCCTGATTTTGAATATGAATTTACAAACTAATATGCTCAGATGTTAGTTTCTGCATGTCATGAGAAAGTTTAACTGGAAACTGAAAAAGTGCATTTTGTTATACTAATAGAATGAGATATTATAGCATTGAGGTTTAAACTTCGCAGAACAGTAGAAGATCTAAGAAGTGCATTTCATTAGGAATAGAAAAAGCAGAGCTATCGAAACAAACATTATTTAGAGGTATGATAACCATATGTATAGAAATGCATAAGTTGTTTCATTATTCAGTGCACAAAAGAGGAATAGTTTTTTGCAAAACATAGTACCAAGACACGTTAACTGCTGAAGATAAAGTTGTTGATCAGCTGATCATGTAGTAGCATTCGCACATACGCGATATATTTATTAATGGAAAACTAAATAACTTGAAAAGATGGACGTATGCAGAAGGTCGCCATTCCTTTATTTGCTTTTGAAATACACTGATTGAAACTCTTTTTATGATAAGTACATCTTCTTTGCGGAAGTTGATTGTTGGCTCCAGCTCCGGTCCTGTAATCCATAGAAAAGTTTGTAAATAAATAGTAAGTGGACATGGACTAAATTTCAGGTTGCAAGTTTTGGTCTACAGATTTTTGATGGCTTCTTGCTAGGGCCGTGTGGAACTAATGTACCCATCTTGTGGTGCACTTGACCGCTTATTCGGAAAACATATGTACCTTTACGATCGCTGATACTTTTGTCTACATGTGCTCCAAAAGAACTGAAACTAAATAGACAATTATACTACCTTATGTGGTTCATAAATTCTCTACTCTCATGACCACCATCAAAACGCATAAGCTGTGCAAGATATTCCGGTGGAGGTAGGAATTCAGAAATCTGAATACGACCTCCACTGCAACGGCGATTGTATATAAGACGGCGTTTTTTCCAGCTGGATTCTCTCTCTACCAGTTCATCCCACCAGAAGGATACACCGCAATGTTGGCATCTATAGCAAGGCCCACCTAGGCGTGAACAGTCGCGATATGTTTCTGATTGAATAAAAGGAGCACAAGTTATGACTATTTTAGTTGTTTTTGTCATATTAGGAATACATAAGAAGCTAGTATAGTACTTTTCAGGGCATCTACGTACTCTTCTGCTAGAGGAAATTGTGGTCGTCCACTGGCAATCACACAATGGTCCAGACTTAACTATTTTTGCTTGTTTCCTGTGCGTGCCTGCCGGTTTTTATTGGCATGTTCTTTGCTTGTATGTATTGGGGAAAATCAAAAGGAGGACCATGGTGTTTTACTCATTTTGATTTGGGAAGCATATTATTTCCAGTTTATGCAGATTGTCAAGTCGAAGCATCAGCGCGTTGTACGAGATTTGTATGTTTTGTTCGTTTTGATCTGTGAAGCACTATATTTTCATTTGATCCTTTAGCGCCTTGTACAAAATTTATCTTTCTTTTGCGCATTTTTCACTTGCTAAATAACCTGCTACATAAAGCAGGAACAGTAGGCGGTACTTTGATTATATCAAACAATCATATAGTGAAACATATCATATGAATGAAAGGTACATAGTACAATACACAGATAGTGAGATGAGGCATAATTAAAGGAGGCACAAGAGAAAATTGATACTGACCTGTCCATTAGCCATTGGATGCCAGCAGATTTAGCTGGAAGAAAGAAAGAAATCAAGCAGTACGTAGCTGGAATTCCTTTTTGTATAGAAGCTGCAATCATTTGAGATTATGAATTAGACAGAGAACCCATCAATATATGTAGATAGAGAATTGGAACCAGCGCATCACCTTCTACCCCAGCAGAAGCAGGCTCAAATCTGTCAACATGTGGAACCTGCGTTTTTTTAAAACAAAGAACAGTATATCACTGAAAATAGAGGAAGAATTGGGTGAAGAGTAGATGCAGCAAACAGGGAGAATTGGAACGGCTGGAGATCTAAGCATCAAAATTCAAACGTCGCTCTGTGCTGGAGAATGGTTTGCGAAAGTGAGCAGTGATGGGAAAGGAGCAGCGGCAAGGTTGGGAATATATGGGCTCGCATGAATTGAATGGAAAATATGAATCGCCATTGTAACTGACCTGCCCAGAGCATCGATTGGCTTTAATGGCCGATTAACCTTTCAATCAAGCATCCTTGGCGATTCTCACGGCTGTTCGCTGCCACACCCCATCCCGTCGCGCCGCTCGCGTCCAACCGACCGGACCGACGATGTGCTGTCCGTCACATTCCTACAACCGAACGGACCGAGGAGGCGCAATCCCTCGCGTCGGTGCGCACCGAGTGCATCGACGCCATTGCAGTCCAAGCCCCCACATCGGTCGGTCAACCATGGCGATGCGCTGCCAGAGGCTGCGAGTGAACGAGATAAGGGTCGTGAGCGTCCAGTGTTTTAGGGTTCTCCACTTTATCGTACTACAGGCCCAGTAGGCCCAATTGAATGTCAGATGCCAAAAAAAACCATCGGAGCAGCGGCCCGAGAGGGTTAGCGCTCGTTACGCTGTGAACGAAGTCTGTACGCGCGATTTAGCTTCGATTAGATCCAACGGATACAAATGCTAATGGTTTGAGAGGGCAGGAAAAGTGCTCAGTTATAATGTATCTAATTTAATAGCTAAGCGCGTTCCGCTTCCCGGCCCAACCCTCTTTCCTTCCGCTTCCCTGCCCAGCCCTCCATACAAACACAAAACCCTAAGAAACCTTCTCGCCCGCCACCGGCGCGGTCCCGGCCACCACTCCGACCACGAGCAAGACAAGCGGAGAAGGAAAGCGGCGATGGGATGCAGGGCGTCCACGCGACGTGCGGGGCGGGGCTCGCAGGTGTTCGAGGTCTCAGGGTACGGCGGAGTTGGCCTCGACGTACAATCATCGGAAGTATTCACCGTCGGCGCTTACGACTGGCAGGTTCTGTTCTACGAGGACGGGGTGTTTGGGCACACCGGTGGCTACGTGGCGATCTATCTCTTCTTAGTGAGCAAGAAGACCAAGGTGAAGGCATCATTTGAGCTCAGTTTGGTGGACATCAGTGGATCAACGCCGCCTCGTACGATGAGGACGGTCGCCGCAGAGTTCGACTCTAGCGACCGAACGTGCTCCGGCCATCCCGAGTTCATGAGGAAGACCGAGCTTGAGGCGTCGCCTTACCTTCGCGGTGATCGCCTCACAATTGAGTGTGCCATCACTCTCTATACGGAAGCGCCGGTCTCGGGATCGAAATCGTTTGCCGAGGTGCCGGTGCCGCCATCTGACATCACGGATCACCTCAGGAAGCTGTGGCAAGGGAAAGAGGGCAGCGATGTCACCTTCGAGGTTCAAGGGGAGGCTTTTCCGGCCCACAAGACGGTGCTCGCGATGCGGTCGCCGGTGTTTAAGGCAGAGCTGTACGGTGCCTTGAGGGAAAATGGTATGGGTCGCATTATCATCGGCGACATGCAACCTGTAGTCTTTGAGGCCCTGCTCCATTTTATATACACCGATTCGTTGCCCACCATGGATGATCTTTACAAAGATCAAGATGAGTACAAAGAGATTGTTGGACATTTGCTTGTAGCCGCGGATCGGTATGCCATGGAAAGATTGAAGATGATATGTGAAAGCATCCTTTGTAAGAACATAGACGTGCAGACCGTGGTGACTACACTGGCTTTGGCTGATCAACATCATTGCAACAGGTTGACTGATGCTTGCATTGAATTTATTGCCTCTTTGGGTAGAGTGGATGATATAATAGCAAGCCAGGGATATGCTGAGCTCAAAACAACCTGTCCTTTGGCTTTACTGGAACTGTGGGAGAAGGCAACTAGGCTCTATATAAAATAGTCTCCATTTCACATTGGCAAGCGTGTTAAGTCGCATTCATATCTTGCCACTTGTTTGATGAACGATTAGCTTTACTCTGCCAATGTTTTTTGTTGTCAAGATGTTGCGTACTTAGCCTTTTATTAGCATAAACAATATCTGTGGCCAGTTGACTACAAATTGTAAGTGTTACTGTTAATCATCTGTTCGAAAATTAGATCATAGGTTTTAATTCATACTACATGTGCAGGCTAGTGTATGCTACTCGCTTCAATGATGAAATCTGCTGTAATGAATAAGCAGCAAAATGCGACAAGAGTGGGCCAGGAGTGTGTTAATGTGATGATATGGGAACATTTCATCATAATACGAAATTCGAAATGGAAGAATGAATGACACATTTTCAAACCCTTGAGTGCTGTAGAACAACAGGGGTGCATTTGAAACAATAATTCTTGCACTGAAAGGTGTTCAACTTCTATTGTCAGGTACTTTTCTGTTCATGCATCCTCCAATTGATTTCAGTTTTATTTTACTTACCTGAAAAGTTGAAATTGAATCCATAAGCAGTTGACCCATCGGTAAACTTTAAGTCTTTTATACAGCTATAAAATGAAATAAGTAATCAACCTAGAATAATCGAGTCCACCACCATAGTAAAACTAGTCAATTGGTTTTCCTAGATGTAATCACGATAATTTTGTCAAAGTTTTTGTATTTCGGGCTCCACAAAACCCTAAGGAATTTGAACCCAGGGGCGTGTGCGAAGATTCCCCAACAGCTTCGCCCCTTCCAAGCTCACAACACGATAACCCTGCTCGATGGCGAGGGAGACGATGGCACACAAGAGTTTACCCAGGTTCGGGCCGCTGCGAAGCGTAAAACCCTACTCCTGCCTTTGGTGGATTGCCTCACGAGGAGGTTGGTGGATGAACTAGTACAATGGTGTCTTTGCGGGGTGGTTGCTTCCTCACCTTTTACCGGGCTACCTGGTCTCTATTTATAGCGGCCTGAGTCCTCTTCCCTTATCGCAATGGCGGGAAGGGATCCCACAACGGCCAAATTTGAAAGGGGACAGGAGGTACATCATATCCTGACGAAAGGCGGTCTTCGCTTGCAAAGTAGGTGGTGGTGACGCGGTGGTGGGCTCGCTGGTGACATCCGTCCCGCCGCGCTCGCTGGCCCGGTCTTGTTGCACTGGAATGGAAACATTTGGCGAGGCTCCTTGGGAACCCGCGTTCGTCCTTGTCTCCTTTGCACCAAAGAGGAAATTGTCCCCTCTGGCGCGCTGGCACACGCCTGGCCTGGCTGTCGTCACCCTTGACCTCCTGAGGCCTAGCGTTGCATAGAGATCTCCGCCGCTCGGGAGGGGGCCTGGGGAGGCCTCCCCCTTTCGCCTTGGCGCTGTCCTCCTCACGAGGATGAGCCCCTCGCGAGGGTCTTGTCTTGAGCGAAGCCACGTGAGGCCGTACGGACCGCCAGGTGGGCAACGCCCTGGGCCGCAAGTAAGCAAGTCTGGGTACCCTGGTATCCAGAACGCCGACAGTAGCCCCCGGGCCCAGGGCGCGCTCGAGTTGGCTTCGAGGGGAAAACCGAAGGAGATGGCCCGGAGCGTCGCGGGCCCTTATTGCTTGCGGGCCAGGTTTGGCTTGCGGTGCTTGGTTGGGCGCGGGTGTCCCCGCCCCGTGTCTCCTCGGCAACTGCCCGAACCGACAAAAGCCTGATGTCCAGCGCTGAGCAATTATTGCTTTCCTCTTCAGCACCCTTGCTTCTTCTTTCCAGATCTCCATCCCTTGCGAGAACCTCCCCAGATCTCTGCACCGCTCCATCCTCCTTCTTGCTCCCTTGGCCCCGAAAGCTTCTCGATGGCTCCCGCCGGCAAGTCGAAACTTGAAGCCCAAAGCTCAGCTTCTGCTCCTATCTCGCCGGCGCTCTCAGAGTCCACCATAGCCAAGGACGGGGACCTCGCCCCGGTGCTTCCGTCGACGGCGGATGACTCCAATGAGTAGGGGCGGGCCTTGATATGGTGCGGCTCCGCGGAGAGACATCGCCTGGCCAAGTCGGCCTACCCCTTCTTCCTCCACAGCGTCTTCTCCGGGCTCGTCCCACCCTTCTCCGCGTTCTTCACCGCCGTCCTTGAGCACTACGGGATCCAGACCCTCCATCTTCAACCCAACTCCATCCTGCTTCTGTCCGTGTTTGCCTTCTACTGCGAGGCTTTCGTGGGCGTGAGGCCGTCGGTGGCCCTGTTCTGCCATTTCTTCAGCTTGCGGCTTCATGACGGAGCTCAGCGGTCGGCATGCGTCTCCTTCGTCGCGGTCCAGAGCGGGAACATGCTCTTCAAGGCCGGGAAGAAGGTGGAGAACTTCAGGAACCGCTGGGTCTTCTTGGATCTGAAGGGCAACGACCCTCGCCTGGAGCTCCCCAAGGGGCTGCCGGAGAAGATCCCGGCGTGGAGTTCCGCGAAGCTCTCCGACTCTCGGGCCAAGCCCGTCTTGGAGCGGGTCCTTTGAGACATCAGTGCCAGGAAGTTGACTGGGGGAATGATAGTGAAGGAGTTCCTGGTGCAGCGCCTGGCGCCCTTCCAGTCTCACTCGAGGCCCATCTGGGAATATCAAGGTGGTGGCGATGACATGAGGCTCCGTTCTGCGCTCCTGACCCCCGAGGAGCTGAACAGAGTTATGACAACCCTGCTCAACGGCGACCCCGGGGACCTTCCTGAGGCCTACGCCCCACTGTACTGCCGTGATGACAAGGCTGATCTGGTCGCCGTGATGCCCAGCTTCGATGAGCTGGGGAGCCCCGGGGCCCCTGTGGCGGTGTCCTCCTCCGACACCGCAGATGAAGAGGACTCGAAGGAGACGGCGGATGACGATCTGGAGGAAGTGTCTCCTCCGTCGCGGAGTGCGCTTCTCCGCAGCTTCCATGACGACGACCCCGACGAGCCCCCTACTGCAAGTCCTCCGCGACTTACCAGGGCCCTCAGGGGGCCGGGCCCCACACCTCGGGCCGCACGATCCGCCTGCCGGGTGTCCTCGAGGAAGCGCGAGGCTGGGCCTCCTCTGGAGCTCCCAGCCTTCATCGGCAAGGTGGCCGAAGCACCCGCCTCACCCCTGCCCGGGCCGCGGCTTGTGGGCGAGGCGGCCGCGTCTAGGGCCGGCATGACCTTGCCGGCCGCAGCCCCTTCGAGCGGTTCCACCGCTTCTTCCCATGGAGGCGCCTCCCCGGAGAAGGACGGGAGCATTCCCGCACTCGCCGTGGTGGAAAGAAGGAGGAAGTGGGTCGACGTCGAGGAGTAAGTAACTTCGCTTGGTTTCTGGCCGTCTTCCGGTGGTTTATATGCGGATGATCCCCCTTTGCTTGGTGATCAGGGGAGCCCCCTTGCCGAAGGCGAAGAAGAAGAAGGCCGGCGTCAAGCCTAGGGCGCCCTCCGATGTGATGCCCGTTCCTGGTGCCGCGTTGATGCCGGATGAGGCGCTTGATGTCGCGAGCGAGGGGGCCTGCGGGGCGACCCTCCTTGCCACGGCCGCCGAGCCCCCGATGCCCGCTGGAGTGGCCGCTTCCGTCCTTGGGGGCGCGCCTGCATCTCTGCCCGACGGGCCAACCCCCGAGGGCCAGCTGGGTGCAGGGTCGTCCGCCCCTGCCTTGCCTGCAGTAGTGGCGCAGCCACCGGTGTCTTCCGCTCACCACGCCCTTGTGTCTCCGGAGGCAGCTCCTGCCACCGCGCGGGCGCCACCTCCGGGTCGTGCCTTAGCATCACCGGCTTGTGTTCCTCCAGCCGATTCGGGTGCTCTGGACGGGGCCTATGCCGTCTTGGATCAAGTCCGAGACGCCCTTGGGAGCGCCGACGGTCGCCTTGCAAGAGAGCGCTTGGGTCTTCTTTCTGGGTGTCTCCAGACCGACGCCTCAGTCGTGGCGGTCTGGGGCCAAGCCAAGGCCACCGCGGCTGAGAGCAGGGAGGAGGCCGCATCGGCCAAGGCAGCCCGAGACGCGGCACTGGCTGACGGAGCGTCTACCGTGAAGCGCTGCGACGAGGCGAAGGCCCGCCTGAAGGCTCTTCAAGAGGACAGGTCCGCGCTCGTGGAGAGGCTCCGCCAGTGGGAGGAGGACCTCAAGGCCTGCGAGGCCAAGCTTGCCGACCGTGACTCCACGCTATCCAAGGCGGCGGCCGACCTAGCCGCCGAGCGTGAGCAGCAGGACAAGTTGAAGGAGGAAGCGGCTGCGGAGAAGGCCCTTCTTGCCTCCCGGGAGAAGGCCCTTGCCGCGGCCGAGGAGAAGAAGGCTGCGGAGCTCGACGCTCTCCCCTCCGTCGAGCTCAGGCTTCGCCAGGCGCTGCAGTCCATCTACCGTGGGGGGTTCACAGAGCCCCTGGTAGCTTGTGAGAGCGGCTTCGTGGAGCTCTCTTCAAAACTCGCCGAGGTGTTTGAGTGTGCCGTCGCCAGGGTGGAGAATGTCTTGGAGAGTGAGTGCCGCGACCTCTTCTCCACGGCCGCAACGCGCGTCTTCAGCCACCTCTACCTTCGCGAGCTGAGTTTTGACTTCGGCTCTGTGATCCACCCGGTTGATCCTGGGGTTCGCGCCGCCACGGCGGCAGCCGTGGAGGGCGTTGTGGGGGCGCTGATGAAGAAGTTCGCCTGTGTCGCCGTTCCCTCGCCTCCTCCTGTGACTGCAGGGGTTGGCGACGATGATGACAGCGGCAGCAATGTCGACGACGGTCTCCCCACGACCGGGACGAGTGGTGGTGCCAGCTCCTCTTAGCTTCTTTTCCTGGGTCTTCCCATGTAATGTTTATCGTGCCTCGTGGAGGCGTTAGACTTGTTTGCATTTTCGGAGACATCTTAATGTTTGTAATGACTGCTAGGCTGTGTGGTTCTATTTCCTCGCTTCGTTTCCTTCCTGCTTGCTGTAGCGCTCTGCGTCGGCAGGGCCCGGTCCCGCGCATACCTCGACCGCCGTTGGGGCATCCGGATCACCAGGATGACACCAAGGGGCGAGGGGCTACGAGACCAGTGAGGCCCCTGAGTCGCGATGCTCAGGGGTCCCTCTTGACGTACGAGTAGCCCTCATGAAGGGGACGCGGCGAAGGCGGGTTGACTTGGGGATTTGGAGCGCCTTGAGCTCTGCGTCGGCAGGGCCCGGTCCCGCGCATACCTCAACCGCCGTTGGGGCGTCCGGATCACCAGGATGATGCCAAGGGGCGAGGGGCTACGAGACCAGTGAGGCTCCTGAGTCGCGATGCTCATGAGTCTCCCTTGACGTACGAGCGGCTCCAATACCTTTGTTTTCGTTCGAGAGGGACGCGTGAAGACCAGGTGCCAAGGACCTGGTGAGGTAGCGCACGCCAGGTCTAGCCTGAGCGTAGCCCCCACGCAGCCCCCTCACGCGTGCATCCCGGAGGAATGCTGCGAGATGGAGCCGCGAGGGGTCATCCTGAGGTTGAGTGCACCCGCTAAGGCGCCCTCAGTTGTTTATCCCCAGCGCGGAGCATAGGGCTTCCACGTTGCGTGGGCATAGCTATTGGAGGGCCGTGTCGTCCGCCAGCGCGGAGCATGGGGCTTCCACTTGGGCGTGGGAATGGGGGGCCCTGGCTCCTGAGCCCCCCGGGCGTGTACAACCCATTAAGTTCATACGCGTGGCCTGCATGGTAGAACTGGGAGGTGTATCTAGGCGTCGTGAGGCAGCTCAGGCCTCACGAGGCCCTACCTCAAAGGCGGGTTGTGCCTGAATCTTCCGATGGGAGTCGCTGCTTCAAGTCCTATACATTTTGAGAAACCTGCGCCGAATGGATTTCCTAGGGCCATCGCATGAGAAGGCCAAACACCAATGACCCCAGGAGGTGACGTGAACAGGGCCGGCCCGCCAGACAGAGCTCAACCATTGGATTTATCGACACTACAGGGACGGACCCGAGCACAGACGCCGTGCCCAGTCTTCTCATGCGACAACTCCGAGGAGGAAACACCCGGCGCGCGGATCCTATGACGGCGAAAGGCCGACCGGAACCGTGCCGCGCGCCCTGACTCACCCACTCCCGATTAGCTCATGCGAGGGCGAAGCACCGAGGGCCATGCGAGGTGACGTACACGGGGCTAGCTCGCGAGACAGAGCTCGACCACTTGGATTTGTCGACGCTGCAGGGACGGACCCGAGCACAGACGCCGTGCCAGCCCTTAATCATGAGGCGGTCGAGGGCAGGCTCATTAGGGCGCAGCGACATTCATGGCGGCGAAGCACCGAGCATGCAGGTTGGAATACTTAGGGAAATAGATCGAAAGCATGTAAAGGTCCAAATCATGCAGGAAAGACGCGGCCGGGATGAGTTCTAGCCGCCTGAGGATAATGCAGCCCGATGGGCGCCCTCAAACTGAGCAAACCAAAAAGTTACCTGGTACGGGCCAAAAGGATCACCTGGCGGCGATACCGCTGAAGCATGGAGGTAGTCGTAGGAGCTTGGCCTTGTGCCTCCGCAAGCTTGGCCTTCACGAGTCCGTCGCCTCAGGAGGCTCGGGGCACCCGCTCGGGCCCGGCACCTCCTCCCACTCCTCACGGTGCCTGGCCCGGTATGGCGCGAACATGGCCCGGGCAAGGCGCTGGAACGTGTCGGCCGCGTTCGCCAGCCCGAAGGGCATGGGGACGTAGTTGCGCGAGTGAGCCCTGCCGTGACTGACGCGCATCGGCTAGAAGACGTCCGGTGACGCATCCCTGTTGATGCTGGGTACATTGACGCAGATGCGTGGCATGCCGCCCGGGTCGATGATGGCGACGGCGTTGGGTGGTGCAGGGCCGCGCCCACCTCGCACAGCTTGTGCTTCCTGAAGCTCCTCGATTGCTCTGGTGATGAACTCCCGCGAACTTGGCGCCTCGCGCCGTGCTCCTTGATTGGATGGGTGCGTGCCGACACACGCCCCCGAGTTGTGCCCGAGCACCTCCCTTGTCTCACTGGTCAGGTTGGTAGTCCTCCGGGTGGGAGCCCCCAAGCCCGGCCCAAGGGAGGCGCCAGGCGCGCCTTCCTATGCGAGGGAGGAAGGGGCCTGAGCCCCTGGCGCGGATCCTGAGGCGCCGTCCTTAGGGTTTTCAGCCCCCTGGCGTCCCTTGGAAAGGAGCAGCTTCTTCTTCTTGGGGATGTCCTCGCGGGGCAGGACACCTCCTTCGTCGTCCGAGTGCTCGGCCGCCGCCATACGGTAGGCGCGCTCGAGGGAGCAGACGGCGTCCTTCTCATCGCAGGCGATAGTGATGACGCCGCCACTCCCCGGCATCTTGAGGACGTTGTAGCCGTGGTGGGTCACCGCCATGAACTTGGCGAGGGCTGGGTACCCAAGGATCGCGTTGTACGGGAGGTGGATGTGGGCGACGTCAAAGACGATGATCTCGGTGTGGTAATTGTTGCGCCCGCCGAAGGTGACGGGCAGACGCACTTGCCCGATGGGGACCGTGGAGCCGTCAGTGACTCCTGAGAAAGGCTTAGTTGGCATGAGCTGGTCATAAGGCACTTGGAGCGTCTCGAACGTCTCGATGGAGAGGACATTGAGTCCGGCGCCGCCGTAGATGAGGGTCTTGGTGACGAGGACGTTGCTGATGGTGGGTGTGCACAGCATGGGGAGTGCGCCCGCCGTAGCTGAACATCTGAGTTGATCCTTGGAGTCAAAGGTGATGGCACACTGGGACCACTTGAGGGGGCGCGTGGCCTCAAGCTTTGGAAGAGCCGCGTTCACCTCCCGCAAAAACTGCTTGAAGACGCGGTTCGATGCCGGGGCTTGGGCACCGCCCAGGATGCAAGCTATTGCCCTGACCTCCTGGACGCCCCCGGCCCCATCGTTCTGCCTGTCCTCTTCCTTCCTTCTGGGTGGCGGCGGCAGCGGGGGAAGGTCGGCCTCGCGAGGGCGGACCTCACGAGACTGGCCTTGACGTGACCCCTCCGGATGTTTGTCGCGCCAGCGGTCCTCCCGAGCTTGATCACGCCAGCGGTCCTCCCGAGGCTGGTCTCGCCAATCGTGACGCGGGTCTCGATTGTCCCAGCGGCCTCTGCCGCATCCATAGCCTCAGTCAGTGCACCCAGGGCGCCGGCCGAAATGCTCGTCACGGACCACCCTGAGCTCCTGACAGTCGATGGTGTTGTGGCTGTTGGTGCCATGGAAGATGCAGAATGGTCGCCCGCCCGCGAGGGGTTCTTCGTCCCAGCCGCGCTTTGCCTCGGGCTCAGCCGCCAGCACCGCGGGGGCCTTGCGCTTTGGTTCCTTGGCCTTGGTCTTCTTGTCTTCAGGTTCCGCCTCCGGAAGCTCACAGAGGGAGAGGCGGCCCTCTTCAGCCTTCGCGCATTTGTTCTCCAAGTTGAACATCTCCAAGGCCGAGCTCAGGTCGTCATGGATTGCGAGCTCCTCCCTCATCCTGAGGTCCCTGACGCCGTCGGTGAACGCCAAAATGATGGCCTCGTCTGACGCCCTCGGGATCTTGAGGCGGGTGGTAGTGAAGCGATGTATGAACTTGTGCAGGGTCTCTTCAGGCTGTTGCTTCACGCGACGGAGGTCACCCACTCCAAGCGCGCGGTCACGGGTGCCTTGGAAGTTGGCGATGAAGTGCTCACCAGGTCTTCCCAGGAGGTGATTGACCCCTCCGGGAGGTTGAGGAGCCACGAGAGCGCACCACCCTTGAGCGCCATGGGGAACCAGGTTGCCATGACCTTGTCGTCCCCGCCGGCCGCCTGGATGCTCAGCGAGTAGAGCTGTAAGAACTCGGCGGGGTCTGGGGTGCTGTCGTAGCGAGGAGGCAGGTCATGCTTGAACTTGCAGGGCCACACGGCCAGATGGAGCTCCGGGGCGATGGTGCGGCAGCCCACCGGGCCCACGGGTGGTGCGCGCTCGGGAGGAACCTGGTCTTGATGCTCTTGTATGGCCGCCTCCAAGGGCGCCCGGTCGCGCTGCTGGCGCACCGGCGCTAGGAGCGCACACGCGTCAGCGCGCGGCCGTGGCACCACCTAGCAGCTTACTTCTTCTCTCACCCTCGCCGGGGGCCCGCATGGCTGGTCGCGCGGGCGTGCTTCACGCCTGGGCTCGGGGTCGACGTCGCGCTGGGGAGGAGGAGGCGACACATCATGAGCTTCGTCGCCTGCCAGGGAGGGTTGGGGCCGGAATGAGTAGGTGAACGCCGAAGCATCGTCGGCTGCACTGACGAGCTCCGCGACGCGCCCGAGCCAGTCGTCGAGGTGGTTGGGGGCGGGGCGGTAGCGCAGCAGCTCACGTGCCATGTTCAGTGCGCCCGATCCACGCGCCGGCCCTGGGCGGGCGTGGGAGGACGACCAGTAGCTGGAACGATTGACGGAGTGGCGGGGCGGCCGTCGTGCCGCATGGTGACCGGGTGCGACGAATCCTGCTGCTCGTGGGCCTTCGGGCCCATGGCGGCGTTGGCCACAGGGGAGGGAGACCGGCGCGCGGCGGTGCGGCCCACGGGCGCCGTCTGGGCGACACGAGCAGCACGACGCTCGGCGCGGGCTCGGCGGGCGTCAGCCATCGGAGCGGTGAGGCGGAGGAAGAGCGAGGCTTGAGGAAGGCTTCGACACGCCCCCTACCTGGCGCGCCAAAAGTCGGATTTCGGGCTCCGCAAAATCCTAAGGAATTCGAACCAGGGGCAAGTGCGAAGATTCCCCAACAGCTTCGCCCCTTCCAAGCTCACAACACGATAACCCCGCTCGATGGCGAGGGAGACGATGGCACACAAGAGTTTACCCAGGTTCGGGCCGCTGCGAAGCGTAAAACCCTACTCCTGCCTTTGGTGGATTGCCTCATGAGGAGGTTGGTGGATGAACTAGTACAGTGGTGTCTTTGCGGGGTGATTGCTTCCTCTCCTTCTACCGGGCTACCTGGTCTCTATTTATAGCGGCCCGAGTCCTCTTCCCTTATCGCAATGGCGGGAAGGGATCCCACAACGGCCAAATTTGAAAGGGGACAGGAGGTACATCCTATCCTGACGAAAGGCGGTCTTCGCCTGCAAAGTAGGTGGTGGTGACGCGGTGGTGGGCTCGCTGGTGACATCCATCCTGCCGCGCTCGCTGGCCCGGTCTTGTTGCACTGGAATGGAAACCTTTGGCGAGGCTCCTTGGGAACCCGTGTTCGTCCTTGTCTCCTTTGCACCAAAGAGGAAACTGTCCCCTCTGGCGCGCTGGCACGCGCCTGGCCTGGCTGTCGTCACCCTTGACCTCCTGAGGCCTAGCGTTGCATAGAGATCTCCGCCGCTCGGGAGAGGGCCTGGGGAGGCCTCCCCCTTTCGCCTTGGCGCTGTCCTCCTCACAAGGATGAGCCTCTCGCGAGGGTCTTGTCTTGAGCGAAGCCACGTGAGGCCGTACGGACCGCCAGGTGGGACACGCCCTGGGCCGCAAGTAGGCAAGTCTGGGTACCCTGGTATCCAGAACGCCGATAGTTTTATGTACCTGATTTAGGTTTACAAAAATTAAACTGTACAAAAATTAGCATACAACTTGAGAGAAACCTGATATTTTAGTTTTAGTCATTACGAGGAGATAGAAAAGAGACAAGATAGGCACACAACTGCGAGGAGAGAGAAAATATGTGATTTGGCACAGTATAACTAGCATAAAGCCGAAGTTAAACAGATAAAAAAACGTTAAGTGAGAAGGGGGTTGTAAAGTGAACGGTTCTCAGAGTTCACAGGTTAAATGAACCAAATCAAAGTCCGAGGTTGTAATCTGAACCCTAAAACGATTTGAAGGGGTGATATGGCCTTCTCTACCACTAGAGAATGTACCTTCAACTTGCGGGATCAATGAACATGCACCTTTGATTTAACATGCAGCTTGTTATATATATATTTGGTCGTTATGTTGCTCTCCGGGTTAGGGCAAGCAAACCAACAGTTTCTTAAAATTGTTGTTTATGTGCTTGTTCTATTAGTTTTCTTCTAGTGATTCACATTTGAGATTTCATTCTTAAACTGGAGAATTTATATGCTCCAAACACAAAATAATGTATGTAAATCACAGGAAAATGAATTGAAAATGTAGAACTATGAACCTTTTAGGATATGACATTTGAAATGGATATGGATGGCAAAAAACACAACTATTAGTTTTGTAGAAACAATAAGTGTTGCACTGCATACGGAGAAGTAGTTTTTTACTTTGGCGAACTCCATCACCAGACACAACCATGTCATCATTTACACTATAATTCCAGTGGATGAAGAATCAATCCACGGCATCAAAGCACCATGGGTTCCTAGCAACAACGCAAAGAGCACAGAAGATGTAACATCCCACTTTTTCTTTTTCTTTTTTCCTTTTCGAGAAAACACAAAGGACCTTTGCGTTTCATTGCATTGAAAAGATAGAGTTGGGCTACAATCCTCCTAGGATGTTGATAGAAGCATTCATTTTCATATTAGTATTAGATGCATACTAGTAGAACGTTCCTGCGTTGCTACATGCCTTTTTCTTTCCGGATTGTACATATACATAATGCATATAGCTCAGGCAGTTGGAAGCCCGCCATAGCACCCCGTCCAAATAATAAACATATAACTCGCTAGTCAAATTTCACATGTATAGAAAAATTGGAATCCACTCCACTTGCAATGTAATTCGACGATGCATACAAAGAGAGCAATGATAATTATCTCTTAGAAACTAAGATCCACTTGATGTGCTTGAGATATTTCTGTACAACGTCAGGAATGTTCTCTTTCGCTTCATTTGCAAGTATAATAAATTTTTCCGTCTCAACTCATAACCATCCTGCATGAGCAATATATATAGTTAGCATGAAAATTTCACGTGGAATATGCATGGATGTGCAACATAGAATACTCATCACGTATTGTATACAGAACCTGGTTATATATTGTGACCACATATGTATACAATGCAGCCTCTCTTTATCAGGAAGCCCCTCATGATTGCCATTATTGCCACCACCGTGTGTGAACAGAGCATGGACTTTAATCTCCCAACATTTCAACACATGACTATAGAAATTAAATGAATAAGAAAATAAGACTTTCCAGTGATGTTTATTTATTTATTTATTGATGGGCAAACAGTAAGGGAATCACCTATTGTTGTAATTTTCATTAATAAAAGGAGAAAAAGGGGAGGACCGTACAAAGTTACATAATTACATAGGGGGTACATGATAGCCCTAAAAGAAATAGAAAACTAATTAACGTCTATGGATCAAGAGCTCACGAGATAGAGGAGATCCAAGTAGTCAGAGGGCCAAAGTCCAGTGGTTTAACTCTATATATGGGCAGATTATAATGTTCTTAAGGCCTTGTTCGGTTAATCCTCCTCTCACGGGGATTGGAGAGGATTGGAGGAGATTTTGGCTTGTAGGGGATTTAATCCTCCTCAATCCCTGCCAACCCCCCTCCAAATCCACCTCAACCGAACAAGGCCTAAGGAAGTTCCTAAGCCATCCAGACAAATATGCTTGCTTCCCTTAAAAAATCCAAGCATTCATTCGTTTCCAAATATCCCACAACGTAGAAGAGATGATCTCCAAGAAACAAGGTCCAACAAAACTATCTCTACGTATCCGGAAAAGAACCATAATATCTGAACTTGCTCCCCTAGGAAATATCAAGACGTCACCAACACTGCTGAGCAAATGTGCAATTGGAAAAATAAATGTTCCCTGGTTTCTGTTGAGCTGGTAGGACAAACTGCACAATTAACACCAGAGTTCAGTGACAAATTACGTCTCTCCAACATGTCTCTTGTGTTGAGGCGGTCCACAAGCAGGAGTGTAGGATCCAAAGTATGTCTAGAGGGGGGGGGGGTGATTAGACTACTTGACCAAATAAAATCTAGCTTTTTCCCAATTTTAGTTGTTGGTGAATTTTAACAATTGTAGCAAGTCAAGTACACCCTACACATGCAAGTCTAAGAGTATAACAGCGAAAAGTAAAGACATGCACATGAAATTAAAGGTAGGGAGAGGAGAATCAAACGCAATTGATGACATGAAGATTTTTCCCGTGGTTCCAATAGGTGGTGCTATCGTACGTCCACGCTGATGGAGACTTCAACCCACGGAGGGTAGCGGTCGCGAGAGTCCACGGAGGGCTCCACCCGTTAGGGTCCACGAAGTAGCAACCTCGTCTATTCCATCACGACTTCCGTCCACGAAGGACTAGCCTCACTATGGGTAGATCTTCACGAAGTAGGCGATCTCCTTGCCCGCACTAACTCTCTTGGTTCAACTTCACAATCACGAAGAAGGAGGCTCCCAAGCGACACCTAACCAATCTAGGAGGCACCACCCTCCAAAAGGTAATAGATGTGGTAACAATGATGAACTCCTTGCTCTTGTGATTCAAAAGATAGTCTCCTCAAGACTCAATCACTCTCTCATAGATTTCGCATGGTTAGAAGAGATTGATTGGATGGAAAGCAACTTTGGGAGGCTAGAAATCAAGATTCATATGGTTGGAATGGAATGTCTTGATCTCAACACATGAGTAGGTGACTCTCTCTCAGAAAAATGGATGGGGCAAGTGTAGATCTGTTCTGAGTGCTTTCTCTACGAATGATAGGTGGTGGAGGGGTATATATAGGCATCTGCAAAAATCCAACCGTTACAACATTATTGCCCAACTCGGTGGAACCGAAGTGAAAACTCAGTTGCACCGACTAGTGCAAAATGTGGCAATTTTGGCCTTTTCGGTGAGACCGATATAAGAATCTCGGTGGTATCGATATGGATGACCTAGGCAACTACCAAGACTCGGTGTCACCGATTCTTAAAACTCGGAAATTCCGATTTTAAGAAATTGGTTAACAGAATGTTGGTCACAGGTTTCGCTTGCACCGAATGGAATGTTGGTAGTACCGAGATGCTAGGGTTTGGCTAGGGTTCTGTCTAGGTTAAAACTCGGTGGATCCGAATGGGAAAATTGGTGTCACCAAATTTTGTCTTTTGGCTTTGTACAGAAAATATTTGAGGGAGAACGGGGGAGTATTTTTGGTGGCTAATCTCTATGCACTTGAGCAACCAGATCATCATAATTCCTCATCCCCTTTTAATAGTATTGGCTTTCCTATGGACTCAATTGTGATTTCTCACATAAAGCAAAATGTAGAGTCTTGTTGCTTGAAGCATGGCCAATCCTATCCCTTGCTTTCCTTGGGGAGGTTCTCCACACAATCCTTTAGCCATCCCATCATTGAACTTTTTCCTGAGATGCACTTGGTGGAAACATTAGTCCAATGAAATATATGTTGTTATTAATTACCAAAACCACCTAAGGAGAAGTTGTGCTTTCAATCTCCCCTTTTTTGGTAATTGATGACAACATATAGATCAAAGCTTCGATAAGAGATATAATCAATAAATAGCATCATCGCTTTGAGAAGTATGTGATAGGCAAGAGCTCCCCTTAAATTTGTGCACTATTTAAAATTTGCGTTTGAATGCAAATGCACAATCGATTAAGAGTGTGGGTAACTCTTCCATGTCACATACAACTTGGTGCGCATAAATGATATGAATGGATTACAATGCACATAACACCAAATAAGTGAATGATCATCTCGTAGATATATCACAAAGATAGGAAATAGTTGCATCAACAAGCAAAGTATATGATCAAACACAACTGAGTTTTAAACAAACGAGCGATAAACCAAATGTTTTTAAGAAGTAGAGAGCAACCAAAATGCAACACTCTCTCTCGAAGGCCTATGATCGATAACTTCTCCCCCTTTGGCAACAAGTTACCAAAAAGTTCAAAGCTATAGAGCTAATCGTCTCTCCGGGCATGGTCTCCTCCATGAGATGATGAAGCTGCTCCTGTAGTGGTCGAAGGAGTCGGGAGAAGAACATCCGTAAACGCTTCGTCACAAGTCCTCTGAGGTGGTGGAGTAGACACTAGAGGTGCTAGAGGAACTGATGGAGCTGTGGCGGGTGTTGATGAAGTAGGCCTCGTCTCTGGAGCTGGCACAGTAGGTGTCCTGGTCTTAGTCTTGAACTGAGTGCTGGTCCTGAGAGGTGGACTGTCATCATCATCATCATCAGTGGAATGAGGGCTAGGCACTACATCCACTTCCTGTTTGAGCTCAGTCACAGTCGTCGTCAGCTCATCCACCTTGTTGTTCAAAGTGGTAAACCTATCTTCCACAATCCTCTCAAGGCTTCCTTGGTTCAGCAAGATGTTCTTGATGTCCTTCTCCATCCCTTGGATGGTGCTGATAAGGTATGCCATCTCCTCGTTCTTCGTCTTGGGAACCTGAGCACTAGTGGCTCTAGCTGCTTCTGCCTCTGCCTGTGCAGTAGATGAAGTGGGATGACTGGGGTCCATCACCAGAACGTTATCTTCAAAATCTGGCTGAAGTGGCATATGAGGACGATCAAGTGCATATACATTCTTCTCCAACTTGGAGTTGATGAGCATTTGAATGTAAGGTGCATATCCACAGGATCGTTTATGATCAGCAGATGTCCTCTTGATTGTCTCTACAATCAAATCCATCACTCTAAATCTGGTGTGGGTGTCTATGTGGTGCATCATATTGATGGAGTACCCACTGATCATCTTATCATCTCCAGACTTGGGCATCAAAGTATACCTCAAGATAGTATTGGTGGTGGGTAGTCCTGCTTGCAAATGATAGACAGAACCAAGCTTGTGTGTGCTCACATAGGCAGCTGGGATATGAGTGTACATGTCAACCATGGAGTTGTGATTCATCTTGGCTTCAACATAAACGTCAATGTTTCCTTCCTCTACCTGTGGGACTCCTAAGATGGTAGCCCACTCATCCACTTTAGACTGATTTCTGACTCCCTGAGTCATCCATATGGTACGGCCATCTGGGTAGAAATGAGCTGTGGAGTAGAACTGCATGATCATCCCGTCATTCCAAGCTGTGAGCTCTCTCCCGATAAATCTCTCAGTGTCAATGCATCTGAAGTTATCCTGCACACTGGGGAAGTAGTCCTCATTTTCCTTGATGTAGGCCCAGTCAACATATCTCGTGCCACTGACTGTTGGGCTCTTGTCCAATAGGACAATCTCATAGAAATCCTGTTGTTCCTTAGTGTGGAACCTGTCATCTACAACAGTCTTTCTCCTGGAGGCATATGGATCATTTGCTCTCCAAGTCCTCAGCCCTTGATCTCTCCTCTCCTTCATATCTCCAGCCATTGGATGAGCTTCATTGTGTTCAGGCAAATGGGGTCTCAGCTTCCTCAAGACCGAAATATTATCCTCTTCTTCCATGGTGGAAGATCTATTGTTCTTCTCTGAACGAGGAATATCCCTGGTTGTCTTCTTGGACTTAGTGGCACCAGCCTTCTTGGGTGCAGTAGGCTTCTTTGGAGCTGATTGCTTGCTCTTGGATGGAGCTTGTCTGGGCATAGCATCTGCAAGCAACTTCTTCTTCTTAGAAGGAGGAGGTTTTACAACTGGTCCTTGCTCTTCCTCTTCTTCCTCTTCAAGGTACTCTCGGGTAGAGGGGTGCACAACTGCCTTCACAAATCTTGTCCTTTCCCTCTTCTTTTCTCCCGCCTTCTTGGGCAAAGATTTCTTTGGAGGCTAAACAAAAATAGTCATATTTGCCTTAGCACTCTCAGGTGCTCTCATAGTATCAGGATTGGCATATTCTTTCCTCACTGGCCTCTTAGCAGAAGTGGCCTCAGTGGCAGATTTCTTGGTAGCCTTCTCTATCTTGTCCTGCTTTTTCTTGGCAAGAACTTCCTCAGACACAAAGTCAGAGTCCTCTTCATCTGAATTTAATTTCCTTCTTGCCCTGGTAGTAGCCTTGGGCAAACCACGTGAGCTGGGAGTGCATGGGTCCTCAGAAGACGAGGAACTAGCATTTGGGCTAGTGCCAGCTTCCACATCCACACTCTGTTCCCTAAAATTGTTCTGACTGTCATCTGTCCCTGACATTCTGACCGTGTGAATAGAATATAGAGGAGCAGAGGGGATAAGCATCAAAAAATTCAGAAGGTTTTTGAAAAATTTGAACTCAAAATTTTAAGTTTAACTTTCGGTAAAGAGGATTTTGGTTCCACCGAGTCAAAAAATTCGAAGCCACCGAGACAAACAATCTCACCGAAAAGGCAACTCGGTTTCATCGAGATTGTTCTCTGTAGCCCTTAATCCCAAATCAGCAAGACCGATTTTTCTGACTTGTGTAGGACCGAAAGTATGTCTAGAGGGGGGGTGATTAGACTACTTGACTAAATAAAAATCTACTTTTTCCCAATTTTAAGTGTTGGCAAATTTTAGCATTCATAGCAAGTCAAGCACACCCTACACATGCATGTCTAAGAGTATTGCAGCGGAAAGTAACAACAAGCATGAGTAGTAAAGGAAGGGTAGGAAGATGAAACGCAATTTGTAGACACAAAGATTTTTCCCGTGGTTCCGATAGGTGGTGCTATCGTACGTCCACTTTTATGGAGTCTTCAACCCACAGAGGGTAATGGTCGCGAGAGTCCACGGAGGGCTCCACCCATAAGGGTCCACGAAGTAGCAACCTTGACTATTCCATAACGGCTTCCGTCCACGAAGGACTAGCCTCACTATGGGTAGATCTTCACGAAGTAGGCGATCTCCTTGCCCTTACAAACTTCTTGGTTCAACTCCACAACATGAAGTAGGAGGCTCCCAAGCGACACCTAACCAATCTAGGAGGCACCACCCTCCAAAAGGTAATAGGCTCGGTAATGTCGATGAACTCCTTGCTCTTGTGCTTCAAGATGATAGACTCCTCAACACACAATCACTCTCTCATAGATTTGGCTTGGTGGAAGAGATTGGATTGGTGGAAAGCAACTTGGGGAGGCTAGAGATCAAGATTCATATGGTTGGAATGGAATGGCATGATCTCAACACATGAGTAGGTGGCTCTCTCTCAGAAAATATGATGGGGCAAGTATGGAATAGTTCTGAGTGCTTCTCTTCTGAGTAGGTGGTGGTGAAGGGGTATATATAGGCATCTCCAAAAATCCAACCGTTACACCTAAAGTGACCAACTCGGTGACACCGATGTGTGAATCTCGGTGGTACCGAGTTGCTCCAAAGGTAGCAACTTTTGAATCTCGGTGAGACCGATATATAAATCTCGGTTGCACCGATTAGGTGACCAACGGTCAGATTGCGCAAACTCGGTGACGCCGATCCAACAAACTCGGTAGTACCGATTTTGTGAATCGAGGTAACAGAAAGTTGGCAACCCAAACTTGGTGGCACCGAAGTAGAATCGGTTGCACCGATGTGCTAGGGTTTGGCATGGGTCTGTCTGAGTTTGAGAATCGGTGGCACCGAGTGGGAAGTGTTGGTTGCACCGATTTTGGATATTTGACTTTGGACAGACTTTTGTGGAAGAGCTTGTGGGTGTTTTTGGTGACTATCACTTGTGCACGTATGAGCATTTTGTTCACCAACAATACCTTACCCCCTTTTAATAGTATTGGCTTTCCTATGGACTCAAAGTGATTTCTCACAAAGTAAAATGTAGAGTCCTCTTGCTTGAAGCTTTGCCAATCTATTTCCTTGCATCTTGGGGTTATCCACAATCCTTTTGCCAACCCATCATTGAACTTTTCCTGAAATATACTTAGTGGAAACATTAGTTCAATGACATGTATGTTGTTATTAATTACCAAAACCACCAAGGGAGCAAATGTGCTTTCAATCTCCCCCTTTTTGGTAATTGATGACGACATATAGATCAAAGCTTCGACAATGATATAATCAATGAATATAACCATCGCTTTGAGAAGTATGTGATAAGCAAGAGCTCCTCCTAAATTTTTGCATTATTTGGAAATTTGCGTTTGAATGCAAATGCACAATCGATTAGGTACATGGGGCACTTCTTCCATGTCACATACAACTTGGTGGTGTGCGAGGATAATTAGAATGAATATCATAGCACAACACAATCAAGCAAAGGTGAATGATCATCTCATAGGCAACATAATGATAGGAAATAGTAGCAACACGCATTAAGCGTATGATCAAACACCACATAGTTCAACACAAACAAACCAAAAGACCAAATGTTTTGAAAAAGCGATAAAAACCAAACGCTCTCTCACTCGAAGCCTATAGATCTATATACACTTCTCCCCCTTTGGAAACAAGTTACCAAAAAGTTCAAAGAGATATAGCTAATCGTTCTTGGGCTGATCTCCTCCGGTTGTTGATGAAGGAGTTGAGAGAACTGCGTCAGCGAAGATGTCGGCAGACGTCATGGATGGAGTTGGAGTGGCAACTGGAGGCACTGGAGGAGTTGATGGAGCTGAAGCGACTGTAGCAGGTGCTGATGAAGAAGGCCTCAACTCTGGAGCTGGCACTGTGCCTGATCTGGCCTGGGTAGTGAAGTGTGTGCCTAGCCTGAGAGGAGAGTCATCCTCATCATCATCATCATCATCATCATCATCATCTGTAGAGTGAGGAAGAGGCACAGAGTCAACTTCCTTCTTGAGCTCATTAACTATCTTGGTCAGCCTATCCACCTTGTCATTTAGGGTCTTGACTCTATTCTCAAAGATCCTGACAAGACTGTTCTGGTTCTCCAGTATGTCCTTGATGTCCTTCTGCATGCCTTAAACGGTTGAGATCAAGAGATCCATTTGCTCGTTCCTGGATCTAGGGACTTGAGCACTAGTGGCTCTAGATGCCTCTGCCTCTGCCTGTGCTTGAGCTGCAGCTGATGTGGGATGTTCTGGGTCCATCACCACAACGTTGTCCTCTAAATATGGCTGTAGGGGCAAATGGGGTCTGTCCAGAGCAAATATGTGCTTCTCCAGCTTGGAGTTGATGAGCATCTAAATGTAGGGTGCATAGCAGCATGAGCGCTTGTGATCAGCAGCAACCCTCTTCACTGTCTCCACAATCAGATCCATTACCCTTATCCTGGTGTGTCTATCAAGATGGATGAGCATGTTGATTGAATGGCCTCGAATCATCTTCTCATCTCCTGACTTAGGCATCAATGTATGCCTCAAGATGGTGTTCATGGTGCGGAGGCCAGCCTGGAGGAAGTAAATAGATCCTAACTTGTGAGATTTCAAGTTAGCAACCGGGATAGCATTGTACATGTCCTTCATAGCATCATGGCTCTCCTTGGATTCAAAGTAGACATCCAAGTCACCATCTTGCACCTCTGGGACTCCTAAGATGGCAGCCCATTCCTGAACAGTAGACTCATATCTAGCTCCTTCAGTCATCCATACAATTCTACCATCTCCATAGAAGTGAGCAGTGGAGTAGAATTGCACGATCATCTCGTCATTCCATGCAGTGAACTCTTTGCCAACAAACTCATCTAGGCCAATGCAATGAAAATTGTCTTGAACATTTGGAAAGTAATCTTCATTAGCCTTGATATACTTCCAGTCAACGTATCTCATATCACTGACAGCTGGACTCTTGTCAAGCAAGATAGTCTCATAGAAATCTTGTTGTTCCTTGGTGTAGAACCTATAGTCCACAGCT
Organism: Elymus sibiricus; assembly: GCA_039707655.1. NCBI lineage: Eukaryota > Viridiplantae > Streptophyta > Magnoliopsida > Poales > Poaceae > Elymus > Elymus sibiricus. Next base: position 164,620,935 of record CM077667.1, read on the forward strand.
GTTTTCCTCCTCTGGGCATAAGGATCAATTGCTCTCCATGCCCTCAAACTAGAATCCTTCCTCTTCTTCATGTCTTCAGCAAGTGGATGGCTGGGATTGTGCTCTGGAAGGTGTGGTCTAAGCTTCATCAAAGCAGACATGGCATCCTCATCTATATCTCTGGAGGTAGTTCCCTTGTTCTTCTCAGAAGCTGGAATCTGTCTGGATGACCTCTTGGACTTTTCAGCAGTAGCCTTCTTGGGGCCAGACTTGGTACTCTTGGAGGGACCTTGCTTTGGCATAGCATCTGCCAAAAGCTTCTTTTGCTTCTTCTTGGGAGGGGCCTTGACAACTTGCTCTTCCTCCTCCTCCTCAGCAGCAGCACCAGCTGTCTCCTCTGGGTCCTCATAAATGGATGTAGCCCTGCCTGTGACATAGACAATCCTCTTTCTGGCATGCTTCTTCTCTCCTGCCTTCTTAGACAATGACCTCCTTGGGGGCTCAATGGTCATGGTAGCCCTAGCACTCTCAGGTGCTCTCATAGCCTTTGGAGGGGCATATGTTTTGCTGACAGTTCTCCTGGAAGAGGTGGCTTCATTTGCAGACTTCCTAGCAGCTTTGTCTTGCTTCTTGGCAAGAACTTCCTCTGGAATAAAATCAGAATCCTCCTCATCTGAATTCAGCTTCTTCCTGGACCTAGTAGCAGCCTTGGGCAACCCATGAGAACTGGGGGTGCCTGGATCTGAAGAGGAACTAGACTCAGGACTAGTGCATGAATCCAAATCAACACTCTGCTCTCTGAAGTTGTTCTCACTGTCCTCAGCCTCTGACATATCTGACCCTGTGAATAGAGTGTAGAGGAGTAGAAGAAGATAAGTCATCACAAAATGCAGCTATTTTTGAAAGTTTGAATAGAAAAATCTTAGATGTAGTTCACAGCAAAAAAGAATTTCGGTGTCACCGAGTCAAAACTTTCGGAGCTGCCGAGACTCACAATACTCTTAACAGAAACTTGGCAGCAGTTTCGGTCAGACCGAAAACTGCCATTTGGTTTCACCGAGTACTGTCCTCAGTAGCACAAAAATAAAATCGGTGGAGCCGATTTTTCTGACTCGGTATCATCGAGATGCGATTTTGCAGGTAACTAAACCTAAAAAATTTCGATTCGCTAATCTAATGAGATTTCCAATGGATGGAGAGGTTTGCAAATGGTGGATTATCGATGGAATAAACTTCAATGCGCAAGATTCGGACGGGGAGCGCAAAGAAGGGTCGAATCCATACCCTAACTTGGCGACGATCCGCTACGGCGGCGACGGGGGTGAAGATTCCGTCGGCGGTGGCGATTCCCAGCGGTGGAGACGCTCGGGGAGGCAAGGCGACGACCAGGGGTCACGAATCGGCAGCGTAAGGTTTTGGAGGGGGTGACGGTTTGAAGGAATTTTCAATGGTCGGGTTCGCCTTTTATATACCCTCGGCTGTCGGTGACACCGATTCTAAATTTTCTGTGTCACCGAGTTCCTGAACTGTCAGCTGATAGGGAAACTCGGTGTAACCGAGAATATGGAGTCGGTGGTACCGAGATTGAAAACCATATCAACCCTAGGCATTCGGTGAGACCGAGATTTTGGGTTGGTTCCACCGAGATGCACTTGGGAGGTTTTAATGGTCAGTCCTTTGTCGATATGGAACTCCGAGTGCTCCTCACACAGAGGGATCGAAAAGTACTTGTTCAAGTTTTGTGATGCAACATGAATAGAGTATGTTCATACTTCTCCTTTTGAGGAACAAACTTCGTCTTGGGGTATTAACCTTCTTACCATTCAAGTCCATTTGCGTAGTAGCCAATGCCTTGGTTCTTCCGGTATCCTCCATGCTTGCGTACAATCTCCTCGAATTGCTTACATCCGACAGGAATTTTGTAGATACCTTCGACTCCAAGGATCACCTCAAGTGCTCTGCCGCCGCAGGCGCGCTCCCCATGCTCTGCACGCCCACCATCAGCAACGTCCTCGTCACCAAGACCCTCATCGACGGTGGTGCTGGGCTCAATGTCCTCTATGTCGAGACGTTCGAGATGCTTTAGGTGCCCTATGATCAGCTCATGCCGACCAAGCCCTTCTCAGGAGTGACCGATGGCTCCACCATTCCCCTGGGGCAGGTGCGCCTCCGAGTCACCTTCGGCAAGCGTGATAACTACCACACCGAGCTCATCGACTTCGACATCGCCCACATCCACCTCCTGTACAATGCCATCCTCGGGTACCCTGTCCTCGCCAAGTTCATGGCGGCAACCCACCATGGCTACAACGTCCTCAAGATGCCAAGGTGCAACGGTGTCATCACGGTCGCCTGCGATGAGAAGGATGCAGTCTGCTCCCTCGAACGCGCTTACCAGGCCGCGGCGGGTGAAAATTCTGACGACGAGGGCGGCATCCTGCCTCTTGTGGACACACCCAAGAGGCCAAGAAGAAGAAGCAGCTCCTCCGCAAGAGCCGTTAGGGGACAAAGATCCCCAAGGACGGCACCTCAGGCCCCGTGTCCACTGCTGGGGCGCCTCTCCCTCCCGCATAGGAAGGCGCGCCCGGTGCCTCCCTCAGGGCGAGCTCAGGGGCTTCCACCTGGAAAGCTTCCGACCTGACCGGTGAGACGTGGGAGGTGCTCGGGCACCACTTGGAGGCGTGCTTCGACGCGCGCCCCCGCAAGCAAGGAGCATGGCGCCGGGCTCGCGGGAGTTCATCACCAACATGATCGAGGAGCTTCGGGAGGCACGGGCCATGTGCGGCGAGCATCGCCCCACGCCAGCCAGTGCAGCTGCCGCCCCCGACGTGGGCGGCGGGCTGCGTGTCTGCATCAACATCCCATGCCTCAACAGGGCTGCATCACAGGGCCTCTTCTCGCCATCGCGTGTCGGCCGCAGTGGGGACTACCCCTGCAGCTATGTCCTCGTGCCCTTTGGCCTCGTGAACGTGGGCGCTGCGTACCAGCGCTTCGCGCAGGCCGTGCACGCGTCTCATGAGGCCCGACGCCGCGCGGTCCTTCAGGAGGTCCCAGACCCTCGCGAGCCCCCTAGGTCTCGCAGGCCCCTCGAGCCTCCGGAGCCCTCAGCCTCATGAGGATCAAGCTTCAACAACTACCCCAACGCTTCAGCAACATCATTACCAGGTGACCTTTTGGTTTGTTCATTTGAGGGTGCCCCTCGGGCTGCATAATCCTCAAGCTGTTAGGGCCCGCCCCTGCAGCTGCACCGTTTTGCGCATGTATCAAAACTATTTCTGCATTTGATGAGTTTTCTAAGTATTCCAACCTGCATGCCCGGTGCTTCGTCACCATGAATGTCGCTACGCCCTAACAACCCCGCCCTCGATCGCCTCATGATTAAGGGCTGGCACGGCATCTGTGCTTGGGTCCGTCCCTGCAGCGTTGATAAATCCAAGCAACCGAGCTCTGTCTCGCGGGCCCGTCCCATGCACGTCACCTCCCGGGGTCCTTGGTGCTTTGTCCTCGCATGAGCTAATCGAGAGTGGGTGAGTCAGGGCGCGTGGCCCGGTTCGTATAACCGCAGTTCGGCGCTTTGCCATCGCGGGAGCCACGCGTCGGGTGTTTTTTCCTCGGGTTTGTCGCATGAGAAGACTGGGCACGGCGTCTGTGCTCGGGTCCGTCCCTGCAGCATCGATAAACCCAACGACTGAGCTCTGTCTGGCGGGCCGGCCCCGTTCACGTCACCTCCTGGGGTCCTTGGTGTTTGGCCTTCTCGTGCGATGGCCTCCGAAGATTCATTCGGCGTAGGTTACCCTCATCACACAGGTTTTGTAAGCGCGCCCCGCGCTAGAAAATTCAGGCGCAACCCGCCTTGAGGTAGGGCCTCGTGAGTCCCGCGCTGGCTCACGGGTGCCCAGATAGACCTCCTCTAGTTCTGCCATGCCAGTCACACGTACGAACGAAATTGGGTTGTACACGCCCGAAGACTCTAACACAGAGCTCCCTTCCCACGCCCAAGTGGAAGCCCCATGCTCCCCGCTGGCGGATGACACGATCGCTCAGCGGCTATGCCCACGCCCAAGTGTAAGCCCCATGCTCCATGCTGGCGGACGACACGGTCGCTCAGCGGCTATGCCCACACCCAAGTGGAAGCCCCATGCTCCGCGCTGGCGGACGACACGGTCGCTCAGCGGCTATGCCCACACCCAAGTGGAAGCCCCATGCTCCGCGCTGGCGGACGACACGGTCGCTCAGCGGCTATGCCCACACCCAAGTGGAAGCCCCATGCTCCGCGCTGGCGGACGACACGGTCGTTCAGCGGCTATGCCCACACCCAAGTGGAAGCCCCATGCTCCGCGCTGGCGGACGACACGGTCGCTCAGCAGCTATGCCCACGCCAAGTGGAAGCCCCATGCTCCGCGCTGGTGGATAAACAACTGAGGGCACCCTAGCGGCTGCACCAACCTCAGGATGGCCTCTCGGCTCTTCAAATGGCCCCGTCATGCAGCATTCCCCTGGGATGCACGCGCGAGGGGGCTGGACGGGGGCTACGCTCAGGCCATGCCTGGTGCACGCCACCTCACCAGGTCCCTAGCACCAGGTCTTCTAGTGTCCCTCCCAGGCAAAAGCTGGCGAGGAAAGGTATGGGAGCTGCTCGCACATCAAGGGGGACCCCTGAGCATCGCGACTCAGGGGCCTCACTAGTCACGTAGCCCCTCGCCCCTTGGTCTCGTCCTGGCGATCCGGACGCCCCAACGGCGGTCGAGGTATTCGCGGGATTGGGCCCTGCCGATGCAGAGTACTAAGACGCTCCAAATCAACCTTGTCGGCGCCATGTTTCCTTCATGAGGGCTGCTCGCACGTCAAGGGGGACCCCTGAGCATCGCGACTCAGGGGCCTCACTAGTCACGTAGCCCCTCGCCCCTTGGTCTCGTCCTGGCGATCCGGACGCCCCAACGGCAGTCGAGGTATGCGCGGGATTGGGCCCTGCTGTGACACCCTTGGCTTATGCCACAGTGATCATTGTAATTAAGCTACAGTAATGATCATGAACAGTGCCTAGTTATTTTGCTAAGTAAAGGTTGATCAAGTTGGATTCAAAACCCAATTCAAATTCCAATGCACATGCCTTGTGGTTTTATGTGATGAAATTAAAATTTCAAACATCAAAGATAAAATGTTCCAAAATTGTGGAATATTCCAAAACAATTAATGTTGAGGAAAACAACATCACCAAACATGTGGTGTGGACCCCACCAAATAAAACAGGAGCTGAAAGTATTTTTGAATGCATTTAAATTCAATTTTAAACTACAAACATTTACTAAAAATCCTCAAAGCTACTGTGGACCTTTGTAATATTGCAACTAAATATTTGGTATATGTCTCACATTTTTGTGTGAAGAGTAAATGCCAACAGGAAATAAAAATGGGAATTGGAAAATAAGAACAGAGAAAGAAAAAGGGAGAAAGAGGCAAAGGCCCTGGCCACTGGGCCACTGGCACAGTGCCGGCCCAGCCGACCCAGCCAGCCCATCTGGCCGTCCCCTACCTGCTCCCCCTGCGTGTCGGCCGCGCCATGGCTGAGCTCGCCCGCTGCCGCCCGCCGCTCGCCACGCCGATGGGGCAGTTGGCTGGGGATAAGGGCGAGGCCCCGTTCCTCTCCCCTGGGCGCCCTATCCATTCCCCCCCTCGCCTGCCTCGCTCGCTCTCCTTCCCCCCTCCAGATCCGACCGCCGCCATCGCCATGGGCGCCGGTTAAGCGCGGCCGCAGCCCCTCTCGCGCCTCGCCATCGCACCCACGAGCTCCGCCACGTCCTCCTCGACCACAGCCCCGAGCTCCGGAGCCCCTGGAACGCCCGCACGCCGTCGTCTTCAACCTCGGGCACCCGAGCTCGTCGCCGTCGATTCGCCGCCGTCAAGCCTCCCCCAAGCCCACGTTGAATGGCCACACCTCACTGTGAGCCTCCCCTTCCTCCTCTGCCCCTCCTCGTGGCCCTAGCTCGTCGTTGGCACCGTTCCCACCGGAGCCCGAACGCGCCGCCGCTCGAGCTCGTCGCCGGCGCCTCTCCGGTGACCAAATGGTCCTGCCGCCGCCGCCAATCGACTCCGCATCGCACGTAGGCTCGCCCCGCGCGCTTAGTTTCCCCTTTTGCATGCTGCTTCGCCGTTCGCCATCGCGCCCGAGCGCCGCCGTCCGCCATTGCCGTCGTAGCGCTCGCCACCGTCCACCGTAGTCCGTGCCGATAGCCAAAATGGACCGGCAGCTCCACCAGCGTTCGAACGCGCCCGGCCGCGCTCGTAATGGTGCCCTGTGCACCATTTCCGAGCCTCCCCGTCGTCTCGGGTGCTCGCCGGAGCGATTCCGGCGACGCTCCGGCGCCCACCGCCGGCGTGGTTGACCGGGGCCACCCCCAGTGACACTGGCCAGTGGGCCAGGGCGACCCAGTTGACCAGTTGACCTGGTCAACTGGCTGACTGGGCACAGCCCAGCCACTGACCAGTGGGGCCCCTACCCCCTGTGCCTATGACAGGTGGGTCCCTCTTGTCAGATGCATAATTAGTGAAATAGTTTAATTAAAACTAATTAAATTGACTAGTCAGTCTATGACAGATGGGACCCACTGTTAATTAAACATGTTTAGTTAAATTAAAACACTGGAATTAAAATGAGTCTATGACATGTGGGTCCCACATGTCAGGTTCAAATAGTAACAGCCACTGTTGACTGCTGATGTCATCCTGATGTCATGCTGGCGTCAGCATTGCACTGTTTTGGATAATGTTGAATTAATAAATAGATTTAATTCCAGAAAATCAATAAAAACTTTAGAAAATCATAGAAAATAATCTGTAGCTCAGATCAAAAAACTTTATACATGAAAGTTGATCAGAAAAATCCCACGAATCCAAATATGCCATCCATTCATCTGTCACATGCCCCTAGCTATCTGAACATGCAACTTTTTGCCTGTTTCGGATAGATGAATAGTGCATGTCTACCGATTAATAAATCCAAATTAAATCCTAAAAATAACTAGTATGACTTAGACATGATTTTAGGCAACCCTGCACTGCATCCTAACTGGCACATGCCTCTAGCACCGCCAACATGGAACTTTCCCCTCTGATTCGTCTGCCCGATAAATCAACAGATCCGGGAAATATCGTCAGATATTCTCCCGCTTCGTCTGCAACACGTAGTACGGCGTTAGTGCATGCCTAGCTAAGCATATTGCCATGTCATGCATCATGTTGCATCTGTGTGCTTTATATTTATTGTTTCTTCCCCCTCTTCTCTTCGGTAGACCCCGAGGCTGACGGAGCTGCCGAGATCGACTACACCGTTGACGTTCAGCCTTTTGACGCAGAGCAGCAAGGCAAGCAAAAACCCCTTGAGCATTCCGATATCACCCATCTCTCTCCCTCTTATGCTTGCATTAGAATTTTGCTACTGTATTAGTTAGCTCCTATTCTGATGCATAGCCTGTTTTTGATGAACTGCTACTACACATGTTATCATATCAACTGCTTAGTATAGGATGGACAATGAACCCCTGAGACCCCTTAGTCACAGTTGCCCTGCTTTCATCGACGACTCCGAGGACTTGAAGACAGAAGACTCAGTCGTCGTGACTGACAAGCCGTTACCGACACATCACCCCACACCCCTTTAGTATGGCACTTCAGAGCTACCATCGAGTGCCGAGGGTGATACCTCACTAGCACTCCTGATGTTAATTCTGTAGCGTAGTTATCGGTAATGGGTATCGAGGGTGATTCCTCTTTTCCATTTACCGGTATCGCCTCTTGCCTTACTCTTAACTCGAGTGGGATCCAACGAGGGTGATTCCTCAGATCTCCACTTGATGTACAGACACACAGTTACTATGACCGGGTTACTGCTACTTGTTAAGACGGGTCGGCCCCAAGGGTACCCGCGAGAGAAAGATTTGGTGGGATGCGCCGCAAGGCATCCGGAGATTTGGTGGGGTGCGCCGGTAAGGCACCCGAGTGTTATTGATCACTAATAAATTGCTAATGGGTTGAGTATTTAATCTGAGTTAGGTCGTTGGCCTAATACGCACTAACCACCACGCGGGGTAATCAGTATGGGCTGCTCGGCGGTGTACATTCTCCCGAAAGCTCTTCAGACGCCACATTTTTCGACTCGCGCCCGGGTGGTCTGGAACGCAGGGACCCTGATGGAGGGCATGCTAGGACTGGTCCCGGTCGATGGCATAACGTGCGGGATGGCGAGGGCGATGGCCCAAGACCCCGAGCCATTAGGATGTAGACCGGCGTGCTGGCCTCTCTGTTGAGCCTAGGTAGGACTACGTCCTGTCGATCGGCCGAGGCCGGGTATGACCAGAAAATTGTATCCGACCGGAGCTTATCGAGCGTGTTGGGTAATGTGGTGCACCCCTGCAGGGAAGTAAACTATTCGAATAGCCGTGTCCACGGTAACATGACGACTTGGAGTTGTGCTTTGACCTACTACAACTATAACCATAAACTAATAAAATGAATTGTGGCTCCGGGATTGCTTCCTCGCAGGGAGTCGAGGAAGGATCTCTGGGCGAGTTTACTTAATTAAAATTGTTACAACAATATGATTATAAGTATGAGATACCAATCTGCACTCTTCTAATGCTGCAAGATGTTGAAGATGCTAGTCTTCGATAGGACTAGGCCTTCTCCCTCTTCTTGCTTTCTGCAATCAGTCCAGATATAACCTCTCCCTTGATAATGGTGCATATCTAGCATAGTTGTGATGTAAGTCTTGCGAGTACTTTGGATGAGTACTCACAGCTGCTTTGCTCCCCTTTTCCCCTTCGATATGTTGCTGCGTTCAGACGATGGAGCCCAGGCTGTGGACTACGCTGGAGACGTCGACTACTACTACCCCGATGGAGGCCACTACCAGCAGGATGGAGCTTACTACGACGTAGACTTCTCTGACGTCCAGGAGTAGTTAGGAGGTTCCCAGGCAGGAGGCCTCACCTCTTTCGATCCGTGTTTATGTTTGTGCTAGCCTTCTTAAGGCAAACTTGTCTAACTTATGTCTGTACCTAGATATACTTGCTTTCGCTGACTCGTGTTTATGTCGAGCTTTGTATTCGAGCCCTCGAGGCCCCTGGCTTGTAATATTAAGCTGTATGACTTTATATTTGTGTCTTTTGTCGTGTTGTGGTATCAATCAGTGAGTCCCTAATCTTGGTCGTACGCATTGTGTGCATGATTAGCGTACGGACGAGAATGGGGGCGTCACACCTGCCGACGCAGAGCACAAAAGCAAGCAGGAAGGAAACAAGGCACGAAAGGAAATCACAGAGTTCAAATAGTTATTACAGGCACTAAATGTTTTGCGAATTCAAACAAGTCTTACGCCTCCACGAGGCATGATAAATGTCGCAGGTCGAAATCTAGGAGGAGGGGCCATCATCACCATAGCCATCGCCGCCGCTCGTCCCAGGCACGGCGAGGTCGTTGTCAACATCGCTACCGCCGCCTTCGTCACCACCGTTCGCCTCCACCGCAGGGGGCCCGGCGTTGGGGACGCAGGCGAACTTCTTCACCAGCGCGTCCACGGAATCCTTCACGGCCGCCGCCGCAGCGGCGCGAGACTCAGGGGCAACCGGGACGAGCATCACGTCAAAATCAAAGCCGGGCTCGCGGAGGTAGAGGTGGCTGAAGACACGCGGCGCGGCCATGGAGAAAAGGTCGTGGCACTCGCCCTCCAGGATGGCGTCCACCTTGGCGGCAGCACCTTCGAGCACCTCAGCGAGCTTGGAGGAGATCCCTGCGTAGCCGCCCTCAGGAGTCGCCAGTGGCTCCTTGAATTCTCCCATGCAGATGAAGTGCAGCGCCTGGCGAAGCCTGAGCTCAATGGAGGGGAAGACATCGCGCTCCGTGGCCGCCTTCTTCTCAGCAGCGGCAAGGGTCTTCTCCTTGGCATCTAGTTGGGCCGTCGCATCGGAGACATGCTGAGCATGGGACGTCTGGGCTTCTACCAGCTCCTCCTTGATCTTGGACAGACGCTCGCGCTCCGCGGCTTAATCAACAGTCACCTAGGACAGTACGGAGTCGTGATCGGCGAGCTTCGCTTCGCGGGCCTTGAGGTCCTCCTCCCACTGGTGGAGCCGTTGTGCGATCGCGGCTTGCTCCTCCTGAAGGGCCTTCAGGTTGGCCTCTGCCTCGCCGCAGCGCTCCGCGGCAGACGCTGCTTCGGCCAGCGCCGCATCACGAGCCGCCTTGGCTTCGGCGGTCTCCTTCCTGCTCTCCGCGATGGCAGTCTCAGCCCGACCCCAGGCCGCCTTGGTGGCTGCGTCATCCTGGAGCCACCCAAAAATAAGCCCTAGGCGTTCCCTCACGAGGGAGCGCCTGTCGACATCTTGGAGGTCGGCCTGGATCCGGCCAAGCACGGTATAGGCCTCATCCAAGGAGCCGGGCCTGATCAGAGGGCCGCGGTCCGCGAGCGCAAGGGGGCTCCTTCGGCTCGGTGCTCGCCTTCCTCTTCTTCGGTACGTCGCTGCCCCTGGCCATCGAGAGGAGAAGGGGCCGTGAGTACGCACGCAATCTATAATCGACCAAAGGCGAGGCAGGTTACTTACTCCTCGGGCGCAATCCACTTCCTCTTCCTCTCCACCTGGACGATGGTCGAGACGATCCCGCCCTTCTTCGGCGTTGCGCTGCCGCCCGGAGAGGTGGCGAGATCGCCCTGAGGGGCCACAGCCGGAGAGGCCACGTCAGCCCCAGCAGCGGCCGCCCCGCCTTTCACCTGCGGCTCGGACGGGGACGATACCGGCGTCCCAATCGCCTTGCTAGAGCGTGGGGAGTCCTCCGGAGGAGGCGCGACCGCGCGTTTCCTCGGGGTCGCCTGGCCAGATGCCCGCGTGATCTGGGAGGTAGGCCCTGACCCCCTGAGGACCCTAGTGAAGCGCAGGGAGTCCGCGGCCGGGGGCTCGTCGGTATCGTCGTCGTCTTCGAAGTCACAGAGGAGCTTGCTCTGTGACGGGGGTGGGGGGACACCTCTTCCAGGTCATCGTCCCCAGTCTCCTCCGAGTCTTCCTCGCCGCTGGTGTCGCCGGAAGACACCGGCATCGGGGAATTGGGGCGCTCGGGCAGCGTGAGCCCCAGCTCGTCGAAGGCGGGCATGGCGGCAACCAGCTCCTCCCCGTCGTCACGGTAGTACAGCAAGGCGTAGGCCTCGGGGAGGCCCCCAGGATCGTTGTGGAGCAGGGTAGCCAAGGCCGTGTCCAGCTCCTCGCCTGTCAGGCTGGTGGATCGAAGCCTGATATTGTCCTCCGCACCCTGGTACTCCCACATGGGCCTCGAGTGTGACTGGAGCGGCGCCAGGCGCTGCGTTAGGAACTCCTTCACTATGATCGGCCCGATCAGCTTCTTGGCCTCCATGGCCAGGGAGATCCGCTCCAAGACGGGTCTCGCTCGGGGATCGGTGAGCTTTGCGGAGCCCCACGCGAGGGTCTTCTCGGGCAGCTCCGTCGGGAGCTCCAGGCGCGGATCGAGGCCCTGGGCATCCAAGAAGGCCCGGCGGTGCCTGAAGCCTTCCACCTTCTTCCCGGCCTTCAGGAGCATATTCCCGCTCTTAACCGCGACGAAGGAGGCGCACGCCGACCGGTGCGCATCGTCGTGGAGACGCAGGCTGAAGTAGTGGAGGAAGAGGGCCACTGAGGGCCTCATGCCTACGAAGGCCTCGCAGTAGAAGGCGAAGACGGACAAGAGCAGGATGGAATTGGGCTGAAGATGGAGGGCCTGGATCCCGTAATGCTCAAGGATGGTGGTGAAGAACCCCGAGAAGGGCGGGATGAGCCCGGAGAAGACGCTGTGGAGCAAGAAGGGGTAGACTGTTTTCGCCAAGGTGCGCTGCTCCGCAGAGCTGCACTAGATGAAGGTATGCCCCCACTCATTGGAGTTGCCCGCCGTTAACGGAAGTGCTGGGGCGATGTCCCCCTCCTTTGCGATGGCGGATGCTGTAAGCACCGGCAAGGGGAAGAGGAGGCCGAGGCCTGAGCCTTAGACTTTGACTTCCCAGCGGGCGCCATCTGAAGAATCCTTGGGGTTGGGGGAGCAAGAGGAAGGATGGCGCAACGCCAAGATCTGAAGGAGGTTCTCGCGAAGGAAAGGGGATCTAAGCAGGGGAGCAAAAGCGCAAGGAAGAAGACCAATGATGGCTCGGCAGCGGGCGCCAGACTTTTGTCAGCTTGGGCAATTGTCGAGGCGACGTGGGAGCGGAGTCGTCCGTGTCCTGCCACGTGCCACGCGTTGAGCCTGGCCCGCAGGCGATTGGGGGCCGCGGCGTTTTCGCCCTTCGCCCCTTACCTTCGCCTCGAAGCCAGGACAGGCATGCCTTGGGCCCGGGGGCTACTATCGGTGTCCTGGGATCAGGGGTAGCCACACCTGCCTGCCTGCTGCCCAGCGCGTGGCCCACCTCGACGTCCCGATACGGTTTGGCGGCAAGCCCCCCAAGTAAAGGCCCTTGCGAGAGCCCCAGCCTCGCGAAGCGAACAACGCCAAGACCTCCACGGAAGCGGCCTCCCCAGGCTGCCTCCCGAGGAGCGGACATTCCTATGTAGGTGCCCGGCCTCACGAGGCTGAGATGACGTGAGCCATGACAACTGTTGGGGATATAACCCCGTGGTGAGACCCGCCCAGGAGGGGCTGGGTCATGAAGTTGGCGGCTTAGCAGTGAGGCCTTAAACGGGCAAGAAGAATAAGACAAGGCCTGGGCGTGACTTACAGATGGGCCTGGCGGAGGCCTAGAGCCGGAAGGCGACGTGTGACCCGGAGGTGTAAGCCGCCGGGAGACGGCTTGCCAGACAAGGCAAGGTGATTTAGAGATAAGGTCGGTTACTAGATGTAGCCCGGCCTGGACTCTTGTAAGCCTAGGGCCTCGACCTGTGTATATAAAGGCGGGTTCCCTGGGCGGCTTAGGACACGAAACCTTTGATCGAGAGCTAGGTCAAGCGAATCCGCACCCTTGTAATCGATACTCCATCAATACAACTCAAAGCAGGACGTAGGCTTTTACCTCCTTCGAGAGGGGCCGAACCTGGGTAAACCTCTGTCTTTCGTCCCGATCAACCCGTTCGAGTTAACCGCCGTAGCGATGGCTTCACCCCTAAGTCCTTTCACTAGGACATCTGCCGTGACAAAACCACGACAGTTGGCGCCCACCGCGGGGCAGATGCTCGGTGGTTTGGAGTACTCGAAGGGCTCTCTCCTAGGTATCAAGGGATACGCCGTTGGCAGGATGACTAAGAGTCGTCGCGGCAAGCTCTACATCGATGATGCTGGCTGGGGCCTCGAGGCCGACTCAATCGAGTACGGGTACCGGGTCCCCTTCGACGGAATTCACGTTTTCATCGGCAAGATCGGCGGATCTAAGCCCGGGCCGGACATCTGCACCAACCTCGTCGAGTCGACCCGGCGTGCGCAACCCGCCTGGATCAACCCAGGCCGGAAGCACATCTTCGTCGGCTTCACCCAAGGCGCGGAATTTGAGGAAGGTTCTGTGTCATGAGAAGAAACCCTCATCTGCTCAGAGGATGGATCCTCGAGCGGAGAGGCGGAATCAATCTACCAGCTTCAGAACAGCGGGCTTGGGGCTATTTTGAGGGTTACAATGACCCGGAGCCCTATGATCCACCGAGCCAAGCCGCCGTCTTCACGGCTGGATCGGCGCCGGCTTCTGGCAGCACGGCGGTCGGGACAGCGGCCGCCGGCGCAGTAGGGTCCGGGTCAACCAGGCTGCCGGCTCAAGTTTTGCTGGATCTGATGAACGAGCTGACGACTCTGATAGGAACCGAGGTCACAGCGGAAAACCAAGCAAACCGTAACGCAGAAATCACGAGGTTGAAGGACCAGATGACCAGGGCCCAGGAGGAGATCAACACGTTGCAGGCTCAGATGGATGCTGAGTCGGAGCGTCTCAGGGCTGAAGCCTTTCGCCTCAATGTAGATCACCAAGCCTCAGATGCAGTTTTTCGGATGAGGCATCAGACCCGCCTGCCTGATCAGTATCAGCCCAAAAATCTTTTTAACACCCCGGGAGCAGGGCCGAACGTGCCGCTTGCCATGACCCGGACGGCGGAGGTACCTGGGAATAGGGCGGTGACTCGGCATCGGCAGCCAGACCCGCCCCGCGGGAACCAGACCCCGCCGCAGCGTTTTCTGACACCACATGGTCATTATTCTAACCCGGTGGAGAACATGATAGCAGCGGCTGTCAGGCTCAATGCGCTCCACCTTGCTAAGGGAACACCTTTCGCCGAAGAGGCAAGGAATGCCATTGGGTACTTGCAGATAGCAGTGGCTCAACACGAGAAGTATACTTACAGCCGGAGTCGTGTGCACTCAACCCCCGTCCCAAGCCGCAGTTATAGCCGACGTTTGGAGTCTCCGGCGGTTCTAGCAGTGAGCGACGTCGAAACCCGCCCCATGATGACCTACCCATTGTCAACGCTCGGGCAATTGTGGATCTTGCCAGAGCTCAGCGCGAGGCGGCGGCGGCAGCGGCTTACCAAGAGCCGCCCCTAGTAACACCTTCAACCTCGGTAGGAGCCGGAGTCACCTCCAGAGCTATGGGAGTGCTGTGTTTAGCACCGGTTCTGGGGAACGAGCGCATGCCGAAGGATTTTAAGGGTCCGCGCAAGGTGCCTAATTATACAGTTGATCTGCCCCCGGAAGCCTGGATCGAGAGTTATGAACTAGCCATGGAGATGTTAGACAGTGATGCAGTCTGTGCTTAGTACTTCATCATGATGTTGGAAGGACCGGCTCGTACATGGTTAAAGGGTTTGCCACCCAATACCATTAATTCCTGGGCCGAGTTGAAAGCAAGGTTCATCAAGAATTTTCAAGGGACGTGCAAGCAGCCTATGACGATCATTGATTTGGATCATTGTGTGCAGCGTGAGGATGAGTCGGCCCATCATTGGGTCCGGTTGGTTTCAACCATTATCCACTCGTCTGACAATATCACGGCGGCTCAGGCGGTTCTAATTCTAGAGAAGAATTGTCACTTTTTGCCCCTTAAGCAGAAGCTTGGACGGCTCAAGCATTCTTGCCAGGACATGGGTGAGCTCATGGCGGCTCTCACTAAGTATGCAGATTCGGACAGCACGAAGGATCCTGGGTCTGATGATGAAAAATCGGCTAAGGGTAAGAAGAATGGCAACGGCAAGGGTCAGCAGCAGAATGGGGCAGGAAATAACAATCCAGGCAATGGCGGTAAACGGAAGCATCCAGACGGCGGGTAAGATCTGGTGGCCAATACCAACACTAAGAACAACCGCGGCAAGAGCAACGGTAAACCACCTTTTGGCAAAAGCAAACCTTTCAAAATGGAAGCGATGCTTAACGACCCCTGCCCGAAGCATAGTCTTCCCAACAAGCCATCCACTCATGCTTGGAAGGATTGCTATATCATGCGGGAGTTTCGGAACTACAGCCTTAACCAGCATCACGGTAACGGCAATGGACCGCCCGACGGGTCAGGATCCGGCTCTCATGGGCCAGGCTTTGGTGCAGGCGGCTCAAGCTCTGGTTATCAAGGTCAAGGTAACCATGGAGGTCATAATCAGCAGTCTGGCAATGGTGGTCAGCAGCAAAACAACCAATCAGGGTATCAGAGTAACCCAAAGCAGCTTAATAGAGGCCAGTATCACGTCTTCACAATGAGTCTTGATAAGCGTGATCAGAAAGTGCGCAAGCAGGCGGTTAACGCAGCCATGCCGGCTCTTCCGTGGTACTTAAAGTGGTCTGAGCACACGATATCATGGAGTAGGGAGGATCACCCGCCACGAGTTGATAACCCGGGGCACTTAGCCCTTGTGGTAGCCCCTCAGGTAGGAGGCTACATGTTCACCAAGGTGCTCATGGATGGTGGTAGCGGCATCAACATCCTGTACTATGACACTTTCCATCGGATGAATCTGACTGATAAGGATCTCAAGCCGTCATCCACAGTATTTCACTGTGTTGTCCCTGGCAAATCAGCTTATCCAGTAGGAAAAATTGCCCTTGAAGTAGCTTTTGGTGATGAATTCAACTACAGGGTGGAGACCTTATGGTTTGAGGTGGTTAAAATCAAGAGCCCATATCATGCTCTATTTAGACGGCCGGCTTATGCCAAATTCATGGCCCGGCCTTGTTATGTGTACTTGTAGCTCAAGATGCCTGGTCTGAAGGGGACGATTACGGTGCATGGTGATCGGAAGATTGCTCTTGAGTGTGAAGAAGGTGATGTTGCGTATGCGGAGTCAAGTTGTGCTGAGGCAGAGCTCAAGTTTTATAAAGATAATGTTGACCCGGCGGATATGACCCCGTTGAAGAAGCCCAGCACGAAATCTGACCCGCCCCTAAAATTTGTGGCAGAGGATACCAAGTTGGTGGACATCGTTCCTGGCGACTCATCGCAGCAGTTCACTATCGGGGCCAATATGGACCCCAAATAGGAAAGCGCGCTCATCGAATTCATCCATGAGAATCAGGACATCTTTGCATGGAAACCTTCTGACATGCCGGGTGTACCGAGAGAATTCGCTGAGCACCACCTTAATGTGGATCCTAAGTTTAAGCCGGTCAAACAATTCCTGCGTCGCTTCAATGAAGAGCGGTGTAACGCTATCGGGGAAGAGGTAGCCCAGCTCTTAGCAGCAGGGTTTATCGTGGAGGTTTTTCACCCGGAGTGGTTGGCTAACCCCGTGCTCGTACTTAAGAAGAATGACACATGGCACATGTGTGTAGATTACACAGATCTCAACCAGGCGTGTCCGGTTGATCCATTTGCTCTCCCCCGTATCGACCAGATCGTTGATGCAACAGCGGGTTGTGAGAGTTTATGTTTTCTGGACGCTTATTCGGGTTATCATCAGATCAAGATGGCAGTTAAGGACCAAGAGAAGACATATTTCATCACGCCTTTTGGAGCCTTCTGCTACGTGTCTATGCCTTTTGTACTCAAAAGTGCGCAGGCGACTTATCAACGCTGTGTGCAGAACTGTCTGCATAGTCAAATTGGACTCAATGTTCATGCTTATGTGGATGATATTGTGGTCAAGTCAAGGAAGAACGAGACTCTGCTTGACGACTTGAAGGAAACTTTTGATAACCTGCGGGTTTACAAGATGATGCTTAACCCGGCTAAGTGTGTTTTTGGTGTGCCTGCAGGCAAGCTCCTGGGATTTTTGGTCTCAGAGCGGGGCATTGAAGCTAACCCGGATAAAATAAAGGTCGTCACCTCATTATCTAAGTCGGCGTGCATTAATGGCGTCCAACGCTTGGCGGGTCGTATTGCCGCTTTAAGCCGGTTCATAAGCCGCCTGGAGAGAAGGCTATTCCTTTGTATCAGATGATGAAGAAGACAGATGATTTTGTTTGGAGTGATGCTGCCAAGTTTGAGGCGCTCAAAAACAGTTGGTTGAGCCGCCTGTCTTGGCTGCTCCCGTGGAAAAAGAGCCTTTGCTCCTATACGTGGCAGCTAATAATAAAGTCGTCAGTGTTGCAGTCGTTGTGGAGCGCAAGGAGGCAGGCAAAGAGTATCCAGTCCAGCGGCCGGTTTATTACGTCAGTGAGGTTTTGACAGAGTCCAAGCAAAGGTATCCACATTGGCAAAAGTTGGTGTTTGGAATGTTCATGGCAAATCGCAAATTGAAGCATTATGTCCTTGGACATCCAATCACGGTGGTCAGCTCTTCTCCTTTGGGATATATTATTCAGAATAGAGAAGCCATCGGCCAGATTGCTAAGTGGGCAATTGAGCTTGGACCTCTTAATTTGAAGTTGTGCCTTGAACAGTGAAAGCACATTTGCTCCCTTGGTGGTTTTGGTAATTAATAACAACATATAAGTCATTGAACTAATGTTTCTACCAAGTATATTTCAGGAAATGTTCAATGATAGGATTGGCAAAAGGAGATTGTGGAGATACCCCAAGTTGCAAGGAAATAGGTTGGCCAAGCTTCAAGCAAGAGGACTCTACATTTTATATTTGTGAGAAATCACTTTGAGTCCATAGGAAAGCCAATACTATTAAAAGGGGGTAAGGTTTTGTTGGTGAACAATATGCTCATACGTGCACAAGAGATAGTCGCCAAAAACATCCACAAGCTCTCCCACCAAAGTCTGTCCAAAACCAAACATTCAAAATCGGTGCAACCAACATTCCTATCCCGGTGCCACCGAGTTCCAAAACTAGACAGACTCAGCCAAACCCTAGCCACTTCGGTACAACCGATTCCATACCGGTGCCACCGAGTTTGGGTTGCCAACTTTCTGTTACGCAAATTCACATTTTCGATCCCACCGAGAATGTTGGATCGGCGTCACCGAGATTGGAAATCTGACCGTTGGTCACCTTATCGGTGCAACCGAGTTTCCTATATCGGTCTCACCGAGATTCAAAAGTTGCCACCTTTTGGTCACTTCGGTACCACCGAGATTAACACATCGGTGTCACCGAGTTGGTCATTTTGTGTGTAACGGTTGGATTTTTGGGGATGCCTATATATACCCCTCCACCACCACCTACTCGAAAGAGAAGCACTCAGAACTATTCCATACTTGCCCATCCAGTTTTCTGAGAGAGAACCACCTAGTCTTGTGTTGAGGTCAAGATCTTCCACTCCTACCATATGGATCTTGATTTCTAGCCTCCCCAATTTGCTTTCCACCAATCCCATCTCTTCTACCAAGCCATATCTGTGAGAGAGTGATTGTGTGTTGAGGAGTCTATCATCTTGAAGCACAAGAGCAAGGAGTTCATCGTCATTACCGAGCCTATTACCTTTTGGAGGGTGGTGCCTCCTAGATTAGTTAGGTGTCGCTTGGGAGCCTCCTACTTCGTGTTGTGGAGTGAACCAAGAAGTTTGTACGGGCAAGGAGATCGCCTACTTCGTGAAGATCTACCCATAGTGAGGCTAGTCCTTCGTGGACGGAAGCCGTTATGGAATAGTCAAGGTTGCTACTTCGTGGACCCTTATGGGTGGAGCCCTCCGTGGACTCTCGCGACCGTTACCCTCCGTGGGTTGAAGACTCCATAAACGTGGATGTACGATAGCGCCACCTATCGGAACCACGGGAAAAATCATCGTGTCTACAACTGCGTTTGATTCTCCTACCCTATCCCTTCTATACATGCTTGTTGTTATTTTCCGCTGCTATATACTCTTAGACTTGCATGTGTAGGGTGTACTTGACTTGCCATGAAATGCTAAAAACTGTCAACCCTAAAACTTGGCATAGGCAAAACTTTTATTTGGTCAAGTAGTCTAATCACCCCCCTCTAGACATACTTTCGGTCCTACAAGTGGTATCAGAGCTTTGGTCTCCATTGCTTAGGTCTCACAACCTAGGAGAGTATGGCGTCTAGTGAGGGAAGTTATCATCGTAGAGGTCCGTACTTTGATGGTACTAATTTTGCTAGTTGGAAGCACAAAATGAAAATGCATATTCTTGGTCATAACCCCGCCGTTTGGGCTGTTGTTCGTGTTGGCTTGCAAGGTGAGTTCTTTGCGGATGGACGGGAACCGGATCGTGAAGCGACCGCGGATGAGTTGAAGATGTTGCAACTCAATGCTCAAGCATGCGACATTCTATTCAACTGCTTGTGCCCCGAAGAATTCAACAAAATCAGTCGTCTTGAGAATGCAAAAGAGATTTGGGATACTTTGGTTGATATGCACGAAGGAACCGAGTCCGTGAGAGAATCCAAGTTAAATGTTCTTCAAGGTCAGCTTGACAAGTTCAAGATGAAGGATGGTGAAGGAGTCGCAGAGATGTACTCTAGGCTAGCTCTCATCACAAATGAGATTGCCGGCTTAGGAAGCGAAGAAATGACAGACAAATTCATCATCAAGAAGATACTTAGAGCTTTGGATGAGAGATACGACACCGTGTGCACATTGATCCAAATGATGCCCAACTACAAAGATCTCAAGCCTACGGAAGTCATTGGAAGGATTGTTGCTCATGAGATGACACTCAAGGACAAGGAAGAGCTACATCACAAGTCTAGCGGTGCTTACAAAGCCACAAGTGATGCTCCCGCAACTTCAAACAACAACCTTGTCACCAATGAAGAGATAAGTCTCATGGTCAAGAAATTCAACAAGTTCTACAAGAATAGAGGCAAAGAAAGAAGCTCCAATTCTAGATATGATGAGAAGCGTTCGTCAAGTCGTGACCGCAATTGCTACAATTGTGGGAAGCCCGGACACTACTCAAATGAGTGCACGGCTCCCTACAAAAGAAGAGAAGAGTCACCTCGAAGACGAAGCTCAAGGAATGTATCACCTCAAAGAGAGCGAAGGAGTAGAGATGATCGTTATGAACGAAGACCCTCAAGGAGAACTAGGGATTCGGAGAAAAAGGACAAGTACACCAAGAGCTACACAAGAAGAAAACATCAAGCTCATGTTGGTGAATGGGTTTCCGGCTCCGACTCCGACGACAACTCCGAGAGAAGCTATCACTCCGACTCCGACTATAGTCAAGATGATGGTGTTGCCGGAATTGCTCTAGTGACTACCAACTCCTACGATCTATTCGACTCACCAAACGAAGGGAGTGGAAGTTGCTTCATGGCTAAAGGCCCCAAGGTATCACACCCCGAGTATCTTGATTTTGATAGTGATGAAGATGATTTGCTTTGTGATGATGACTTGTTTTGTGATAAAACTAGTGATGTTGATCAAAACGAACTTGATAATCCTCATGCTAGTCAAGATAAGTCAATTGATGATGATAAGGTGAAAATAGAAGAACTAATTAAAGAACTAAACACTCTTAAGTTAGCTCATGAATCTACTCTCGAAGATCATAGAGAGCTTGTGAGAACTCATGAGAAGCTACGCTTCGAGAAGCTCAACTTGGAGCAAGAGCATGAGTTTCTCAAAGCTATCAATGACGATCTCCGAAAGAAGACTTCATCTTATCTAGCCAAACGACTACTCTTGTCTACATTCATGCCTCAAGTTAAAACTAAGCAATCTAGTAACAAAGGCAAGAAAGGTTCTTCATCTAGTAGCAACAATAAAAATGCTAAACCCAATGATGTTGCTTCTAGTAGTTCTATTGATTCCACTAATGATGATTCTCTTAGCCAAGTTACACTTGAGCAAGAAAATGCTTTATTAAAAGGAATTATAGAGAAAGGTGTCTACAAGAGTCTTGTCGGATGTAAGCAATTTGAGGAAATTGTTCGCAAGCACGGAGGATACCGGAAGAATCGTGGTGTTGGCTACTTCAACGCTAATGGAGTTGAATGGGAAAAAGGTCAATATCCCGAGCCCAAGTTTGTTCCTCAAAAGGAGAAGTATGAAAATACTCTTCCCAAGGGGACAAGCACTCAAGATGACCTTCCACCACAAGACCACAAGCTCAAGGGCAAGAACAAGCTTCAAGAGGACATTGACTCATATGAAGATGAATCCCTAGCTATGGTGGAGTGGGTTCCCAAGGCTACTTCAAGCTCAACTTCTACAAAGGCTACTTCAACACCAAGGATCCCCATCAACTTGATGTGGGTTCCCAAGAAGAAGAACTAGTATGTTCTTGAGGGGTGACTCCGCCAATGAAATTCACTCACATTCATTATTGGCAAGAATTATTTGCAATCAACATCAACTCTATGCAATAGTTCAAGGAGTCACACATTCCCTCAAAGGTAAGCAAGGGACAAGGTAATCAACAAATCAATGGACATCATAACACATGCTTTGCACTCCATGTCCATAGATATCCTTGTATTTGTCTCTTGTGTATTGGGACTAACCCATGTAGGTGAGAAGAGTAAGGAAACAACAAGGATGCTCCCAACTCTTGGTGATCTTCATCAACCTTGAGCGTCCACAACTACCTCACCAACATGAAGTCTTCTTCGACAAAACCCAAGGTCGGTTTATCCCTCTTATGGGGGGATGTCACATCAAGGGGGAGCTTTACTCTAAGACTTGAGTCAAAGCATCTCTTAGTATGCGACAACATTAAATGCTTTATGTAAAAGTGGTAACCCCACTTGTGCTTAAACGATGAGTATGACCTATGATCAAGTATTCTTACTTGACTCCTAAGTCAAATACTCATATATAGATGACTTCGTCATCGCCCAAATGCTTGTTAGATGCTAGTGTGTTTGTGCATGTTTGTCATGATTTCTTTTGACATCTTTATTGTGTGAGCATGTTGGTCTGCATTTATTTTCTCATTCAAGGACATCCAATTGTTGCTATTTGGCTTTTGTTTTATCTTTTGCCAATTGGATGGACAAGAATGCCTAGGACCACTCTTTAGCTATCTATGCTTTCTCACCTCACATTCTATTCATGCTACATCACAAAATTTGAACAAGTACCTTTCGATCCCTCTGTGTGTGGAGCACTTGGAGTTCCGTATCGACAAGGACTGACCATTAAAACCTCCCAAGCGCATCTCGGTGGAGCCAACCCCAAAATCTCGGTCTCACTGAATGCCTAGGGTTGATCTGGTTTTCATTCTTGGTAACACCGATTTCATATTCTCGGTTACACCGAGTTTCCCTGTCAGCTGACAGTTGTGGAACTCGGTGACACCGAAAACATAAAATCGGTATCACCGACAGTGGTGGGTATATACACTGTGGACCCCGACATTTTGAAATTCATCCTCAAAACTGTCGCGCCCCAGAACCCTAAGCTGCCGCCTCAAGACCCCTGGTCGTCGCCCTTGTCCTCCCGCGCTCCTCCGCCGCTGGGAATCGCCGCCGTCGACGAAATCTGCTCCATCGTCGCCGCCGTAGCGGATCCGCACCAAGTTAGGGTACGGATTCGACCTCCTTTGCGCCTCACCTTCTGATTCTTGCGCATTGGATTTGTTTTCTCTATAAGCCACAGTTTGCACTGCCTCCAATCCACAAGAATATCCTATAGTCTAGCGAACCACTGATTTTCTAGGGTTTGTCTTCCGCCCGACGAAACTCGGTAGAACCGAAGTAAGAAAATTGGTCCCACCGATTTTTCTGTTTGCGTTGCTGAGAACTGTCTCGGTGAAACCGAGCACTTCTTTTTGGTCTCACCGAAAAGGGTGCCAAGTTTCTGTTAATGTAGACAGTCAGTCTCGGTAGCACCGACAATATTGCTTCGGCTGTACCGATTTTCTTCTGACAGAATGCAAAACTTTGAAAATCTTTTGTTCAAACTTTCAAAAACCAGCTGATAATTTTGTGATGACTCATCTACTTCTGCTCATCTATATTCTATTCACAGGGTCAGTATGTCAGATCCAGAGGACAGTCAGAATGACCTAAGAGAGCAAAGTATTGAGATGAGTTCAGGGACCAGTCCTGAGTCCAGTTCTAGTTCAGATCCAGGCACTCCCAGTTCCCATGGATTGCCCAAAGCTGCTACTAGGGCTAGGAAGAAGCTGAATTCAGATGAGGAGGATTCAGACTTCGTTCCAGAAGAGGTTCTTGCTAAGAAGCAAGAGAAGGCTGCCAAGAAGTCTGCAAGTGAAGCTACTTCTTCCAGGAAAGTGGTTGGCAAGACATATGCCAGTTCTGCTTCAGTGAGAGCACCTGATAGTGCTAGAGCTATAATGATTATTGAGCCCCCTCGTGAAGGTACTAGGACAAGAATGGCTCTTCATCTTGAGTCACCTCCAAAGAAGTCATTGCCCAAGAAGGCAGGTGAAAAGAAGGGTACCAGGAAGAGGATTGTTTATGCTGTTAGTAGGCAGACCTCCATGTTTGAGGACCCTGAGGAGGCTGCTGCTGCTGAGGAGGAGGAAGAACATGTTGAGAAAGCTCCTCCCAAGAAGAAGCAAAAGAAGCTTATGTCTGATGCTATGCCAAAGAGCGGTACTTCCAAGAGTACCAAGTCTGTTGGAAAGAAGCCTGCTGCTGAGAAGCCTAAGAAATTGTCTAGGCACATTCCTGCTTCTGAGAAGAACAAAGGGACTACTTCCAGAATTGATGATGAGGATGCTATGTCTACTTTGATGAAGCTTAGACCTCACCTTCCAGTTCACAATGCCAGCTACCCACTAGCTGAGGATATGAAGAAGAGGAAGGATACAGGTTTGAGGGCATGGAGAGCTGCTGATCCATATGCCCAGAGAAAGAAGACAACTGTGGACTACAGATTTTTCACCAAAGAGCAACAGGATTTCTATGAGACTGTGCTCCTTGACAAGAGTCCAGCTGTGAGCGATATGCGCTATGTTGACTGGAAATTCATCGAGGAAAACAAGGACTACTTTCCAAGTGTCCAAGATAATTTCCACTGCATTGGTTTGGATGAGTTTGTTGGCAGAGAGTTCACTGCTTGGAATGATGAGATGATCATGCAATTCTACTCCACTGCACATTTCTATGGATGGTAGAATTGTATGGATGACTGAAGGTGCAAGGTATGAATCTTCTATTGAAGAGTGGGCTACCATCTTAGGAGTCCCAGAAGCATAGGATGGTGATTTGGATGTATACTCAGAATCCAAGGAGAGCCACAATGCTATGGCAAATATGTACAAGGAGATCCCTGCTGCAAATGTGAAGACTCACAAGCTAGGATCCATCTATTTCCTTCAGGCTGGCCTCCGCACCATGAACACCATTCTGAGGCATACTTTGATGCCCAAGTCAGGAGATGAAAAGATGATCCGAGGCTACTCCATCAATATGCTGATCCACCTTGACAGACACACCAGGATCAGAGTCATGGATTTGATTGTTGAGACAATCAAGAGGGTTGCCGCTGATCAGAAGCGCTCTTGCTGTTATGCACCCTACATCCAAATGCTTATTAACTCTAAATTGGAGAAGCATATTTTTGCTCTAGATCGTCCACATTTACCCCTACAGCCAGATCTCGAGGACAACGTTGTGGTGATGGACCCAGAACATCCCACTTCAGCTGCAGCTCAGCAGAGGCAGAGGCAGCTAGAGCCACTAGTGCTCAAGTCCCTAGATCCAGGAATGAGCAAATGGATCTTTTGATCTCATCCGTTCAAGGCATGAAGAAAGACATCAAGGACATACTGGAAAATCAAAACAGTCTTGTCAGGATATTTGAGAACAGAATCAAGACTCTCAATGATAAGGTTGATGGACTGACGAAGACAGTGAATGAGCTCAAGAAGGAAGTTGACTCAGTGCCTCTTCCTCATTCTTCTGATTCTGATGATGATGATGATGATGATGGATCACCTCTCAGGACAGGCACACAGTTTCCCACTCAGGCCAGATCAGCCACTGTGCCAGCTCCAGGCTTGAGGCCCTCTTCATCAGCTCCTGCTGCTGTTTCCTCAGCTCCTGCTCCAATAGTTCCAGTTCCTCCAGTTGCCACACCAACTCCATCCAGGACATCAGCTGACATCTTCGCCGACGCGGTTCTCTCGACTCCTTCATCAACAACCGGAGGAGATCAGCCCAAGAACGATTAGATGTATGCCTTTGAACTTTTTGGTAACTTGTTGCCAAAGGGGGAGAAGTGTATATAGATCTTTAGGCTTCGAGTGAGAGAGCGTTTTGGTGTTTTGCTGTTTTTCAAAAACATTTGTGTCTTTTGGTTGCTTGTGATACATGGTTCTTTGTGATTGTTCATGTGCGTTATGCAACTATTTCCTATCAACTCAATGCTTATGAGAAGATCATTATCTTTGCTTGATTGTGTTGTGCTATGATGCTCATTCTAATTATTCTTGCACACCACCAAGTTGTATGTGACATGGAAGAAGTGCCCCATGTACCTAATCGATTGTGCATTTGCATTCAAACGCAAATTCAAAATAATGCACAAATTTAGGGGGAGCTCTTGCTTATCACATACTTCTCAAAGCGACGATTATATTCATTGATTATATCATTTGTCGAAGCTTTGATCTATATGTTGTCATCAATTACCAAAAAGGGGGAGATTGAAAGCACATTTGCTCCCTTGGTGGTTTTGGTAATTAATAACAACATATAAGTCATTGAACTAATGTTTCTACCAAGTATATTTCAGGAAATGTTCAATGATAGGATTGGCAAAAGGAGATTGTGGAGATACCCCAAGTTGCAAGGAAATAGGTTAGCCAAGCTTCAAGCAAGAGGACTCTACATTTTATATTTGTGAGAAATCACTTTGAGTCCATAGGAAAGCCAATACTATTAAAAGGGGGTAAGGTTTTGTTGGTGAACAATATGCGCATACGTGCACAAGAGATAGTCACCAAAAACATCCACAAGCTCTCCCACCAAAGTCTGTCCAAAACCAAACATTCAAAATCGGTGCAACCAACATTCCTATCCCGGTGCCACCGAGTTCCAAAATTAGACAGACTCAGCCAAACCCTAGCCACTTCGGTACAACCGATTCCATACCGGTGCCACCGAGTTTGGGTTGCCAACTTTCTGTTACGCAAATTCACATTTTCGGTCCCACTGAGAATGTTGGATCGGCGTCACCGAGATTGGAAATCTGACCGTTGGTCACCTTATCGGTGCAACCGAGTTTCCTATATCGGTCTCACCGAGATTCAAAAGTTGCCACCTTTTGGTCACTTCGGTACCACCGAGATTAACACATCGGTGTCACCGAGTTGGTCATTTTGTGTGTAACGGTTGAATTTTTGGGGATGCCTATATATACCCCTCCACCACCACCTACTCGAAAGAGAAGCACTCAGAACTATTCCATACTTGCCCATCCAGTTTTCTGAGAGAGAACCACCTAGTCTTGTGTTGAGGTCAAGATCTTCCACTCCTACCATATGGATCTTGATTTCTAGCCTCCCCAATTTGCTTTCCACCAATCCCATCTCTTCTACCAAGCCATATCTGTGAGAGAGTGATTGTGTGTTGAGGAGTCTATCATCTTGAAGCACAAGAGCAAGGAGTTCATCGTCATTACCGAGCCTATTACCTTTTGGAGGGTGGTGCCTCCTAGATTGGTTAGGTGTCGCTTGGGAGCCTCCTACTTCGTGTTGTGGAGTGAACCAAGAAGTTTGTACGGGCAAGGAGATCGCCTACTTCGTGAAGATCTACCCATAGTGAGGCTAGTCCTTCGTGGACGGAAGCCGTTATGGAATAGTCAAGGTTGCTACTTCGTGGACCCTTATGGGTGGAGCCCTCCGTGGACTCTCGCGACCGTTACCCTCCGTGGGTTGAAGACTCCATAAACGTGGATGTACGATAGCGCCACCTATCGGAACCACGGGAAAAATCATCGTGTCTACAACTGCGTTTGATTCTCCTACCCTATCCCTTCTATACATGCTTGTTGTTATTTTCCGCTGCTATATACTCTTAGACTTGCATGTGTAGGGTGTACTTGACTTGCCATGAAATGCTAAAAACTATCAACCCTAAAACTTGGCATAGGCAAAACTTTTATTTGGTCAAGTAGTCTAATCACCCCCCTCTAGACATACTTTCGGTCCTACAAACAGCTGTCAAGTCTCAAGCCCTGGTGGATTTTATTAATGACTGGACGGAGTGTCAAGCACCTGAAGAGAAGCCGGACCATATTTATTGGACAATTCACTTTGATGGATCCAGGCAGTTGGAAGGCTCGGGGGCTGGAGTTGTTTTAACTTCCCCTAGAGGTGACAAGTTTTGTTATGTATTAAAGCTAATGTTTCCTTGTACTAACAATGCAGCTGAGTATGAAGCTTTGCTTCATGGGCTTCGTGTGGCCAAGGAGATGAATTTGAGTCGGGTCAGATGTCTCGGCGACTCAGACCTGGTGGCCCAGCAAGTTTCCGGCACATGGGATTCTAAGGATCCTCGTATGGCAGTTTATCGCCAGGCGGTTGATGTCATCGCTGGTCATTTCAAGGGCTATCAGGTGGATCATATTGATCGTCGGAAGAATGAGGCAGCTGATGCATTATCAAGACTGGGGTCTCAGCGTAAGCCGGTGCCACCTAATGTGTTCCTGGATGTACTGCATCACCCGTCGGTTAAGTTGCCTTCTGAGGAGGATCTTGCTATACCTGACACGGAAGGACAATTGGTGGCGGCTCTCCGTGCTATCCCCGATTGGACGCTGCCTTACCTGGCATATCTGACTCGTGGCGAGTTACCCGAGGACGAGACTTTGGCACGGAAAATCATAAGGTGGTCTAAGTCCATGACTATTGTCAATGGCAAGTTGCACAGATGCAATGTGACTAGTGTTTTTCAACGAAGCGTTTCTCCTGAGGAGGGCCGTGAAATTTTGCAAGAGATACATGCCGGCGATTGTGGTCATCACGCCGGGTCAAAGTCCCTGGTGGCCAAAGCTTTCCGGCACGATTTTTACTGGTTGACAACTCATGCAGACTCAGAGTATTTGGTCAATAGATGTGATGGGTGTCAGAAATTTGGACGACGCGCCCATGTGCCGGCTCAAGAGTTACGGATGATTCCGATTACCTGGCCGTTCGCGGTCTGGGGGCTTGATATGGTTGGCCCGTTTAAATGGTCCAAAGATAAGAATACCCACCTCTTGATGGCGGTTGACAAATTTACTAAGTGGGTTGAGGCAGAGCCGGTCAGTAAGTGTGACGCAGCAACAACATTTCAGTTCGTCAAGAAGCTGATTTTTTCGGTTTGGTTATCCTCACAGTATCATTACTGACAATGGTACAAATCTGTCAAAGGGGCCTATGAAAGAGTTCTGTGATAGTGAACACATCCGCCTTGATGTCTCCTCCGTGGCTCATCCACAGTCTAACGGTCAAGCAGAGCGAGCTAACCAAGAAATTCTGAGAGGGATAAAACCCCGGCTTATGGTTCCTTTGGAGCGAACGCCGGGTTGTTGGGTGGAGGAGTTACCTTTAGTCCTTTGGAGCATTAGAACCACCCCCAACGGATCAACAGGCTACACGCCTTTCTTCATGGTTTATGGCGCAGAAGCCGTTCTTCCCAGTGATATCCGTCATGACTCGTCCAGAGTGGCGGCTTACGTTGAAACTGATAATGAGATGGCGCATCAAAACGCACTAGACGCCTTGAATGAAGAACGGGATCTTGCAGCCGCACGTTCGGCGATTTATCAACAAGATCTGCGCCGCTACCATAGCCGCAGAGTCAAGACCCGGACGTTCCAAGAAGGCGACTTAGTACTTCGTCTGATTCAAGACCAGACAGATATGCACAAGTTATCACCCCCTGGGAAGGACCTTTTGTGATCAGCAGAAATCTCAACAATGGTTCCTATTATCTCATTGATGTTCGGGAGAGCGACAAGTCACGCACTTTTTGGGAGGAGACTGCTAGGCCGTGGAACATTGCTCATCTTCGGCCTTACTACACTTGAGCCACCGGCTCTCATCAATGTATATACTTCTGTCATTGTATATACCACTATTTATAATATAATAAAGCCGACATCCCCATAATTCGGGGCCTCTGCCGTTTTCCTGCACCAAGTTTTTGTGCAAAGAGTTGATTATTCATAAGGTCATTTGGGGGCTTTCAACCCACAGGGTTTAGCTTTCATACCCTCTTGACCGGCTTAAAAGCCATATTTGAGTTAAATCTGCCTGTTTGCAATTTGCTACTCCGCCAGGTGACCCGTCGAATGTTTGACAGTCAATCTTTTTCAAGACCCTGAACTTGTCAAAGTTAAACCGACGGCTTATGTCACGTGAGAGCCGGCTTACAGAGAGCGAGGATAAACTCACCTATCTACTGTAGTCTCTCCGCTATGTGACCCGTTCGCACTCTTAACAGTCAATCCTTTTTAAGACCCTGAACTGGTTAAGGTTAAAACGACGGATTTATGTCACGTGAGAGCCGGCTTATGGGATTTTGGGCATTCATGCCTAGCTTCTTTGAGGCAAAAATCTTGAGTTTTCTCTCTCTCTCTCTCTCTCTCTCTCTCTCTCTATATATATATATATATATATATATATATATATATATATATATATATATATATATATAAGGGTTGATCTTTTTGGGGCTGTGCCTTCAAAGCCGCCTAAACAATAATAAAAGATATACATATATTTTCTGCTTGTTATTTTGCAGGAATTTTTCATGATAAGATTCTAAGTCTTTGGGTATTATCTTATCCCGGCTTAGTATTGCTCATGGATTATAACCCGCCAGTGGGAATCGATGAATTGATACTGAGGCTTATGATTATATCAAGACATTCACACTGTGGAATTTTTTTTGAAGCGCCAAAGCTACCAGAGTATGAGCTGATAAAGTTTAAAACGTGCGCAAAGGCACGGCACAGGCAATGAAGTTTTTACTACGGCTATTACAAGGCTCCAGAGAAACCCAACATTTGTGGACTCAAGTTTTTCGCAAAAATTATAACCCGGCAGCTCAGCATGCCTGGGTTAACTTCATCCGAGGCCAGCTCCTCGCTTAACTTGTTGACGGGTCATCCTGCGCCGGGTCTTCGGTCTCCTAGATCTGAAGGTTGTCCATATCCCAGTTGCAATTGATTAAAGCTTCAAATTTAGCCTCGTCATGCAAGATTAGAGACTGGTCAACATCAGGGGCAAAGATGTGCTTACGGCGTTGGGGAGTCAGGTTTTTTGGCTCAAACGTGGGCGCCCGAACTCGCACATTGTTGTCATCGTAAGCCGCCTGATATACTTTCAGATCAGCTTTGGCGGCCAGCCGGCTAGCCAATGCTCGAGACGCTCTAAAGCAACGAGCATAGTCATCTTGCGTGAATACTGACCCGTCGGCCTTCAGCTGTGGAAAACCTCCCACCATTTCCTTCGGGTTAAGCTCCGACGCATATGCCAAAGCCCGGATGAAAGCAGATATTGCGCCCTTGCGGGCGGCTGATTTCTTCATTTCTTCAAAATGCTTGGGGATGGTGGAGAGGCACTTCAGCACATATTTGATCAACTTTGGAGTCCCCTTTTCACCAAAAATAGCCCTGATGGTGAAGAGGCTTTCAGCATACAGCTGCTCAGTAAATGAATACAAAGCTTTCAGCTTAAGCAAGCTGTCATCTCGAAGGTTACGAGTTCGACGGCCTGCAAACAGTTCAATTGTATAAGTCACCGGGCGAGTCTTTCTAAGACGGTTTGAAAGGAATGCTGATAACATAAATTAGCAATATTTACCAAAGACAGCCTCAGTCATCCGAGATACATGGCGTTTGAGACTGGTCAGCTCTTCAGCAATGGGTTTAAGTTGGCTCTCAGCGTCTTCGACACGTTTGGTCAAGGCGGCTCGATTAGCTTCAACAGTTTGTTTGTATGCCTCAAAGTCCGCCTTGATTTTTTCCAGTTCTGTTGACGAGAGCCGCCATTTTACATCAGCTTCAGCTCGGGTGTATTCTAGAAAATAGTGAACATTTTTACGAACGAACATTTACAGAAAAATAAATATAATACTATTTAGAAAATTATTTGGGCTTTATAAATGTTCCTAAAATGTTTTTTAACTCCGAATAAATACCCAAATTATTTTTGAAACATTTTTCAACTCTTTTCATATGGAAGGAATTAACTGCGGGGAAAAGTATGTGAATAAGGGCAAATGATCTGCCGGGAAACCTGTTCTTCAGGACATAAAAACTGCCGGTGGAACTTGACGAACAAGGACACAAAAACTGCCGATACCTGTGTCCGCGTTAAAGGGCGCATTATCTGTCGGGACAAGTGAACCATGGCCCTTTACTGCCGGGGACTATCTTTGGCGCGAGACTCGAATAAAATTGGGCCAAAGCGCGCGCTACCGAGCGAAAACCCGCCAGAGGTGAAATTTTGGCACCGAACCAAGTACAGAATCAGCCCCAATCTCCCAAACTCTATTCCAAATCGCCCCCAAATCCAGTCCGATGTGTGACCTTGTCGCCGCCGCCCCCAAACGCGATGTGCCCTTGCCGCCGCCGCCGCCACCGCCGCCAACCACCGCACCCAGCCTATCTGACTACATCCTCACCCCCAAGCAGCGGATCGTCCCTGCCCTGTCGCCCGTGTCGCCGCCTCCTTCTCACCCGCATCGCCGCAACCTTTATCTTCTCGCGGGCGGCCCCTGTCCTCTCACCCCACGTCGCCTCTCGGTGGAGTTAAAGGTAGCTTTTTTGTGAAGAGGAGATGTAGCGGCGGCAATGAGAAGCGAAAGGAGTTGTGCAGCCAGATGATTCTGAAGCGGGAGGACGTCGCAGTGTAGCTGGAGCTGGAGGAGCATGGGCATGTCGCGGCCTTCTCCTGCTCGACGACGGCAGCGACGAACACCAGCGCTCCCCATCGCCCTCGACCTGCAAGGAGGAGCGCCTACCCCAGGTCGCCGTGGTGGTGGGCTCTTCTTTGAGGCACTGGGGTCGTCGAGGCCAGGCAGCGGCGGGTCCTCGTTCATGCTGCGGCAACTCCTCCATGCGCGCGGCCATCTTCCTCTGCTGCGTCAACGCCTGTTTGTGCCTACGTCTGTGTCTGCAGGTACACCTCTTGCGCCTGACCATGAGCAATAGCGAGCTGTTGGGCTGAACATGCTGGGGACATGTTGTTCGTGAACATACTGGGCTGAACTTGCTGTTGACCGTGAGGAAGTAACTTTACCTGCTGCTGATAATTCATCTACTCCCCTGCCCCTGATATTTTTGTTGTTGTCTGAACATGCTGGGAGTAACTTGACTCCTTCAGCCACTGTTAATTTATGTTGTTGTTGTTGTTGTCTGAACATGTTGGTCGTACGTAGTACTTGTATTGTTGCTTAGAGTATTTGCTTGGAGTAAATGTTGTAGTTTAACTGAAATCAAAATTTCTGAAATCATGTTTATTCACTACGGCAGTGGATACTTTTAAATGACTGCACACACGTTCTAGTAAGTCTTATTATTATAGGAAGTTCAATAATCTTTTGGTGCTAGACAAGTGGATGCTACAACTTAATACTAAATCAGTAAAACACTTTAGGAGTACTTCAAGCAAGCTTTTGGCAAAAAGGTTATTGTATTATGCTGTTTATCCCCATTGGTTGATCGATGTGAGATTTTAACTGTCATCACACACATATACTATTACATGGAAGGAAACAACTAGCTAGAGAGCTTATCTACGTCTCCTTTCATTTTGCTGCAAAAACAGACTGAAAGTGGAGTCTTCTTCTAGAGTTTAAATGTTATAACATGTCTCCAATCTAGTTTTTACTCAATATAAAAAGTTATTATTTTGTAAGAATAACATGAAGCATTGATTCTTATATGTTCCATGTATTATGTCAGGACAAGTAGTCACTAGCAGCTGAGCAAAGGCTATAACATGCTCGGAGGAGAAGTTTGAATGGAGACAGAGAGTACCCACTTTGTAAGGCATATATCCAACCTGAACTTCTGTACTCTGTTGAGCCCTTAGGTCTCCTGAACCCGTATTCATGTGCCGTATAGAATACTAGCAGGTGCAACTCCCCAAGAAACCAAAACGATTTGATGTTTGCTGTAAGGTGGTAAACAAAATTAGCTATACACTAAAAAAACAGCATGTGTGTACTAGTAGTAGTACGTACATGCTGGAGCTACTAGATTAATATGTACATGGTTGTTAAGATGAGGCTGCATGCATCACTCAAAAAAAGAGATGATTAGTCCGTACTTGTAGCAAGCATCCCAACTGTACATCAGCCTGATTCAAATCCTTTTCATCTCCAATGAATGAGCTGTGTACAACATCAGCCTTGATTCAAAGTCCACGTACCGAATAGCTTCACGGCGTGTGTTGCTTCAGCCAACGCCTAGTAGCAAGGCAAACAGAGAAGGCCTTATAACACTTGTCCTTATGTGATGTAAATAATGCATTTTTATTGGGCTATCTTGTCCTTCCAGTACTAGTTGCATGCTTATGTTACAACAGGTTTATTGTGCTATGAGATCTCTGTTTTGAGTTTCCGGTCTGCTGCAGGTTTCCCAAAGATACACTGGTTGATGAAGGTTTTGATGATCTACAAGCTTTTGGATGATCTACAAGCTTATGAAAGTTTGGATGATTTACAAGCTGCTGAATGTTTGCAAGACCTACAAATAATTTGTGGAGGGATAATGTAATGTGCCGTGTTTCTTGAACCTGATGACATTGGCAGGTTCTGCTCATTTTGGTGGTTGTTTTGGCACATAAGCCACGATATGCTCTTTTTGGTTGCACGAGACATCAAAAAACATATGTATTTCTCCCTTTGTGCCACCACTTGAGTTTTGTTGTGTGGCTTGCCCATGTATTTCTCCTTTTGTGGCAGAACCTGCTTATAAACGGTCGTTATGTTTATTAAATAAAGTTTAAGGTTTTCGATGAGGCCTATATGTTACTTTGAAATGTATGTCTAAATTGTGTGATCTGGCTTGAGTGTTTGAACATAATGAATGTGTATTACATTAGGGTTACCTACAACAATTTGCTAGTGAAATCAAAGTGCGGGCATAATAATTGCCGGCTAAACATGCTTGTGCAGGCAATAGAATTGCCGGTAATTGTAGTTTCATCTACCCCAACCAATCTGCCGAGAGAAAGAGACTGCCGGCAAATACATGGGCCAGGGCAAAGAAACAGTCGGGAGAAGTTTATCTGCCGGGATAACTAATCCCCGGCAGCCGTTCTCGTGGCAGTTCTATCTGCCGGGAGAAACACTGTCCCGGCAGTTTGACTGCCCTTATAAGTTCCTTCTCCCGGTAGTTTTCTTGTCCTTACATCAGTGTTGTGGTGTCGTCGGGACCTTCGTATGGCATCGGAATCATCCGGCGATGCTTCGGTAGCCGAGGAACTCCAGCGAGATCGAGTGCTCGTAATCGAGGCCCGTTCTGCAAAGTGACGATGGGAATTGAACGAGAGGAGCAAGAGGGACCGTCTGGTGTCCAAGGATTGGATCGGGGGTTAGGGACCTGGCCGAATTGCATGGGTCTGGATCGGGTTCAGCGTTGTCGTGATAGGGAAGGAGACCGAGCGGAGGTGGAAGAAGATGGTGGGGTCCGGGCGTCATAGGCAGAGGAGAAGTAGGGGGCAGACAGGTGGGTCCGGGCGCTGACATCAGCGATGACGCGTGCGTCGGCTAGCCTGATGGGCTGGGCCGGCTAGCTGCTCGCGCGCGGGCGATTGATAGAGGTTGGGCCTCTCGGGCTAGATAGGTTTAGAAAATGTTTTTCCCATTTCACTAAATACCACGAAATAAAGATGGCGATATAAATGCCAGTAAATTTCATTAAAAAAAATACCAAAACACTTACAAAATCATATATACTAATATAGAAAATAGTGAACATTTTTACGAACGAACATTTACAGAAAAATAAATATAATACTTTTTAGAAAATTATTTGGGCTTTATAAATGTTCCTAAAATGTTTTTTCAACTCCGAATAAATACCTAACTTATTTTTGAAACATTTTTCAACTCTTTTCATATGGAAGGAGTCATATTACCTTCACTCTTTTGAATTATTTTTGAGTTGGCTTTGTTTCAAATATTGAAATCCAAATGGGAGAATATTCAATTATTCTACTTTTTTTAGAAAATTTGAGGAAGTCATGTCATCCTCTCTCATATCCAAGTTAAAACACTTGAATATTCTCAAATTCTAAATAAGAACCAAAGAAATATTTGGGGAAGTCATTTTATTCCCTCTCATTTGAATATTCATTTTAACACCAACAGTTTCAAATCCTGGTCAAATTTTAGCTAAGATCCATCAACACAAGCAAGTTTTGATAAACCCTATTTAAATAATTAACATTCCAAAATTCTAATTTTTGGGATGTTACAAATCTACCACCCCTAAAATGAATCTCGTCCTCGAGATTCGAAAAGGCCAGAAAGAAAAGGTTAGGATCGGGGTTCTCCTTGAACATCATTGATCATGCGAGAGTCTTGGGTGCTACCACCCTTAAAATGAAAGTCACATGGTCTTCAAGAATCTTGTTCCTTTGATGGAAGCCTTCCGTTATATGCACTACACTCCTTTGAATTCTTGAATTCCTTATCAATAGAGAGGTCTTCAAAATACTGATCCTCGGTGACTAACAGGTCTTGCGCCATTACTAAACAGCTATCGTTTCTCTCATGGTGGTCATCAAGAATGGTTCCTGCAGAAATGGGTCTCGGCTTATTCGCACCGTACAACCTACTTCTGGCAATGATTGCCTTCTACAAGGGTCATACGTCCTACCAGTCTAAGGTTTAGGCTTAACATCGTCGTCTCTATTATAGGTAAGTCACTCAAGATCGACCAGACCACATAACAAGAGTGAATAATAAGAGTAAGTCGGCATGGTGATCAATCCATTCCGCACCCAAATCATTACCTTGTATATGGTTTAGATAATCTCGCATTCTAACACTCGGTCATCCTCACATGCATTGCAGAATTTTCTCTTGATCACGAACTAGGTTCGGATAATCCATTTGTTCTGCATGCCAACAAAACAATCTGTCATCCCCTTCAACTCTCAGGTTTGCATCGACTACTATAAAACGTCTACTGATGAATTGTAGATTCTTTCTGGGTTCTTCCTTTAGCAAGATTGTGATTGCTTCTTTGGATCCTGGCGCATGTGATTAATCTTGAACTCATCACTAGATTGCATCAATCTTCATTCCATTACTGGCAGTTGCAACTGTCGTAGTAACTCCTTGAGTGTAGGTCTTGGGTTTAGGGAGAGATAGAATGTGGAGATAGAGATACCCATACAAACATCACTATAGTTTTGAAAACAATTTTGATGTGCAGCCATCAGTAAAAACAACCACAATGACAGCTCACAAAACGCATCTAACGATAAACGTATATAGAAATCTTGTATCTTGGAAGTCTTCAATGTTTGTAGCTTCTGTCTTACATCAACAAAGACGTCTTCATCACACAAAGTCTTTACATAGCTTGCTCTTCTTGAATCTTGAAGCACACTAAATAGATAGGGGTCTAAAAGAACGCAAACTTATTCTACTCGCAAAAGAATTGCAAAACACATCACACAACATCAATCAATAAAACACAAAATTCACACCACACAAGCAAAATCTATAGGTAAGGTCATATCCACAAGAGATATGATCTCATCATACTACGGCAAATCGTTTACCGAAATCAACCTAGTAATGGTGGGCTGCCAACTAAAACTCTCCAATGATACTAATACAACTACAAGGGACATCTACATTTGAAAAAAAATATGAGCACGAGAGTAAGAACTATCAAGTAGGGTAGGGTGGCAAAATAAGTTTTTCACTCCTATGGCTTTTCCTACTCCATTTTCTAGGGTCACGACCTACAGTCAACATGGGCCGTGATACCATCTGTAACGAACCGAATCTGATAAGATTCGATGTCTCTGTGCTTACTGTGCTAGTCCCTGGATCAATAGCTAGCACACACAGTACATGATGTAATATCAAGAATAAACCACATGTCATAATATTACATCATAGATCCAGAATAACAATATTACATACCTCTGTATCTCAAAGCTAACATACAAACAAAATCAGCGGAAAGCAAATAAAATCTTCATGGAATCCATCAACACCACAAGCAAATGTCGAGTGTAGACATCGTAACCCTACATCGTATCACTCACTCGTCGTATAAAATCTGCAACATGATAAGTTACAACCACAAGGGTCAGTACGTTGAATGTACTGGCAAGTCACACAAGAATGATATAACAGACCTACATCTATATGCAAGGTATATCAAGAGGACAGTGTAGTGGTTGTTTTGCAGAAAACTAATTTTCCCTTAATAACTACATAATAGTCAAATTTTATTCATCTTGCTACAATTAATACATATGGTTGAATTGGGCAATCCAATTCCAACCTATCCCCATTATTAAGTTTCCCACTCATTTTTTATTAAAGTATCATCTGTCAAGATCATCCAACAACTGTAATGGTCTAGTTGCTCAAAATTGTCCATAACCGGGGACACGGCTAATCATGATTAGTTTTATTACTCTGCAGAGTTTTGCACACTTTACCCACTAGACCCAACCCGAAGGTTAAGACGAAGTTTTTCAGAAGCAGTCACCTTCACCCAACGGCAGCCGGTACACCTACTCATATCTACATATGCTAGCTTTGCCCAGGCGAGGTTCCCACAACCTACTCAACTAAGCCAGAGCCCATATAGCTAGTGGTTGCGCATGGAAGCTACTAGTCACTAAGTCTGTCTGATCTTTTTGAACCTGGGCGGCATTCCACTTACATTCAAAGGGTATAAACCATGATGTTCTTGAAACCACCCAGCAATACCACATCCGACCAGAGTGAATTATATATATTAAGTTTCAATATGAGTTATATCATAGTCCTCACATAATCTCAATGAATACACGAACCAATCCCCGTCTACGTAGCATAGCAAGAATACACTACCACGATCTACATAAAGGCTCTACTAAGCTGAAACTCAATAGCAATAGCATACTACCATTTTATTCCTACACATGCATATAGTATAGTAATGTGATATAAAACTACATGCATTGAAAAATAGGATAAGGATGATCAAGGTGTAACTTGCCCGGTACGTTTGATGAAGATCGTCGCACTCACAATTCCTCATAATTCTACTCGTCACGCTCCGGTCAATCTATCGTAAACGAAAGAATTCAAATAAACAAACCATACCATATGGAAGAATCAAAAGAACAACAACACAAATATGGCAAGGGCAACAACATTAATATAAATGGGCTTAATATAAAATATGGTCTCGGTGGTGCTATAAGGTGAAAGGTGGAAGGATCAACTCACAAGAGTTAATACAAAGAGAGACATTGCTATGAAAGCCTATGTTTGAGATAATATGGAACCAGGTCAAAAGTATTTGGAGAACAACATGAAAGTCATTTGACAAATTGCACATGACATGTGAATTCATTTGGAGAAAGAATTGATTGGAAAAGAAATACTACGACAAAAGTTATAGCAAATTAGAGTTTGAATTAAATTTAAATTCAAACAGTTCAAAAATATTTGAAATATTGAGTGTAGATGATATGATCAGCAAGTATTTAGTACAGGTATTCAGAGGCAAAATGAATCAGTTGAAAAGGACATGCGGTCTGAAATATGTGATCAAATGCTGGTTTGATTTCAAATTTGAATTTCTCAAATTTGAAAGGTTTAAGAGTGTGAACTTTTGGCGCTACAGGATTCTCCTGATCAATATGAATACACAGGAAAAAGAATTATCTAAAACGGATATACAGATTGAAAACTGTAGCTAAAAGAAAATAGGCTAAAAATGACAAAAACAACTCTGTTTATGAGCTGCTGTTGAGGCGTGTTGCCATGTGTCGAGCTAGGATTGGCCAAAGGGGTTTGTTCGCGCGTGCTCACCGTGACCAGGGGAAAAACGATGGCGGTCTCGGGCGTGGACGGCGAGGCTCCTCCAACGGTCCTCCGGCGAAGGTGAAGTGATGTGCGGACGCGGCGTGTGTCGGGGTGGCTATGGTGGAGAAGACGGCGACGCGGGTGTCCTTTGTGGCTGTCGGCGATAATGGGAACTGCCGTGGCGCGGCTCTGATCATCCATGGAGTCGGCTCCCATGGTACGCGGGGCTCGGGGATGTGCTTATAGGTTGCGCTGCTGCACGATGGTCTCAAAAACAACCTCGGAAGGTTCTGCTCCCTCCTGCTTGCGTCGGTGGGGATCGAACGAGTCATGGCGGCTCTGTCCCGATGCAAGAGTAGCCTATTTAGTTGTCCTATGGCCCTGGAAGTTTTGCGGACGAGGGCAGCGTTACAAGTCTCGGTCGAAGGTGGCTTCAAGCACCGTCGGGGTGGCCCCTAGATACGGTGGCGTACGGCTGAAGCTTCAATGGCGAGGGCGAGCTTCTGGTGCTGCTGTGCAGCTCGATCCGGTGTGCCCCTGGACAAATTGGAGGGTAAGAAGGCTTCGTAGAGAGCAATTAGGAAGGAAGGGGTGGTCGGGCGGAGTCGGGACCTTCGTATGGCATCGGAGTCACCCGGCGATGCTTCGGTGGCCGAGGAACTCCAGCGAGATCGAGCGCTCGTAATCGAGGCCCGTTCTGCAAAGTGACGATGGGAATTGAACGAGAGGAGCAAGAGGGACCGTCTGGTGTCCAAGGATTGGATCGGGGGTTAGGGACCTGGCCGAATCGCATGGGTTTGGATCGGGTTCAGCGTTGTCATGATAGGGAAGGAGACCGAGCGGAGGTGGAAGAAGATGGTGGGGTCCGGGCGTCATAGGCAGAGGAGAAGTAGGGGGCAGACAGGTGGGTCCGGGCGCTGACATCAGTGCAGACGCGTGCGTCGGCGAGCCTGATGGGGTGGGCCAGCTCGCTGCTCGCGCGCGGGCGATTGATAGAGGCTGGGCCTCTCAGGCTAGATAAGTTTAGAAAATGTTTTTCCTATTTCACTAAATACCAGGAAATAAAGATGGCGATATAAATTCCAGTAAATTTCATTAAAAAAATACCAGAACACTTACAAAATCATATATACTAATATAGAAAATGGTGAACATTTTTACGAACGAACATTTACAGAAAAATAAATATAATACTTTTAGAAAATTATTTGGGCTTTATAAATGTTCCTAAAATGGTTTTCAACTCCGAATAAATACCCAAATTATTTTTGAAACATTTTTCAACTCTTTTCATATGGAAGGAGTCATATTACCTTCACTCTTTTGAATTATTTTTGAGTTGGCTTTGTTTCAAATATTGAAATCCAAATGGGAGAATATTCAATTATTCTACTTTTTTTAGAAAATTTGAGGAAGTCATGTCATCCTCTCTCATATCCAAGTTAAAACACTTGAATATTCTCAAATTCAAAATAAGAACCAAAGAAATATTTAGGGAAGTCATTTTATTCCCTTTCATTTGAATATTCATTTTAACACCAAAAGTTTCAAATCCTGGTCAAATTTTAGCTAAGATCCATCAACACAAGCAAGTTTTGATAAACCCAATTTAAATAATTAACATTCCAAAATTCTAAATTTTCGGATGTTACAATACAGTAAAGTGCCGGCTCATTATTCGCATAATGACCCGACCCTTGGGGGCTACACGTTGGTCTATTGAAATCTACATATTACTGAAGACCCGGTTTATCTTCAAGAAAATAAGCCGGCTCTTGGGGGCTACGTAAGGATATACAGAGAACAGGGAAGGTTGAGTACCTCGTATTTTCTCTTCATCATGCCAACTAAATTGGCCTCCATGTCCCGGCTTGCGGCGAGGCGGCTCTGATATCCCGAGTGCAGTTCATCAGCAGTAAGCTTCTCCAGGTTAGGAAGGTCAAGTTTAGCCTTCTCCTTCTCAGGTGAAGGCGCCTCATCCTTGCTAATGTGCTTGGTCAGCACATTGGAAGGGGCTGGAGCTGTATAGGCTGAGCCGGTGATAGTAACCTCTTCTTCATGAGCAGTCACATCTTTAGCTGTCGGCAAAGGGCTGGGCGGCTTCGGATCAGCCTCCGGGTTAGCCTCAGGAATCACAATGTCAATATCCGCCGGTTCAGTAGGCTGGGGAGTCTCATCGTGGGCGCCTTGATCAGCTTCAGAGGGCTCGACTTGAACTTCAGGAGTACCAAGCTTCGGATTCTCCGGCTCTGGGACATCCGGACGGGAAGATGACCCGCTTAACTTCCTTTTCTTAGCTTGGGCTCTGTGAACAAAGATTTCATTATAAGTCATATGCAAGGGCAAAATATTAGTAAGCAATATGGGATGCAAAAGAATATTACCCTGGTTTGATGACAAGAGGCGGCGGCTTAGAAGCGGTTGAGTCGCCAGAGGAAGGAGGAGTCTCCTGAAAGACATTAAAAATTGAGCAGTATAATCAGCTTTACTGCATATGGCTGGTATACAGAAGAAACGAAAATGAAATTATAAATTACCTCGTTACGGCGTTTCCGTGGAGCCGGAGCGTCGGGTAAGCCGTCCAAAAGATCGTCAGAGCCGCCACTCGGGGTCTGGCGCCTGGAGTCGTGTTGCTGCTTCTTCAAAAGAATGTTGGGATCCAAGTGAGCAAGGGGGTGTGAAAACTTTACTTTTCGGATGACCCGCCGTATTTTCTCTCTTGGCAAGGGTTCTAAGTCGGAGGAGATGGTAGTTACCTCTGCTGCGCCGGCTTCACTTGTCTCCGCGTCACCCTGAGAAGAGTCAGCGTCAATAAATTGCATGAAAAGAAGGCCAACAGAGTCAAGTTCTACCTCTGAGTCATCCAGCTCAAGCAGCTCATTAGATGTCGGTTTCTTCTTACGAGCCAGAGCCCGGGTCTTAATCGCATTTGTCTTCTTCTCTGAAGTAGAGGCTGTATTTAGTCTCTTCTTCCAGAAAGGAGAGCCGGCCTGCATATGTAGGTGCATTTGCAGAAAGGTTAAATAAGATAAAGCGCGGAGTTTAAAGGAAAAGATGAAATATTAAGATTAAAGTCTTACTGCGGGAGCCGGGTTATGAATGTAGAAGGGGTTTAACCCCGTCTTGTTGTAAACTTCTTGAGGCTCTCCCAGCAGTGATTTGACGATTGCATTGAGGTCCTTGTCTGTCAGTGGTGTCTGGTTGAAGCGTTGAAGGTCATTTACCTCACCAGTGTATTCACACATTAAGCCGCCGCGCCGGCTTAATGGTAAGATTCTCCAGGAAACCCAGTAACGGGTTAGATCAACGCCAGTCAGCCCATTAGCCAATAAGGCTCTAATCTTTGAAAATGTTGGAGCGTATTGGGCGCGCTCTATGGCAGACAGTCGGTCTGGGAGCTCGGTGGTGGTGCAGAGCCGGTAGGGACGATAACCCGGAAGTGGATTCTCTCCGGCCGTAGAAGTATCTTTGCAATAAAACCAAGTATGATTCCAGTCCTTGGGGTGGCTAGGCAGAGTCGCCGAAGGAAAGGAAACATCTCTCCGTCTCTGAATGGAAATACCACCAAGTGCAAGGCTTGGCCCATCAGCAATCTTTGTCTGGCGGTTGATGTAGAAGAAATCTCTGAAGAGGTCAACAGACGGCTCTTCTTGCAGATATGCTTCACAGAAAATTTGGAACTGGCACAAATTGGTAACAGAGTTGGGGCCAATGTCCTGAGGACGCAGCTTGTAGAAATGCAGGGCGTCCCGGAAAAACTTTGATCCGGGCGGTGAGAAGCCGCGGAGAAGATGGTCTGTGAAGACGATAACTTCCCCATCCTTGGGTTCGGGAGTGATTTCAGCGCCTGGGACCCGCCACTGGATGACGTCCTGAGCCGGCAAAACTCCCATGACTACGAAATCGTTGAGAATCTCTTCGGTGACCCCGGAGCCTATCCAATCGCAAGAGGCGGGGGCTTTAGCCATAACGGCGGGTTAAACGCTGTGGAAAGGCATGAAGACACGACGGGTTAAGAACGCTGCATGACCAAAACAGCTATGACTCTAAAGCGACGACGCTACTTGGCGGGTCATTACTAAGTTATGAGCCGCCGCCAACTACAGGAATGAGGCGGATTACATCGCTACAAGGAGAGCCGGCAGCATGATGGCGGGTCAAATAGACAGCAAATGTTGAAAATATTTCTAAGTGTGGACAAACAGGTTCCACCGACTATAGCTACCATTTTAAGATCTACGGAAGGAAACAAAAGGGAAACATTTTCTAACCCTAAAAGTGCCCATGGGAGAACAGACAGTTTGTGTATGAGTTCCCGTGAAGGGATGATTTGTTGGAAATATGCCCTAGAGGCAATAATAAAGTGGTTATTATTATATTTCCTTGTTCATTATAATCGTTTATTATCCATGCTATAATTGTATTGATTGGAAACACTAATACATGTGTGGATACATAGACAACACTGTGTCCCTAGTATGCCTCTAGTAGACTAGCTCGTTGATCAAAGATGGTCAAGGTTTCCTAGCCATAGACATGAGATGTCATTTGATAACGGGATCACATCATTAGGAGAATGATGTGATGGACAAGACCCAAACTATGAACATAGCATATGATCGTGTCAGTTTATTGCTATTGTTTTCTGCATGTCAAGTATCTGTTCCTATGACCATGAGATCATGCAACTCACTGACACCGGAGGAATACCTTGTGTGTATCAAACGTCTCAACGTAACTGGGTGACTATAA
This sequence comes from Elymus sibiricus, assembly GCA_039707655.1. Lineage (NCBI taxonomy): Eukaryota > Viridiplantae > Streptophyta > Magnoliopsida > Poales > Poaceae > Elymus > Elymus sibiricus. The sequence goes on from CM077667.1 coordinate 164,664,907, forward strand.
AGATGCTCTACAGGTATCTCCGAAGGTGTCTATTGAGCTGGCATGGATCGAGACTGGGATTTGTTACTCCATATGACGGAGAGGTATCTCAGGGCCCACTCGGTAATACAACATCACAATAAGCCTTGCAAGCAATGTGACTAAGTGTTAGCCACGGGATCTTGTATTACGGAACGAGTAAAGAGACTTGCCGGTAACGATATTGAACTAGGTATAGAGATACCGACGATCGAATCTCGGGCAAGTAACATACCGAAGAACAAAGGGAACAACATACGGGATTAACTGAATCCTTGACATAGAGGTTCAACCAATAAAGATCTACATAGAATATGTAGGAACCAATATGGGCATCCAGGTCCTGCTATTGGTTATTGACCATAGAGGTGTCTCGGTCATGTCTACATAGTTCTCGAACCCGCAGGGTCTGCACACTTCAGGTTAGGTGACGTTTTGGTATAGTAGAGTTATGTATGTTGGTGACCGAAGGTTGTTCGGAGTCCCGGATGAGATCCCGAACATCACGAGGAGCTCCGGAATGGTCCGGAGGTAAAGATTGATATATAGGAAAGTGGTGTTTGAACTCCGGAATAGTTTCGGGCATTTCCGGTAGTGTACCGGGAGTGACGAATGGGTTCCGGGGGTCCACCAAGTGGAGCCACCACACCCCAAGTGGGTCACATGGGCCTTAGGGTGGCGCACCAGCCCACCAGCCCCTGGTGGGCTGGGCGCCCGGACCAAGAGGGCCTATGCGGCTGGATTTGTGGGAAAGGGAATGTCCAAGTGGGGAAGGGAAGGAGTCCTACTAGGAGTAGGATTGGAGGTGGACTCCTCCACCTCCACCTCCTTCGGCCGACTCCTAGGGGCAGCCCTAGGGGCGCCGGCCCCTCCCCTCCCTCCTATATATACTAGAGGGAGAGAGGGCCAAAGCACTTCAACCCAAAAAAGGCCACGGTGCAGCCCTCTCTCCCGATAGATTGATTCCTCTAGTTTTCAGCAGTGCTTAGGCGAAGCTCTGCTGGAATAGTTCCACCACCACCGCCGCCGCGCCGTCGCGCTGCCGGAGAACTCTTCTACCTCTCCGCTCCCTCTTGCTGGATCATGAAGGCGGAGATCGTCATCGAGCTGTACGTGTGCTGAACGCAGAGGTGCCGTCCGTTCGGCACTAGATTGGAAGGACCGTGATTGGATCGCGAGACGGATCGTGATGGGATCGCGGGACGGCTTGCGATTTGGATCGCCAAGACGTTCGACTACATCAACCGCGTTTCTTAACGCTTCCCGCTTAGCGATCTACAAGGGTATGTAGATCCACTCTCCCTTTCGTAGATGCTCATCACCATGGATAGATCTTGCGTGTGCGTAGGAAATTTTTTGTTTCCAATGCAACGTTCCCCAACAGTGGCATCATGAGCTAGGTCTATGTGTAGATGAGATCACGAGTAGAACACAAAGGAGTTTGTGGGCGTTGATATTCTGATTGCTTCCTCCCTTGGTCTTTTCTTGATTCAGCGGTATTGTGGGATGAAGCGGCCCGGACCAACATTACTCGTACGCTTACGAGAGACCGGTTCCATCAACTGACATGTAACTTTGTTGCATAAAGATGGCTGGCGGGTGTATGTTTCTCCCACTTTAGTTGGATCGGATTCGACAAAGGCAGTCCTTGAGAAGGTTGAATAGCAATTTGCGTATCACCGTTATGGTTTTTGCGTAGGTAAGAATTGTTCTTGCTAGATACCCGTAGCAGCCACGTAAAACATGCAAGAACAATTAGAGGACGTCTAACTTGTTTTTGCAGGGTATGTTGTGATGTGATATGGCCAATTACATGATGAGATATATGTGATGTATGAGATGATCATGTATTGTATAGAATATCACGACTTGCATGTCGATGAGTACGGCAACCGGCAGGAGCCATAGGGTTGTCTTTAATTTATTTTCGCCGTTTTTGCTTTACTTTATCGCCATGAGTTAGCAATAGTCGTAGAAGCAACGGTCGGCGCGACAACCTCATGGCGACACGTTGATGGAGATCAAGATGATGGAGATCATGTCGGTGCTTTGGAGATGGAGATCAAAAGCACAAGTTCATGGCCATATCATGTCACTTATGATTTGCATGTGATGTCAATCCTTTTACGCATCTTATTTTGCTTAGGACGACGGTAGCATTATAAGGTGATCCCTTACTTAAATTTCAAGATAAAATTGTGTTCTCCCCGAGTGTGCACCGTTGCGAAAGTTCGTTGTTTTGAGACACCACGTGATGATCGGGTGTGATAGACTCTACGTTCGCATACAACGGGTGCAAGCCAGTGTTGCACGTGCGGAACACTCGGGTTAAACTTGACGAGCCTAGCATGTACAGACATGGCCTTGGAACACAAGAGACCAAAAGGTCGAACATGAGTCATATAGTAGATATGATCAACATGAAGATGTTCACCATTGAAACCACTTCAACTCACGTGATGATCGGACTTGAATTGGTGAATTTGGATCATGTGACACTCGAATGACCAGAGGGATGTCAATTTGAGTGGGAGTTTTTAAGTAATATGATTAACTAAACTCATTATCTTGAACAATAGTCTAAGTTGTTTTTGCAAAATTTATGTTCTAGATCAATGGCTCGTGCAGTAGCACCCCTGAATTTTAATGCGTTCCTAGAGAGAGCTAAGTTGAAAGATGATGGAAGTAACTTTGTCGACTGGGCCCGTAATCTAAGGATTATCCTTATGGCTTCCCAAAAGGTTTATGTCCTTGATGCACCGCTTGGTGATCCACCCAATCCAGTAGAGTCTCCAGACGTTGCGAACGCCTGGCAGGCTCGTTCTGATGATTTCTCAATGGTTCAATGTGCAATGTTGTATGGCTTAGAACCGGGACTTCAAAGACGTTTTGAACGTCATGGAGCATATGATATGTTCCTGGAGTTGAAGTTTATCTTTCAGAAGAATGCCCGGATCGAGAGGTATGAGACCTCCGACAAGTTCTATGCCTGCAAGATGGAGGAGAACGGGTCTGTCAGTGAACACATACTCAAAATGTCTGGGTATTCCACCCGTCTGGCTGAATTGGGGATACCCCTTCCAGCAGAGGCGATCACTGACAGAGTTCTTCAATCATTGCCACCTAGCTACAAGAGCTTCGTGTTGAACTATAACATGCACAGGATGAACAAGTCAGTCGCCGAGCTGTTTGTGATGTTGAAAGTCGCTAAGTCTGAAATTCAGAAGGAGCATCAAGTGTTGATGGTCAATAAAATCACTAGTTTCAAGAAGAATGGCAAGGGTAAGAAGGGTAACACCAAGAAGAGTGGCAAAGCAGTTGCCCCTCCCATGAAGAAACCCAAAGCTGGACCCAAACCAAAAACTGAGTGCTTTCACTGCAAGGGAACTGGTCACTGGAAGCGGAACTGCCCCAAGTATCTGGCTGACAAGAAGGCGGCCAACACCAAACAAGGTATATATGATATACATGTTATTGATGTGTACCTTACCAACTCTCGTTGTAGTGCCTGGGTATTTGATACCGGTGCGGTTTCTCACATTTGCAACTCAGAACAAGAACTGCAGAATAGACGGATGCTGGCAAAGGACGAAGTGACGATGCGCGTGGGAAATGGTTCCAAGGTTGATGTGATCGCCGTCGGCACGCTCGCTCTTCGATTACCATCGGGATTAGTGATGAACCTGAATAATTGTTATTTAGTGCCTGCGTTAAGCATGAACATTATATCTGGATCTTGTTTATTGCGAGACGGTTACTCATTTAAATCAGAGAATAATGGTTGTTCTATTTATATGAGTAATATCTTTTATGGTCATCCACCCAATGTGAGTGGTTTATTCTTATTGAATCTCGATAGTGATGATACACATGTTCATAACATTGATGCCAAAAGATGTAGAATTGATAATGATAATACCACTTTCTTGTGGCACTGCCGTTTAGGTCATATTGGTGTAAAACGCATGAAGAAGCTCCATGCTGATGGACTTTTGGAGTCACTTGATTTTGAATCACTTGACACATGTGAACCATGCCTCATGGGAAAGATGGCTAAAACCCCATTCTCTGGAACAATGGAACGGGCAAGTGACTTGTTGGAAATCATACATACTGATGTGTGCGGTCCGATGAGCATTGAGACGCGCGGTGGTTATCGTTACTTTCTCACCTTCACTGATGACTTGAGTAGATATGGGTATATTTACTTAATGAAACACAAGTCTGAAACGTTTGAAAAGCTCAAGCAATTTCAGAGTGAAGTTGAGAATCATCGTAACAAGAAAATTAAATTCCTACGATCTGATCGAGGAGGAGAATATCTGAGTTATGAGTTTGGCAGTCACTTAAGACAGTGTGGAATTGTTTCACAATTGACACCCCCTGGAACACCACGGCGTAATGGTGTGTCCGAACGTCGTAAGCGAACCTTATTGGATATGGTGCGATCTATGATGTCTCTTGCAGATTTGCCACTATCATTTTGGGGTTATGCATTAGAGACGGCTATGATGTGTCCGAACGTCGTACGGCAACCCTGTCTTAGAGGTCATGTTATTGGACAACGATGAACCTACGAGCTATGGAGAAGCAATGATGGGCCCGGATTCCGAGAAATGGTTAGAGGCCATGAAATTCGAGATGGGATCCATGTATGAAAACAAAGTATGGGCTTTGGAAGTATTACCTGAAGGGCGAAAGGCCATTCAGAACAAATGGATCTTTAAGACGAAGACGGATGCGGACGGTAATGTCACCGTCTATAAAGCTCGACTTGTGGCAAAGGGTTTTTCACAAGTTCAAGGAGTTGACTACGATGAGACCTTCTCACCCGTAGCGATGCTTAAGTCCGTCAGAATCATGTTAGCAATAGCTGCCTTTTTCGATTATGAAATTTGGCAGATGGATGTCAAAACAGCGTTCCTTAACGGTTTCCTTAAGGGAGAGTTGTATATGATGCAACCAGAAGGTTTTGTCTATCCAGAGAATGCTGACAAAGTTTGCAAACTCCAGCGATCCATTTATGGACTGGTGCAAGCATCTCGGAGTTGGAATCTTCGCTTTGATGAGGTGATCAAAGCGTTCGGATTTATACAAGTTTACGGAGAAGCTTGTATTTACAAGAAAGTGAGTGGGAACTCTATAGCGTTTCTAATATTATATGTGGATGACATATTGCTGATTGGAAACGATATAGAAATGTTGGAAAGCGTGAAGGAATATTTGGACAAGAGTTTTTCAATGAAGGACCTAGGAGAAGCTGCTTTCATATTAGGCATCAAGATCTATAGAGATAGATCGAGACGCTTAATAGGACTTTCACAGAGCACATACCTTGACAAAGTTTTGAAGAAGTTCAAAATGGATCAGTCCAGGAAGGGGTTCTTGCCTGTATTGCAAGGTGTGAAGTTGAGTAAGACTCAATGCCCAGTGACTGCAGAAGATAGAGAAAAGACGAGTGTCGTCCCCTATGCTTCAGCCATAGGCTCTATCATGTATGCAATGTTGTGCACAAGACCCGATGTCAGTCTTGCCATAAGTATGGCCGGAAGGTTTCAAAGTGATCCAGGAATGGAACATTGGAAGGCGGTCAAGAATATCCTTAAGTACCTGAAAAGGACTAAGGACATGTTTCTCGTTTATGGAGGTGATCAAGAGCTCGTCGTAAAGGGTTACGTCGATGCAAGCTTTGATACTGATCCGGATGACTCTAAGTCTCAAACCGGATACGTATTTATTCTCAATGGGGGTCCGGTAAGCTGGTGCAGTTCCAAGCAGAGCGTAGTAGCTGATTCTACATGCGAAGCGGAGTACATCGCTGCCTCGAAGGCGGCGAAGGAAGGTGTCTGGATGAAGGAGTTCATGGCAGATCTTGGAGTAGTGCCCAGTGCACTAAACCCAATGACTCTGTTCTGTGACAACACTGGTGCCATTGCTCTGGCCAAGGAACCAAGGTTTCACAAGAGGACCAGACACATAAAGCGACGTTTCAATTCCATCCGCGATTACATCAAGGAGGAGGACATAAATATTTGCAAAGTACACACGGATCTGAATGTCGCAGATCCGATGACTAAACTTCTTCCAAGGGCTAAACATGATCAACACCAGAACTGTATGGGTGTTAGATTCATTACAATGTAAATCACATAGTGATGTGAGCTAGATTATTGACTCTAGTGCAAGTGGGAGACTGTTGGAAATATGCCCTAGAGGCAATAATAAAATGGTTATTATTATATTTCCTTGTTCATGATAATCGTTTATTATCCATGCTATAATTGTATTGATTGGAAACTCAATTGCATGTGTGGATACATAGACAACACTGTGTCCCTAGTATGCCTCTACTAGACTAGCTTGTTGATCAAAGATGGTCAAGGTTTCCTGGCCATAGACATGAGATGTCATTTGATAACGGGATCACATCATTAGAAGAATGATGTGATGGACAAGACCCAAACTATGAACGTAGCATATGATCGTGTCAGTTTATTGCTATTGTTTTCTGCATGTCAAGTATCTGTTCCTATGACCATGAGATCATGCAACTCACTGACACCGAAGGAATACCTTGTGTGTATCAAACGTCACAACGTAACTGAGTGACTATAAAGATGCTCTACAGGTATCTCCGAAGGTGTCTATTGAGTTGGCATGGATCAAGACTGGGATTTGTTACGCCGTATGACGGAGAGGTATCTCAGGGCCCACTCGGTAATACAACATCACAATAAGCCTTGCAAGCAATGTGACTAAGTGTTAGCCATGGGATCTTGTATTACGGAACGAGTAAAGAGACTTGCCGGTAAGATTGAACTAGGTATAGAGATACCGACGATCGAATCTCGGGCAAGTAACATACCGAAGAACAAAGGGAACAACATACGGGATTAACTGAATCCTTGACATAGAGGTTCAACCGATAAAGATCTTCGTAGAATATGTAGGAACCAATATGGGCATCCAGGTCCCACTATTGGTTATTGACCATAGAGGTGTCTCGGTCATGTCTACATAGTTCTCGAACCCGCAGGGTCTGCACACTTAAGGTTAGGTGATGTTTCGGTATAGTAGAGTTATGTATATTGGTGACCGAAGGTTGTTCGGAGTCCCGGATGAGATCCCAGACGTCACGAGGAGCTCCGGAATGGTCCGGAGGTAAAGATTGATATATAGGAAAGTGGTGTTTGAACTCCGAAATAGTTTCGGGCATTTCCGGCAGTGTACCGGGAGTGACGAATGGGTTCCGGGGGTCCACCAAGTGGGGCCACTACACCCCAAGTGGGTCACATGGGCCTTAGGATGGCGCACCAGCCCCTGGTGGGCTGGGCGGCCAGCCCAAGAGGGCCTATGCGGCTGGATTTGTGGGAAAGGGAAAGTCCAAGTGGGGAAGGGAAGGAGTCCTACTAGGAGTAGGATTGGAGGTGGACTCCTCCACCTCCACCTCCCTCGGCCGACTCCTAGGAGCAGCCCTAGGGGAGCCGGCCCCTCCCCTCCCTCCTATATATACTAGAGGGAGAGAGGGCCAAAGCACTTCAACCCAAAAAAGGCCACGGTGCAGCCCTCTCTCCCGATAGATTGATTCCTCTAGTTTTCAGCAGTGCTTAGGCGAAGCTCTACTGGAATAGTTCCACCACCGCCGCCGCCGCGCCGTCGCGCTGCCGGAGAACGCTTCTACCTCTCCGCTCCCTCTTGCTGGATCAAGAAGACTAGAAGATTGACATGAACAAGTTCAAATCAATCTAAGGCCTAATGTTGGGGATATAACCCTGTGGTGAGACCCGCCCAGGAGGGGCCGGGTCATGAAGTTGGCGGCTTAGTAGTGAGGCCTTAAACGGGCAAGAAGAATAAGACAAGGCCTGGGCATGACTTACAGATGGGCCTGGCGGAGGCCCAGAGCCGGAAGGCGACGTGTGACCCGGAGGCGTAAGCCGCCGGGAGACGGCTTGCCAGACAAGGCAAGGTGATTTAGAGATAAGGTCGGTTAATAGATGTAGCCCGGCCTGGACTCTTGTAAGCCTAGGGCCTCGACCTGTGTATATAAAGGCGGGTTCCCTGGGCGGCTTAGGACACGAAACCTTTGATCGAGAGCTAGGTCAAACGAATCCGCACCCTTGTAATCGATACTCCATCAATACAACTCAAAGCAGGACGTAGGCTTTTACCTCCTTCGAGAGGGGCCGAACCTGGGTAAACCTGTGTCTTTCGCCCCGACCAACCCCTTCGAGTTAACCGCCGTAGCGATGGCTTCACCCCTAAGTCCTTTCACTAGGACATCTGCCGTGACAAAACCACGACAACGACCAAGGCCAGGTGGGCGCCAGCGGGCGCAGAGGGGACAATTTCCTCTTTCGTGCTAAGGAGGCAAGGACGTACGCGGATTCCCAAGGGATTCCCCCAAAGGTTTCCATTCCAGTGCAACAAGACCAAGACCACGAGCTCGGCAAGACGGATGTCATCGCCGAGCCCACCTCTGCGTCACGCCCAGAAGCTTTGCAGGCGAAGACCGCTTTCGTCAGGATAAGATGTACCTCTTGTCCGCTTTCAAAATTGGCCGTTATGGGATCCCTTCCCGCCTGTGCGATAAGGGAAGAGAAACAAGGCCACTATAAATAGGGACCAGCATCCACCGTAGAAGGGATCGATCCACCCTCATCTCTGAGCCCTCACGAGGTCGCTCAACCACTATACTGGTTCATCCCCGAAACTCCTCGCGAGGCCAATCCACCAAAAGCAGAAGTAGGGTTTTACACCGCAAGGTGGCCCGAACCTGAATAAATCTATGTGTTCATCTTCTTGCCCGCCCGCACGTGTATCTTACCGGTCATGAACAGATTTCCAGCCGGAGACAATACGACGAGCGGAGACCTGTATTTTTTACAAGGGTATTTGAGATAGAAACGGTAATCCAAAGAAGGCCGAAAGGGGTGTAAACCCGGTTGGAAAGAAAAATCCACACCTAGCAGCAAAATGCAGCAAGCCGTTGGATTTCTGGTCGCGTGAAGGTAGGACAACAAGTATCGTATGTGTAGCAATTTCGATACACGGGTGTGTACTACTACTCCATATTACTTCGAATGAGGTAATGTACATAAATGCGAGAACAGTTACTCCTGCCCACCTACAGCTTACAGCTGAATTTACAGCGACAACAGTACTTGCCTGTACGTCCTGCAACCTGCAATACCATGTGGGTAACTTCAAAGCTAGCTAGCGCTCTTTCTTTTCAGTTCTGATAATGATACTCTCTCCGTCACATAATAGTAAGATGTTTTTGCAAGTTAAAACAATTTGAAAAACGTCTGATATAGTGGGACGAAGAGACTATTTCTTATTTTATTGCCGAGCAGGGATGTTTTATTCATCCTCTGTCTTGTTCTTAATTTATAGCTAACTGGGCAGTGTTAGGAAATGTTGTCCAAGGACATCTCTTTCTTTTTCCTTTATTAGAGAAAAACTGTTCAAGATATCTGTTGCCCAAATGTTGATGCACTGTTCAAGATATATGTTGCTCAAATGTTGATGCACTTCAGCTAGGAAATCCTCGGAGAAATCTTGTAGTTGTATGGTGATGGAACTTCAGAAAACTTGTCTAGATCGTCAAGTATTCCTTCAGCCAATCGACACTACTGAGCTTAGCAAAAAAAAAAATTGACAACTTACAAGCCCTCAAGGAGGGGTTTAGATTAGATTTATTTGCAACCCAGACATAGATCAACTTTCTAAAAGGAAAGGATATAGAGAGTTCAAAGCCTCTCTAGCTTTACATCTAGAAGATTTGCTACTCCCTCTGTTCACTTTTGTAAGGCGCTGTAGAGATTTAGGACAGCATGCAAAACAGACTTAGAAAAGTGAACGGAGGGAGTACATAAGATTGAAGAGTTATAGCTAGATCTCTGCATAAAAGCTCTCCTGGCTAGAGTGTGAGCAATGACGACATTCCCATTTCTTGGAATAGCTACTGAGCTTAGCAATACTCGGACCAAAAGGCAATGCCGTGAGCATGCTGTTCCAACCAAATGATAATCAAGCTCGTAATTAACAAGTAAACCAACAAAAGATTACTACAATAATACTCCATTCAATTCATCATTACGTACCACAGCACAAGCGACGCGTACATGTAGCATTATTCATGCCTCAAGAACATGCACCACTACTACACATAACCAAGAACTTAACAGGAACGACCGACAGAGATAGACCTAACAACGTAATTAAACAACAAACGCAACAAACAAATCGAGTTCTCCAAACGTACGTACGCGCGGCGTATAGCGCCCACAGAACTATGCATGCATGCATGCGTGCACGCTACGAGTAGCACTACCGAACCATCAACCATGCATGCGCCGCGTCAGTGCTTGCCACACACCAGCGGATCTAGCTATCAACGGCCGCACTCAGCTTTTCACGGCTTCTTGGCGTGCTCGTCGACGGCAGCTGCAGCGGGGGAGCCCGGCATGCCGCCGAAGCCGCCGAGGCCGGGGGAGCCGCCGAGACCAGGGGAGCTGCCGCCGAGGAAGGGCATACTTCCGATGCCGCCGAAGCCCGGGGTGGCGCCGCTGCTGCCGGGGAGGCTGAATCCGGGCATGCTGCTGCCGCCGGGGAGGCTGCCGAACGCCGGCGTCCGGCTGCCGAGGCGGTCGAAGGGCGGGAAGGTCGTCGGCTGGAGGACCGCGTCCTTGCTGGCGGCTGCCGCCTCCGTCGTCTTGATGTTCCTCGCCTCGGCGCCAGTTGCCGCGGCCAGCACGGCGAGGACGAACACCGCCACCATCTTGGTAGACTTCTCCATCGCTAGCTAGCTCCTGAACTAGTGCTCTTGCTCCTGGCTAGTGTGTGAGTGGCTGTTTGCTTTGCTTGCTTGCTGGTTCTAGCTCTGTGGGAGATGGGAGGAGGAAGAAAGGTGGCGGGAGGTTTTATAGCCGGGGAGGCAGCGTCATTGAAGTGGTGGCAGCTCATCGATCGGCCTGAGCGACGGTAGGTGGAGGGCGTTAAGGAGACGATTAAAGGAGCGGGTACCTGCTGCGGTTTACTGCCATCCTGTGATCTCCATTAATATTTTTTGCTCTTACAGACCAGTGGTGCATCAATGGGAGGAGGAAGAGAGGGGGAAATTGTAGATCTGGTCGTAGTTGGGAGCCGTAGCTATCGCTTGCATCAAGAGTGTTCAAAATCCAGTGAATTTAGTTGCAAAAAAAAAATCCAGTGAATTTGGCTTTTGTTTGGGGTAGTAGCCCTACTTCTTATACCGTGACCAGAGACGCTGGAATAAAATGAGAACTGCTACTAGCAATTTAGCATTATTCCTGTCTTTTTCCCTTAGTTAAACAAGATTAACATTTGGAGCACTATTGTTTTCTTCGTTTCAGTCTGATGAACGGCCTTGCTGGCCAACAACAAACACCGCTATATACTTATTTCGAGTAGTTTGACAAACAAAGGTTCGAATTAATGGATCTGATCTTTATGTTTGCATTCGTATGTCTCGTTGAAAAATAATATTTTGCGATCAGTGCATCAATGGGAGAGGGAATGAAGAATATTGTATAGTATCTCCTTGTGCTTGGGACTTGGGAGCCAGTAGCTTGCTTGCCTGAGAAAAAAGAATCAGTCAATTTTGTTAGCCCAGGGATCAAAATCCAATGGTTCTCCTTCATCTTCTTCTTCCAACCCTAATCCCGCCCCGGGAGAAGTTTCTTCCTTCCTCCAAACGCTCAAGTATGGCTCACATCCCTTCCTTTCCTCTCTTCCGGATGCGATACCGTGCCTTTCGACCAAATATCACCAAAGTTTCTCAAAAAAAAATGTCACCAAAGTATATTACTTTACAAGGTTAAACACAACTGATGCAGACCACTACCTCTTGCAGATCATTCATCTAAACATCGATAGTGAATAAACTAATAGATTGAAGAACATATACATACTTGAGCTAAGTGATATATTTCAAGAATAATTCGCAAGCGTAAATTGCATATTAGTTTCTTAGCTTAGTGGTTGCAGATTTGGACTTCACATATAAACGCTTAGGGATAAGAAAACAAAATCAATTGCATGACATCCAATTAGTTTCACTTAGGAACTTTCCTGGGCAACATGGTGTAATGTGCGACTGCAACAAGGGGAAAGGAGCTCATATTTGCAATCCTAGCATGATTAGGATTCAGTCGTATATTTCTACTTATTCTACATGCTTGTCCAATATGTATTGCTTATGACGCTCTTTCGACTTCATTTTGTAGATTTGCATCGTGGACGCTGTCAATGGTTGATGTCGATGATGAGACTTGTCTTCTCCCCATCTTGTTTGTGGTCTTCGTTCATGGCTTTGTCAATTTGTCGACTCGTCATGGTGTTTGTCGACACTTGTGATATAAGTTATCTCATATGCAACACTTTTTGATATTGCATGGATATATGTATGGACGAGCTTTGTGATCTCGCGTGTGGATGATCTTGTGATCTTTGTGATGTATGTTATGATCTTGTGGTCTGTGTGAGACATATGCGGTGTATATATTTGTATATTTGAAATGCAGGAAATATTGCAAAATTGGGGGGGGGGGGGGGGGGGGATATTGGCACCTCTTTGCCGACAGTTACACTCGACAAAGAAATGGATGCCACCAGTAAAGAGGACACATGGCTCGCAATTGTAATGCCTCACAGTTTAGTGCGAGGACTTTGCCGCCAGCTAAGGCCAAGAGGCACGACAAAGTTATGACGCAAGCGGGCACCTATCAGGGCTTTGTCGACGGCTAATGCCAAGAGTCACGACAAAGCTTTGACAAACTAACGTTGGGACCCACCTGTCATGGTTTTGCCCGACTGTTTGTTCTGGTGCACGACAAATAGCTGACGCCTGGGACCCACATGCCAGGCCTATGCTGACGACTCACTATCGACAAAGTTGTGGCTACGTCATTTCCAAACGTGTGTTTGTCGGTCTGCTCTGCCATCAACCATCGTTGACTGTCGGTAAAACCTTTGACGACAAACCCATGAAAAAATGTTAGCAACACATCCTTTCCCAATTCCCGGTCTATTCGTTGTAGATAAAGTTCACCGTTAGTTTTCCTCGACAAAGACTTTACTGACAACTTTACACCTTTTGTATTTTTATGTTATTTTGTGGTCCCCAAAAAATCATGTTCTTGTAACACCAAAAACACTACAAAAAGTACATCTCACACTTGGCAGTGAATCAATATCTTAGCCCTGCCAAAACCATGGTTAAATGATATGAATATGGCATGAACATAACGACAAAAACGTTGAAGATTTATCAGCCCCCACCATGAAAGTGAGGTTAGAGGTTCTCAACTGGTGTGGCGAGGTCATGTGGGGGTCTCCCTGGTAGAAGCAGATCTCGGCCACGCGACGACCCTGGGTGACAAGTCAACATTGTCGAGGAGCGATGTTCAAATTGTGCATACTTCTTGTGGTGTCGCTCATTGTCGCTCCTCCAATGCTTCTCTGCCGCAACAGGGACATGAAGGTTTTGGTGTGTCGACATTGAGGCTTGTCCCTATGGAGGAGGGGCTCCTTGGGCTTAGAACACAACGGTGTACATGTTGGGTGACAGTCCCAGGAAGGTTTTGTCCTGGGACGGGCGTAGTGATCGCATGGAGGGTGTGGCAGTCGTGGGTTCCTACTTATGAGTGATGGCATGAGTGTTGTGGAGGAGGTGTATGGGCCATCTAGCATGCGTGTCGACGGTGTTGTGGGGGTCTTTCTACGTTGGTCATAGTCTTCGGGTTGTGGTTGTGGGTTGCGGCTTCTACCTTTGGCTGTCTGTATGAGTGTGTTTTAGTCGAGGTGATCTAGGTGAAAGCCTTGTTTTGCACTTGCCGGTGTTGGTGAGGGTGGCGTATGTAGATATCATTTCCTCTATGGAGGCATCATGATAAAGCTCTAGACCACTTCTACCCTAGCGTTCTTGGTATTTTGGTGAAATCCTTTGATTTTGGCTTTTCAGAGGGTAACTACGTTGTTTTGCAACATTGCTACGTTGTAGGGGCATTGCCTTGAAGTTCTTTTAGCCTCTTCGTGTATTCTCGGGAGTGGAAGCGTGATGCATCGTGCTTGATAAAAGGCTGGCCGACGATATGGGTGTTCCCCATGGTGATTTGTGGATCAATGACAAACATGATGATCACTGGATTGGTTGTAGCAAGGCTTTGGTAGTTGGCTTTCAGCGTGTATCGCAGGTCTTCATGTTGGGATCATGTCATTGTAAAGTTGGAGTTATCCTGGAGTCATCTGGGCAGTGACGATAACTCGTGTAGGAGGTTTCGCTTGTAAAGATCTTGACCGACGTGAGTCTTACTTAGTTCCTTCTCAAAGCTCGTCATGGATCAAAGCTGCTACTCCTCGACGCGTGTGGCACTGTGGCCAACTGTTTGGTTTGACGCGAGGCCCCCACAGAGAGAGATTTGTTGGTGATTCATTCTACGATGAATCAGAGTCGCCCTCTCAAGTAGGAGTGATGACGATGATATATGTGGGTAACCCGGCGATGGTCTTCTTTCGGCGGTGTGCGTGCGATGTGCACATTTTGCCTTGGTAATCAGGTCTGCCGGTGATACTCTATGCACTATCATTTTATAATAGAAATGGGCATGTTGTAACGGTTTTTGTCTGATTTTCTTCTAATTAACTAGACAACTTTCTTCTTAACAAATACATTGGGGCAAAGATTTTGCCTTCATTTCGAAAAGATAAAGAATCTTCAGAGAATATAATTTTGTAGCACAACCATAACTTGGGTGGTGCTTGGAGGCAATGTCGTTTCTACATGTAACCTGTGGGGTCAACTGACCCCATAGTTTTTTGAAAAACTAGGCTAAAAATATTATACATTACTATATACTCCAAAGAAAATAATTCAAAAATTAGCATTGATCCCATAGGTTCTTTCGGCTGTCTTTGCCACTGCTGGAGGCAGTCAAGTGGTAGGAGATTACGTTGATTTCACCTCTCTCCTTTTGCGGTGAGACTTTGTTCTAATTATATATAATTAATAAGAAAGAAATAACTACACATACTGCGTTTGTTGTACGATACGAGTAAGAGGGTTGATCCAATGCTTGTAATTTGCACCAATACAGGAACTGTTTGATGAGTGTGGGACGAAAATCATATGGAAAATGTTGTAGTTATAGTATCACACCCGATCGACCCGTCTTTCAGGAGATGGTAGTTGGTGACATAACGTTATGAGCATGGTGACATGCCTGAGGCCCGAGGGAGAAGGAGGCATTTACCATCACTCACACCTTCTACCAAAACCTCTCGTGTTGGAGCCTTGCAGAGCTGCCAAGTCATTGGCTACTGTTGCTCATCCCAGCTCCCCATTTCCCTTGGATCAACGGCACCAACTGTTCACCGCGCGGCGAGCGCAGCGTAGATTCCTTCTGGCACATCTTGTTGGCTTTCTCTTGATCACAGGCAGCGCCCATACCACGAGCTAGTCTCAATTTTCTCACCCCCGGCCCTTAACCCCAACCGGCAAAAGCCAGAGAAAAAATAGGTTCGTCTGCTCAAACCGAAAAACGTAGCTCCTGGTTCTGATCACAGAACGTCTGTGGATCTTTGTGATAAGATCTTGTACTTGATCGCTTGATTCCGGAGCAGTAGTACGAGATGAAGATGACGACTTTGTTTATGTCATAGGAATACGATGGACTCTTCACGCGGGCGCTACCGGCTCTCTGTAATAAACGGAGCCATTGATAGCAAGCGGAGAGGTGCATTGGTGGTGCGCCGGCCCCTGCTGGATCAGGAGAGGAAAGGTGGCGAGGAGGAGCACGTAGTAGGCAGTAGTAGTAAAAGTGGTAGCAGGGCCGCGGATAGAGCCAGCGCACGGTGCCACCTTAAATTCTCCTCACCGGCCAACCACCACCCTCCGCCCTCCCCGCACCTACTAGCTCGCATACATGCTCAGCAGAGCTTGGCCGTTCCCGTTGCTGTTTCTTTCTTTTCGGACGTGATGATCTTTTTACGGTGGTCTTTCACGAGATTATGAACATGGCGGAAGAAGCGCATGGGGGCTATGTGCGATGCGCGGGCCGAAAGCATGGCGAATGCCCACTGGCGACTGTTGGGACGCATCCTGGTCGATCGTTGCCATGCCTCCTCTGCTACAGTACTCGCTCTCGCCCACGCTGCCAGCACTAAATGGCTGCAGGTTGCTAGTGTAGTACTGCTCCCTCGGCTGAGCATGTTATGTTACTCCACTGACACTACTGATCACTTCATTTCTTTCCCGCGTCCACATGCAATGTACTACTACGTACTAGTACCATTTCTCTCTTCTCATTACGCGCCATGATCGTCCTTAATTTGGTAGGTCCGGATAATTACTTAATCTAGTGTACTTAGTAAATGAAACTGATTAGCTAATTATTACCACGACTTCTCCCTTAGAGAGAGCATTTCTGTCACATTGGAGAAAAACACAGGTAACCATGTCTTGGTCCACGGCGTCGGAGCGAAGGAATCGGAGATGCTTGCCCAGCCGCTGCAGAACGAGTGGTGCCGCATTTACTGCTGCTGGCACAGCGAAATTAACAGAACGGTTTTGTGTCTGTCCTCCGGTCCGGCGCGTCTCGCTGGCAGTGGCGGGCAGCTGGAAATGTGACGTCCACGCATGTTACATGGCCGCGAATCCGCGATCCACGGTTGACGGTGTGAGTATACTACGCAGTACGCATACGGAGGAGTACTACTACCGCGTGCTTTGTCAGGGACGACCGACCACTGGAGTAACTGCGGGCCTCCGTGGCCAGCTGCGACAGATCTCACCGTACGTGTATGATTTCCATCGGAGAGGCCGGGGCTGGTAGTACAGTATGGGACAGGGGCTAGCTGGCCGAGAGGACGGCAAAGATATCCAACGTTTCAAGCAGTGACCGGTGACATCGACGCTGCATTTACCGGTTTACGTACGTACGGGTGGAACACCTATTACCTCTCCTGTCTTTTGAACCCTTTAACGATTTTACTATTGTTAAAATATCAGAAAAGAACACTTATTTATACAAAAAGAAATTTTTCTGAGAACATTGGAGATCTTTTATGGACCTAGTACAATCAGGACGTCGTTGCGGGAGTGACGCCGCGGGTTGCCAAATGATTTAAAGTATTTTAAGGACTTGTCAAATTGACATTTCATGTTCAAATCAACATATCCGACGGAAGTGACGCCCGCGGGTGCCTCTCTTCTATTGAGGACGTTGTGGTTCTCTTCTTGGATCCACGGTTTCGGGAGAAGACTTTCATCCGGCTCAGACTCAACAGCGGCTACGTTTAGCATAGAGTTGTCGTGGATTTCAGATGTCCTTGGCATCTCGTGGCGTTGTATTTAGATCTACTTGTGCTATTTATTGGCAATGTAGTAGCATGTGTTTATATTTTTCAGTTATCCCAGGATCTCCACTGTGGGCTTGCTCAGAGCATCTATAACCGGACTTGGCAAAACCGACACTCGGACACTGACCGATCAAACCTCAAATTTGCCTTTTCACAACCAGACTGCTCAATTAGCATACCTCAAATCCATACAAACTCATACAACTACGATGATGCACTACACACATCATTCGGTTAATACATACAACATTGCCATCGGACGACCAAAAATTGGCATGTTTGGCTATGATGGATAAAAATTGGCATGTTTGGCTATGATGGATAAGATCATCCACATCAACCCTTGCCCTTCCCGGTGCCATTGTCGTCCTTCTGGCGGAAGTACCGGTCGAAGACGCGGTACAGATTGAGCCGGAGTTGTCTCATCCATCGGTGTCCTCCTTCTCCTCCTTGTTTGTCAGTCCGACCATGGCACAGACCGCCAACTTCGCTGTTCTCGGACGAGGGCGTGTGCGTTTCTTCGCTACCACTTCTTTACAATACGGGCGTGGATGGCTTCCTCCTCTACGGCCACCTGCGCCACTACATCAGTCGCCTCCGCCTCCGCCTCCGCCTCCGCCATGTCGGTAGTGAGGGGGGGCCTCGGCCGCCCTCATCCTCTCCTTACCACAGCGGGAACACCGGTTCCGGTGGGATTCATACTTTGTCGGACCGATGATGAAGAAGGAGATATTTGAAGGCTCTCGGGACAGCGATGATCCAGCACCGGAGGATCAGAGCACCCATTGTGCTAACGCTATGGAGTCGCATCGGTCAGATCCTGCTGTTGGCCGGGCGCTATCCTCCCAGGAGCGGCGGAGTGCAATGTGAACCGGCATTGCATCCTCCAACTCGCACGGGACGACACCCTAGTCGATGGATCCGGACAGGTCGGAGTCCAATCCGCTGCGTGCCAAGCCGGAGATGGCCGGAGATCGTCGGACGGGAGCTTGGGTGGCGACGTGGAGTGGAGAGGGGTGAAGTGGAGCGGCTAGGGTTTAGTCTGGGGAGGGAATGGAGACGAATATATGTGGGGTCGGGTGGGCCAGCGTGGATCGGGTCCGACATGACGGACGCGCCCCGACGCGCCCATATCCGGCCCATATTTGGGCTGGATACGATGGGTGCCGGTCAGCTCGGGCATTTGAGGCCCATCTGGATTGCATTTTCGTGACCGGTCAGTAACCGGACCGTCGGCCCGGGCGTTTGATGCGGGTTTAAGACATCCGACTGTAGATGCTCTCACTACCTTGTATCGTTCAACTGTGTATTTTTATTGATGTTTGCTTTATCAATAAAGCCTTTGTCGAGAGTGCGTAGAATCATCACTAGGTATCATCGTATATTAATAACCATTCATACAACGAATCATAGTATTTACATAGATAACCATTCACACCGTGCAACATCATCAATTTTGTCAATAGTTCTGTTTGGCTTTGGCAATTATGAAAAGGAAAACTCTTCGTGTCTACACACCGGCCAAATCTTTGGCCGGTCGCTTCGTCGCGCGAGACGCTGGCTCGTGGGACCGGCAGCTTTGTCACCCACCTTCGCCTTGACCCGTGACAGGGGGGGGGGGGGGTGCACCATCGATGCTGAAGAAGACGCGACCCTCGACCGGCCATGGAGGGTGTGGGACGGCGGTGACAGTCCGGGAAGGCTACGACCATGAGCGAGCGTGGTGACCGATGGACGGCGAGGACGGGGCGGCGCTGCACCTAGCAAAAAACTAACATCGCAGTTTTTGCTACATGGTTCAACCCGCATCGCATTTTGCTATAACCGTTGTCATATTTTGCTACAACACACAGCGTGGCGTTGCGGTTTTGCTACAACTAGCATCGCTTTTTGCTACAGCCCGCATCACGCTTTGCTACAACCATATTCATTTAGACGCAAAATGCTGCTACCTACAACGGCGAGCTACAACCGACGACGTCGGCAACGACTTCTTTTGCTACAACCGTTGTCTCCGTTTGCTACAACCTACAACAAAAAATGCTACAACGGTCATTTCTATTTGCAGCATGGGCAGGTGAGAGTTCTTGCTATGACCGGCGTCCACGACGTGTTTTTGCTGGAAACATGGATCTTTTTTGCTGCAACCACGTGATGCGAATGTTGGAACCGTTACTGACGAAAGCCGGAACCAGTGTGTTTTTTTTGCTTCAACCGATGAAGTGGTGCAAAGAAGATGATGGGTGCCGCCGTGGCGGGCTACAGCCGGCAACATCAAAAGCTTCATCTAACATTTTATGTTACGATGGTTATGCAGGCGAAGCAGCGACCCAGGGCGAGTGTTCATGGCGAGGGTGGCGACGAGATGGCAGCAGATGATGCCCCCGTGCGTCGAGTGTTGATGGCGATGGTTGCAGGCCGACGCAACCTCAGTGCTGCAACCATGGGTTGATGAGCTACAATGACGGGCGGGGCGGCGCAACCCGGAGTAGCGATGCGTCCACGGCCAGGAGCTACAAGATGAGGCGGCCATGGCGAGGAAGCGAAATGTGACGAGGCTGAAACAGCGACGGTGAGGGGAGGGGGCGTCCATGGCTCGTAGCGCGAAGACCACCGGCACTCACTCGTGGCGCACGGTTTGTGTGTTTGGAGATAAAAACGATGCGGAGGAAGGGGACGAACAGAAGATTCCATCTGGACGGCTGGAAGTCAGCATATCGGATGCTCGACCGGCCAAAACTTTCGGCCGGCGCCTAGTACCGCCCTTGTGAAAAGCTAGAGTTTATGTAGTAATATAAAGGTCTTTAAAGCCACAAACCACACAAATTTCTTCTAACATAAGAAATGTAAGTTAGATTTTACACATTGGTCTCATATTTAGCCTATGAGATGATGTTTAGTGTAACCTTAATCTTGGGTAGTTATGGAAAACCTATTTGCCATCGGCAAACTCTCGAGGCTCCGCACATGGCCGCCCCTGACTAGCCCGATCCATCTTTTTTTGTTTCATTCTGTTCTTTTTTTTTCCCTTCCGTTCCTTTTTGTTTTTTGTTTTCATTTTTTTATGTTTATTTATTTTTTTAAACTCTTTTTGTTATTTTTTCCAAGTTCATTTTTCTTTTCAAACTTGTTTGATTTTTTTTCAAATTTTGTTTAGAACTTTAAAAAATATTCTTGCTTTCAAAATTTGTTCATAATTTCGAAATGTTCAGTAATTTCAGAAAATGTCCGCGGTTTCAAATTTTGTTCACAAGATAAAAAATATTCTCTTTTAAAAAAATCCCAATTTCCAAAAACGTTCATGATTTCAAGATCAAAAATATATTCCCGTTCACAAGATCAAAAATATATTCCCATTTCTTTTTTTTAAATGTTCAAGTTTTAAAAAATCGAAATTTAAAAAATGTTCAAAAAATATTTGGAGTTCCAAAATTTACTTGCCTATTAAAAATGGTATTTCATGATTGTTCACAATTTCTAAGAAATGTTCAACAATTTGCAATAATTTCTTGGAATCTACTGATGTTGATTGTTGTTAAAGATTCACGCTAGTCATTAGTCACCAGCAACCACCATCTCGAGTGGCTAGTTGTACGCGGTCAGTAGTGGGAGGTCGCAAGTGCGCTCTTTTTGGTATACTTGGCTTTGCGATATTGCGCTCAACCCGCTTCACTTTGATGCTAGTGGGCTGGCCCAATCGCAATCCCCTGTGTGGCATTGCGTCCAATAGGAGCCCCCAGCAGTTCCGCCCAAGAAAACGGGGCCAAGTCAGGTCAGTTGAGCTTGCCTTTTAGGCCGAACCTAGCCGTCTGTGCATCATTTTGCAATTTGAAAGAGCATTCAAGCCAGGCTTGGTTCCCATTTACAAGCTTTTTGGGCTGGGCTTTCAGGCTTCCATGGCCGTAATAAAAAGCAACATTTGGGCCAGGCTTTTGAGCTTCAGGATGGGCTCGGGTTTGTAGTTTGGGGTTTGGGATTTTTCAAGCCGTACCTGAAACCCGGTCCGGCTTAGTGTTTGAGGTTTAGTATAGTGCCTTAACTCGGTGAGCTTGCCTTCCACTTTAATCCTAGCCTCGTGAAGATGAAATATATAACTACCTTAATTATGTGTTTTCCATTATTATATTAACCTAGTCTTGTATGACATTATTTTTATAAAACCGTGAAACAATGGAATGAGATGGCATGACTATCAACATGTTACCAAAAGCAAGAACTTAATTCCAAGCATGACTAGGGTTAGTTTGGAAAATTTACCAATTATATTGAAAAAGGAAAATGAAGTGAAATAGAATAACAAAAAAATATCATGGGATATGATCTTTTGGTAAAAACTCTAAGAAATCACGTGTGTTGAAAATCAGCCATTTTAGAAACGGCTACTTCACAATTGACATTTTATGACAGTTTGATTTAGATGGGATGATTCTTAGTGTCGATTTAGCTATTCTAACGAATAGCGAAGCAAAAATAGAAATGATGGCATCCCTTTCCTGGATAAATTATCTCCATGAGACAAACTCTGATAGGGGTTAAAATTCTGTTAAATCCATATCAACAAACCTTCGTCATAAGTTATTAAGTGCACAAGAGCTGCAGAAATTTGGCGATGCCTGGAACTAGATGGTTTCATTGCTGAACCATGTGAAGTGGATACGACCGGTTCGGCAGCTTTGGACTATATATTACGTGAGACCGTAAAACAAAGCATAATTTTGGGTGTGGTGTGCAATATTAGTTGGCATCTGGTATATATAGTGAGAAAGGAGGCAGTTGTTTCATGGTGAGGAGGTGCAGATTCCGTCTAGATCAGCAATGTCAATATGTGCTTTGACGACGAACTATTGAAAGTCGAGACGACGAACTATTGAAAGTCGAGACTGAAGAACTCTGGTATTTAGAAAAGAAGATGGGAGAAACCAGGGGAGGGAGTTGTTAAACTTAACGTGGACATGGCTTCAATCCGGATGAGCTTAACTGGGTTTTTGGTGTTGTACTTCGAGACGATAGAGGAGGGTTCATAGCGGCTTCGAATGATATCCTCAAGCATGTGGCCGACGCAAAGCCTTATGCCCTTAGGCATGGTCTAATCCTTGCACAACAGCTCAGGATCCATAATCTGGTGGTTGATCGGACCGCATGGAGGTTATTGAAACGATGAACAACGGGTGATTTTCTGCTTCAGGAGTGGTTGCTATTTATGTGGATATTGTGATTTTGAGTTTAGGCTATACTTTGGTTTCTTTCACCTATTGCCTTAGGGAGGCAAATGTTTGTCTCTCATGAATTAGCTAAGCTAGCGGTATCGACGCCACCTGCAAAGTGGCTAGAGGAACCGCCGGTATCGATTGTAAGGTGGCTGGTGGAGGATGTAACCGTTTTTTAATATAATATAAAGTGACCAAAGTTTCAAAAAGAGTTATTAACGCCAAAGTTGTGTGAAGTTGAAGATTCAAGCCCGACGACCTCCAAGAGAAATTCCTATCGGCCCTTGTCTTCCAAGGCAAAAGAACAGAACTCGGCCCAGGAAAGATAAAGCAGCGCCAAGCGGATCTAAGCAATCGCACTCACACACATATTGTGATGGTGAAGCCGGCCCATGATGGATTGCTGGCGGCCTATCATCAAAAAAATTAAAAAGCGGACGAAATTGGGGGGAGGCGTTTTGGCTCCCGGGTGCAAATGCACCCGGATGAACAGTAACGCGAAAAAAAATACTAAATGTTTTCAAAAAATTCTGAAATTTTTTGTGGATGTTCGTGTTAGTGTCGCAAGCATGCTTGACAATTTTCATGTGAAAAGGAGCGGCAGTTTTTCGTCGGTGAAAAAAACAAATTTGGGGTGATATTTTGGGGTAACATTTGATGTTCAATTTGTTTTTTTTGCATAGCCCAAAATGTTTAACCTTTTTGTCTCAAAATTTGCAGCTAGCATTTGTATGTGACTAAGATCACATAAAAATTTTGTCATGATTTTTTTGACATTTCAAAAATTATTTTCCACAGGCAGGAGCACGTGCACCTGGGAGCCGAATTGCATTTCCGACGAAATTGTCACTTATGCTTCTCTCTAAAAAAAACCTGTGTTTCCCTAACAAATAAAAATGTCACTTGTGTTTGGAGAAAGCAAACAGCGACGCTGAAAAGAACAGAGGAGAATACGATTTACACAATAGCACGGCGAGGATGCCGACCCTGCAGGGGTCAGTATCGGCTGCCTTAGTGTTTAAGTTTCTCTCAGGAAATGAATCCCGTTGAATATCTCGACCGGCCGTCGTGGGCACCGCGCGGTGGCCACATGATAAGCACCGGACGCTGCGACGCCACTGTCGCCATGGGCCATGCAAACGGAAACACGAGCACGACGGGATCGTGGTTTTGGCCCGAGCAGGGACAGCCCAGGAATGAAACAGCGCTCGCGGTAGCCGCAACTTGAGATACAGTACCAGAAGCCAATCTACCCGCACTCGTCAAGTCATGAGCTTGCAGCAGCAGCGTCCAAACGACGTTCTCGCAGAACGGCCGGAGCGGTAGGACGGATTGTATGTCGGTAGAAGCAAGAAAGGATATCCGTCGCTCGCCGCTCGCGCGCCCATGGCGGGCCGTCTCGTGGCGAACAGGATTGGAGCGGGGGGACACTGCACGCGCCGATCCAGGGCGCTGTCCCGGAATCTAGAGCCACCGCAAAGCCAAGGCGCTCGAGCGAAACCGCAACGTTAATCACGGGTTGACCGGCCTCAAAAACCGTGCCTCGCCGGCCGTCTCCTCACCCCCAACAAAGCATGTATGCATGCGTGTAGCTGCAGCAAAGCGTCTCTCCCCGATGACACATGGGTCCCGGGGACGGGTGCGACACGCAGTGGCCGGCCTGTCAGTCAGCAAGGCCGAGATGTGCCGGTCGGGTCCCGTGGTTTGTGACACCGTAGCTAGCTAGGGCGTAGAGTTTTGTTTGAGTAGTTTGAGGCGATTAAGCACCAGGGCCATGATGAGCTCTCGTGATGATTGGGCGCATAGGTGGCTAACTAATTACTATGCGTTAATTGAACCGGAGACTAACCTGCCCGCCACATGGGAGGCGGTCTTATCCATGAACCATGCATCGATCAGCTTATTAACGTTTCTTTCGGCGCTTGTACGCATGTCACTGGCGCGTGGGGCCATGATTTCGTCCTGGTAGGCCCCATCCCAATGCTCCACCTTGTAAAGGTGCTAAGTTGCCAACTAAGCAAAAAATCTGATGTGGCATGTTAATTAAGAAGAGAGAGAGAGTAGTATGGTGACCTCTGGAAGAACCAATGCTAAGCGCGTGTACCTAAGTGGAAGCACAAATCTGAGTCTATACCTAAAAAGCTAAGCACCAATGCATTAAGGAATTTTGTTGTTAAGCCTTTTAATGCATTTAGCACCTTATCTAAGCACCCATGCATTGAAAGAGATAGTAGAGCCCAAATCAGTTGAGGCCTCGGTAGTACTATGCTCAGTTGTAGGCCATCGTTGCACCTGTCGTAATTAAGCTGTCCAAACCATCATAAATGGATCGACCAAATGGCAAAGCCAGATTTAAAGGCCACCTTTAGCTTGAAACCATTCGAACGACTGTTTCCCATCCGTTCTAAGACAAAGTAAAAAAAAAACTGTTTCCCGTCGATGGTGACATGGTCTCCTCCGCGAGCAAGCAGAGTTCCTTCAGAGCAACTCCAAGCGGAGGACCCATTTCGTCCGCCCATGTTCGTTTGGGTTCGCGCAGACAAAAACGATGACCCAACGCGGAGACCCATTTTCATTTTGCGTCCGGTTCGTGTCCGCGAGGACCCATTTCCGGCCCAAAAATGCGCCTGAAATGCGTCCACGCGGACACGAACCGGACGCGCCCCGCGTCCTCCCCGCGTCCCCTTCGGATCCACATGCCGGCCGCACAACTACCACCCGCGGTCGTATTAAACGCGGCCACCAACATCGGGGCCACCTGGCAGCGGCAACAAGCTGTCGGTCGTCGTCCTTTTTAATCCGAAGCGTGCGGTGGGGCCGGCCTCATCCACTTCCCCTTTCCGTCCACATCTGGCCACTCTTGCTCCCCCGGCGGCGACCACGAAACCCTAGCCAGCCAGCCAGCGCTACCGGACGCCATGGGCTTCTTCAGCAAGGGCAAGGGCAAGCTCACCCCCGGCGCAGGCTCGTCCCGGACGCCGGTGCCACCTCGCCGCGTCCCTCCACCGCGGGAGCGTCTGTACATCCCAGTCCACCAAGCTCGGTGGCACTTGCAGTACAGGCAAGCTCTCCCGTACCCAGATGTCAACCTCCCCCATGGTTGGCATCTGGACCCCGACCGCATCCCCATCCCAGCAGTGCCGCGGTCTGCGTGCGCGCACGCGGAGGAGGTCCGCCGGCGGTGCGAGCTCCTCACTCCGGAGCAGCGGCGCGATCCGACGTACTCGGCCGACTCCCCTAATTGGGAGGTTTGGTTCGCCGTCGAGCACGAGCAGGAGCGCCTCCATGGCGTCCACTTCGATCCGGCCATCCCTCCACCGCCCCCTGAAGTGAAGCCAGAGGAGCAGGAGGAGGAGGCCGCCTACCAGGCCGCCCTCCTGGAGGCAACGGCCTACGCCATCGAGGAGAGCAGGCGCGAAGAGGAGGCGCGCTGGGTAGGCCTCGAAGAAGCCCTCGCGCTGTCCGCGGCGGGCGACTGCGTCCTACCTCCTCCTCCTGCTCCGTTGGCCGCTCCGGCGCTCCCCGAGCCCAAGGTTGAGACCGAGGAGCGCCAGCCTGAGCGCTACCAGTGGACCGGCCAGCTCCGGGAGTGGGTCTCCGCGCCTCCCGTCTGGCTTAAGTGCACAGAGGAGCAGGAGCAGAAGTACCTCCTGCGCCACAGGTTGCTGGCGCTGGCGAGGGAGGCCCGCGAGGCCGAGGAGCAGATGAAGCTGGAGCGCAGGTGGGCGGAGGAGGAGGAGGCGGAGCGTCGGGAGCGGGAGACGGGGCGTCAGCCTGCGCCGCCGGCAGCGCCGGCGCAGGACGCTGCTCAGGCGTGGGAGGCCGCGTTCCCTTGGGCTGGGCCGGCGCCAGAGCTCATCGACCTCACCGCCCCCGACGACGATGAGGACGACGATGCGTAGGGCTGGCGCCAGATGCAGACGGCAGGCGGCCGCGTCTTTTTTTATTATGTTTAATTAAGTTTTATGTGGACTTGGGCCGGCTTTGACCAGTGTTTAGCCCCGTTTGATAGCTCTGCATTTCTAAGTATTTTAGGAATACTGCAGTTTTTCCAAATACTACGGTTTTAATTACTTTGAGCTGTTTGGCGCCAGAAAAAACTGCAGTATTCATACCACAATATTTCCCAAAACGCAGTTTTTTCTCTGTCTAAAAAAAGAACTTGGGACCTCTTTTTTCAAAACTGAGAAGGCGTAGCTAGGTAGCTAAGGAGAAAACGTAGTACGTACGTCCATATATGCAGCACTAGCCAAACAGCTTCAAAGTATTCTCAATACTTCAAAATAACGTGGTATGTTAAAACTGTAGTATCTTATACTTACATACTAAAATGTTGTAGTTTTTCAATACTTGGGTTTTTTAATACTTTACTACCAAACACAGCCTTAATGTTTAATTATGTTTAACATCATTGTTTGGGCATTTTTTTTAAAATCCGCGCTGACCATTTGTGTCCAAACCTACGTTGGACGGACTAGCCGACCCATTTACAAAACCGGACACCAGCGTCCGCTCGGCCAACTCAAACGGACGAAAAGCGGACAAACCGTGCGTCCGTTTGGGTCTCCCGTTGGAGTTGCTATTATTGCGTACTCGTATTCATCGATACAGAGCTCGTATAGTATATGTTTCGTTCAAAATGTCCGTGGCGATTTCTTGTCAGGCTTCCTCTGACCCTGTCAAAAGTATCGGTGTATACAAACCACCATGCATGCATAAACTACTCCTGGTTTACGCGGCAGGGACACGTTTTTGAAGTGATGCATTCCGTGGTGTGCGTGGAAAGGTCGGTCGGCGCCGCGACGAAGGCTTTTTCTTGGTCCAGCGAGTTGAGCTGCTCCAGCTTAGCCGGCGGCAGCGGCAGGTCAGCGCGTGCCAGTAGGATTTTCGTTGGCACGTCCTGGAGCCAGCAACCCCTTGTTCGTTTCTCAAAACGGAACAACCCACTTGGTTAGTGGACGAATGGGTGGCATAGGTAGGCGCCGGCAGGATACAGTCGAGGAAATCTGAGATGTTTCCGGCACGTGTTAAACGGATCAAATTATGTGGACTCAATCTGGTAGTACTCTGAATCAAATTAAGAAGTGCCGTTTAGGAGAGGGTGTTACTTACAGCCTACAGCAGGTGGTGTGTTTTCGTCGTTTCAGGAAGTGCCACGCCGAAGAGGTGTTACCATGTTGGATTGCTTCTGTTTCACTAGTTCGTTAAATGTGCCATTGCCCGCATTTTGACGATACCTGTCAATTTCACAATGAAAAGGGAAGGAAATGCCGACTCCGTTGTTACGTGTGTCGCACATATGTTTTAATTTGATATGTAGTGACCGACGATTGGGCCGCACTGTCGTGTGTGCGCGCTTTTCTTTACAAACTTCACAACAAGTCGTTGAACTCAATCTGTCACGCCTCCACTTCTCATTAATGGCTGTAGAAATTGTCGCCTCCATAGTTGTTATCACTGCTTGCGACAAATTCAATGCCAAAGAGGTCATGTCGTGTCCATATTATCACCATGTATATCCGGTGCCTACTTCTTGTGGTGCTTCCGTGCTTGTAAGTTCGACCATTGGAGTATTATAGCACTATTAGAAAACAGGGCTTTGAAACGGGTCAGAATATTGCATTAGTCCCGGTCGTGTTACGAACCGGGACTGATGGGTGCATCAGTCCCGATTCGTGAGGCCAGGGCGCCGACCGGGCCTCGGCTGGAACCAGTCCCGGTTCGTGTGACCCCTTTAGTCCCGGTTCCAGATACGAACCGGGACTAAAGGGCCTCGCTCCCTAGCGAGGCCCTTTAGTCTCGGTTCGTGTCTGGAACCGGGGCTAAAGAGTCACCTTTAGTCCCGGTGCTAGCCACCAACCGGGACTTATACAACGCCTATATATATGCTGGCCCCTGCCCGCTCACTACTCTGTTTTTTGGCCGGGCGGCGTTTGGGAGGTGTGTTGCTCTCTGTTCTCACCTCCTATGCACATGAGGTGTTCGATGAAATGCCGCAGCCACACTTAAGTTTTCTCCTCTCCAAGCTCGACCTTCAAGCTACATTTCCCCTAAGATTTGTTTAGGTTTGGCGGTGCACCAACTACACAAGTGTTCTAAAAGGTTAACGACTTCATCGTTTTATCTCTCACTGCTAGTTTAGCTCATTTCAAATGCTCTAGAAGTATGAATTTTGTGTATTTATTTTGGTCACTACTGTACTTTGGTTTTAATGTGATGATGAACTTCTATTAATTTGGTCACTTCTCTATTCATGATGTTTTGTAATGGTTTTTGATACACTTAATTATATAATGCACGCAGATGAACCGACAATGGATGTACGGTGACCGACGGACCTCCGAGTACATTAAGGAACTGCATAATTTTCTCGAAGTGGCTGAGGCAACCAAGCAGAATGGTTTTATGTATTGTCCATGTACTATCTGTGGGAATACGAAGGATTACTCTAACTCGAGAACCCTTCACGTCCACCTGCTTGAGAAGGGTTTCATGCCACACTATAATGTTTGGACCAAGCACGGAGAAAGAGGGGTTATGATGGAAGACAACGAAGAAGAAGAGGATGATGACAACTATCCGCCCCCTGAATACGGTGATGCTGCAATGGGGGAAGCTGAAGATCAAGAGGAAGAACCAGACGATGTGCCCGATGATGATCTTCGCTGGGTCATTGTTGATGCAAAGAGACAATGCCAAAGTGAAAGGGAGAAGTTGAAGTTCGATCGTATGTTAGAGGATCACAAAAAAGGGTTGTACCCAAATTGCGAAGATGACAACACAAAGCTCGGTACCATACTGGAATTGCTGCAATGGAAGGCAGAAAATGATGTATCTGACAAGGCATTTGAAAATGTGCTGAAAATAATGAAGAATAAGCTTCCAAAGGACAACGAATTGCCCGACAGTACATACGAAGCAAAGAAGGTTGTCTGCCCTCTAGGATTGAAGGTGCAGAAGATACATGCATGCCCTAATGACTGCATCATCTACCGCGGTGCGTACGAGGATTTGAACGCATGCCCGGTATGCTGTGCATTGCGGTATAAGATCAGACGAGATGACCCTGATGATGTTGAGGGCCAGTGCACCGGGAAGAGGGTTCCTGCCAAGGTGATGTTGTATGCTCCTATAATACCACGGTTGAAACGTTTGTTCGGAAACAAAGAGCATGCCAAGTTGATGCGATGGCACAAGGAAGACCGTAAGAAAGACGGGAAGTTGAGAGCACCCGGTGATGGGTCGCAGTGGAGAAAGATCGAGAGAAAGTGGGGGGACTTTACAGGTGACCCAAGGAACGTATGGTTTGGTTTAAGTGCAGATGGCGTTAATTCTTTTGGGGATCAGAGCAGCAAGCATAGCACATGGCCTGTGACTCTATCTATGTATAACCTTCCTCCTTGGTTGTGCATGAAGCGGAAGTTCATTATGATGCCAGTGCTCATCCAAGGCCCTAAGCAACCCGGCAATGACATTGACGTGTACCTAAGGCCATTAGTTGATGAACTTTTACAACTGTGGAATGGAAAAGGTGTACGTGTGTGGGATGAGAACTAACAGGAGGAATTTGACCTATATGCGTTGCTGTTTGTAACCATCAATGATTGGCCTGCTCTCAGTAACCTTTCAGGACAGACAAACAAGGGATACCATGCATGTAGGGGAAATGACACATATTATGGTTACATAGTGGACATATGGGAACTTGACTATGGACATGATTTTAAGGTCCCTTTGTTTCGGTGCAAATGGGTCAATCTGTCAGGAGGCGGGGTACAGGTAGACCCGCAGTATGGAATGACAACAGTGGATCTGAACAATCTTAGCTACACAGACGAACCATTCGTCCTAGCCAATGATGTGGCGCAGGTTTTCTATGTGAAGGACATGTCTACCAAACCGAGAAAAAGAAAAGATAAGGAAGCGAATACATCATACGATGAGCCAAAGCGCCACATAGTTCTTTCAGGAAAAAGAGACATCGTGGGAGTGGAGGGCAAGACAGACATGTCTGAAGTTATGAAAAGTTTCATGAAATTCCTCCCTTCAAAGTGAAGGCTGACCCAAGCACCCTGTTAAACGAAGAAGATTATCCATGGCTACGGCGCAATAAGCAAGGGACACACGCGAAGAAAAAGTGAAGACTTTCTCTCCACAACTATTCTGATGATGGCTTTGATCTAGAATATCACTGCAGTTACATGTCAAGAAATGAAATGACTTTTGTAACTGATGAGTTTTCGTCTGAAACCCTGATACTTCGAAAGAGATTGTTCATTTTGTACACGAAGTGCATCAAGTTTTTGCCGTAACCCTCTCAACTTTTTAGCACATGCTATGTGGGTGAAATGATGATACCATGCTAACTTTCAACCATTTCAGAGTTCATTTGCAGTGCTTTTCAATTCAGGGTCATCTTAGCTCAAAATAAATCATGAAATGCATGAAAATAGCAAATGAAGTCAGAAAAGGTTTGAAAAGTGATGATGTGGCTTTGAATGGTGCATATTGAATGCATAAAAAGTCTTGAGTTGAAATATGTTTAAAAATTTGAAATCCTTTTGTAACTGATGAGTTTTCGTCCAAAACCCTGACACTTCGAAAGAGATTGTTCATTTTGTACACGAAGTGCATCCAGTTTTTGCCGTAACCCTCTCAACTTTTTAGCACATGCTATGTGGGTGAAATGATGATACCATGCCAACTTTCAACCATTTCAGAGTTCATTTGCAGTGCTTTTCAATTGAGGGTCATTTTAGCTCAAAATAAATCAAGAAATGCATGAAAAATGGTAAATGAGGTCAGAAAAGGGTTGAAAAGTGATGATGTGGCTTTGAATGGTGCATATTGAATGCAGAAAAAGTCTTGAGTTAAAATATGTTTAAAATATTGAAATCTCTTTGTAATAGGCGTGTTTTCCCAAGGTTATTTGTAATAGACGATGCGATCCGAGATAGACATCTTCCAAAAGTTATTTTTGTTAAAAACTTTAATATCAAACAAAATATTCATAAAGTATTTTTTGTTAAGAACTTTTAATATGCAAAAAAAAATACATAAAAAATAGCAAAAATGAACATAGATGCGCTTATATAGGGAAAATTCGACCTGAAATCAGAGTGAAATTCAGTTTGATTTCAGGTCAAATTTCCCGTATAAGGGCATCTATTTTCACTTTGAGAGGAACTCAACAAGGCAGAGAGGGGCGGGCTTATAAACCGGTGCGAGCGCCCCTCGCTTGGCGAGGTGGGACTAAACTCCCACCACAGCCAGGACCAACCCTTTAGTCCCGGTTGGTGGCTACAACCGGGACCAATGCAGCCCTTTCGTCCCGGTTGGTGGCTCCAACCGGGACTAATGCCACCCTTTCATCCCGGTTGGAGCCACCAACCGGGACCAAAGGTCTCTGCTTCGCGCCCTTTGGGCTGCTGAAATTGACCTTTAGTCCCGGTTGGTGGCTCCAACCGGGACGAAAGGGGGGCATTAGTCCCGGTTGGAGCCACCAACCGGGACTAAAGGGAGGGCTTTATAAGTTGGACTTGGAAAAATTTCCAAATCCACCTGCAGTTTCTTCTCCTCCTCTCCCCCGACGGCGCCGACGACCACCTCGATGCCGCCAGGCTGCCGGATTTTGCCGTCCCCCGCTCCCCTGCCCTGACGTCGCCGTCGCCGCGCCCTGCCCCTACGTCGTAGTTGCCGTCGCCGTCGCCGCGCCCTGCCCCGCCGCCTTCGCCCTCGGCACCGTCGGCCTTCTCCGGTTGATTCGCAGCAACGAGGACCTCCCCGGCCGCACCGTCGACGCCTTCGCAACCGCGGCGAGGCCCCTGTTCTTTTACCCCTAGCCCCGTCGCCGATCTCCTCTCCTAACCCCGCTAGCCGCCTTGCCCGTGAGCTCCTTGCCGCCGGTCGTCTCGCCGCCGTGGCTAGAGCTCCCGTGACCCCCTTTAGATGCGGCCGAGCATGGGCTATGCCCTAGTGGCCTCAGGCGCCGCTCTTGTGGTCCCTAGCGTGGGCACCGCCGCGTCCAGAGGTCGCCGGCGACGAGCATCGCCGCCTGTGTCACCTGCAGGTGGGCCCGAACGTTAGGTGATTAGCTTAATGCTAATCACCCTGTTAATTAACCCCTGAGTCACTGACATATGGGCCCGACCCTGTTAATTTGATAGTTAGGTTAATTTTAAAACCCCTGGGTCACTGACATATGGGCTCGATCACTAATACATCACCGCCGCTCGCCCCCGCCCACCGCGCGCAGCACTGCCACCGGCCTCGCCTCCGCCCACCGCAGCACCACTGCTGGCCCCGCGCGCGTCTCCGGCGAGCCCGCAGCGCCGTCCGCGCCCGACGATTTTAGTTGATTTAGTTAATTTAGTTGTTTAGTTAATTTTAGTTGTTTTAGTTGATTTAGTTAATTTAGTTGTTTAGTTAATTTAGTTGTTTAGTTGTTTTTAGTTGTTTTTATTGTTTAGATGTTTAGTTCTTTTATCGTCGGTCGTCGGTGACGCGATATCGAGGAGTCCCCGACGATCGTCGGTGAGGGAGAGTACCCCCCGACGATCGTCGGTGAGGGAGAGTCCCCGACGATATCGAGGAGTCCCCGACGACCGTCGGTGACGCGATATGATGTTTAATTAGATGTTTAAATGTTTAGTTGCATAGTGTAGCTGTTGAGTCGACGATGCCCGGCCCGCATCCTCGTCGTCGACTCGGCGCCGGCGACCACCTGCTTGAGAGGCGCCATGTCCGGGACTGGGCTCCGCCGGGCTGGCACTGGGAGGTGCTGCCTTCCGGGGCACCCGGAGGTTCTTTGGTGGCGGTCGCGTGGACCACTGTCGGTGCAGAGGGAGCCGACCCCCGCAGAGGTGGTACGTCGCCGTGTCAGGGAGGAGGACGAGCACGTCCGACGCTACGTGGTTGCGTTGGACGCCAGGTTCTCCAATACCTGGCAGGTTCTTCAGGGATCTCACCTGAGCTATGATCCTGTCATAGTTCCTTTTCTTTGGGTGTCCACCGCCTGCGCCGCGAGACGTCAACTATATCTGTATTAGTGATATTATATAATACTATTCGATGATGTATTAGTGATATTATATGATCGTATTGTTGCATTGCCTTGTATTGATTTGCATATATATCTCATGTTTGTATATTGACATGTTGTATAATATTTGCAGAAACTATGGATCAAAGAGACTTAGAAAAAGAACAGTTGTTGGGGGATCTAATCCGCGCCGGAGGTGATCCCTTGTCGTATCTCAACGACGCCGATTAACAGGAAGGAGAGGATGACGGCTCCGGTGATCCAACAATGGAGGAGGAAGGAGATCATGACGACTCCGGTGACCGAATGGCGGAGGAAGGTGATCATGATCACGGCTCTGGTGACCGAACGGAGGAGGGAGCCTCAACTGTTTTAAAGTCCGACGAGGTAAGGAGACGAGGCCCGAAGAAAAGGTTGCGCCCGGATGAAAGGTTCACGATCACAGAAGTCGCGAAAGATGGCCAACCGATTGCTCCCAAGCGGACCAAGGACACATTTGTACATCAGTGTGGAGTTGTTGTTAGGGACCATGTCTCGATCAACACCCATCAATGGAATAAGAATAATAAGGACCCTGAAGTTTCTTATGTCCATGATAGACTGAAAGATGATCTTTCGACCGAGCTGATGGCAAATTTCAGCTTACCGCGAGAGGAGGATCCGAATAACCCAGTTATAGAGCGAAAGGTCAAGGCGTTTGCTCTTAAGAAGATGGCAGAACTATTCAGTAACTGGAAGAAAGAGTTGAACACAAAGTTTGTCGAGAAAGAGGAGACTCTGAAATTCGTCGGTCGATATGAGAAGATAAGAGATCAATGGCCCGAATTTGTGGCCTACAAGAAATCGGAGAAGGGTAAGAAATGGTCACTGACAAACAAGAAAAATGCTGCAAGGAAGAAGTATCACCATCACACGGGGTCAGGTGGCTACTACAAAGCCCGGCAGTTGTGGGACAAAGCTGAGCAAGACCTGCTTGCTAAGAATGTCCAAGCAGCGACATTGCACTGGCCAGATCGTTCAAGGACTTGGTTCTTCGGGGTTGGGGGAACTTTGGACCTAGAAACAGGGGAGTGTGTTTGGACTGACGAGCAACTTGCAATACCCTTCCGAAAGCTTCACGCAGTAATCAAGGCAGTGCAGGAAGGGACGTTCATTCCCGACAGAGAGAAGGACGAGCTGACAGAGGCCCTCGGGAATCCTGAACACCCTGGACGAACACGAGGCACACCAGGCTCCGTTCCGTGGAAGCATGGGTTTCCCGACAACGGTGGTTATAGAAGCCGAGAGAGAAAAACGAAACATGAAGCAAGCGAAATGCAGAAGCTCAGTGCAAGATTAGCAAAACTAGAGGAACTTGAGAGCCAGCGAGCTACCGGCCAACCATCTAAGTGGCACGAAGATCCTTCCTTCAACGCTACCCCACCATCTCAGCGGAGAAGCAGTGTGGCTTCCATGGAGCTCGTTCAGCCTAATTTCACGGCTCCTCGCTACCCTGTGGATAGTATCACGGCGGCTGAACATTGCGAGCTAATGACGAAATGCCAGAACCTGACCTTCAAGGCAGCGGTCGGCTCTGTTGTACCTCCTCGAGCTGAGGGAACTTTCCATTGCCGTCCGATTCCACATGGCTATGCTGTTGTGACGATGGATGAAATAATGAATGGATTTGAGGGGCTGGAGCTTGACAACCCTACAGGTGAAGAGGATATTATTCTTTTGGAAAATGCTTTGAGGAGTACCTGTCTATGGAGAAAAGAGTACATCAAGCTTCCAAACTGGACGCCTTAGCAGACTCCGCCTCCTCCTCCTCCGGTGCGTCAAGGCACTCCGCCTCCTCCTTCTCTTCCTCCGGCGCGTCAGGGCACTCTGCCTCCTCCTTCGCCTCCTTCGGCGCGTCAGGGCACTCCGCCTCCTCCTCCTCCTCCGGCGCGTCAGGGCACTACGCGTCCTCCGGCGCGTCAGCAACGGCGGAAGAGAGTCGCCGCCGCCGCTCCGGTGGCTAGCAGTACAATAGGCGGGAAGAAATTCAAATTTGGTCCAAGCCTCAAGCCTCTTCCAAAGTTACCATATGAGAGGACCGAAGAGGAAAACGTTGAAATCAGTGCAGCCGAAGTGAAGGCCCATTTTGCATGGAAAGATCCACCTCCGAAGGAAACGGTAGATCCAGTGAAAGCGAAGCGAACTCTGCATGCCCTGAAGCGACTACCACGGACTCGACTATCCAACTATGACCACATAGTTACTAAGACACATGCTGAAGCACAGCGGCCGGGAAGTACTTCCAGTGCTGCAAGAGAGAGAAAACGAAGAAGTGGGAAAACAATTCCCCAGCTCGGCGAGTAGGAGAAGCAATCGTGCCCCCCGCTCAAGGTGTCTAGCGATATCGCTAATCATCCGGTGCTACTGCCCGGTACCACTCTTGATGATTACCTGCCCGATGATGTACAATTTGAAATGGCTGAGGTAGTAGACGACTTTAGATACGAGCACGGGAAGCCTCTCGTCAAGCCTGATCATCCTCATCTAACAACGATGATGCAAAAATTGCATGAGTGGTACATGGAAACCTGCAGGAAGTCCGGGACCGACAGTTTGTTTGTCGGAATTAAAAAAGGGCACGACTTCCCTGGAGTCGACCTGCTGCCTGTTGAATTTGTGGAGGTATTTCAGTTATACAATCAAAAGGCCCTCGACAAACAACTCATGACTTGCTACTGTCTGTAAGTATTACTTCTATAATTAAGTCTCTAGCTCAGCTCGTTCATTGTATGCATATATAATTATCCTCACTATATTATGCAGATTGAAGATGGTCGAATGCAAAAAAGCACAAATCTATGACATTGGGTTCATTAGCCCAAATACTGTAAATGAATGGTCGGTACAAAACGAGGCCAAAGATACCGAGAAGAACTTGCTAGAATCGTTCCTTAGACATCAAAACAAAAGGGAAATGCTCTTTCCTTACAACTTCAAGTGAGTGTTACTGTCTTGTGCATATTCGGTTTCGCTTACTCGAGGTTAAGTAATGTAATTGATGAGTTATGCGTGCGCAGCTTCCACTATATTCTGCTATCCATTAACCTTGACGACGCATTAGTAACTGTCTTAAACTCGCTCCGTAAAGATCCCAAGTATTATGCGCACATGACTGCAATGCTCCAGAAGTAAGTTCAATCAATACCGGGACCATATCGGCAACTTTCGTTCATTTCCTGATATCAAGTAATCATTTTATTTGCCTCCCAGGGTTTGGAAAAAGTTCACCACTATGGTTCCATGTCTGAAGAAGGAGCTGCGATTTACACACCCCAATGTAAGTAGTACTAGCTAGTTCCGCGCATCTCTCATTGATTCTAGTTTCATCAATACCATTATCATGCTTGCTTATCAGTTTGATTGAACTCTATTCTCGTAAAGTGCTTGTACCAGCTACCCGGGACTCATTTATGTGGATACTACGTATGCGAGTTCATTCGCTACTATACCTCTGAGCGGGCCTTCTCTGAGAAACAATTTGAAGTACGTAAACAATATTCACAATTTTATTTTACATATTACCATCAATTGTGTTGAGTTTCATTCATATATATGTATTGACCCCCTTCTTTAAAATAGATCTGGCAGATGCGGGATGAACTCCTACCACATGATCGCATATGAGCAATTCAAGAGGAATTGGCGGGATTCTTTCTTGACCACGTCATACCTGAACACGGAGAATACCATGTTAAATTGCAAATGGATCTTAGGTGTTAGGGATTCTAAGAGATGTTATATTGTACATATGTAGTAGCGTCGGATAGATATACGAAAACTTGTTGTTCGACCAAGCATGGAGAAAGAGCTAGATGTCACTTCTCTCTATATATGTTCATGACGATCTTGTGTAATTAATGGTTTCCTTCATTTGCTTACTAGCTAGCGTCAAGTTCTCTCTATATGTATAGTAGCTAGCGTCGACCAAGCACGGAGAAAGAGAGGTCACTTCTCTCTATTAGCTAGCTAACACAATATGAAACCCCTAAATTAACCCTCCAAAACCCCTAAACCCCCCTTCCAAAAAAAACCCCAGCGCCTGCGAGCTGCTGACGCGTGGCTACCTTTTGGTCCTAGTTGGTGTTACCAACCGGGACTAAAGGTCCTTCTACCTGGGCACCCCGCATCGGCCAGGTGGTGCCCCTTTGGTCCCGGTTCGTAAGCAAACCGAGACTAAAGGTTTTGGGCATTAGTCCCGATCGTGTTGTCCCGGTTCCAGAACCGGGACTAAAGGCCCTCTGGAACCGGGACTAGTGCCCTGTTTTCTACCAATGTAGGTTAACTGCAACAGAAGGCAATCTCTACCTAATATAATCTACATACAACATCTATTCAAAAGAATATCCAATTAAAAGAAGACATCAGGAAGATATCATTGTTAGGTTAACCAAGATGAGAGTGATTGAGGGCTAACCTGGAAACTTGTCTCAATGTTTTCTATAAGAAACTCCTTGGTAGATCTGACCATTCTTAAATGGTTCTTTATCCCACTTGATTGGATAAAACGCATGAAGATGGTACGAAGTTTCTCACTAGTAAATTCACTATGAAGAGCTAAGAGAGTGTTCTTTTGACATGGATGCTAATAAAGTTTTCAGACATTACGGTTCCAGTGTTGAGTTTTATCAAAAGCATTGGAATTTAGTTAAGAAGGTCATTTTGGCCCTATCAGGCCTTCTTTGGTTCATATGATAGGAAATATGAAAATAGAAGTCCTTTGGTTCACATTACAGGATTTTACATTGAGATTTGGTCACTACTTATTTTCATTTGAAACATGGAGGATATGAAAAACTCATGTATAGAAATAGAATTATGTTCCTACAAACCAAATTGCTCTAAAGAAAATTTTCCTATAGAGATCCTATAGTATATAGAACTCAAACAAAATTCCTCCAAACCAAAGGAGACCTTAGATGATTTCTACTTTGACATCGACATGCTGAACTTTGGAGTGATTACCTTCGTAACTGAAGGCAAGGATGCACATAGAATCCAAAAATGTTGACCTGCCTGTCTCTTGAATGTGGAGTTCAAGATAATCACCAACGTCCTCATCAGTAGACTTATCAAAATCATAATTGATGTGATTAAGGCATCTCAAACTGCTTTCCTAAAAGGTGAAATATTTTAGAGATGTAATCAAGCATAAAACTTAAAATGGCCTACATACATGAAAGCTTTGGCATCCTTTGAAGATAAGTTTTGAGAAGGCTTTTGACAAAATCAAATGGCCACCGTTGGAAATATAACCTAGAGGAAATAATATTTGTATTATTTATTTCCATGTTTATAATCAAGAGTTTATATTCTATGTTATAACTATTACGATTCTTGAATATGTGATTCGGAGGAAAACTCAGAAGCACGTGTAGAATGATAAACAGTAAAACATGATTCCTAGTCTTGCCTGTAGGACTGGCTCAAGTGTTATGTGATCATTATGTTTTTCTCGTCAGGGGCATTTGGCTAAATTGTAACGAGGATGCCAAAGAACATTGAGAGTATGATGTTAGCAAAACGATCATATTGAATTGACCCAGCTTATTTGTTATACTTTGAGATGTTATCGTCACAAGTCTATTGATATAACACGGAGAGTTAATGTATACTTTAGTTCCTAGACTATGAGAGTATCATAGTCACTTCATACCAGACGATGGACTTTGGGGTTGCTCAAATGCCATCTGTAACACGGTGATGATGATGACAACTTTCAGGTTCATCGAAAAGTGTGACCAGAAGCTAGATAGCTCAAGAGTGGGATTAGCTCCTCCGACGATGGAGATATGTTCTTAGGGACTTCTCAGTGTGACGACATCCATCATCGTATGGACAGACACGGGTGACTAAGTCACACGGATGCTAGAATATGACAACGAGAAAGAAAAACAAAACCGGTAATGAGGAGACGAGTATAATGAGCATGATAATGACTCAACAGGATACCGATATATCTCATCTCGGGTTTTGTAGTTTCGTGTAGCAAAGGGAATAACATATGAAAATCAAAGGTTCACTCGAATAACCATTTGTGTATTCGTACGGGTCAATATGGATGTCCATGGTTCCTCTATTGATCATTGACGAAAGGTATTTTTGTTCATGTCTATGTTCTATCGAACCTACAGGGTCACACACTTAAGGGAATAACGATCTGTTGAGTGTTAGTGGAGTGAGAGTTATGATAAAATATTCTAGGAAATGTTTGGGGAATATAAGAAGGATGTGGGTAGCCAGCGCCTGGGCGCCCGTTGGTGCGATCGAGCGCCTCTACCATAAATGAAAGGACACCCTACAAAGTAGATCTGGTCCCCCACGTGCCCTTCCAAAAAAATAACAAAATGCCCCCCCACGCTACCTTCTCCAAGCCCACGTGATTCTGGGACGTTCCCAAATAAACCAATGAATATCTTCTCACATGTGCATTAATTGGGGTTTCAAAAAAATTAAAAAGCCTTAACTTTTGATTCGAGCGTCATAATTCAGAACCGTTTTCACTGTTGGTTTTCTAGTGACGAGTTCTTCAAAACTAGATCACATATCGATAGGTTTAGTTTAAATTTTTCTCTAAAATCTTTGGGTGCAATGAAGGCAACTTTAGTGCTATAGGGAAGCAACTTCCTCTTTTTGGCCTAGTAGGACTTCTATTACGTTGGTTTGTGTAAAAATGAGAAAATCAAACAAAACATGAGTCACCTTTAGTGCTACATACAAGCAACATCACTGCACTGTGTGTACCTATAAATTTTGCTAACATTATCCCAACTTACCTATCATGACTGCTCAGTTGGCTAATGTTGATGGTCAGTTTCCTACGGTTGATGCTATGTTGCCTGCAAGTACGAAGGAATTGCCTACCATTGATGCCCAGTTGCCTACTATTGGTAAATAGTTGTCTACCATTGTTGCTCAGTTGTCTAAGTTGACAAATTAGTTGCCTACAATATTGTGAAGTTGTTTATCATTGTTTTTCTAAGTTCCCACAAACACGATGAAGTTGTCTACCAGTGATGCTTAGCTGCCTGCCATTACTATTTCAGTTGCCTATAATATATTAAAAAGTATTGTATGAAACTAGGATAATGTTAGAAAACTCACTAGTCAGGCCAAGCAACTTAGGATACTTTTAAGCAACTGCCTAGAAAATCCAAGCAACTGTATTACCAAATCACAATGAAAGACTGTCCTAGCAAAACCAAGCAATTGTCCTAACAAATCCAAGCAAGTGTCCTAGCAAATCCAAGCAACTATCCTAGCAAACCAAGCAACTGCATTACAAGAGAACACCATGCAAAATTGTCCAAGCGATTGTATTAACCAAACCAAGCAACTGCATTACGACACAAACTCTTCTAGGAAATTCAAGTGACCGCTTTGTCCCCATGATTCACTTAATTGCCAATCTATTAACTGCAAAAAATTGTCCCACTGATTCAAACAAAAATGACATGCATATGGACAAGGTCCCTAGTTTTTTGGTAATAGGCAACTTCATAACAATGGTAGACAACTAGGAGAAATGTTTTATCTCCTTTTACAAAATATGGATATGCGATAATAGGACAGTGTACACATAATATATGTTGTATATAATTTCATT
Source organism: Elymus sibiricus (assembly GCA_039707655.1). NCBI lineage: Eukaryota > Viridiplantae > Streptophyta > Magnoliopsida > Poales > Poaceae > Elymus > Elymus sibiricus. Next base: position 164,706,194 of record CM077667.1, read on the forward strand.
ACACAAGTCGCCTCCTTTAGTGCTGAAAGGTTCCTCCATGTAATGCCAAAGTTGCCTACGGGTGATGTCCAGTTGCCTACATACGATGAAAATTTGTGCGACATGGTTTCTATGTTGTCTACGACATACTTGCTAGGAAAATTCACCAGTATACATGGTGCAACGAAGTTGCTTTGGGTTTGAACTAAAGTTGCCTTAACGAGAACCTAAGTTGCTATTGAAAAATTCATCGAAACATATTCTTACGGGGTCTAGTTTTGCAGATCTCGTCGCGAGAAAGCTAATAATGAAAATGGATCTTTGTTTTGATGCTCGATTTAAAAGTTATATCTTTTGAAAAAGTTGAGACAAAATAATGTGGGATGTCATCAGCAACTGCACGCAGCTAATACTTAGGCATCATGCACCACCTGAAGACGCCTAGTACATTGCAGGGACGAAGGAGGTCATTTTCTTAGCAGTTTGTTGCGTAGCGTGTGCGCAAGCATCAAACGGTTCGCTCCGTCGAATATCACAGTTGTACTTTATAGCAATTGGGATATAAGAAGTTGTTTTGAGAGAAACCAAAAGCGTTTCGGGGTTACCGAAAGATTTCGGGGAATACCATGTTATATCTGGAAATGTATAGGTGGAAAATATTTTTGGAGACATTAAATACATGATAAAAAAATTAATATTAAATATATTTTTAGGATTGCCAACACTTTATTGATCAATTTGAATATTTATGGAATACATGCTGGGTCATGAGCATCAATAAGCCACAAATGGCGACCTTGTTCAAGCATAGCAGAGTGTTTCGCAAGATTGTGAGCTTCACTATTTGATGCTCTTCCTACAAAAACAACTAAACAGTTAACAAAAGAACTAGCCCTTGAATTAAATTCTTTGACAATGGTTGCGTAAGCTCCTCCTTTACCTTAATTGATATCATCTACTACATTCTTGCTATCACATGCAAGATCTTTGGTAGCGCGAGGTCTTCTGCTAAAGCCAATTATTCACGGCAAGCTATCTTATCCAGGGTTGCCGGTTCTGTTAGTCCTCGTAGAACGATCGACAAATACGCAAGATATCCTCCATTTCTCCCTCTTCACACAGTGACTGACGCTCCTACCGCCGCATTACGGGAGAGCCCTCCATCCACATGAATTATACAATAACCCTCAGCTGGTGGTTTCCAGCACGAAGACACGACAGTTGTACGTACATTGCGTCGGGTTGCCGAAGGGACATGAATAGCCTTGATAGCATCCAGATCATTCATACACCACTCGACGAATAGATGTGTCACCATGTGACTCTAAAATATGCTCTCATGTATTGCTTTCCTACGTGAAGTCCATATCGCCGATAAAGTTATGCTACTTGAGATGCGTTAGAATTTTCCCGAAGAGGAAGGGTAATGTATGATACGTCTCCAACGTATCTATAATTTTTGCTTGTTCAATGTTGTTATATTATCAATCTTGGATGTTTTACAATCATTTTATATCATTTTTTGGGACTAACCTATTGACATAGTGCCAAAGTGCTAGTTGCTGTTTTTGCTTGTTTTTTACTTCGCAGAATATCAGTACCAAACGAAGCCCAAACACCGCGAAACTTTTTAGAGATTTTTTTAGGCCAGAAGACATCCAGTGGGCCAAAGAAGTGTCAGAGGGGAGTGTCGTGAGAGCACAACCCACTAGGGCGCGCCAGAGGCCACGGGCGCGCCCTAATGGGTTGTGCCCTCCTCGGGACGCCTCTCCACCGCCTCTGATGCCTATAAATGCCCAAATATTCCAGAAACCCTAGGGGAGTCGACGAAAAACATATCCAGTCGCCGCAAGTTCCAGAACCGCGAGATCCAATCTAACACCATCACGGAGGGGTTCATCGTCCTCATTGGTGCCTCTCTGATGATGCGTGAGTAGTCCACCATAGACCTACGGGTCCGTAGGCAGTAGCTAGATGGATTCCTCTCTCTCTTTTGATTCTCAATACAATGGTCTCTTGGAGATCTATTTGATGTAAACTTTTTGCGGTGTGTTTGTTGGGATCTGATGAATTTTGAGTTCATGATCAGTTTCTATCCATGAATATTATTTGAGTCTTCTTTAATCTCTTGTATGCATTATTACGTATAGCCTCGTATTTCTTCTTCGAATCTTTGGTTTAGTTAGGCCAACTAGATCGATTTTTCTTGCCATGGGAAGAGGTGCTTTGTGATGGGTTCGATCTTGCGGTGTCCTCTCCCAGTGACAGAAGGGGCCGCGAGGCACGCATATAAGATTCGAAGATACCATATGAGGTTATAAGTAATCATGCATATAAGAGATCAAAGAAGACTCAAATAATATTCATGCCTAGAAACTGATCAAGAACTCAAAATTCATCGGATCCCAACAAACACACCGCAAAAGTTTACATCAAATAGATCTCCAAGAGACCATTGTATTGAGAGTCAAAAGAGAGAGAGAGGAAGCCATCTAGCTACTGCCTATGGACCCGTAGATCTATGGTGGACTACTCATGCATAATCGGAGAGGCACCTATGAAGAAGATGAACCCCTCCGTGATGGTGTTAGATTGGATCTTGAGGCTCTCGAACTTGCGGCGGTTGGATGTGTTTTTTGTCGACTCCCCTAGCATTTTCTGAATATTTGGGTATTTATATGCATCAGAGGTGGTGGAGGGGGGCCCCATGGAGGGCACAACCCATCTGGGCGCACCGGGGGTCCCCTGGCGCGCCCTGGTGGGTTGTGGCCTCCACAACCCACCTCTCCGGCACTTCTTTGGCCCACTTGGTATCTTCTGGTCCAAAAAAATCTCCAAAAAGTTTCGTCGCGATTGGACTCCCTTTGGTACTAATATTCTACGAAGTAAAACCAAACAGAGTCCAATCGTGACGTAACTTTTTGGAGTTTTTTGGACTAGAAGACACCCAGTGGGCCAAAAAAGTGCCAGAGAGGTGGGCTGTGGAGGCCACAACCCACCAGGGCGCGCCAGGGGGCCCCCGGCGCGCCCTGATGGATTGTGCCCTCCACGGGGGCCCGCCTCCACCGCCTCTGATGCCTATAAATACCCAAATATTCAGAAAACCCTAGGGGAGTCGATGAAAAACACATCCATCCGCCGCAAGTTCCAGAGCCTTAAGATCCAATCTAACACCATCACGGAGGGGTTCATCTTCTTCCTAGGTGCCTCTTCGATGATGCGTGAGTAGTCCACCATAGACCTACGGGTCTGTAGGCAGTAGCTAGATGGCTTCCTCTCTCTCTCTCTCTCTCTTTTGATTCTCAATACAATGGTCTCTTGGAGATCTATTTGATGTAAACTTTTGCGGTGTGTTTGTTGGGATCCGATGAATTTTGAGTTCATGATCAGTTTCTATCGATGAATAATATTTGAGTCTTCTTTGATCTCTTATATGCATGATTGCTTTTAGCCTCGTATTTCTTCTTCGAATCTTTGGTTTAGTTAGGCCGAGTAGATCGATTTTTCTTGCCATGGGAAGAGGTGCTTTGTGATGGGTTCGATCTTGCGGTGTCCTTTCCCAGTGACAGAAGGGACAGCAAGGCATGTATGTATCATTGCTATTAAGGATAACAAGATGGGGTCTATTCCTACATGAATAGATCTTGTCTACATTATGTCACCATTCTTATTGCATTACTCCGTTTTTCCATGAACTTAATAGAATAGATGCATGCTGGATAGCGGTCGATGTGTGGAGTAATAGTAGTAGATGCAGAATTGTTTCAGTCTACTAAGCTTGGACGTGATGCCTATATAATGATCATCGCCTTGGATATCGTCATGATTATTTGATCTTCTATCAATTGCCCAACAGTAATTTGTTCACCCACCGTGTGCTATACTCATGAGAGAAGCCACTAGTGAATCCTACAACCCCCGGGTCTACTTTTCCAACATATTGCTTTCCGATCTATCTTGTTGCCGCTTTTGTTTTCAGATCTATTATTCCAAAAACCCAAAAATACCTTGCTGCACTTTTTATTTGCCTCTTTTATTTTGCGTTCTTGAGAGATCTATCTATCAAATCTATCTTATCCTAATCTATCTTTTTACCATAGAGAGATTGACAACCTCTCTTTCGCGTGGGGTTGCAAGTATTTGTTCTTTGTCTGCAGGTGTTGTTTACGTAGTGTTGGTGATCCTCCTACTTGTTCGATACCTTGGTTTCATAACTGAGGGAAATACTTACCGTCGCTGTGCTGCATCATCCCTTCGTCTTTGGGGAAATATCGACACAGTCTGAAGCCACGTCAGAGGAATTTATGGCGTCGTTGCCGGGGAGGAAGCGGTCTATTCTACGTGCCAATCTTTGGCTCCAAGGAGACACCATCATCATCTACCAGGTTCAATCACAAATTTCATCTCCTTATAATTACATTATTTGCCATTTGCCTCTCGTTTTCCTCTCCCCCACTTCACCAAATTTGCCGTTTTATTCGCCTTCTTTCTCGTTTGCCTTTTTCTCACCGGATCTCTTCTTATTTGCTTGTTTGCTATCTTTGCTTGTGTTGCCATGTGCCTTATATTTGCTTGCATCTTCGCTTGCTAAAACTCTATTGATATGGATGCTCATCCACTTGCTAATTGCTACTTCTTGAGCTTGCGTTGGTTTTCCCTTGAAGAGGAAAGGGTGATGCAGCAAAGTAGATAAGTGTTTCCCTCAGTTGTTGAGAACCAAGGTATCAATGCAGTAGGAGATACAAGCAAGTCCCCATTAGATGTACGTGCACAAATAATCAAACACTTACACCCAACGCAGAAAAGGGGTTGCCAATCCCTTCACGGTTATTTGCAAGGATGAGATCTGATAGAGATAGATATAGAAGATTACTAGAACGAAAAGTAAAACAAAAGTAAAAAAGATTGCAGCAAAGTATTTTTGGTATTTTTGGTTTATAGATTTGAAAATATAATATGGAAAATAGACTCGGCGGCCATAGGTTTCACTAGAGGCTTCTCTCTTGAAGGAAAATAATACGGTGGGTGAAGAAATTACTGTCAAGCAATTGATAGAAAAGCGCATAGTTATGACGATATCCAAGGCAATGATTATGCATATAGGCACCACGTCCGTGTCAAGTAGACCGAAACGATTCTGCATCTACTACTATTACTCCACACATCGACCGACTCCTGCCTGCATCTAGAGTATTAAGTTCATGAAGAACAGAGTAACACATTAAGTAAGATGACATGATGTAGAGGGATAAACTCAAGCAATATGATGAAAAACCCATCTTTTTATCCTCGATGGCAACAATACAAATGCATGCCTCGCTACCCCTACTTTGTCACTGGGTGAGGACACCGCAAGATTGAACCCAAAACCAAGCACTTCTCCCATTGCAAGAATTACCAATTTAGTTGGCCAAACCAAACCAATAACTCGAAGAGACTTGCAAGGATATGAAATCATGCATATGAGAATTCAGAGAAGATTCAAATAATATTCATAGATAATCTGATCATAAACCCACAATTCATCGGATCTCGACAAACACACCGCAAAAGAGTATTACATCGGATAGATCTCCATAAAGATCATGAAGAACATGGTATTGAAGAACAAAGAGAGAGAAGAAGCCATCTAGCTACTAGCTATGGACCCAAAGGTCTGAGGTGAACTACTCACGCATCATCGGAGGGGCAATGGAGTTGATGTAGATGCCCTCCGTGATCGAATCCCCCTCCGGCAGATTACCGGAAAAGGCTCCAAGAAGGGATCTCACGGGAACAGAGGCTTCTGGCAGCGGAAAAGTATTTTCGTGGCTCTTTTTGGTATTGGGGGAATATTTGGGAATTTATAGGCCGAAGAATAGGGTTAGGAGATCTGCCGTGGGGCCACAAGCCAGGGGGCGCCCCCCCTAGGGCGCGCCCTGGTGGCTTGTCGCCACACGGCAGGTCTTCTGCCTTCATCTCCAAGTCTGGCAGGTTTCTTCTGGTCCAAGAAAAATCATTCCGAAGATTTTATTCCGTTTGGACTCCGTTTAATATTCCTTATCTGCAATACTCAAAAACAAGGAAAAAACAGAAACTGGCACTAGGCACTAGATTAATAGGTTAGTCCCAAAAATAATATAAAATAGCATATTAATGCATATAAAACATCCAAAACAGATAATATAATAGCATGGAACAATCAAAAATCTATTAGTTGTCGAAGCAAAGTGTTAGTAGCATGCTCCTAGGGGAGAGGTTGGTAGGAGTAAACCATCGCGCGCTCCCGACCCTCACACAAAGGATGACAATCATTAAACAAATCATGCTCCGACTTCGTTACATAACGGTTCACCATACGTGCATGCTACGGGAATCACAAACTTCAACACAAGTATTTTTACCATTCCACAATTACTCACTAGCATGACTCTAACATCACCATCTTTATATCTCGAAACTATATGCAAGGAATCCAACTTCTCATAGTATTCAATGCACTTTATATGAAAGTTTTTATTATATCCCTCTTGGATGCCCATTATATTAGGACTAAATTCATAACCTAAACCAATTACCATGCTGTTTAAAGAGACTCTCAAAATAATATAAGTGAGGTACGAGAGTTCAATAATTTCTATAAAATAAAACACCACCGTGCTCTAAAAGATACTCCCTCCGTCCGGAAAAGGATGTCCACGGCCTAGTTGATTTCTAATTTTGCAAAAAAACCCTTTTGATTTTAAATCTCCTACTAATCCCCCCTCCTCTGCTTCTTCCTCCTTCGCCCGCGGCTGGACCAAGCGGTCGTCTTCGCCACCGTCGGCAGCAGCCGTAGAACAGCAGGCGACCGCCGCCCACCTGCGTTGCTGCCCACCTGCGCCGCCCTCAAGCCGTCCTCCCACCCGCGGTTGCTCCGCTGCAACGAATCTGCCCTGCCGCACGGAGGCGAGCTGCGGCTGGTTCCTCGCGCCTGCGGCAACCCCAGCCGCCGTTCCTCCTCGTCGTCGCCCTGGACGGTTCCTCCTCCTCGTCGCCCTGGCCGGTTCCTCCTCCTCGTCGCCCTGGTCGGTTCCTCATGTCCGCGGCAACCACAGCCGCCGCTGCCAACCCCGGCCGCCGCTCCCCTTCCGGCCGCCGCTCCCCTTCCGGCCGCCGCTCCCCTTCCGGCCGCCGCTCCCCTCTTGGCAAGCAGGGCCAGCCGGATCTTCCCCGGCGGCGAGAAGACCACGCGGACCTGCTTCTGCTGCCCGGCCACCACCTGCTGCTGCTGCTGCCGCTACCGATCGAGTCCCCACCCAGCTGCTGCTAATTGCCTTCGTTGCTACTGTTGGTTGTAGGTACAGTACTCTGAACCTGTGCAAATTACTGAACAAAACTGAATTGCTGCGCGTAAAATCAGTAGAACTGTTGCTGCTTGTGATGCCTTGTGATGATCATCCTGATGATGTTATTGCTACAGAACCTGTTGATGTCCTCCTGTTGCTGTAAGAAGTTACTGAATGTTCTCGAGGCTAACTGAATGCTCACCTCCAGTGTCTGCATAAACATGTTCTTCAGCTAACTGAATGTTAAGTGGGAGAAGGCAAGATCAATCATCCATGTTCTACCATACTTTTTCCAACATTGTTAGAACAACAGATTAAACAAATTAAACATTGTTAGAACTGGTCTACTAGTTACTCAAATTTAGAAGTTCATGTAAAGAAGACACTGAAGCTTGACAACACATTTTTCAGAGGCTAATTACTCCAAATTCAGCATATGTAATCAACTGCAGCACAAATTTGCAGTTATAACTGAATTTTTACTGTATGCAAATAGTAATTGAATTTTTACTGTCACTACTGTATGCAAATAGTAACTGAATTTTTACTGTATGCAAATTTTCTGCTACTACTCCAGAAAATTCAGTTTACTGTCACTACTGTTATAACTGAATTTTAACTATAGAAATGAACAGTTTACTTTAGATTATGGCTGAATGAATTGTATAACTATGCTCTGCTGCTGCTCTTGTTTCAGTTAGTCTTATGGGCCATCTAAAAAATTGTTTCATAGGAACATTCTTGGTGACAGCTCCTTGTGGTCAAATTCCAGATTATTATAAGGAGTTATAATAATTGTTATCTTATCTTAATTGCTATTGTTATGATTATATGTTAACCATTCATCATACTCTTGTTATGAGTACAGATAGGAGCTCAACAAGGTGACATTATGGATTTGAACTTGATGCCGGAAGAGGGGGATGAAGCTCAACAAGGTGACATTATGGATTTGAACTTGATACCGGAAGAGGGGGATGAAGCTCAACAAGGTGACCCTATTGATTTGAACTTGATGCTGGAAGAGGGGGATGAAGCTCAACAAGGTGACCCTATTGATTTGAATTTGATGCCGGAAGAGGAGGATGAAGCTCAACAAGGTAACCCTATGGATTTGAACTTGATGCCGGAAGAGGGGGATGAAGCTCAACAAGGTGACATTATGGATTTGAACTTGATGCTAGAAGAGGAGGATGAAGCTCAACAAGGTGACTCTATGGATTTGAACTTGATGTGTGAAGAGGGGGATGAAGCTCAACAAGGTGACCCTATGGATTTGAACTTGATGCTGGAAGAGGAGGATGAAGCTCAACAAGATCTTGAATTGAATTGGCTTCCTGAAGAAGAGGCTCAAGCAGATGCAGGAGAGGAAGAAGCTCAAGAGGCTCAAGAAGATGAAGAAGCTCAAGAGGCTCAAGAAGATGAAGAAGCTCAAGAGGCTCAAGAAGCTGATGCACAAGGTAAAACAAAAAGGAAAGAATTGTCGGACAAGGAGAGGTTTGGTGTATACTTTGCTTTGCGGGTAATCGAGCTCAAAGATGGGGAGGTTCACTTGTATGACAAGGTACTAATTGCAAGTATGTTGGATGTTCACCTGCGAACAGTTACAAGAATATGGAATATAGCCAGAGAACAACTTGACTTAGGCCAAGAAGTTGATGTTTCTAGTAAGAAAAAAGGGAACAGTGGCAGGAAGAGGAAAGAGCTAGATTTGTCGAGAAGAGCTACAGTTCCGTTGAACAGAAGAAGAACGATTAGATCTCTTGCAAGGTGTTTGGGTGTTCCCCGCTCAACGCTACACGATAGGTTTCAATTGAAAGAGCTGAAACGCATCACGAACACCGTCAAGCCCTCTCTCAAGCCAAAAAACAAGATCGCGAGGCTCAAGTTCTGCGTATCCATGACGGATGAGCACTCGATGTCAACCCCTTATCCTAGCTTCAAATCAATGAACAACATGGTTCACATTGACGAGAAATGGTATGACATGACCAGAGTCAAAAATAGTTACTATGTGTTGCCTGAAGAACCTGAACCTGAGCGCACCGTGCCGAATGCTAACAACATTGGGAAGGTCATGTTCTTGACCGCTGTGGCAAAGCCCCGATATAGTGATGAAGGGGAGATGACGTTCGATGGAAAGATTGGTACTTGGGCGTTTGTTGTTGAGACAGAGGCACAACAAACAAGTCAAAACAGAGACAGGGGAACAATGGAGCTGAAATCACTGAAAGTAACCAGACCTGTATGCCGAAATTACCTGATCAATAAAGTCATTCCAGCTATCCAAGACAAGTGGCCCGACGATGATGAGGGCACAACAATATTCATTCAGCAGGACAATGCTAGACCCCATGTCCCCCCTAACGATCCAGAGTTTAGAGAAGCTGTGGATCAAACAGATCTAGACATACAATTGCTCCAACAACCACCAAACAGCCCCGAGTTCAATGTTTTAGACCTGTGCTTCCACTGTTCTCTCCAATCCCTAACAGATTGCAGAGCGCCTATGAATATCCGAGAACTGGTACAAGGTGTAGAGGAGGAGTTTGAGAACTATGATGCACATAAGCTGTACAAAAGCTTCATCACACTCCAAGCAGTCATGGTTGAAGTCATGAAAGATCAAGGAGGAAACAACTACAAGATGCCCCATTTGCACAAAGATCGCCTACAGAATGGTGGAGAGGAAATAATCGGTGTGTATTGCAATCCCGAGCTAATCGCTGACACAAAGTCCATCATTGAACAAGCAAATGAGTAGATAGAGAAAGGAAAAAGAAAAGAAAGGAGTAGATAGAGAAAGGAAAATAAAGGACAGGAGTATGTCAAGTGTATGTCGTATGTCTTGTGTATGTGTATAACCGATTTCAACACTATAGAAAATTATTTGGATTAATTCTCATGTGTACGTATATGTCATCTACTGAATTATTTGGATTAATTGGATTTATTTGAATTATGTGGATTAAATGGATTTATTTGAATTATTTGGATTTAGTTGGAATTATTTGATTTATTGGAATTATTTGTTTATTTTGAATTGATTTATTGGAATTATTTGATTTATTTGGATTTATTGGAATTATTTGATTATTTTGAATTGATTTATTTGGATTTATTTGAATTATTTGAATTGATTTGACAATAGAATGTTATCATAAGATGTAAAGACAAAACTCCAGTTGGGAGAAATATATCTTCATTAAGGGTCATTACAAAATGTACAAGGTCATTACATCATCATCATCTTCTTCTTCTTCTAATTCTTCTTCTTCTTCTTCTTCTTCTTCTTCTTCTTCTTCTATTTCTTCTTCTAATTCTAATTCTTGTTCTTCTTCGTCTTCTTCTTCTTCTTCTTCTTCTTCTATTTCTGCTTCTAATTCTAATTCTAATTCTAATTCTAATTCTTCTTCTTCTTCTTCTTCTTCTTCTTCTTCTTCTATTTCTTCTTCTTCTTCTAATTCTAACTCTTTTTTTGAAACTAATTCTAATTCTAATTCTTCTTCTTCTATTCTTCTTCTTCTTCTTCTTCTTCTTCTTCTTCTTCTTCTTCTTCTTCTTCTTCTTCTTGAGCTAGTGGCGGTGATTCAGACGCTTGTTGTATTGTGACTTGTTTGGCACAAATAGGCAAGATAAAAGTGGACCCCCTGAACAAAATGAGATAGCAACAAATATCACTGCCAAAATTCTGTAGCAAAAAAAACTAAAATGAACTTCACTAAATTCTGTAGCAAAAACTTTGGATAGCTAAAACCACTAAATTCTGTAGCTAAAACCACTAAATTCTGTAGCTAAAACCACTAAATTCTGTCCTAGAACTTTGGATAGCTAAAACCACTAAATTCTGTAGCTAAAACCACTAAAGTTTGTCCTAAAACTTTGGATAACTTTGGATAGCCAAAATTCTGTAGGAAAAAGAACTAAACTGAACTTCACTAAATTCTGTAGCAAAAAGAACTAAACTGAACTTCACTAAATTCTGTCCTAAAACTTGTTCAGGTTACCACTATTGAACTTGAATTCTTGTCAGCACAAAGCACCAAACCTATACATGTACTCCATCACCTTCATCAGCTCCATCACCTTCATTGTACACGGAAAATTTCCACGCTCTTCATCAGCTCCATCACATTCTAAATCTTTCGTTTAAACCCATTTGCATATCTGCAGTAAATATATGTGCAGAAATAAGTCATCAAAAAAAGGAATAAAGACACTTCTGAAACAATAGGTACAGTACATAGATGTGTTAAACTTTAGCACGCTCTGGTTTGTTTCGGTAACTGAAGATCAGGTTTCAGTACAGTAGATATATTGGGTACTGCTAAAAAAGCAACTAGTTGGTCAAGTTCAGGATTTTCCAAAGAGGTGTTTTCAACATTCCTCTACCCGTCAATTCGACTGCATGCAATAGGGAGCACAAAGATCAGTGTTTTAGATCTTTAAGCCTTACCTGCACTGCACTCAATTTCCAAGCAAATGGGGATCTGTTCATCATACCATCATCAGAAGAAGCTTAGCAAATCTGGCGGAGCTTCTCTCTTATTGCGCCCGTGCAACTCAAGCAAGCAGCGCATCGCAGGGAGTGAGAGGGAGTGAGAGGGGCTCACGGATGAACCTTGGGACCTTGACGGCGTCCGCGAGGTCGTTGACGCACCGTGGCATGGCCTCCTTCACCGCATGCTTGTGTGCCCACTGCTGCTACTCACCCGCGCGGCCTCCGACGGCAAGATGCCGCTGCAGCGCCGAGGAGGACCTGGAAATGGCCGCCGCTGAGCAGATCGAAAGAAAAAATGAGTCTTCTCCTCGCCATGGATCACCATCGGGAACGAGGAGGGGGGCAAGGATAGAGAGGCTGCGGGGGAGGCGTGGGGCGAACCGGGGAGAAGCGGCGACGCGGGGAGCGGCGGGGGAGCTGCGGAGGCGCGGGGGAGCGGACCTCCGGCAGGACAGAGGAGCTGCGGAGGCGCAGGGGAGACAAGGGGAGCTGCGGGTTTGTTGGGAATTAGCAGGGGTTTTTTCCGCAAAAACACGGTGCGGACATGCTTTCTCGGACGGAGGGAGTATAAGTGAAGCACTAGAGCAACATTGCCTAGCTCAAAAGATATAAGTGAAGCACACAGAGTATTCTAATAAATTCACGATTAATGCATGTCCCTCTCAAAATATGTGTGCAGCAAGGATGATTGTGGCAAACTAAAAAGCAAAGACTCATATCATACAAGACGCTCCAAGCAAAACACATATCATGTGGTGAATAAAAATATAGCCTGAAGTAAATTTACCGATGGATTGAAGACAAAAGAGGGTATGCCTTCCGGGGAATCCCCAAGCTTAGGCTCTTTGGTATCCTTGAATATGTCTTGGGGTTCCTTGGGCATCGCCAAGCTTAGGATCTTGCCACTCCTTATTCCATAGTCCATCAAATCTTTACCCAAAACTTAAAAACTTCACAACACAAAACTCAATAGAAAACTCATGAGATCCGTTAGTATAAGAAAAACAAATCACCACTTTAGGTACTGTTGTGAACTCATTATTTATTTATATTGATGTAATATTTACTGTATTCTAACTTCTGCATGGTTCATACACCCCGATACAACCCATAGATACATCAAAATAAGCAAACAACACAAAGAAAACAGAATCTGTCAAAAACAGAACAGTCTGTAGAAATCTGTAGACTTCGAATAATTCTGTAACTCCAAAAATTCTGAAAAATTAGTACAATCAGGGAAATTTGTATATCAATCTTGTGTAAAAATTTCAGATCCAATTGACGGTCTGGTGAATTTATAAAATTCCTGGACTGAGCACAAAAGTTTCTGTTTTTCAGCAAAACCAAATCAACAATCACCGTAAACCATCCCAAAGGTCTTACTTGGCACAAACACTAATTAAAACAATAAAACACAATTACTACAAAGGTAATAATGTGCAAAACACTCAAGAACATAAGCAAAAAACAGAAACATAAAATAAAATTGGGTTGCCTCCCAACAAGCGCTATTGTTTAACGCCCCTAGCTAGGCACAACGCAATAGATCTAGGTATTGTCATCTTTGGTATGCAATCCATAAGTATCTCTGATAATTGATTCATAAAGTAATTTAATTTTCTTTCTATGAAAGTGCTCCATGCCTTTCCTTAACGGAAATTGGAATCTAATGTTTCCTTCTTTCATATCAATAATTGCACCAATCGTTCTAAGGAAAGGTCTACCAAGAATAATAGGGCATGTAGGATTGCAATCTATATCAAGAACAATGAAATCTACGGGCACATAATTCCTATTTGCAACAATAAGAACATCATTAATCCTTCCCATAGGTTTGTTAATAGTGGAATCCGCTAGATGCAAATTTAAAGAGCAATCATCAAGATCATGAAAACCTAGCACATCACATAAAGTTTTCGGAATCGTGGAAACACTAGCACCCAAATCACACAAAGCATGGCACTCATAATCTTTAATTTTAATCTTAATAGTAGGTTCCCACTCATCATAAAGCTTTCTAGGTATGGAAACTTCCAACTCAAGTTTTTCTTCAAAAGATTTCATCATAGCATCAACGATATGTTTAGTAAAAGCTTTATTTTGATTATAAGCATGCGGAGAATTTAACATGGATTGCAACAAGGAAATACAATCAATCAAAGAACAACTATCATAATTAAAGTCCTTGAAATCCAAAAGAGTGGGTTCATTGCTAATTAAAGTTTTGACCTCTTCAATCCCACTTTTATCAATCTTAGCATTAAGATCTATAAACTCCGAATCATTGGGACGTCTTTTAACTAAAGTTGACTTATCTCCAGTACCATCTTTATCAAGATTTGTTTTAGAAAACAAGGATTCAATATGAGTCACATCAATCACTTTAAGATCTTCATCATTATTCAAATATTCTGGCTTCGCGGCCATTTTATTGACTAAGGTAGCTTGTTTATAAGAAATTTGGCCTACTAAATTTTCAAGGTGAGCAAACTGAGATTTTAAACCATAAAATTCTTTAGACATATCATCAAGCTCTTTATTCATGTATTCCAGCATAGTATTTTGTTCTCTAAGCTCGTTTCTAAAGAAACTATTACGGTCAAATTGAAGTGACATAAAACTTTTAGCATTATTCTCAATATCTTCCAACTTCCTAAGATAAGGATCAAAGCGTTTGGGTTGAGCCATAAGCAAACGATCTGACACACAAGCAAACAAAAAGCAAACGAAAAGATGAAAAGAAGAAGGGTGAATAAAAAGGCAAATTTTTCTGAAAATCGTTTTAGAAGTGGGGGAGAGGAAAACGAGAGGCAAATGGCAAATAATGTAAATGCAAGAGATGAGTTTGTGATGGGTACTTGGTAGGCTTGATGTAGATCTCTCCGGCAATGGCGCCAAAAATCCTTCTTGCTACTTCTTGAGCTTGCGTTGGTTTTCCCTTGAAGAGGAAAGGGTGATGCAGCAAAGTAGATAAGTATTTCCCTCAGTTGTTGAGAACCAAGGTATCAATCCAGTAGGAGATACAAGCAAGTCCCCAATAGATGTACCTACACAAATAATCAAACACTTGCACCCAACGCAGAAAAGGGGTTGTCAATCCCTTCACGGTTATTTGCAAGGATGAGATCTAATAGAGATAGATATAGAAGATTACTAGAACGAAAAGTAAAAAGATTGCAGCAAAGTATTTTTGGTATTTTTGGTTTATAGATCTGAAAATATAATATGGAAAATAGACCCGGGGGCCATACGTTTCACTAGAGGCTTCTCTCTTGAAGGAAAATAATACGATGGGTGAACAAATTACTGTCAAGCAATTGATAGAAAAGCGCATAGTTATGACGATATCCAAGGCAATGATTATGCATATAGGCACCACGTCCGTGTCAAGTAGACCAAAACGATTCTGCATCTACTACTATTACTCCACACATCGACCGACTCCTGCCTGCATCTAGAGTATTAAGTTCATGAAAAACAGAGTAACGCATTAAGTAAGATGACATGATGTAGAGGGATAAACTAAAGCAATATGATGAAAACCCCATCTTTTTATCCTCGATGGCAACAATACAAATACGTGCCTCGCTACCCCTACTTTGTCACTGGGTGAGGACACCGCAAGATTGAACCCAAAACCAAGCACTTCTCCCATTGCAAGAATTACCAATCTAGTTGGCCAAAACAAACCAATAACCCGAAGAGACTTGCAAGGATATGAAATCATGTATATGAGAATTCATAGAAGATTCAAATAATATTCATAGATAATGTGATCATAAACCCACAATTCATCGGATCTCGACAAACACACCGCAAAAGAGTATTACATCGGATAGATCTCCATGAAGATCATGAAGAACATGGTATTGAAGAACAAAGAGAGAGAAGAAGCCGTCTAACTACTAGCTATGGTCCCGAAGGTCTGAGGTGAACTACTCACGCATCATCGGAGGGGCAATGGAGTTGATGTAGATGCCCTCCGTGATCGAATCCCCCTCCGGCAGATTACCGGAAAAGGCTCCAAGATGGGATCTCACGGGAACAGAGGCTTCCGATGGCGGAAAAGTATTTTCGTGGCTCTTTTTGGTATTGGGGGAATATTTGGGAATTTATAGGCCGAAGAATAGGGTTAGGAGATCTGCCGTGGGGCCACAAGCCAGGGGGGCGCCCCCTAGGGCGCGCCCTGGTAGCTTGTCGCCACACGGCAGGTCTTCTGCCTTCATCTCCAAGTATGGCAGGTTTCTTCTGGTCGAAGAAAAATCATTCTGAAGATTTTATTCCGTTTGGACTCCGTTTAATATTCCTTATCTGCAATACTCAAAAACAAGGAAAAAACAGAAACTGGCACTAGGCACTAGATTAATAGGTTAGTCCCAAAAATAATATAAAATAGCATATTAATGCATATAAAACATCCAAAACAGATAATATAATAGCATGGAACAATCAAAAATTATAGATACGTTGGAGACGTATCACTAATATTTTCAAAAAACCAAATTATGATGAACCAATTGCTAGTGAGTTGAGTGCACTTGATTATCTCTCTGAAGTTTTGCTTGAAAATCATGAATCTGAAAATTTTGATGAAGTGTTAAAATAAGAAATTTATAAGGTGATTCATGATAGCTCCTTGATTGAAAAGCATGATTGCAATGATGTTACTATAAATTCTATTAATGACAATTATGCTAATGATATTCAAAGCCACAAGCTTGGGTATGCTATGTTTGATGAAGATGATATTTTTAGTCCCCCAAGTTTTGATTAGCAAATTTATTATGATGATTTAATGCCTCCTATTCATGATGATGGTGATGACACGTATTCTATAATGAGTAATGATAACCATGAAATTCATCATGGTTTTAATTTGCAATGTGGTTATGTCAATCAAGTGTCTCATGATAGTTATTTTCTTGAGTTTGCTCCCACTACCATGGATGAAAAGGAATTTGCTTATGTGGAGAGTAATGAAAATTCTATGCTTGTGCATCATGAAAAGAATGACTTAAATATGCTTGTAATGAGATTCATGATGCTCTCTTGCATATTTCAATTACTACTTTTTATGTGAGCATCATTGAAAGCATTATGCCTAGCTAGGGGCGTAAAAGGATAGCGCTTGTTGGGAGGCAACCCAACGAATAAATTTATTTTCTTCTTTTTCTTTCTGTTTTTGAGTGTTGACACAATTATGCCTCTGTTATGATTGTGTTTTTATATTTTATTTAGTGTTTGTGCCAAGTAAACCATTTAGGATGATTCATAAGATGAGTAGAAACAACGCTGAATCTGAAACAGAAACATTGCCTGCAGTGTTTGAATTTTCATTTTTTACCGGAGCATGATATTGAGCTAAAACTTTATCACAGTGTTGCTATACAAATTATTTACGTTTTCATAATTTTTCAGAATTGTTAGAGTTATAGAAGTATGGTTAGAGTACAGATTACTACAGACTGTTCTGTTTAAGACAGATTCTGTTTTTGTTGCATTGTGTGCTTGTCTTGATGAATCTATGAGTTGTATCGAAGGGTATGAGCCATGGTAAAGTTAAAATACAGTAGGTATAATGCAATACTAAAATATTAATGGGTTTACAACAATACTTAAAGTAGTGATTTGCTATATTATACTAACGGATCTCACGAAGGTTTTGTTGAGTTTTGTGTGATTGAAGTTTTCAAGTTTTGGGTGAGATCATGATGGATGAAGGAATAAGGAGTGAAAATAGCCTAAGCTTGGGGATGCTATAGCACCCCCAAGATATATACAAAGAGAATCAAGCAACTAAGCTTGGGGATGCCCCGAGTGGCATCCCCTCTTTCTTCTAACGACCATCGGTATTTTACATAGAGCTATATTTTTATTCGTCACATATCATGAGTTTTGCTTGGAGCATCTTGTATCATTTGAGTATTTGCTTGCTTTGCTTTTTAGTTTGTCATTATTATCCTTTCTCAACACACCTATTTGAGAGAGCCCAAATTATTCTATGATTTGTTAGAATTGCTCTATATGCTTTACTTCAATTTTTTGAGCTATGGATTTGCTCTAGTGCTTCGCTTATATCTTTTTGAGCACGGTGTGCTTGGAAACTTTTGAAGAAATACTCTCATGCTTCACTTAGATTAATTTGAGAGTTAGTAAATTTTGAAGAAATACTCTCATGCTTCACCTATACTATTTTGAGAGATGAAACTTTTATGCTCATGTTCTTCACTTAAATTTGTTTGAGCTTGTCAAAAGAAATGGCAATATATGAAACTAGTCCCAAAGTGATAGATATCCAAGGAGGATATAATAAAAACTTTCATGAAGATCATTGGACAAATTAAACTTGATTCCTTATAATAGTTTTGAGACATGATGATAGTGATATGTGAGTCATGTTAGTGAGTAATTATGCTTTAGTAAGAATATTGGTGTTAAGGTTTGTGATTCCCTATGCATGTACGAAAGTCAATAGTTATGCAATGAAATTACATCCTACTTATGGTGCATTATTCGATGTTAGTTATGCTCAATGCTCGTTTATGTGAATTTTCGTTTCTTGGTTGGTTGCTTCTTAATCTATTTGCTAGCCTCCACTTGTACTAAGTAGGAATACTACTTGTGCATCCAAAATCCTTAAACCCAGTTTTGCCTTATGAGTCCACCATACCTACCTATATGCGGTATTTCCATGCCGTTCTAAGCAAATTTGTATGTGCCATCTCCACTTTTCAAAATAAATTTCCTTTTTGTGTGCTCGTATCGCTCATGAAACGGTTGGGGTGTCCAATATTTTTCCATGCTAGATGTGTTATTCTCTAGAGGTTCGATACCTTGGTTTCATAACTGAGGGAAATACTTATCGTCGCTGTGCTGCATCATCCCTTCCTCTTTGGGGAAATACCGACGCAGTCTCAAGCCACGTCAATGTAGTAAAGTAGCGAAAAGAATTCCCCTGAGTTAAGAACGAAGATTTATCGAACTAGTAGGAGTACAACCAAGCAATCGATTAGCAGCACCTACACGCAAAAGAGCAAATAGTTACATCCAACGCAGGCAAGAGGGTTTTCAATCCCCATGTACTTGTTGAAAGCAAGGATTAAATCTGATAATGGTATATAGATAATTTGTAAAGTGAAATAAAAGTAAATAAAGTGCAGCAATATAGTTTTGGATTTTTTAATATGATTAAAGTATACCTAGGGGCCATACTTTTCACTAGAGGCTTCTCTCTTTTAGCATAGCATAAGGTGGGTAGACAAATTACCGTTGTGCAATTGATAGAAAAGCGCATAATTATGACATTATTCATGGCATGATCATATACATAGGCATTACATCCGTGACAAGTAGACCGACTCCTGCCTACATCTACTACTACTGCTCCACCAATCGACCGACTCCTGCTTGCATATATGGTATTAAGTTCATAACAAATAGAGTAATGAAAGCAAGATGACATAATGTAGACAAATAAAGACAAGCAATATATTCAGACCCCGTCGTTTTATCCTTAGTGGGAACAACACAATATGTGCCTCGCCACCCCTGTTGTTATTGGGTGAGGACACCGCAAGATTGAACCCACTACTATGCACCACTTCCACCGAAGATCGATAGATCAACTTGGCCAAAGAAAATCCATAGGTCGGAAAGCATTAGATAGCTATAAAAATCACACTTAATAAAGTTCAGATTTGACTCAGTTACTTTCAATGAATAATCTGATCATAAAGCCACAATTCATCGGATCCCAACAAACACAACACACAAAAGGATTACAACGAATAGATATCCGAAGAGAACGTGGTATTGAAGATCAAAGAGAGAGAAGAAGCCATCTAGCTAATCACTATGGACGCGTAGGTCTATGGTAGACTACTCACACATCATCGGGGAGGCAACAAGGTTGATGTAGAAGCCCTCCGTGATTGATTCCCCCTCCTGAAAGGTGCCGAAAAGGCCTCCAGATCAGATCGTGGAAGAACAGAGACTTGCGGCGGCAAAAAAATTGTTTCCGGTGGCTCTCTGGGGTTTTTGGAATATTTGGTAATTTATAGAAGTGGAATTAGGTCACACGGAGCCAAAAGGGCCCCTCAAGACAACAGGGTGCGCCCTACCCCCTAGCGCGCCCTGTTGCCTTGTCGTCTCCTAGTCAGGGGGTAGGGCGCACCCTGTTGTCTTGTGGCCCCTTACGGTTCCGTCTGACCTAATTCCACTTCTATAAATTCCTAAATATTCCAAAAAACCCAGAGAGCCACTGGAAACAATATTCCCGCCACCGCATGTCTTCGACGTATCTATAATTGATCGTTTCATGATATTATATTATCAATCTTGGATACTTTATATGCAATTATATGATATTTTATATCATTTTTGGGACTAAACTATTAACTCAGTGCCGAGTGCCAGGTTTTGTTTTTTGCCTGCTTTTGGACTTTTCACAAAATCAATATCAAATGGAGTCCAAATTGCATAAAAATTTAGGTGAGTTATTTTTTGACCAGAAGAGACCCATGAAGCTTCGGGAGGAGGCCAGAAGACCCACAAGTGGCCACAAGCAACTGGGGTAGAATTAGGTCAGGAGGTGCCACGAGGTAGCCACAAGCCACTGGGGCACGACCTGGGGGGTAGGGCGCGCCCCCATGGCTTTGTGGGGCCCTCGTGGCACCTCCTGACCTAATTCCACTTCCATATATTCCCAATTACCCCAAAACCAACACAGAGCCACCCAAAATAATTTTTCTGCCCAGAAAGTCTCTATTCTTCCACGATCCATCTGGAGGCCTTTTCCGGTACTCTTCCGGAGGGGGCATCCATCACGGAGGCCATGTTCATCAAACTTGTTGCCTCCATGATGATGTGTGAGTAGTTCACCACAGACCTACGGGTCCATAGCTAGTAGCTGGATGGCTTCTTCTCTCTCTTTGATCTTTAGTACAAAGTTCTTCGCGATTCTCGCGTTGATCTATCTGATGTAATCTTCTTTTGCTGTGTGCTTTTTGGGATCCGATGAATTGTGGGTTTATGATCAGATTATTCATTAAAAGTAATTGAGTCTTCTCTGAATTCTATTATGCATGATTATTATAGCTTTGTAAGTCTCTCCGATCTATCGGTTTGGTTTGGTCAACTAGATTGATTTATCTTCAGCGAGAGGAGTGCATTGTAGAGGGTTCAATCTTGTGGTGCTCTATATCCCAGTGAAAAAAGGGGACAAGACACGTATTGTATTGTTGCTACTAAGGGTAACACAACGGGGTTTGAACATGTTGCTTGTACTTACTTTCTCTACATCAAGTCATGTTGCTTAAAGCATTATTGTGTTTGTCATGGACTTAATACCATAGATGCATGGTAGATAGCGGTCAATTGGTGGGGTAATAGTAGTAGATGCAGGATCGTTTCGGTCTACTTGTCACAGACGAGATGCCTATATACATGATCATTGTCATGAATACATAATCATAACTATGCACTTTTCTATCAATTGCCCAACTGTAATTTGTGTACCCGTCGTATGCTACTTCCAAGAGAAAAGCCTCTAGTGAACACCATGCCCCCATGTCTACTTAATCATATTTGCTAAAAACACAAAATACCTTGCTGCAATTTATTTACTTTTATTTTGCTTCTATCTTTATCTATCTACCACTATTAGAAGTAATCCTTGCAAGTAACGAGTTCAAGGGGCTTGACAACCCTCTTGCCCGCGTTGGGTGCAAGTGTTTGGTTTTGTGTGTGCAGGTACCGTTTGAAAGACACGTTGTCATAGTTATCCTACTGTTTCAATAACCTTGGTTCTCACTAAGGGAAATACTTATCGCTACTATATTGCTTCACCCTTCCTCTTCGGGGAAAAACCCAACACAACTCACAAGTAGCAGAAAGAATTTCTGGCGCCATTGTCGGGGAGACATCACCAACTTTGCTTGAAAGTCCCTTCACACAAACTATCAATCACTTGTTCTACTTTTTGCTTGCCTTTTATTTTATCTTTATATTTTCTTTTACAAAAAAATAGAAAATACAAAAATATTTCTATTTGCTTGCTTTGTTAGTTATCTAGTTTACTTGTTTGCTTGCTTCGTCGCTATGTCTCAAGAAAATACTAAATAATGTGACTTTTCAAATATTAATAATAAAGATTTTATCAGTAGTCCAATACCAACCGCCACTAGTGAGGAACCTTTTGATATAAATGCCACTTTGCTGAATCTTGTTATGAAAGAACAATTTGCTGGAAGTCCTAATGAGGACGCTGCTTCACACCTTAATACTTTCGTTGAATTATGTGATATGCAAAAGAAAAAGGATGTGGATAATTATGTGCTTATTCTTGCTAACATAAATTATGTGCCCATGGATTTCATTGTGCTTGATATTGAATGCAATCCGTCTTGTCCTATTATACTTGATCGGCCTTTCCTACGAACTATCGGTGCTATTATTGACATGAAAGAAGGTAATATAAGATTCCAATCCCCATAAAAGAAAGTGATGGAAAACTTTCCTAGAAAAATAATTAAAACACCTTATGAATCTATTATGAGGGCCACCTATGGAATCAGTTTAAACGATGAAAATACTTGAAACAATGCATTATGCCTAGCTAGGGGCATAAAACAATAGAGCTTGTTGGGAGGCAACCCAATTGTTATCTTTAAATTTTCTTTTACTTTCTGTTATTTTGAGATTACACATTTGTTTCCACTGTTCTGGTAGTGTTTTTATGTTTAAATTAGTGTTGTACCAAGTAAAGCCTTTGGGATGATTTGGAAGATAGTAGAATTGATGTTGTGCAAAAACAGAAACTTTTACACCCAGTGCAGAATTTCTCGGATTTTACTGGAGCATCATTTTGATCTGAAGTTTTTACACAGTATTTATATACATATTTCCCAGGTTTTCCTTATTTGTCAGGTTTTTCGGAGTTACCGAAGTATGCTTCTAGTATAGATCACTACAGACTATTCTGTTTTAGACAGATTCTGTTTTTGCTTGCATAGTTTGCTTGTTTTGATAGTACTGTGGATTGTATCGGGGGGTATAAGCCATGGGGAAGTTGGAATATAGTACCTATTATGAAATAATAAAATATGAATCAATTTACAACAGTACCTAAAGTATTTGATATGTCTATTATACTAACAGATCTCACGAGGTTTTGTTGACTTTTGGGTGCTGAAGTTTTCAAGTTTTGGGTGAGACAATGATGGATGAAGGAATAAGGAGTGGCAAGACGCTAATCTTGGGGATTCCCAAGGTAATATTCAAGGAAGACCCAAACTTCTAAGCTTGGGGATGCCCCGGAAGGCATCCCCTCTTTCGTCTCCAATATGTCGGTATGTCACTTGGAGCTATATTTTTATTCATCCCATGATATGAGTTTTGCTTGGAGCATTGTGTATTATAGTTTATTTTTCCTTTTAGTTTGCCACAATCATTGTTTCCTGGAACACTTTTTGACAGAGACACACTTTCATCATAATTTTTTAGAATACTCTATGTTCTTCAGTTATATCTTTTGAGCTAGGAACTTGTTGTAGTGCTTCACAGATATCTTGTTGGAGCACGAAGGCACACACATTTTATAGAAATAGTTGAACTCTCATGCTTCAATTACATATTTTTGAGAGTATAAGGCAATAGGAATGGTAATTTAGACGTGCTATAAGACTAGTCCAAAAAGGATAGGTATTCAAGGGGGATATAATAAAAACTTTCATGTAGCTCACTAAAGATGAAACAGGTGTTGGTTATGTTGATGTAGTAATATGAAAGGATATATGTTCACGATCATTGGTTATTAGAAATATCGGTCTTAAAGTTTGTTATTTAATTCTCATCTAAGTATTGGTCATGGCATGGTGATGAGGTGTGAGAATTTTTTATGCTTGAAATGAAATCCTATCGTGTTGTTCGAATCAGGGGCGCGCGATGGTTAACTCCTCCCAACCTCCTCCCTAGGGGCATGCGGTAGTGCTTTGCTTCGGGAGAGCTAATAAGGCTTCACAATAAGTATATGAGTTCTTTATGACTAGTGTGAGTCCATGGATATACGCACTCTCATCTTTCTGTAATTTGGTAACCTCTTCGGTACCGTGCATTGCCCTTTCTCACCTCGAGAGTTGGTGCAAATTTTGCCAGTGCATCCAAACCCCGTGATATGATTCGCTCTATCGCACATAAGACACCTTATATCTTCCTCAAAACAGCCACCATACCTACCTATCATGGCATTTCCATAGCCATTCCGAGATATATTGCCATGCAACTTCCACCGTTCCGTCACATGACATGTGTGTTCATCATCATATTGCTTTGCATGATCATATAGAGATGACATAGTATTTATGAAAAAGCCACCGTTCATAATTGATTACATGCTACGCTAGATCATTACACATCCTAGTACACTCGCAGATGCATTCATATAGAGTCATATTATTCTTTATTGAGTTGTAGTTTCGAGTTGTAAGTAAATAAAAGTGTGATCATCATCATTATTAGATCATTGTCCCAGTGAGGAAAGGATGATGGAGATGATGATTCCCGCACAAGTCGGGATGAGACTCCGGACGAAAAATGAAAAAATGGGGGAGGCCAAATGAGCCCACCACAAAAAAAAGCAAAAGAAAAAATGAGAAAAGAAAAGAAAAAATAAAAATGAGAGAAAAAGAGAGAAGGGACTTCGCTACTATCCTTTACCACACTTGTGCCTCAAAGTGGCACCATGTTCTTCATATAGAGAGTCTTCAATTTTGTCACTTTCATATACTAGTGGGAAATTTTCGTTATAGAACTTGGCTTGTATATTCTGATGATGGGCTTCCTCAAATGCCCGAGATCATCATTAGCAAGCAAGTTGGATGCACACCCACTTAGTTTCATCTGAGCTTTCATACACTTATAGCTCTAGTGCATCCGTTGCATGGCAATCCCTACACCTCACATCGATATCGATTGATGGGCATCTCCATAGCCCGTTGATTTGCCTAGTTGATGTGAGACTTTCCCACCTTTTGATTCCTTTGATATCTACCACCATATTCTATTCCATTCATATGCTATATCCATGGCTCACGCTCATGTATTACGTGAAGTTGAAAATGCTGAAGCGCATTAAAAGTACGATCCAATTGCCTAGTCTGACACCGGGGAGCCCATGATTTATACTTATGCGGTGATGCTTAATATGATAAAAATGACTAGGGGATAACATTCTTTAATAATCGTATGTTTTGAAACGGTAATGATTATGCTTCTTTTATTCATGGTTATTATTATGTTAATGTCAATTGGTTCATCATTTCTCAATATCTATACCTAAAAGAGATTACATGTTGGGTAGAATACCACATAAAAAAAATCTGTTTTTTATCATTTACCTACTCGAGGACGAGCAGGAATTCAGCTTCGGGAACCTATTAACTCAGTGTTTTTATATTCATGGATATTATTATGTTAATGTCTCTCACGTATCTATAATTTTTTATTGGTTCATGCTATTATATTATCAATCTTGGATACATTATATGCAATTATATGCTATTTTATATCATTTTTGGGACTAACCTATTAACACAGTGCCCAGTTTCTGTTTTTGCCTATTTTTGGACTTTTCAGAAAA
Source organism: Elymus sibiricus (assembly GCA_039707655.1). NCBI lineage: Eukaryota > Viridiplantae > Streptophyta > Magnoliopsida > Poales > Poaceae > Elymus > Elymus sibiricus. The sequence goes on from CM077667.1 coordinate 164,731,620, forward strand.
TCAATACCAAACACAGTCCAGGTTGGATAAAAATTTACAGGAGTTATTTTTGGATCAGAAGAGACCTAGAGAGCTTCGGGAGGACACCAGAAGACCCATGAGGTGGCCACAAGCCACTGGGGGCGCCTCCATGGCTTGTGGGCCCCTCGTGGCACCTCCTGACCTAATTCCACTTCTATATATTCCCAATTACCACAAGACCAACAAAGAGCCACCCAAAACAATTTTTCCGCCGCCGCAAGTCTCTGTTCTTCCGCGATCCCATCTGAAGGCCTTTTCCGGTACTCTGCCGGAGGGGGAATCCATCAAAGAGGCCATCTTCATCAACCTTGCTGCCTCCCTGATGATGTGTGAGTAGTTCACCATAGACCTATGGGTCCATAGCTAGTAGCTAGATGGCTTCTTCTCTCTCTTTGATCTTCAATACAAAGTTCTTCCCTATTCTCGTGTTGATCTATCCGATGTAATCTTCTTTTGCGGCGTGTTTGTTGGGATCCGATGAATTGTGGGTTTATGATCAGATTATTCATGAAAAGTAACTAAGTCTTCTCTGAATTGTATTATGCATGATTTATATAGCTTTGTAAGTCTCTCCGATCTATCGGTTTGGTTTGGCCAACTAGTTTGATTTATTTTTAGCAGGAGGAGTGCATTGTAGTGGGTTCAATCTTGCTGTGCTCTATATCCTAGTGACAGAAGGGGACAAGACATGTATTGTATTGTTGCTACTAAGGGTAAAACTATGGGGTTTGAACATATTTATTATACTTAATTTGTCTACATCATGTCATCTAGCTTAAAGCATTACTCTGTTTTTCATGGACTTAATACCATAGATGCATGCTGGATAGCAGTCGATTGGTGGAGTAATAGTAGTATATGCAGAATCATTTCGGTCCACTTGTCACGGATGTGATGCCTATATACATGATCATTTCCATGAATACATAATCATAACTATGCGTTTTTCTATCAACTGCCCAACAGTAATTTGTCTACCCATCGTATGCTACTTTTAAGAGGGAAGCCTCTAGTGAACACTATGGACAACGGGTCTAGTTAATCATATTTACTAAAAACACGAAAATACCTTGCTGCAATTTATTTACTTTTATTTTATTTTGCTTTTATGTTTATCTATCCACCACTATCAAAAGTAATGCTTGCAAGTAATGAGTGGTTCTGTGTGTGCGGGTACCGTTTGAAAGACAAGTTGTCGTGGTTCTCCTACTAGTTCGATAACCTTGGTTCTCAGTGAGGGAAATACTTATTGCTACAATATTGTTTCAACCTTCCTCTTCCAGGAAAAACCCAACACAGCTCACAAGTAGCAATCCCCTCGAAGCTAGGGTGTCTTCTGGTCCAGAAAAAATTGTCAAAAAAATTCGGAGCGTTTGGACTCTGTTTGGTATTGATTTCCTGTAAAACCAAAAACAAGAAGAAAACAACAACTGGCACTATGCAGTGGGTTAAGGGGTTTGTTCCAAAAAATGGTATAAAATTGCATAAAAAGTATCTAAGATATAATAGCATGAAACAATCAAAAATTATGGATATGTTGGAGACCTATCAAGTTACATCCAACTTGATGAATTGATCATGCGATAATTACTCCTGAAGATCGAACAACCAATGTTTGGCACTAGGGTCGCTTGTTTCAACCAATTTTTTTTCCCAACTCTTCATCTACAAGCGTTCCAAACGCACCTTACCGGTATGCACTCAACCAAAGAATGTTTCCATGATTTCAGTGCACCGCACAACTGGCATCTATCCTCAGTAGACATGTTTCAATGTTATCGCGCATCTTCTATAGGAAGAGAATGCCTGGCAAGACGTCATAGATTTTTCTGATTTTAGCCGGCGCCTGAGCGTTCCATAGTGTCCAACCCTTATCTTCAAATCTAGCATTTGATGTAGCTGAGCGACTATTTAACTCCGCCTATCCACTATTTTTGATTGACACTAGTAATCTGTATGACGACCTGACGGAAAAAATCCCTTATTCTCATATTGCCAAGCCGAAAAGTAATCAACCAAGCTCACGCATAAAGGAATATTTTTGATCGCATGAACATCTGTTGGTAAGAAAATTTTCTCTAGGACCTTAGTGCGCCAGGTGGCCGAATGTTGTCAATCAGTTCACTAACAAGGACATGAGGGTTTGCTGCAGGATTCACCAATGGTCGCATAGATGATTCCCTTGGTATCCAATTAGGTTCCAAGACTTTCGTCGAGGTCCCGTCTCCAGTTCTTCGTATGATACCTTGCATAAGTGTGTCCTTGCCCTCCAAAACTGCATGCCAGATTTGTGGCAGGTGAGGTCCCAAGTCGGCATTTGTTATGGAAGTGTTTAGGAAGTAGATCCCCTTAAGTAACCGGGAACTCAATGCTTCCGGTGTGACAAGAATCCTCCAAGCTTGTCGTGCTAATAATGCCAGATGAAAAATCTCAACGCCCCTAAATTCGAGACCACCATCCTTCTTTGGTTGTGTCATATGTTTCTAGGCTACTGAGCTAGGCTTGCGTTGGCCTTCCTGGTTGTCCCAGAAAAATTGCCTGATAAGTTTATTCAAGTGCTCACACAAACCCCTAGGCAACTTAAAACATGACATAGAATATACCAGAATTGGCTGGGCAATAAACTTGATTAATATTTCTTTGCCAGCCGCCGAGATCAATTTCTTAATCCAGCCTTTGACCTTGCCCCACATTATATCTTTTAGACACATCAATGCACCGATTTTTCAGACTCCAATGTCAGATGGCATACCCGAGTATTTATCATTCAGTGTCCTAGTATGAACATTCAACACCCCTTTTATTTCAGCTCTGATAGTAAATAGAAGACTTGATATTATTGATTATCTATCCTAAAGCTTGGCAATATGACTCAAGCAGGTTTGACATCTCTGTTGCTCCCATAACATTCACCTTAAAAACATCATGCTATCACCTGTAAACAACAAGTGGTTAAAAGATGGTGCCGAGGTCGCCACATGTCAATCAACTGAGATGACTGGTATCTGGATTTGAGGAGGCCTGAAAGGCCCTCTGCTGCTAAAAGGAAAAGGTAGGGTGAGATAGCATCTCCCTGCCGTATGCCCCTGGTGGGTACAAATGTTTCCAGCTTCTTCCCATTAAATAACACTGAATAAGACACCTAATTCACCAAGTTCATAACCAAAGCTACCCACCTCTCAGAGAACTCAAGCCTGAGCATAATTGCTTTCAAATATGGCCACTCTATTCTGTCATAGGCTTTCATCATGTCCAATTTCAACGCACAATGACAATGCTTTAAAGCCTTGTTTCTCTTCATAAAATGAAAACACTCATACGCCACAATAATGTTATCCATTATAAGAAGCCCAAGCACAAAGACATATGCTCCATAGAGATTATCTCCAAAAGCACCACCTTCAAACGGTTAGCCACTACCTTGGAAGCAATCTTATACAGGACATTACATAAGCTTATAGGGCGAAAATGTGTTAGAGAGGATGTTTTTACCTTAGGTATAAGAATTAGAATTGTATTGTTAACCGCACGTGCAGTCTCTTACCCTTTCACAATACGGATTACCACATTCGTTACCTCGTTGCCGCAGATATCTGAGTGCTTCTAAAAGAAGTGAGTTGGGAAGCCATCAAGACCCAGAACCTTCATAGGGGACGTCTGGAATAAGGTCGTCTTCACTTCTTTGATCGTATACTCGACATCTAACATGACGTTCAAGGCTGGAGTGACTTTGGTCGGGACCGAATCAAGAAGTTGTAACATTAATCAGGAGGATTTTATAATATCTATGGCATTTTTATTTTCATTCCCTCGGTTCCTTAGTTCTACTCAGTTTTACCCAACCCTCTAAGTTACCCTCACTTTGTCCCTACTCCGTCTAGCTGAACCTCACATATGGTCAAATGCAGCATTTTTGTTGGGTCAACCCCTTAGACCGTTACATGATGAGTGAGACTATGAAAATGACACGTGGGGTCACTGTAAACTCCGACTAAATCAGCCAACCGGCGGTTAGTCGCCGAGGCATAGCAGGGCAGAGCAGAGTTGCTCGTCTGACCGATTCCAGCGATGAATGGACAATATCTTGGCCTTTAGCAGTTGTTGATGCTCGTGCGCTTCAAGGGGTGTGACGTGGCTTGAGACTTCGTCGGTATTTCCCCCAAGAGGAAGGGATGATGCAGCACAGCGACAGTAAGTATTTCCCTCAGTTATGAAACCAAGGTTATCGAACCAGTAGGAGGATCACCACCACCCAATAAACATCACCTGCATACAAAGAACAAATACTTGCAACTCGACGCGAAAAAGAGGTTGTCAATCTCTCTACAGTAAAAAGATAGATTATGATGGTGATAGATTGGAGAGATAGATCTCTCAAGAACATAAAATAAAAAGAGCAAATAAAAAGTGCAACAAGGTATTTTTGGGTTTTTGGAAAAATATATCTGAAAACAAAAGCGGCAAAAATATAGATCGGAAAGCAATATGTTGGAAAAGTAGACCCGGGGGCCGTAGGTTTCACTAGTGGCTTCTCTCATGAGTATAGCACATGGTGGGTGAACAAATTACTATTGGGCAATTGATAGAAGATCAAATAATCATGACGATATCCAAGGCGATGATCATTATATAGGCATCACGTCCAAGATAAGTTGACCGACTCCTGCCTGCATCTACTACTATTACTCCACACATCGACCGCTATCCAGCATGCATCTAGTGTATTAAGTTCATGGGAAAATGGAGTAGTGCAATAAGAACGGTGACATGATGAGGACAATATCTATTCATGTAGGAATAGACCCCATCTTGTTATCCTTAATAGCAACGATACATGCGTGCCTTGCTGCCCCTTCTGTCATTGGGAGAGGACACCGCAAGATCGAACCCATGACAAAGCACCTCTTCTCAGTGCAAGAAAAATCGATCTAGTTGGCCTAACTAAACCAAAGATTCAAAGAAGAAATACGAGGCTATAAGTAATCATGCATATAAGAGATCAAAGAAGACTCCAATAATATTCATGGATAGAAACTGATCATGAACTCAAAATTTATCGAATCCCAACAAACACACCGCAAAAGTTTACATCAAATAGATCTCCAAGAGACCATTGTATTGAGAATCAAAAGAGAGAGAGGAAGCCATCTAGATACTGCCTACGGACCCGTAGGTCTATGGTGGACTACTCACGCATCATCGGAGAGGTACCAATGAGGATGATGAACCCCTCCGTGATGGTGTTAGATTGGATCTTGAGGTTCTGGAACTTGCGGCGGCTGGATGTGTTTTTCGTCGACTCCCCTAGGGTTTCTGGAATATTTGGGAATTTATAGGTGTCAGAGGCGGTGGAGAAGGGTCCCGAGGAGGGCACAACCCATCAGGGCACGACCTGGGCCCCTGGCGCGCCCTGGTGGGTTGTGGTCTCCTCAACCCTCCCCTCTTCCACTTCTTTGGCCCACTGGATGTCTTCTGGCCCAAAAGAAATCTCCAAAACGTTTCGTTGCGATTGGACTCCGTTTGGTACTGATATTCTGCGAAGTAGAAAACAAGCAAAAACATCAACTGGCACTTTGGCACTATGTCAATAGGTTAGTCCCAAAAAATGATATAAAGTTGCTATAAAATGATTGTAAAACATCCAAGAATTATAATATAACAGCATGGAACAAGCAAAAATTATAGATACGTTGGAGATGTAACAGCATCCCCAAGCTTAATTCCTACTCGTCCTCGAGTAGGTAAATGATAAAAACAGAATTTTTGATGTGGAATGCTGCCCAACATGTTCATCTCATATTCTTTTCTTTTGTAGCGTGGACATTTGGACTTTTAGATGATTCAAAGCAATAGTCTAGTTTTAACATAATGACTTCAAAACTCAAGCATGCCAACAAGCAACCATGTCTTTCAAAATATCAACACTAAAGAAAGTTATCCCTAGCCCATCATGCTCAATCATTGATCCAATCATGAAACACACTCAAATATTAGCTACACCCAACGCTCAAGTACGATCATAGTACCCCTAGTTGGTGCTTTATAAGAGAAGATGGAGACTCATATAAAAATAAAAATTGCATAAATTAAATAGATAGGACCTTCGCAGAGGGAAGTATGGATTTGTAGAGGTGTTAGAGCTCAAAGTTTAAATTGAGAGAGAAAATATTTTGAGTGGCATGCCTTTCCTGTCAACGAAAATGACAAAGTAGCTCACAATACTTTCCATGCCAGATATATCATAGGCAGTTCCCAAACAGAAAATAAAGTTTATTCCTTTTTCCACCATTCTTTCACAATCCATGGCTGGCCGTATCCATGTTTGCCTTCCATACCAACACTTTCCAAGGAATTTATTATTTGACAACATAAAGTAAAAAAAATCTTTTTTCATTTCGGGAATGGGCATTGTCGGAGAAACGACACCTATGGGACCGGGAGGATCCCTTTACGATTCGGCAGGGAGAACGTTTGCACAGAGAGCAGATCTGATGATCAACACGCAGGAATTTTACCTAGGTTCGGGCCGCAAAGATGCGTAAAACCCTACTCCTGCTTGGTTGTATTGAGTGTGCTCTAGCTCAAGTTCTAGGAAGGCTACAGTACTTAGCAGCTACACATGCAGAATGAGCTCTCAGAGATCGATCCCCCCTGTAGCTATGCCTTGGGCCTCCTTTTATTCATTCGAAGGGGTCACCACAGTGGCGTACAGGTGCATACATGAGGTGGAAAGTAGCTACAATGCTATCATACCTAACACTGACGGTTTAGGACAAGATCATTAAATGCTCCGTCGAGGTGTCCCTTAGCGTCTTGGGGCTGGAAAAAGGGGCCGTCCCATCGCACCGCTTAAACCCATCCACTACTAGCACCTGACACATTACCAGGAGGACAACAGCTAGAAGACAAGCTGGTTGTTGCACTGGAGCGGTGACAGGGCAGCGAAGGCTTGTCGGGGGCGAGCCTTGCCGGGGCTGCAAGCCATCCCGACAAGATCTTGCCGGGGGGGGGGTCCAGCCTCCGGTCTTCTATCTTCTGATTGTTGCCTTGTCTTGGATGCCTTCTTGACTTTATGAACTTACATTTGGTTGTCTCCCGGCAAGCCTTGTCGCAGGTGTGGCTACAACTGCCCATGCATAAGTACGGGGTACTAAAGGGCCCAATCCTTAGTGCACCGACAGGAGCCCCCGGGCCTGGGCCATACACGGGCGCGACGCGTTGTTGGGCCAGGCCCAAGCTGTGCACGGGCACCCGTGGCAGGAGTTATCCACCGTAATCATTCCACTTACTGCGCCGCCCACGACGCCCATTGAATGTGGGTCATGGGGGGGCGTGCGCAGCGCGGCCGTTACAGCAGCGCGCTCGCGAAGCATTTCAATATTACTTTAGTAAAGAGGCGGCCTCGCGTCCTCCCCATAAAAAGGAATCCGCAGAGGTGCTGCTCATTTACCTCTTGCCTTTTCCAATCGGGGAACCTCCGCCGTCTCCTTCCTTGAGTCGAAGCAGAGTTCTCCCCTCTCGTCCGCCGCCTCCACGTCTTCTCCGCCCTCTACCTCCGTCTCCTATCGCCGCCATGCCGCCCAAAGCAAGCAGGGGCAAGGAGGTGGACGCCGCCGCCTCGGAGAACAAGATGGCGAAGATGCGGAAGGAGCATCTCGTCTTCCCCCCCGGGGCTTGATGCGGCCACACTGAAGGAGCGATACCAGTTCATGTGGGCGACAGAGACGACAGTGCATCCGGCCACCGCCGTGAGCCCAGGTTCTTCCAATGGCAGCCTGAACAAATACCATTTCTTTGCCGATTATTTCTACTGCGGACTCTGCCCCCCTTTCTCTGATTTCTTCAACGACATCATGCTCACCTATGGCTTCCAACTCCTGGATTTCACACCAAATGCCGTGACATGCATGTCTGTTTTCACTCATCTTTGTGAAAACTTTGCCGGAGTAGTCCCCAGTACCGCCCTTTTCTGCCATTACTTCATTCCCCGCATCGAGAAAGGCGAGGCTCTCTCTAGTTCCGTCACTTGGATTTCACGGCCAGGAACCAAGGAGGTCTACCCAGATGGAGCCTTCCGCAAGAAATGGGATGAGTGGCGAGCCAGATGGTGCTGGGTTCGGGAGACAGAGGTACCTGAAGTCCAATCTTTCTGCCTGCCGCGGGAAACGAGGATAGTGCGCAACAACGACCGGAGCGCCCTTGACCCCGACGACAAGAAGCTCACCGTTGCTATTACCAGAATCCATCGCCTCAGAACCGCCGGGCTCTCAGTGGAGATGATAGGCGCCGACTTCCTTCGCCGGCGCATAGCTCCTCTGCAGAACAAGGGGAGGCCAGCTTGGCAGTAGAAGAATGCAGCAGATATCATGCGGTTGCGCCCTGGGCTGAATGGCAACCTAACGCTTATGCAGCACGCAGCTCTCTGCCAGAAGTTGTTCAGGGGCGACGTGGTATGCAAACTGCCGGCAAGCATAGCCCCCCTCTGCAACAACTCTTCTTTAGGCCCAATCATTGCTATGATGCCGGCGTTTGACGCCCATAGCCTTGACAGTTGTTGGATTGAGCCACCTGAAGAGCAAGTGCATCAGTTCTTCGATAACTTGACGGAGAGGGCTATCCGCGAGGAAGAAGGCCTCATCCGCGACACCACTGAGCAGGAAGTGGCATACATTTCCTGCAGAGTGGAGGAAGCCAATCTTGCCACGGAGGCCGGCAGCGTTGGCTTCGTGGAAGGGAGGACCAGCGGGAGGGAAATGCTGCCGGATGAAAATCTCGTCGGGCAAGATGAGACGGCAGAGGAGCAAGGCAGCATGTCAACCGAGGGCCCTTCTGCTGAAGATGCCGCCGAGGAGGAACTGCACGAGGAGGCCCCGACCCTTAAACCAAGGAGTAGGCGCGCCCTTCGAAGTGCCGCCTCTGAGGCCGTGGTCTGCCAAGCTTCCTCGAGTAGCACATCCCCCGGCAAGGAGGCGGCCGGCAAGGCCACGCAGCGGCAAGAAGCTCCTCGGCAACCTGCGCCTGCCGCGGCCAAGCGACCCAGGAACACCCCTCCACCTCCTCCCACGGCTACCATGGTGGAAGTCACCTTCGACCTCTCTGCCCTTAGCTCGGGAGAAGAAGGAGAAGAGTAAGGATCTTGCCGCATCCTTTGTCTTTCGAATTCTTGGCTCTGCTTAACTCATTTGCTTTCCTTTGGCCTGTCTCCACAGGGATGTAGAAACTTTGGCGCAGAGGATGGCGAAGAGGGTGAAGATCTCGACGAGCGAGGAGCCGCCGGCAAGCACCTCAGGTGCGCCAGAAACGACCAACATCAGCCCGGAGACTAGCCCGCGGCGTAGTCCTCGTCTCGGCCCCCGGTGCAGCCCCCAGCGCGAGTCCATTACTCGCTTCCCGCTGGCAAGTGCCAGGGTGTGCATCTTTGCTGCTAACATCACCAGGCGTGCAGGAGGAGAACGGCGACAAGGAGAACCATCAGAGGCCACCCCTGACATGCCGCCTCCGTCAACCACACCGCCCAGAGGTGAATCGCCGGCAAGGACTTCCTCTAGCGCGCTCTATCGCGACGAGGAAGGGCCGGCGAGCACGGGTACCAGCGGTTCTGCGCCGGCAACCAACGTTGACGCAGGTACTTATTCTTTGGTTTTATTTCTTTTTTGTCTTCTTGAACTTCCTCCTCAATCTCGTCTTAAATTGTTTCCTTGGCCTTCAGTCATTCCCTCATCAGAGCAAATGGACGTTGACATCGTCATTGAGGAGACCGCCACGGATGCTGCCGCCGAGGCCGACAGGCTTGCCGCTGAAGAGGCCGCCAAGATTGCTGCTGTTGAGGCCGCCAAGGAAGCTGCTGCCAAGGAAGCTGCTGCTGAGGCCGCCAAGGAAGCTGCCGGGAGGGCTGACGAGGAGGCTGGTGACTGTACTGACGGCATCCCTGCCGCAGGAGCGCCAGGCGCTACGCCGGACACAGAGCCCCCAACTGCGGGGAGGCGGCTGTTGAGGAACAACCACCAACATCCGGAGCTCCCTCGGCAAGCAAGTACCTCAAGATCGGCGACAACTTGTTCGTCAGCATCCCAGGCACGGCAAGCACCAGGGCGCCAACCGAAGGGGAAGTCTTTGATGAAGATGCCATCGCCGCTGCTGGGCTCTAGGTCGTTAGCGAGCCAAGTGCCAGTGGCAGCAAGACTGAAGAGGAGACACTTCTCCAGGCCATGAGTGACAACTACCAGAAGCTCCAAGCACTCCATCGCGCTCGAAAGGAGAAGCTAGACTCCAGGGCAGCAGTTGCCGACAGGGTGGAGGCAGACTTCCAGAAGCATGTTGAAGAGACTCAAGGCTGGTTTGCCGAAGCTTATCAGGAGTTGAGGTCAGGTCAAGAGCTGCTGAACCAAAGGTGGAATGATCTCCTCCTGAAGCAGTCCGATGTTGAAAAAGCACAGGAGGAGGCCAAACAGCAAGTCGCTGCAAACGAGGCGCGCCTGAATGAGCTTCGCATTGAACTTAAGGCTCATGACGAGGAACTTGAATCTCGAGAGAATGCGCTCGCCGGCAATCTCCGCGCTAAGGATGAGGAGATCGAGAGGCTTGTCGCACAGCGGACCCAAGATCTGGAGCTGAAGCACAAGGAGACACTCGAGGCCTTAACCACAGACCACGTCGGCAAGCTAAAGGAGGCCGTCGATGCCGCCAAGGCTACAGAGGCCACCTCGGACGAGCTTGCCGACAGGGTGAAGAGGCTGGAAGCAGATCTTGAGGAACACGGCAAGCAGATCTCAGCACTCAAGACCAAGAGAGACAAAGCTCTCCACAGCCTGATGGAGGCCCAAGTTGCCGTATCTGACAAGACCAAACAGCTCTCTTCAGCCAATGAGTCAATCGAAGATCTGAAGATGAAGCTGTCCATGCTGGAGGAGACTCTGGGGACCGCCAAGGCTCGGGAGAAGACCCTGATCAAAAGTCTCCGTGACGAGGAGGAACTGGTCAAGAGTGCTGCCGCCGCCCACAACGATTATGTGTAGGGAGTGCAGATCTGGACTGAGAAGCTTGCCGATGTCGCGGAGAAGCTTGCCGCGAACTGTCCACCATGGGCCTGCAAGATCACAGGCAGCCTCTTGACGACAGGGTGTCCCCGAGCGCCAAGCTGACTATGTTCTTCGACCGTGTACTCGCAGCCTTGGAGCAGCTCCATTCTGACCGAACAGCTCATCTGGCCAATGAGTCCCGCAAGCTCTGTCAAGCTGTCCTTCGCAAGGTGCTCACCAAGGTGGTATACAGGAATCCCGGCATCAACCTCGCCAACGTCTTCGACCGCCTGCCGAAGAATGCAGATCTCAAGGCGGCAGAAGAGCTTGTCGCGCCCATCGTCGACAGGGTGAGCCAAGTGAAGAGGGTCGAAGGCGATCGCAGGGATTAGTTGCTTTTAGTCCGTGCCGCCGCCATTTCATGTCAAAGACAAAATTGCCTTATGTTAGAATCGCGACAGCTATCGTTGTAATATAACTTGCTATGCTCTGGATGAACGCCATGTTATTCCCCTTGCTTAATTTCCTTCTGTATGTATTCGCCCTACGCTTTTTTGGAAACTTGCCGGCGCGCACACCCTTGCCGCGAGCGCTAGGTGCGGGACTTTAGCAGCCTGCCGGCGAGGGCCGCTTCCGGCAAGAGACCTTGGTGCTTTCAGTGCAGCCACCTAAACTGTTGAGCGGGCTCGAAACAGAGTAAGGGCGCAACCAATCACAACAAGGTTCCTTCGCGTGCAGGTTTTCCATACAAGAATTGGAATCGTTCAAGGAGAATAACTAAACGAAAAATTTTGTTCAAAGTTTCTGCAACTTAGCTTTCCGTCGCAGTATTTCTTCCGGCAAGATATCAACCTTGAACGTCGCCTACTGGTATCCATACCATCTTCCCCCCCGGCAAACTTGCATGCGAGGGAACTTTCTGTCCATTGAGAAAAAGAAAGAAGAGAAAATGGAGATATGGAACCTTGGCGGTTCGTTAGCACTTGTTGGAGATGAGTGTAATACAATATCTTAGATAAACATGCATGTAAGTTAACATGAGCATCAACAAGAATCATAAAACACCTTAGCTTTATTGAACTATGCACAGGGTCTGCGCCTGGCTTTGTACAAAGGATCACATGCTACAGCGGCAAGACTTGTACAAAAGGTGGTTGTCGGGAGACCCGGCAACCGCGCCTTATGGGTAGAACTTACGAAGATGCTCAATATTCCAGGAGTTGCTCACCGGAATACCGTCTTCGGTCTCCAGGCGGACTGCACCAGGCCTGGTGACTCGTACTACCCGATAAGGGCCTTCCCACTTCGGCGTCAACTTGTTGGAATTCTTGGCCGACTGAACGCGCCAAAGAACAAGGCCGCCTTCCTCAAGACTCCGGGCATGAACCTTGCGGCTATGATAGCGGCGCAAAGCTTGCTGGTAGCGTGCAGCTCGCACAGCAGCCTGGAGACGATCTTCCTCAAGGAGCACAGCGTCATCTTGCCGCAGCTGCTCTTGCTCGAGCTCATCATAAGCGAGCACTCGAGGTGACCTGTATGTGAGTTCCGTGGGGAGAACTGCTTCCGCCCCATATACTAGGGAGAAGGGTGTCTGGCCGGTAGCTCGATTTGGTGTCGTCCTGATTGACCAGAGAACCACCGGCAACTCATCAACCCAGCGCCTTCCACACTTGCGCAGCCTGTCGAAAGTCCTCGTCTTGAGGCCTCGCGGCACTTCAGCATTATCCCTTTCTGCCTGGCCGTTGCTCCTCGGGTGGGCAACAGAAGCAAAAAAGATCTTGCCGCCAAGGTCTTGGCCATACTGCATGAAGGTGCGGCTCGTGAACTGTGTGCCGTTGTCGGTGATAATCCTATTGGGTACACCAAAACGGCAGACTATTCCTTTGAAGAACTTGATGGCTGACTGTGATGTTACCTTCCTCACTGCTTCCACTTCCGCCACTTTGTAAACTTGTCGATTGCTACGTACAAGTATTCAAAGCCCCCGGTAGCACGGGGAAAAGGGCCCAAGATGTCGAGCCCCCAGACCGAAAATGGCCAGGAGAGAGGTATCGTCTGGAGAGCTTGAGCCGGGTGATGTAATTTCTTTGAATGAAACTGACACGCTTCACACTTGGTTACTAGTGCAGTTGCATCCTGGAGAGCAGTGGGCCAAAAGAAACCTTGCCGAAATGCTTTGCCGGCAAGAGCTCTTGTTCCTATGTGGGAGCCACATATGCCTCCATGTATCTCTGCCAACAGCTCCAGTCCATCCTCCCGAGGAATGCATTTCAATTTCACACCGTTCGGCCTCTTTCTATACAGGACATTGTCCATAAACTGGTACATTTTAGACCGACGGGCTACTTTTTCTGCTTATTCCTGCTCTTCGGGGAGTTCTCCTGTCTGAAGGAAATGGACGATGTGCTGTGCCCATGCTGGAGCCTGAGCATCGACGGCAAGGACTAAAGGCAAATCTTCTGCTGCGGGGGCTGTTGTCTCGACGGCAAAGGTCTGAGACCCTGCCGGAGCTTGCTGTTCCCCGGCAAGCTTGGCAGGAGCGTTTGTCTCGACGGCAAGAGCCTGAGGCCCTGCCGGAGCCTGTCGCTCACCGGCAAGCTGGGCGTTGTTCTCGGCAACCTTCTTGCCAGCGGCTTCTGGGAGCTCTGTCGGGAAGTACTTGCCGGAACTCAACTTTCTTCTCTTCTCTTGTCCCATTGATGATGTCACAGATGGCTGAGTCAGTCGAAGCACAAAAGTTCCTGGTTCCACAGGTAACTTGAGAGCAGCGTATTTTGACAGGCCATCATCAATGCTGTTTTCTGTACGAGGAACGTGCTCCATTTGCAGGCCGTCAAAACGCTCTTCCAACTTCCTCACTTCATCTGCATAAGCTTCCATCAACGGGCTCTGATAATCCTTGTTGACTTGCTTGACGACAAGTTGAGAATCACCTCTGACAATAAGCTTCTGGATTCCAAGGTCTGCCGCGATCCTGAGACCGGCAAGCAACCCTTCATACTCTGCAGTGTTGTTCGTTGACCTCTCCCGGGGAAAATGCATCTGAACCACATATTTGAGGCGTTCTCCGGTGGGTGCGACAAGCAGCACGCCAGCACCGACGCCTTGCAGCGAGAAAGCCCCATCAAAATACATGACCCACTCTTGATTTGTTTCCTTGCCGGGGAGAGTTGACTCTGGAACTTCTTCATCTGGCGTTGGGGTCCATTCTGCAATGAACTCCGCCAAGGCCCTGCTCTGAATTGTCGAAGCACTTTCGAACTTGAGACCAAAGCTTGACAGCTCCAAAGCCCACTCCACAATCCTGCCGGTAGCATCTGTGTTCCGCAAAATCCGCTGTAATGGAAAGCGAGTGATAACGGTGATCTCATGTGCCTGAAAGTAATGACGCAGATTCCTCGAGGCCATAAGGAGGCCGAAGAGCAACTTCTGCACACCAGAATATCTTGACCTAGCCCCCTGCAAAAGGGAGCTGACAAAATAGACCGAGCGCTGCACCATCTTCTTCTTTTGTATTGCTTGACTTGACTGCGCAGATTCAACCTTGTCGGCGCCAGATCCTGCCAGGGAAGGTCCCAGCTTGTCACTTGGCAGTCCTGCCGCTGACGCTGCTTCTTCATCAGTTTCTCTCTCTGCCACCAACGCAGCACTCGCCACTTGATTTGTTGCCGCTAGATACAGCAGCAACGGCTCTTGTGGCTTTGGCGCGACCAGTACTGGCGGAGAGGAGAGGTACCTCTTCAAATCCTGCAGCGCTGCCTCCGCTTCCGGAGTCCATTTCATTGGACCTGCCTTTTTCAAAATTTTGAAAAAGGGCAGGCCGCGCTCAACAGATTTTGAGATGAACCTACTCAGGGAAGCAACGCAGCCGGCAAGATGGCGTACATCTTTGACACGTCTTGGCGCTTTGATTTGCTCAATTGCTTTGATCTTGTCGGGATTTGCTTCAATTCCACGCTGAGACACAAAGAACCCGAGAAGCTTGCCGGATGGAACACCAAACACACATTTCTCAGGGTTGAGCTTCAAGTTGATCTTGCGCAGATTTGCAAATGTCTCTTCTAAGTCAGATATGAGCGTCGCCTTGTCCTTGGTTTTGACCACTATGTCATCCATATATGCTTCCATATTTCTATGTAGCTGGGGCTCAAAACCAATCTGGACTGCTCTTGCAAATGTAGAACCAGCACTTTTCAACCCGAATGGCATACGCAAAAAGCAGTACGTACCACATGGGGTGATGAATGCGGTCTTCTCTTCGTCTTCCTTGAACATGAAAATCTTATGATAACCTGAATAGGCGCCAAGGAACGACATCAAGTCGCAGCCGGCAGTGGAGTCCACAATCTGGTCGATGCGCGGCAAGGGAAAAGGATCTTTTGGACAGGCTTTATTGATATCTGTATAGTCAATACATAGCCTCCATTTTCCATTCGCCTTGCGCACTACAACTGGATTGGCCAACCACGTTGGATGGAGTACCCCCCATAACCAAGCCTGCTGCTTCTAATTTCTTAATTTCTTCGGCAATAAACTGTTGCCGCTCCAAAGCTTGCTTCCTGACCTTCTGTTTGACGGGCCGCGCGTGTGGACAGACGGCAAGGTGGTGCTCAATCACCTCCCTGGGAACACCGGGGATATCAGATGGTTGCCATGCAAACACATCGACATTCGCCCGCAGGAAGGCAACGAGCGCGCTTTCCTATTTGCTGTCGAGGGTGGAACTTATGGTGAAAGTTCCCCCCGTGACATCTTCCTTGGCGGGCACCTTCTTGGTTTCTTGCTCTTGCCGGTGGAGCTCTCAGGCACATCCTCAGCAGGAGCGCAGCACTCCGAGGAGGTGCGCTTGCCGGAGTGTGTGCGAGAGATCTTGCCGACCTTCTTCCCCCCGGGAGTTTCAGCGGCAGGAGCAAGTGCCTTGGCAGCAGATGCTGCAACTGCTTCCCGGTAAAGCTGGTCGGTGCAGACAAGCGCGTCTTTCTTGTCGTTGCCGACAGTGATAACGCTGATCGGCCCAGGCATTTTCAGCACATTGTAGGCGTAGTGTGATGCCGCCATAAACTTGGCCAGCGCTGGCCGGCCAAGGATCCCATTATATGGCAATGGAATCTTGGCGACGTCGAACACAATCTTCTCAGTTCTGAAGTTCAGATCACTGCCAAAAGTCACCGGCAGCGTGATTTTCCCCTTGGGCTGGCTCCTTCCTGGATTGACCCCTTGAAATGAACATGTTTCTTCGAGATCTCCATCAGGAATTTGCAGCCTCTTGATCACCTCAGGTGAGATCAGGTTCAAACCGGCCCCGCCGTCAACTAACATTTTTGTCACCTTGAGGTTGCGAATCGTTGGTGAAACTAACAACGGCAAACACCCGACCGTAGTTACGCGATCAGGGTGATCCTCAATGTAAAAAATGATAGGCGTGCTGGACCACTTCAACGGTTTTCGGGCGTCGACAGATGGTTCTGTTGCATTCACTTCACGTGCCGACTGCTTAAGTTGGCGGGGGGAAGAATGCAAGGAAGCACCTCCGTCAACACACATCACGTCCGTGGCTTTCTGAAACTCTTGTTCACCGGACTCGTCGTCCTCTTCCATGTCATCATCAGCCCCCTCTTGCTTATCGCGGCCTCGAGCGGGCCGATCCTTCTGTTGCTTGGCCTTGCCGCGGCGACCTCCTCGGCCACCGCGCTTCTTGCCGGACCCTTCAGCACCATCTTGAGCCTTCTCCTTATCTCGCCTCTCGTATTCGGCCTTCTGCTTCTCGACAAGTTGCTCGACTTGCCGGCAGTCCTGGAGATCATGGCCCTTGGTGCGGTGGATCTTGCAATACTGCTTGCCGGAGCCATCTGGCTCGTCGGCAGCCGCCAAGGCCTGACAGGAGGCGCACCCGGCAACATCCTTGCCGGGGACGTCAACCTTGGCCTTCTTGGCAGTGCCGGGGTTGCCGGACCCCTCGACAGCAAGCACGGTCTTGCCCTTGCGCTTCCTATTGCGCCGCCGACCCTTTTTTGACGGAGTGGCGGCGTCCTCATCTCCAGAGTCGACCCCTGCGCCAGCATCTTCGCCGGGGAGCCTCCTCCCTTCTTCAGCTCGAGCGCACTTATCTGCCAGAGCGTAGAGCTCGGCAACATCCCTGATCTTGTTCATCGCCAACTCTTCCCGCATCCTGCGGTTGCGCACGTTCTGATGAAACGCGCTGATGACAGCGGCAGGATGAACATCTGGAATGTTGTGATGTATGCGGCTGAACCTTTGGATGTACCGCGCAGGGTCTCGCCTTCCTTCTGGGGGATGATATGTAGATCACTCTCTTGGCCCGGAGCTTGATGGCCTCCGGTGAAGGCGCCAACAAACTCGTGGCACAGATCTGCCCAGGAAGAAATGGATCCTTCTGGCAAATGCATCAACCATGACCTAACGTTGGGCTTGAACACCAACGGGAAGTAGTTGGCAAGTATCTTGTCGTCACGACCCCCGGCAGCCTGCACCGCGATGGTGTAGACGCTTAGGAACTCTGACGGATGGGTCTTGCCGTCGTATTTCTCTGGGACCTCCGGCTTGAACGTGCGGGAATTGGGCCACTGGACTCGCCGCAGCTCACGGGTAAACGCTGGACAACCCACCTCGTAAGGTAGATCGACAGGATACCCCGGCGCTGACTTGTCTACAGTGGGCCCCGTGCGCTTGTCGGACTGGTAGCGTGCTTCCCGACGCCGTTCGATGGTAGTTCGAGCGTCTTCCTTGCCTCGCTCCCGAAGAACTTGACGTTGGTCGCGGCGAGTTCACGGGTCGGACGACGCGGTGGAATCGTCCTCACGAGTGTTGACCCGTCGAGTCATCGTCCGCTGCTGCGCCCTTCCATCTCTGGAGTTCGCTGAACCGCCTGCTGGCAGCACAGCTCCATCCCTGGATCCAGCGACGCGAACTACGCCGCTCGCCGGGCTACGATCACCAGAGCGTCGTGGAAGCTCTGGATCTCTACTTCCTCCTCCACCCGCGTCAACGCCATCACCCGTGCGTGTAAGCACAGGCGCAGCGGACGTAGATGGTCCAACCGCCGTGAAACCCTTCCTCTTGGGGGCCATGGCGATGAAGATGATGAAGAACTGGCGCGCTAGTCACCAGATCAGGTTCGCACAACCCTTGCTTCTCCCCCTACCTGGCGCGCCAAAGATGTCGGAGAAACGACACCTATGGGACCGGGAGGATCCCTTTACGATTCGGCAGGGAGAAAGTTTGCACAGAGAGCAGATCTGATGATCAACACACAGAAATTTTACCCAGGTTCGGGCCGCAAAGATGCGTAAAACCCTCCTCCTGCTTGGTTGTATTGAGTGTGCTCTAGCTCAAGTTCTAGGAAGTCTAGAGTACTTAGCAGCTACACATGCAGAATGAGCTCTCAGAGATCGATCTCCCCAGTAGCTACGCCTTGGGCCTCCTTTTATACGTTCGAAGGGGTCACCACAGTGGCGTACAGGTGCATACATGAGGTGGAAAGTAGCTACAGTGCTATCATACCTAACACTGACGGTTTAGGACAAGGTCATTAAATGCTCCGTCGAGGTGTCCCTTAGCGTCTTGGGGCTGGAAAAAGGGGCCGTCCCATCGCACCGCTTAAACCCATCCACCGCTAGCACCTGACACGTTACCAGGAGGACAACAGCTAGAAGACAAGCTGGTCGTTGCACTGGAGCGGTGACAGGGCAGCGAAGGCTTGTCGGGGGCGAGCCTTGCCGGAGCTGCAAGCCATCCCGGCAAAATCTTGCCGGGGGGGGTCCAGCCTCCGGTCTTCTATCTTCTGATTGTTGCCTTGTCTTGGATGCCTTCTTGACTTTATGAACTTACATTTGGTTGTCTCCCGGCAAGCCTTGCCGCAGGTGTGGCTACAACTGCCCGTGCATAAGTACGGGGTACTAAAGGGCCCAATCCTTAGTGCACCGACAGGCATCCCTATTACCGCCATACTCTCGTGCAATGACAAGTGAATAAACACTCATCTTGAGAATAACACATCTAGCATGGAAAAATATTGGACACCCCTACCATTTCATGAGTGGTACGAGCACACAAAAAGGAAATTTATTTTGAAAACTAGAGATGGCACTTGAAATTTGCTTAGAACGGCACGGAAATACCGCATATAGGTAGGTATGGTGGACTCATAAGAAAAAACTGGGTTTAAGGATTTTGGATGCACAAGTAGTATTTCTACTTAATACAAGTGGAGGCTAGCAAATAGATTGAGAAGCAACCAACGAAGAAACAAAAATTCACATAAACGAGCATTGATCATAACTAACACTGAATAATGCACCATAAGTAGGATGTAATTCCATTGCATAACTATTGACTTTCGTACTTGCATAGGGAATCTCAAACCTTGACACCAATATTCCTACTAAAGCATAATTACTCACTAACATGACTCACATATTACTATCATCATGTCTCAAAACTATTACAAGGAATCAAGTTTAATTTGTCCAATGATCTTCATGAAAGTTTTTATTATATCCTCATTGGATATCTATTACTTTGGGACTAGTTTCATATATTGCCATTGTTTTCGACAAGCTCAAAAAAATGTAAGTGAAGCACAAGAGCATAGAGATTTCATCTCTCAAACTAGTATAAGTGAAGCATGAGAGGATTTCTTCAAAATTTACTAACTCTCAAATTAATCTATGTGAAGCATGAGAGTGTTTCTTCAAAAGGTTCCAAGCACACCGTGCTTAAAAAGATATAAGTGAAGCACTAGAGCAATTCTATAGCTCAAAAAATTTATGTGAAGCATATAGAGCAATTCTAACAAACCATAGCATAATTTTGTCTCACTCAAATAGGTGTCTCCAGCAAGGATATAAGTGACAAACTAAAAAGCAAAGGAAGCAAAGAATCAAATGATACAAGACGCTCCAAGCAAAACTCATGATATGTGACGAATAAAAATATAGTTCCAAGTAAAATACCGATGGTCGTTAGAAGAAAGAGGGGATGCCACTCGGGGCATCCCAAAGCTTAGTTGCTTATTTCTCTTTGGATATATCTTGGGGGTGATGTACCATCCCCAATCTTAGGCTCTTTTCACTCCTTATTCCTTCATCCATCGTGATCTCACCCAAAACTTGAAAACTTCAATCACACAAAACTCAACAAAATCTTAGTGAGATCCGTTAGTATAATAAAGCAAATCACTACTTTAAGTACTATTGCAAACCCATTCATATTTTATTATTGCATTATACCTACTGTATTTTAACTTTACCATGGCTCATACCCTTCAATACAACCCATAGATTCATCAAAACAAGCACACAATGCACCGAAAATAGAATCCGTCTTAAACAGAACAGTCTGTAGTAATCTGTACTCCAACCAAACTTTTGTAACTCTAAAAATTCTGAACAATTAGGAAAACGTAAAGAATTTGTATAGAAACACTGTGTTAAAATTTCAGCTCAATATCATGTTTGAGTAAAAAATGAAAATTTGAATACTGGAGGCAAAGTTTCTGTTTCAGATTCAGCGTTGTTTATACTCATCTTATGAATCATCCTAAAGGCTCTACTTGGCACAAACACTAAATAAAACATAAAAACACAATCATAACAGAGGCATAATTGTGTCAACACTCAAAAACAGAAAGAAAAAGACGAAAATAAATTTATTCATTGGGTTGCCTCCATCATTATCATCTCTCTCTTTTGATTCTCAATACAATGGTCTCTTGGAGATCTATTTGATGTAAACTTTTGCGGTGTGTTTGTTGGGATCCGATGAATTTTGAGTTCATGATCAGTTTCTATCGATGAATATTATTTGAGTCTTCTTTGATCTCTTATATGCATGATTACTTATAACCTCATATTTCTTCTTCGAATCTTTGGTTTAGTTAGGACAACTAGATCGATTTTTCTTGCCATGGGAAGAGGTGCTTTGTCATGGGTTCAATCTTGCGGTGTCCTCTCCCAGTGACAGAAGGGGCAGCGAGGCACGCATGTATCGTTGCTATTAAGGATAACAAGATGGGGTCTATTCCTACATGAAGAGATCTTGTCTACATCATTTCACCGTTCTTTTTGCATTACTCCGTTTTTTCATGAACTTAATACACTAGATGCATGTTGGATAGCGGTCGATGTGTGGAGTAATAGTAGTAGATGCATAATCGTTTCGGTCTACTAATCTTGGACGTGATGCCTATATAATGATCATTGCCTTGGATATCTTCATGATTATTCAATTTTATATCAATTGCCCAACAGTAATTTCTTCACCCACCGTGTTCTATACTCATGAGACAAGCCACTAGTGAATCCTACGGCCCCCGGGTCTACTTTTCCAACATATTGCTTTCCGATCTATCTTTTTGCCGCTTTTGTTTTCAGATCTATTATTCCAAAAACCCAAAAATACCTTGCTACACTTTTTATTTGCCTCTTTTATTTTGTGTTCTTGAGAGATCTATCTATCCAATCTATCACAACCTAATCTATCTTTTTACCGTGGAGAGATTGACAACCTCTCTTTCGCGTCGGGTTGCAAGTATTTGTTCTTTGTGTGCATGTGTTGTTTACATAGTGTTGCGTGATCCTCCTACTGGTTCGATACCTTGGTTTCATAACAATGTGCTGCATCATCCCTTCCACTTTGGGGAAATACCGACGCAGTCTCAAGCCACGTTAAAGGAAATTCTGGCGCCGTTGTCGGGCAGGAAGCAGTCTCTTCTACGTGCCAATCTCCGGCGCCGAGGAGACACCATCAACATCTATGAGGTTCCTAATCACAAATATCATCTCCTTGCAATTACATTATTTGCCATTTGCCTCTCGTTTTCTTCTCCCCCACTTCACCAAATTTCCGGTTTTATTCGCCCTCTTTTTCATTTGCCTTTTTCTCGTCAGATCTCTTGCTTGCTTGCAATCATGTTTGCGTGGTCACGATGACTCAAGAAAATACCAAATTATGTGGTTTTTCCAATACTAATAATAATAATTTTATTAGTGCACCGATTGCTCCTCCCGCCTCTGGTGCGGAGTGTTGTGATACTAATCCCGCTTTGTTGAATCTTGTCATGAAAGATCAATTTGCCGGTACTCCTAATGAGGATGTGGCGTCCCATCTAAACACATTCGTAGAATTGTGTGATATGCAAAAGAAAAAAATATGTGGACAATGATATAGTGAATTTGAAATTATTTCCTTTCTCCTTGCGGGATCGTGCAAAAATTTGGTTTTCTTCTTTGCCTCGCAATAGTATCGATTCTTGGAATAAGTGCAAGGATGCTTTTATTACTAAGTATTTTCCGCCCGTGAAAATTATTTCCCTTAGGACTCAAATCATGAATTTTAAGCAACTTGAGCATGAACATGTTGCACAATCTTGGGAAAGAATGAAATTGATGATAAGAAATTGTCCTACTCATGGTTTAAATCTTTGGTTGATCATACAAAAATTTATGCGGGATTGAATTTTGTCTCTAGAAATCTTTTAGATTTCGCTGCGGGTGGTACTTTTATGGAAATTACTTTGGGTGAAGCTACTAAATTTCTAGATAATATTATGGCAAATTATTCACAATGGCATACCGAAAGAGCACCTACTAGCAAAACGGTTAATTCGGTTGAAGAAATTAGTACTTTGAGTGAAAAAGTTGATGCTTTAATGAAGTTGGTTGCTAGTAAAAATGCTCCTATTGATATTAATGATGTGCCTTTGTCTACTTTGATTGATCAAAATAGTGATTCCGTAGATGTGAACTTCGTCTCGCGAAACAATTTTAGTAACAATGCTTATAGAGGTAATTTTAATCCTAGGCCTTTTCCTGGAAATTCGTCTAAAAATTATGGTAATTCCTATGGTAATTCTTCTTACAATAAAAATAGGAACCCCTATGATATTGAGAGTAATATTAAAGAATTTATCAATGCTCAAAAAGTTTTCAATACTACGATAGAAGAAAATTTGAATAAGATTGATGATATGTCTAGAAGCATTGATAGAATTTCTCACGATGTAGAAAATCTCAAGTTGAAAGCTATTGTCCCTAAGATTGATGAATCAGTTAAACCTTTATATGTTTCTATGGATGAAAGTAAGAAAAGAACCGCTATGCTTAGAGCTAAAATAGAATTCTTAGAAAAACTGTTTTCTAGTGATGGCCTTCATAAAAATGATGAAGAACTTAAGGTGATTGGTGTTTCTTCTATTGATTCCTTGTTTAGTAATATTAAAATTGATGATAAAGGGACTGAAGTAGAGTCTACTTTAGCTAGAAGGCGTCCCACTAATTTGGAGGGTGAACATCTTGATGAAAAAATTGATGAAAGTGGGTTTGAAGAGGTCAAAACTTTAACTAGTGATGTGCCCACTATTTTGGATTGCAAAGACTTTAATTACGATAGTTGCTCTTTGATTGAATGTATTTCTTTGCTGCAATCCATGTTGAATTCACCCCATGCTTATGAACAAAATAAAGCTTTTACTAAACATATCGTTGATGCCATGATGAAATCTTTTGAAGAAAAGTTGGAGTTAGAGATTTATATTCCTAGAAAATTACATGATGAGTGGGAACCTACCATTATGGTCAATATTAAAAATTACGAGTGCTTTCCTTTATGTGATTTGGGTGCTAGTGTTTCCACGATTCCGAAATCTCTATGTGATGTGCTTGGTCTTAGCAATATTGAAGAATGTTCTCTTAATTTGCACTTGGCGGATTCTACTATCAAAAAACCTTTGGGAAGAATTAATGATGTTCTTATTCTTGAAAATAGGAACTATGTGCCCATATATTTTATTGTTCTTTATATTGATTGCAATCCGTCTTGTCCCATCATACTTGGTAGACCGTTTTTACGCACTATAGGTGCCATGATTGATATGAAAGAAGGCAATATCAAATTTCATTTTCCACTAAGAAAGGGTATGGAACACTTCCCTAGAACAAGAATTAATCCACCATATGAATCAATCATGAGAGCATCCTATGGAGCAAAAACCAAAGAAGACAATACTTGAATCTATGATTTATGCCTAGCTAGGGGCGTAAAACGATAGCGCTTGTTGGGAGGCAACCCAACGAATAAAATTATTTTATTCTTTTTCTTTCTGTTTTTGAGTGTTGACACAATTATGCCTCTTTTATGATTGTGTTTTTATGTTTTATTTAGTGTTTGTGCCAAGTAAAGCCTTTAGGATGATTCATAAGATGAGTAAAAACAATGATGAATCTGAAACACAAACTTTGCTTCCAGTATGTGAATTTTAATTTTTTATTGGAGCGTAATAATGAGCTGAAAATTGTATACAGTATTTCTATACAAATTATTTACGTCTTCCTAATTCTCTAGAATTTGTAGAGTTACAGAAGTATGGTTATAGTACAGATTACTACAGACTGTTCTGTTTAAGACATATTCTGTTTTCGTTGCATTGTGTGCTTGTTTTGATGAATCTATGGTTTGTATTGAAGGGTATAAGCCATGGTAAACTTAAAATACAGAAGGTATAATGCAATAATAAATTTTTAATGAGTTTGCAACAGTACTTAAAGTGGTGATTTGCTTTATTATACTAACGGATTTCACGAAGGTTTTCTTGAGTTTTGTGTGATTGAAGTTTTCAAGTTTTGGGTGAGATCACGATGGATGAAGTAATAAGAATGAAAAGAGCCTAATATTGGGGATGCTACAGCACCCCCAATATATATACAAAGATAAACAAGCAACTAAGCTTGAGGATGCCCCGAGTGGCATCCCCTCTTTCTTCTAACGACCATCGGTATTTTACTTGGAGCTATACTTTTATTCGTCACATATCATGAGTTTTGCTTGGAGCGTATTGTATTATTTGAGTCTTTGCTTGCTTTGCTTTTTAGTTTTTCACTTGTGTCTTTGCTGGACACACCTATTTGAGAAAGCCAAAATTATGCTATTATTTGTTAGAATTGCTCCACATGCTTCACTTAAATTTTTTGAGCTATGGAATTGCTCTACTGCTCTTCAATTATATCTTGTTGAGCACGGTGTGCTTTAAATTTTTGAAGAAATACTCTCATGCTTCACTTAGATTAATTTGAGAGTTAGTAAATTTTGAAGAAATCCTCTCATGCTTCACTTATACTATTTTGAGAGATGAAACTTTTATGCTCATGTTCTTCACTTAAATTTGTTTGAGCTTGCAAAAAGCAATGGCAATATATGAAACTAGTCCCAAAGTGATAGATATTCAAGAGGGATAGAATAAAAACTTTCATGAAGAACATTGGACAAATTAAACTTGATTCCTTGTAATAGTTTTGAGACATGATGATAGTGATATGTGAGTCATGTTAGTGAGTGATTATGCTTTCGTAAGAATATTGGTGTTAAGGTTTGTGATTCCCTATGCAAGTAAGAAAGTCAATAGTTATGCAATGAAATTACATCCTACTTATGGTGAATTATTCGGTTTTAGTTATGCTCAATGCCTGTTTATGTGAATTTTCATTTTTTGGTTGGTTGCTTCTCAATCTATTTGCTAGCCTCCACTTGTACTAAGTAGAAATACTACTTGTGCATCCAAAATCCTAACCCAGTTTTTCCATATGAGTCCACCATACCTACCTATATGCGGTGTTTCCATGCCGTTCTAAGCAAATTTGTATGTGCCATCTCTAATTTTCAAAATGAATTTCCTTTTTGTTTGCTCGTACCGCTCATGAAACGGTAGGGGGTATCCAATATTTTTCCATGCTAGATGTGTTATTCTCAAGATGAGTGTTTATTCACTTGTCATTACACGAGAGTACGGCGGTAATAGGGATGCCCAGTCCCGAAATGAAAAAAGAAATTTACTTTATGTTGTCAAATAATAAATTCCTTGGAAAGTGTTGGTATGGAAGGCAACCGTGGATACGGCTAGCCATGGATTGTGAAACAATGGTGGAAAGAGGAATAAACTTTACTTTATGTTTGGGAACCGCCTACGATGTATCTAGCATGGAAAGCATTACGAACTACTTCGTCGTTTTCGTTGAAAGGAAAGGCATGCCACCCAAAATATTTTTCTCTCTCAATTTAAACTTTGAGATCTGGCACCTCTGCAAATCCTTACTTCCCTCTGCGAAGGGCCTATCTATTTACTTTATGCAATTTTTACTTTTATTTGAGTCTCCATCTTCTCTTATAAAGCTCCAACTAGGGGGCACTATGATCATACTTGTGCATTGGGTGTAGTTAATATGTGAGTGTGTTTCGTGAATGGATCAATGATTGAGCATGATGGGCTAGGGATAACTTTCTCTAGTGTTAATATTTTGAAAGACATGGTTGCTTGTTGGCATGCTTGAGTATTAAAGTCTGTATGTCAAAACTAGAGTATTGGTTTGAACCATCTAGAAGTCCAAATGTCCATCCTACAAAATAAAAGAATATGTGATGAACATGTTAGGAAGCACTCCATATCAAAAATTCTGTTTTTATCATTTAGCTACTCGAGGACAGGTAGGAATTAAGCTTGGAGATGCTGATAAGTCTCCAACGTATCTATAATTTTTGCTTGTTCCATGCTGTTATAGTATCATTCTTGGATGTTTTACAATCATTTTATAGCAAGTTTATATCATTTTTTGGGACCAAACTATTGACATAGTGTCAAAGTTCCAGTTGCTGTTTTTGCTTGTTTTTTACTTCGCGGAATATCAGTACCAAACGGAGTCCAATCGCGATGAAGCTTTTTCGAGATTTTTTTTCGACCAGAAGAAGGCCAGTGGGCCAAAGAAGTAACCAGGAGGGAGCCCAGGCCGCCCACAACCCACCAGTGCGCGCCAGGGGCCCCAGGCGCACCCTGATGGGTTGTGCCCTCCTCGGGATGCCTCTCCACTGCCTCTTAGCTCTATGAATACCCAAATATTCCAGAAACCCTAGAGGAGTCGACGAAAAATACATCCACCGCCGCAAGTTCCAGAACCGCGTGATCCAATCTAACACCATCACGGAGGGGTTCATCATCTTCATTGGTGTCTCTCCGATGATGCGTGAGTAGTCCACCATAGACCTACGGGTCCGTAGGCAGTAGCTAGATGGCTTCCTCTCTGTCTTTTTATTCTCAATACAATGGTCTCTTGGAGATCCATTTGATGTAAACTTTTTGCGGTGTGTTTGTTGGGATCCGATGAATTTTGAGTTCATGATCAGTTTCTATCCATGAATATTATTTGATTCTTCTTTGATCTCTTATATGCATGATTACTTATAGCCTCGTGTTTCTTCTTTGAATCTTTGGTTTAGTTAGGCCAACTAGATTGATTTTTCTTGCCATGGGAAGAGTTGCTTTATGATGGGTTCGATCTTGCGGTGTCCTCTCCCGGTGACAGATGGGGCAGCGAAGCACGCATGTATCATTGCTATTAAGGATAACAAGATGGGGTCTATTCTTACATGAATAGATCTTGTCTACATGATGTCACCGTTCTTATTGCATTACTCCCTTTTTTCATGAACTTAATACACTAGATGCATGCTGGATAGCGGTCGATGTGTGGAGTAATAGTAGTAGATGCATAATCGTTTCGGTCTACTAATCTTGGACGTGATGCCTATATAATGATCATCGCCTTGGATATCGTCATGATTATTCGATTTTCTATCAATTACCCAACAGTAATTTGTTCACCCACCGTGTGCTATACTCATGAGAGAAGCCACTGGTGAATCCTACGGTCCCCCGGGTCTACTTTTCCAACATATTGATTTCCGATCTATCTTTTTGCCGCTTTTGTTTTCAAATCTATTATTCCAAAAACCCAAAAATACCTTGCTGCACTTTTTATTTGCCTCTTTTATTTTGTGTTCCTGAGAGATCTATCTATCAAATCTATCACAACCTAATCTATCTTTTTACCGTGGAGAGATTGACAACCTCTCTTTCGCGTCGGGTTGCAAGTATTTGTTCTTTGTGTGCAGGTGCTATTTACATAGTGTTGTGTGATCCTCCTACTGGTTTAATACCTTGGTTTCATAACTGAGGGAAATACTTACCGTCATTGTGTTGCATCATCCCTTCCTCTTTGGGGAAATACCGACGCAGTCTCAAGCCACGTCACTTGGCGGCTGAAGTCTCGGGCCTAGCCCACAACAACCTCTCCATCATCGATGTGATGGCCGTTACTATTCTTCGGCTCGTTCAACCTCTTCAGTAGCGAATACTCCCTTTATGGGAGTACTACGGCACGAGCAACGCGACACGTTCCGTAAAGGAATATTTCCTGACTAGGCATTCCTAGCCAGAGCTCTGGCTGGGATTTTCAAAGTGGAGGAGGCAGAATTCACCCGACGGAAGTTCATTGATGGCCTTTCGTCCCACAAACCGGTCGAGGCGGTAAGTGATACTTGTGATCTGCGTTGGCTTTTCCCCCGAAGAGGAGGGGATGATGCAGCACAGTATAGATAATTATATCCCTTAGTGAGAACCAAGGTTATCGAACCAATAGGAGGATCACACAACTCCCGTCTTCAGCGCCTACACACAAAAGAGCAAACACTTTCACTCAACGCGGGCAAGAGGGTTGTCAATCCCCTTGAACTCATTACTTGCAAGCAAATGAGTAGTGTAGATCTTGGTTGAATAAATATAAACTGCAATATAAATAAAAAGTAAATAATGGCAGCAAGATAATAAGAGCGTTTGTAAATATATATGTGAATAGACCCTGGGGCCCTAGTGTTTGCTAGAGGCTACTCACTCGAAGAAGGCATACGATGGGTAAACAAATTACTGTTGGGCAATTAATAGAAAAGTGCATATGTGGGATCACTAGAAGAGACGTCTAGAGGGCATTGAATAGACTACTTGACAAATTAAAAACCTAACATTTTCCCAAGTTAATTGGTTGGTAGATTTTAGCAATTCTAACAAGTCTAGTGCACCCTACACATGCTAGTCAACAAGTATGACAGCACAAAGTAAAGACAAGTATATGAGAAGAGAGTAGAGATATGAAGATCAAACACAATACGGAGACACGAAGATTTTTCCCGTGGTTTCGATAGGTGGTGCTATCGTACGTCCACGTTTATGGAGACTTCAACCCACGGAGGGTAACGGTCATGAGAGTCCATGGAGGGCTCCACCCACGAAGGGTCCACAAAGTAGAAACCTCGTCTATTGCATGATGGCCTACGTCCACGAAGGACTAACCTTACTCGGGGTGGATCTTCATGAAGCAGGCGATCTCCTTTCCCTTACAAACTCTTTTGGGTCAACTCCACAATCATGAAGAAGGAGGCTCCCAAGCGACACCTAACCAATCTAGGAGGCACCACCCTCCAAAAGGTAATAGATGTGGTAGTATGATGAACTCCTTGCTCTTGTGCTTCAAAAGATAGTCTCCTCAACACACAATCACTCTCTCACAGATTTGGCATGGGTAGAAGAGATTGATTGGATGGAAAGCAACTTGGGGAGACTAGAAATCAAGAGTCATATGGTTGGAGTGGATGATCTTGACCTCAACACAAGGGTAGGTGGTTCTCTCTCAGAAAATTGGATATGGCAAGTGGGTGTGTGTTCTGAGTGCTTTTTTTGTGAGTGAGAGGTGGTTGAGGGGTATATATAGGCATCTCCAAAAATCCAACCGTTACAACATTATTGCCCAACTCGGTGAAACCAAAGTGAAACTCGGTGGCACCGACTAGGTTTAAAATGTGGCAACTTTGGCGTTTTTGGTGAGACCGATATATGAGTCTCGGTGGTACCGATATGGGTGACCTAGGCAGTTACCAAATCTCGGTGAGACCGATTCCTCAAACTCGGCGGGACCGATTTCAAGAAATGGGTAACAGAGAGTTGGTCCAACTTCTCGGTGAGACAGATTTGCAAAACTCGGTGGAACTGATTCTTGAAAATGGCTAACCAGGAAGTTGGTCACTGATTTCGGTGGCACCAAATGGAAAGCTGGTAGTACCGAGATACTAGGGTTTTGTTTGGTTTCTGTCTTTGATAAACTTGGTGGATCTGAATGGGAAGTTGGTGTCACCGAATTTATACTTTAGGCTTTGGACAGAGGGTATGTGTGGTGTCGGAGAAACCACACCTATGGGACTGGGAGGACCCCTTTACGATTCGGCAGGGAGAAGGTTTGCACAGAGAGCAGATCTGATGATCAACACGCAGGAATTTTACCCAGGTTCGGGCCGCAAAGATACATAAAACCCTACTCCTGCTTGGTTGTATTAAGTGTGCTCTAGCTCAAGTCCTGGGAGCGCTACAGTACTTAGCAGCTACACATGCAGAATGAGCTCTAGGAGATCACCTCCAGGAGCGCTATGCGTGCCCTCTGGGCCTGAAGGTCCTTTTCCCTCCTGTAGCTATGCCGGGCCTCCTTTTATATGTTCGAAGGGGTCACCAACAGTGGCGCACAGTGCATACATGAGGTGTAAAAGTAGCTACAGTGTTATCATACCTAACACTGACAGTTTAGGACAAGAACATTGAATGCTCCGTTGAGGTGTCCCTTAGCGTCTTGGGGCTGGAAAAAGGGGCCGTCCCATCGCACCGCTTAAGCCCATCCACCGCTAGCACCTGTGTAACACCCCCGGATCTGTGCCACGGTGGTGATTGTAATTAAGCTACGATGATGGCCGAGAACACGCTAAGGCTTTTGCTAAATCTAAGTTAATCACCGTTGGAATCGGTCCGTAATTTAATTCCGTTGCATTTTAAAAATTCGTTGGAAATGTGGTTTTAAAAGTTGTCCAAAACTGGGATTAAAAATGTTGGATGGATCGCAAATATTACGTAATGTTTTATAAAATTAAAACGGGTATTTTTAGAAATTATTTGGAGTGCCAAAAGGATTTAAAACGACCTTTTGAATCGAAGGAAAAATAGACTCGTAACTGGGCCAAATTGGACCGGCCCAGCCGGCGTCTATTTAAATACCCGGGGCGCTGGGAACCCTAAGTCCCAGATGCCCCAGCCCCCGTTCGCTCCCTCCCCCCCCCCGCCGCCGCCCGCGCCCCCGTTCCCCCCCCCCCCGCCGGCGCTCCCCCGCGTCCTCCCCCCGGCGACGCGCCGACCCGGCAACGCCCGCGCCCGCGCCGCCCGTCCGCCCGCCGCCAGATCCGCTGCCGCCGCCGCCTCCCCGTCGTCCCCGACCGCCGGCCGCCGCCCCCTCGTAAGCTCCGCCGCCGCCGGCCCGTTCCTCCCCCCCCCCCGACGGCCGCAGCCGACCGGCGCGTGCGCGTGCGTGTGCGTGGGTATATGTGTGCGTGTGTGCGCCCGTGCGTGCGTGTGTGGTGTGTGTGTGTGTATGTGTTGTGTATGTATATACATACGTATGTATGTATATACATACGCATGTATTTCTACGTATACGTACTTAAAATAAAAATAACATAAATAGATAAAAATAAATAAATATAACTATTAATATTAATAGTTAATTAATTCGATAATTAGATTAATTAATTAGTTAATTAATTATTGTTTAGGATAATTATACAGTATTATTACTGTTTTGGAGAATTCGAAATTAATTCGGATTTAATAATTAAATTAATTTCAGAATATTATTAAAACTTTAGAAATTAATATAAAATAAACCGTAGCCCGGATTAAAAAGTTTTGAACATGAAAGTTGCTCAGAATAATTCTACGGTTCCAACTGCGCAGTCCGTTAGTCTGTCACAGGCCCCTAGCATAGCAAACATGGAACTTTTCCCCTCCGGATCGACTGTCCGAAAAATCCAAAGACCCGGGAAATATCGTCAGATATTCTCCCGCTTCGTCTGATACGTGTAGTACTGCGTTAGACTACCCCTAGCACTGCGTATTGCCATGTCAGGCATCGTGTTGCATCTGTTGCTTGTATTTATTGTTTCTTCCCCCTCTTCTCTCCGGTAGTTTCCGAGACTGACGCTGCCGGCGAGTACGACTACGCCCCTGACGACCAGCCTTTTGCAGCAGAGCAACAAGGCAAGCAAAACCCCCTTGAGCATTCCGATATCACCTATTCTTCTCCCTCATGCTTGCATTAGATTTTTCTACTGTATTTAAACAAGTACCTATTCTGATGCATAGCCTGATTTTGAGTACTGCTTTCATATCTGCTTTCATACCATGTTGTAGTATAGGTATGGATAGTATCCCCCTGTGACTCCCAGTATACTATTGTCGATGCCCCTGCATTCATCACCGTCGCCATCGAGGACTTGAAGACAGAAGACTCGGTCATCTTGACTGACAAGCCGTTACCGACACATCACCTCACACACCCCGAGTGTGGAAACGCTTGGGACACTGACTCACAGCCACCTTGACTTAACACTGAAATATATGAGAAAGACGGGTCGGCCCCAAGGGTACCCGCGAGTGTGAGATGTGGTGGGGTGCGCCGGTAAGGCACCCGAAGGGTTATATACGGGACGTGGCCGGACCTACTTTGTCCTTGCCACAAGTTCTCGAGACGGGGCGACGGGGTGGTGGGACCGATCGTCACCGCAATAGAGCAAGTCACTAACGGGTTTGGATATGTGATCTGAGAAGGCCTTCGGCGAAAGCTCTGGTCTCTTTCGCACTAACCACCACGCGGGAACAAAAGTGGGCACTCTACGGCGTACATTCTCCCGAAAGCTCTTCAGATGCCACAAGATTCGACTCGCGCCCGGGTGGTCTGGAACGCAGGGACCTTGACGGAAGGCGTGCTAGGACTGATCCCGGCCGAGGGCGTAACGTGCAGGATGGCGAAGGCGATGGCCCAAGACCCCGAGTCATTAGGATGTAGACCGGCGTGCTGGCCTCTCTGTTGAGCCTAGGTAGGACTACGTCGTGTCGATGGATGAGGCCGGGTATGACCCGAAAATTGTATCCGGCCAGAGTTTATCGAGCGTGTTGGGTAAGTTTGTGCACCCCTGCAGGGAAGTTAAACTAATCGATTAGCCGTGTCCGCGGTTATAGACGCTCAGAGTTGTATCATGATCTATGATAACTAGAATTGGATACTTATTATTGTTACTTGAATTATATTTGGCTCCGGGATTGCTTTCTCGCATGGGGTCGAGGAAGGATCTCTGGGCCTTGCTAACTTACCCCTGTTAATAAAATATGCTGCTCTCAACTCTCTTCTCATGCTGCAAGATGCTGAAGATGCTAGTCTTCGATAGGACTAGGCCTTCTTCCCTCTTCTGGCATTTCTGCAGTCAGTCCAGATACAACCCCTTCTTGATACTGATGCATGCTTAGCATAGATCTGATATAAGTCTTGCGAGTACTTTGGATGAGTACTCACCGTTGCTTTGCTCCCTCTTTCCCCATGATACGATGCCGCGATCAGATGACGGCGCCCAGGAGACCCAGGAACCAGCTTACCCCGCCGACGACTACTACTACCCCGACGAAGGCCACTACTAGCAGGATGGAGCCTACTACGACGTAGACTTCTCTGACGTCCAGGAGTAGTTAGGAGGTTTCCAGGCAGGAGGCCTCGCCTCTTTCGATCCGCTGCTTATGTTTGTGCTAGCCTTCTTAAGGCAAAGACTTGTGTACCTTTATGTCTGTACTCAGATATCATTTGCTTCCGCTGACTTATGCTCGTCGAGCTTTGTATTCGAGCCCTCGAGGCCCTGGCTTGTAATATGAAGCTGTATGACTTTAATTTGTGTCTAGAGTTGTGTTGTGATATTGATTAGTGAGTCCCTAATCTTGGTCGTACGCATTGCGTGATTGTTTAGCGTACGGTCGAGGCTGGGGACGTCACAACCTGACACGTTACCAGGAGGACAACAGCTAAAAGACAAGCTGGTGACCGCACTGGAGCGGTGACAGGGCAGCGAGGGCTTGCCGGGGACGAGCCTTGCCGGGATTGCAAGCCATCCCGGCAAGATCTTGTCGGGGCTCCAGCCTTCGGTCTTCTGTCTTCTGAGTATCGTCTCAAATATTCCTTGATAGTCTTGTGCTTGCTCCTAGTGGTCCCCCAGCAAGCATCTTGCCGGGAGTCCAACATCGGTTCTTCTTGGTGACCTACCTGGAGGTCTCCTCCCAGGAAGGCTTGCTTCCCGGAAACTCTATCTTGATCTTGCCGGCCTTTGAGCTTGCCGGTGGTGCACAACAAACTGTTGTGCCCATGCCGGAGCCTGAGGCTCGACAGCAAGGACTAAAGATATGTCTTCTGCCCCAGGTGCGCTTGTCTCTACGGCAAGGGCTTGAGGCCCTGCCGGAGCCTGTGCCCCCCGGCAGGCTTGGCGTTGTTCCCGGCAAGTAGTCTTTGCCGGAAAACCCTTCTGTGTTCTATGATCGGATGTCTTCTCAGCCATGCCCTTCCCGCCTGGAGGCTGCAACTTGCCGGTGCATGTCCAGGGGTAATGGGCACCTCCTGTTCATTACACCGACAGGAGCCCCCGGGCCTGGGCCGGACAAACGTGCACAGTGTTGTCCGGGCTAGGCCCAAAAACATGCACCGGTACACGCGCGGCGAGAAGTAACCGTCACTCATGTCTTTAACTGCACGCTGATGATGCATATACTTACCTTGAAGTTCTTGAGCATTCTAGTAGTAGAAACACAATTGAGAAAACAATGTTAGGAAACACAAAAGTATTCTACTTATCCAAATGCAAAAAGATTCAAGATTACCAAGATATGGAAGACATATGAAAAATAGATTTTCTTAAGATTGATATGTCTCCAAAACACATTTAGAAGTTTCTCCCTTAAGTAAGTCTTCCTCTCCCCCTGAATCTTAGAATGTAGAAATTGAGAGTAGGTAGGGTGAGATAAGTCTAACAAACATAAGCAATCAAAATACATTCTCTCTCCCCCCTTAAACTGATATCTCCCCCCCTTTGGGTAAGCATAAGCTTCTTCTTTTCATGATTATCTCCCCCCCCCTTGATATTTCTCCCCCCTGAAGCATAGATGTTTTGATATTTCTCCCCATTAATATTATATCTCCCCATTGGGTATGAGCATAAGCTTTGAAGCTTTAATATTTCTCCCCCTTTGGCATTAATTTCCAAAAAGGGTCACACAAAGGGTTAGATAAAGGGATCATTGAGTGGGAAGGGGTCCTACAGAATAAGGGTCATTGAGAACTATTTAAACTAAGGGATCCTTGAGTACTTATCTCCCCCTTTTATTATCTAAAAAGCTTTTAAAGATTTCTCGCCCTTTGACATAGGGATCCTTGAAGAAAATTTCTCCCCCTTCAGGCATAAAAAAACTTTAAGGTTTCTCCCCTTTTTTACAAAGAACACCGATATGTGGAACCGATATGTGGTTTTGCAGCCGATCTGCATGATCGGTGACACCGAGTTATCTGGATCGGAGGGTCCGAAATGCAAAGCAGAAACCTGGCAAAGTTTGTCAAAAGCAATTTTCGAGAAAGTCTCAATAGAATAAAAATGATTGCAGTGAATTTTTCAAAAATATTTGCAAGGAATATTAAAAAAGATTTGTAATGAATTTTCAGAAAGTTTTGCAAGGAATATTCAACTAGATGGAAGTTGAGTGGTTCCAAGAAAGCATGCAACTATAAGGTGAACTGATACGTCCATTTTGCATCATGCTTTTATATCGATATTTATTGCATTATGGGCTGTTATTACACATTATGGTACAATACTTATGCCTTTTCTCTCTTATTTTACAAGGTTTACATGAAGAGGGAGAATGCCGGCAGCTGGAATTCTGGACTGGAAAAGGAGCAAATCTGAGATACCTATTCTGCACAACTCCAAAAGTCCTGAAAATCTACGGGGAATTATTTTGGAATATATAAAAAATATTGGGCGGAAGAAATACATCAGGGGGCCCACCAGGCAGTCACAAGCCAGGGGGGCGCGCCCTACCCCCTGGGCGCGCCCCTGTGGCTTGTGGCCCACCTGGCAGCCCTCCGGTGCCCATCTTCTCCTATATGGAGGGTTTTGACCTGGCAAAAATCATAACAGAGCTTTCGGGGTGAAGCGCCACCGTCTCGAGGTGGAACTTGGGCAGAACCAATCTAGGGCTCCAGCGGAGCTGTTCTGCCGGGGAAACTTCCCTCCCGGAGGGGGAAATCGAAGCCATCGTCATCACCAATGATCCTCTCATCGAGAGGGGGTCAATCTCCATCAACATCTTCACCAGCACCATCTCCTCTCAAACCCTAGTTCATCTCTTGTATCCGATCTTTGTCTCAAAACCTCAGATTGGTACCTGTGGGTTGCTAGTAGTGTTGATTACTCCTTGTAGTTGATGCTAGTTGGTTTACTTGGTGGAAGATCATATGTTCAGATCCTTGATCATCATTAATACTCCTCTGATTATGAACATGAATATGCTTTGTGAGTAGTTACGTTTGTTCCTGAGGACATGGGATAAGTCTTGTTATAAGTAATCATGTGAATTTGGTATTCGTTCGATATGTTGATGAGATGTATGTTGTCTTTCCTCTAGTGGTGTTATGTGAACGTCGACTACATGACACTTCACCATTGTTTGGGCCTAGAGGAAGGCATTGGGAAGTAATAAGTAGATGATGGGTTGCTAGAGTGACAGAAGCTTAAACCCTAGTTTATGCGTTGCTTCGTAAGGGGCTGATTTGGATCCACACGTTTCATGCTATGGTTAGATTTATCTTAATTCTTCTTTCGTAGTTGCGGATGCTTGCGAGAGTGGTTAATCATAAGTGGGAGGCTTGTCCAAGTAAGGGCAGCACCCAAGCACCGGTCCACCCACATATCAAATTATCAAAGTAACGAACGCGAATCATATGAGCATGATGAAAACTAGCTTGACAGTAATTCCCATGTGTCCTCGGGAGCGCTTTGCTTTATATAAGAGTTCGTCCAGGCTTGTCCTTTGCTATAAAAAGGATTGGGCCACCTTGCTGCACCTTAGTTACACTTGTTACTTGCTACCCGTTACGAATTATCTTATCACAAAACTATCTGTTACCGATAATTTCAGTGCTTGCAGAAGAATACCTTACTGAGAACTGCTTGTCATTTCCTTCTGCTCCTCGTTGGGTTCGACACTCTTACTTATCGAAAGGACTACGATAGATCCCCTATACTTGTGGGTCATCAAGACTCTTTTCTGGCACCGTTGCCGGGGAGTGAAGCGCCTTTGGTGAGTGGAACTTGGTAAGGAAAAATTTATATACTATGCTGAAATTTACTGTCACTTGTTGCTATGGAAAGTAATCCTTTGAGGGGCTTGTTCGGGGTATCTTCACCTCGACCGGAAGCACAAAGAGTTGCCCCTCAACCTACTGAACCTTCTGAAAATACTTATTATGAAATTCCTTCGGGTATGATAGAGCAACTGCTAGCTAATCGTTATGCAGGAGATGGAACACTACATCCTGATTTGCATCTAATCTATGTGGATGAAGTTTGTGGATTATTTAAGCTTGCAGGTTTGCCCGAGGATGTCATCAAGAAGAAGGTCTTTCCTTTATCTTTGAAGGAGAAGGCATTGACATGGTATAGGCTATGTGATGATATTGGATCATGGAACTACAACCGATTGATATTGGAATTTCATCAGAAGTTTTATCCTATGCATCTGGTTTATCGTGATCGGAATTATATATATAATTTTTGGCCTCGTGAAGGAGAAAGAATCGCTCAAGCTTGGGGGAGGCTTAAGACAATGTTATATTCATGCCCCAACCATGAGCTCTCAAGAGATATTATTATTCAGAATTTTTATGCTCGGCTTTCTCATAATGATCGATCCATGCTCGACACTTCTTGTGGTGGTTCCTTTATGAAGAAGGATATTGAATTCAAATGGGACTTATTGGAAAGAATTAAACGCAACTCTGAAGATTGGGAACTCGACGAAGGTAAGGAGTCAGGTATAAACCTTAAGTTTGATTGTGTTAAATCTTTTATAGACACCGATGCTTTTCGTGAATTTAGCACTAAATATGGACTTGACTCTGAGATAGTAGCTTCTTTCTGTGAATCTTTTGCTACTCATGTTGATCTTCCTAAGGAGAAGTGGTTTAAATATCATCCTCCCATTGAAGTAAAAGTAGTTGAACCTATTAAAGTTGAAGAGGAAACTATTACTTATAATGTTGATCCTGTTATTCCTACTGCTTATATTGAGAAACCACCCTTTCCTGTTAGGATAAAAGAACATGCTAAAGCTTCAACCGTGGTTCGTAAGAGTTGTATTAGAACACCTACACCCCCTGAACCAATTAAAGTTGAACCTAGTATTGCTATGGTTAAAGATCTCTTGGTTGATAATATTGATGGGCATGTTATTCATTTCTGTGATGAAGCTGCTAGAATTGCTATACCTGATACTAAGAGTAAACATAGACCTGTTATTGGCGTGCCTGTTGTTTCTGTTAAAATAGGAGATCATTGTTATCATGGCTTATGTGATATGGGTGCTAGTGTGAGTGCAATTCATTTTTCCTTATACAAAGAAATTATGCATGATATTGCACCAGTTGAACTAGAGGAAATTGATGTTACTATTAAGCTTGCTAATAGAGATAATATTGCACCAATGGGGATTATTAGAGATGTTGAAGTCTTGTGTGGGAAAATAAAGTATCCTACTGATTTTCTTGTTCTCGGTTCCCCACAAGATGATTTTTGTCCCATTATATTTGGCCGACCCTTCTTGAATACTGTTAATGCTAGGATTGATTGTGAGAAAGAAACAGTTACTGTGAGTTTTGGGGACGTGTCTCATGAGTTCAATTTCTCTAAATTTCGTAGACAACCCCATGATAAAGAATTGCCTAGTAAAGATGAAATTATTGGTCTTGCTTCTATCGATGTGCCTCCTACTGATCCTTTAGAACAATATTTGCTAGACCATGAAAATGATATGCATATGAATGAGAGGAATGAAATAGACAAAATTTTGTTTGATCAGCAGCCTATTTTGAAACACAACTTACCTGTTGAAATACTTGGGGATCCTCCTCCACCCAAGGGTGATCCCGTGTTTGAGCTTAAACAATTACCCGATACTTTGAAATACGCTTATCTTGATGAAAAGGAGATATATCATGTTATTATTAGTGCTAACCTTTCAGAGCATGAAGAAAAGAGATTATTGAAAACTCTGAGGAAGCACCATGCTGCTATTGGATATACTCTTGATGATCTTAAGGGCATTAGTCCCACTCTATGTCAGCATAAAATTAATATGGAGCCTGATGCCAAACCAGTTATTGATCACCAACGACGGTGGAAGTGGTAAGAAAAGAAATACTAAAGCTTCTGGAGGCAGGTATAATTTATCCTGTTGCTGATAGTAGATGGGTTAGTCCCGTTCGTTGTGTCCCTAAGAAGGGAGGTATTACCGTTGTTCCTAATGATAAAAATGAATTGATCCCGCAAAGAATTGTTACAGGTTATAGAATGGTAATTGATTTTAGGAAATTAAATAAAGTAACTAAGAAAGATCATTACCCTTTACCTTTTATTGATCAAATGCTAGAAAGACTATCCAAACATACTCATTTTTGCTTTCTAGATGGTTACTCTGGTTTCTCTCAAATACCTGTATCAAGAGAGGATCAAGAAAAAACCACTTTTACTTGCCCTTTCGGTACATTTGCTTATAGACGTATGCCTTTTGGTTTATGCAATGCACCTGCTACCTTTCAAAGATGTATGATGGCTATATTCTCTGACTTTTGTGAAAAGATTCTTGAGGTCTTCATGGATGATTTTTCCGTTTACGGAACTTCTTTTGATGATTGCTTGAGCAACCTTGATCGAGTTTTGCAGAGATGTGAAGAAACTAATCTTGTCTTGAATTGGGAAAAGTGCCACTTTATGGTTAATGAAGGAATTGTCTTGGGGCACAAAATCTCCGAAAGAGGTATTGAAGTTGATAAGGCTAAAGTTGATGCTATTGAAAAAATGCCATGTCCCACGGACATAAGAGGTATAAGAAGTTTCCTTGGTCATGCTGGTTTCTATAGGAGGTTTATTAAAGACTTCTCTAAGATTTCTAGGCCTCTCGCCAATCTTTTGCAAAAAGATATTCCATTCATTTTTTATGATGATTGTGTAGAAGCATTTGAAATCCTAAAGAATGCCTTGATTTCCGCACCTGTTGTTCAACCACCTGATTGGAATCTACCCTTTGAAATTATGTGTGATGCTAGTGATTATGATGTTGGTGCTGTTCTAGGACAAAGAGTCGATAAGAAATTAAATGTTATCCATTATGCCAGTAAAACTCTAGACAGTGCTCAAAGAAACTATGCTAATACTGAAAAGGAATTTTTAGCAGTCGTGTTTGCTTCTGATAAGTTCAGACCCTATATTGTTGATTCCAAAGTAACTATTCACACCGATCATGCTGCTATTAAGTACCTTATGGAAAAGAAAGATGCTAAAGCTAGACTTATTAGGTGGGTTCTTCTGCTACAAGAATTTGATTTGCATATTATTGATAGAAAGGGTGCTGATAACCCTGTGGCAGATAACTTGTCTAGGTTAGAAAATGTTCTTGATGACCCACTACCTATTGATGATAACTTTCCTGATGAACAATTAGCTGTCATAAATGCTTCACATAATGCTCCATGGTATGCTGATTATGCTAATTACATTGTTGCTAAATTTATACCGCCTAGTTTCACATACCAGCAAAAGAAAAAGTTCTTCTATGACTTGAGACATTACTTTTGGGATGATCCACACCTTTATAAAGAAGGAGTAGATGGTATTATTGGACGTTGTGTACCTGAGCATGAACAGGAACAGATCCTATGCAAGTGTCACTCCGAGGCCTACGGAGGACACCGTGCTGGAGATAGAACTGCACATAAGGTACTACAATCTGGTTTTTATTGGCCTACCCTCTTCAAGGATGCTCGTAAGTTTGTCTTGTCTTGTGATGAATGTCAAAGAATTGGCAATATTAGTAGACGTCAGGAAATGCCTATGAATTACTCTCTTGTTATCGAACCATTTGAAGTTTGGGGTTTCGATTATATGGGACCTTTTCCACAATCTAACGGGTATACTCATATTCTAGTTGTTGTTGATTATGTTACTAAGTGGGTAGAAGTTATTCCAACTAGTAGCGCTGATCATAACACTTCTATTAAAATGCTTAAAGAAGTTATTTTCCCTAGATTTGGAGTCCCTAGATATTTGATGACTGATGGTGGTTCACACTTTATTCATGGTGCTTTCCGTAAATTGCTTGCTAAATATGATGTTAATCATAGAATTGCATCTCCGTATCATCCTCAGTCTAGTGGTCAAGTAGAATTGAGCAATAGAGAAATTAAATTGATTTTGCAAAAGACTGTTAATAGATCTAGAAAGAATTGGTCTAAGAAACTTGATGATGCATTGTGGGCTTATAGAACTGCTTATAAAAACCCTATGGGTATGTCTCCGTATAAGATGGTTTATGGTAAAGCTTGTCACTTACCTCTTGAGCTAGAGCATAAAGCTTATTGGGCAATTAAAGAGCTCAATTATGATTTCAAACTTACTGGTGAGAAGAGGTTATTTGACATTAGCTCACTTGATGAATGGAGAACCCAAGCCTATGAGAATGCCAAGTTATTTAAAGAAAAGGTTAAGAGATGGCATGATAGAAGGATACAAAAGCGTGAATTTAATGTGGGTGATCATGTCTTGCTATACAATTCTCGTTTAAGATTGTTTGCAGGAAAACTTCTCTCTAAGTGGGAAGGTCCATACGTTATCCAGGAGGTATACCGTTCCGGTGCCATCAACATCAACAACGCCGAAGGCACAAACCCGAAGGTGGTGAATGGTCAAAGAATTAAACATTATATTTCAGGTACTCCCATAAATGTTGAAACCAATATTATCAATACCATAACTCCAGAGGAGTACATTAGGGAGACCTACCAGAACGCTTCAGACTCCGAAAAGGAATAGGTATGTGGTACGGTAAGTAAATCGACTCCAAAACTTTTTCAATAGCAATTTTTATCCGTTTTGGAATATTTAAAAAATTAGAAAAATTAATGACAGTCCGAAAAGTGCACGAGGAAGCGACAAGCCAGGGGGCGCACCCTACCCCCCTGGGCGCGCCCCTGTGGCTTGTGGCTACCTCGTGTACCCTCCGGACTCCGTTTTCTTGTGGAATACTCCTTCGGGTCGGTAAAAATTCATTATATAATCTCCCGAAGGTTTTGACCTTTGTATCACGACAATATCTCCTGTTTTCGTTTTGAGCTATTTCTGCAGCATATTTTGAGCAAGATGTCTTCGCAAGAGTCGGTCGGGGAGAACCGTTTCGGGCAGGCTACGGAGGAAGAGATGGAGTCCGAGTTGAAAAGGATAGATACCATGGAGGAAGACCAAGAAGTTACCTCTCATCCACAACCTGGAGCCATGCTGGAAGAACTTCAGAGCTCAGCAATCCCGCACTCGGTTATCCCTTCCAATGCTAAATTTCTTACTTATGAAAATATGAAAAAGAGTGTTGCTTCTTCCCCCGCAGCAATGAGACATCCATGGGTTAAAGGAGCTCTAACCATCACTGAAAAACTTCGCAAGGAAATAATGGATCTCAGACAGCAAAATAATAAGCTTGAGGAGGAGAATCGCATCCTGAAGGGCATCATCGCCAAGAATATAATATCACCACCTCCGAAGCAAGACAAATAAACACATGGGTATGGGCACTCCCCTTGGCTTGTGCCAAGCTTGGGGGATGTGCCCCGGTATCGTATCACCATCACATCTTTTATTTTTATCGTTTTTCTTAGTTCGATCCTTTTGGTTATATCTTGATCTAGTAGAATAATTTTTTAGTGTGATCTTGTTTTGAGTTTTGCTTTATATTCCCCCTATGTAAGCAAGTCCGAGAGCTATATAATAAAGAGTAGTTTTGAGTTGAGGGCTTTGCTTGTTTGATATGATCTTGATCTTGAGGAAAAAGAAATAGAAAGAAATATAGAATAAAAGCAAAGAGTACATATGTTAATCTTATGGGAAGTGATGACTTCACATATAAGAAGTATGTCGATTGAAACTTGTTGTGAGTTAACAAACATAGATGTTGGTCATTGTGGCAATTAAAAGGAAGTAAGAAAGAAAGAGAGGTTCACATACAAATATATGATCTTGGACATCTTTTATGATTGTGAGCACTCATTAAATATTATATGTTAAGAAGTTGATGTTGGACAAGTAAGACAACATAATGAGTTATGTTTGCTTATTTCTGAATAGAAGTTATATGGTTATAGATCCCTCAACATGTGTCGCTTGCTTCCACCTCATATCAGCCAAAACTTCCGCACCAAGTAGAGATACTACTTGTGCATCCAAACACCCTTAACCCAGTTTTGCCATGAGAGTCCACCATACCTACCTATGGATTGAGTAAGATCCTTCAAGTAAGTTGTCATCGGTGCAAGCAATAAAAAATTGCTCTCTAAATATGTGTGATCTATTAGTGTGAGGAAAATAAGCTTTATACGAACTTGTGATAGGGAAGAAATAAAAGCGACGGACTACATAATAAAGTTTTCTATCACAAGGGGCAATATAAAGTGACGTTCTTTTGCATTAAGGGATTGTGCATCCAACTATAAAAGCGCATGACAACCTCTGCTTCCCTCTGCGAAGGGCCTATCTGTTACTTTTATTTTCTAGTACTTACCTTTATGCAAGAGTCGTGGTGATCTCCATCACTTTCTTTATTTCGCCTTTATCTTTCGGCAAGCGTCATGTGTTGGGGAATGATCTAGACACATATATCCACTTGGAAGTGGGCGAGCATGAGTTATTACTGTTGACATTACCCTCGAGGTAAATAGTTGGGAGGCAATACTATAAGCCCCTATCTTTCTCTGTGTCTGATTGAAACTTTGACCTCATAGGTACCTCGTGAGTGTTAGCAATTGTGAAAGACTAAAAGATGATTGAGTATGTGGATTTGCTTTACAAGCTCTTATATTAACTCTTTCCTACATTATGATAAATTGGAATTGCTTCAATGACTGAGATCATAGTTTGTTGGTTCTCAATAGAGTTCTTGATTCATAATTTACCTAGTGAATGAATTGTTACTTCAGCATGAGAAATTATATGTCAATATATGTTGCTGTTCTAAAGATGATCATGATTCCCTCATGTCCGTATTTTATTTTATCGACACCTCTATCTCTAAACATGTGGGCATATTTATCGATTTCGGCTTTCGCTTGAGGACAAGCGAGGTCTAAGCTTGGGGGAGTTGATACGTCCATTTTGCATCATGCTTTTATATCGATATTTATTGCATTATGGGCTGTTATTACACATTATGGTACAATACTTATGCCTTTTCTCTCTTATTTTACAAGGTTTACATGAAGAGGGAGAATGCCAGCAGCTGGAATTCTGGACTGGAAAAGGAGCAAATCTGAGATACCTATTCTGCACAACTCCAAAAGTCCTGAAAATCTATGGGGAATTATTTTGGAATATATAAAAAATATTGGGCAGAAGAAATACATCAGGGGGCCCACCAGGCAGTCACAAGCCAGGGGGGCGCGCCCTACCCCCCTGGGCGCGCCCCTGTGGCTTGTGGCCCACCTGGCTGCCCTCCGGTGCCCATCTTCTCCTATATGGAGGGTTTTGACCTGGAAAAAATCATAACAGAGCTTTCGGGGCGAAGCGCCGCCGTCTCGAGGCGGAACTTGGGCAGAACCAATCTAGGGCTCCGGCGGAGCTGTTCTGCCGGGGAAACTTCCCTCCCGGAGGGGGAAATCGAAGCCATCGTCATCACCAACGATCCTCTCATCGAGAGGGGGTCAATCTCCATCAACATCTTCACCAGCACCATCTCCTCTCAAACCCTAGTTCATCTCTTGTATCCGATCTTTGTCTCAAAACCTCAGATTGGTACCTGTGGGTTGCTAGTAGTGTTGATTACTCCTTGTAGTTGATGCTAGTTGGTTTACTTGGTGGAAGATCATATGTTCAGATCCTTGAT
This sequence comes from Elymus sibiricus, assembly GCA_039707655.1. Lineage (NCBI taxonomy): Eukaryota > Viridiplantae > Streptophyta > Magnoliopsida > Poales > Poaceae > Elymus > Elymus sibiricus. The sequence continues at coordinate 164,776,590 of CM077667.1, forward strand.
CATCATTAATACTCCTCTAATTATGAACATGAATATGCTTTGTGAGTAGTTACGTTTGTTCCTGAGGACATGGGATAAGTCTTGTTATAAGTAATCATGTGAATTTGGTATTCGTTCGATATGTTGATGAGATGTATGTTGTCTTTCCTCTAGTGGTGTTATGTGAACGTCGACTACATGACACTTCACCATTGTTTGGGCCTAGAGGAAGGCATTGGGAAGTAATAAGTAGATGATGGGTTGCTAGAGTGACAGAAGCTTAAACCCTAGTTTATGCGTTGCTTCGTAAGGGGCTGATTTGGATCCACACGTTTCATGCTATGGTTAGATTTATCTTAATTCTTCTTTCGTAGTTGCGGATGCTTGCGAGAGTGGTTAATCATAAGTGGGAGGCTTGTCCAAGTAAGGGCAGCACCCAAGCACCGGTCCACCCACATATCAAATTATCAAAGTAACGAACGCGAATCATATGAGCATGATGAAAACTAGCTTGACAGTAATTCCCATGTGTTCTCGGGAGCGCTTTGCTTTATATAAGAGTTCGTCCAGGCTTGTCCTTTGCTATAAAAAGGATTAGGCCACCTTGCTGCACCTTAGTTACACTTGTTACTTGCTACCCGTTACGAATTATCTTATCACAAAACTATCTGTTACCGATAATTTCAGTGCTTGCAGAAGAATACCTTACTGAGAACTGCTTGTCATTTCCTTCTGCTCCTCGTTGGGTTCGACACTCTTACTTATTGAAAGGACTACGATAGATCCCCTATACTTGTGGGTCATCATGAACCAAACAAGATACTTCATCTAGATGATGGGCGGTGACTAGGTCACATATATTAGAGTATATTGACTTAAGGAGCCAAGCAAGAATACTTGATCATAGGTCATACTCTACGTTAAGCTCAAAATGGGGTTACCATTTTTTGATTAAGCATTTTAATGTTTTCATATCTCTTGAGTTGCTTTATCTCATGACTTGGAGTAAAGCTATTTCAAGGATATGATCACATACCTTTGAGTGATGTTGATGACGTAGCATGTAGGAGAACTTGTTGTGGATGCTCATTGTAGATGAAGATCATCTTGAGTTGAGAGCTATCCTTGATCGTTTTCATTTTGGTTCTCTTTTCTCCTACATGGGTTAGTCATGCAAGGAAGAACATGATATATACAAATGACACGAGTGAAGTTTCATCATTAAATGATTGTCAAGGATATGGTTTGTGTTGTCTTCTTCCTTCCATCATCACAGAATAGTTGTGGATACTTGGCCATGACAAGATTGCTTGTGATGTGAGTTGAATGCAATATTGTGGAGTGTGGTTCTTCCAAGTACCTACAAAAGGTTAGATGCAATACAAGGGAGCATATATTTCCAAGGTATAAGATAGTGTCATATCAAGTGTAACATGGAATAGTCATGTAAGCTCATGCCCTTGCATGCATCCGAGTGAGTCTAGCTCAAGTTTGAAGCATCAATGATGTTCAACTCACTCCTCAAGTGACAAAATACTTTCTCATCAAGTGGCTTAGTAAAGATATCGGCCAATTGCTTGTTGGTGCGAACATGTTTGAGATTAATGTCCCCTTTGGCAACATGATCACGAATGAAATGATGACGAACTTGAATATGTTTAGTTCGAGAATGTTGCACAGGATTATGAGCAATCTTAATAGCACTCTCATTGTCACACGACAATGGAACATGTCTCACATGGATTCCATAATCCTTAAGAGTTTGAGTCATCCATAGCTACTGAGCACAACATGATCCGGCGGCAATGTATTCCGCTTCAGCGGTGGGTAGAGATACCGAGTTTTGTTTCTTGGATGACGAAGACACAAGAGATCTACCAAGAAATTGACATGTACCCAAGGTGGATTTTCTATCAACCTTATCTCCGGCATAGTCCAAGTCGGAATAGCCAACAAGGTTAAAGGAAGATCCCTTGGGATACCAAATGCCAAAGTTTGGTGTATATATCAAGTATCTCACAATTCTTTTCACGGCCTTAAGATGACACTCTTTAGGAGCAGCTTGATATCTAGCGCAAATGCACACACTAAGCATAATATTGGGACGGGAGGCACATAGATATAGCAATGAACCGATCATTGATCGATAAACCTTTTGATCAACCGGTTTGTCCTCCTTGGTGAGGTCAACATGTCCACTAGTAGGCATAGGAGTTTTTATACCTTTACACTCTTGCATGTTGAACTTCTTGATCAAGTCCTTGGTATACTTGGTTTGAGAGATGAAAGTTCCTTCTCTCGTTTGCTTGATTTGCAAACCAAGGAAAAATTTCATCTCACACATCATGGACATCTAATACTTCACGGACATCAACCTTCCAAATCTTTCACTAAATTGTGGGTTAGTAGATCCAAAGATAATATCATCCACATAGATTTGGCACACAAATAATTCACCATTAACTCTTTTTGTGAATAAGGTTGCGTCAATTTTACCAATTTCAAAACCCTTTTCAATGAGAATCTTTGTTAAGCATTTATACCAAGCACGTGGGGCTTTCTTAAGACCATAAAGAGCTTCACGAAGCTTGCAAACATGATTAGGTTTCTTAGGGTTCACAAAACCAAGGGCTTGTTTAACATAGACCTCTTCTTCAATCTCACCATTTAAAAATGCACTTTTAATGTCCATTTGATAAAGAGTGATATCATGGTGATAAGCATAAGCAAGAAGAATGCGGATAGCTTCAAGTCTAGCAACGGGAGCATAGGTCTCACCATAGTCCACACCTTCGACTTGGGTGTAGCCTTGAGCCACGAGACGCACCTTGTTGCGTACGACTTGAACGTCTTCGTCTTGTTTGTTCCGAAACACCATTTGGTTCCGATGATGTTTTGCTCATCCTTGGGTTTCTCCACTAGTGTCCACACTTCGTTCCTCTCGAAGTTGTGTAGCTCCTCGTGCATAGCATTCACCCAATCCGGGTCCTGAAGACCTTCTTCTACCTTCAAAGGATCAATACTAGAGATGAATGAATAATGCTCACAAAAGTTAGCCAATCGAGTTTTAGAGCGAGTTATTCTCCCGGTTTGGATGTCACCGAAGATTTGCTCTAAGGGATGATTTTTGTTCACTCCTGCTCGAACTCGAGGTAGCTTTTGCTTGTTGGTCATCGGAGCTTCATCATCATTTGCTTCTTCATTGTTGTTGAATGTGTCGTTGCCTTGAGGTGGTGATGAAGGTGGTTGTGGTGGATCATCATGATGAACTTCCTCCTCCTCTTCATCTTGTCGTGTACCGCTTGTGGATGCCTCCATGTCGTGTTGAGGTTCGCCTTGACGCGAAGTAGGGGCTTCCACTTGGGTCGATGAAGTACTTTCCATGACCTCCATGGGACGAATCTTGCCGATGGACAAGTCTTGGATAGCTTCCGAAGGTTCCTTATCTCCTACATCATTTGGCAATTGTTCGACTTGCGAACCATTAGATTCATCAAACTTCACATCTACCATCTCTTCAACTTTTCGAGTGAAGTTGTTGTAGACACGGTAAGTGTGAGAGTTTGATCCGTGACCGAGTAGGAAACCTTCATGAGATTTAGGAGAAAATTTAGAACGACGATGCTTATCTAGAATGTAATACTTGGAGCCAAATACCCGAAAGTATCCAGCTTGGGGCTTGTTACCGGTGAGTAGCTCGTATGTCATTTTACCGAGAAGCTTGTGTAGATAGAGTCGGTTCGTAGCATGACAAGCTGTTTCCAAGGCTTCCGACCAAAAGTGTCTTGGCGTCTTGTATTCGTCGAGCATCGTTCTAGCCATCTCTATAAGAGTCCGGTTCTTCCTCTCAACAACTCCATTTTGTTGAGGCATGTACGTAGCCGAGAACTCATGTGAAATACCTTCTTCGTCAAGAAAGGAATCCACATTTGTGTTCTTGAACTCTGATCCGTTGTCGCTCCGAACTTTCTTGATCTTCACTTCAAACTGGTTTTGCGCTTTGCGAGCGAAGTTCTTGAAGATCTTTTGCACCCGCGACTTATCATCAAGAAAGAATACCCACATAAATATGGAAAAACCATCAACTATAACTAGACCAAAGGAATTTCCACCGAGGCTCTTATAAGCATTGGGACCAAAAAGATCCATATGAAGCAACTCGAGTGGTCTCCTAGTAGTCATGATATTGTTTACGGGATGGCTTCCACCTACTTGCTTTCCAGCTTGACAAGCACTACAAAGTCTATCTTTGTCAAAGATAACATCTTTAACACCAAGTATATGATCACCTTTGACGAGCTTGTCTAGATTACGCATACCAACATGTCCTAGTCTTCTATGCCAAAGCCAACCTTTAGAAGATTTTGCAATAAGACAAGTATGAGGTTTGGATCGCTTAGTGAAATCAACAATGTATAGATCACCTCTACAGAAACTGGTAAAGACCATGCTATGATTGTCTTGATGAAACACTTGGCAATCTACTTTCGTAAATAGCACATTAAAACCAAAGTCGGCTAGTCTAGATACGGAAAGAAGATTGTAGCCAAGGGATTCAACTAGCATGATATTTTGAATGGAACTATCATGAGATATGGCCACCTTACCAAGACCAGTACCTTACCCTTGGAGTTATCTCCAAAAGTCACATACCTTCGCGGTCCATGGTTTGGTGTGATCTCTTGAAACATGTCTTTATCTTTGGTCATATGATCAGTGCATCCACTATCGAGAATCCAATCTTTTCCTCCGGACATGTAATCCTTGAAGTTTGCCATGAGACTTAGATTCTTCATAGTCTTCTCATACTCGATGTCGAACAGTTCATCTTCATCATAGTAGCCATGTTCCACATTGTCATCATCAAATGGGAAATCCACGTTATAAGAAACAAGAGATTTCGTTAGAGTTGTGATCATGACAATGTTCAAGATTATGAATGCGAATGCCTTCAACAATGATGTTGTTGATAGTTATGACATCTCGTTTAGCACGCATGAGGTCTCTAAGATCAAAGAGATAATCATAAAACTTAGGATCACTAGTCATCATTTTGTGAAAAGCATTAGATTTATGAAGAATTTCATCAAGATTACTCAATGAATAATTTGGATATCGTTTGTCCAAATCATTCCACAAAGTATAAGCACATTCAAAATTCTTCATTTGATCAAACACAATTCTAGGCAATCCTCTAATGATAAGATTAACAGTTCTAGGATTACGAAGCATATCATTTTCCTCTTCGTGTGTGGGATCTAAAGGATCAATGGGAGGTACATAGGGGTTCTTAACATACTTTCTCAAATGGAATTCATTGAATAACTCAAGCATGTCATATTTCCATTGACTATAGTACTCCCCATCGAGAATGGGCATTCTACAACTAAGACTCCCCAAACTAGACACATCCATCTTCCTCCACCGGTGATGAAACTGAAGCTATGGAGACCAACGCTCTGATACCAATTGTGGGATCACTAGAAGAGGCGTCTAGAGGGGGTGAATAGACTACTTGATAAGTTAAAAACCTAACGTTTCCCAAGTTAATTGGTTAGCAGATTTTAGCAATTCTAACAAGTCTAGTGCACCCTACACATGCTAGTCAACAAGTATGACAGCGGAAAGTAAAGACAAGCATATGAGAAGAGAGTAGAGATATGAAGATCAAACACAATACGGAGACACGAAGATTTTTCCCGTGGTTCCGATAGGTGGTGCTATCGTACGTCCACGTTTATGGAGACTTCAACCCACGGAGGGTAACGGTCACGAGATTCCATGGAGGGCTCCACCGACGAAAGGTCCACGAAGTAGAAACCTCGTCTATTCCATGATGGCCTATGTCCACGGAGGACTAACCTTACTCGGGGTGGATCTTCACGAAGTTGGCGATCTCCTTGCCCTTACAAACTCTCTTGGTTCAACTCCACAATCATGAAGAAGGAGGCTCCCAAGCGACACCTAACCAATCTAGGAGGCACCACCCTCCAAAAGGTAATAGATGTGGTAGTATGATGAACACCTTGCTCTTGTGCTTCAAAAGATAGTCTCCTCAACACACAATCACTCTCTGACAGATTTGGCATGGGTAGAAGAGATTGATAGGATGGAAAGCAACTTGGGGAGGCTAGAGATGAAGATCCATATGGTTGGAGTGGATGATCTTGACCTCAACACAAGGGTAGGTGGTTCTCTCTCAGAAAATTGGATATGGCAAGTGGGTGTGTGTTCACTACACCACGACACCACAATACCGACATGCATCCGTTGGTAAAAGTGTGCAAAGCCGACACTCTTTTTGTCCTAAACTGTACCGACATACCAACTGTTGGTATTAATACAGCCTTCGGCACACAATCTATCGCCAATGTATTAAGGACCGCCAACGTATTATCTGTCGGTAGATACAGTATCTCCCCCGAAATATCCAATTCCCCAATCTCACTTCTCTCGCGCCACACACACCTAAACCGAACCCATCTGCCGCCGCCGATCCCCTAGATCTGGCCGCCAATTCATCCGCACCACCCTATCTCCCAGCCCCGGCGTTCCTTGGCCCGACCTCCAGTGTTAGGTGTGCCCCACCGTCGGCAGCACCGTGCGCTGCCGAGGAGCTGCCGCCCCGCTAAGAGCACCACCCGCAGCCGAGGAGCAGCAATGTCGGCCGCTACCGAGGAGCACCTTCCGCCATCGAGGAGCAGCAGCGATATCCGCCGCCAAGGACAGCCGCGCCATGCCGCCATCCACGTCCGAGGAGCACCGTCCGCCCCACCAAGGAGCAGCAGCTCCGTTCGCCGCGGAGGAGCAGACACGACATCCCACGCCGAGGACAACCGCGCCATCCTCATCTGAGGAGCACCGTCTGCCCCGCCGAGGAGCAGCAGCGCTGTCCGCCGCCCAGGAGCAGCCGTGTCCGCTGCTGAGGAGCCACCTGTCGTTCTTCTTCCGCCACCGGCGTCCTCTGTCCCGGTTGCCCCCCTTTACATGCCCTGCCTCTTGGACCACAACAGGTAAGCTGCAGATCTTCTCTTACCTATCTTCCCGTATGTTACTATCTGTAGTTCACATTGTTATTTGAATGGTTTGTGTCCTGAATCCCTATAGCATGCCTCACGTGATCTTGTTCAAATTTCTGTATTATGTGGTTACTGCTAATTTTTTTATTCATTTCCATTTCAAGGAGTCAGATTTCTTCTTCTGCTTATGATTTCCCATAGGAGTCAGATTAGATGATGAGATCTGGAACTGATCTGGATGACCAGCTACACCACCTATGTTCCATACACAAGTTTTTATGCTGTAGGTAATAGCCGGTTCTTACATTGCATACAGATATATACTGTAGTTTTTTCTATCTGCAAGATAGTATTTATGTCTACTCATCTTTTCCGTTAACCACAAATCTGTGAAAACTACCTGCCTATACCTTATGTTATGAAATATGAAATAAAAAATGTAGTTCTATTCAACTTCTGTTCAAGAGTTCTGCTGCAAATGAGTTCATTTGTTTGTACCAGACTACCTGATAAGAAATAATCGTCAGCACAGAGAGAAGGACAGAACAGTACAAGCATCGATTCGATGGGCTACTGTTATGACCGGCACAACATATCAGAGAAGGAGGAGGCCCAATGGGCAGGCTTAGTTATGGGCTTAACCCAAGCTATCTTAGTTATCTTAGTCTCCAAGTTATCTTAGGCATCCAGGAGATTATATAAATCGATGTAAACACTTATTTCGGAATTAAGCAATATAGACATAATCTCTATTGCCCGGCTCCCAGAGGAGCCGGAACCCTAGCCGCACCTCTCAGCCGCCGCTGCTCCAACCGCAAGGACGGCGCCCCGTCGCCGGCCACCGCGCTCCAACCCTCGCGCTCCTCCCTCCTACCCCTACCGGCTACGCCCTAGAACGGGAAGAACCCTAGCTCCTAACACCTTGGTATCAGATAGCTCGGTTTCGACCATGTCTTCACCACCGCAACTTCCGCCGCAGCCCACCACCGCCGCCGCCGCCACCACCGCCGCCGCGTCCGCGCCGATCTCCACAGCGCCGCTGGCCATCCACACCGCGCCGATGGGCTCCATCGCCGGCGCCTCGACGGGCCTGCCGCCGTCACCCTCCATCACGCCGTCGGTCTACTCGCCGGCGGAGATCACCGGCGTCCTCAACGACCTGGTCACAGCGGTCCAAGGCATCCGGCAGTTTCTGGCCAGCCCGTACGGGCCGCCGCCACCTCTGCCGCCGGCCGCCGCCTTCGGACCAGCCGCCCTGCCTTGGTACTCGGTACCCGCGGCGATCGCCGGGTCCCAGCCGGCGTTCCAGCAACCGACCGCCACGGCGTCGTCCTGGCCGCAGTGGCCCGCGTCGACCCTCGCCGCACCACCCGTGCCTCTCCAGTGGCCCCAGTGGCCCGCGCCGGCCACTACCGCACCACCTGCGCCGTCCGCGCCGGCCCAGCAGCCACTGGTTCCGCCGCCAAGCTCCGGACCGGGCCAGTCCGCACCGGGTGGCCTCCCGATTCAGCACGTCCGCTTCCCGCCGTCACCGTCTCCGCTTCCGCCCTGGCTGCTCGGGACGTCGCCACCACCAGTCTACACAGAGGCCGGGGACCCTTCCGTACCCATGCAGTATGGAGACCCGTCCGGCTCCACAGTTCCCTACGCCAGCCGACCCACCACCGACCGGACACCGTCCTCGTCGCTGCTCCGCACCGCCGAGCCGCTCGGCCCGGGCATCGCGACTCAGACGCCGCCCCGGTTCGCCAAGCTTGATTTCGCCACTTATGACGGCACGGAGGACCCCCTCAACTGGCTCAATCAGTGCGAGCAATTCTTCCGCGGGCAGCGCACGCTCGCGTCCGAGCGCACTTGGCTGGCCTCCTACCACCTCCGCGGTGCTGCCCAGACATGGTACTACGCCCTCGAGCAGGACGAGGGCGGCATGCCCCCGTGGGAGCGCTTTCGGGAGCTGTGTCTTCTTCGTTTTGGGCCACCGATACGCGGGAGCCGCCTGGCAGAGTTGGGTCGCCTTCCCTTCACCTCCACGGTGCAGGATTTCGCCGACCGCTTCCAGGCCTTGGCATGTCACGCGCCGGGTGTGACGGCACTACAGCGGGCCGAGCTCTTCATCGGCGGCCTTCCAGACCACATCCGCATGGACGTCGAGGTGCGGGGGCCCCAGGACCTCCAGACGGCCATGTACTACGCTCGGGCCTTCGAGCGTCGCGCCCAGGCCTTGCCATCGGCGCCACCGCCTCGAGGGGGCCGGCCACCCCCCCCGACCGCCCCCGACAGCACCTGCGCCGTCGGCCGCTTCGCCAGCAGCCGCTCCGGCCGCGACGCGGCCTTTTCGTCGGCTCTCGCAGGCGGAGCAGCTCGAGCGCCGGCGTCTGGGGCTTTGCTTTAACTGCGATGCACCCTACGCGCCGGGCCATGTCTGCCCGCGCCTCTTCTACTTGGAGACGGCCGACTATGAGGAGGAGGACACACCCGCCGACGGGCTCGGCGACGCCGCCGCAGCGGCGCCCGCGCCTGCGCCCGCTCCGGCGACGGCCCTCGTCGTCTCGCTCCATGCGCTGGCCGGCATCCGCGACGAGCGGACTATGCTCTTACCGGTGACGATTCACGGTGAGCGCCTGGTGGCCCTCCTGGATACAGGCTCCACGCATAACTTCCTGTCGGAAGCCACCATGCGACGCTTAGCTCTTCAGCCGACCGGCGGGGAGCACCTTCGGGTCACCGTGGCGAACGGTGACCGCCTCCGGTGCCATGGGCTGGCGCGCGACGTGCCCATTACTATCGGCGACGAGCACTTCACCATCACGTGCGCCGGTCTCGACTTGGGCTGTTTCGACTTCATCCTTGGCGTCGACTTTTTGCGGACTCTCGGTCCCATCCTTTGGGACTTCGACGCTTTGACGATGACTTTCTGCCGCCTCGGTCGCCAGGTCCGATGGGAGGGCATTGGCGGCACCTCGACAGCGACACCCCAGCCCCAGCTGGTCGCGGCCACCACCGAGGCGGAGCATCCTCTGTTGGATCGCCTCCTGCAGCAGCACCATGACCTATTTGAGGAGCCGCAGGGTCTGCCGCCGGCCCGGGTGTATGATCACCGCATCCATCTTCTGCCAGGCACGGCACCGGTGGCGGTGCGTCCCTACCGCTACCCCCAGCTGCAGAAGGATGAGTTGGAGCGGCAGTGCGCACTCATGCTAGCCCTGGTCATCAATACGGGTCTCCACGTCACCGTTTTTGGCGCCAGTCCTCCTCGTCCGCAAGTCAGACGGCTCGTGGCGTTTCTGCATCGACTACCGCGCCCTTAACGCCCAGACGCTCAAGGACAAATTTCCCATTCCGGTCGTCGACGAGCTCTTGGATGAGCTCCGTGGGGCGTGCTTCTTCACCAAGCTCGACCTCCGTTCGGGCTACCACCAGGTGCGGATGCACCCGGACGATATCGCGAAGACGGCGTTTCGGACTCACCATGGCCACTTCGAGTTCTTGGTGATGCCTTTTGGTCTCGCCAACGCCCCGGCGACTTTCCAGGCCTTGATGAACGACGTCCTCCGCCCCTACTTGCGTCGGTTTGTGCTCGTTTTCTTCGATGACATTCTTATTTTCAGCGCTTCGTGGGCGGAGCACCTTCAGCACGTCGCCATCGTCTTCAACGAGCTTCGAGAGCATCATCTTCATCTTAAGCACTCGAAGTGCTCGTTCGGCACGACGTCAGTCGCCTACCTCGGCCACGTCATCTCGGCCGAGGGTGTTGCTATGGACGCCGACAAGGTGGCGGCCGTCGCAGCCTGGCCGACGCCGGACTCACCACGCGCCTTCTGCGGCTTCCTGGGTCTCGCGGGGTATTACCGGAAATTTATCCGGGAGTTCGGCCTCATCGCGGCCCCGCTCACGCGCTTGTTGCGCCGCGACGCCTTCGCCTGGGATGCTGAGGCGACCGAGGCATTCGAGAGCCTCAAGCAGGCCCTGACTACGGGTCCCGTCCTGCAGATGCCTGACTTCGATAGCCCGTTCATCGTCGACTGCGACGCCTCCGGTGCGGGGTTCGGCGCGGTCCTTCATCAGGGCGATGGACCCCTCGCCTTCTTCAGCAGGCCCTTCGCCGCGCGCCATCTTAAGCTGGCGGCCTATGAGCGTGAGATCATTGGCTTGGTGCAGGCGGTGCGTCACTGGCGGCCCTATCTTTGGGGTCGGTCCTTCCGGATCCGTACGGACCACTACAGTCTCAAGTTCTTGCTGGACCAGAGGCTCTCTACCGTGCCGCAGCATCAGTGGATCAGTAAGCTCTTCGGCTTCGACTTCACCGTCGAGTTTCGTCCGGGCTGCCTTAACACCGTCGCCGACGCCCTGTCTCGGCGTGACGCCAACACCGCCCTAGGTGCTGAGGGGGCCGTGCTCTGCATCCGCTCGGGGCCCTCCTTCGCCCTCTTCACCGCCATCCGCCGGGCCACTGCGGCCGCGCCGGACGCACTCCTCCTTCAGCAGCAGCTGGCGGTCGGAGAGCTGGAGGAGCCGTGGCGCTTCGCCGATGGGTTGCTCCTCCATGAGCGCCGGGTCTTCATTCCCGCGCATGAGGATCTCCGTCACCAGGTGCTTCAGCTGGCCCACTCGGCGGGCCATGAGGGTGTGCAGAAAACCCTCCATCGTCTCCGCGCCGACTTCTACATTCCCGGTGATCGTGCCCTCGTCAGTGACTGGGTGCGGTCGTGTGTGACGTGCCAGCGTAACAAGACGGAGACGCTCAGGCCGGCTGGTTTGCTCCAGCCTTTGGAGGTGCCGTCTCAGGTTTGGGTGGACATTTCCATGGATTTCATCGAGGGCCTCCCTAAGGTGGGCGGCAAGTCGGTCATTCTCACGGTGGTCGACCGCTTCTCCAAGTATGCTCATTTCATCGCCCTGGGTCATCCCTACACGGCGGCGTCTGTCGCCCGCGCCTTCTTCGACGGTATCGTCCGTCTCCACGGGTTTCCCTCTTCGATCGTCAGTGATCGGGGCCCCGTGTTCACGGGGCATGTCTGGCGCGATCTCTTCCGGATGGCGGGCGTGAAACTCCGCCTGAGCACGGCCTTCCACCCTCAGACGGACGGACAGTCGGAGGTCGTCAATAAGGTGATTGCCATGTATTTGCGTTGTGTCACAGGTGATCGCCCTCGCGCGTGGGTGGACTGGCTCTCGTGGGCGGAGTACTGCTACAACACCTCCTATCACTCCGCCCTCCGCGCCACGCCATTTGAGGTGGTGTACGGCCGGCCGCCCCCGGCGATTCTACCGGTTGATCCGGCCACGGCTTGGACCGAGGTGGCCGGTGACCTTCTGCGGAGCCGTGACGAGATGCTGGCAGAGGTCCGGCAACGTCTCCTTCAGGCCCAGCAGCTGGCCAAGCACTACTACGACGGCCACCATCGCGAGGCGGAGTTCGCGGTGGGTGATTGGGTGTGGCTGCGTCTTCTTCATCGCTCTACGCAGTCACTGGATCCTCTTGCGAAGCGGAAGCTTGGCCCTCGCTATGCCGGGCCCTTCGCTATCATTGAGCGCATCGGGAAGGTGGCCTACCGTCTTCAGCTGCCGGTAGGTGCGCGCATCCACGATGTCTTCCACGTGGGGCTGCTCAAGCCCTTCCGTGGGGAGCCACCTGCGGCTCCTTCCGCGCTTCCTCCGACCGCCGATGGACGTCTCCTTCCAGGACCAGAGAAGGTGTTGAAGGCCCAGCTACGTCGCGGGGCGTGGTACGTGTTGATCCAGTGGGCTGGACTTCCGGCAGAGGAAGCCACTTGGGAGCAGCGCGAGGAGTTCCGCCAGCACTACCCCGACTTCCAGCTCGAGGACGAGCTGTTTGCGCAGGCGGGGAGAGATGTTATGACCGGCACAACATATCAGAGAAGGAGGAGGCCCAATGGGCAGGCTTAGTTATGGGCTTAACCCAAGCTATCTTAGTTATCTTAGTCTCCAAGTTATCTTAGGCATCCAGGAGATTATATAAATCGATGTAAACACTTAATTCGGAATTAAGCAATATAGACATAATCTCTATTGCCCGGCTCCCAGAGGAGCCGGAACCCTAGCCGCACCTCTCAGCCGCCGCTGCTCCAACCGCAAGGACGGCTCCCCGTCGCCGGCCACCGCGCTCCAACCCTCGCCCTCCTCCCTCCTACCCCTACCGGCTACGCCCTAGACCGGGAAGAACCCTAGCTCCTAACAGCTACTGACATTGTTTGTGATCTAGCAACACCGACGAGAGCTACCCCAGCTCGGGCGAAGCAAGCTTGGTCACAGCTGGATATCAATGTGGTAAAGGCAAATGTTGATGCTGGCTTTGATGAGCACACAAGATCAGGGAGTACTGGATTGGTGATGCGCTACCATGCAGGAGCATTAACATGAGCCCAAGCTTTATGGTACGAGCGAGCTGCAGATTCAAGAAGGATGGAGGCTATCGCGATCAGAGATGGCATCTGCCTGGCATATGATGTGCGTCTCATGCATATTGCCATGGAAAGTCATGCTTTGGAGGTTCTTAATATTTTCAACTCCTCATCGTAAGACAGGGCGGATATTGGTGCTGTTATTCCGCAGCTTGTCTAAGATTGTTGTTATTGCTTCAGAGTTCATATCAAACATATTTCCCTTTTGATAATGTGGACATGTTATATCCTAATTGCTAGCTCCAAAACAGAACAACATTTCCCATTTGGGATAAGCTGTGGAAGTTCATACGTCCAAATATATTTCCCTTTTGATTATGATTGATTAGTGTGTGCTGAAGCATGTACATCTGTGTTTCTTTGCTGCTGAGAACACCGTATGTATTCAATGTAATTGACATCCCTACTGTATCAATGCGTTTCCTTGCGCATGCAGGTGCAGGACAGAGCCGCCATGTGGTGTGCGCGGTGATTCTTCTTCCACTCCGATGCCTTCCGCGCTACGTGTCTGGTAGACCCGATTTTACTTCCACTCCGGCATAGCTAGTGGTAAGCCACTGGTGCTCTCTCTCGCTCTCTCATGCTCTATGTGTCCACGGCCATCGTGCCATGCTGATTTATAGTTGCCACCCAGATTCTTATTATCTTGCTGCTGTTTGGAGTTGTGAAAGGATCTAGAAATTGATGGTTGCTTTTTTGTTGCTGCCCTGTGTTAACTCATTACATAATTTGCTTGGTATGCATCTTCTTTTCTACCATTGTCTCTTAAGCATCATGTTCAACAATATGTGTTATTTTCAGCAGAAAATATGGCAAGAACAAGAGGAGGAAGCGAGCTTAGCAAATGATGAACTATAGAGGCTCACAAATATTGGTGAAAACAAGAGGAAGGTGAGAGCTCTTATAGAACTGAATAGGATATTTTGTAGAAAGGGAATTGTTTGTTCACTGTTATCTGTGGTATGATGCTTGGTTCAAAAATAAAAAGGGCTAGAATGGGAAAAAGGGTCATCAGTGTGAACTAAAAGTCTATTGTTTTTCTTGTAGGTCTCCTTTGCATTTTTCTTGTCATGTTTCATGCTTCATAGCGTGTGTATGTAAGCATATAATTACACACATATACACTAGTTTGTAATGTCACTATAAATAGATGATTCATCAGACTATCAGAGAGTTTGCATCAGACTATAATCGATGAGCAACATTGCACCAGCAGGTGTCTGGGGTGGAAAAGGCCAAGGGAAAACATTCCAGAGTCCAGGCTGAACTTATATTCAAAGCAATGGGTGTTGAGCCTGTTATTATGTTTGCTGGAGAACTCGAATCTAAAAGTGCAGGTCAAGAAATACCAGAACTATTTAATGTTTATATACTTTTTATTTACTCTGCCGTTTGTTTATGTTTCCAGATTACTGTCGAGATGTAGCTCATTTGGTTCATATAAATCTTATTCCAAACCCTTATATAGTTGTTTTAGGTCTAATATTTCACAGCATTTCGAAGCCATTAAAGTTATCATTGACTTACACTGCACTGAACATATGAAAGTTATCTTTTATTTCCCTCAAGTTTAACCTCAAGCCTACGACTGATTAGTGGATATGCACTGCTAATGTTCAGATTGAAAACGGAGCCCTAGATCAGTGCTAGAGTAACTATCTGCTGCTTCAACCCAGCCAGAGATGAATTCTGCAACCGAGTTTCTTGCTTGTTAGAAAAAGGTAAGGGGCCCCTCCTCGTGTTGTGTTGATTTATAGTGTCCAGATTGGTTAAGTTCCACCTTGCTCGATGAAAGATCTGCTTATAGTACTTGTGAAAGGAATTATCAGTTCCTAAATTCTGCTCGAGAGTCAAGTTGCTATTATGTTCTGTCAGATCTAGTCCATTAGCAAAATAGGAGTTGCTTCCTCTTTTGCATGTATGATAATTAGCGGAGTTGCATGGTCTGACAATGTTTATGTGGTGGTTAGTTGCTCGGGTTTTTTCTGCTTGTATTGCAATACTAGAAAATAGAAGAGGCTATCAATGTCTGCACAACACTGCTGGGCTATAGCAATCTAACTAATCAAGTTTCACAACGACCTGTTGGTTCTCAACCGTTGTAGTTCAAAGCTGTATGTTTAGTTAAAACTCTAGCTAACTCTGACCGATGTAGATGGTTTCCAGTATAATGCTACATAATTTCCCCTTTTGTAGTCCTCACCCTTGTTTGGCACTACTTTCTTTTTTTATCAGGATATGGAAACTCTCATGTGACATGCAAACTCTCATGGATCTGTACGTGTGTTTGTATGAACTTGAATGCTGGTTTGATGCTTTATTTTCTACAAAGCTGGGCTATATATTCATGGCTGCTTCTTGATAACTGTGCATGTAACTGGGTTTCTTCATTGCATTTAAATAAGTATGTTTTGGGCTTTGACCTATATGCTGCCAAATTAAATTTGAAAATTAGAGAGAAATAAAAAAACTAGGAGAGATGCATAGATTTAATTAGAGAGGTTGTGAAATCAAGTAGTACTTGATTGCTTTTCATTTAAGCAAGCCAGTTTGTTGTACATCTTCTGTTTTTAGATTTTTGGACTCAAGAGCAACTCAGAAGTTTGAACAAATGCTACTATGATAATATTGCTGAAACATATGAGTGATTTTGCAGGGTCAAATGGCAAAAAGTATTAAGTCGAAGATGTTATGGCTTTTGTTCATGGCATGCATGATCGACCTATTTTCATCATATGGAAGTTGTTGTTGGTTCAATGATCAAAGACTTAGTCTGTTCCATAGTGATTTGTATAGTGACCGAACATGAGTCTCTTATGAACTTAACCCATATTTTGTAACAGGCCACAGCTTGTATGTCGACCTATGTATTTCCTTAGTGGTTGTAGCTAACTTGAGTGAAGAAAACTAATGAATCTTCTATATGTTGAATATAAATGTATTGATCAATGGTATCTTGTGATGAATACAAGAGTGCACTTGTTTGTATATGTATTGCGTGTTGAACATGAATTGAATATTATGAATGTAATTTCATTCAAAATATGGTGCATTTGCATTTGTGCTGAAATGTAGAACCCTGACAGCAAATGTGTCGGCAGAAGTATTGGACGTCGCACTATCTGTCGGTATAGCGCACTGATAGGCAAACTGTCGGCATAGCAATGGATGTCGCACAATCTGTCGGCATAGCACATTGTCAGATAATCTGTCGGTATAGCTCAGTCTGTCGGTGTAGAAATGTCTGTCGCCATAGATCTCACCAACGTTGTCATACTGTCTGTCGGCATAGATTTATCTGTCGGCAAAGACCTTTCCCGGCAGGACTATAGGCGACAACTCCTTTCTGTCGGCAAAGGTCTTTCCCGACACTAAATGTGTCGCCTTAGGTGACCTATGCCGACAGATTGTTTGACGCTGCTTTGAGTGTCGTGGTGTAGTGGTTCTGAGTGCTTTTTTCGCAAGTGAGAGGTGGTTGAGGGGTATATATAGGCATCTCCAAAAATCCAACCGTTACAACATTATTGCCCAACTCGGTGAAACCGAAGTGAAACTCGGTGGCACCGACTAGTTCAAAATGTGGCAACTTTGGCGTTTTTGGTGAGACCGATATATGAGTCTCGGTGGTACCGATATGGGTGACCTAGGCAGTTACCAAATCTCGGTGAGACCGATTCCTCAAACTCGGCGGGACCGGTTTCAAGAAATGGGTTAACAAAGAGTTGGTCCAACTTCTCGGTGAGACAGATTTGCAAAACTCGATGGAACCAATTCTTGAAAATGGCTAACCAGGAAGTTGGTCACTGATTTCGGTGGCACCGAATGGAAAGCTGGTAGTACCGATATACTAGGGTTTTGTTTGGCTTTTGTCTTTGATAAAATTGGTGGATCCGAATGGGAAGTTGGTGTCACCGAATTTAGACTTTAGGCTTTGGACAGAGGATATGTCTGGGAAAGTGGGTGAGTATTTTTGGTGGCTAATCTCTAAGCACTTGAGCAACCATATCATCATATTTACCTCATCCCCTTTTAATAGTATTGGCTTTCCTATGGACTCAAAGTGATTTCTCACAAAATGTAAAATTTAGTCCTTGATATTGAAGCATGGCCAATCCTATTCCTTCCTTTCCTTGGGAATTCTCCACACAATCCTTAGCCAATCCTCTTTGTGGACTAAATCTGAAATAAACTAGATAGAACTATTAGTTCAAGAGACAATGTATGTTGTCATGAATTATCAAAACCACCAAGGGAGCATATGTGCTTTCAGCATAGTTATGAAATATTTATTCACGGCAATGATCATGTATATAGGCATCACATCCATAAACAAGTAGACCGACTCCTGCCTGCATCTACTACTATTACTCCACTTCA
This sequence comes from Elymus sibiricus, assembly GCA_039707655.1. Classification (NCBI taxonomy): domain Eukaryota; kingdom Viridiplantae; phylum Streptophyta; class Magnoliopsida; order Poales; family Poaceae; genus Elymus; species Elymus sibiricus. Next base: position 164,794,387 of record CM077667.1, read on the forward strand.
AGAGCGCTTCTATGTATTAAGTTCATAACAAACAGAGTAATTGTAACGCCCAACATGCGATCATATCCTTATTTTGGCATGAGGGCCTTGACAGGGATAGAAGCGCATCTCGTTGTTTTGCAAGTATGGATATCATTACAAGTACATGTAAAGAAGATATGAGTATATGGAATTGGCTTACACTCGCCACAAGCTACATCAATATGACATCAATACAACAACATATACAACCATCATATAGAAGAGCAGGGTCCGACTACGGACGAAATCAAACGATAAAATGACATCCATCCTTGCTATCCCAGGCTGCCGCATGGAACCCATCCTATGATCGATGAAGAAGAAGAAGAACTCCAAATCAAACAAAGCATCGCTTGTCGGATTTCGGGCTCCGCAAAACCCTTAAGATTCGAACACAGGGGCGTGTGCGAAGATCCCCTGCAGCCTTGCCCAACCTAACTCGCTACTCGATGAACACAACAATGAACTTGCACGATGATGAGGAAGAAGATGAACACGACAGTTTACCCAGGTTTGGGCCGCTGCGAAGCGTAATACCCTACTCCTGCTTTGGTGGATTGCCTCTCGAGGAGGTGGGATGGATGAACTAGTACAGTGTTTTTGAGCCTCATGAGGGCTTCCCTTGAGGTGTTCGAGGCCCTCTGTGGCTCGGTGATGGATGAGTGGTGGAATGGATTCGGATCCCGGTCTATGGTGCAACCTACCCTCTATATATAGCGGTGGCTCGGGTTCTCTTCCCTTATCGCAATGGCGGGAAGGGATCCCACAATGGCCAATTTTGAAGGGGGACAGGAGTACGTGCCCGCCCTGCCCAGAGGCGGTCTTCGCCTGCAAAGTAGCTATCGACGGCGCAGGGATGGGCTCAGCGATGACATCCGCCCTGCGGGGCGGGTGGTTGCGGTCTTGTTGCACTGGAATGGAAACCTTTGGGGGTGCTTTGGGAACCCGCGTACGTCTCTGCTCCCTTTGCACCAAAGGGGAAACTGCGCCGTCTGGCGCACTGGCGCCCGCCTGTCCTTCCTTGCGTCACCCTTGACTCCCGAGGCCGGGCCTTGCATAGAGATCTCCGCCGCTCCGAAGGGGGCCTAAGGAGGCCCATCCCTTGCCGGTCCTGACGCTATTCCTCCTCGCGAGCCTAGGGCCCTCGCGAGGGCCTTGTCTTGAGTCGGGCCACGCCCGATCGTGTTTGGTCGATGAAGTGGGCCATGCCCTGGGCCGCAGGCAGGCAGGTCTGGGTACCCTCGTTCCCAGAACGCCGATAGTAGCCCCCGGGCCCAAGGCGCACTCGAGCTGGCTTCTGGGCGAAGCCTCGCGGACGGTCCGAAGCGCCGTGGGCCCCCAAACGCCTGCAGGCCAGGCCCTGCACGCGTCGAATGCCCCGGCGGCGACGCCTCCGCTCCCCGAGGGCGTCCAGAACCGCTCCCAGTCAAATTGACACAACGCCCGGGTGCAGCGCCGGCCATCATTGCTTCCCATTGAATGCTGCTGCTGCTTCGGGCCACGCGGATGCGACCCTTCAAAGGCCGCACGCCCCCGGAACGCGAGGGGGCACCGGGCGGTCTTTGGCTGTATATAAACGGGCGAGGGCGAGAAAACCCTCACTCATCTTTGTCTTCTTTGCCTTCACACCCCTCGAACCGTCGCTTCCCAGTCATGGCGCCGGTGAGGAAGTTCTCTGCTGCCGAGAAGGGAAAGGCTCCCGGGGAGGATTCTGCCGCTCCGCCGCCCAGGAGGGGCCGCGGTCGCCCCCGGAAGTATGCCGTGACGCCGACGGTGGCTCCCTGCAAGCGCGGCTGTGTTCCTGCGCGCCCTGGGATCACCATCGTCAGCCGCGGTGGGACGCCGTCCAACGCGGGTGGCCGCAGTGGCCGAGATGGTGGCAACCGAGGTAGGAGGTCGGCGGTGGCCACCCGGCCGCCGCGCCCGCGGCTCCATTCGGCCGACACGGCCCAGGAGTTCGTGATGTGGGCGGAAAGGCCGGAGGCCGCTTGGTTCCAGCTCCCGAACTTCTTCGCGAAAGCACTGCCGGCCAAAGGGCCTGCCGGCCTATGGCTGTAGGACAACGGCTGCTGCAGCGCGGCGTCTTGGGTGGAGGTGGAGGTCAGGCTACGTGTACCTGAACCGCGGGTGGCAAGCGTTCACCCACGCTCGTGGTCTGAAGGGGAGGTGCACCCTCCACTTCAAGTATGATGGGGAGGCGACACTCTTCGTCAAGATCTTCGGGGAAGAGGGCGAGCGCCTGGGGTGCTGCCCGGAAGACGTCGGCCGTGGCGATCTTGGAGATGAGATTGCCCTTCATGACGGGCGCCGTGCCTCCAGCAGCAGCGACACCCCCTCCGAAGGAAGCCCGAGCGACAGCAGCGATAGTAGCGACAGCAGCTAGGACGCGCCGCCATGCTGGCGCGCCCGGGTCTCGGGGGGTAGCCAGCCGCGGCGGCGCCGCTCTTCCGCTCTAGGGGCGTCCGTCCCGGCGCGCTTCCACGGGGCCGTGAAGGAAGAGGAGGACACCGACTGAGGGCCGGTGCGCCGATGTCGGGGTTCCCGAGGCGACAGCCCCCATGCGGCTTTTCACTTTCTTTCTCCTCCTCTTCTTATGTTCCTGCAATCCAAGAACTAAGGGAGGCCCTGCGGGCGTGTAATGCAATCGGGCGCCTGCCCCTCTTTATCAGTACCTTTTGCATTTTATTAATTGGAGTTGCCTTCCGGTCGCGGTTAGGATACTTAGCTTGACAGGCCCGCGGTAGGTTTTCGGGTTGTGGAGGCGCGGCTGTGGCGCTCGGAGGGTCCGTTCGCCCGGCAGGCTTCTTCTTCTTGCGATTGAGGTGGGTTGGGAGCTCTGTCGGCGCTCTGTGTCTGCAGGTCCCAGTCCCGCACATTTCCCTACCATCGCAAGGTACGGCCAGCTCGCCTGGACGCTCCTCATGAGGCGGGCCCCCAACACCCCTGATGCCGACCGGATCACCAAGGACGACCTCAAGGGGCGAGTGGCTTTTCGACCGGTAAGGCTCCTGAGGCGCGATGCTCAGGAGCCCCCTTCGACACTCAAGCAGCTCTATGTCGGCAGGTCCCAGTCCCGCACATTTCCCCACCACCGTAAGGTATGACCGGAAACCAAGGACGCACTTCACGGGGCAAGGCCCCGACACTCCTGATGCCGACCGGAAACCAAGGACGACATCAGGGGGGCGACTGGCCTTATGACCGGTAAGGCTCCTGAGGCACGATGCTCAGGAGCCCCCTTAGACGCTCAAGCGGCCCCCGAAAATTCTGCTTCCTGCCCCGGGAAGACCGGGCTTCCTGAGGCTTCCTGAGGCTTCGAGTTGTCGTTCAAGTAGCCCTACGTCGGCAGGTCCCAGTCCCGCGCATTTCCCCACCACCATTAGGTACGACCGGAAACCAAGGACGCACTTCACGGGGCGAGGCCCCGACACTCCTGATGCCGACCGGAAACCAAGGACGACATCAGGGGGTCGAGTGGCCTTATGACCGTAAGGCTCCTGAGGCGCGATGCTCAGGAGCCCCCTTAGACGCTCAAGCTGTCTGAAGAAAAAATTTGTTTCCTTTCCAAGATGGCGCGTCCGGCCGTGAATGGAGCCCCCGGGCGAGTACGAGGCGGCATGCGCCTACTGACCCATCCGTGAGTGCCATGCGAGGATCCGGGCGCCAAGGCCTTGGCGAGGTGTAAGCACCGTGACCCCCAGCCCTCGCTCGCGGGGTACGAGGGGGAGGGGAGCAGGCGAGTGCTTGACTCGGAGAAAGAGAAAGCAACATAAGGAACGGCAATGAAAACAAATCTTTGACCCTTCCCTTTAAAACGTGATTTGGAAAAAAACCCGAGTTTAATTTCATAAAGGCTGGCAAATCCAAACAGGAGAAAAGCAAATAACGGCCGCGTCCGGCACCTAGACTAGTCTTCATCTTGCCCCAGCGCTGAGCGTAGGGCATCCACGTTGCATGGGCATAGCCATTGATGGGCAGTGTTGACTTCTCCGCCAGCTCTGGGCTGTGGCTGCCACATTGCGTGGGAGGAACCCCTCCGCGTCCTCGGGGGGCTCCGGGCGTATACAACCCACTCATTATTACGTGAGAGTGTCACGGGTAGAACTTCCGGAGGTGCTGGATGTTCCAGGCGTTCTGGATGGGGACCCCGTCCTGAGTCTCCAAGCGCACGGCGCCAGGCCTGGAGACATGAACGACCTTGAACGGGCCCTCCCACATGGGCGAGAGCTTGTGCAAGCCCTCCCTGGAGAGAACCCGCCTCAGGACGAGGTCTCTGACTTCGAGGGTCCTGGAGCGAATGTTGCGGCAGTGGTAGCGCCGTAGCGCTTGCTGATACCGCGCAGCTCGGAGTGAGGCCCGACGACGCACCTCCTCTCCGAGCATGTAGTCCGTTCCCCACGCGGCATCCTGACGCTCCTCGTCAAATGCCAAGACCCGCGGGGATCGGTGCTTGATCTCGTGGGGGAGGACAGCTTCGGCTCCATAGACGAGGAAGAACGGGGTCTCGCCGGTGGGCTTAGTCGGGGTGGTGTGGATGGACCACAACACCGACTGAAGCTCATCGACCCAACCCCTGCCGCAAGCTTCAAGCTTCTTCTTGAAGCTCCTTGCCTTGAGGCCCCATAGGACCTCCGTGTTGGCACGCTCCGCCTGGCCGTTGCTCCGTGGGTGGGCCACCGAGGCATAACATATCTGCGTTCCAAGGTTAGCACAATAGGTCTTGAAGAGGTTACTTGTGAACTGCGAACCGTTGTCGGTGATGATGCGGATGGGGACGCCAAAGCGGCTCACGAGGCCCTTGATGAAATTGGCGGCCGACCCGGCCGGGATGGTGCGGACGGGCTCCACGTCTGCCCATTTGGTGAACTTGTCGATGGCGACGTAGAGGTAGCGGTACCCACCCGCTGCTCGCGGGAAGGGCCCCAGTATGTCCAGCCCCCAGACCACAAAGGGCCAGGAGAATGGAATGGTCTGGAGGCCCTGCGCGGCTTGGTGAATCTATTTGGCACGAAACTGGCAGGCCTCGCCAGACCGGACCAGCTCGATGACGTCGTCAAGCGCCGAGGGCCAGTAGAAGCCCGATCGGAACGCCTTCCCTGCAAGCGTGCGTGAAGCGGAGTGATGCCCGCAGTCTCCTTCGTGGATGTCAGCCAGCAGTTCGCATCCCTGCTCCTTGGAGATGCACCGCAGCGCGACGTCGTTCGGGCGCCTGCGGTACAAGTCACCGTCTTGCAAGCAGAAGGCCATGGCCTGTCAGGCCACACGCTCCGCGTCTTCCTCCTTTTCCGGTAGCGTGCCGTGAAGTAGATACGCCCTGAACTCCTGCATCCAGCTGTCGGCCTGAGGCTCCAGGGCCAGGAGCAGTCGGGCCCCTGAGGCCTGGCCACAGTCCGGAGCTCCCGAGGGCGGCCCTGGGGGGAGCTCCTCACTTCGTGCCGCCAGGTCCTCGGCATGCGGTGCCGCGGAGGGTTTGAAGAGCCGCTCCTCGAAGACGCCTGGCTCCTAGGGCTCGCGGCGTGAGGCCCTCTTGGCGATGTCGTCGGCTTCCTTGTTCACACTGCACGGGATATGTTGCAGCTCCAAGCCCTGAAAAAGTTTTTCGATCTTACGTACCTCTTCCAAATATGCCTCCATGTGCTCGTCCTTGTGTGTATATTCCTTGTTGGAGAAGTTGACGAGGAGCTGGGAGTCGCCCATGACGGTGAGGCACCGGATTCCCAGAGTCGTCGCCGCCTTGAGGCCGGTGATGAGGCCCTCGTACTCCGTGATGTTGTTGGAGACCTTCTCTCCATGCTGGAAGCAGAGCTGCACAGCATAACTGAGCTTGTCTCCCGTCGGGGAAGTGAGCACGACCCCAGCTCCCGCTCCCTTGCGTGTGAAGGCTCCGTCGAAATGCATGATCCATCCTTCCGGTGCCTCGTCGCCAGGGGTCAGGGACTGGCTCCCGTCTAGCCCCCTGTTCGGGGCGTCTGTCCATTCCGCCACGAAATCCGCTAGGGCTGCCCCTTTGATGACCCTGGTCATGCTGAACTCGATGTTGAAGGCCTGCAGCTCGAAGTTCCATTTGGCGACTCTTCCCGCCGCATTGGGGTTACGCAGGATTTTCTCCAAGGGGTAAGCAGAGACGACCTTGATGGGATGCCCCTGGAAGTAATGGCGCAGTTTCCTCTAAGCGACGAGGAGCGCTAGGAGGAGCTTCTGCTGCATGGGGTAGCGTGAGCGCGCATCCCGCAACACTGTACTGACATAGTATACCGGGTGCTCGACGAGAGTGAGGACCTCTGCGGTGTCCTGCCCCGTTGCGGGCCCAAGAGGCCTGGGCGCCTCGGGGGCCGTCGGTGCGGGGGAGCCTCACGAGGGCCGAGCGCTTCAGAGGCCGTCGGAGCGGCTTGGGCCTCAGGAGGGTAGAGCGCTTCAGGGACCGTTGGAGCAGCTTGGGGCTCAAGTGCTTCATCTTGAGGGGAAACAGGCTCCTGAGAATCCTGCGAGCCCCCCGGCTCCGTGCTTGGGGGCCCGCCGGCGCCTGTTGACTTGGCGCGCGTGCCGGCCCGCTCCTCCCTGACTGCCACCAGTGCAGCGCTGGCGGAGTGGGGGTGGTAGCCAGGTACAGCAGCAGGGGCTCCCGAGGGCGAGGCGCTACCATCACCGGCGGGCTGGTGAGGTATCGCTTGAGTTCCTCGAAGGCCGCGTCCGCCTCAGGGGTCCATTTGAAAGGGCCCTTCCTTTTCATGATCTTGAAGAACGGCAAGGCCCGCTCGCCAAGCTTGGAGATGAAACGCCCCAAGGAGGTCACACATCCTACCAGTTTCTGCATTTCCTTGAGCGTCTGGGGCGCGCTCATCTTGTTTATGGCCTTGACCTTTTCTGGGTTCGCCTCGATTCCTCGGTGCGACACCAGGAAACCGAGCAGTTTGCCCGAGGGGACCCCGAAGACACACTTTCAGGGTTGAGCTTCAGGTTCACTTCCCTCAGGCTGGCGAATGTCTCCTCCAAGTCTTCGACCAGGGTCTTGGCCGCCCTGGACTTGACCACGATGTCGTCGATGTAGGCTTCCACATTTCTCACGAGCTGCGGCCCCAGGGTGATGTGCATCAGCCGCTGGAAGGTCGCCCCGGCATTCCGCAGCCCGAAGGGCATGCACATGTAGCAGAAGACCCCACATGTAGTAAGGAAGGCCGTCTTCTCGACGTCCTCCACCGCCATTTTGATCTGGTGGTAACCCGAGAAGGCGTCCAGGAAGCATAGGAGGTCGCACTCCGTGGTGGAGTCCATGATCTGGTCGATGCGCGGCAGCGGGAATGGGTCCTGGGGGCTGGGGGCAAGCTTTGTTGAGCCTCGTGAAGTCGACACACATACGCTCCTTCCCGCACTTCTTCGGGATGACCACCGGGTTGGCCACCCACTCTGGGTAGCGCACCTCCCGGATGACCCCTGCCTCCTTGAGCTTGCCGACCTCCTGGGCAATGAACGCCTGCTTCTCCGGAGCTTGCCTTCTTGCCTTTTGCTTCACCAGACATGCGTTCGGGCACACCATGAGGTGGTCCTCGATCACGTCCCTTGGGACCTCCACCAGGTCGGAGGCACTCCATGCGAACGCGTCTTTGTTCGCCCGGAGGAAGGCCACTAACGCCTCCTCTTGATCTTGAGGCAAGTCGGCCCCGATGGTGAAGGTGGGGCCGGGGTTTCCTTCGTCCACCAACACCCGCTTCGTCTCCGCCCGACTCTGGGAGAATAGCTGCCTCTTCTTCACTGGCGCGATGTCGGGGAGACCGCCCCCGGGGTCCTCCGCGGCTTGCGCGGTGCCCCCGGCACAGGTGTGCACTGCGGCCGCGGCTTTGTAGGAGAGCTTGAGCACGTGGGACGCGTCCTTGACATCCCCCACGACGGTGAGGACGCCGCTGCTCCCAGGCATCTTGACGACGTTGTAACCCGGGTGCGTTGCCGCCATGAACTGAGCGAGGGCGGGGTAGCCGAGTATCGCGTTGTACGGGAGGTGGATGTGAGCGACATCGAAGTCGACCTGCTCAGTGCGGAAGTTGGAGCGGGTGCCGAAGGTGACGGGGAGGCGCACCCGCCCCACGGGGACGACGGGCCCGCCGACCACCCCAGAGAAGGGCCTTGAAGGCGCGAGCTGGTCACGGGGTAGCTACAGCGCATCGAAGGCGTCCACGGAGATGACGTTGAGGCCAGCGCCACCGTCTAGGAGGGTCGTGGAGACGGCGACGCCGCGTATGGTCGGCGTGCACATCATAGGAAGCGTTCTAGCGGCTGCCGTCATCTTGGGGTGGTCGTCGGGGCCGAAGGTGATGTCGACCTCCAGCCATGCACGGTGCTGCGCGGGTTCGGGCCGCGGCCAAACCGCTCCTACGTGGCATAGGAAATGCTTGATATGGCGGCCAGAGGGTGGTACCTGTGACCCGCCGAGGATGCAGGCAACCGCGGGGGCGGCCCCGCGTGCCCAAGCGTCGTCACGTGTCGGGGGCCGGCCGTCGCCGTGGGTCTCGCCTGCCATGGAGTTGTCGAGCTGGGGCCTGGCCATCGCCGCGAGTGGGGAAGCTCCGACACGCCCCCCACCTGGCGCGCTGAATGTCGGATTTCGGGCTCCGCAAAACCCTTAAGATTCGAACACAGGGGCGTGTGCGAAGATCTCCTGCAGCCTCGCCCAACCTAGCTCGCTACTCGATGAACACAGCAACGAACTCGCACGATGACGAGGAAGAAGATGAACACGACAGTTTACCCAGGTTCGGGCCACTGCGAAGCGTAATACCCTACTCCTGCTTTGGTGGATTGCCTCTCGAGGAGGTGGGATGGATGAACTAGTCCAGTGTTTTTGAGCCTCATGAGGGCTTCCCTTGAGGTGTTCGAGGCCCTCTGTGGCTCGGTGATGGATGAGTGGTGGAATGGATTCGGATCCCGGTCTACGGTGCAACCTACCCTCTATATATAGCGGTGGCTCGGGTCCTCTTCCCTTATCGCAATGGCGGGAAGGGATCCCACAACGGCCAATTTTGAAGGGGGACAGGAGTACGTGCCCGCCCTGCCCAAAGGCGGACTTCGTCTGCAAAGTAGCTGTCGACGGCGCAGGGATGGGCTCAGCGATGACATCCGCCCTGCGGGGCGGGTGGTTGCGGTCTTGTTGCACCAGAATGGAAACCTTTGGGGGGTGCTTTGGGAACCCGCGTACGTCTCTGCTCCCTTTGCACCAAAGGGGAAACTGCGCTGTCTGGCGCGCTGGCGCCCGCCTGTCCTTCCTTGCGTCACCCTTGACTCCCGAGGCTAGGCCTTGCATAGAGATCTCCGCCGCTCCGGAGGGGGCCAGAGGAGGCCCATCCCTTGCCGGTCCTAATGATGTTCCTCCTCGCGAGCCTAGGGCCCTCGCGAGGGCCTTGTCTTGAGTGGGGCCATGCCCGGCCATGTTTGGTCGATGAAGTGGGCCATGCCCTGGGCCGCAGGCAGGCAGGTCTGGGTACCCCCGTTCCCAGAACGCCGACATCGCTCTCACGTCAACACATCGCTTTACATGTTCCTGCAACTGTTGTTGTAGTAATCTGTGAGCCACAGGGACTCAGCAATCTCATTTCCAAGGGTATCAAGACTATTAAAGCTTAATGGGTGAGGTATGGTTAAGTGGTGAGGCTGCAGCAAGCACTAAGCATTTATTTGAGTGGCTAACTTACGAGTACAATAATAAGGGGGGATGATCGTCGTATCAGTGGACGTGATCTAGTAATGATCTCTAAGAGATACTGAACACCTACTTACGTCAATCATAACCCCACCGTGTTCTCTCTCGGAAAAGGACTCACGAGAGGAGATAGTCACGGTTACGCACATAGTTGGTGTATTTTATTTGAGTTTACTTCAAGTTTGCTATGACCGGGTGTTAAACAAAGTTTCCAAGTTGCCACGTAACCGCGGGCATGGCTTTCCGAAAAATTTAACCCTGCAGGGGTGCTCCAACTCATCCATCACAAACTAACCACACGCCGCGGGAATAACCTCGACCACGAATCTCGTGATTTCCTAGGAAATTCCATTGGAAAACCTCAACCTCGAGATAGCCCAAAGTATCGGAATTCCTCGCACAAGACATTCGAGAAAGGTAAAACAAGTCCAGCAAGACCGCCCGGTGTGTCGACAAACCCGATAGGAGCCGCGTATCTCGTTCTCAGGACACGACGGATAAGCGAAGCGTACGGTGGCCTGATAGACATCTCCCGAGTTGCCCCAGGTTGGCCCCGCACGATGCTCTAGTTTGGACCAACACTCATGAGGAGCACTGGCCCGGGTTGTTGATTAAAGATCCTCGGGTTAATTACTCCCTATGCAGGTTTATTAGTTATTAGGCAAATGTAGTACCAATGTTGGGCCTTGCCAGCCAAGTTTTATCCTAAAACGAAAATCAAGGGGGTCCCCATAACAACCCCGAGCATGTTAGGAGCGCAAAATATGGAACATAACACCGGTACACAAGTAACTAGGGCAGCAAGAGTGGAACAAAACATCGAGCAAAAGGCCAAGCCTTCCACACTTTACCGAGTACATACGTGCATTAAATTAAATAGCAATAATATTGTGATATAACAAAAAAATATCCATGTTGCACAAGGAAAGAGCTTGCACCTGCAACTAGCAATGCTATAAGAAGGGCTGAGCAAGCGGTAACATAGCCAAACAATGGTTGTTGGGTTGTGGAGGGGTTAGAGGCTTATCATGGCATTTTAGGAGGCTTGACAAACAAGTGGTAGGTAGCGAGACAAGCGATAGAAACGAGACATCTAGCATGGCAATGATAGTAATGGTATCCAGAGAAATGATCATCTTGCCTAAGATCCCGCTTGGAAGAAGAACGAGTCCATGAAGAAGACGAACCAACGTAGTCGAAGGAATCCTCACACTCCGAACGCTTTCGGAACTCTATCGAGAAGAAGCAATCCGAAAACAACAATCAACACATGATCAACACCACAACATATGCATGACATGATGCGCAAACAAACATGATGCATGTCTGGTTTAATTGTGCAAGGCATGTCAATCACAACAATCAAATACTACACATTAAGTGAAGCTCAATATGCAACGAGTTGCATATTGACACAACTCCACATTCGAATTACTTAGTTCACTCTTGTTAGGTACACGACAATATTAAATGCTGTTAAACATGGCAAGAGGTGAAGCATAATGAAACTACACTATCTAGGCATCTTAAATGAGGCCGGAAACAACATATAGTATTTCCAAAATGATCCCATATGTTAATTTCGAAATTGGTCCAGATCTAAACTATGCATGTTTTATATTTGTTAAACAGCAAAACAAAATGCACCATGTGATTCTACATGTCATTCTAGTCGATTTACATATATGGAACATCTCAAACGGAGCTACGGTCTAAAAGATATGACAATCACAAGATGAACATGTCATGAATGCAAAATGCATGAAAATGACAACCACAAGTACTTGAAAACATGGATGGAACATTATAATATGATACGACATGCAATTTCAGGCAAGATTCATATATGGCATGCCCAAAACGGAGCTACGGTTGAACCACAATCACCAATACAAGTTTTAGTTCAAATCTGTCCATAGTAGCAACATGGCATATTGCACACATGAAAACAACAAGCTCCAAGATTCTAATATGCACAAACTAAGCATGGGGCTGTATCATATAACACACACTTCATTTCATCTTCACATATCATACTCAAAAGAGTCATGGATCACATGGTAGGAAGCTCACAACATGGCAATAAAATATAGCAGATTAGTACTTGGTGAAAATAACAGTTTTTAGCATAGCAGTTTTTCACGAAGGCATATTGGCAGCAGCAAAACTATATGCTACAGGGCGTATTATGGCATGAAAAATTTACAACATAGTAGAGGGCATGATGCACTACAATTCATTCCATGGTGGCAAGGTCTAATTATGCATAGAATCATGGCTAGCATCATCACAACATGGCATTATGAAGAAACAGATTCTCAGACTTAGTGAAAATTAGAGTAGACATGTGTAGCAGTTTTTAACAGATTGACATATTGAACAACAGAATTAATTATGATGCTAATCTATTCATGCAAACTATTGGCACAACATGATAGGCAACAACATGCGTAACAAAAGACTCATTGGTGGCAACTACAAAAGACTCCTAGGTCAATAGAAAAACACATGGCAACATGGCAACAAAATAACAGTTTCAGACTTAGTGAAATTTAGCTATCTCCCAAAACTGCAGTTTGATTAGGCATGTAGACATGGCAATAACAGTAGCATAACAATCAATTATAGGTGTGGCAAGGACTCTAACAGCAAGTATACATGACACACTTCAAATCATTCCATTGGCACAATTACATAGTGTCGTGGATTTGTCATGGCAAGATGTCCTCTTGAGAGAACTTAGGTGTGAGGCCATCACAACTATGTGGCGGCTTGAGAGGGGTTGGTCGGAATCGAGAGACGCGAGTTTACCCAGGTTCGGCCCCTCCGATGAAGGTAAAAGCCTACGTCCTGCTTTGTGTCTATATTGATGATGATGATGATCTCGATTACAAGGGTGCGGAATCGCTATCTCTAGTCTCGAGAGCCTCTAATCTGTCTATATCTAATGACTTGTCTGTCTAAGACCTGTCTATGGAGACGTCTCAAAACTTGACCCTCTTGGGGTGACCTGCCCCTCCTTATATAAGTTGAAGGGGCGGTTTACATGTAGAGTCCAAGTCGGATTAAGACTTAACCTATTATGACTATCCATCGCGGGCTTCTCTTCATGGGCTTCTAAGTCCCGGGCGGCTTACAACCGGGCGGCTTACAGCCGGGTTTATCTTCAAGACACATCTTCAGGTCATCTTCAGGGACTCATCTTCAGGGACTCATCTTCAGGGACTCATCTTTAGGGACTCATCTCCGGGACTCATCTTCAGGGACTCATGTTTAGGGACTCATCTCCGGGACTCATCTTCAGGGACTCATCTTCAGGGACTCATCTCCGGGACTCATCTTCAGGGAGTCATCTCCGGGACTTAACTGTCTGCCGGGTCATAACTGTCAACCGGGTCATAACTGTCTGCCAGGTCATAACTGTCAACCGGGTCATAACTGTCTGCCGGGTCATAACCATTCCGGGTCATAACTGTCTGCTGGGTCATACCGCGGGGTATATCCCCAACATTAGCCCCCAGGTTAGCTTGAATTTATTCATGGTAAGCTCCTGAAATAAGAATATGTAAAGGGACCGACCCACTCAAAAAGACCAGTTGAACAACTCCTGAAAATTCTGAAACTCTGTCATACAATACACTGATGCTGGCTCCTTAGAGAAAAAATAATCTTTACTATTCACTGCCTTGTCTTGATCAAAATTCGTCTGATGTTGTGCTAACTTTCAATACTTTAGACTTCCTTATATCCATATTACCTATAGCCCCCAAGTCTTAAGAGGGGAAACGTAGTGATAGCCTTAAGACTTGCTTCAAAATATTGCAACCCTAGAGAAATCCGGATTGTTTATCTGAGTTACCAGTCATAAGTTGAATGTTCCACATATGTAGCCCCCAAGTACCGGGTTGTCTTGCCTACAGTAACCTGGGACTTGTAAATGTCTTACGTTCATAAAACTTCAACCAGTGTAGCCCCCAAGGGCCGGGTCATTATACAATAATGAGCATGAACTAGTTGTAGATCTGATCATATAGACTTGAGGAGCAATGTGTAGCCCCCAAGGGCCGGCTCAGTAAGACAATACTGGGCTGGAACTTAGAAAAATATTGAAGACCGGCTCATCTCCCTGAGATAACCGGGTTCGTTGATAATGTGATGAGATGAAAAGCAACTTGCATTAGCCCCCAAGTGCCGTGGTGCATGCTTGCAGCGATTCGGGACTATTCCTTTCATTGCAGAATAAAATTATATCCACTGTCTAGATGATATTGCTTGAAATCCTTGCATATCAATGTTGAACCATGCTCCTTGCTGTAAGCTGGTATTTTTTGGATCAAGGCATAACAACCATTACTCTGAAAGGGCTTTGAAAACCTCAATCATCCAATATAGGTTATGAAAACCATAATAAAAATCCAGCCACATTGGCTATTTAAGATTTGAATAATATAACCCGGTTTGAAAACCTCAATTACTCAATACTGGTTATAACAACCATAATGAAAATCCAGCCATGTTGGCTATTAAGGATTGGAATATGTAACCCGGTTTGACAACCGGTTCTGCAATGTAAACCAGGATATCCATGCATATATGATGCATGATATGACGATGCAATGATGATGCAATGTATGATGCAATGTATGATGATGTATGTGCATGATAACAGAGTATAAAAATGTCGGATTTCAAGGCTCGACAAAAAGAGACTAGCTCTGTTCTGTTTTTGAAAAACTCAAGTTTTTTGCTTCAAAAAGCTAGGCCTAAAACCTTTTAACACCTATAGCCGGGTCTCACGTGGCGTAAATCCATCGTTTTAACCTTACCAAGTTCAGGGTCTTAAAAAGATTGACCGGTAAGAGTACGAACGGGCCACATAGCGGAGGGGTTACGGCGTACAGGTGAGTTTATCCCATAGCCGGGTCTCACGTAGCATAAATCCGTCGTTTTAACCTTAACAAGTTTAGGGTCTTAAAAAAGATTGACTTGTAAAGAGTACGAACGGGCCACATAGCGGAGGGGTTACGGCGTACGGGTGAGTTTATCCTAGCTACTGTAGGCCGGCTCTCTCGTGACAAAGCCACCGTTTAAACCTTGACAAGTTTAGGGTCTTTATAGCGAGATTGACTTTCATAAGTTCAGGGTCTCTTGAGTAAGATTGACTGTGAAGAGTTCGGCGGGTCACATGTTGGAGTAGCAAGTTGCAAACAGGCAGGTGTAACTCATAGGTGGCGTGGAAGCCAATCAAGAGGTTTGAAGCCTCCAAGTGACCGTATGATGATCCAATAAATCCGAGCACCCATGTTTGAATGGTCGCAACATGGCGGCTCATCCTCTTGGGCGACTTTAAATCTTCCGCCAATAAGGTAGTGCACCCATGTTTGAATGGTCGCATCATGGCGGCTCGTCCTCTTGGGTGACTTTAAATCTTCCGCCAATAAGGTAGTTCACCCAAGACCGGGTTGTCTTCCTCGCAATGACCCGAGGTTCTTGTTGAAAACGACCAAAATGTGTCGATCCATGTCTGTAGCCCCCGAGTCTTAAGTCGACTCGAAGAGGCGGCTTGAGAGTCTTCATAATTGACTGTGGCATAAGCCGGCATATGGTTGACGGCGGATAACTGAAATTTATTGAAGCCAAAAACATGTGGCGAGTTGATGATCTTTGCGACACTCATTGTATGTCCTTGGCGTTGATAACGCAACATGAACCCACGGAATGTTGAGATGGTGGGTTATAAATGATCCCATATGATTGTTGTCAGTAATCCGGCCAGCGGTTCATCCCTGCTGGTTATTGAAGTTAACCAGGACGCAGTAGCGGCGACTTGCATGCCTATCCATTGAACCCTCCGGTAGAGGCAGAGGTTGATAATATATCATGACTTGCTTCAGAATTGTTGGAATAGACCGGATCGCAGGGCGGCGACTCATAAGCGTCTGTTGGGCGGCTTGAACGAGCAAGCACATCACCAGCATGTCGATGTAGACCAGACCGAAGGGCGACGAATCATGAGCGTCCGTTGGGCGGCTTGAACAAGCAAGCACATCACCAGCATATCGATGTAGACTGAACCGCAGGGGCAGCAGCTTGAGCATGTCCATTGGGTGGCTCTTCCCACTGTATGTGGCCCCGGCGTGTTGATATAGACGTAGAAGTTAGTCGCGGCGTTGTAAGCCAGTGCGGTCACAAGAGACGGGCGCGGCGTTGTAGGCCGGTGCAGTCGCTTGAGGTGGCCACGGCATTTCTAAGCCGGTGCGCGAGTCTGTTGAGTAACGCAACACGGACGACTGATAACCCACAAGTATAGGGGGTCGCAACAGTTTTCGAGGGTAGAGTATTCAACCCAAATTTATTGATTCGACACAAGGGGAGCCAAAGAATATTCTCAAGTATTAGCAGCTGAGTTGTCAATTCAACCACACCTGAAAGACTTAATATCTACAGCAAAGTATTCAGTAGCAAAGTAATATGGAAGTAACGGTAACAATGGCAAAGTGACAGTAGCAGTTTTGTAGTGATTATAACAGGAGTAACGGAAGAGTAACTTAGCAAAGATCAATATGTGAAAAGATCGTAGGCAATGGATCAGTGATGGATAATTATGTAGGATGGCATTCATCATGCAACGGTTATAACATAGGGTGACACAGAACTAGCTCCAATTCATCAATGTAATGTAGGCATGTATTCCATATATAGTCATACGTGCTTATGGAAAAGAACTTGCATGACATCTTTTGTCCTACCCTCCCGTGGCAGCGGGGTCCTAATGGAAACTAAGGGATATTAAGGCCTCCTTTTAATAGAGAACCGGACCAAAGCATTAGCACTTAGTGAATACATGAACTCCTCAAACTACGGTAATCACCGGAAAGAATCCCAGTTATTGTCACCCTGGGGGATGCGGATAATAACTCGCAATAGGTGTCTACAACTTGCAAGATAGGATCAAGAACACATATATATTCATGAAAACATAATAGGTTCAGATCTGAAATCATGGCACTCGGGCCCTAGTGACAAGCATTAAGCATAGCAAAGTCATAACAACATCAATCTCAGAACATAGTGGATACTAGGGATCAAACCCTAACAAAACTAACTCGATTACATGGTAAATCTCATCCAACCCATCACCGTCCAGCAAGCCTACGATGGAACTACTCACGAACGGCGGAGAGCATCATGAAATTGGTGATGGAGGATGGTTGGTGATGACGACGGCGTCGATTTCCCCTCTCCGGAGCCCAAATCAGACTCCAGATCTGCCCTCCCGAGGAAGAACAGGAGGTGGCGGCGGCTCCGTATCGTAAAACGCGATGAACTCTTCTCTCTGATTTTTTTTCTTAACGGTTGTGAATATATAGAAGTGGAATTGAGGTCGGAGGAGCCACAGGGGGCCCACAAGCCACCGGGGCGCGCCCTAGGGGGGGCGCGCCCTCCTGGCTTGTGGCCAACAGGTGGGCCCCCCTGGCTTGATTCTTTCGCCAATATTTTTTATTAATTCCAAAAATATTCTCCGTAAATTTTCAGGACGATCCAAGAACTTTTATTTCTGCACAAAAATAACACCAAGGCAATTCTGCTGAAAACATCGTCAGTCCGGGTTAGTTCCATCCAAATCATGCAAATTACAGTCCAAAACAAGGGCAAAAGAGTTTGGAAAAGTAGATACGACGGAGACGTATCAACTCCCCCAAGCTTAACCCATTGCTTGTCCTCAAGCAATTCAGTTGACAAACTGAAAGAGATAAAGAAAAACTTTTACAAACTCTGTTTGATCTTGCTGTTGTAAATATGTCTAACTTATGTTCAGATTTTTAGCAAAGATTATAGACTAACCACATTCACAATAACATTTAGGTCTCACATTTACTCATATCAATGGTATAATCAACTAGCGAGCAATAATAATAAGTCTCGGATGACAACAATTTTATCAAAACAATCATGATACAATATGACATAATGGTATCTCGCTAGCCCTTTCTGAGACCGCAAAACATAAATGCAGAGCACCTCTGAAGAACAAGGACTGACTAGACATTGTAATTCATGGTAAAATAGATCCAGTCACACTCATACTCAACATCAATTAATAACAAGGCATACAAATGACGGTGGTGCTCTCTAACTGGTGCCTTTTAATAAGAGGATGATGACTCAACGGTAAAGTAAAATAGACAGGCCCTTCACAGAGGGAAGCATTGATTTGCAGTGGTGCGAGAGCTCAAGCTTTTAAAACAGGGACGAATAATAATTTTGAGCGGTATGCTTTCATTGCCAACATAACAACTAAGAGATCTCGATATCTTCCATGCTAGATACATTATAGGTGATTCCCAAACATAATAGTAAAGTTTTTACTCCCCCTCCACCAATCGATCATACTCCACGGCGGGCCGAATCCACGGGTACCGTCCATACAAACACAATCCTGGGGGAGTTTTGTTTATTATATTTTGATTTGAATTTTGAGCATGGAACTGGGCATCCCATATACCAGCCACTTTCTCGTGAATGGTAGTGAATCAACACGTTCGTGAGAATAACCCACCTAGCATGGAAGATACTGACAGCCCCCAGTCGCCACATGAGCGATTTGGGCATACAAAATGGAATATTTATTTGAAGGTTTGGAGTATGGCACATGCAAATTTACTTGGAACGGCAGGTAAATACCGCATATAGGTAGGTATGGTGGACTCATATGGAACAACTTTGGGTTTATGGAGATGGATGCACAAGCAGTATTCCCGCTTAGTACAAGTGAAGGCTCTGTGAAGTGATGGAAGTAGTGAAGGTTTAGGCTTCGGATCTGTGAAGTTCGCAGAAGACTGGGAAGCGACCAACTAGAGAGCGACAATAGTCATAAACATGCTTTGAGATTAACCAACATTGAATGCAAGCATGAGTAGGATATAAATCACCATGAACATAAACATCGTGGAGGCTATGTTGGTTTTGTTTCAACTACATGCGTGAACATGTGCCAAGTCAAGCCACTTGAATCATTCATAGGAGGATACCATCCTATCATACTACATCACAACCATTTTAACATGCATGTTGGCACTCAAGACAAACCATTATACACTCTTAGCTAATTAAGCATGGCATGAGTAGCTATAATCTCTAATTGTCATTGCAAACATGTTCAATCCATAACGGGCTGAATCCAGAACGATGAGCTAATCATTTTTACAAAAACAAGATAGGTCGAGTTCATACCAGCTTTTCTCCATCTCAAACATTTCATCATATATCGTCATTATTGCCTTTCACTTGCACGACCGAATGGTGTGAATAATAATAAGAGTGCACGTGCATTGGACTAAGCTGGAATCTGCAAGCAATAACTCAAAGGAGAAGGCAAAGTAATATGGGCTCTCTGATAGATAAACAATTAATGCATATGAGAGCCACTCAACATGTCATCGTGGTCTTCTCCTTACGACCCAAAGAAGAAAGGAAAATTATTTACACGGGAAAGCTCCCAACAAGCAAAAGAAGAACGAGAAATCTTTTTGGGTTTTCTTTTAATACTACAACTAAACAAACTAGAAAGTAAAGCTAGAACTAATTTTTTTTGGATTTTCTCAAGATTAATTAAACACACAAGAAGAAAACGAAAAGAAGAAATAAACTACCATGGATGGTACAATGAAAAAGTATGAACACCGACAACTGAAGTAAGTGTGTAAACATGAATGTAATGTCGGTGAGAAATACGTACTCCCCCAAGCTTAGGCTTTTGGCCTAAGTTGGTCTAGGGCCATGGCTGGCCCGGATGATATCCAAAATCATAGTTGGGGTAGTACTGGGCTGCGGCGGCAACTGCCTGAGTGGCTGCAGCACGGAGGCGAGCGGCTTCCGCCTCTCTCTCGTACTCGTTTGCCTCCTCTCTGGTTATAAAGTATCTCCGTTTTTCCTGAACGTTAAAGAAGGTAGGAGCAGGAAGAGTAACATGGACAACACGATGTCTGTCAAAAATTAGTCGGTACAGGAGGGCTTGTTCGTTTCTTTCAAGAAATTGGTAGCGCACCATAGCCTCATAATCAAGGAAAGCGGGGTGTAACTCAATATCATTCTCCCTTATGGGTACCCCAAGGTATTTAGCTAAACGGGTGGCATAAATCCCGCCAAAGAAATCCCCTTCTTTGGCATTCAAATGTAGCCTCCTGGCAATATTAGCCCCCAAATTATAGCATCTATCATTCATTACCGCACACTTGAGGACGCTAAGATCTGATGCGCAAAGGTGGCTATGATCATGTTTACCATTAATGCATCTACCTGTAAAAAGAGCGAAATAATGTAAGGCAGGAAAGTGAATGCTCCCTATGGTAGCCTGTCTGATGTTCCTAGTCTCTCCCACACTGATGCTAGCAAGAAAATCGATATATTCAGTTTTGCGCGGCTTAATATAACTACCCCATTGTGGAATTTTGCATTCATCACTAAAATCTTCTAGGTCCAAGGTATAAGATTCATCATAAAGATTAAATAGAACAGAATGATTATTACGCTTGGATCAAAATTCAAACCTCCGCACGAAGGAATCAGTACGTCGATAATACTGCCCGCACTGATCAGAGATGAAACCTTCAAGGCCAGCATTCCGTATGTACGCGTAAAACTCTTCCTTGAATACGGCAATGTCCATGAATTGATCTGACAGCCATTCGCAAGGCCATACTTGAGCTTCCCTCGGTGGTTCAAAATCGGGCTCACGTATCGCGAGTCTCGGAGTTTTCTTACTCGAGGAACCACCTTGGTACATTCTCCTCAACATTTTCTTTTTCTGAAAAAATTCTGAAATTTTTAGTGACTCAAAATAAAGGTAAACAAAACTCAACAAAACTTATGGCAACTACTCCCACAAGTGCCTAGAGGTCATATCATGCATCAAAACTACTTGGGACCATACAAATTTGACATGCATGCTCAAGAACAAGGTCACCACAGCAGCAAAAATTTGCAATATATGAAGCACTAGAACAAAAATTAATTGGACCATTTGAGGAGTCACATAACGATGAGCAATCCCCTAAAACAGTTTTGCAATTGGAGCTTTGAGCAAGGAGATCAAAAATGGCAGCAAAATGAGCTAGAACACGAGTTTGAGCAATGGTGGGATTTTTTCTGGAGGAAGACGAAGTGGATGGTGGCTGGAATAAGTGAGGGGGCCCCACGTGGGACCCACAAGCCACCAGGGCGCGCCCAGGGGGGTGGGCTCGCCCTGCAGGCTTGTGGCCCACTGGTGCAGCCCCCTGATGTGTTGTCAGTGCCAAAAATTCTTAAATATTCCAGAAAAAATCATACTAGATTTTCAGGGCATTCTGAGGACTTTTATTTTCAGGTCATTTTTCTATTGCACGGATAAATCAGAAAATAGAGAAATAATAGCAATTTTACTTAGTTTACTCTAAATAACAGAAAGTAAAAATTGGGTACAGAAGGTTGTGTCTCCTAAATTCATCCATCTCATGCTCATCGAAAAGAATCCATCAATAAGGTTGATCAAGTCTTATTGACAAACCTTTTTCGAATAACACGGAACCGGAGAATTTTCGAATGACACTAGGTTACCTCAATGGGGATATGCATGTCCCCAACAATAAGTATATTATATTTCTTCTTGGCAGTAGGAAGAGGGAATTCAAAACTTCCGATAATAATCGTTGAAACCTTTTCAATGGAATTGATACTATGAACTTGAGGTTGTTTCTTCGGAAAGTGTACCATATGCTCATTGCCATTAACATGAAAAGTAACATTGCCTTTGTTACAATCAATAACAGCCCCTGCAGCATTCAAAAAGGGTCTGCCAAGGATGATCGACATACTGTCGTCCTTAGGGATATCAAGAATAACAAAGTCTGTTAAGATAGTAACGTTTGCAACCACAACAGGCACATCCTCGCAAATACCAATGGGTAAAGCAGTTGATTTATCAGCCATTTGCAAAGAAATCTCAGTAGATGTCAACTTATTCAAATCAAGTCTACGATATAAAGAGAAGGGCATAACACTAACACCAGCTCCAAGATCACATAAAGCAGTTTTAACATAATTTCCTTTAATAGAGCATGGTATAGTAGGTACTCCGGGATCTCCTAGTTTCTTTGGTATTCCACCCTTAAAAGTATAATTAGCAAGCATGGTGGAAATCTCAGCTTCCGGTATCTTTCTTTTATTTGTCACAATATCTTTCATATACTTAGCATAAGGAGACATTTTCAGAATATCAGTCAAGCGCATACGCAAAAAGACAGGTCTAAGCATTTCAACAAAGCGCTCAAAATCCTCATCATCTTTTTTCTTGGATGGCTTAGGAGGAAAGGGCATGGGTTTCTGAACCCATGGTTCTCTTTCTCTACCATGCTTCCTAGCAACAAAGTCTCTTTTATCATATCTTTTGTTCTTAGGTTGTGGGTTATCAAGATCAACAGCAGGTTCAATCTCCACATCATTATCATTACTAGGTTGAGCATCATCATGAACATCATCATTAATATTATCACTAGGCTCATGTTCATTACTAGATTGTGTCTCAGCATCAGAAATAGAAATATCATTTGGATTCTCAGGTGTATCTATAACAGGTTCACTAGCAGCATGCAAAGTCCTATCGTCATTCTTTTTCCTATTATTACTGGGACGACTAGGTGCATCAGTATTAACTCTCTGAGAATCTTGCTCAATTCTCTTAGGGTGGCCCTTAGGATACAAAGGTTCCTGAGTCATTCTACCACCTCTAGTCACAACTTTAACAGAATGATCATTGTTCTTACTATTCATCTCACTAAGCAAATCATTTTGTGCCTTAAGTACGTGTTCTACTTGAGTAGTTACCATGGAAGCATGTTTACTAATAAGCTTAAGATCATTAACAGTTCTACTCAAATAATCACCCAAGCGATCAAGCATGTAAGCATTATGTTTCAATTGTCTACTAACATAAGCATTGAAATTTTCTTGCTTAACTACAAAGTTATCAAATTCATCCAAGCATTGACTAGCATACTTATTATAAAGTATATCACCTTCATCAAATCTACGGAGAGAATTTACCTCTACTACCTGCGTCGGGTTTTCAAGACCATGTATTTCTTCAATAGGTGGTAGATTCTTAACATCTTCAGCTTTAATACCTTTTTCCTTCATAGATTTCTTTGCCTCTTGCATATCTTCAGGTCTGAGAAATAGAATACCTCTTTTCTTTGGAGTTGGCTTTGGAGGTGGTTCGAGAATAGTCCAATCATTATCATTCCTCAATATATTATTCAATAGTAGTTCAGCTTGTTCAACAGTTCGTTCCCTGAAAATACAACCAGCACAACTATCTATGTGGTCCCTAGAAGCATCGGTTAGTCCATTATAAAAGATATCAAGTATTTCGTTTTTCTTGAGAGGGTGATCAGGCAAAGCATTAAGTAGCTGGAGAAGCCTCCCCCAAGCTTGTGGGAGACTCTCTTCTTCAGTTTGCACAAAGTTAAATATTTCATGCAAGACAGCTTGTTTCTTATGGGCAGGAAAATATTTTTCAGAGAAGTAATATATCATATCCTGGGGACTACGCACACAACCAGGAGCAAGAGAATTAAACCATATCTTAGCATCACCCTTTAGTGAGAAAGGAAACAACTTAAGAATATAGTAATAGCGAATTTTTTCCTCGTGAGTAAATAGGGTGGCTATATCATTCAATTTAGTAAGATGTGCTACAACAGTTTCAGATTCATAACCATGGAAAGGATCAGATTCAACCAAAGTAATTAACTCAGGATCGACAGAGAATTCATAATCCTTATCAGTGACAAAGATAGGTGAAGTAACAAACTTAGGATCATATTGCATTCTAGCATTCAAAGATTTTTCTTTCCACTTGCATAGCAATTTCTTAAGATCATCTCTATCTTTACAAGCAAGAAAGTCCCTAGCTACCTCTCCTTCCATAACATAACCTTCAGGTATATCAGGTAATTCATATCTAGGAGAGATAGGTCTAGCAGGTGTATCATAGTGTTCAGTTTCAATAATTTGTTCAGATTCAGAAATATCATCAGTTTCAGCATTGACTCTAGCAATTTGTTCATCAAGAAATTCACCCAGTGGCACAGTAGTATCAAGCAAAGCATCATCATAAGCATCATGCATAGAAGAAGTAGCATCATCGATTACATGCGACATATCAGAATTACTAGTAGCTGGTGGTGTCGCAAGAGCGGAGCTAGATGGCAGTTCCTTACCTGTCCTCGTAGTTGAGGGGTAGATCTTGGTTTTAGCATCTTTCAGATTCTTCATAGTGATAAACAGATATAAATCCCAAGTGACTCAGAGAATAGAGCTATGCTCCCTGCCAACGGCGCCAGAAAAAGGTCTTGATAACCCACAAGTATAGGGGATCGCAACAGTTTTCGAGGGTAGAGTATTCAATCCAAATTTATTGATTCGACACAAGGGGGGCCAAAGAATATACTCGAGTATTAGCAGCTGAGTTGTCAATTCAACCACACCTGAAATACTTAATATTTGCAGCAAAGTATTTAGTAGCAAAGTAGTATGGGAGTAACGGTAATGGTGGCAAAAGTGACAGTAGCGGTATTGTAGTGATTGTAACAGTAGCAACGGAAAAGTAACTTAGCAAAGATCAATATGTGAAAAGCTCGTAGGCAATGGATCAGTGATGGATAATTATGTCGGATGGCATTCATCATGCAACGGTTATAACATAGGGTGACACAGAACGAGCTCCAATTCATCAATGTAATGTAGGCATGTATTCCATATATAGTCATACGTGCTTATGGAAAAGAACTTGCATGACATCTTTTGTCCTACCCTCTCGTGGCAGCGGGGTCCTAATGGAATCTAAGGGATATTAAGGCCTCCTTTTAATAGAGAACCGGACCAAAGCATTAGCACTTAGTGAATACATGAACTCCTCAAACTACGGTAATCACCGGAAAGAATCCCAGTTATTGTCACCCTGGGGGATGCGGATCATAACTCGTAATAGGTGTCTACAACTTGCAAGATAGGATCAAGAACACATATATATTCATGAAAACATAATAGGTTCAGATCTGAAATCATGGCACTCGGGCCCTAGTGACAAGCATTAAGCATAGCAAAGTCATAGCGACATCAATCTCAGAACATAATGGATACTAGGGATCAAACCCTAACAAAACTAACTCGATTACATGGTAAATCTCATCCAACCCATCACTGTCCAGCAAGCCTATGATGGAATTACTCACGAACGGCGGAGAGCATCATGAAATTGGTGATGGAGGATGGTTGGTGATGACGACGGCATCGATTTCCCCTCTCCGGAGCCCAAATCAGACTCCAGATCTGCCCTCCCGAGGAAGAACAGGAGGTGGCGGCGGCTCCGTATCGTAAAACGCGATGAACTCTTCTCTCTGATTTTTTTCTCCACGGATGTGAATATATAGAAGTGGAATCGAGGTCGGAGGAGCCACAGGGGGCCCACAAGCCACCAGGGCGCGCCCTAGGGGGGGCGCCCTCCTGGCTTGTGGCCAACAGGTGGGCCCCCTGGCTTGATTCTTTCGCCAATATTTTTTATTAATTCCAAAAATATTCTCCGTAAATTTTCAGGACGATCCGAGAACTTTTATTTCTGCACAAAAATAACACCAAGGCAATTCTGCTGAAAACAGCGTCAGTCCGGGTTAGTTCCATCCAAATCATGCAAATTAGAGTCCAAAACAAGAGCAAAAGAGTTTGGAAAAGTAGATACAACGGAGACGTATCAACGACCACCTGTGCAGAATGATGTTGTCACGCCTCCATCTCCACGGTATAAAGCCACTTGAATAATGGTCCTGCATAAAATATATGGCAGGGCCGAGTAATTGTCCTCAGATGAATAATATATACTGAAAAATAGATAGCATGAATATCACCTGGATTTTTTGTCGGATGAATGCGAATACCGGTGCTGGATAGTACTGGACGTAGTCGCACGACTTATTCGTAGTGTAGTGTATATCTTCTTGATCTCCAAATGAGTAGTATTAGTGGGAGTACGATGCGAGAGCAGCCTTCTGCAGTATACTTTTTGTGATAGCATGCATTTTCTTCAAACTCCTCCGCACCACACGAACACGACAGGCTCGTGTGAGTAGACCAGAAAATGAGGTAACCGTTGTCCCTTTTCTCCGCAGTGGCACGCGAGTGGGCGAAGCGGGTGCCGGCCAGCCATGGCGAGGCGGAGCAGAGGGCGGCTCAGCGAGCAGGCGAGGCTGAAAGCACAATATGCTCCCTTGGTGGTTTTAATAATTCATGACAACATACATTGTCTCTTGGACTAATACCTTTACCTAGTATATTTCAGATAAAGTCCACAGAGAGGGCTGGCAAAAAGATTGTGGAGATACCCCAAGATGCAAGGAAATGGATTGGCAAAGCTTCAAGCAAGAGGACTCTACACTTTACATTTGTGAGAAATCACTTTGAGTCCATAGGAAAGCCAATACTATTAAAATGGGGTAAGGTACTATTGGTGAACAAAATGCTCATACGTGCACAAGTGATAGTCACCAAAAACACCCACAAGCTCTTCCACAAAAGTCTGTCAAAGCCAAATATTCAAAATCGGTGTAACCAACACTTTCCACTCGGTGCCACCGATTCCCATACTCAGACAGACATAAGCCAAACCCTAGCCTTTCGGTGCAACCGATTCTGCTTTGGTGCCACCGAGTTTGGGTTGCCAACTTTCTGTTACGCAAATTCACAATATCGGTTCCACCGAGATTGTTGGATCGGCGTCACCGAGATTGGGCAATCTGACCGTTGGTCACCTTATCGGTGCAACCGAGTTTCCTATATCGGTCTCATCGAGATTCAAAAGTTGCCACCTTTTGGTCACTTCGGTACCACCGAAATTAACACATCGGTGTCACCGAGTTGGTCATTTTGTGTGTAACGGTTGGATTTTTGGGGATGCCTATATATACCCCTTCACCACCACCTACTCGAGAGAGAAGCACTCAGAACTATTCCATACTTGCCCCATCCAGTTTTCTGAGAGAGAACCACCTACCCTTGTGTTGAGGTCAAGATCATCCAGTCCAACCATATGGATCTTGATTTCTAGCCTCCCCAAGTTGCTTTCCACCAATCCCATCTCTTCCACCAAGCCAAATCTGTGAGAGAGTGATTGTGTGTTGAGGAGTCTATCATCTTGAAGCACAAGAGCAAGGAGTTCATCGTCATTGCCGAGCCTATTACCTTTTGGAGGGTGGTGCCTACTAGATTAGTTAGGTGTCGCTTGGGAGCCTCCTACTTCGTGTTGTGGAGTTGAACCAAGAAGTTTGTAAGGGCAAGGAGATCGCCTACTTTGTGAAGATCTACCCATAGTGAGGCTAGTCCTTCGTGGACGGAAGCCGTTATGGAATAGTCAAGGTTGCTACTTCGTGGACCCTTATGGGTGGAGCCCTCTGTGGACTCTCGCGACCGTTACCCTCCGTGGGTTGAAGACTCCATAAACGTGGATGTACGATAGCACCACCTATCGGAACCACGGGAAAAATCTTTGCGTCTCCAATTGTGTTTGATCTACCTATCTCAATTCTTTACTTCATGTGCAATGTCTTTACTTTCCGCTACCATATTTGTTGACATGCATGTGTAGGGTTTATTAGACTTGCTAGCTTGCTAAAACTGTCAAAATCTGCCAACCAATTAACTTGGGAAAAGGTTAGGTTTTAAATTCCTGCTAGTAGTCTATTCACCCCCCCTCTAGACACTCTTCTAGTGATCCCTCAATTGGTATCAGAGCATTGGTCTCCATTGCTTCGGTTTAATCACCGAGGAGGAAGATGGATGTGTCTAGTATAGGGAGTTTGAGTTGTAGAGTGCCTATCCTTGATGGAGAGTACTATAGTCAATGGAAAACTTTGAAGCTTGAGCTGTTTAATGAATTTCAATTGAGCAAGTTTGTTAAGAGCCCCTATGTACCTCCCATTGATCCTTTACATCGAAGAGGAAATTGATATGCTATGCAATCTTAGAACTGTCGATCTCATTGTTAGAGCATTACCTAGAAATGTGCTTAATCAAATGAAGAATTTTGTATGTGCTTACACTTTGTGGAATGACTTGGAGAAACGATATCCAAATTATTCATTGAGTAATCTTGATGAAATTCTTCATAAAACTATTGCCTTCCACAAAATGACGCCTAGTGATCCCAAGTTTGATGATTGTCTATTTGAGCTTAGAGACCTCATGCGTGCTAAAGGAGATGTCACAACTATCAACAACATCATTATAGAAGCCCTTCGCATTCATAAACTTGAACATTGTCATGATCACAAACCTAACGAATCTCACAAACCTAACGAATCTCTTGTTCTTCGTGACGAGGATTTCCCACTTGACGATGACAATGTGGAACATGGCTACTATGATGAAGATGAGCTGTTCGACATCGAGTATGAGAAGATCTTGAAGAATCTAAGTCTCATGGCAAACTTCAAGGATTACATGTCCGGAGGAAAAGAATGGATTCTTGATAGCGGATGCACCGATCATATGACCGGAGATAGAGAAATGTTTGAAGAGATCACACCAAACCATGGACCACGAAGGTACGTAACGTTTGGAGACAACTCCAAGGGTAAGGTACTTGGTCTTGGTAATGTGGCTATATCCCATGATAGCTCTATTCAAAATGTTATGCTTGTTGAATCTCTTGGCTACAATCTTCTTTCCGTATCTAGACTTGCCGACTTTGGTTTTAATGTGCTATTCACGAAAGTAGATTGCCAAGTTTTTCGTCAAGATAATCATAAAATGGTCTTTACCGGTTTCCATAGAGGTGATTTATACATTGTCGATTTCACTAAGAGATCCAAACCTCGTACTTGTCTTATTGCAAAATCTTCTAAAGGTTGGCTTTGGCATAGAAGACTAGGACATGTTGGCATGCGCAATCTAGACAAGCTTATCAAAGGTGATCATATACTTGGTGTTAAAGATGTTATCTTTGACAAAGATAGACTTTGTAGTGCTTGTCAAGCTGGAAAGCAAGTAGGTGGAAGTCATCCCGTTAAGAATATCATGACTACTAGGAGACCACTCGAGTTACTTCACATGGATCTTTTTGGTCCCAATGCTTACAAGAGTCTCGGTGGAAATTCCTATGGTCTAGTTATAGTTGATGATTTTTCCAGATTTACGTGAGTATTCTTTCTTGATGATAAGTCACAGGTTCAAAAGATCTTCAAGAACTTCGCTCGCAAAGCACAAAATCAGTTTGAAGTGAAGATCAAGAAGGTTCGGAGCGATAACGGATCGGAGTTCAAGAACACCCATGTGGATACCTTTCTTGATGAAGAAGGTGTCTCACATGAGTTCTCGGCTACGTACACGCCTCAACAAAATGGAGTTGTTGAGAGGAAGAACCGAACGCTCATTGAGATGGCAAGAACGATGCTTGACATATACAAGACGCCAAGACACTTTTGGGCAGAAGCCGTGGAAACATCATGTCATGCCACAAACCGACTTTACTTGCACAAGCTTCTCGGTAAAACGGCATATGAGCTACTCACCGGTAACAAACCCCAAGTTGGATACTTTCAGGTATTCGGCTCAAAGTGCTACATTCTTGATAAGCATCGTCGTACTAAATTTGCTCCAAAATCTCATGAAGGATTCCTACTTGGTTACGGATCGAACTCTCACACTTACCGTGTCTACAACAACTTCACTTGAAAATTTGAAGAGACGGTAGATGTAAAGTTTGATGAATCTAATGGTTCGCAAGTCGAACAATTGCCAAATGATGTAGGTGATAAGGACCCTTCGGAAGCTATCCAAGACTTGTCCATCGGCAAGATTTGTCCCATGGAGGTGAAGGAAAGTACTTCATCAACTCAAGTGGAAGCCCCTACTTCACGTCAAGGTGAACCACAACATGACATGGAGGCATCCACAAGCGGTACACGACAAGATCATGAAGAGGAGGAAGTGCATCATGAAGATCCACCACAACCTCCTTCACCACCACCTCAAGGGAACGACACCTTCAACAACAACGAAGATGAAGAAGATGATGATGAAGAAGAAGCTCCACCATCCAACAATCAGAAGCTGTCCCAAGTTCGAGCACAAGTGACCAAGAACCATCCCCTAAACCAAATTTTTGGTGATGTACAAACAGGGAGAATCACTCGCTCGAAAACTCGTCTAGCTAACTTTTGTGAGCATTATTCTTTCATCTCTAGCATTGAGCCCTTGAAGGTAGAACAAGCTCTTGAAGACGCGGATTGGGTGAACGCCATGCATGAAGAGCTTCACAACTTCGAGAGGAACGAAGTGTGGACACTCGTGGAGAAGCCCAAGGATGAGCAAAACATCATCGGAACCAAATGGGTGTTTCGGAACAAGCAAGACGAAGACGGTCAAGTCGTACGGAACAAGGCTCGTCTCGTAGCCCAAGGATATACGCAAGTCGAAGGTATGGACTACGGTGAGACTTACGCCCCCGTCGCTAGACTTGAAGCTATTCGCATTCTTCTTGATTATTCTAATCACCATGATATCACGCTTTATCAAATGGACATTAAAAGTGCCTTTTTAAATGGTGAGATTGAAGAAGAAGTCTATGTTAAGCAACCACCTGGTTTTGTGAATCCTAAGAAACCTAATCATGTTTACAAGCTTCATAAAGCCCTTTATGGTCTTAAGCAAGCCCCTCGTGCTTGGTACAAATGCTTAACAAAGTTTCTCATTGAAAAAGGTTTTGAAATTGGTAAAATTGACGCAACCTTATTCACTAAGAGAGTTAATGGTGAATTATTTGTGTGCCAAATCTATGTGGATGATATTATCTTTGGATCTACTAACCCACAATTTAGTGAAAGATTTGGAAGGTTGATGTCCGAGAAGTATGAGATGTCCATGATGTGTGAGCTGAAATTCTTTCTGGGTTTGCAAATCAAGCAAATGAAAGAAGGAACTTTCATCTCTCAAACTAAGTATACCAAGGACTTGATCAAGAAGTTCAACATGCAGGAGTGCAAATGTATGAAAACCCCTATGCCTACTAGTGGACATGTTGATCTTACCAAGGAGGATGAACCGGTTGATCAAAAGGTTTATCGATCTATGATAGGTTCATTGCTATATCTATGTGCCTCTCGTCCCGATATTATACTTAGTGTTTGCATGTGTGTTAGATATCAAGCTGCACCTAAAGAGTGTCATCTTTTGGCCGTGAAACGTATTATGAGATATTTGATACAAACACCAAACTTTGGCATTTGGTATCCCAAGGGATCTTCCTTTAACCTTGCTGGCTATTCCGATTCGAACTATGCCGGTGACAAGGTTGATAGAAAATCCACCTCGGGTACTTGTCAATTTTTGGGTAGATCTCTTGTGTCTTGGTCCTCCAAGAAACAGAACTCGGTATCTCTATCTACTGCCGAAGCTGAGTATATTGTTGTAGGATCTTGTTGTGCGCAATTACTATGGATGACACAAACGCTTAAGGATTATGGAATCCATGTTAGAAATGTTCCATTACTTTGTGACAATGAAAGTGCTATTAAAATCGGTCATAATCCTGCGCAACATTCTCGAACCAAACATATTCAAGTTAGACATCATTTCATTCGTGATCATGTTGCCAAAGGAGATATTAATCTTAAGCATGTTCGCACTAACAAGCAATTGGCCGATATCTTTACTAAGCCACTTGATGAGAAAACATTTTGCTATTTGAGGAGTGAGTTGAACATCATTGATGCTTCAAACTTGAGCTAGACTCACTCGGTTGCATGCAAGGGCATGAGCTTTCTTGATGTTTCCATGTAATCCTAACATGTTATCTTATGCCATGGAATTCTATGCACCCTTGTATTGCATCTTACCTTTTGTAGGTACTTGGAAGAATTTCATTCCACAAGATTGCCATCAAACTCCAATCATAAGCAATCTTGTCATTACCAAGTATCCACAACCCCTCTTGATGATGGAAGGAAGAAGACAACTCAATCATATCCTTGACATATACTTGATGTGATCATATTTGCTATATCTCTATTGGTATCATGTCAATTGGATATATCTGTTGTTCTTCCTTGCATGACTAACCTATGTAGGTGACAAGTGTACTCAAACGAGAAGGATTGCTCCCAACTCAAGATGACCTTCATCAACCTCGAGCATCCTCAGCAAGTTCACCTACAAGCCACGTCATCAACATCACTCAAAGGTATGTACTCATATCCTTGAAAAAGCTTTACTCCAAGTCATGAGCTAAAGCAACTCAAGTGATATGAAGACATTAAAATGCTTAGTCGATAAATGGTAACCCCATTTTGAGCTTAACGTCGAGTATGACCTATGATCAAGTATTCTTGCTTGGCTCCTAAGTCAACATACTCAAATATAGGTGACCTTGTCACCGTCCATCATCTAGTTAAGTATTTTGGATGGTTCATTCTCTATTTTGCAAGATTTCTTGGAACCACTCAAATCTTTTCTAGTTGATATCCCTTTTTTAAAATCTTTTGCTTTCTTTTGAATGTTATTTCAAAATCCCATTGCCAAGTTTCTGTTTTAGCATTGGAGCCGCCGATACGAATAACTCGGTTCTACCGAAACTGCAGACAAGCTGCACCACAAAATCTCGGTACCACCGTTTTATCTGTCTCGGAGTCACTGACTTATTTTCTTTTCTTATTTGAGTTCGCAGTTCCAAATCTATGCTTCTTTTGTGATCTTACAAGTGATGATTCTGTTACTTCGATGATCCCTTCTTATTAAAAAAAACTAAAACTTAGGGGGAGAAATTCCTATTCAAGGATCCCTAACTCAAAGGAGGAGAAGTCATACAAAATCCAAAGGGAGAGAAATTATTTTCCATGATTCCCTTAGTTTTCATTTCTATGAACCCTACATTCAATGACCCTTGTTCTCAAGGATCCCTTCTCAGTCGATGATCCATGTATCTATCCCTGTGTTTGACCTTTTTGGAAATTAATGCCAAAGGGGGAGAAAAACAAAGCTTCATGCTAAAGGGAGATACATGCATATGCAAAGGGGGAGATATGATCAAGGGGGAAAGCGAATTTTCAATGTTTATACTCATATAGACAAGGGGAGAACACCAAAGTAGGGGGAGAAAAGATATTTACATACTTTCTAATGGTGATCATTTTAGATCTTTTCTCACCCTATCCAATCCCAATATCTACATGTTGAGATTCAGGGGGAGAGGATGATTTACTATTCTTATATCTAAGGGGAGAAAATTCTAAATGATCTTGGAGACATATCAATCTTAAGAATACTATCTTCTATATGTTCTCCATACCTTGGTACTGTTGAGTCCTATTACTTTTGCCTAGTAGAATACTCTTGTGTTTCCTAACATTGTTTTCTCAAGTGTATTTCTACTACAAGAATGCTCAAGAACTGAAGGTAAGTATATGCATCATATCTTTGATCAAGATGATCTCTTGCTTCTTGCACATATTGTTTGCAAGAGTGAAGTCTTGAACAAGGATGCATCTCTTTTATATATATATATGATGCATATAGCCAAGATACACATGACTTCCTATATCCCTTCCACTATATGTGTGTCCATGCATTCCAAAGCAACTATCCTTTAAAGGAATCACACATCTAGGGGGAGCAAATCTAAGTCATGTGTCTCTCAAAGTCTTCATTTTATCCATGCATATCTTTATTTGAAGCTTTGATCGTATGTTGTCATCAATTACCAAAAAGGGGAGATTGAAAGCACAATATGCTCCCTTGGTGGTTTTGATAATTCATGACAACATACATTGTCTCTTGGACTAATACCTTTACCTAGTATATTTCAGATAAAGTCCACAGAGAGGGCTGGCAAAAATATTGTGGAGATTGTGGAGATACCCCAAGATGCAAGGAAATGGATTGGCAAAGCTTTAAGCAAGAGGACTCTACATTTTACATTTGTGAAAATCACTTGGAGTCCATAGGAAAGCCAATACTATTAAAAGGGGGTAAGGTACTGTTGGTGAACAAAATGCTCATACGTGCACAAGTGATAGTCACCAAAAACACCCACAAGCTCTTCCACAAAAGTCTGTCAAAGCCAAATATTCAAAATCGGTGTAACCAACACTTTCCACTCGGTGCCACCGATTCCCATACTCAGACAGACATAAGCCAAACCCTAGCCTTTCGGTGCAACCGATTCTGCTTCAGTGCCACCGAGTTTGGGTTGCAAACTTTCTGTTACGCAAATTCACAATATCGGTTCCACCGAGATTGTTGGATCGGCATCACCGAGATTGGGCAATCTGACCGTTGGTCACCTTATCGGTGCAACCGAGTTTCCTATATCGGTCTCACCGAGATTCATAAGTTGCCACCTTTTGGTCACTTCGGTACCACCGAGATTAACACATCGGTGCCACCGAGTTGGTCATTTTGTGTGTAACGGTTGGATTTTTGGGGATGCCTATATATACCCCTTCACCACCACCTACTCGAGAGAGAAGCACTCAAAACTATTCCATACTTGCCCCATCCAGTTTTCTGAGAGAGAACCACCTACCCTTGTGTTGAGGTCAATATCATCCACTCCAACCATATGGATCTTGATTTCTACCCTCCCCAAGTTGCTTTCCACCAATCCCATCTCTTCCACCAAGCCAAATCTGTGAGAGAGTGATTGTGTGTTGAGGAGTCTATCATCTTGAAGCACAAGAGCAAGGAGTTCATCGTCATTGCCGAGCCTATTACCTTTTGGAGGGTGGTGCCTCCTAGATTGGTTAGGTGTCGCTTGGGAGCCTCCTACTTCGTGTTGTGGAGTTGAACCAAGAAGTTTGTAAGGGCAAGGAGATCGCCTACTTTGTGAAGATCTACCCATAGTGAGGCTAGTCCTTCGTGGACGGAAGCCGTTATGGAATAGTCAAGGTTGCTACTTCATGGACCCTTATAACTTGGGAAAAGGTTAGGTTTTAAATTCCTGCTAGTAGTCTATTCACCCCCCCCCCTCTAGACACTCTTCTAGTGATCCCTCAGAGGCAGGCGGCGCATAGCGCTGGCTCGGCGAGCAAGCGAGGCGTGAGCGGGCGGGGCGGGGCGGAGCAGAGGGTGGCTCAGCGAGCAGGCGACTCAAGCGGGGCGAGGGTGATCCACGATGGAGATGGGCACGCAGAGGTGGCCCAAGGCGAGCGCAGCGAGATGAGGCGGTGCCGGCGAGCGAAGCGCCGGCTCGGCGGTGGCTTGAGGAAAGGCGGTCACCGGAGGGAGTGGGAGAAACGGTGGGCCTAACGTGGGGCGGCAGCTCGCGGGAGCAGCGGCGCGGCGTGGCGGCTCGCAAGAGCAGCGGCGCGAGGCGGCGACTCGCGGGAGAAGTGGCGCGACAGAGGCGGAGGCACGGCCGCGGCTCCGCCACGACAGAGGCCGAGCACAGCCAGGTGCGGGAGAAGCGGAGTCCGCGGCGGCGGCTCAGCCACGACAGAGGCGGACGCGGACGGAGGCAGGGCACGAGGAGAAGGTGGATGTGGCTACTCGAGGCCACGGTGTTGGAGAGGGCGGGCTTCGACGGGGTGAGGCCGGCTCGGACGCGCAGACGCGTGCGGGTGAACCGGCCGGCGTGGGAGGAGCGGCCGGTGCGGAGCTGCGAGCCGGCCGACGGCTTTAAGGCGACGGAGGCAGAGGGCGGCTCTGGCGCGCTGACGACCCCGTGGTGGTGAGGCGGAGCAAAGCGGACGGGGCGAGGCCACGGCGGACGCGTGCAGTCGAGGCCACGGCGGCGAGGCGGGTCGCAGCGGAAGGCCGGCTCACCGGAGGCGAGGCAGAGCAGCCGCGCGCCTGATCCGTCCAGCGCGAGGTGCGCAAAAGCGGAGCGGAGAACCAGCGGTGGGTTAAACCGCAGCGGGGGCGATTCGCGGCGATTGGAGGCCGGCGACTTGTGCAAGCGTGGAGGGGCGAGGCGGCTCGCGACGGAGGCGGCGGCCCGAGGTCTGCTCCTGCGGCGGCTCGCGACGGAGGCGCGGTAGCGGCTGCAGGCGCGGCCTGGCAAAGGCGCGTGTGAAGGGGGGGGGCGGGTTGGCGTAGACAAGGCTCGGCAGCGCCGTGGAGGGCCAGCGGGCACAGTGGATCGCAGTGGCTCGTTGCGGAGCGGCGAGCCGGCCGGCGGCTTGAAGCGACGGAGGCCACACGCGGTGGATGCAGACGAAGGCAAGGCGCATGCGTGGACAGGAGCACGCCCGGAGCAGCGCGTGGGGCGCAAGCGGCCGAGGCATGAGGCGAGTCGGCTATGGAGGGGTAAAGCGAGGCAACTCAAAGGTTGCGGCAGCTCGTGGTGCGACCATTGACCCGGGGGCAGGGCGACTCGAGGCCACGGCGGCTCGCGGAGGCGGGCCGGTTTGAGGCGGGGAGTGCAGAGGCGAGGTCGGCGTGGAGGCGGAGACGACTTGACGGAGCCACGGCTGTGGACGCGGAGCACAGCGGGGCAGGCCACCACGTCGGAGGCGCACGCAGATGGCACACCAGAACGGCTCAATGCGGGGGCGCCGCGGGCGAGGCAGCGGGTTCCAGCAGCCGCGGACACAGCAACGTCTGGCTCGGCGAAGCCATGGTGCAGGCCAGGCGAGACCGCTGTTACATGGTTTCAATTGAGGTTTGACTTGTGCTCGCGACACTGGTACGCAATCATGCACTTGGTAGATGTGACGCCGCTGTAGCTCCACACGTCGATCCGGAAGAAGTAGCATGCAGGGATTGGAATGCCTGTTGGACTCGGGCCATAGCAGAAATCGATCTCCAGCCAGATTCGACGGAACGTCCGGACGTACAGGGCGGCGGACGTAAAACTAACTCTCCCGTCTCAAATTTGTTGACGTGACTAGGAGCATCTAGCATCAATCATTGGGAGTTTACGAAGTCCTCAGATTGAAGCTGAAGTTTTGGTAATTTTTGCATCGCTGTGGATCAAATCCTCTTCTGCCGCGTACAGCAAACGATGGCTCGAAGTCGGACATCAACAGCGATTGGACGCCGCGTATCGTCACCGTAGAAGCTTTAATGAAGAATAAACCATCTATCTATATGCACGCCGGCTCTGATCAAGGTTGTTCCATGGCGGGTTATCCTGCGCGATTGATCCGTGCAGGCTCTTCTTCATCTGACTCATCAAATCTCTAGATCCCAACGAGATCCCTCCAAGAACACAACACCACCGTGCGCCAGGCCCCACGGTGGGCGCCAACTGTCGTGGATTTGTCACGGCAAGATGTCCTCGTGAGAGAACTTAGGTGTGAGGCCATCGCAACTATCTGGCGGCTTGAGAGGGGTTGGTCGGAATCGAGACACGCGAGTTTACCCAGGTTCGGCCCCTCCGATGGAGGTAAAAGCCTACGTCCTGCTTTGTGTCTATATTGATGATGATGATGATCTCGATTACAAGGGTGCGGAATCGCTACCTCTAGTCTCGAGAGCCTCTTGTAGGAGATATGCCCTAGAGGCAATAATAAATGTTATTGATTATCTCCCTGTTCATAATTAGGTTTATGTTCCATGCTATAACTACGATGGTTCTCGAGTCTGCAATAACCACGAGGCTCGGAGGAAGACTCATATGCACGTGTGGAATAATGAACGGTAAAATGTATTCCTAGTCTGGCCTCTAAGACTAGCTCAAGTGTTGCATGATGGTTCTGTTTTCCTGATCATGGGCATGTCTATGCCAGCAACTTTGAGGGCACAATGTTAGAAGAACATTTGTGTTGAATCGACCCGAATTGATGTTATGCTATGAGATACATTCATCACAAGTTAAATGGTTAATAACAAAGAGATGGTTAACGTTTGCATGATTCCGTAGACCATGAGAGTATCGAGTTTCTTCCTGCTTGCTTCATGAACTTTGGGGTTTGTTAAGCGTCATCCGTAAATGGGTGGCTATTACGGCAGCTTACGGGTTCATGGAAAAGTATGTCAAGTAACTTGACAGCTCAAGATTGGGATTTGCTCCTCCGACGATGGAGAGATATCTCTGGGCCCTCTCGGTGTTACGGTATCCATCATCGTCTGGCCAGACACTTTGTGATTTGATCACGGGGATGCCGGAACACGGGAACGAGAAAAGAGAACAATACCGGTAACGAGGTAACTGGCATAGTGGACAAGTTGTTGATCCACGGGGATGCCAACATGTCTCACCTCGGGTATTTGTAACATATCGAGAAGCAATAGGAATAGCACACGGCAACTGGAGGTTCACTCGAATATTCATTCGTGTGGGTATAGGGGTCAATATGGGTGTCCACGGCTCCGATGTTGATCATTGATCGGAAGGGGTTCCGGGTCATGTCTATACTTCACCGAACCTATAGGGTCACACGCTTAAGGGTCATCTATCTGCTGAATACTAGACAGGGAGTCTGAGAGAAAATCACCGGAAAAGTTTCGGACACCGGAAAAGTTTCGGACAGCGGAAAAGTTCCGCAGAGAGAACATCGGAACAGTTTCGGTAAAACTGAAAAGTTGTTTCAAGGGATACCATTAAGTCAAATTGGTTTTGGCACATGCCTGATAATTCTTGGAGGGTGCCAGAATCATTTTGGAAACTTCTGGGAATTTTCCGGAAGAAAAACCGGAAATGTTCCGGAGCTGCCGGAACCACTTCAGATGCTTTTCGGAGATGAAAATCACTAATCCGGAATTATTCCGGAACGCATTGAAAATTATTTTAGTGGGTACTAGAAATGTTCTAAGCCCACATAAATATTTTCAGTTCGAACAGACGATGAAAAATGTCGTCGTGAATAGTGAAAGTGCTTTTTGGGATATTTTTGGAAAGTCACCTTTTGGGATATTTCCCCAAAAGGCTTCTAGAAGGGATGGATGGATGAGGACCCTCTTGGGGGGCCCCACATGGGTTGTGGCCGGCCAAGAAGGGGGCTCCACCTTGGAGCCCCACTTGCCCACTTGCTTTCCCCTTTTTACCCTTGGAAAGTGTTTCCTTCATGGGTATTTTTGGTATTTTGAATACCCATCCTACCCCTTGGTTTTCCTATAAATAGGAGGTGAGGGGGATACCCAAACCTCATTACCTCTCACATACAAGTGCCATGCATGATCTGGCTTTCTCTCTCCCTCCTAGCGAAATAGTTTCGTAGAGCCGAAAGGCTGTCTGGGTTCCGGTGGGAACTAGTTCTGGACGGCGAAGCCCT
Organism: Elymus sibiricus; assembly: GCA_039707655.1. Lineage (NCBI taxonomy): Eukaryota > Viridiplantae > Streptophyta > Magnoliopsida > Poales > Poaceae > Elymus > Elymus sibiricus. The sequence continues at coordinate 164,833,333 of CM077667.1, forward strand.
GCCGGATAGATGACACCGTATGTGTGCAACTCTGTAGAGAGATCGTAGTTTCGGTCTTAGTTCGAGAGTGCCTCCCGAAGGGCTGTCTGAGTGACTGTCCGAGTTTTGAGGGTCCTCCCGAAGGGCTGTCCGAGTTTCGATGGTCCTCCCGAAGGGCTGTCCGTGACACCGTCCGGGGGACTGTCCGGCCGCCTCCCGGAGGGCTGTCCGTGGGGCGGATGAGGGTATACATCCTCGCGGTTGGGAGGTTGTAAATCCTAGCTGTGGGGATCTGCACCGCCGATCGTCATCGACTCTACTTCCGCTGCGCTACGAGTCGGTAACGAAAAAGATCAACTTGTATGCAGTCTCCATAGTGGTCCTGTGCTGGTGCGTCGGTCGGAATTTTTTTGTTTTCTGCTGTGTTACCCTACAGTGGCATAATGAGCCGTGCTATGCGTAGATGCAGGTTGCGATCTAGAATACATAGAGATGTATGGGTGTTGCACAATATAATTAGGTAGTAGATGAGTTCTATTACTGAAAATTATTTGTGCGGGTGCAGATGAAATCTGTTACCCGATGTTCTTGTTGCTTCCCTGAAATTTTTTGTTTTCTGTTGTGTTACCCTACAGTGGCATCATGAGCCGTGCTATGCGTAGATGCAGGTTGCGATCTAGAATACATAGAGATGTATGGGTGTTGCACAATATAATTATGTAGTAGATGAGTTCTATTACTGAAAATTATTTGTGCGGGTAGCAGATGAAATCTGTTACCCAATGTTCTTGTTGCTTCCCTGGAATTTGCATATTTCTGATCTTGATAACAGCATGGTGGAGTTTCAATGTTCTGGCAATCCGTGATCCTGATTGATCAATGAAGTGCTAACAGTTCATTGAATTCCACCGTAGTTAAAAAGAAAGATGAAATTTCGCAGACGAAAGGGCAATGCAGATATGATCTGCACGGGGGTCATGCGTATGACGAAGTTTAGTATGGGGCTCGAGATTTTATTATCTCGTGTTTCATACACACCGCAATGTTAATCTAGCGACTTGGATTATCATGCTTGATGATGGACGTTGATAGCTTCGGTTTGTTTCAAAACCTTAGAAGCCACGTAAAACAAGTTTTTGCATGAACCGATTAGAGGCGTCTAACTTGGTTTTGCAGGAGGGTTTGCATGTGCATATGATGTGGTATAGCAATGCTCATAATAATTTGATTATGTATGAGATGACTATATGATGTAATTCGATTAACATGACCTGCGTGTCATGATTCAGCATGATGGCTGGAGCCATATGATTGTCACTTTAATGACCTGCGTGTCAACCTTAAGTAATGCACTTATTTTATTAGCTATAATGATAGCAATATTGTCTGGTGCATCGACAAGGTGGTGGCGATCTTCGCGAAGGTGAACACCGACGCAAAATGCCAAAGACGAAGAAATACTTGACTTCTCCGTCAAAAGGGGCTATACCATATCATGCTATTATGAATTGCCTGAGATGTTTATCCCTCTTGATGCACCCTTCTTGATTGCGCGGTAGTCGCTTTTATTAGGGTGATCTCTCACTTAAAAATATCAAGTAGTTAGTGTTCTCCCAAGTGTAGCACCGTCTACAACACGTATCTTTTCGGGGTGCGCCATGTACACATGAGCACGAACGATTAGAGAGGTGCAAAGCGGGTGAAGGTCAGACCTCACTGCGTGATCACTTGGTTGTCTTGACGTTCAGGCAGGACAGTCCTGAGCTCGGAACACGTGCATCGAAAGATGGACAAGAGTCACATAGAGATGCGATTGGCAAGTTGGCCTACCGATTGAAATTCACGTCATCAGTGATGAACCCGTCAATGGCGTCGAATTGAAATGCGGATCTTGAATCACTCACAATCAATTATGAGAGATATTGATTTGAGTGGGAGCGCACTTTAGAATTAATTCTTTTAATTCTTAGTGCAATTAATTTTGAACACCGTATTAGTGTGATTTGCATAATAGTTGTAGAATAATGGCTCGCGTTTCCACCTTCCCTATTAAAATTGAATAGCTGTTAAATATCTAGTTAAAACTTTACGGTTGGTAACGTAATGTGAGGATTGTCCTCAAGAGTGCCGAGAAGGACTTTGTCCTATCGCATGCTTTCGGTATTCTCCCGCTAATGCTATGGATCATGTGACTCTCGTCCTTCGATCCAAAAGCTAGAATTCCGTTTCAGTCAAGTGCAAAACGTTTGCTTCCATGAGTCCCGAACTTCGAAAGTTTTGGGATAGTTATGTGATATTCATGGAACTGAAAATTAATTTTCAGATACAAACAAAGGCTGAAAGATATGAAATATCCAAAGCAATGTTTTTGCAAACTATTAGTAAAGGTGTTTACTATGCATTAGACTGATAAGAGAGGGATCCAGAAGAACGCCTGTCATACGATGATAGTGAATAAAACAACAACTTAAAGAGAAAGGAAGTGTCCGAAGGGTTTTAGTGAAACTTACACGCCTAGGAATTCCGGGGCTAACGCCACTCTTAAGTTGGGTGCTTCTTCTGAGAGTAGGAGAAATACTGAAAGTTAAACTGTTAGAAGTATAAAGGCAAAAGGAAAGAAGACTGGAATATCCAGCTCATGTATGAATGTCATACAGGTTTTTGATGTATAGAAGGCTGGTCAAAGATATAGTTCTTGGGAATTATGGTTAAACATGTTAATCATTAATTCTTGGGTATTGTGAGTTAATCACAAAGATACCCGCTCGATTGCATTCTGTTGCAACTCGATGTAAGAACTACTATGGCCTGAAAGACTAGCCAGGAATGAGGTTTAGATACACGCAGGGAACATAGTAAATGTTACTATGCCTTCCATCGGTGTATTCCCAATGTATTTACTTTCATAATTCATTTTAGAGTTTCACACTCTAGCCCTTTGCATAAGGTATCTTGCAAGAAGGTTGTTCATAAGAGAACTTTTGATGTTCGGTGTTATAAATAACATAAGGGCCATACTTTCATTATGAATGAGACGTATGTTATGAATATTGATAATAATACATTATCTCTGGGTTTACTTTCATAATTCATTTTAGAGTTTCATACACTCTAGCCCATTGCACAATGTTTGTTGCAAAAGAGTTGTTCATAAAAACAACAATTGTTGTTCAGTATTATGAATAACATGAAGGGCCATGCTTCCATCAAAGATGGGATTTATGTTATGAATATTGATGGAAATATGATACATCCATAACACTGACGCTAAATGTCGCAAGACTAAAAGAATTCCACATGTGTGTGGCACTGCATTTGGTCACATTGGAGAAACCCGCATGGAAAATTCCATTATGATGGATTTTGAAGTCGTTTGATTTTGAATCATCTGACACTTGCGACTTTCCTCCAAAATGTGAAGTGACTAAAATACCATTCACAGGCCATAAGGAACGAGCAAAGAACTTATTGGTGATCATACATTTTGATTATGTAGTCCGATAAATGTTGTTGCAAACAGTGGATGTGTCTACCTTAAAAAATGACTCAAGTAGATATATGGATATTTACTTGATGAGACGTAAGTCTAGATCTTTTGAAATCATTCGAAAGGTTTTCAAAAATGAAGTAGAAGTTATTGTAACAAGAAAATTATGCTTCTGCAATTTGATTGCGGAAAGGAATATTTGAGTTACAACTTTAGCGAATGTCTGATGAGTTGTGAAAAGAGTTTCATAACTTGCACCTCCCGGAACACCACTGCAAGTGGAAAGTCCGTGAAGATGTAATCGAACCATTTATGACATGGTAAGATCAAAGATGACATAAATAAATTTGCCATTATCCCTTTTAAGGTAATGCTTTAGAGACTGCGGCTTTTACACTGAAAAGAGCTCCATCGGGTCTGTTGAAATGACGCCATGGTATGGTACGCCCAACCATGCTATATCTTTTCTTAACATTTGGAATATGGGGCTTGTGTAAAAGGTTACAAACCTATTCCAAATCAGACAAGTGCTACTTTGTAGGTTATCCCAAGTCATTGGGTATTCCCCCACCACTATACCGAGGCAAATAGGTTTGCCACAAAGAATGGTATGCTTTTTTGAAGAAAACGATTCTTTCAAAAAGGTGAGTGGGAGAACAGTGCAACTCGACGAGATAAACAGTATCTTCGTCATCAGATCAAAGGAAAGAGACCTTGGAAGTAATTCCAGAGTTTCCTACTGCGACTGATACGGAAGTCTCTACAATAAAATGTATGGACTTCGGTCGAACTTGCAGCTGAACCATGTAGGCAAGGCTCGTGCAAACCTCTCAGGTGCGCAAATGAGATATTGTTGTTAGACAACAGTATACCTACGATACACAAGGAAGCGTTGATGGGCCCTGACTCCGGAATTGGCTAAATGCCAATACAATCCGAGATAGTTTCCATATAAGTGATTCAAGATTAAAATCTTGATACACCTTTCGGAAGACTTAGAGTCTAACGAATATTTATGGAACTTAAAACTGATACGGATAAAAATGTTTTATCCATAAAGCTCGACTTATTGCAATAACAAGTTCAAGGAGTTGACTACGATAAGGTTGTTTCATCATAGTGATGCTTAAAGTCGGTTCGGGTTGATCTGGCAATTAATACATATTTCAATCATGAGATATGAAACATGGATGACGAAAGGATTTCCATCTGATGGAAATGTAACCAAGGACTTGCATGTGTTACAGTCCAAGGTATTTTTTCAGTCCAGAGGATGCTAGTAAGTATGCAAACTTCAGAGATCCAGCGATGGACAGAAGAGAGCAAAATGGAGTTGGAATCTTCGTGTTTTGATGAAATGGTCGAAAAGGGTTTTTGACTTCATCAATGGGTAACGAAGATGCTTGTGATTCAAGAAAATAAGTGGGAGCATAATAATATTTCTAAAAACCTTGTGTGCTTGACACATTGTTAATTGGAAATAAGTTTCTTGACATGAATTAGGACTTCATTTGAAAATAGTTTTTTCAATGAAGTGCTTGGGCTAAATAGCCTTGATATTAGGCATGATGATCTATGGAGATAGATTTACCTAATGGGGCTGAGCAAAGATACATATTGACAAAATGCTAAAACCTTTTAGCATTGAAAAACGTCAAGGAGTGATTCTTGCCGAAGTCACATGGAAAGAGTTTTTTGCAAGACTCGGTGTCCCAAAACACCGATGAGCAAAATACATGATGGTGATTCCACACACTCTTGTGTTTGGATTAATCATGTATTCCATGGTATGTAAAAACAACCAGATATGTCCAATACTCCAAAGTTGTTGCGAGTATAGATACCAAAGTGATCAAAGTACTGATCATAGGACAACAGTGAAAAATGTCATTGAGTACTAAAGTAGCACTGATGACACGTTTTCTCGCAAGCAGAGATTATGAAATGCTCGTTGTAAGTAATTACATCGATACAGTCTTCATCAATGCTCCATGCGATTTTCGATTTAAGTTAAGGTTTTGTGTGATACACAATATGGTGGCACGGTAAGTTGGAATTGTTCTAAACTGGTTACTGTGGCGAATTCTATAACAAAGGCAAAGTATGTTGACGTTTTGGAAGCAACAAAGACGATGTTGAATCATATAGTTCATTCATGAACTTAGTATGGTTCCAAGATGGCTTTGGTCAATGGGACACTATTGCAGATAGTTGCTCCATGGCTCAGTCTGAGAAATCAAGGTTTGACCTGTGATTCACATATATACAAAGCCAAGTCCACACAAAATATGAATTTTGTGAAAGCGTGAAAATGCGAGGATATGCAAAAATACACACGGAGCTGAAGTTGTCAGATCCATTGGACATCAGGCTATACAACAAGCGAAGCATATTTTACACCAGTATGCCATAGGTGTAAAGTGCATTAGCATCGACTAGATTATTGACTCTAGTGCAAGTGGGAGTCTGTAGGAGATATGCCCTAGAGGCAATAATAAATGTTATTTATTATCTCCCTGTTCATAATTAGGTTTATGTTCCATGCTACAACTGCTATGGTTCTCGAGTCTGCAATAACCACGAGGCTCGGAGGAAGACTCATATGCACGTGTGGAATAATGAACGGTAAAATGTATTCCTAGTCTGGCCTCTAAGACTAGCTCAAGTGTTGCATGATGGTTCTGTTTTCCTGATCATGGGCATGTCTATGCCAGCAACTTTGAGGGCACAATGTTAGAAGAACATTTGTGTTGAATCGACCCGAATTGATGTTATGCTATGAGATACATTCGTCACAAGTTAAATGGTTAATAACACAGAGATGGTTTACGTTTGCATGATTCCTTAGACCATGAGAGTATCGAGTTTCTTCATGCTTGCTTCATGAACTTTGGGGTTTGTTAAACGTCATCCGTAAATGGGTGGCTATTACGGCGGCTTACGGGTTCATGGAAAAGTATGTCAAGTAACTTGATAGATCAAGATTGGGATTTGCTCCTCCGACGATGGAGAGATATCTCTGGGCCCTCTCGGTGTTACGGTATCCATCATCGTCTGGCCAGACACTTTGTGATTTGATCACGGGGATGCCGGAACACGGGAACGAGAAAAGAGAACAATATCGGTAACGAGATAACTGGCATAGTGGACAAGTTGTTGATCCACGGGGATGCCAACATGTCTCACCTCGGGTATTTGTAACATATCGCGAAGCAACAGGAATAGCACACGGCAACTGGAGGTTCACTCGAATATTCATTCGTGTGGGTATAGGGGTCAATATGGGTGTCCACGACTCCGATGTTGATCATTGATCGGAAGGGGTTCCGGGTCATGTCTATACTTCACTGAACCTATAGGGTCACATGCTTAAGGGTCATCTATCTGCTGAATACTAGACAGGGAGTCTGAGAGAAAATCACCGGAAAAGTTTCGGACACCGGAAAAGTTTCGGACACCGGAAAAGTTTCGGACAGCGGAAAAGTTCCGCAGAGAGAACACCGGAACAGTTTCGGTAAAACTGAAAAGTTGTTTCAAGGGATACCATTAAGTCAAATTGGTTTTGGCACATGCCTGATAATTCTTGGAGGGTGCCAGAATCATTTTGGAAACTTTTGGGAATTTTCTGAAATAAAAACAGGAAATATTCCGGAGCTGCCGGAACCACTTCAGATGCTTTTCGCAGAAGAAAATCACTAATTCGGAATTATTCCGGAACGCATTGGAAATTATTTTAGTGGGTACTAGAAATGTTCTAAGCCCACATAAATATTTTCAGTTCGAACAGACGATGAAAAATGTCGTCGTGAATAGTGAAAGTGATTTTTGGGATATTTTTGGAAAGTCACCTTTTGGGATATTTCCCCAAAAGGCTTCTAGAAGGGATGGATGGATGAGGACCCTCTTGGGGGGCCCCACATGGGTTGTGGCCGGCCAAGAAGGGGGCTCCACCTTGGAGCCCCACTTGCCCACTTGCTTTCCCCTTTTTACCCTTGGAAAGTGTTTCCTTCATGGGTATTTTTGGTATTTTGAATACCCATCCTACCCCTTGGTTTTCCTATAAATAGGAGGTGAGGGGGCTGACCAAACCTCATTCCCTCTCACATACAAGTGCCATGCATGATCTGGCTTTCTCTCTCCCTCCCAGCGAAATAGTTTCGTAGAGCCGAAAGGTTGTCTGGGTTCCGGTGGGAACTAGTTCTGGACGGCGAAGTTCTACCGGATAGATGACACCGTATGTGTGCAACTCTGTAGAGTGATCGTAGTTTCAGTCTTAGTTCGAGAGTGCCTCCCGAAGGGCTGTCCGAGTGACTGTCCGAGTTTTGAGGGTCCTCCCGAAAGGCTGTCCGAGTGACTGTCCGAGTTTCGATGGTCCTCCCGAAGGGCTGTCCGTGACACCGTCCGGGGGACTGTCCGGTCGCCTCCCAGAGGGCTATCCGTGGGGCGGATGAGGGTATACATCCTCGCGGTTGGGAAGTTGTAAATCCTAGCTGCGGGGATCTGCACCGCCGATCGTCATCGACTCTACTTCCGCTGCGCTACGAGTCGGTAACGAAAAAGGTCAAACCTTGTATGCAGTCTCCATAGTGGTCCTGGGCTGGTGCGTAGGTCAGAAATTTTTTGTTTTCTGCTGCGTTACCCTACACCTCTAATCTGTCTATCTCTAATGATTTGTCTGTCTAAGACATGTCTATGGAGACGTCTAAAAACTTGACCCTCTTGGGGTGACCTGCCCCTCCTTATATAAGTTGAAGGGGCGGTTTACATGTAGAGTCCAAGTCGGATTAAGACTTAACCTATTATGACTATCCATCGAGGGCTTCTCTTCGTGGGCTTCTGAGTCCCGGGCGGCTTACAGCCGGGCGGCTTACAGCGGGGTTTATCTTCAAGACTCATCTTCAGGGACTCATCTTTTGGGACTCATCTTTAGGGACTCATCTCCGGGACTCATCTTCAGGGACTCATCTTCAGGGACTCATCTTCAGGGACGCATCTCTGGGACTTAACTGTTTGCCGGGTCATAACTGTCTGGCGGGTCATAACTGTCTACCGGGTCATAACTGTCAACCGGGTCATAACTGTCTACCGGGTCATAACTGTCAACCGGGTCATAACTGTCTGCCGGGTCATAACCATTCCAGGTCATAACCATTCCGGGTCATAACCATTCCGAGTCATAACCATTTCGGGTCATAACTGTCTGTCGGGTCATACCGCGGGGTATATCCCCGACACATAGGATGCATGGTTTGCTTAATATGATGCCCACAAAACGGAACTCTTCGTTAACAGATTTCAGTTTTAACATGATGGCAACTTTAGAGCAAGTAATGAACATGATGATGATGTCCTACCTAGCAACCAGAGGCATGGCATCAAAGTACACATCACATAGAGCAATTCTCATGAAGACACCACATGCAAAAGACCTATCGATGAGTTGCAATCATCCGCGCAACATTGAATAAAATAACAAATTTCGCAACTATGATGGGATGCACTTTTGCAACACAATTTACAGCATCTAAATGAATCCTAATATATATGCCAATGATGCCATCATGTAGAGCACGAAATGCAGATGATTTTTCATATATTACACATGTTCATACGATGCATGGTTTCCGAGATACGGGCGTCGCAAAATGCCAATAAGATAAAAATCTACACACGAAAAAGGACTTAGAGGATTTTACCCTCGGGAGAACTGGGACGAAGGGATCCGGGACGGGGCGGTGCGGGGGCGAGCCGACGCTTGGACGGCCGGACCCCGCTGTCCAGGGACAGGCCAGTGCCACGGCGGAGGCAAAGGAGGCCACCTCCAGGCCGGCGGCGACGGGCCGGAGGGCGGCGCCGGCGAGGCCACGGTGCGGCGAGGAACGGATCCTTCTGGCGGCGCCCGGATCTGGCGACCTTCGGGAATGGCGGCGGCGCAGTAGCGGCGGCGGCGGGCGGCGGACCCGGCTCAGGGCAAAGCAGGGCATGGCGGTGGCGATGCGAGGCTCGGCGGCGGGACGCTGCACGGGCGGCGATGATGCGGTGGCCCGGTGCGGCCGCGGCGGTGGAGCGCATCGGTGGCGAGTCGGGGTCGAGGCGGGGCGAGCTCCCTGTCGCAAGCGGGAGGTGAGCGGGGCGGGTGCGCGCGGCGGGCTCGTCCGGTCCCCGATGGGCTTCGGCAGGCTTGCCCCGGGCCCGGGCGGGCCTGTCGCGGTGGGGGATGCTGGCGCGCGGAGGAGAGAGAGGCTGGAGGCGAGGTGGCGACCTGCGGTTGGCTGGGCGTGGCGGCTCCGGTGGCAGCCGGCCTTTCGGGTGGCGCGAAGTGGCGGCGCTCGGCTGGGAGGGCACGGAAATTGAGGGAAGAGGAGGGAGAAGGCCAGATTTGGAAGGGGAGGCTTGCTATTTATAGCAGGGGAGGTCTAGGGTTAGGTTTAGGGATGGTTTTCGGACCTTCGGATCTTGATCCGATGGTCTGGAAGCCGGAGGGGGCTAGCAGGGCCATGTGGGCTGTGTAGAGGGGGTGTGGGGTGAGGAGAGAGGGAGATCTGCGGCCCATGATAGAGTTTTAAAACACCGTAAACATCCGACAATTAAACCGATGATGGTGCCACTGCGGTCGACCGATCGGGTATCAAACGACCTCAGATTGCGACGAAACTTGGCAGGCGGTCTACCTACAATATAACAAGACCGCATGCCAACTTTCGACCCAATCTGAGAATATTTTTTGCGCACTTTAAAAACGATATTTTTTTAAACGATGTCGCGGGCGCGTGTGTGTGTGGTTAGTCTCGAAACGATTGTCGACGAGAACGGAAAGAACCTGCAACTACGCGCGGATGCAAGTTTCAAAAACGAGTTACGATGCTATGTAGATGATGTGAATGATGCGAGGATGAATGCGACAACCGAACGAATCAGACGACGAGAATGGAAATAAATCGGGAATCTTCTGGAGCGTCGGTCCCGGGCTGTTACAACTCTCCTCCAGTTACAAGAGATCTCGCCCCGAGATCTTAGAATGCGAAGGGGAAGAGGAATAAGAAAGGAAGAGGTAAAACTTAGTTGCTTCTTTGACAAAGGAGTGAAACTAAAGAACGTTGAAGATTTCAAAGAGATGAAGATGCCATGATGAACAAGCAATAATTCAAAAGAAATTTCGGCAGCACTTCGGTAGGATAGAGAGACAAAACTTGATATGATGGGAAGAACTTGAAAAGGGGGCACAACACACCGGTTAATTGAATAAGAAAGGAAATAACAAGATCTTGACAAACCGAGATGATGGTTCGAAGAGAGCAACATCGCAAAGCCTCCGGAACAAGAATAGAAGCTAGATCGATGGAAGGAGAAGAACGAAGAAGAGAATGACAACTTCCACCATAATTGAACTTGAAAAGCATCTTTGCAAAAGAGATTAAACGGAGTTGTTGGAACATCAACAACGAAAAGAAAAACTTGTTATGGGCTTATGGAAAACAACTCAAAATTATGAGGCGATAACCGACCACAAATGGAAAACAATTGATAGATTGAGATCAATGAAGAGATAAAACTTCTTTCACCAAGAGGAGGATAAAACTTGGATCATGATAAGCACCACGATAGCAACAATCCTTAGGAAACGCTTTAGGTGAAATCCAATCCAAGATAATTCCAAGGAAGAAATGATTGGGTTAATTATCTCATTCTTGATAACTTAACTTCGAGACTCCTCATGAATCAAGAATGCTATAACACCATCTCAAAAGATAAGGGAGAATGAATTACACTTTGAAATGCAAGACAAAGAATACTTGAACCTCTCCAAGAAGAATCTTGAAGAACACTTTGAGTATGATTTAAATCCTTGATGACCACCTTGAACCACCTCTTGGAAGAACCCCGGGAATGGAAGGATGATAGATAAAAATTGAAGGTTGCAAAAAGAACAAGATTGAGGCATTGCCATGATTTAGATGGAGCTTCCCGAAGAGATACTTGATAACACTTGAAACTCCGGAAAAGAAAAGATGATCAGCTTAGTAACGAGAATTGACATCCTGCACAACTCCGGAAGAAGGATTGAAATCACCTTGATGAAACAAGAATAAGAATTATGTTGTGCTTATCCTTCATCAAGTTAAATTGATGACAAATAACGGATTCCACATACTACTTATTCTTCTTGATAAGATTGAAGAGGGATATGAGCACAAACTTGAAGAAGTCTTGAACGAACCACCGGTGAGAATTGAAACGAATGGGAATACATGAGAATGAAGAGATCAAGATTTGCCTAATAGAAACTTGAACAAGGCACCGGAATAATGGAGATACGAACGAAGAGACAACAATTGAGAAGAATTTGAGAACGAAAGCTGAAAGGTGAGAACGAAGAAATCTTCTGAAATGATGGCCTTCGGAGGATCAAGAAATGAACATCACAATGAAAATGCTCCAGATAGATATGGAAGGAATTTTTGACGATCAAAAACAATTTAATATGACATCAACAAGCTTGAAACACAACCTTCACGAGAATGGATAAGATTTAAGAGAAACCCTACTTCGGTCTTCAACTCTGAGAATGATGACGAGAAACTCCACCAAGAATTACTGAGAACTCCGGGACAATGAATAAGAAAAGGTTGAGTCTATGGTGAAATAATTTGAAGCGATCTTGGAAAAGGAATATGACTAATGGAATCCATTCTTATGTCACATTGAAAAGAAATTGAGGACACCTCCGGAAAAGATTAGAAGAGCCAGGTAAGATCCTGGGGAAAACCTGTGGGTTATGGGCCCACTCAAAAGAAAACACCGTTGAAACAATTACTTAGACAGAGAGATTGCACCGGTACGAATGGAAACTTGATGAGGTTGAGAAGCTTGAACTAATTGAAAGGACTTGAATGAAAACACGAATCTTCTGAGATATCTTCAGCACTCCGGATAGAATAGAGATGAACAAACAAGAGAGGCTTGGATAAGAACTTCCAACATGGGGAATCATGTAACGAATGACAAGGATATGACAAACACCGAGAGATTGAATTGAATCCACCGGAAAGAAAACAAAGATGAAGACTAAGAAATGATGAACTTGAGCACTTGAGCATCTTCACAATGGATCATCGGATATAAAACAGAAGAAAAGATAGTGGAAGCATCAATGTAAAGAAAGGCACTTGGATGACGATTTAATCAGTGAAGAAAAAGGGCGGGAGGGTGGGAAAAACAAAGACAACTTGGGACAAATGAAACAAACTTCGGGAAAGAAATATGAGGATTGATCTTGCAAATATCTGAAGGATTGAATCTTCTTGAAGAGAAGAGCACTGGTTAGGAATAAGATTTTGACATGACAATTTGATTGAGCAAAAGGATTAGCACTCCCATAGAAATATGAGAACAATGCTTAGGAAAGATATGAAATCACCACTTGACATCGAAGCAACTTGAATTACCATACTCCAACAAAACAAAGGATGAGGCTTGAGAATTAAGCCTGAAACAAATACATAACCCACCATGCATTTGTTGGGAGGATAATCCTAGGTAACTACTTGAATTCCCACCTAAGAATTTCCGAAGTCTTTCTTGTTTATGCGATTCGGGTTGCGGACCCAGGAACGTACCCAAGGTAATCAGCTACAACTGCACCCGCAACCTTTCACACCATAAACCAAGAAACTCTGCAAACTCGTCTACCTCAGACACTCGTAATCACAACGATACTAAGTATGGCAGTACATCCGAACTCTCTCCACCGGTACTGGGGATGCCGGACTCCTCTCGCCACTACTAGTATTGAAGTAATTTCGAACATCCTCCGTCCTGAGATACTAAGGAAACTGAATGATAACGATGTGCAAAAATCCCTTGGAGCTCTACTCCTCGATAACAGGAGGTGCTACTTCTTGAGCTTGCGTTGGTTTTCCCTTGAAGAGGAAAGGGTGATGCAGCAAAGTAGATAAGTATTTCCCTCAGTTGTTGAGACCCAAGGTATCAATCCAGTAGGAGATACAAGCAAGTCCCTAATAGATGTACCTACACAAATAATCAAACACTTGCACCCAACGCTATAAAGGGGTTGTCAATCCCTTCACGGTTACTTGCAAGGATGAGATCTGATAGAGATAGATATAGAAGATTACTAGAACGAAAAGTAAAACAAAAGTAAAAAGATTGCAGCAAAGTACTTTTGGTATTTTTGGTTTATAGATCTAAAAATATAATATGGAAAATAGACCCGGGGGCCATAGGTTTCACTAGAGGCTTCTCTCTTGGAGGAAAATAATACGGTGGGTGAACAAATTACTGTCGAGCAATTGATAGAAAATCGCATAGTTATGACGATATCCAAGGCAATGATTATGCATATAGGCATCACGTCCATGTCAAGTAGACCGAAACGATTCTGCATCTACTACTATTACTCCACACATCGACCGACTCCTGCCTGCATCTAGAGTATTAAGTTCATGAAGAACAGAGTAACGCATTAGGTGAGATGACACGATGTAGAGGGATAAACTCAAGCAATATGATGAAAACCCCATCTTTTTATCCTAGATGGCAACAATACAAATACGTGTCTCGCTACCCCTACTTTGTCATGTTGGGTAACGCAGCAGAAAACAAAAATTTCCGACCTACGCACCAGCCCAGGACCACTATGGAGACTGCATACAAGGTTTGATCTTTTTCGTTACCGACTCGTAGTGCAGCGGAAGTAGAGTCGATGACGATCGGCGGTGCAGATCCCCGCAGCTAGGATTTACAACCTCCCAACCGCGAGGATGTATACCCTCATCCGCCCCACGGACAGCCCTCCGGGAGGCGGTCGGACAGTCCCCCCGACGGTGTCACGGACAGCCCTTCGGGAGGACCATCGAGACTCGGACAGTCACTCGGACAGCCCTTCGGGAGGACCCTCTCGAACTAAGACCGAAACTACGATCTCTCTACAGAGTTGCACACATACGGTGTCATCTATCCGGCAGGGCTTCACCGTCCAGAACTAGTTCCTGCCGGAACCCAGACAGCCTTTCGGCTCTACGAAACTATTTCGCTGGGAGGGAGAGAGAAGGCCAGATCATGCATGGCTTGTATATGACAGCAAGGATGAAGATATGGCAGCCCACACCTCCTCTATTTATAGGAAAGCCAAGGGGTAGGATGGTCACACAAAATACCAAAGTACCCCCACTTTATGTCACACATAAAGGCCATAAGAGGGAAAAATGGGTGCCATGTGGAGCTCCATGGAGGAGCTCCACCCTTGGCCGGCCACCCATTGCGCCCCCCCCCCCCCCCATGAGGGGCTTCCTTGGCCCCCATGCCCTTCTAGAAGCCTTTTGGAAATATCCCAAAAGGTGACTTTCCAAAAATATCCCAAAAAACACTTTCACTATTCACGATGACATTTTTCAGCGTCCGGTCGAACTGAAAATATTTATGTGGGCTTAGAACATTTCCAGTACCCACTAAAATAATTTTCAATGCGATCCGGAACAATTCCGGATTAGTGATTTTCATCTGCGAAAAGCATCCGAAGCGGTTCCGGCAGCTCCGGAACATTTCCGGTTTTTCTTTCGGAAAATTCCCAGAAGTTTCCAGAATGATTCTGGCACCCTCCAAGAATTATCAGGCATGTGCCGAAACCAATTTGACTTAATGGTATCCCCTGAAACAACTTTTCAGTTTTACCGAAACTGTTCTGGTGTTCTCTCTGCGGAACTTTTCCGTTGTCCGAAACTTTTCCGGTGTCCGAAACTTTTTCGGTGATTTTCTCTCAGACTCCCTGTCTAGTATTCAGCAGATAGATGACCCTTAAGCGTGTGACCCTATAGGTTCGGTGAAGTATAGACATGACCCGGAACCCCTTCCGATCAATGATCAACATCGGAGCCGTGGACACCCATATTGACCCCTATACCCACACGAATGAATATTCGAGTGAACCTCTAGTTGCCGTGTGCTATTCATGTTGCTTCACGATATGTTACAAATACCCAAGGTGAGACATGTTGGCATCCCCGTGGATCAACAACTTGTCCACTATGCCAGTTACCTCGTTACCGGTATTGTTCTCTTTTCTCGTTCCCGTGTTCCGGCATCCCCGTGATCAAATCACAAAGTGTCTGGCCAGACGATGATGGATACCGTAACACCGAGAGGGCCCAGAGATATCTCTCCATCGTCGGAGGAGCAAATCCCAATCTTGAGCTATCAAGTTACTTGGCATACTTTTCCGTGAACCCGTAAGCCGCCGTAATAGCCACCCATTTACGGATGACGTTTAACAAACCCCAAAGTTCATGAAGCAAGCATGAAGAAACTCGATACTCTCATGGTCTAAGGAATCATGCAAACGTAAACCATCTCTGTGTTATTAACCATTAACTTGTGACGAATGTATCTCATAGCATAACATCAATTTGGGTCGATTCAACACAAATGTTCTTCTAACATTGTGCCCTCAAAATTGCCGGCATAGCCAGGCCCATGATCAGGAAAATAGGATCAGCATGCAATACTTGAGCCAGTCTTAGAGGCAAGACTAGGAATACATTTTACCGTTTATTATTCCACACGTGCATATGAGTCTTCCTTCGAGCCTCGTGGTTATTGCATACTCGAGAACCATAGCAGTTATAGCATGGAACATAAACATAATTATGAACTTGGAGATAAATAATATCATTTATTATTGCCTCTAGGGCATATCTCCTACAGACTCCCACTTGCACTCGAGTCAATAATCTAGTCAATGCTAATGCACTTTACACCTATGGCACACTGGTGTAAAATATACTTCGCATGTGGTATAGCCTGATGTCCAACGGATCTGACGACTTCAGTTCCGTGTGTAACTTTGCATATCCTTGCGTTTTCACGCTTTCACAAAATTCATATTTTGTGTGGACTTGGCTTTGCATATGTGTGAATCATTGGTCGAAACC
Source organism: Elymus sibiricus (assembly GCA_039707655.1). Lineage (NCBI taxonomy): Eukaryota > Viridiplantae > Streptophyta > Magnoliopsida > Poales > Poaceae > Elymus > Elymus sibiricus. The sequence continues at coordinate 164,849,746 of CM077667.1, forward strand.
TGATTCCTCAGACTGAGCTATGGAGCAACTATCTGCAATAGTGTCCCATAGACCAAAGCCATCTTGGAACCTTACTAAGTTCATGAATGAACTATATGATTCAACAACTTCTTTGTCTCTTCTAAAGCGTCAACATACTTAAATCGAAAATCGCATGGAGCATTGATGAAGACTGTATCGATGTAATTACTTACAATGAGCACTTCATAATCTCTACTTGCGAGAAAACATGTCATCAGTACTACTCTAGTACTCAATGACATCTTTCACTGTTGTCCTATGATCAGTACTTTTGATCACTTTGGTATCTATACTCGCAACAACTTTGGAGTATTGGACATATCTGGTTGTTTTTACATACCATGGAATACATGATTAATCCAAACACAAGAGTGTGTGGAATCACCATCATGTATTTTGCTCATCTGTGTTTTGAGACACCGAGTCTTGCAAAACTTTTTCCATGTGACTTCGGCAAGAATCACTCCTTGGTGTTTTAAATGCTAAAAAGTTTTAGCATCTTGTCAATATGTATTCATTTCTTAGCCCCATTAGGTAAATCTATCTCCATAGATCATCATGCCTAATATTGAGGCTATTTAGCCTAAGTATTTCATTGAAAAACTATTTTCAAATGAAGTAATAATTCGTGTCAAGAAATTTTATTTCCAATTAACAATGTGTCAAGCACACAAGGTTTTTAGAAATATTATTATGCTCCCACTTACTTTCTTGAATCACAAGCATCTTCGTTATCCATTGATGAAGTCAAACCACTTTGACCATTTCATCAAAACACGAAGAATCCAACTCCTCTTTGCTCTCTTCTGTCCATCGCTGGAACTCTGAAGTTTGCATACCTACTAGCATCCTCTGGATCGACAAATTACTTTGGACTATATGACATACAAGTCCTAGGTTTCATTTCCATCAGATGGAAATCCTTTTGTCATCCATGTTTCATATCTCATGATTGAAATATGTATTAATTGCTAGTTCATCCCGAACCGACTTCAAGCATCGCTACGGTGAGACAATCTCATCGTACTCAACTCCTTGAACTTGTTAATGCAACAAGTCGAGCTTTATGGATAAAACATTTTATCCGTATCAGTTTTTAGTTCCATAAATATTCGTTAGACTCTAAGTCTTCCGAAAGGTGTATCAAGATTTTAATCTCGAATCACATATATGGAAACTATCTCGGATTGTATTGGCATTTAGCCAATTCCGGAGTCAGGGCCCATCAATGCTTCCTTGTGTATTGTAGGTATACTGTTGTCTAACAACAATATCTCATTTGCGCACCTGATAGGTTTGCACGAGCTCTGCCTACGTGGTTCGGCTGCAAGTTCGACCGAAGTCCATACATTTTATTGTAGAGACTTCCGTATCAGTCGTAGTAGGAAACTCCGGAATCACTTCCAAGGTTCCTTTCCTTTGATCTGATGACGAAGATACTGTTTATCTCGTCGAGTTGCACTGTCCTGCCACTCACCTTTTGTAAGAACTATTCTCTTTAAAAGCATACCGTTTTGTGGCAAAATCCTTTGCCTCGGTATAGTGGTGGGGGAATACCCAATGACTTGGGATAACCTTACAAAGTAGCACTTGTATGATTTGGAATAGGTTTGTAACCTTTTACACAAGCCCCATATTCCAAATGTTAATAAAAGATATAACATGGTTGGGCGTACCATACCATGGCGTCATTTCAACAGACCCGATGGAGCTCTTTTCAGTGTAAAAGCCGCAGTCTCTAAAGCATCACTTTAAAAGGGATAATGGCAAATCTATTTATGTCATCTTTGATCTTACCATGTCATAAATGGTTCGATTACATCTTCACGGACTTTCCACTTGCACTGGTGTTCCGGGAGGTGCAAGTTATGAAACCCCTTTCACAACTCATCAGACATTCGCTAAACTTGTAACTCAAATATTCCTTTCTGCAATCGAATTGTAGAAACATAATTTTCTTGTTACAATATTTTCTTCTTCATTTTGAAAACCTTTTGAATGATTTCAAAAGATCCAGACTCACGTCTCATCAAGTAAATATCCATATATCTACTTGAGTCATTTCTGAAGATAGATAAATCCACTACTTGCAACAACATTTATTGGACTACACACATCATAATGTATGATCACCAATATGTTCTATGCTAATTACTTATGGCCTATGAACGGTATTTCAGTCACTTCACTTTTCAGAGGAAAGTTGCAAGTGTCAGATGATTCAAAATCAAACGACTTCAAAATCCATCATAATGGAATTTTCCATGCGGGTTTCTCCAATGTGACCAATGCAGTGCCACACTTGTGTGGTATTCTTTTAGTCTTGCGACATTCAGCGTCAGTGTTATGGATGTATCATATTTCCATCAATATTCTTAACATACATCCCATCTAGGATGGAAGCAAGTCCCTTCATGTTATTCATAATACTGAACAACAACTGTTGTTTTTATGAACAACTCTTTTGCAACAAACATTGTGCAATGGGCTAGAGTGTATGAAACTCTAAAATGAATTATGAAAGTAAACACAGAGGTAATATATTAATATCTTTCTTTATTCATAACATACATCTCATTCATAATGAAAGTATGGCCCTTATGTTATTCATAACACCGAACATCAAAAGTTCTCTTATGAACAACCTTCTTGCAAGATACCTTATGCAAAGGGCTGGAGCGTGAAAATCCAAAAGAATTATGAAAATAAATACATAGGTAATACACCGATGGAAGGTATTGTAACATTTACTATGTTCCCTGTGTGTATCTTAACCTCATTCCTGGCTAGTCTTTCAGGCCATAGTAGTTCTTACATCGAGTTGCAACAGAATGCAATCAAGCGGGTATCTTTGTGATCAACTCACAATACCCAAGAATTAGTGATCAACATGTTTAACCATAATTCCCAAGAACTATATCTTTGACCAGCCTTCTATACATCAAAAACTTGTATGACATTCATACATGAGCTGGATATTCCAGTCTTCTTTCTTTCTGCCTTCATACTTCTAACAGTTTAACTTTCAGTATTTCTCCTACTCTCAGAAGAAGCATCCAACTTAAGAGTGGCGTTAGCCCCGGACTTCCTAGGCGTGAAAGTCTTACTAACACCCTTCGTACATTTCCTTTCTCTTTAAGTTGTTATTTTATTCACCTTTCATCATATGACAGGCGTTTTCCTGGATCCCTCTCTTATCAGTCTAATGCATAGTAAACTCCTTTACTAATAGTTTGCAAACAAACATTGCTTTGGATATCTCATATCTTTTAGCCTTTGTCTGTCTCTGAAAATGATTTTCAGATTCCATGAATATCACATAACTATCCAAACTTTCGAAGTTCGGGTCTCATGGAAGCAAACATATTGCATTTTGACTGAAAAGGAATTATAGCTTTTGGATCGAAGGACGAGAGTCATATGATCCATAGCATTAGCGGGAGAATACCGAAAGCATGTGATAGGACAAAGTCCTTCTCGGCACTCTTGAGGACAATCCTCATATTACGTTACCAACCGTAAAGTTTTAACCAGATATTTAACAGCTATTCAATTTTAACAGGGAAGGTGGAAACACTAGCCATTCTTCTACAATTATTATGCAAACCACACTTAGAGAGTGTTCAAAATTAATTGCACTGAGAATTAAACAAGTTAATTCTACAGTGCGCTCCCACTCAAATCAATATCTCTCATAATTGATTGTGAGTGATACAAGATCCACATTTCAATTCAACGCCATTGATGTGGACATCACTGATGACGAGAATGTCAATTGGTGGGCAAACATGCCGATCACATCTCTATGTGACTCCTGTTCATTTTTCGATGGGCGTGTTCCAAGCTCAGGACGATCAGCCAGAATGTCAAGACAACCAAGTGATCTCGCTGCGAGGTCTGACCTCACTCGCCTCACACTTCTCTAATCGTTCGTACCCATGTGGACATGGCGCACCCCGAAAAGTTAGATGCCGTGACGGTGCTACACTTGGGAGAACACTAACTACTTGATATTTTTGTGAGAGATCACCCTAATAAAAAGCGACTACCGCGCAATCAAGAAGGGTGCATCATAAGGGATAAACATCTCAGGCAATTCATAATAGCATGATATGGTATAGCCCTTTCTGACGGAGAAGTCTTTTATTTCTTCGTCTTCGGCATTCGCGTCGGTGTTCACCTTCGCGAAGATTGCCACCACCTTGTCGATGCACCAGATAATATTGCTATCTCTATAGCTAATAAAATAAGTGCATTACTTAAGGTTGACACGCAGGTCATTAAAATGACAATCATATGGCTCCAGCCATCATGCCGAATCATGACACGCAGGTCATGTTAATATTACATCATATAGTCATCTCATACATAATCAAATTAATATGAGCACTGCTATACCATATCATATGCACATGCAAACCATCCTGCAAAACCAAGTTAGACGCCTCTAATCGGTTCATGCAAAATTTTATTTTTCGTGGCTTCTAAGGTTTCGAAACAAACCGAAGCTACCAACGTCCATCATCAAGTATGATAATTCAAGTTGCTAGATTAACTTTCTAGGGTGTATGAAACATGAGATAATAAAATCTCGAGCCCCATACTAAATTTCGTCTTACGCGTGACCCCCGTGCAGATCACATTTGCATTGCCCTTTCGTCTGCGAAACATCCATCTTTCTCAACTATGGTGGAACCCAAAGAACTGTTAGCACTTCGTTGATCTGTCAATCAGCATACTCAGGAGCAACATGAAAGGATCGCGGATTGCCAAAACTTTGTGAGATTCCACCATGCCGTCAAGATTAGGACTACGCAAATTCAGGGGAAGCAACAGGAACATCGGGTAACAGATTTCATCTGCTACCCGCACAAATAATTTTTAGTAATAGAACTCATCTACTACCTAATTATATTATACAATACCCATACATCTCTATGTATTCTAGATCGCAACCTGCATCTACGCATAGCACGGCTCTGATACCACTGTTGGGTAACGCAGCAGAAAACAAAAATTTCTGACCTACGCACCAGCCCAGGACCACTATGGAGACTGCATACAAGGTTTGATCTTTTTCGTTACCGACTCGTAGCGCAGCGGAAGTAGAGTCGATGACGATCGGCGGTGCAGATCCCCGCAGCTAGGATTTACAACCTCCCAACCATGAGGATGTATACCCTCATCCGCCCCACGGACAGCCCTCCGGGAGGCGGTCGGACAGTCCCCCGGACGGTGTCACAGACAGCCCTTCGAGAGGACCATCGAGACTCGGACAGTCACTCGGACAGCCCTTCGGGAGGACCCTCTCGAACTAAGACCGAAACTATGATCTCTCTACAGAGTTGCACACATACGGTCTCATCTATCCGGCAGGGCTTCGCCGTCCAGAACTAGTTCCTGCCGGAACCCAGACAGCCTTGCGGCTCTACGAAACTATTTCGCTGGGAGGGAGAGAGAAGGCCAGATCATGCATGGCTTGTGTATGAGAGCAAGGATGAAGATATGGCAGCCCCACCTCCTCTATTTATAGGAAAGCCAAGGGGTAGGATGGTCACACAAAATACCAAAGTACCCCCACTTTATGTCACACATAAGGGCCATAAGAGGGAAAAATGGGTGCCATGTGGAGCTCCATGGAGGAGCTCCACCCTTGGCCGGCCACCCATTGCCCCCCCCCCATGAGGGGCTTCCTTGGCCCCCAAGCCCTTCTAGAAGCCTTTTGGAAATATCCCAAAAGGTGACTTTCCAAAAATATCCCAAAAAGCACTTTCACTATTCACGACGACATTTTTCAGCGTCCGGTCGAACTGAAAATATTTATGTGGGCTTAGAACATTTCCAGTACCCACTAAAATAATTTTCAATGCGATCCGGAACAATTCCGAATTAGTGATTTTCATCTGCGAAAAGCATCCGAAGCGGTTCCGGCAGCTCCGGAACATTTCCGGTTTTTCTTCCGGAAAATTCCCAGAAGTTTCCAGAATGATTCTGGCACCCTCCAAGAATTATCAGGCATGTGCCGAAACCAATTTGACTTAATGGTATCCCCTGAAACAACTTTTCAGTTTTACCGAAACTGTTCTGGTGTTCTCTCTGCGGAACTTTTCCGTTGTCCGAAACTTTTCCGGTGTCCGAAACTTTTTCGGTGATTTTCTCTCAGACTCCCTGTCTAGTATTCAGCAGATAGATGACCCTTAAGCGTGTGACCCTATAGGTTCGGTGAAGTATAGACATGACCCGAAACCCCTTCCGATCAATGATCAACATCGGAGCCGTGGACACCCATATTGACCCCTATACCCACACGAATGAATATTCGAGTGAACCTCCAGTTGCCGTGTGCTATTCCTGTTGCTTCGCGATATGTTACAAATACCCGAGGTGAGACATGTTGGCATCCACGTGGATCAACAACTTGTCCACTATGCCAGTTACCTCGTTACCGGTATTGTTCTCTTTTCTCGTTCCCGTGTTCCGGCATCCCCGTGATCAAATCACAAAGTGTCTGGCCAGACGATGATGGATACCGTAACACCGAGAGGGCCCAGAGATATCTCTCCATCGCCGGAGGAGCAAATCCCAATCTTGAGCTATCAAGTTACTTGACATACTTTTCCATGAACCCGTAAGCCGCCGTAATAGCCACCCATTTACGGATGACGTTTAACAAACCCCAAAGTTCATGAAGCAAGCATGAAGAAACTCGATACTCTCATGGTCTAAGGAATCATGCAAACGTAAACCATCTCTGTGTTATTAACCATTAACTTGTGACGAATGTATCTCATAGCATAACATCAATTCGGGTCGATTCAACACAAATGTTCTTCTAACATTGTGCCCTCAAAATTGCCGGCATAGCCATGCCCATGATCAGGAAAACAGGATCATCATGCAATACTTGAGCCAGTCTTAGAGGCAAGACTAGGAATACATTTTACCGTTTATTATTCCGCACGTGCATATGAGTCTTCCTTCGAGCCTCGTGGTTATTGCAGACTCGAGAACCATAGCAGTTATAGCATGGAACATAAACATAATTATGAACTTGGAGATAAATAATATCATTTATTATTGCCTCTAGGGCATATCTCCTACATGTCACTGGGTGAGGACACCGCAAGATTGAACCCAAAACCAAGCACTTCTCCCATTCAAAGAATTACCAATCTAGTTGGCCAAACCAAACCAATAACTCAAAGAGACTTGCAAAGATATGAAATCATGCATATAAGAATTCAGAGAAGATTCAAATAATATTCATAGATAATTTGATCATAAACCCACAATTTATCGGATCTCGACAAACACACCGCAAAAGAGTATTACATCGGATAGATCTCCATGAAGATCATGAAGAACATGGTATTGAAGAACATAGAGAGAGAAGAAGCCATCTAGCTACTAGCTATGGACCCGAAGGTCTGAGGTGAACTACTCACGCATCATCGGAGGGGCAATGGAGTTGATGTAGATGCCCTCCGTGATCGAATCCCCCTCCGACAGATTACCGGAAAAGGCTCCAAGATGGGATCTCACGGGAACAGAGGCTTCCGGCAGCGGAAAAGTATTTTCGTGGCTCCTTTTGGTATTGGGGGAATATTTGGAAATTTATAGGCCGAAGAATAGGGTTAGGAGATCTGTCGTGGGGCCACAAGCCAGGGGGGCGCCCCCCCCAGGGCGCGCCCTGGTGGCTTGTCGCCACACGGCAAGTCTCGTGCCTTCATCTCCAAGTCTGGCAGGTTTCTTCTGGTCGAAGAAAAACCATTCTGAAGATTTTATTCCGTTTGGACTCCGTTTAATATTCCTTATCTGCAATACTCAAAAACAAGGAAAAACAAAACTGGCACTAGGTACTAGATTAATAGCTTAGTCCCAAAAATAATATAAAATAGCATATTAATGCATATAAAACATCCAAAACAGATAATATAATAGCATGGAACAATCAAAAATTATAGATACGTTGGAGACGTATCAAGCATCCCCAAGCTTAATTCCTGCTCGTCCTCGAGTAGGTAAATGATAAAAACAGAAATTTTGATGTGGAATGCTACCTAAGATATTTATCCATGTAATATTCTCTATTGTGGCATGAATGTTCAGATCCATAAGATTCAAAACAAAGGCTCTATATTAACATAAAAACAGTAATACTTCAAGCATACTAACAAACAATTGTGTCCTTTCAAAATAACATGGCCTTAGAAAGTTATCCCTACAAAATGATATAGTCTGGCTATGCTCCATCTTCCCCACACAAAGTATCTAAATCATGCACACCCCCGATGACAAGTCAAGCAATTGTTTCACACCTTTTATGTTCTCAAACCTTTTCAACTTTCACGCAATACATGAGCGTGAGCCATGGATATAGCACTATAGGTGGAATAGAATATGGTGGAGGTTATATGGAAAAAGGAGAAGATAGTCTCACATCAACTAGGCGTATCAACGGGCTATGGAGATGCCCATCAATACATATCAATGTGAGTGAGTAGGGATTGCCATGCAACGGATGCACTAGATCTATAAGTGTATGAATGCTCAAAAAGAAACTAAGTGGGTGTGCATCCAACTCGCTTGCTCACGAAGACCTAGGGCAATTTGAGGAAGCCCATCACTGGAATATACAAGCCAAGTTATATAATGAAAAATTCCCACTAGTATATGAAAATGACAAAATATGAGACTCTCTATCATGAAGATCAATGTGCAATTTGAAGCACAAGTGTGGAAAAAAGATAGTAACATTGTCCCTTCCCTCTTTTCTCTCATTTTTTTTGGTGCGCATCTTTGGCCTTTTTTTTATTTGGGATTCATTGGCCTCTTTTATTATTTGTAAAGTTCGGAGACTCATCCCTACTTGTGAGGGAATCATAGCTTCCATCATCCTTTCCTCTCATGGGACAATGCTCTAATAATGATGATCATCACACTTTTATTTACTTACAACTCGATACCTACAACAAGATATGACTCTATATGAATGCTTCCGGTGGTGTACCGGGATGTGCAATGATCTAGCATAGCAAATGACATAAAAAAACGGACAAGCCATGAAAACATCATGCTAGCTGTCTTACGATCATGCAAAGCAATATGACAATGATGGTGCGTGTCATAAAAAAAACGGAACGGTGGAAGTTGCATGGCAATATATCTCGGAATGGCTATGGAAATGCTATAATAGGTAGATATGGTGGCTGTTTTGAGGAAGGGTATATGGTGGCTGTTTTGAGGAAGGTGGGTTTAATGCACCGGCGAAAGTTGTGCGGTACTAGAGAGGCTTGCAAAGGTGGAAGGGTGAGAGTGCGTATAATCCATGGACTCACATTAGTCATAAAGAACTCACATACTTATTGCAAAAATCTATTAGTTATCGAAGCAAAGTGTTAGACGCATGCTCCTAGGGGAGAGGTCGGTAGGAGTAAACCATCGCGCGCTCCCGACCCTCACACAAAGGATGACAATTATTAAACAAATCATGCTCCGACTTCGTTACATAACGTTACGGGAGTCACAAACTTTAACACAAGTATATTTACCATTCCACAATTACTCACTAGCATGACTCTAACATCACCATCTTTATATCTCAAAACTATATGCAAGGAATCCAACTTCTCATAGTATTCAATGTACTTTATATGAAAGTTTTCTTATATCCCTCTTGGATGCCCATTATATTAGGACTAAATTCATAACCTAAACCAATTATCATGCTGTTTAAAGACTCTCAAAATAATATAAGTGAGGTACGAGAGTTCAATTATTTCTATAAAATAAAAACACCACCGTGCTCTAAAAAGATATACGTGAAGCACTAGAGCAACATTGCCTAGCTCAAAAGATATAAGGGAAGCACATAGAGTATTCTAATAAATTCACGATTAATGCGTGTCCCTCTCAAAAGATGTGTGCAGCAAGGATGATTGTGGCAAACTAAAAAGCAAAGACTCATATCATACAAGGCGCTCCAAGCAAAACACATATCATGTGGTGAATAAAAATATAGCCTCAAGTAAATTTACCGATGGATTGAAGACGAAAGAGGGGATGCCTTCCGGGACATCCCCAAGCTTAGGCTCTTTGGTATCCTTGAATGTGGCTTGGGGTGCCTTGGGCATCCCCAAGCTTAGGCTCTTGCCACATCTTTATTCCATAGTCCATCAAATCTTTACCCAAAACTTGAAAACTTCACAACACAAAACTCAACAGAAAACTCGTGAGATCCGTTAGTATAAGAAAAATAAATCACCACTTTAGGTACTGTTGTGAACTCATTCTTTATTTATATTGGTGTAATGTCTACTGTATTCTAACTTCTCCATGGTTCATACCCCCCGATACAACCCATAGATACATCAAAATAAGCAAACAACACAAAGAAAACAGAATCTGTCAAAAACAGAACAATCTGTAAACTTCAGATACTTCTGTAACTCCACAAATTCTGAAAAATTAGGAAAATCAGGGCAATTTGTATATCAATCTTGTGTAAAAAATTCAAATCCAATTGATGCTCTGGTGAATTTATAAAATTTCTGGACTGAGCGCAAAAGTTTTTATTTTTCAGCAAAACCAAATCAACAATCACCGTAAACCATCCCAAAGGTCTTACTTGGCACAAACACTAATTAAAACAATAAAACACAATTACTACAGAGGTAATAATGCGCAAAACACTCAAGAACAGAGGCAAAAAACAAAAATAAATTTATTCATTGGGTTGCCTCCCAACAAGCGCTATCGTTTTACAGCCATAGCTAGGCATAACGATTTCAATGATGCTCACATAAAAAGTAGCAATCGAGATATGCAAAAGAGCATCATGAATAGCATGAAAAACACACTTAAGTCTAATCCACTTCCTATGCATAGGGATTTTGTGAGCAAACAATTTATGGGAACAAGAATCAACTAACATAAGAAGACAAAACAAGCATAACTTCAAAACTTTGAACACATAGAGAGGAATTTGTCTTTTTTGTGTAGCTCGCACCATAATGTATTTCATCGTCAGATTTTACACACATGTAAAACACATCCATATGAACGTGTATGATTTTTTTCAGAATTTTTTGAAACTTAAAAAATATGATTTTTGAATTTTTTAAAAAAACGAGCTCCATGGAGCTCGTCCTCCAAAACGCCCCACTCTCATGAATCGCCTTATAAATTTCTTATTTCAACACTTCATCAAAATTTCCAGATTAATGATTTCCAAAAAAACTTCATAGAGATAATCAAGTGCACTCAACTCACTAGCAATTGGTTCATCATAATTTGGCCTTTTGAAAAGATTAGCAAGTGGATGATGATCCATAACAATAGATTTTTAGCAAGCGAAGCTGTAAGCAAATAGAAGACACATGACAACAAAAGCAAACAAAAAGAGATCCGGCGAGAAAAAGGGAAACGACAAAGAGGACGAATAAAACGGCAAATTGATGAAGTGGGAAAGAGAAAAACGAGAGATAAATGACAAATAATGTAAATATAAGAGATGCGTTTGTAATAAATAATTAATAGACTTGATGTAAATCACCCCGGTAACGACGCCAGAAATTGGCTTGTCAGCGTCACTTGAGCCTGCCCCCACCCCATAACTCGGGGCTGCTGGCTGGGGTCTCAATTCAAGAGCGGAGACCGATGATTTCCATGATCTCATCCCCGGGCCGCTGTCGAGGCAAGATTCGCCAGTGAATTTGAAATTTTGGCACCCAGCGTAGTACGTACTTCACCACACAGTCCGGCCTGAGAGTTACACGTAGCACCTGCTGGTCCTGAGAAAACTTCGCCCCTGCCCACGCCTCGCTGCCGCCCATTACCGTTCGTTCACCTGCCTGCCTCGAGTTCAAACCAACCCAAACCAAAAACCCCAGCCAGATCTACCCAGCCCAGAGTCCCAGACCCAGCAAGGGCCGGGGCAGCCCCGTCATTTCCCCCGTAACCTACTCGAATCTTTCGGTCCTCTGACGCGGTGAAAAGAAAGGGAAACAGAGAGTGAGAGAGGGGAAAAAACAAGCTTGGCCGCACACGGCACCCGTCACGCGTCCCCGTCACGTCCCCTCGCTGTCCCGCGGGCCATGTGACTCCGGGCCCGCGCGTCGGCGAGAGGACCGATAAAGCAGGTGAGCAGTGGCAGGGGCGACCCACCGAGGCAGTCCAGTCCAGGCTGCGGGCCCCGCGGATTTGACCGGTCAAAAGGCGTGGCCAACCAAACCCCAATGGATCCATCGATCCCGAGCCCCCATGCGCCCCCACGAGACGCGTACCCGCTCCACGGGCACCGACATGTGGGTCCCTAGTGGAAACGGCCCACCTGTACGCGGGCGCAGAGGCGAGCGGGGCCGTGCCGGGCGACGCGCGTTCCCGTGGTGGTGGGTTGCTTTGACTGCCCTCGGCAGCAGGCGGGGGCAGGCACAAATCATTTCGGCCGCTGCGTCGCCCGTCCCCGCCTTGGCCTTGGCACGGTGGTGGTAGAGTAGGAGTAGTACTACTAGTGCTATCTCGTTGCGTCCCGACAACCAGAGAGGAGAGAGGGGAGGGAGGAAAGGGGGAAGGAAACCCAGCTGCGGAGCGAGCGGGGTAGGGGGGAATCCACGGATCTCTCCGCCAAGGAGGAGGAGGAGGAGGTATGAATCGCGGCGCATCCCTTCTCCGTCTTCTTTTCCGATTTTGGGTCTCGTTTCTCGGTTGGTTCTTCCTGCTTGGTTTTGCGTCCTCCCTGAAGACGCCTTCTCTGGTCCATCCATGGTTGTTGAGTCCTCGCAGCAGCGTGTGGCGTCTTCCTGCTTCTCGCGCTGATTGTTCATCTGTTTTCGTCACCATGATCTGGCTATTACTGCTCCAGGATCTGCGCCTTTTCCAAACGGAAGGCATGTCCATTTTGCGATCTCTGCCGGAATTTGCGCGAGGATTCCTCGCAGAGTAGCCGATTTTCTCCGAGGCGTTGGTTCTTATTAGGAGGGGTGTGGCGCGGCGCCGTGTGCTCTCGATTTCTGTCGGCGTTTAGTCGGCAGGGAGCATTCGTACGAACACGAAAATATTTCTGCTATTTACTGCTATGCTAGTTAGATCATTTATGCCGTCAAATCGTACTGCCCGGTAGAATTGATTTGCTACTTCTCCACTTGTTTGCTTGAGAGGCTGGTACTTGCATCAATGGATGCCCTCCTAACACACGCACACGAGATGAGATGCCCCGACTAGGCTAGGCTTGTTACGTTTGTGCGAGCCCATTCGCTGGCGCTTAATGGTAGCTCTTGCTGCCTTCTTTTAGGTCCAGTTAGGCGTCCCAGTTTCTCAAGGGGAAAGCTGTTTTCCCCAAGAACATGGTCGCTTTGTGCCAAATAACCCTCAAATTGCCTATGCTAGTTAGGCACATTTCTTGTTTTACCATTCTGAATTAGTTCCCTTCTTGCATCTGGCGTATTCATCCTAAATTTTGCTGCTACTACATATGATTGATGTTGGTCATTGGATTTGCAGATACACCAAAACACCAGCTGCGTCTGTGATTTGATGCGCAGCTGAATCAACGTCTGTTGGCTTTCGTAAGAGATGGCTTCAGTAGGCGTTGCTCCGTCCGGCCACAAGAACAGCAGCGGCACCAGCATGGGTGTTGAGAAGCTACCAGATCAGATGAACGATTTGAAGATAAGAGATGATAAGGTCAGATAAGCGTCATCTGGATGTGTCTAGTGCAATCTGTTTTAATTTCGAAAAAAATAGTACGGATTATCCTAACGATTTGGCTTGAATGACATATGCAGGAAGTCGAAGCTACCATTATTAATGGCAAGGGAACAGAGACTGGTCACATAATTGTAACAACTACTGGTGGCAAAAATGGTCAGCCGAAACAGGTGAGTGTTTGATGTCACATTTGATTAGGATTAGCAGTCCGTTGTTCTCATTTGTTTGTCTGGATGCATGATTCGATGATTTGGCCAACAACATAATTATGGCGTGCTAAATGTCCTAAATGCCTTCATTGAGCTGAATGGTTTATGTGGCTTATTTCATTTTAATAATCTTGTTCTTTGATGCACCTGCAGACCGTGAGCTACATGGCTGAGCGGATTGTTGGTCAAGGTTCATTTGGTATTGTATTCCAGGTTAGTTGCAACAACTTCAGGCTGGTCTATGTTTTATTGGCAGCCAGTTCTCTTATTGCCTCGCATCAATCTACCCTAAAGGCATTTTTTGTATTCCTGTCTTGACCTAACTATCTATACATTTAGGATATTCTGTGTAGCCGTAATAGATTTTCTTGTGACTATACATACCAATGTTGTGTCTACCTGGAGCTTGTCTCGTATAACCTTAATCTGTCCGTTTTGCAGGCTAAATGTTTGGAGACAGGGGAAACTGTTGCCATTAAGAAGGTCCTTCAGGATAAGCGCTACAAGAACCGTGAGCTACAGACCATGCGCCTGCTTGACCACCCAAATGTCGTAGCTCTCAAGCATTGTTTCTTTTCTACAACTGAGAAGGATGAACTGTATCTAAACTTGGTTCTCGAGTATGTGCCTGAGACTGTCCATCGTGTTGTCAAGCACTACAACAAGATGAACCAGCGCATGCCACTAATCTATGTGAAGCTGTATACATATCAGGTAATATTTCTATATGTTCTTGGATAATTTTTCTTGATACTGCATTATACTTAGGCATCTGCTAATCCATATCTTTTTCACAGATATGCAGGGCTCTGGCTTACATTCATGGCAGCATTGGAGTTTGCCACAGAGATATCAAGCCACAAAATCTTCTGGTATGCTGAAAAATTACCCATCTTCTGTTGGTCTAAAAAACAATCACATGTTTTTAGCTGTGAATTGAATATTCTGAACTATAACTGTAGGTAAACCCACATACTCATCAGCTGAAACTGTGTGACTTTGGGAGTGCAAAAGTTCTGGTTAAGGGAGAACCAAACATATCGTACATTTGTTCCCGATACTATAGGGCTCCAGAGCTCATATTTGGTGCTACTGAGTACACTACGGCCATTGACATTTGGTCTGCTGGATGTGTTCTTGCTGAGCTTATGCTAGGGCAGGTAAGCAGCTCGCTTTTCTTTGTGCATCTTGAATGTAGCCCTTAACAAATCAGTACTATACTGTTAGTCCATATTGGCTTACAAGGTCCTTTTGGTTGACAGCCTCTGTTTCCTGGTGAAAGTGGTGTGGACCAGCTTGTTGAAATCATCAAGGTAGTTGCCTGTTCCAGTGCTTAGCAATCTGTTATCCTTTTTATTTTCTAGGCAAAACTTCTTATAACCAATAATTTGATAATTTGCTGCAGGTCCTTGGTACCCCTACAAGGGAAGAAATTAAATGCATGAATCCAAATTACACGGAGTTCAAATTCCCACAGATTAAAGCACACCCATGGCACAAGGTGCATATCTGTCTAGTGCTGTTTGTATACTGCTAGGAATTGGTGCATATCAGCCTACTAACTCGTATGCAATCTTTAGGTATTCCATAAAAGGATGCCACCTGAAGCTGTCGATCTGGTCTCTCGGCTCCTCCAGTACTCTCCCAACCTAAGATGCACTGCTGTAAGTATATTAGAATGCACATCATGTGGTTGGAACAGACAGAATACTACATTCATACATTACTTTGCAATGATCTTGTGTACTATGGTATTTTACTAAAATCTCCATTAACTTACTGTCCAGGTGGAGGCACTTGTTCACCCCTTCTTTGATGAGCTTCGGGACCCTGGTACCCGCCTTCCGAATGGCCGCTTTCTGCCTCCTCTTTTTAACTTCAAGCCTAACGGTAAGTTATGCAACAGGGTAACTCTTGCTCTATTTGCACATAACAACTAGTCATATTGTCGCCCTTGTGGTGGCTGGGATCACCAGTTATTAGTTTGCGGGCAGTGTGTAATTAATTGTGTTAGACTTGAATATCTAATTTGTCGCCCTTTGGGATGATCTCAACAGCTAATCTTATTTTGTTTTCGGTTTGTTCTCAGAACTGAAAGGAATCCCAGCGGATGTTGCGGCAAAACTGATCCCGGAGCACGCAAGAAAGCAGAGCTCCCATGCATGACTATGAGATGCCTGTCTCACGAGTCGTTGGAATTGCATCGACAAGTGATCAATTCCCCTGGGGATGTTGGTTGGGCAGCATGTGAGCGTGATGAACTATGGCCGTTGGAAGACGTGATGTATGGCCGCTCCACCCTGTTGACCTGTGTAGCTGAGTAGTAGTATGCTGCGATGCAAGCTTGACAATGTAACCGGTTCACCCTCCCTTGTACTAACCCTCGCCTGAGAATTGAGATTGCCATAGCTGATCTGTAATATGTTCTAGAGAAGTATGAATGTATTTATGGTAGTTGTGATCCTTGTATGGGTCCTCTCGATTTTCCTAGTTTCTTGATCGTCAGACTGCCACCTTGTTTTAGATTCCTGTCATTGAAGGTTTACCTGTTGCTACTGCAGTACTATGTACCTGTCGTTGGCTCCTATTGAGTCGTTTGTTGCAACGTGAGATGATTTGTGTTCACCTTGTTTTGGTTGTAGCTGATTTTGAACAGCGGGTCTTTCTTCTACCTATGCAACTCTGTTCGGTCAAGTTTTCTCTGCGTGGTTTGCTTGTGCAGTCTTTTTAGTGCCGAAGTGGCAGAGACAAGTTCTGTGGGAAGTTTCCAAAAGTAGTGAAAAAACTTTGAAGCATACCCAAGTGCACAATCTGTATCCAATTGTCCGTGACTAGCAACCTGTGCGTTGTAATGGGAGAAAACGTAGTGTGTATTTAAATTTTGTGAAAAGTATGTGTGCAAACACAACCCTGTATACCAAGAAAGAACATTTAGGTTCTCGATGTGCCGTGTGTGAAATAATCAATCCCTTTTTTTTCCGTTCATTGATCGAGGGATTTTCAGGTCATCGCATGATGTGCCGTGTGTGAAATAATCAATCCCTTTTTTTTCCGTTCATTGATCGAGGGATTTTCAGGTCATCGCATGCTAGAGAAGGCCGTGAATTATTCAATTTTCTTTTTCCGTTCATTCAAGGGCATTTTAAGGTATGAAGTTTCATAATATAGAAGCGAGGCGGGTCTTCTCTTTTTCATATAGAAGTGAGTACAAGCCACTGATATTATAGTACAACTAGAGTTAATTCTACTCCGCTATTTTTTCGTCCATTGATCGATTGGATTTAAGGTGTGAAGTTCCGTAATATGGGAGTAAGCCTGTCTTCTTGTCTTTTCCTCGGGTAGCAATCCTCAAGAAATTCAGGGTCCTTTTGTATCTATTTCACATAGCAATCCATCCACCTAGCTCAGGTACTGGAGTTAAATTCTTTCCTTCAAAGAAAATTACGGATCCTTTTCTAGCTACCTCACGTACCAACCTATTCATCTTTCGTCCAACTTAATCCATCCATCCTTCATCGATCTTACTACATGTAGTTCACACATGTATACAAATTAGTACGACTATATGTAAAAGAGCAAGGTGGGACTATTTAAATATTTATGCCTTATTTTTCCAGGTAGTTGCGTAGGCTATGTTGTGTGGGTTGTGAACGACCCAACCCCTGAAACGACCTATTTTGTAAGGCATGGGTAAAAATCTAAAAAAAAGACAAGTTAATGGATTGAACTCATGCCCTCAAAGACCCGATCAAGTGCTGCCAGCCACTCAAACAAACACGTCCTACTAACTAATGACCATCGAAATATTTAAGAACATACTGTAGCATCTGATTTGAAACATTTTTTGATTTTTTGAACTTTTCATAATAATAATAATAATTAGGAATTGCCGAATGTTCTTAGAAACATAAACAATCTTGAAAATCCCGATCAGTTTTATAAAATGTGAACAGTTTTTTAAAATGCAATACATTTTTGGGATACATGAACAACAATTGAAACGGGAACACCATTTAAAATTCACAAACATTTTTTGAATACATGAGCCTTTCCAACACAAACATAAAATGGAAATTCTGAATATTTTTTTGAAAATTTTGAATTTACAAAATAAGAAAAAAACTTGGAAGAAAAAAAAACAATAAAGAAAAGGAGAAAGAAACATAAAAAGAAAAATAGAAAGAAAACACTGAAAAAAACGGTCTGCGCAGTTTTGGGTGTCGTAAGGGAAGCTCCAACTATTTGCGACCACATGCGGATTTTTGCAGCTATGTGGGCAGGAAAAATAAATGGAATGACTTGCTAGGCCACAGCGCGCGGTCCATGTACGAAATCTAGATAAACCATTTTTTCTTTCTCTAGCAGACGGACACACAAAAATTTAGTACCACCTGCGGATCTTTGGATAGAAAATAAATCATTTTAACCTTGAACGAATGAAAAAAATTAGGACCGAATATTATTTTATTATATTATTAGTAGGTATAGATATAAATATAAGTATATGTATATAATAGATACAGAATACTTCTTCCGTCCCATAATATAAGAACATTTTTTACACTACATTAGTGTCAAAAACGCTCTTATATTATGGGACGGAGGGAGTAGATTAGAAAAAACCAACATTTTTTACACTATATTAATATATAAAAAACGCTCTTATATTATGGGGCGGAGGAAGTAGATTAGAAAAAAACCAATCTCGTTTGTTGAATGGAGATACTCCCGTCATACAAAAACCAGCCTGGATAGCGAGAGAGTTTTGATCCAACGCTTGTAAAGTGGGGTAAATCATCAAATCCCCGTAGAAATACCTAGTAGTACATCTTAAACCTCTCAGAAAACTCTTGCGAAATTCCTGAGTGCGAACTTTTGCCTGCCTGAGGCCTGAAGAAAGGAGACAGGGGGAGGGAGAAAGGAGGAGACGAAGGAGATGCCGCTGGGCAAGTACTACTGCGACTACTGTGACAAGCAGTTCCAGGACACCGCCGCCGCCCGCAGGCGCCACCTCCAGGGCGCCCAGCACCACCGCGCCCGCGCCCTCTGGTACGACTCCGTCCGCCGCCAAGGTTACGCCGCCCCCCTCCCCTCCCTCCTCCAGGCCTCTGACACATTTCCTCGAACACCTTGCCCGCCCCCGCTCTTCTTGACCCTAAATCTAGCCCGTCTTCTTCGGCAGAGTCCCACGGCGGCGCACCTCCCCTCCTCCAGCCCGACGGCGCGATCCTCGGCCAGGGCGTCTGCAACCACTTCGTCCGCACGGCACGTTCCGTATCACTTCTTAATTCCTACCACCGCCTGTTGAGTACTAGTACTAGTTTAGCTTACAGCATTCTGCATTACATGTGGTTATGCAAGATGAATCTGAGGTCAATTGTTCACGCGCGGTGGTTTGAGGATCATGTTACTCAGCGCACGAGTGTTCAGTTAGCTTCTTGATTGATGATGTTACAGGGAACATGCAAGTTTGGGGATGCATGCAAGTACTTCCATCCGAAGCCACATGCTGTGAACCCGGCATTAGCTCCATCTGGTCAGTCTGCTTTCATGTCCTATTCTGGTGCCACTAGTATGGGTTTGAGGTGAATGCATTATTCATATGTTTACATGATGTATGAGGGCATATATGATGCAACTCATATCCTAGAAACTTGCTTCGCAATGCTAAACTTGACTTAAGAGAGTCAACTTGGGTTGTCTGGTGGATATTTATCTAGACTTTTGTTTGGTTGCTGCACTTTCATGAGATTCAAGCAGTATTCTGTTCTTCACATACCTTTACCATAGAACAAATAGCTGTATGCCTATAAAATCGTTGAGGTGTATTTATAGACTTGTACTCCCTCCCTCCCATAATATAATATGTTTTTGCAAGCTATATTAGCTTGCAAAAGCGTCTAAAATTATGGGACGGAGGGAGTAGATTAGTACGTAGTATTCATTCTCCCATAGAGTTTACATGAGTGAGTTATATGCTCAAGCTTGCAATTTGTTGCCACGTATTTTGTCACGCTAAATACTTAACTTTGCACTGAATTTATTCCTTGGATATGCCTTATGTTTGAATTTCCTCTTATTATCCAGGGCCTGTTCCTGGAGCAATGGGGCAACAGTCTAATTTTCTTGGAACTCAACCAAATTTTGTTGGATACCAGGCAATGGAAGGAAGTTCTTTTTCAGGTGATCTGTTTGTTGCATGAGACTCTTGCAGACACTTTGTTTAGAATTGAAAGAGAAGTTTTTGATAGTGTGGCGCGTGGTGTATTAAAAGTGACGTCCCTCCCATCCCAGTAGAGGTGTCCGTCCCCCTTGAGGCAGCCATTGGAAAACAGTTATGATACGTGGCAACCTATCTGCTCATCATATTTTCCATGCACTCAGTTGATAGAACCCATGGCGTACAATCATTAAATTTAATCATTTGCATGCTAGCGGGTCCATTTGCCTGCGCTTCTAATCAGTAATTAGGTTCTATCTAGATGTTTGAGGCAATTCGATTGCAAGCAGGTCTATATGTTGGTGCCTGATAAGGGACTACATGTTAAAGTGATTGAGTAATGTGTTACTTAACAATTTGTTATCAGCTTCTTCTAGTCATGACAACTATCCTTGAGAGCATTTTCCAAAGCAATGAATTTTTATGCTTAGAAAGTCAACTCTTACTATGGTAGCATAATAAATGTTTCATCATATTTAACCTCTATGAGCTTCTATTTGATAATGCTACATTTCTTTCTGTCACAATTCTCAGGGAACATACTAAGGGGCCACACTTCTTGGGGCAACTTACCTCCATCACTGCAACCTCCCCCCGAAGGTGGCTATCCTCCGCTTCCTTTTGTCGACTGGGGTTGAATTGTCACCTCTCTGAAATGTGGATCATTTCGGATGTTGTATATTTGACTGGCCATTGAAATGTTGTGAATTTTTTGTCACCTGTAACGAGTGCTTGCTTATAGAGTTTTATTGGCAATGAGATAGTTCTGCTATGCTGATCATTTGTACTAGCCATGCAAGAAATGAACCAACTATTGTTCAGACACAAAATACTTTATTTTAGGCACTGTAGACATGAAATACATTGGAAGGCAGGGCCAGCCATCTTCATTTGAGACTGACAGGCTGAAAATCGATTCTCTGATCGAATGAGATCAGATCGTCTGCATCCAAGCTGATTGACGATTGGTCCGTGGCCACCGCAAGCAGGCGACCAGCCACCGTTCTTCCACGTTGTCGTCGTCGAGCCTGCATCCCCTGTGCGCCAACAGAAAGTTTGGGGAGAACATCTTGGGCTGCTTCACCTCCTCTGGCACCTCCCTTGCGCCGAGAAGCCCCTCGTCAGCACCACTGACAATGGCTTGCAGCAGGAGGAGGAGGGAAGCCATCGATAGATCGATGAGGAGTTGAGGACTGCTGCTGCCTGGTTACTTTGGAATGATGGTAGCAACAATGTTGAAGCCGCAGGTACATATAGCGAGCTGTGTACTCAGGTGTTCATTTTTCTTACTGGTTTCAGGTGAATTTGCATTTCTTGCAAGACATCTGTTTCGTGAGGGAGGAATTCTTTTCTTCTTCTTTTCGATCACAGAAAGCTTATGATATGTGTTATGGTTGCTGTGTTGTTTTGTTAGGCTGTAGGTGAGCCTTTTGGGGTGTGGTTGGTGCTGATATTGTGGAAAACACACTGCTAATTCTCTTCACCCTGTCAAATGTTTGGTCATCTAACATTTTGGTTACACTTTTAGGTGCGAGAAGGAAGATTTTTTTAACACATACCTTGTGTGCAGATTCTACTTTATTCTGCATATGGTTTTGGCGTGTAAGTATGCTGTTGTTACCTAATCAAATTCTTCGTCCGTTCATCGGGTTAGTACAATGCACTAGCTCATAGATCGTGCATCTTCATCCATTCATTGGACGTACTTGTTGTATGCCCTGCCCTCGAGAGACCTCTGGTTTAAGCACAGTATAAACCATTGACGTCGGCATATGCCCTCTTTCTACTCCACGTTTGACAGTGGTACCTTCCGGGCAGGAGAATGGGAGTTTGCACGATTAGGCGTAGGAAATAGATTTTTACCGTTATTCCCTTGTTTGATACATGACGGGAATTAATCTAGGATGAATCCCTGCTCAATAATTAACAGGGGTCCTTCATGAAAGAAATTGGTGAGAGTTGGCTCCCTCAACTCCCATTCCCCTTCCTGCTATGAACTCTCATTCTCCTGAATGGAGCATTTCTACTAGTGTCCATCTTACACGATGAACAACGATCGTTGCTGGTATTTTGAGTGGATTGTGAGACAAATGAATTGCAACTTGTAGGCACATCGAACAACCAGACACTATTCATGGAGACATAATCCCTTTTATTCTTCCTGAAACGAGTGCATTCATAAAGTTTCAACACATTATCCCTGATTAGGAATGAATCCACTTTGTTTCAAATGAAAATGATCTCAAATCTCATAGAGGATCTCTTTTAACCGACTTGCTAGTACCTGCGCTACAATTTATTTTTGGGGAGGGGGAGAAAGTAAAACCCAATACATTTTACTTTTAAAACCAATGGTTTATGCTGGCTGGTTTTAAAGATAAGTTTCTGGAGCTGTTTCATCAATATCCTAACAATGAGGGACCTATGAGGACGTGAAATTTCTGCATCAGGGGACCGAGAGACAGTTTTGGCAGTGACCTGATGGAAATGAAATACCACTTACTGATAAAAACAAAATCAGGAGTTGGATACCATATCTGAAAGCCATGGTTTATTTACTGCTAACCGGACTATAAAATGTGATCCAGTGAAGGAACTTATGTTATTATGTGAAATGGAAGAAGTGCATTGGCTGCAAATGGGGCATGTACAATGACTTTGAGGGAAACTCCAACACTGCATTTTCCATGTTGCAACAATTGGCAGGAAAAGGAAATGCACTATTATTAGTAGTTTGCAAGGGAAGTCTGGAGTCTGACTCATTTCTAATTGAGGTGGAGCTGAGGGAGCACATTTACTCCTTTTATAAAAAATCTCTTTGGGAAGGAGGATAGAGGAGGAACTATAGGTTAGCCTAGGGAGCATGGCAGGAAGATCAAAAAGTTTCTCATGTTGACAATGAGAACCAGCCTTTTCTGATGGAAGAATTGAGCTTGCAATCAAATCCATGAATTTCTTGGGTTTTCCAAACCATGAAGCTAGGTCATCTAGCCATCAATATCAATGGGGAGCATGACCCTCACATTTTAATGGCGAATATCGACGTCAATATCCCACACCTTAAGTTTTTTTTTACTGCTTTAAAAGCTTGTCAGGGAACAAAATTATTTATCATAAGAGTGAGGTCGTGATTTTGGGAGCTATGAATGTTTCTGATCTTTTTAACTGTAAACAAATTTACATATCTTGGGACGCCTATGAACGAACACAAACTGCTTAATGAGCAATTTATGAGCCTGGTGCAGAAAATCACTGAAAGAATGGACCCAGGGAAGCCATTTATCTACCGCGGGGTGATTAGTGTTATCAAATGCTTGCCTTAGTAATATGCCTCAATATGAAATGGTTCGGTTTTCAATTTCAGTTTGAGAAAAATTTCAATACCAACCGAAATCACCGAAATTCAGTGAATTTCAATGATTTCAGTTTGCATTTCAGCCAAATGATCGAAATATTCACTTGAATTCAATTAAAAATCAAAAATATTTGAATTCCTATGGACCACTGAAATAGCTGAAATATTTTGGCCGAAGCGTAATTATTTCAGTGTCTACTGAAAATTGAAATCTCACTGAAAGTGAAACCAGTCTTTACTAGTGGAGGGAGTACACCATGAGATGGACAGAGTTAGAGGGAGATTTTTCTGGGAAGGAGCTGCTGAGAAATGCAAATATTACCTCATGAAATGGGAGGCTATGTGCACACCTGCAGATATGGGAGGCATGTGGATCATTAACACTAGATATATGAGTATTTCTTTGCCTCCGAAATGGATATCAAGGTATTCAACGAGGATAGAAATCATTTGTGGCAACCATTTTCTAAAAATATATACTTATCCGAGGGTTCCTCCATTTTCATGACTAATATCAGAGGATCACGATTCTGTATATAAGCATGGTATATCTGAGTGAGACTGGTTTATGACATATGCCATACCCACTTGACGATTTCAACTCCGTGTGGCACATGGACCCATTTTTTTAGAGGCACTCCTACTTAGAGCATCTACAACCAGACTTGGTAAAAATCCGGCCCCTCAAACGCCCGCGGACGCACCCGTGTCCGGACGCCCTGACCGGTCACTTCTCAAATCGTGTCATTCACATCCATGTATCTCATATCCGATCCCCTATATCTGTTAGGAAATATGCAACCTGTATTTCTAGGAGGCCATAGGCCAACACACACACACACACACACACACACACACACACACACACACACACACACACACACACACACACGCACACATGTACATGCATAGAATATGCAGGAAACCCCTTATACAATGAGGTAAATACGAAATGCTACATGGCTATATAATATTACTCTAACACCCCCCAAACTCATGATGGATTAACAACACTAAGTTTGGAGAGACAGAAGCCATGCTGCGCTCTAGTCTGGGCCTTCGTCAGGAAATCCGCCAACTGTAACTCGGAAGGCACATACTGAATAGCAATAACCTGATCCTGCACACCAACACGCACATAGAAAACATCAACACCAATATGCTTGGTAAGCTCATGCTTCACAGGACCACACGCAATGCCAATAGCACCTATACTGTCAGATAATAGCAGAGTAGGTGTAGTGACAGAAACACCAAAATACTGAAGTAACCACCGTAACCAAGTCACCTCTGCCGTCAAAAGAGCCATAGCTCGCAACTCAGCCTCTGCACTCAAACGGGAAACTGCAGTATGTTTCTTCGTTTTCCAGGCGATGAGAGAACCACCAAGAAAAACACAGTAAGCAGAAAGTGAACGGTGATCTGAGGGATCGCTGGCCCACGTAGCATCCGAATAGGCCTAAAGCTGTAAAGAACTGGAGCGAAGAAAGAATAGATGGTGATAGATCATGACCCAAAGATATCGGAGAACACGAATGAGGTGACTATAGTGAACCGAAGTGGAAGCAGAGACAAATTGACTCAGAATATGAACCGGATAAGAGATATCCGGACGAGTGACAGCGAGATAGACAAGACTCCCAACAAGTTGACGATAACGCATCGGATCAGACAAGGGGTCACCATCAGTATCACGGAGGTGAACATTGAGCTCCATGGGAGTCTCAACAATGCGCTCATCAGTAAGAGCAACACGAGCAAGAAGATCCCGGATATACTTTTCCTGGGAAATAAAACAGCCATCAGAGGTAGAAGAGACTTCAATCCCAAGAAAGTAGCGAAGAGGTCCAAGATCAGACATAAGAAAGTGCTCACTAAGAAGGGCCTTCGCAAAGGCAATATACTCGGGGTCGCCGCTAGTTATGATCATGTCATCGACATAGAGAAGAAGAAGAGTCCGACCACGAGGTGAAAGGTGGACAAAAAACCCTGGATCATGAGCACTCCTTAAAAAACCAACAACAGTCACCACAAAGGCAAAACGCTCAAACCAGGCGTGAGGGGCTTGCTTAAGGCCATAGAGAGAGCAACGAAGACGACATAACATTGCCATCAGGAACAGAATAGCCAGGTGGTGGCTGCATGTATACCTCGTCACACAGCTCACCATTAAGAAAGGCATTCTTGACATCAAGCTGAGATACAAACCAATGGCGTGTAGAGGCCACGGCAAGAAGTGTACGAATAGTGGTCATATGGGCCACATGAGCAAAAGTCTCGTCGTAATCATGACAATGCTCCTGTTGAAAGCCACGAGCCACAAGGCGATCTTTGTAATGCTCAAGAGAACCATCAGAGCGAGTCTTATCCTTGTAGACCCACTTACAAGTGATGGGACAGACACCTGGAGGAAGAGAAACAAGATCCCACGTACCGATGCGCTCAAGAGCAACAATCTCCTCTACGATCGCAAGCTGCCATTCAGGATGAACAACAGCCTCACGATAAGAAATCGACTCATGAACAGCAGCACCAGCGGTTGGAAAACCAAAGCAATCAATAGGCGGAAGCGGACGAGGATACAAGCCATAAGTAGGATGAGAGGAGGAGGACAACACATCAGTAGACACATCCACATTACATGAACGATGAGTATAATACTGAGGAAAAGATGGAAGAATACGAGGAGGAATCGTCGAGGTAGATTCAGGGGCTTGTAGAGACCCGACCCAAATGGATCGGTGCCTCTGTGCTTTCTGTGCCTTCCCTGGATCAGTATGCTGGCACACACGGTACTTCGATGAAATACCATAACATCACATGTAAAATAAATACCGTAGATCCAGATGATACCTTATATATCACAGCGGAAACAAATCATTAAGGGTGTGGAGTCCCATCAACGCCAACGGCAAGTTGAGTGTAGACCGTAACTCTTACCCGTCGGTAGAAATATCTGCAACATGATAACTTGCGGCCATGTAGGTCAGTACATTGAATGTACCGGCAAGCTCACAAAAGAAAGCAGATGATAAGGGCTATTCTATATGCAATATGGCTTTGTGGCTCTATGTCTAATTTTTTGCATAAAAGCTAGTTTTATTTGTTTTCCCTACAACAAAAGAATATCAGGAGTCTTCACTACGGAGTTATCTACTATGAGATGGTTCTGCCAACCAATGTCTCATAGCCCACAAGTATCATAAGTTGCCCACAATTAGTTATCAGTCCGATGTTGAGAGTTCAGAGATAGGTCCAAGTCGAGAGGCTCAAAGTGTCCATAACCGGGGACACGACTAATCGATTAGGTTTTAACTCTGCAGAGTGTTGTGCACTTTACCCACAATAATCGTTCCCTCCTTGTAAGTCCTTGCACTGCCGCGCGTTTGAGAACAAGACGAACGAAACATGGTCTTTCAAAGAGTTCCCCTGACCACTGTCCGGTGCCCATCCAATCCTACCCTCGACTACATCTGCTAGCACCGTCGCAGCCAGAGTCACAACTAAGGTCAACCAAGCCAGAGCCCATAGTGACTTGTGGCTGCACATGTAAGCTTCCGGGCGTGAAGTATTCTTCCGTCTCTTTGAGTCTGGGTGTAACTTTCGGCATGAGTATTGGCCTACTCCAGCTTACAACACATCCACTGGTTACTCCAGGGTGCCTCACAACCATTTCACCCAGTAGTGTGCATTGAAATCTTGTCTCGAGTCTTGAAGTCTTGAGGTCTTGAAGATGCAGGCCTTGAAGTTGCCTTCTTGTAGTTATCGTCATTAGAGTAGAGTCCTCCTTCTCACACCACTCATGAACACTCATGCCAATCCCCATCTACTATAGCGTAGCAGTAAAATAAATAACGTTCCCAGGGCTTAGTATCAGGGTGTGGGTTCATGCCTCATGCTTCTACTCAACTACAAGATTCAATATGCTACTGGAGGAATTGTTGAAATGGTGATACTAAACACAATAAAACATAGGTATGAAAATATGATCAAAGTGAACTTGCCTGGTAAGTTGATGAAGATTTACAATGCTCTCAGAAAAAGACTTGGTAGAACTATTAGTCACTCCGATGAAATCTCTATCAAACAAACATAGCATTCATACAAGCAAACATTCTAGCAAGCAATTATAGCACTCAAAATAACAATCAACAAATAAGATGAATTCAAGAAATCAATAAGAAAAACCAAATATAAACCAAAGAAACTTCAAAAGAAAACTAATAGGAAAAACTATAAAGAATCTACTAAGAAAACTGTACAACAAAGAAAAATACTAAACTAGTAAATTAATAGAAAATAAAAATATAAAACAACTAAGTTAACAGAGAGTATTTTTCATAAACTTTTACTAGCAAAAAGAAACAAATAAAAAGCTTTTGTAAAACCCTACTTATGACCTATACAAGGTTTTACTACAAAACTAAAGAAAACAAAATAATAAAATTATTTTAACTACAAATAAAATGACTAATTTTAACTAACAGAAACATCAAATACTTTATCAAAAGTGACAAAAAGAAATAATTTAAAACTATTAAAAACAACAAAGAAAAGACTAAAATAAAACTATAAGTAAAACAATACTATTTTTGCTAAAACCCTCATTTAAATTATTATAAAATTTCTCAAATTAATCCTACTGAAAAACAATACAACAAGTGACCAGGAGATAAAATAATTAATTCAAAATCTACTTTTAATAGTTATTCACAAACTAGTGTTTGAAGGAAATTTGGGAAAATTCAAATTTAAACTATTCAAATTTGAAAACTAATTGCACAAACAGAAACTACATAATTTTGTGAACCCAAAGCAAAAAAGAATCACTCAAATTGGATCTATAAAATAAAAGATATTGAATTTCTAAAACAGAAACAGAAACTAAAAATAAAACATAAAAGTTTAAGGCTAAAACCCTATGGTTTGGCTAGGGGACGCATGGCGAGTTACTGTTGGCTACAACTGTGCGCTGAGGAAACTGACACGCGAACGACCGATATTAAAGGAAAAGCGCTTCGCCTACTTAAAATATCTATTCGTGATCGTTTCTTTTAGATCCGACGACTGGGGATGAGTCCATCGACTTACAAAGGAGGGAGGGAGCTCCGGCGTTGCTTCGGCGGTGGCGGCGGCTCTGGTTGATGATGGCGACGGCGCTCCGGTGGTCCTCCGGCGTCGGCAACAACTCCGGTCGATGCAGGCAAGCACGATGACGAGGTTGGTGGTCGAAGGCGGGCTTGGGGTCGACGAACGGTGGAGGGGCGAGCTCGGCAATATTTGGCTCCGGCGGTGGGCATCGGTGGTGACGAGGGCGATGACTCCGGGGTCCTCGGTGACGGGGAGTCGTCTAGGAGATGTGGACGACGTCGGGGAGGCAGATGGTGGCGTTGGCGATCGTCGGGGAGGGCTAGGTGGAGCGGTGGTGCGGCAATGGCACGACGACAGTGGCGGAGCTCTGGCGAGCAATACGAGATGCAAAGACAAAATGTTAGTATAGTTGGATTGAAGAAAAGTCTGAACATTGCAAGTCTGAATATTGCCTCTCCTAGTTAGGGACACTTCCTGCCTTTAGTCAACATAATTTGAACATTAAATTGAGCACACCTACTGACACTTCACATCAGTCAAATCACTTAAACCCATGTACATGGACTCACTCCTTATGTGGTTAACTTGTCCACGACATCACTCAACCCAAAATTAACTCATGTACCCATTGCACAACACCCTACAAATTTCAGTGGTGACATTTAGTGTCAGCTTCATTCAGTCCACAAGAATAATTCAACTACATCTATCAATCAGTGAAGTAACTAAGCCTAGAATAATTAACCATTTGAAAACCCTAAAATTCAGTCAAATAGGACATGGAAATTCAGTGACAACAGTAAAGATTGAGTTAACCGAGTCTTGTTGTGAACTAAGAACTGATTAAGTTAATTGCATTCATTCAGTTAACTGAATCTTGTTGTGAATTGATTTAGTTAACTACATGCATTCAGTTAACAACTAGGTCCAGTGACACACAACAATGGTTCAGTTAACCAGTCACAAACAACAAGATTCAGTTAACTATATTTAGTTAACACCTAGGTACAGTGACATACAACAATGATTTAGTTAACAACTAGGTGCAGTGACAAGAAAGATTCAACGGACTAGGTTTAGTTAACAACTTTGTTCAGTCACAAACAACAAGATACAGTTAACTACATAAGTTCACAACAAGATTCAGTTAACAACAAAATTTGATAGAATTCCAGCAAACCATTGTTTCCAAATTTGGAACCCTGGAATTCCACCAACAAAACTTGCTACTAGAGAGAGGGAGGTGAGGGAGCCAGCTCACCTTGGGCTGGACCAGCACCATTTGATAGTAGCTCAACGGATTTTGCTCCAAACGTGGCGACGATGAAATACTATGTGATGAATGAATATGTGTTAGGGAACGTTGCATGGGAAACAATTTTTTTCCTATGAAACACCCAAGATATATTCTATGGAGATGCTAGCAACGAGAGGGAGAGGTGTCTACGTACCCTTGTAGACTAAAAGTGTTAACGATCCGGAGATCGTGGTTGGCGTAGTCGTACTCGCATCGCGATCCAATCCGATCCAAGCATCACACGTGCGGCACCTCCGAGTTTAGCACACGTCTGGCTCGGTGACATCTCCTCCTTCTTGATCCAGCAAGAGAGGGAGAAGAGGTAGATGCGATTTGATCCAACACAATGGCGTGGTGGTGGTGGTGGCAGCGGAATTCAGGCAGGGCTTCGCCAAGCACATACCGGAGAAACATAGGAGGAGTTGGGAGAGCCAATGGGTAAGGATGATAGGGTGGCTGCTGCCATGCACCTCCCCCTTCTATATATAGGCTAGGGGTAGGGGAGGGCGTCCAAAACCCTCCTAGGGCCAGCCACAAGGGAGAAATCCCTTTAAACAGGAAGATAACATCTTATCTCTAGATTCAACCCTTTAAATTTAGAGATAAGATCTTATCTCTAGATTTAAATGACATGTGCCTTGGGGAATGGTGCGGCCAGACCATGTGGGATGTAGCCCCACCCCTCGGTCCATGTGGGCCCTTCCGGGTCATTGGGCCCTATCGGTGTCAAAACCGGCGAATCTCGGGTAGGGGGTCCCGAGCTGTGGATCTTGGATCATTGGGGAACAGGAAACACATGGACATTATTTACCCAGGTTTGGGCCCTCTAGAAGAAGTAAAACCCTACATCCTGCTTGATTATATTGATGTGTGTGTGTAATGATTACATAGTCGATCTACCACGAGATCGGGTGAACTAAACCCTAGATGAGTAGGATGATGGTTCTGCTTCCCTACGAACTAAACCCTTCGGTTTATATAGACACCAGGGGTACCTAGGGTTACACATGGTCGGTTGCCATCAGGGAATAAACATGCCAATTCCACCATCTTGACTTGGAGGACATACCAAGGCTTCAGAGGTTTCCTTCCTGAACACGGAGTCGCCTTATAGCTCGGCCTTCCAGTAGTAGTCACAGAGCGGCCCACCTATCCGGCCCATAAGAGATAGACCGGCGGCCCGAGGACCCCTTAGTCTCGGACTCCCTCAGTAGCGCCCGAACTAGCCTCCAATGCCAGGGTCCATGATCCCAAGTAGCCTCACGCATCCAAGGTCTCCGGTTTGTGGGGCGAGTTCTTCTTTCCTTCGATGTTCGGCTGACACTAGTTCGGCCACCGACGAGTTCCCAATTGT
Organism: Elymus sibiricus; assembly: GCA_039707655.1. Classification (NCBI taxonomy): domain Eukaryota; kingdom Viridiplantae; phylum Streptophyta; class Magnoliopsida; order Poales; family Poaceae; genus Elymus; species Elymus sibiricus. The sequence goes on from CM077667.1 coordinate 164,881,000, forward strand.
CGAAGCGTCGCGGGGCCCAAAATATGAGCTTTCTTGCTTAAGGTTAATGACGCCCCTCGAATTCCTTGCGTCGACGGGAGGTAGGCGATCAGTAGTATTTTACAGAAATGCCCTTCACGGGTCAGAGGAAAAACACCTATTAAATAAGCAGGGCGTGCCATGGGCAACACATCCTATTCCCCAACCATTGAGAAACCAAAAATCAGGGAGCTCGGAGACATGGCAAGTGTTCCAGGCTCCTCCTGACGCCCTCATGCCCCCCTCCCAGGCGACTGGGCAAGCTGTTCAGTCTCCCGTCTCTAATTAGCGACCTTTAAGCGCAAGGGTATCTTCCTGCTTCAGGTCTAGCGTCCACCCGCCCCGGATTAACTTCCGCGAACCGCGAGGCCTTTGCAGAGAACTTTCCTGCTCCACGCAAGGAAGAGAGGGTATGCTTCGGGCCCTTCCTCTTACAAGGCTTGGGCTTCCCCATTCACCCCTTCCTGAGGGGTTTGCTAGAGTTTTACGGGATCCAGCTCCATCATCTTACCCCTGGATCCATTCTGCATATCTCGGGCTTTGTCGCCCTTTGCGAGATGTTTCTGGGCTGCGAGGCCCATTTCGAATTATGGAGAAAATATTTCTGCCTCGTCCCCCGCACCCGGGGAGGGACAATCTTTGAAGTTGGCGGAGCCGAAGTATGGCGCATAGCCGGGACGGGGTACCCTATTGGGACCCCAAAGAAGGATTCCGAAGAGTGGACCTCAGAATGGTTTTATATTGAAGACGTCCCCCTATTCGATCCAGCTCGGAAGGGTCTTCCCAAATACTCAGACGCTCCTTTAAAGAAACGGTTTAACTGGCGACCGAAAAGCCCATCCCAAGAGGAGAGCGTCGAAGTAACGCGTCTGGCCACTAAGGTGAGGTTGTTAGCTCATAGTAAGTTAACCATCATTGATGTGATGGCCGCTGCTATTACCTGATGTGTCCAACCCCTTCAACAAAGGATGCACCCCTTATGGCATTACAATGGGGCAAACAATGCGGCTCGCTACAAACGGAAAGGGCCCACCGACTAGGCAGCAATGGCAGCCATACTGGCCGATCTCTTTAAAGGAGAAAAGGAAGAGTTTGCTTGCCTGAGGACTAGGGACGGAAACTCGAGTTATAATCCCATTGAATGGGTAAGTTCAGCTGTATTTTCATAGTCCGGATGTTATGTCCGTTTTTGTTGATCGAATCTTTTTAACTTTCCGAACAAAACTGGAGGTGTTGGATCGAGACAGTCAACTGCCCTCTTCCTCAACTGGAGAGTTATTCCCGTGACGATCACCCAGGATGCCACGATGATCCAGAGACGTCTATCGATTTTGAGGACGTTTTTTTTACCAGGAGAGTCTTGACGGCTCTAAGGTGGTCCTTTTGGCCGATCACCCTGGGACACTCCCTTCCTCCGCTGTAAGTAACAAGAAGGCCTCTTCCCAAAAAAGGCGCTCACCTCCCGTCATTCCGAGTATGATGACTTCTACTCCCAAGGGCCGTCGCACCGCGCGCCGAACACCAGTGAGAGCGGCGCCGGCCGTGTCCGCACCGAACGACGATAGAGCTCCCAAGCTTGTGGCGGCCACGGGAACTACCTCGACCGCGCCCCTGACCAAAAGGTAATATATTGAACTCATAATTTTGTCATTGTTGTAGTCGCCGCAAGCACTTATAATCTTTGTCGAGATATGTAGGAGACGTGTTCAGCCACCTTCGTCCGAGGACGTCAAAGAGGTGCCAGGTGGTAATCCTGAACCGAGGTCTTCGGCAAAGGTCGGGGTCAATGCGGAGGTTCCCGCCGCAGACTAGCTTCCAGAGGATCCCGAGGATGTCTCGGTTACCAATTCTGAAGTCAAAAGTGTGATGAATCACCGATGACGGAAGGAGTTACTACGTCACCCTGCGTTTTCCGAACATGTGTTTAACGCTCTTAGTTCGGTGGACGCATATCTCGGAGCCGCCCGAGCAAAACTTGAGGGAGCCGCCAACCTTATGTCGACCAACCTGTAGGTGAGGGATTGGTTTTGACAACCGAACACAAATCCTAACCCAGTAGCCCCCGAACCTTAATTAGGTCGGGGCGGCCGAGTTAAGGGTCTGAATATTATTGCGACATGGTGTAGGGTTCGAGGGAACAAAACAAAAAATTGTCTAAGGACCGTGAGTTTAACCGAACATAGTTGGCGGCTACGAAGGCCAAACTAGAGGAGGTTAAAAGGTTCACCAGGGAGGCACACAGTGAGTAAAAAGGCTTAACATGCAGAATTGCTTGGGGCACTTTTTCTAATGAAAGATTGCCTTATAGCAGCCGAGTCCACAAGTCAATTGTAGAAAGATCTGTATGAGGCCAGAGAATCTCAAAGGTATGCTGAATCGCAACACGACGCCGGCTACAGGGTACTAACTCGGAGTCATGCATAAAAGAATGAACTCAAGGCGGAAAACTAGCGACATGCCAAAGAAATTGAGAGGTTAAAAACTCAACTGGAACAAGCCCGTGAGGAGAACCAGAGATTGAAAGGTGAAATGTTCGGTGAGTGAAATTATAACTTGTAATTCTGTAAAATATGTGTATTATGCCAGTGTAAGAGACATGCCACGTCTCTTGTTAGGTCTCCTGACTGGGCGCCCCGAGGAAGAGGCCAGCTCGTTCGGAGGGAACCTGCTAAAGGAACTGTCCATCGTGCATGAGCGAGCTCGGAAAGCTATGAAGAGCATGGTCCAGGCATTATGGCCGACCGAGACGCCCCCGGAAGGGATGGCCGAGATGGCTAATCGATTTAAAGGAGCTCGGCGTCGCTTCGAGCTATGGAAGATATCGGCTTGTCAAGGAGAAGGACGGGAGGCATGGGCAATGGTGAAGACCCGCTTTACCAAACTCGACCCAGAGCATTTGGCCCGAGTTGGGCCGGTAGGGCCGGATGGTCAAGAGGTGCCACTACATTTTGTGTATGACCAAGTGATGCCAGCCGCTCGTATCTCGCAAGAAGACTGCACCCTGGATACCATAATAGATAAACTTGACCAGCAACCGGGTGTTTGATTCTATGTAGCTATGTACTTTACATCAAACATACTCCGTCCTTGCTGTAAATGTTGTCTCAATCGGCCATCGGCTTCTACCTCCCCCACCAATGGACGAGGAGTGTTCTGTACTATGTGACCTGAGGTAGCAAGAAATCACTTCGGAGAACCAGGCAATCCGGCCATTTGGTGCGAACAGACAGAACGCGCACGGGGAGTTATGTTATATTACTATTTAACGTAAGAAACATCTTCCGAAGAAAATAGTTCCTCCATGGGTTCCTTTCTTCGGGTTGCTACGCTAACCGTAGAAATTATAACCGGTTACCCGCAGTATGCGGGTGATGGTTGCTTCGGGAAAATAACCCCAGGTTTTGGTGATGGTCACAATTTTTTTTCACTTCCCTCATGGCCGACCAATTGTCTTCTTAAGAACACTAGCTTTCGGCTTCACTTATCTGAGGTATGTACCCAGGTGTTCCGGTCGTAACAATAGCAGAGGTGCTCCCTTTACCCCCTAGCCGAACAATCAGGAGCGTGGAGGGTAAGCATAGGAGCATGGCAACCCAGCTTGGCCAAATCTTAAGTCAAATTGATGCATATAGTGGCTTAAAAATGATACTGGAAGGGTGCACACACGATAGATACGAATAGATGCACGAAAAATATATTGATCGACTTCATTAAGAAGCCCCCAGTTGTGACCGGGTAGTGCATTTGAAGATGTATGCCGAGGAAAACTTAACGTAGCTCGGTTTAGCCGAACACAGCCTGCAAAATGCTAACTAATCCGAAAAAAGTAAAAAGGAAGGGAAAACTATAAAAGAAAAAGAAAAAAAGACTAGTGAGGGTGACGACACCGGTCTAGCCGTAGAAGCGCTGAAGACGAGCTGCGTTCCATGGGTTCGGTTTGAGGCGATTGTCGGTGGGTTGCGGAGGCGATATGCTCCTCCTGCAAGTACTTCATCGATTATGAAAGGACCCTCCCATTTGGGCGAGAGTTTATTCTTCTGCTTCTCCGGGAGGCGTAAAACAAGTTCACCCACATTGTATGCCTTCGCTCGAACTTCCCTACTCTGGTAGCACCGGGCCTGCTGTTGATAAAAGGTAGAGCGGGCCCGAGCTATATCGCGCTCTCCTTCTAGAGCGTATAGGTCATCCTGTCAATCTAGCTCGTCCTCCTTTTCTTCGTACACGTGCACTCTAGGCGCGTGAAAGGATCGATATGGTTGACTAGAGGGGGGGGGGGGGGGTGAATAGGCAACTACCAATTTTTAACTAATCTTTATCAAATTAGGTATAGCAACAAATAGATTGTCTAGATATTCAACTAGGTGAGCAACCTATATGATGCTAACAATAATAACAACACAAGCAAGCAAATAATCTACGAAAGGTAAAGCTTGCACAAAGTAAAGGTAAGAAGTAACCACAAGTGGAACCGATGGAGACGAGGATGTGTTACCGAAGTTCCTGTAGGGGAACGTTGCATGGGAAACAAAAAAATTTCCTACGCACACGCAAGATCTATCCATGGTGATGAGCATCTATGAGAGGGAGAGTGGATCTACATACCCTTGTAGATCGCTAAGCGAAAGTGTTAAGAAACGTGGTTGATGTAGTCGAACGTCTTCGCGATCCAAATCGCAAGCCGTCCCGCGATCCCATCACGATCTGTCTCGCGATCCAATCACGATCCGTCCCGCGATCCAATCACGGTCCTTCCAATCTAGTGCCGAACGGACGGCACCTCCGCGTTCAGCACACGTACAGCTCGATGACGATCTCCGCCTTCTTGATCCATCAAGAGGGAGTGGAGAGGTAGATGAGTTCTCCGGCAGCGCGGCGGCGGCGGTGGTGGAACTATTCCGGCAGGGCTTCGCCTAAGCACCGCCGAAACTAGACTAGAGGAGAAACGATCTAGAGGAAGAAGAGGGCAGCACGTGGCAATTAGGGTTAGGGCTGCCCTCAAATCCTATAGTATATATAGGAGGAAGGGGGAGGGGCTGGCGCCCTAGGGATCCTCCCCTAGGGTCGACCGAACCAGAGGTGGAGGAGTCCACCTCCAACTAGGAGGTGGGCGTGGGGGGAATCCTACTCCGACTAGGATTCCTCCCCCTCTTCTCTTTCTCCTGCGCATAGGCCCTCTTGGGCTGGTTGCCCAGCCCACCAGGGGATGGTACGCCGCGACTAAGGTCCATGTGGCCCCTTGGGGTGTGTGGGCCCCACTTGGTGGTCCCCGAAACCCATTCGTCACTCCCGGTACACTACCGGAAATGCCCGAAACTTTTCCGGAGTTCAAACACCACTTTCCTATATATCAATCTTTACCTCCGGACCATTCCATAGCTCCTCGTGACGTCCGGGATCTCATCCGGGACTCCGAACAACCTTCGGTCACCACCATACATAACTCAATACTACCGAAACGTCACCGAACGTTAAGTGTGCAGACCCTGCGGGTTCGAGAACTATGTAGATATGACCGAGACACCTCTACGGTCAATAACCAATAGCGGGACCTGGATGCCCATATTGGTTCCTACATATTCTATGAGGATCTTTTATCGGTTGAACCTCTATGTCAAGGATTCAGTTAATCCCGTATGCTATTCTCTTTGTTCTTCGGTATGTTACTTGCCCGAGATTCGATCGTCGGTATCTCTATACCTAGTTCAATCTCGTTACCAGCAAGTCTCTTTAATCGATCCGTAATACAAGATCCCATGGCTAACTCTTTAGTCACATTGCTTGCAAGGCTTATTGTGATGTTGTATTACCGAGTGGGCCCTAAGATACCTCTCTGTCACACGGAGTAACAAATCCCAGTCTCGATCCATGCCAACTCAACAGACACCCTCGGAGATACCTGTAGAGCATCTTTATAGTCACCCAGTTACGTTGCAACGTTTGATACACACAAGGCACTCCTACGGTGTCAGTGAGTTACATGATCTCATGGTCATAGGAACAGATACTTGACATGCAGAAAACAATAGCAATAAACTGACACGATCATATGCTACGTTCATAGTTTGGGTCTTGTCCATCACATCATTCTCCTAATGACGTGATCCTGTTATCAAATGACATCTCATGTCTATGGCTAGGAAACCTTGACCATCTTTGATCAACGAGCTAGTCTACTAGAGGCATACCAGGGACACATTGTTGTCTATGTACCCACACATGTATTTGAGTTTCCAATCAATACAATTATAGCATGGATAATAAACGATTATCATGAACAAGGAAATATAATAATAACCAATTTATTATTGCCTCTAGGGCATATTTCCAATAGTCTCCCACTTGCACTAGAGTCAATAATCTAGTTCACATCACCATGTGATTTACATTGTTCTAACACCCAATGAGTTCTGGGGTTCGATCATGTTTTGCATGTGAGAGAGGTTTTAGTCAACGGTCTGCAACATTCAGATCCGTGTGATCTTTGCAAATCTATATGTCATACTGCAGATGCTACCACACTCCACTTGGAGCTATTCCAAATGGCTGCTCCACTATACGTATCCGGATTGCTACTCAGAGTCATCCGGATAGTTGTCAAAGCTTGCATCGACGTAACCCTTTACGACGAACTCTTTATCACCTCCATAATCGAGAAACATTTCCTTAGTCCTCTAGTTACTAAGGATAACTTTGACCGCTGTCCAGTGATCCACTCTTGGACCACTCTTGTACCCCTTGACAGACTCCTGGCAAGGCACACACCAGGTGCGGTACACGGCATGGCATACTATATAGAGCCTATGGATAAGGCATAGGGGACGACCTTCCTCCTTTCTATTTCTTCTGCCGTGGTCGAGCTTTGAGTCTCACTCAACTCCACACCTTACAAATCAAGCAAGAACTCTTTCTTTGACTGATCCATTTTGAACTCTTTCAAAATCTTGTCAAGGTATGTACTCATTGAAAGTCTTATCAGACGTCTTGATCTATCTCTATAGATTCTGATGCCCAATATTTAAGTAGCTTCATTCCAGGTTTTCCTTTGAAAAACTCCTTTAAAACAACCCTTTATGCTTTCCAGAGATTCTACATCATTTCCGATCAACAATATGTCATTCACATATACTTATCAGAAATTCTATAGTGCTCCCACTCACTTTCTTGTAAATACAAGTTTCTCATAAACTTTGTATAAATCCAAAAACTTTTATCACCTCATCAAAGCGTATATTCCAACTCCAAGATGCTTGCCTCAGTCCATAGAAGGATCGCTGGAGCTTGCATACATTTTAGCATCCTTAGGACTGATAAAACCTTCTGGTTGTATCACATACAACCTTTCCTCATGGAAACCGTTAAGGAAACTCTGTTTTGACATCCATCCGCCAGATTTCATAATCAAAAAATGCAGCAACTGCTAACATAATTCCAACAGACTTTAGCATCGCTATGGGTGAGAAAGTCTCATCGTAGTCAACTCCTTGAACTTGTCGAAAACTTCTTCGCGACAAGTCGAGCTTTATAAATGGTGACATTTACCATCAGCGTCTGTCTTCTTTTTAAAGGTCCATTTGTACTCAACGGCCTGCCGTTTGGGCAAGTCTACCAAAGTCCATACTTGGTTTTCATACATGGATCCTATCTCGGATTTCATGGCTCCTAGCCATTTGTTGGAATCCGGGCCCACCATCGCTTCTTCATAGTCCGTAGGCTCATCGTTGTCTAACAACATGATTTCTAAGACTGGATTGACGTACCACTCAGGGCAGTATGTGTCCTTGTCAACCTACGAGGTTCGGTAGTAACTTGATCCGAAGTTTCATGATCATCATCATTAGCTTCCCCTTCAATTTGGTGTAGGCGCCGCAGAAACATCTTTCTGCGCCGTGCTACCATCCAACTGAAGTGATGGTTCAATAACCTCATCAAGTTCTACTTTCCTCCCACTTAATGCTTTCGAGAGAAACTCATTCTCGAGAAAGGACCCGTTTTAGCAACAAACACTTTGCCCTTGGATCTGAGATAGAAGGTATACCTAACTGTTTCCTTAGGGTATCCCATGAAGATGCATTTTTCCGCTTTGGGTTCGAGCTTATCAGACATAAGCGTCGCATTCCCAAACTCCGAGAAATGTCAGCTTAGGTTTTTGCCAAACCAAAATTCATAGGGTGTCATCTCAACGGACTTAGATGGTGCCCTATTTTAAAGTGAATGTAGTTGTCTCTAATGCGTAACCCCAAAATGATAGTGGTAAAACGATAAGAGACATCATAGCATGCACCATATCCAATAGAACACGACTACGACGTTCGGACACACCATCACACTATGGTGTTCCAGGTGGCGTGAGTTGTGAAACAACTTCCACATTGTCTTGAGTTGTATACAAAACTCGTAAGTCAGATATTTACCTCCACGATCATATCGTAGACATTTTATCTTCTTGTCACGACGATCTCAAACTTCACTCTGAATTTGTTTGAACTTTTCAAACGTTTCAGACTTGTGTTTCATTAAGTAAATATCCCCATATCTACTCAAATCATCAGTGAAGGTAAGAAAATAGCTATATCCACCGCACGCTTCAACACTCATTGGACCGCATACATCAACATGTATCATTTCCAATAAGTCACTCGCCCGCTCCATCAAGCTGGAAAACGGGGTCTTTAGTCATCTTGCCCAAGAGGCATGGTCCGCATGTCTCAACCGATTCGAAATCGAGTGAGTCAAAAGATCCATCAGCATGGAGTTTCTTCATGCACTTTTCACCAATATGACCTTAGTGGTAGTGCCACAAGTAAGTGGTACTATCATTATTAACTTTGCATCTTTTGGCATCAACATTATGAACATGTGTATTACTACGATCGAGATTCAATAAACCATTCACATTGGATGCATGACCATTGAAGGTATTATTCATGTAAACAGAATAACCATTATTCTCTGACTTAAATGAATAACCGCATTGCAATAAACATGATCTACTCACGTTCATGCTCAACGCAAACACCAAATAACATTTATTTAGGTTCATCACTAATCCCGAAGGTAGAGAGAGCGTGCGATGGTGATCACATCAATCTTGGAAACACTTCCAACACCCATCGTCACCTCACCCTTAGCTAGTCTCCGTTTATTCCGTAGCTTTTATTTTGAGTTACCAACATTTAGCAATTGAACCGGCATCTAATACCCAGGTGCTACTAGGAGTACTAGTAAGGTACACATGAATAAAATGTATATCAAATGTACTTCTGTTGACGTTGCCAGCCTTCTTATCTACCAAGTATCTAGGGTTGTTCCGCTTCAGCGACCTCTCTCCTCATAATAGAAGCACTTAGTCTCGGGTTTGGGTTCAACCTTGGGTTTCTTCACTGGAGCAGCAACGGGCTTGCCATCCATGAAGTTTCCCTCCTTGCCCTTGCCCTTCTCGAAACTAGTGGTTTTACTAACCATCAACACTTGATGCTCCTTCTTGATTTCTACCTTCGCGGTGTCAAACATCGCGAATATCTTAGGGATCATTATTTCCATCCCTGGCATTTTATAGTTCATCACGAAGCTCTAGTAGCTTTGTGGCAGTGACTTTGAGAACTATATCTACCACTATCTTATCTGGAGGATCAACTCCCACTCGATTCAAGCGATTGTAGCACCCAGACAATCTGAGCACATGCTCACTGATTGAGCTATTCTCCTTCATCTTGCAGGCAAAGAATCTTGTTGGAGGTCTCATACCTCTCAACACGGGCACGAGCCTGAGATCCCAATTTCATCTCTTAGAACATCTCATATGTTCCGTGACGTTTCAAAACGTTTTGGAGCCTCAATTCTAAGCCGTAATGCATGACGCACTGAACTATCAAGTAGTCATCAGAACGTGCCTGTCAGATGTTCACAACATCTACAGACGACGCTTGAGGGGGTGGCGCACTGCTACTTCTCGAGCATGTGTTGGTTTTCCCTTGAAGAGGAAAGGGTGATGCAGCAAAATAGATAAGTAGTGCCCTCAGTTGTTGAGAACCAAGGTATCAATCCAGTAGGAGATACAAGTAAGTCCCCAATAGATGTACCTACACAAAGAATCAAACACTTGCACCCAACGCTATAAAGGGGTTGTCAATCCCTTCACGGTTACTTGCAAGGATGAGATCTGATAAAGATATATATGATAGATTGCTTGAACGGAAAGTAAAACAAAAGTAAAAATAATGCAGCAATGTATTTTTGGTATTTTTGGTTTTAGATCTAAAAGTATAAGATAGAAAATAGACCCGGGGGCCATAGGTTTCACTAGAGGCTTCTCTCATGAAGGAAAATAATACGGTGGGTGAACAAATTACTGTCGAGCAATTGATAGAAAAGCGAATAATTATGAAGATATCCAAGGCAATGATTATGCATATAGGCATCACGTCCATGTCAAGTAGACCGAAACGATTCTGCATCTACTACTATTACTCCACACATCGACCGACTCCTGCCTGCATCTAGAGTATTAAGTTCATGAAGAACAGAGTAACACATTAGGTAAGATGACATGATGTAGAGGGATAAACTCAAGCAATATGATGAAAACCCCATCTTTTTATCCTCGATGGCAACAATACAATACGTGCCTCACTACCCCTACTTTGTCACTGGGTGAGGACACCGCAAGATTGAACCCAAAACTAAGCACTTCTCCCATTGCAAGAATTACCAATCTAGTTGGCCAAACCAAACAAATAACTCGAAGAGACTTGCAAAGATATAAAATCACGCATATAAGAATTCAGAAAAGACTCAAATAATATTCATAGATAATCTGAACATAAACCCACAATTCATCGGATCTCGACAAACACACCGCAAAAGAGTATTACATCGGATAGATCTCCATGAAGATCATGAAGAACATGGTATTGAAGAGCAAAGAGAGAGAAGAAGCCATCTAGCTACTAGCTATGGACCCGAAGGTCTGTGGTAAACTACTCACGCATCATTGGAGGGGCAATGGAGTTGATGTAGATGCCCTCCGTGATCGAATCCCCCTCCGACAGATTACCGGAAAAGGCTCCAAGATTGGATCTCACGGGAACAGAGGCTTCCGGCGGCGGAAAAGTATTTTCGTGGCTCTTTTTGGTATCCAGGGAATATTTGTGAATTTATAGGCCAAAGAATAGGGTTAGGGGGCTGCCGTGGGGCCACAAGCCAGGGGGGCGCCCCCCTAGGGCGCGCCCCTGTGGCTTGTCGCCACACGGTGGCTCCCCTGCCTTCATCTCCAAGTCTTCTGGGTTGCTTCTGGTCCAAGAAAAATTATTCCGAAGATTTTATTCCGTTTGGACTCCGTTTAATATTCCTTATCTGCAATACTCAAAAACAAGGAAAAAACAGAAACAGGCACTAGGCTCTAGATTAATAGGTTAGTCCCAAAAATAATATAAAATAGCATATTAATGCATATAAAACATCCAAAACAGATAATATAATAGCATGGAACAATCAAAAATTATAGATACGTTGGAGACGTATCAAGCATCCCCAAGCTTAATTCCTGCTCGTCCTCGAGTAGGTAAATGATAAAAACAGAATTTTTGATGTGGAATGCTACCTAACATATTTATCCATGTAATATTCTTTATTGTGGCATGAATATTCAGATCCATAAGATTCAAAACAATAGTCTAATATTGACATAAAAACAGTAATACTTCGAGCACACCAACAAGGCAATCGTGTCCTTTCGAAATAACATGGCCTTAGAAAGTTATCCCTACAAAATCATATGGTCTGGCTATGCTCCATCTTACCCACACAAAGTATCTAAATCATGCACAACCCCGACGAACAAGTCAAGCAATTGTTTCACACTTTTATGTTCTCAAACCTTTTCATCTTTCACGCAATACATGAGCGTGAGCCATGGATATAGCACTATAGGTGGAATAGAATATGGTGGAGGTTGCAAGGAAAAAGGAGAAGATAGTCTCACATCAACTAGGCGTATCAACGGGATATGGAGATGCCCATCGATAGATATCAATGTGAGTGAGTAGGGATTGCTATGCAACAAATGCACTTAGAGCTATAAGTGTATGAAAGCTCAAAAAGAAAACTAAGTGGTCGTGCAAGATGAAAAATTCCACTAGTTATATGAAAGTGACAAAATAGGAGACTCTCTATCATGAAGATCATGGTGCTACTTTGAAGCACAAGTGTGGAAAAAGATAGTAGCAATTGTCCCTTCTCTCTTTCTCTCATTTTTTCTCTTTTTTTTGGTGGGCATCTTTGGCCTCTTTTTTTTATTTGGGCTTCGCTGGCCTCTTTTATTTTTTGTAAAGTCCGGATACTCATCCCAACTTGTGAGGGAGTCATAGCTTCCATCATCCTTTTCTCACATGGGACAATGCTCTAATAATGAAAATCATCACACTTTTATTTACTTACAACTCAAAAAGAAAATTACAACTCGATACCTAGAACAAAATATGACTCTATATGCAATATGAAGGTGATGGTGCATGTCATGAAAAACGGAACGGTGGAAGTTGCATGGCAATATATCTCGGAATGGCTATGGAAATGCCATAATAGGTAGGTATGGTGGCTGTTTTGAGGAAGGTGGCTTTGATGCACTGGCGAAAGTTGCGCGCTACTAGAGAGGCTAGCAATGGTGGAAGGGTGAGAGTGCGTATAATCCATGGACTCAACATTAGTCATAAAGAACTCACATACTTATTGCAAAAGTCTATTAGTTATCAAACAAAGCATTAGACGCATGCTCCTAGGGGAGAGGTTGGTAGGAGTTAACCATCGCGCGCTCCCGACGCTCACACAAAGGTTGACAATCATTAAACAAATCATGCTCCGACTGCGTTACATAACGGTTCACCATACGTGCATGCTACGGGAATCACAAACTTCAACACAAGTATCTCTTCCAATTCACAACTACTCACTAGCATGACTCTCATATTACCATCTCCATTATCTCAAAACTATATGCAAGGAATCAAACTTCTCATAGTATTCAATGCACTTAATATGAAAGTTTTTATTATATCCCTCTTGGATGCCCATTATATTAGGACTAAATTCACAACCTAAACAAATTACCATGCTGTTTTAAGAAACTCTAAAAATAATACAAGTGAGGTACGAGAGTTCAATAATTTCTATAAAATATAACACCACCGTGCTCTAAAAAGATATAAGTGAAGCACTAGAGCAACATTGCCTAGCTCAAAAGATATAAGTGAAGCACATAGAGTATTCTAATAAATTCACGATTCAGTGTGTCTCTCTCAAAAAGAATGTGTGCAGCAAGGATGATTGTGGCAAACTAAAAAGAAAAGACTCATATCATACAAGACGCTCCAAGCAAAACACATATCATGTGGTGAATAAAAATATAGCCTCAAGTAAATTTACCGATGGATTGAAGACGAAAGAGGGGATGCCTTCCGGGGCATCCCCAAGCTTAGGCTTTTTGGTATCCTTGAATATGGCTTGGGGTGCCTTGGGCATCCCCAAGCTTAGGCTCTTGCCACTCCTTATTCCATAGTCCATCAAATCTTTACCCAAAACTTGAAAACTTCACAACACAAAACTCAACAGAAAACTCATGAGATCCGTTAGCATAAGAAAAATAAATCACCACTTTAGGTACTGTTGTGAACTCATTCTTTATTTATATTGGTGTAATATCTACTGTATTCTAATTTCCCCATGGTTCATACCCCCGATACAACCCATAGATACATCAAAATAAGCAAACAACACAAAGAAAACAGAATCTGTCTAAAACAGAACAGTCTGTAGCAATCTATAGACTTCGAATAATTCTGCAACTCCAAAAATTCTGAAACATTAGGAAAATCAGGGAAATTTGTATATAAATCTTGTGTAAAAATTTCAGATCAAAATCACGTTCCAGTGAATTTACAAAATTCCTAGACTGAGAGCAAAAGTTTCTGTTTTTCAGCAAAATCAAATTGCAAACACCGTAGACCATCCCAAAGGTCTTACTTGGCTCAAACACTAATTTAAACAAGAAAACACAATTATTACAGAAGTAATAATGTGTGAGAAACTCAAAAACAGAAGCAAAAACAAAAGCATAAAAATAAAATTGGTTGCCTCCCAACAAGCGCTATTGTTTAACGCCCCTAGCTAGGCATAACGCAATAGATCTAGGTATTGTCATCTTTGGTATGCAATCCATAATTATCTCTCATAATAGATTCATAAGGTAATTTTATTTTATTTCTAGGAAAGTGCTCCATGCCTTTCCTTAATGGAAATTGGAATCTAATATTTCCTTCCTTCATATCAATAATTGCACCAACCGTTCTAAGGAAAGGTCTACCAAGAATAATAGGACATGTAGGATTGCAATCTATATCAAGAACAATGAAATCTACGGGCACATAATTCCTATTTGCAACAATAAGAACATCATTAATCCTTCCCATAGGTTTCTTTATAGTGGAATCCGCAAGATGCAAATTTAAAGAGCAATCATCAAATTCACGAAAACCTAGCACATCACATAAAGTTTTTGGAATCGTGGAAACGCTAGCACCCAAATCGCACAAAGCATGGCACTCATAATCCTTAATTTTAATCTTAATAGTAGGTTCCCACTCATCATAAAGCTTTCTAGGTATAGAAACTTCCAACTCAAGTTTTTCTTCAAAAGATTTCATCATAGCATCAACGATATGTTTAGTAAAAGCTTTGTTTTGATTATAAGCATGAGGAGAATTCAACATGGATTGCAACAAGGAAACACAATCAATCAAATAGCAACTATCATAATTAAAGTCCTTGAAATCCAAAAGAGTGGGTTCATTGCTATTTAAAGTTTTGACCTCTTCAATCCCACTTTTATCAATCTTAGCATTAAGATCTATAAAATCCGAATCATTGGGACGCCTTTTAACTAAAGTTGACTCATCTACAGTCCCATCTTTATCAAGATTTACATTAGAAAACAAAGATTCAATAGGAGTCACATCAATCACTTTAAGATCTTCATCAATATTATCACAAGAACACACTTTTTCAAGCCATTCGCGCTTAGCACGTATTCTAGCGGTTCTTTCCTTGCACTCATCAATATAAATTCTCATAGCTTTTAAAGACTCATTAATATCATGCTTGGGTGGAATAGATATAATTTTCAAAGAATCAATCTCAAGAGAAATTCTATCAACGTTCCTAGCCAAATCATCAATCTTGAGCAATTTTTCTTCAATCATAGCATTGAAACCCTTTTGCGAACTAATAAATTCTTTAATATTATTCTCAAGATCAGAGGGAATCTTATTATAATTTCCATAAGAATTGTTTTAGGAATTACCATAATTATTAGAGGAATTACTAGGAAACGACCTAGGATTAAAATTACCTCTATACGCATTATTACCAAAATTGTTCCAACCAACAAAATTCACATCCATAGATTCATTATTATTTCCAATCAAAGAAGACAAAGGGATATCATTAGGATCAATAGGAGCACTCTTACTAGCAAACAATTTCATCAATTCATCCATCTTTTCACTCAAAGTATTAATCTCTTCAATAGCATGCACCTTTTTACTAGTAGGAGATCTTTCGGTATGCCATTGAGAGTAATTTGCCATAATATTATCTAGGAGTTTAGTAGCTTCTTCTAATGTGATTTCCATAAAAGTACCACCCGCGGCGGAATCTAAAAGATTCCTAGATGCAAAATTCAATCCCGCATAGAAAATTTGTATAATCATCCATAAACTCAAACCATGCGCGGGGCAGTTTCTAATCATTAGTTTCATCCTCTCCCAAGATTGTGCAACATGCTCATGATCAAGTTGCTTAAAATTCATTATATCGTTCCTAAGGGAGATGATCTTAGCGGGCGGAAAGTACTTGGAAATAAAAGCATCTTTACACTTATTCCATGAATCAATACTATTTTTAGGCAAAGATGAAAACCAAGTTTTAGCACGATCTCGTAGTGAGAATGGAAATAGCTTCAATTTAACAATATCATTATCCACATCTTTCTTCTTTTGCATATCACACAACTCAATGAAAGTATTTAGATGGTATGCGGCATCTTCACTAGGAAGGTCAGAAAATTGTTCTTTCATAACAAGATTTAGCAAAGCAGCATTAATTTCATAAGATTCCGCACGAGTGGCGGGAGCAATTGGAGTACTAATAAAATCATTATTATTAGTATTGGAAAAGTCACACAACTTGGTATTCTCTTGAGACATCGTGACAAAGCAAGCAATCAAGGACACAAGCAAATGAAAAGCAAAGAAAAGACGAACGGAAGAAAGGAGAATAAAAAGGCAAATCTTTTTGGAAAATCGTTTTAGACGTGGGGGAGAGGAAAACGAGAGGAAAATGGCAACTAAAGTAAATGCAAGAGATGAGTTTGTGATGGGTACTTGGATGGCTTGATGTAGATCTCCCCGGCAACGGCGCCAGAAATCCTTCTTGCTACTTCTCGAGCATGCGTTGGTTTTCCCTTGAAGAGGAAAGGGTGATGCAGCAAAGTAGATAAGTATTTCCCTCAGTTGTTGAGAACCAAGGTATCAATCCAGTAGGAGATACAAGCAAGTCCCCAATAGATGTACCTACACAAAGAATCAAACACTTGCACCCAACGCTATAAAGGGGTTGTCAATCCCTTCACGGTTACTTGCAAGGATGAGATCTGATAGAGATAGATATGATAAATTGCTTGAACGGAAAGTAAAACAAAAGTAAAAATAATGCAGCAAGGTATTTTTGGTATTTTTGGTTTTAGATCTGAAAGTATAAGATGGAAAATAGACCCGGGGGCCATAGGTTTCACTAGAGGCTTCTCTCATGAAGGAAAATAATACGGTGGGTGAAAAAATTACTGTCGAGCAATTGATAGAAAAGCAAATAATTATGAAGATATCCAAGGCAATGATTATGCATATAGGCATCACGTCCATGTCAAGTAGACCGAAACGATTCTGCATCTACTACTATTACTCCACACATCGATCGACTCCTGCCTGCATCTAGAGTATTAAGTTCATGAAGAACAGAGAAACGAATTAGGTAAGATGACATGATGTAGAGGGATCAACTCAAGAAATATGATGAAAACCCCATCTTTTTATCCTTGATGGCAACAATACAATACGTGCCTCGCTACCCCTACTATGTCACTGGGTGAGGACACCGCAAGATTGAACCCAAAACTAAGCACTTCTCCCATTGCAAGAATTACCAATCTAGTTGGCCAAACCAAACCAATAACTCGAAGAGACTTGCAAAGATATGAAATCATGCATATAAGAATTCAGAAAAGACTCAAATAATATTCATAAATAATCTGAACATAAACCCACAATTCATCGGATCTCGACAAACACACCGCAAAAGAGTATTACATCGGATAGATCTCCATGAAGATCATGAAGAACATGGTATTGAAGAGCAAAGAGAGAGAACAAGCCATCTAGCTACTAGCTATGGACCCGAAGGTCTGTGGTGAACTACTCACGCATCATCGGAGGGGCACTGGAGTTGATGTAGATTCCCTCCGTGATCGAATCCCCCTCCGGCAGATTACCGGAAAAGGCTCCAAGATTGGATCTCACGGGAACCGAGGCTCCTGGCGGTGGAAAAGTGTTTTTGTGGCTCTCTCTGGTATACAGGGAATATTTGGGAATTTATAGGCCGAAGATTAGGGTTGGGGGAGTTGCCGTGGGCCCACAAGCTAGGGGGGCGCCCCCCCATAGGGCGCGCCCCTGTGGCTTGTGGCCACACGGCAGCTCCTCTGCCTTGTTCTCCAAGCTTGGTAGTTGTCTTCTGGTCCAAGAAAAATTATTCCGAAGATTTTATTCCGTTTGGACTCCGTTTAATATTCCTTATCTGCAATACTCAAAAACAAGAAAAAACAGAAACTAGCAGTAGGCTCTAGATTAATAGGTTGGTCCCAAAAATAATATAAAATAGCATATTAATGAATATAAAACATCCAAAACAGATAATATAATAGCATGGAACAATCAAAAATTATAGATACGTTGGAGACGTATCAAGCATCCCCAAGCTTAATTCCTGCTCGTCCTCGAGTAGGTAAATGATAAAAACAGAATTTTTGATGTGGAATGCTACCTAACATATTTATCCATGTAATATTCTTTATTGTGGCATGAATATTCATATCCGTAGGATTCAAAACAATAGTCTAATATTGACATAAAAACAGTAATACTTCGAGCACACCAACAAGGCGATCGTGTCCTTTCGAAATAACATGGCCTTAGAAAGTTATCCCTACAAAATCATATGGTCTGGCTATGCTCCATCTTACCCACACAAAGTATCTAAATCATGCACAACCCCGATGAACAAGTCAAGCAATTGTTTCACACTTTTGGTGTTCTCAAACCTTTTCAACTCTCACGCAATACATGAGCGCGAGCCATGGATATAGCACTATAGGTGGAATAGAATATAGTGGAGGTTGCAAGGGAAAGGGTGAAGATAGTCTCACATCAACTAGGCATATCAACGGGCTATGGAAATGCCCATCAATAGATATCAATGTGAGTGAGTAGGGATTGCCATGCAACAAATGCACTTAGAGCTATAAGTGTATGAAAGCTCAAAAAGAAAACTAAGTGGTCGTGCAAGATGAAACTCCACTAGTTATATGAAAGTGACAAAATAGGAGACTCTCTATCATGAAGATCATGGTGCTACTTTGAAGCACAAGTGTGAAAACAAATATAGTAGCAATTGTCCCTTCTCTCTTTCTCTCATTTTTTTTCTTTTTTTTCTCTTTTTTTATATTTTGGTGGGCATCTTTGGCCTCTTTTTTTATTTGGGCTTCGCTGGCCTCTCTTATTTTTTGTAAAGTCCGGATACTCATCCCAACTTGTGAGGGAGTCATGGCTTCCATCATCCTTTTCTCACACGGGACAATGCTCTAATAATGAAAATCATCACACTTTTATTTACTTACAACTCAAAAGAAAAATTACAACTCGATACCTATGACAAAATATGACTCTATATGCAATATGAAAGTGGTGGTGCATGTCATGAAAAACGGAACGGTGGAAGTTGCATGGCAATATATCTCGGAATGGCTATGGAAATGCCATAATAGGTAGGTATGGTGGATGTTTTGAGGAAGGTGGGTTTGATGCACTGGCGAAAGTTGCGCGGTACTAGAGAGGCTAGCAATGGTGGAAGGGTGAGAGTGCGTACAATCCATGGACTCAACATTAGTCATAAAGAACTCACATACTTATTGCAAAAGTCTATTAGTTATCAAACAAAGCATTAGACGCATGCTCCTAGGGGAGAGGTTGGTAGAAGTTAACCATCGCGCGCTCCCGACGCTCACACAAAGGTTGACAATCATTAAACAAATCATGCTCCGACTTCGTTACATAACGGTTCACCATACGTGCATGCTACGGGAATCACAAACTTCAACACAAGTATCTCTTCCAATTCACAACTACTCACTAGCATGACTCTCATATTACCATCTCCATTATCTCAAAACTATATGCAAGGAATCAAACTTCTCATAGTATTCAATGCACTTAATATGAAAGTTTTTATTATATCCCTCTTGGATGCCCATTATATTAGGACTAAATTCATAACCTAAAAAAATTACCATGCTGTTTTAAGAAACTCTCAAAATAATATAAGTGAGGTACGAGAGTTCAATAATTTCTATAAAATATAACACCACCGTGCTCTAAAAAGATATAAGTGAAGCACTAGAGCAACATTGCCTAGCTCAAAAGATATAAGTGAGGCACATAGAGTATTCTAATAAATTCACGATTCAGCGTGTCTCTCTCAAAAAGAATGTGTGCAGCAAGGATGATTGTGGCAAACTAAAAAGCAAAGACTCATATCATACAAGACGCTCCAAGCAAAACACATATCATGTGGTGAATAAAAATATAGCCTCAAGTAAATTTACTGATGGATTGAAGACGAAAGAGGGGATGCCTTCCGGGGCATCCCCAAGCTTAGGCTTTTTGGTATCCTTGAATATGGCTTGGGGTGACTTGGGCATCCCCAAGCTTAGGCTCTTGCCACTCTTTATTCCATAGTCCATCAAATCTTTACCCAAAACTTGAAAACTTCACAACACAAAACTCAACAGAAAACTCATGAGATCCGTTAGTATAAGAAAAATAAATCACCACTTTAGGTACTGTTGTGAAATCATTCTTTATTTATATTAGTGTAATATCTACTGTATTCTAACTTCTCCATGGTTCATACCCCCCGATACAACCCATATATTCATCAAAATAAGCAAACAACATATAGAAAACAGAATCTGTCAAAAACAGAAAAGTTTGTAGCAATCTATAGACTTCGAATACTTCTGTAACTCCAAAAATTCTGAAAAATTAGGAAAATTAGGGAAATTTGTATATAAATCCTTTGTAAAAATTTCAGATGAAAATGAGGTTCCAGTGAATTTACAAAATTCCTGGACTGAGAGCAAAAGTTTCTGTTTTTCAGCAAAATCAAATCAACAAACACCGTAGACCATCCCAAAGGTCTTACTTGGCTCAAACACTAATTTAAACAAGAAAACACAATTATTACAGAATTAATAATGTGGAAAACACACCAAAACAGAAGCAAAAAACAGAAAGAAAAAAAACAAAATTGGGTTGCCTCCCAACAAGCGCTATTGTTTAACGCCCCTAGCTAGGCAAAACGCAATAGATCTAGGTATTGTCATCTTTGGTATGCAATCCATAAGCAGATCTCATAATAGATTCATATGGTAATTTTATTTTCTTTCTAGGAAAGTGCTCCATTCCTTTCCTTAATGGAAATTGGAATCTAATATTTCCTTCCTTCATATCAATAATTGCACCAATCGTTCTAAGGAAAGGTCTACCAAGAATAATAGGACATGTAGGATTGCAATCTATATCAAGAACAATGAAATCTACGGGCACATAATTCCTATTTGCAACAATAAGAACATCATTAATCCTTCCCATAGGTTTCTTTATAGTGGAATCCGCAAGATGCAAATTTAAAGAACAATCATCAAATTCACGGAAACCTAGCACATCACATAAAGTTTTTGGAATCGTGGAAACGCTAGCACCCAAATCACACAAGGCATGGCACTCATAATCCTTAATTTTAATCTTAATAGTTGGTTCCCACTCATCATAAAGCTTTCTAGGTATAGAAACTTCCAACTAAAGTTTTTCTTCAAAAGATTTCATCACAGCATCAACATTATGTTTAGTAAAAGCTTTGTTTTGATTATAAGCATGAGGAGAATTCAACATGGATTGCAACAAGGAAACACAATCAATCAAAGAGCAACTATCATAATGAAAGTCCTTGAAATCCAAAAGAGTGGGTTCATTGCTATTTAAAGTTTTGACCTCTTTAATCCCACTTTTATCAATCTTAGCGTTAAGATCTATAAACTCCAAATCATTGGGACGCCTTTTAACTAAAGTTGACTCATCTCCAGTCCCATCTTTATCAAGATTTACATTAGAAAACAAAGATTCAATAGGAGTCACATCAATCACTTTAAGATCTTCATCAATATTCAAAGATTCTGGCTTCGCGGCCATTTTATTAACTAAGGTAGCTTGTTTATCAGAAATTTGGCCCACTAAGTTTTCAAGGTGAGCAAATTGAGATTACAAACCATAGAACTCTTTGGACATATCATCAAGTTCCTTATTCATGTACTCCCACATAGTCTTTTGTTCTTTAAGCTCATTCCTAAAGAAGCTATTGTGACCATACTGGAGCGACATAAAACTTTTAACGTTATCCTCAATATCTTCCAACTTTCTAAGATAAGGATCAAAGCCTTGGGGTTGAGCCATAAAGACGACCAACCGATTTAAAACAGAAGCAAGCGAAAAGCAAACGAAAAGACAAATGGAAGAAGGGCGAATAAAAAGGCGAATCTTTTTGGAAAATCGTTTTAGAAGTGGGGGAGAGGAAAACGAGAGGCAAAAGGAAAATAAAGTAAATGCAAGAGATGAGTTTGTGATGGGTAATTGGATGGCTTGATGTAGATCTCTCCGGCAACCACGTCATAAATTGACAAGTTGACGGAAAAGTTCTTGTCTTGACTTGCTATGTATCTCCCCGGCAACGGCGCCAGAAATCCTTCTTGCTACTTCTCGAGCATGCATTGGTTTCCGTGAAGAGGAACGGATGATGCAGCAAAGTAGATAAGTATTTCCCTCAGTTGTTGAGAACCAAGGTATCAATCCAGTAGGAGAGACAAGCAAGTCCCCAATAGGTGTACCTACACAAAGAATCAAACACTTGCACCCAACGCTATAAAGGGGTTGTCAATCCCTTCACGGTTACTTGCAAGGATGAGATCTAATAGAGATAGATAGAATAGATTGCTTGAACAGAAAGTAAAACAAAAGTAAAAAGATTGCAGCAAGATATTTTTGGTATTTTTGGTTTTAGATCTGAAAGTATAAGATGGAAAATAGACCCGGGGGCCATAGGTTTCACTAGAGGCTTCTCTCATGATGGCAAGTATTACGGTGGGTGAACGAATTACCGTCGAGCAATTGATAGAAAAGCGAATAATTATGAAGATATCCAAGACAATGATTATGCATATAGGCATCACGTCCGTGTCAAGTAGACTGAAACGATTCTGCATCTACTACTATTACTCCACACATCGACCGACTACTGCCTGCATCTAGAGTATTAAGTTCATGAAGAACAGAGTAACGCATTAGGTAAGATGACATGATGTAGAGGGACAAACTCAAGCAATATGATGAAAACCCCATCTTTTTATCCTTGATGGCAACAATACAATACGTGCCTCGCTACCCCTACTATGTCACTGGGTGAGGACACCGCAAGATTGAACCCAAAACTAAGCACTTCTCCCATTGCTAGAATTACCAATCTAGTTGGCCAAACCAAACCAATAACTCGAAGAGATTTGCAAAGATATGAAATCATGCATATAAGAATTCAGAAAAGACTCAAATAATATTCATAGATAATCTGAACATAAACCCACAATTCATCGGATCTCGACAAACACACCGCAAAAGAGTATTACATCGGATAGATCTCCATGAAGATGATGAAGAACATGGTATTGAAGAGCAAAGAGAGAGAAGAAGCCATCTAGCTACTAGCTATGGACCCGAAGGTCTATGGTGAACTACTCACGCATCATCGGAGGGGCAATGGAGTTGATGTAGATGCCCTCCGTGATCGAATCCCCCTCCGGCAGATTACCGGAAAAGGCTCCAAGATTGGATCTCACGGGAACCGAGGCTCCTGGCGGTGGAAAAGTGTTTTCGTGGCTCTCTCTGGTATACAGGGAATATTTGGGAATTTATAGGCCGAAGATTAGGGTTGGGGGAGTTGCCGTGGGCCCACAAGCTAGGGGGCGCCCCCCCTAGGGCGCGCCCCTATGGCTTGTGGCCACACGGCAGCTCCTCTGCCTTGGTCTCCAATCTTGGTAGTTGTCTTCTGGTCCAAGAAAAATTATTCCGAAGATTTTATTCCGTTTGGACTCTGTTTAATATTCCTTATCTGCAATACTCAAAAACAAGAAAAAAACAGAAACTGGCACTAGGCTCTAGATTAATAGGTTAGTCCCAAAAATAATATAAAATAGCATATTAATGCATATAAAACATCCAAAACAGATAATATAATAGCATGGAACAATCAAAAATTATAGATACGTTAGAGACGTATCACCCATGAAGATGCATTTTTCTGCTTTGTGTTCGAGCTTATCAGACATAAGCGTCACATTCCCAAACTCTGAGAAATGACAGCTTAGGTTTCTGCCAAACCAAAATTCATACGGTGTCATCTCAACGGACTTAGATGGCGCCCTATTTTAAAGTGAATGTAGTTGTCTCTAATGCGTAACTCTATAATGATAGTGGTAAAACGATAAGAGACATCATAGTATGCACCATATCCAATAGAACACGACTACGACGTTCGGAGACACCATCACACTATGGTGTTCCAGGTGGCGTGAGTTGTGAAACAAGTTCCACATTATCTTGAGTTGTATACAAAACTCGTAAGTCAGATATTTACCTCGACGATCATATCGTAGACATTTTATCTTCTTGTCACGACGATCTCAAACTTCACTCTGAATTTGTTTGAACTTTTCAAACGTTTCAGACT
The DNA here is from genome assembly GCA_039707655.1 of Elymus sibiricus. Taxonomy (NCBI): domain Eukaryota; kingdom Viridiplantae; phylum Streptophyta; class Magnoliopsida; order Poales; family Poaceae; genus Elymus; species Elymus sibiricus. The sequence goes on from CM077667.1 coordinate 164,905,228, forward strand.
TGTGTTTCATTAGGTAAATATCCCCATATCTACTTGTCGTGGTTTTGTCACAGCAGATGTCCGAAGACTTAGGTTCGAGGCCATCGCCAAAGGGGTGGACTCAAAGGGGTTGGTCGAGACGAGGGACACGAGTTTACCCAGGTTCAGCCCCTCCGGAAGAGGTAAAGGCCTATGTCCTGCTTGTGTTGTATTGATTGGAGTATCGATTACAAGGGAGCGGTTTCGCTTGACCTAGTTCTCGACTTGTTGGTTTCTTGTCTAAGCCGCCCCAGGGACTCGCCTTTATATAGGAGGTCGAGGCCCCGGGTTACACGAGTCATAAACCGACTCATACTACGTAGTCTACTCTGTCTCTAAGCCGCCTTGCCATCTTGGGCAAGCCGTCTCCGGGCGGCTTAACCACCCGGGTCTTCTTACCGTCTTCTGTCTTTGGGCCCCCGTCTTAGCTCATCAGGTGAGCCGCCACGCGGCCTGGCCTTATCTTCCGGCCCACCTTATGGATCTTGGCTATGAGCCGCCAGTTATGACCCGGCCCCTCCTGGGCGGGTCTTACCACGGGGTTATATCCCCAACATTAGGCCCCAGGTTGATTTGAGCCAGCTCATGTCAATCTTCAAACTCACTTGGCGGCGAGTCTCACCTTTATGTCTTCTTAAAGAAGCTTATAACCCGCCATGACGTCATATCGGATATCCTGAAAAGATTCCATGACGTTTCAACGGCTCCTCGCATCGAAGGGTCATCCCGAAAATCGAGGCGCCAACCTCGGTCCATCATCACTGCACTTCTTTGATTTTCGCGCGCACGGTTGCCGTTCCAACTTAAAAATAGGGACACGTGGTGTTCTTTTCCCCCTCCTCTGCTGTCGCTATCATCTTCCTCCTTCAAGCGACCGCACCTCCAGAGCTCCACCGCCTCCGACTGGACCTCGCCGTCGTCCCCATCGCTGGCCGCTGCATCAGCCTGAGTCAGACCAGAGCTTCGCCGGCGCGTCCGCCTCCGCCAGGTATCTCTTCTAGCCCTTGTTGAATCTGTACTCACCCCCATTAGGGTTCCCGAGTTCTTCTGGTTTCACTGCTGTTCATGGCAGTTCATCAGTGTTCATCATAGTACATACCACCAAGCATCTCTTTGCATCCCATTGCATCGCCCATCTGTCACGGTTGCTCACATAATGGCAATGCCCGCCTGTTTTGGCTCTGTATAGCACTCATCCCTGCATGCAGACCACCTGTTCTTCCACTGTCATTTTAGGTTTTTGAATATGTTTCCTTTTACCTTCGCCCGTAGATCTTGCAGCTATAATGACGATATGTGAAACCTGTTTGTCCACACTTCGCCATATTTTCCAGCGTTGCCTTGCCCACCTAACCCGCCATTGCATTGGCGACTCTCGAGGACATATTTCGGCGGCTTAGCACCTTACCATTATGCTGACCATAGTTGCTTTGACTGCTGATCATTTTTCTAAGCCGCCATACTTTGGACTTTTTCGCAGTTTGGCCCGCCATCATGTCGAGAGCACCTTCGTCTTGTGATTCGGTTAGCTCCGGAGTCACCGAACAGCTCTTACTCGACTTCGTAGAATCTGGTATCCTGCCGGCTCAGGATGTCATACACTGGCGGGTTCCAGGACCAGAGAAAAGACCTGAGCCTAAAGAAGGAGAAGTTGTCGTGTTTACTGATCACCTCCTACGCGGCTTCAGCCCACCCGGGTCAAAATTCTTCTGGGATGTTCTTCATTTTTTCAAGCTTCATCCTCAAGACATCGGTCCGAACTCTGTCACCAACATGTGTCAGTTCCAAGTGTTATGTGAAGTTTACATGCAAGAAGAGCCGTCCGTCGACCTCTTCCGTGACTACTACTACGTCAACCGCCAAACCGAAGTGGCGGCTGGACCGAGCTTAGAACTTGGCGGCGTCTCTATCCAAAGGCGGAGAGACTTGCCTTACCCAACAGCTACCTTACCAAGCCACCCCAAGGATTGGAACAAGACTTGGTTCTACTGCAAAGACACTTCCCCTGAAGAAGAGAATCCACTGCCAGGTTATCGTCCCACTCGGCTTTGCTATACCGAACTCCCAGACCGGATGTCCGCCGCAGAACGAGCAAAATATGCTCCGGCTTTCGCAAAGGTTAGGGTCTTGATGGCCAATGGCTTGACTGGTGTCGACCTAACCCGCTGCTGGGTTAGCTGGAAGATCTTGCCGCTGAGCCGGCGTGACCGTCTCATGTGCCAATATACGGGTGAACCTAATGACCCGCTCTGCTTCAGTACCGTTCCTCTGACCGAAGAGAACATCAACTCCTCCGTCAAGGGCCTCCTTGGCGAAAAGCAAGCAGTTTGCAACCAAGTTGGGTTAGAACCCTTTTGCGTCAAGAACCCAGCTCTAGCCGTAAGAACCTCCCTTTTCCATCAAACAGGTCAAATTTGTTTTTACTTTGTCTTGCTCCTTCTTACCTTTACTGGCGGCTTATGCACAGGCCGGCTCTTCTTTCTGGAAAAAGAAGTATAATCCTCCTGTGAGGAAGCCTAAGGCGGCTAAGACTCACGTTCAAAAGAAGAAAGCCGCCACTCAAGACCCGCCTGAGCTTGACGACTCCGAGGTAGAACTTGATTGCCTTGGCCGTCTCTTTATGCAACTTATTAACAATAATTATTCACAGGAGGAAACGGAGACCAGCCACGCAGACGCCCCTGAGGTAACTTACATTTCTTCTGACTCAGAAAACCTTCCACCAGAGAAAATGCGGCGGGTCATCCGAAAAGTCCCTTTTTCTCATCCTCTTGCTCATTTAGACCCCAATTTTATTTTGAAAATGCAACAACACAATTCTCGGCGTCAGACCCGGAGTGCCGGCTCTGAAGATCTTGTGGCCGGGTTATCGCACGCTCTGGCTCCGCGGAAGCGGCCAGCTGAGGTATTCTTTAACTGAGATGTAATTTTTAATCAAACTTGCATTGTAACCTTACTCTGTTTTGCATTGACTTAACTGTCCTCTGGATTCTCCACCTTCCTCTGGCGACTCGACTGCCACCAAACTGCCTCCAATGAAGATCAACCTAGAGTGCGTATCTTTACCCTTGCACCATACAGTTTAATACCCTTGTCCTGTATGTAACAATCTTTCACGTCTTCCAGGGCCCAAGCAAAACGAAGGAAGACCAGCGGGCCTAAAGCCGCCCCAACTGCCCGAGAGCCGGAGATGACTAAGCCGACCACTCCTTCAACTCCCGCTGAGCTAGCTGATATGACAAGAAATGCACCTGAAGACGTTCCTCAGCCCTCTGAGCCGGCTGATCCTGACATGGCACCTGAAGACCCTACCAGGGACGATCCTAAGCCGCCCAGCCCTTCAACAGCCGTCGAAGACACAACTCTCCCAGATGTTATCTTCACTGGGATGGGTCATCAATCTCCCGAGCCTCATGTATTGACAAGGCATTCTGGCAAGGCTGGAACTTCCTCTCCTGAGAAGCTTGAGTTTGAATTCCCTGTGCTGGAGAAGCTGACTGCCGACGAGCTTCACGCTGGTTATCTGAACCGCCTGACCACAAGCCGGAATATGGAGCTCAAGCTTGTTGGTCCGATGAAGAAAAAATATGAGGTAATCTCTTTGCCAGTTTTTTCCTTGTACCCTTACGTAGCCGCCAAGAGCTGGTTTAGTATGGCAAATAGTAGACCGGGTCTTTCAACGTATATCACACTCCAAATAGCTTGGCCTGTAGCCCCCAAGTATTGGGTTAGTAAAGATAGTAAACCAATACTCAATCTGAAGAGTTGATCAATGGTAGCCCCCAAGTCCAGGTCAGCATAAAATGATGAGCCGGAATTGCAGTGGAAACTTTAGAAAACACCGGCTGTAACCCCCAAATACCGTCTTATCTTGAAGAAGATGAGCCGGAGCTTCATTATAGACCTTGGAAAGCGCCGTGTAGCCCCCAAGTGCCAGCTTATCTTGAAGAAGATGAGCCAGAGCTTCATGGTAGACTTGGAGAGCGCTATGTAGCCCCCAAGTGCCGGCTTATCTTGAAGAAGACGAGCCGGAACTTCATGGTAGACTTGGAAAAACACAAACATTAGCCCCCAAGTGTCGAGTATATTGCTTGCAATCTGCTTGAGACTTTATAATATGACAGCTTCGTTGATTTTCCTAATAGCTCATTCTGGCGACTTAAACCTTGTGCTTGTGTATGACACAGGATGCTTTGGAAGCGGCCGATTCTGAGATGACAGGTCTGAAGGAAAACCTTGCTTCACAACAAACCGCTCGGTCAGAGGCGGAAAACAAATGGCGGGTTGCCATCAAAGACCTTGAAAAGATGCAAGTGGATTTTGCTCTTTTCAAGAAGAATGCTGAAACTGAACAGGCCGCCCTGACCAAACGCGCAGACGATGCTGAAGGGCGGCTTAAGCTTGTGTCAGAAGAATTGCAAGCTCTGAAACGCCAGATCTCCAGGATGACTTCTGCTATCTTTGGTAAGCACTTAATACTTAACGAATTTTCTTGCCATGTTTAATAACTTTGCTGGCGGCTTATACCACCAAATCTTTCTTTGCAGGTGAAAGGAGCCGCCGGTTTTCGTCTGACAGCTTGATGAGATTGAAGGCAGTGTACTCCTTAGCGGAACAACTGTACTACGGGACTCTTTGCACCATCAAGGCGATGTTAACTGAGAAGAGCATCCCTCATCATATGAAGGGAGTCATCGAACTTTTATCCACGCTGCCCATGCAGGTTGAAGAGCTTAGACGATCAGCCGCCCGGCAGGGAGCTATGGCCGCACTAAGCCGATGTCTAGCCTTTGCTCCTGAGCTGACTGCTGAAGAGATGATGGACGGGTTCCCGTCCAGAAAAGATGACGGCTCAGAATTCGCAGCAGAAGACTATGCCCGATGCAGGAAAGCTTCCAGGGTGCTTGCATCAATGCTGGTGGATGAACTTGATCTATCAACATACCAGGCGGCTTACAGCGAGCCCAGCAAGAGAGCGCGCGGTTCGACTTTTGAAGCTAAAAACTTGACTCCTGCACGCCGTAAGCACCTTTTCGCCCCTGAGATTGACTCATCTGCCCTCTTCGAAGAGGCTCAGTTTGAAGCTCTAACAAACTGCAACTGGGATGTGGACAATCTTCAGATAGAAGAGGTCGAAGACCCGGCGCAGGATGACCCGCCATCGAGCTGAACACTGTAAATTTGATAACTCGGCTGCCTGAGCCGCCAAACTGAAAGTTGTACAAACGTCTGTTGCCTTTTGGGCTCTCGTGCAAAGCTTTGTAATAGGCATAGAAAAACTTTAACTGTCTGAGCCGTGCCATTGTGCACGTATGAGTCTTTTGCCTAACTTGATATATGCCTTGTTTGTCTTTGTCCGGCTTATGATGCCAGCTTGCACGGCGGCTCATCTGAGAAGATAAACCCTGTAAATAATAAACAAGACAGAATATGCTGTATTTTGCTGTAAGGGCGGCTTGAAAAAGCACAACCCGGTGACGTTAAATATCATGATCATTCCTTTTTCCAAAAACTCATAAACCGGTTCCTCTGGGTAATCTCACTACTTGAACTCTTAACAGTACAGGGTCTCTAGTGAGAGTGACCGTCAACTCTTTGACTGGCTCAGGGTCTCTAGGCGAGATTAACTGATAAGAGCGTAGCGAACCAGAAAGAGACGCAGCAGGGGGTGAATACCCTTAGAACCCATAAGCTACTTCTCACGTGACGTAAATCCATCGTTTGAACCTCCAGGGTACGACGGGCCACTTGGCCGAGAGTACGCAGCAGATGGGAGAGTTTTGCCTCGCCGCTGTAAGAGGCCCTTGCAGGGGGTAAGTTTATAACTCGCTGCACCCCTGGCAAAGCGGCAGCAACTTACAGGCAGGTATAACCCGGCCTTGCAGATCGAAAAGGGGGTAAGCTTACAACTCACTGCACCCCTAGTGATCCTTGTTGACGGAGTCAACGTTTGGGTCCACGACCCGCCTTACAGGGGCTGAGAAGCCTGATCGAAAGGGTTGAAGCTTAACCCGGTGGGTTGAAAGCCCCCAAACGACCTTGTTGACGGAATCAACTTTTTTGGGTCCACGACCCGCCTTACAGTGGCTGAAGAGCCTGATCGAGAGGGTTGAAGCTTAACCTGGTGGGTTGAAAGCCCCCAAACGACCTTGTTGATGATATCAACTTGTGCACCGTCTTGTAAGCCGCCAACTTGTAAGCCGCCAGACGATGGTGCTACTTTGGCTGAAGAGCCGATCAAGAGGGTTGAAGCTTAACCCGGTGGGTTAGAAGCCCCCAAATGACCGTATGATTGTATCCATCTTTGCACAATTGTAGATATGTAAAAATGGCAGAGGCCCCGGCTTGGAGGGATGCCAACTTAATTATATATATATGTGATATATACAATGATGATGTACAATGAAGGGAGTCGATGACTCAAGTATAGTAGGGCCGCAAATGAGCGATGTTCCACGGCCGGTGGGTCTCCTGCCCAGAAGTGCGTGATTCGTCTCGTACGTCAATTAGGTAGTATGACCCGTTGTTGAGGTTTCTGCTAACCACAAAAGGTCCTTCCCATGGAGGAGACAACTTGTGCGCGTCCGTCTGATCTTGAATCAGGCGCAACACTAAGTTGCCTTCTTGAAATGTCCGGGTCTTGACTCTGCGGCTGTGATAGCGACGCAGGTCTTGTTGATAAATCGCCGATCGAGCCGCCGCCAGATCACGCTCTTCATCCAAAGCATCTAACGTGTCCTGACGCGTCGTCTCATTGTCTGCCTCAACATAAGCCGCCACCCTTGGCTTGTCATGACGTATGTCGCTTGGTAACACGGCTTCTGCGCCGTAAACCATGAAGAAAGGCGTATAGCCTGTTGACCTGTTGGGAGTTGTATTGATGCTCCACAGAACTGATGGTAACTCCTCAACCCAACAACCCGGTGTTCTCTGTAGAGGAACCATAAGCCGGGGCTTGATACCTCTCAGGATCTCCTGGTTAGCTCGCTCCGCCTGACCATTGGACTGTGGATGAGCCACAGCAGAGACGTCAAGCCGGATGTGCTCACTTTCACAGAACGCTTGCATAGCCCCCTTGGATAGGTTTGTGCCATTATCTGTGATAATACTATGAGGGTAACCAAAGCGATAGATCAGTTTTTTGACAAACTGAACCGCCGTAGCCGCGTCACACTTGCTGACCGGCTCGGCCTCCACCCACTTGGTAAACTTATCCACCGCCACCAGAAGGTGGGTCTTCTTTTCTTTGGATCTCTTAAAGGGCCCGACCATGTCAAGCCCCCAGACTGCAAACGGCCAGGTAATTGGGATCATGCGCAATTCCTGAGCCGGCACGTGAGCACGTCGCCCGAACTTCTAACATCCATCACACTTCAGAACCAAGTCTTCTGCGTCCTTATGAGCCGTCAGCCAGAAGAAACCATGTCGAAAAGCTTTGGCTACCAGAGATTTTGAGCCGGCATGATGACCACAATCTCCGGCGTGGATTTCATTCAAGATCTCCTTGCCTTCCTTAGGTGAAACACAACGCTGAAAAACACCGGTAACGCTGCGCTTATGCAACTCGCCATTGATGATCGTCATGGACTTAGATCGCCTGATGATTTGCCTTGCCAAGGTCTCGTCCTCCGGTAACTCGCCGTGAGTTAGATACGCCAGGTAAGGTAACGTCCAGTCAGGAATAGCATGCAGAGCCGCCACCAGCTGCCCCTCCGGGTCAGGCATAGCCAGATCCTCCTCCGAAGGTAGCTTAACTGATGGGTGATATAACACGTCCAAGAACACGTTAGGCGGCACCAGCTTACGCTGAGAGCCCAGCCGTGACAAGGCGTCAGCCGCCTCGTTCTTGCGACGGTCAATATGATCTACTTGATAACCTTTGAAGTGGCCTGCAATTATATCCACTGCCTGACGATAAGCCACCATCCGTGGGTCTTTGGAATCCCACGTGCCTGAAACTTGCTGAGCCACGAGGTCCGAGTCGCCGAGGCATCTAACCCGGCTCAGATTCATCTCCTTAGCCACCCGGAGGCCATGTAGCAAGGCCTCATACTCAGCTGCATTGTTAGTACATGAAAACATCAACCTTAGCACATAACAGAACTTACCACCTTTAGGGGAAGTTAAGACAACTCCAGCCCCCGAGCCTTCCAACTGCCTAGACCCGTCGAAGTGAATCATCCAGTATGTGTTATCCGGCTTCTCCTCAGGCGACTGACACTCTGTCCAGTCGTTTATGAAGTCCACCAAGGCTTGAGACTTAACAGCCGTGCGAGGCACATACCTCAGATTAAGAGGTCCAAGCTCCAATGCCCACTTAGCAATTCTGCCTGTGGCTTCTCTGTTTTGAATTATGTCTCCCAACGGGGCAGAGCTAACCACCATGATCTGGTGTCCCAGGAAATAATGCTTCAGCTTACGATTTGCCATGAACACCCCATATATTAACTTCTGCCAATGTGGGTACCGTTGCTTGGACTCAATCAAGACTTCGCTGACATAGTAAACCGGCCTCTGAACCGGATATTCCTTTCCTGCCTCCTTGCGCTCCACAACAATCGCAGCGCTAACTGCTCTGTTATTAGCCGCCACATAGAGGAGCAAAGGTTCCTTCTCAGCCGGAGCGGCCAGGATTGGCGGCTCAGTCAGTTGCTTCTTTAGTGCCTCGAACGCCTCACCCGCCGCCTTGCTCCAGACAAAGTTGTCTGTTTTCTTCATCATCTGATACAAAGGGATGGCCTTCTCACCTAGGCGGCTTATGAACCGGCTTAAAGCAGCGATCCGACCCGCCAGGCGCTGAACGTCATTGATGCATGCCGGCTCAGACAGGGAAGTAATAGCCTTTATCTTGTCCGGGTTAGCTTCAATACCACGCTCAGAGACTAGAAATCCCAAGAGCTTACCAGCAGGAACTCCGAAGACACACTTGGCCGGGTTAAGCATCATCTTGTAAACCCGCAAGTTGTCGAATGTTTCCTTTAGGTCATCAAGTAGAGTCTCCTTCTTTCTTGACTTGACCACAATATCATCCACATAAGCATGAACGTTGCGCCCAATTTGACTATGAAGACAGTTCTGCACACAGCGCTGATAAGTCGCCTGGGCACTCTTGAGCCCGAAAGGCATAGACACATAGCAGAAAGCACCAAAAGGCGTGATGAAAGCTGTCTTCTCTTGGTCTTTGACTGCCATCTTGATCTGGTGATAACCTGAATAGGCGTCCAGGAAGCATAAACTCTCGCAACCCGCCGTTGCATCAATAATCTGGTCGATACAGGGGAGAGCAAACGGGTCAACTGGACAGGCCTTGTTAAGGTCCGTGTAATCCACACACATACGCCAAGTGCCGTTCTTCTTAAGCACCAGCACCGGGTTAGCTAACCACTCCGGGTGAAAAACCTCCACGATGAACCCTGCTGCCAAGAGCCGGGCCACCTCTTCTCCAATAGCTTTGCGCCGCTCTTCATTGAAACGACGAAGGAACTGCTTGATCGGCTTGAACTTAGGATCCACATTAAGGTGGTGCTCAGCAAATTCTCTCGGTACACCCGGCATGTCAGATGGCTTCCATGCAAAGATGTCCCGATTCTCACGGATGAATTTGATGAGCGTGCTTTCCTATGCGGGGTCCATGTTAGCCCCGATAGTGAACTGCTGTGATGAGTCGCCCTCAGTGAAATCCACCTGCTTGGTATCATCTGCCGCGAACTTGAGGGGCGGCTCAGATTCCGTGTTAGGCTTCTTGAGCGGAGTCATGTCTTCCGGGTCAACATTCTCCTTATAGAACTTGAGCTCTGCCTCGGCACAACTTGACTCTGCGTAAGCTGCGTCCCCTTCCTCGCACTCAAGAGCCGTCTTCCGATCGCCATGCACAGTGATCGTCCCGTTCAAGCCGGGCATCTTGAGCTGTAAGTAAACATAACAAGGCCTAGCCATGAACTTGGCATAAGCCGGCCATCCAAACAGAGCATGATATGGGCTCTTGATCTTGACCACCTCAAACCACAAAGATTCCACCCTGTAGTTAAATTCATCACCAAAAGCTACCTCCAAAGAAATTTTCCCTACTGGATAAGCCGACTTGCCAGGCACCACACCGTGAAAAACTGTTGAAGAGGGCTTGAGATCCTTGTCAAGCAAACCCATCCGGCTGAAAGTGTCATAGTATAGGATGTTGATACTGCTGCCACCATCCATAAGTACTTTGGTGAACACATATCCTCCAACTTGGGGGGCAACTACCAAAGCCAGTTGCCCCGGGTTGTCAACACGCGGCGGGTGATCCGCCCGGCTCCAAGTTATGTCATACTCAGACCACTTCAAGTACTGCGGCAGAGCCGGCATGACTGCATTAACCGCCCGCTTGCGTACCTTTCGGTCTCGCTTGTCAAGGCTGGTCATAAAAACATGATACTGACCCCCACTGAGCTGTTTCGGGTTAGTCTGGAACCCCGACTGGTTATGCTGCTGCTGGCCTCCACCACCAGATTGTTGATGATGACCTCCTTGATTGCCTTGACCCTGGTAACCGGACCCTGAGCCGCCAGCGCCAAAGCCGGCTCCTGACCTGCCTGGTCCTGAGCCGCCAGACGGACCATTGCCGTTATTGCGGTGCTGTTGAAGGTTGTAATCTCGAAACTGTCGCATGATGCTGCAATTCCTCCATGTATGGCCTACCGGCCTATCAGGCTGACTATGCTCCGGACAAGGTTTATTGAGCAGCTCTTCCAGGTTAAAAGGAGCTTTACCCTTGTTAAAGGGCACTCTGAAATTCCTGTTGCCCTTAGCACGGCCGTTTCTAGCGCTAGTGTTCGCCACCAATTCTGACCCGCCGTCCGGGTTCTTCTGTTTGCCAGAATTGCCGTTTCCAACTGTGTTTTGCTGTTGACCCTTTCCATTGTTACCCTTCTTCCCCTGACCTGACTTTTCATCGTCAGAGCCCGGGTCCTTCGTGTTGTCAGAATCTGCATATTTAGTGAGAGCCGCCATGAGCTCCCCCATGTCTTGACAGGAGCGCTTAAGCCGGCCAAGCTTCTGTTTCAAAGGCGTAAAGTGGCAATTCTTCTCCAGAATCAAAACCGCTTGAGCCGCCGTAATCTGTTCTGAAGAGTGGATGATGGTTGAGACCCGCCGGACCCAATGATGAGCCGACTCGTCTGCCTGTTGCACACAATGATCTAAATCCACGATCGTCATGGGCTGCTTGCATGTTCCTTTGAAATTTTTGATGAATTTCGCCTTCAACTCATCCCAGGAGTTGATGGTGTTGGGTGGCAACCCCTTTAACCACGTGCGAGCCGGCCCTTCCAGCATCATGATAAAGTATTTGGCACATACTGCATCACTAACATCCAACATCTCCATGGCCAGCTCATAGCTTTCAATCCAAGCCTCTGGAGGTAAGTCAGCTGTGTAGTTGGGCACCTTGCGAGGGCCCTTGAAATCCTTCGGCAGACGCTCATTCCGCAAAGCTGGCGTTAAGCATGGCACTCCCACGGCCCTGGAAGTTAAGCCTGCTCCAACTGAGACGGAGGGTTCTTGGTGATCCGCCGCTGCCGCCAGAGCCGCCGCCTCTCGCTGTGCTCTTGCCCGGTCCACCAGCGCTTGAGCATCCAGAGCCGCCCGGTCGGCTCGCGGCGGGTTTCGATGCTGTTCACTGCTGGAAACCGCCGGCGACTCGTAACGTCGGCTGTAGCTGCGGCTGGGGAGGGGAGTTGAATGCACACGGCTCCGGTTGTAAGTATACTTCTCCTGCTGGGCCACCGCCGTCCGCAGATATCCAATAGCGTTCCGCACCTCCTCTGCAAAAGGCGCCTCATCAGGGATGGGAATCGTATCAAGCCTGGTAGCCGCTGCCACCAAGTTCTCCGCCGGGTTAGAATAATGACCTGCCGGTGTTGGGAAAGAAGGTGGAGTCTGGTTCTGCCGGGGCAGGTTAACCCGTTGATGCTGATCCGCCGCCCGGCTTGCAGGTACTTCCGCCGTCCGAGTTACGGTCAAAGGCACGTTCCGTCCCGTCCCTGGCGTGTTGAAGAGATTCCTTGCTTCATACTGATCTGGCAAACGGGATTGATGCCTCATTCGCTGAACCGCCGCTGCTGACTGCTGCTCTAACTCAAGACGGAAAGCGTCTGCCCTAAGGCGTTCCGCCTCAGCATGCATCTGAGCCTTCAGCGCATTGATTTCCTGTTGGACCTCAGTCATCTGGTTCTTCAACCTTGCGATCTCCGTATTACGGGCAGCTTGGTTTTCAGCAGTGACCTCAGTTGCCATCAGGGTTGTAAGCTCGTTCATCAGATCCAGAAGAACCTGAGCCGGTGGCCTGCCAGCCCCAGATCCAGTCGCACCGGCGGCTGAACTGCCAGGAGCTGCCGCTGAACCGGCCATGAAGACGGCAGCGCGGTTCGGCGGCTCATACTCCTCCGGCTCATGGAACTCCGACTCGGGGTAAGGCCCGACGTAGCCCCCGAGCCCGCCATTGTGGAGCTGATAGATTGATTCCGTCTCACCGCTCGAGGATCCATCCTCGGAGCCGATGAGCGTTTCCTCCTGTGACATAGATCCTTCGAGATTAATTCCCTGAGTGAAGCCGACGAACACATGCTTCCTGCCCGCCTTAACACGGGCGGGTTGCGCGCGTCGGGCGGGTTGCTCGCGCCGGGCCGGCTGGACGATGTCGGTGCAGGTGTCCGGCCCGGGTTCAAATCTGCCGATCTTGCCGATGAAGACGTGAATCCCGCCGAAGGGGACCCGGAAACCGTACACAATGGAGTCAGCCTCGGGGCCCCAGCCGGCGTCGTCGATGTAGAGCCGGCCGCGGTGACTCTTGGTCATCCTTGTAGGGTAACGCAGCAAAATAATTTTCAACGCGAGCCGGAACAATTCCGGTTTAGTGATTTTCATCTGCGAAAAGCATCTGAAGCGGTTTCGGCAGCTCCGGAACATTTCCGGTTTTCATCCCGGAAAATTCCAGAAAGTTTCCAGAATGATTCTGGCATCCTCCAAGAATTATCAGGCACGTGCCGAAGCCAATTTGACTTAATGGTATCCCCTGAAACAACTTTTCAGTTTTACCGAAACTGTTCCGGTGTTCTCTCTGCGGAACTTTTCCGCTGTCCGAAACTTTTCCGGTGTCCGAAACTTTTTTTGGTGATTTTCTCTCAGACTCCCTGTCTAGTATTCAGCAGATAGATGACCCTTAAGCGTGTGACCCTATAGGTTCGGTGAAGCATAGACATGACCCGGAACCCCTTCCGATCAATGATCAACATCGGAGCCGTGGACACCCATATTGACCCCTATACCCACACGAATGAATATTCGAGTGAACCTCCAGTTGCCGTGTGCTATTCCTGTTGCTTCGCGATATGTCACAAATACCCAAGGTGAGACATGTTGGCATCCCCGTGGATCAACACCTTGTCCACTATGCCAGTTACCTCGTTGCCGGTATTGTTCTCTTTTCTCGTTCCCGTGTTCCGGCATCCCTGTGATCAAATCACCCTGTGTCTGGCCAGACGATGATGGATACCGTAACACCGAGAGGGCCCAGAGATATCTCTCCATCGTCGGAGGAGCAAATCCCAATCTTGAGCTATCAAGTTACTTGACATACTTTTCCATGAACCCGTAAGCCGCCGTAATAGCCACCCATTTACAGATGACGTTTAACAAACCCCAAAGTTCATGAAGCAAGCATGAAGAAACTCGATACTCTCATGGTCTAAGGAATTATGCAAACATTAACTTCCTGTGTTATTAACCATTAACTTATGACGAATGTATCTCATAGCATAACATCAATTTTGGGTCGATTCAACACAAGTGTTCTACCAACAATTGTGCCCTCAAAATTGCCGGCATAGCCATGCCCATGATCAGGAAAACAGGATCATCATGCAATACTTGAGCCAGTCATAGAGGCTTGACTAGGAATACATTTTACCGTTTATTATCCCACACGTGCACATGAGTTTCCCTCCAAGCCTCGTTTTATTTGTAGACTCGAGAATCATTGCAGTTATAGCATGGAACATAAACTTTAATTATGAACAGGGAGATAATCAATAACATTTATTATTGCCTCTAGGGCATATCTCCTACAGACTCCCACTTGCACTAGAGTCAATAATCTAGTCAATGCTAATGCACTTTACACCTATGGCATACTGGTGTAAAATATGCTTCGCTTGTGGTATAGCCTGATGTCCAACGGATCTGACAACTTTAGCTCCGTGTGTAACTTTGCATATCCTCGCGTTTTCACGCTTTCACAAAACTCGTAAGTCAGATATTTACCTCCACGATCATATCGTAGACATTTTATCTTCTTGTCACGACGATCTCAAACTTCACTCTGAATTTGTTTGAACTTTTCAAACGTTTCAGACTTGTGTTTCATTAGGTAAATATCCCCATATCTACTTGTCGTGGTTTTGTCACGGCAGATGTCCGAAGACTTAGGTTCGAGGCCATCGCCAAAGGGGTGGACTCAAAGGGGTTGGTCGAGATGAGGGACACGAGTTTACCCAGGTTCAGCCCCTCCGGAAGAGGTAAAGGCCTACATCCTGCTTGTGTGGTATTGATTGGAGTATCGATTACAAGGGAGCGGTTTCGCTTGACCTAGTTCTCGACTTGTTGGTTTCTTGTCTAAGCCGCCCCAGGGACTCGCCTTTATATAGGAGGTCGAGGCCCCGGGTTACACGAGTCATAAACCGACTCATACTACGTAGTCTACTCTGTCTCTAAGCCGCCTTGCCATCTTGGGCAAGCCGTCTCCGGGCGGCTTAACCACCCGGGTCTTCTTACCGTCTTCTGTCTCTGGGCCCCCGTCTTAGCTCATCAGGTGAGCCGCCACGCGGCCTGGCCTTATCTTCCGGCCCACCTTATGGATCTTGGCTATGAGCCGCTAGGTATGACCCGGCCCCTCCTGGGCGGGTCTTACCACGGGGTTATATCCCCAACACTACTCAAATAAACAGTGAAGGTAAGAAAATAGCTATATCCACCGCACGCTTCAACACTCATTGGACCGCATACATCAACATGTATCATTTCCAATAAGTCACTCGCTCGCTCCATCAAGCTGGAAAACGGGGTCTTTAGTCATCTTGCCCAAGAGGCATGGTCCGCATGTCTCAATCGATTCGAAATCGAATGAGTCAAAAGATCCATCAGCATGGAGTTTCTTCATACGCTTTACACCAACATGACCTTAGCGGTAGTGCCACAAGTAAGTGGTACTATCATTATTAACTTTGCATCTTATGGCATCAACATCATGAACATGTGTATTACTACGATCGAGATTCAATAAACCATTCACATTGGATGCATGACCATTAAAGGTATTATTCATGTAAACAGAATAACCATTATTCTATGACTTAAATGAATAACCATATTGCAATAAACATGATCTACTCACGTTCATGCTCAACACAAACACAAAATAACATTTATTTAGGTTCATCACTAATCCCGAAGGTAGAGAGAGCGTGCGATGGTGATCACATCAATCTTGGAAACACTTCCAACACACATCGTCACCTCACCCTTAGCTAGTCTCCGTTTATTCCGTAGCTTTTATTTCGAGTTACCAACATTTAGCAATTGAACCGGCATCTAATACCCTGGTGCTACTAGGAGTACTAGTAAGGTACACATGAATAAAATGTATATCATATGTACTTCTGTTGACGTTGCCAGCCTTCTTATCTACCAAGTATCTAGGGTTGTTCCGCTTCAGCGACCGCTCTCCTCATAATAGAAGCACTTAGTCTCGGGTTTGGGTTCAACCTTGGATTTCTTCACTGGAGCAGCAACTGGCTTGCCATCCATGAAGTTTCCCTCCTTGCCCTTGCCCTTCTCGAAACTAGTGGTTTTACTAACCATCAACACTTGATGCTCCTTCTTGATTTCTACCTTCGCGGTGTCAAACATCGCGAATAGCTTAGGGATCATTATTTCCATCCCTGGCATTTTATAGTTCATCACGAAGCTCTAGTAGCTTTGTGGCAGTGACTTTGAGAACTATATCTACCACTATCTTATCTGGAGGATCAACTCCCACTCGATTCAAGCGATTGTAGCACCCAGACAATCTGAGCACATGCTCACTGATTGAGCTATTCTCCTTCATCTTGCAGGCAAAGAATCTTGTTGGAGGTCTCATACCTCTCAACACGGGCACGAGCCTGAGATCCCAATTTCAGCTCTGAGAACATCTCATATGTTCCGTGACGTTTCAAAACGTTTTGGAGCCTCAATTCTAAGCCATAATGCATGACACACTGAACTATCAAGTAGTCATCAGAACGTGCCTGTCTGATGTTCACAACATCTACAGACGACGCTTGAGGGGGTGGCGCATCGAGCGCTGCATTAAGGACATAAGCCTTCTGTGCAGCAATGAGGACAATCCTCAGATCACGGACCTAGTCCATATTATTGCGACCATCATCTTTCAATTCTATTTCTCTAGGAACATATAAAAATTCAAGGGAGCTACAACGCGAGCTAGTAATCTACAACATAATTTGCAAAGACATTTTGACTATGTTCAAGATAATGAGTTTAGTTAATCATATTACTTAAAAACTCCCACTCAAATTGACATCCCTCCGGTCATTCAAGTGTCACATGATCCAAATTCACCAACTCAAGTCCAATCATCACGTGAGATGAGGTGGTTTCAATGGTGAACATCTTCATGTTGATCATATCTACTATATGACTCATGTTCGACCTTTCGGTCTCTTGTGTTCCGAGGCCATGTCTGTACATGCTAGGCTCGTCAAGTTTAACCCGAGTGTTCTGCATGTGCAACACTAGCTTGCACCCATTGTATGCGAACGTAGAGTCTATCACACCCGATCATCACGTGGTGTCTCGAAACGACGAACTTTCGCAACGGTGCACACTCGGGGAGAACACAATTTTATCTTGAAATTTTTGTGAGGGATCACCTTATAATGCTACCGTCGTCCTAATCAAAATAAGATGCATAAAAGGATTAACATCACATGCAAATCATAAGTGACATGATATGGCCACGAACTTGTGCTTTTGATCTCCATCTCCAAAGCACCGGCATGATCTCCATCGTCACCGGCATGACACCATGATCTCCATCATCTTGATCTCCATCAACGTGTCGCCATGAGGTTGTCACGCCGACTGTTGCTTCTACGACTATTGCTAACTCATAGCGATAAAGTAAAGCAAAAACGGCAAAAATAAATTAAAGACAACCCTATGGCTCCTGCCGGTTGCCGTACTCATCGACATGCAAGTCGTGATATTCTATACAAAACATGATCATCTCATACATCACATATATCTCATCATGTAATTGGCCATATCACCTCATAACATACCCTGCAAAAACAAGTTAGACGTCCTCTAATTGTTGTTGCATGTTTTACGTGGCTGCTACAGGTATCTAGCAAGAACAATTCTTACCTACGCAAAAACCACAACGGTGATACACAAATTGCTATTCAACCTTCTCAAGGACCGCCTTTGTCGAATCCGATCCAACTAAAGTAGGAGAGATAGACACCCGCCAGCCATGTTTATGCAACAAAGTTACATGTCAGTTGATGGAACCGGTCTCTCGTAAGCATACGAGTAAGGTTGGTCCGGGCCGCTTCATCCCACAATACCGCTGAATCAAGAAAAGACCAAGGGAGGAAGCAATCTGAGCATCAACGCCCACAAACTCCTTTGTGTTCTACTCGTGATCTCATCTACACATAGACCTAGCTCATGATTCCACTGTAGGGGAACGTTGCATGGGAAACAAAATTTTTCCTACGCACATGCAAGATCTATCCATGGTGATGAGCATCTACGAGAGGGAGAGTGGATCTACATACCCTTGTAGATCGCTAAGAGGAAGCGTTAAGAAACGCGGTTGATGTAGTCGAACGTCTTGGCGATCCAAATCGCAAGCCGTCCCGCGATCCCATCACGATCCGTCTTGCGATCCAATCACGATCCGTCCCGCGATCCAATCACGGTCCTTCCAATCTAGTGCCGAACGGATGGCACCTCTGCGTTCAGCACACGTACAGCTCGATGACGATCTCCGCCTTCTTGATCCCGCAAGAGGGAGTGGAAAGGTAGATGAGTTCTCTGGCAGCGCGACGGCTCGGCGGCGGCGGTGGTGGAACTATTCCGGTAGGGCTTCGCCTAAGCACCGCCGAAACTAGACTAGAGGAGAAACGATCTAGAGGAAGAAGAGGGCAACACGTGGCAATTAGGGTTAGGTCTGCCCACAAATCCTCTAGTATATATAGGAGGAAGGGTGAGGGCTGGCGCCCTAGGGATCCTCCCCTAGGGTTGGCCGAACCAGAGGTGGAGGAGTCCACCTCCAACTAGGAGGTGGGCGTGGGGGGAATCCTACTTCGACTAGGATTCCTCTCCCTCTCCTCTTTCTCCTGTGCATAGGCCCTCTTGGGCTGGCTGCCCAGCCCACCAGGGGCTGGTATGCCGCCATTAAGGTCCATGTGGCCCCTTGGGGTGTGTGGTCCCCACTTGGTGGTCCCCCGGAACCCATTCGTCACTCCCGGTACACTACCGGAAATGCCCGAAACTTTTCCGGAGTTCAAACACCACTTTCCTATATATCAATCTTTACCTCCGGACCATTTCGGAGCTCCTCGTGACATCCGGGATCTCATCTGGGACTCCAAACAACCTGTGGTCACCACCATACATAACTCAATACTACCGAAACGTCACCGAACGTTAAGTGTGCAGACCCTGCGGGTTCGAGAACTATGTAGACATGACCGAGACACCTCTACGGTCAATAACCAATAGCGGGACCTGGATGCCCATATTGGTTCCTACATATTCTACGAAGATCTCTTATCGGTTGAACCTCTATGTCAAGGATTCAGTTAATCCCGTATGCTGTTCTCTTTGTTCTTCGGTATGTTACTTGCCCGAGATTCGATCATCGGTATCTCTATACCTAGTTCAATCTCGTTACCGGCAAGTCTCTTTACTCGTTCCGTAATACAAGATCCCGTGGCTAACTCTTTAGTCACATTGCTTGCAAGGCTTATTGTGATTTTGTATTTCCGAGTGGGCCCTGAGATACCTCTCCGTCACACGGAGTAACAAATCCCAGTTTCGATCCATGCCAACTCAACAGACACCCTCGGAGATACCTATAGAGTATCTTTATAGTCACCCAGTTACGTTGCAAAGTTTGATACACACAAGGCACTCCTACGGTGTCAGTGAGTTACATGATCTCATGGTCATAGGAACAGATACTTGACATGCAGAAAACAATAGCAATAAACTGACACGATCATATGCTACGTTCATAGTTTGGGTCTTGTCCATCACATCATTCTCCTAATGACGTGATCCCATTATCAAATGACATCTCATGTCTATGGCCAAGAAACCTTGACCATCTTTGATCAACGAGCTAGTCTACTAGAGGCATACCAGGGACACAGTGTTGTCTATGTACCCACACATGTATTTGAGTTTCCAGTCAATACAATTATAGCATGGATAATAAACGATTATCATGAACAAGGAAATATAATAATAACCAATTTATTATTGCCTCTAGGGCATATTTCCAACAGTTCCTTCCCTTTGAGGGGAAGTACGTCTCCGTTAGAGCGGTGTGGAGGCACAATGCTCCCCAAGATGCCACTAGGGCCACCGTATTCTCCTCACGCCCTCACACAATGCGAGATGCCATGATTCCACTAGAGGTGCGTGTTGGGGAACATTGCATGGGAACCAAAATTTTTCCTACGCTTCAGCAAGATCAATCTAGGATATGACCATCTACGAGAGGACAGATTGCATCTACATACCCTTGTAGATCACTAAGCGTAAGCATTAAGAAACGCGGTTGATGTAGTCGAACATCTTCGCGATCCAATCACGATCCGTCCCGCGAACTCCCGATCAAGTGCCGAACGGACGGAACCTCCGCGTTCAGCACACGTACAGCTTGATGATGTTCTCCGCCTCCTCGATCCAGCAAGCGAGGGCGGAGAGGTAGATGAGTTCTCCGGCAGCACGACGGCGTGGCGGCGGCGGTGGTGGAGCTGATCCGGCAGGGCTTCGCCAAGCACTAACAAACCGATCTAGAGGAGAAAGCAATCTAGAGGGAGGGACAGAGGGCTGCGCTGTGGCTTGGGTGCGGATTCCCTCCTCCCTCTCTCATATATATAGGGGCAAGGGGAGGGGCCATCCGCCCTAGGGTTTCCCTAGGGTTGGGCGCGGCGGCCTGGGGGCTGCCTTGGCCCCCAAGGGAAGGGGGGCGGCGGCCACCCCAGGGCCAACCTTTGCCCTCAGCCGCATGGGCCCTTGGGAGGCGGGGCTCCCAGCCCACCAGGGGCTGGTGCGCCTACCTCTCAGCCCATGGGGCCCTCCGGGGCAGGTGGCCCTCTGGGGCAGGTGGCCCTCCCCGGTGGACCCCCAGAACTCCTTCCGGCACCCCCGATAGAATCCGGCAAACCCTGAAACCATTCCGGTGCCCGAATATCACTTTCATATATATCAATCTTTACCTTCGAACCATTCCGGAACTCCTCGTGACGTCCGGGATCTCATCCGGGACTCCGAACAACTTTCGGTCACCAACATAAATAACTCAACAATACCTAATCGTCACCGAACGTGAAGTGTGCAGACCCTGCGGGTTCGAGAACTGTGTAGACATGACCGAGACACCTCTATGGTCAATAACCAATAGCGGGACCTGGATGCCCATATTGGTTCCCACACATTCTACGAAGATCTTTATCGGTCGAACCACGATGTCAAGGATTCAGTCAATCCCGTATGCAATTCCCTTTGTTCACCGGTATGTTACTTGCCCGAGATTTGATCGTCGGTATCTCCATACCTAGTCCAATCTCGTTACCGACAAGTCTCTTTACTCATTCCGTAATACAAGATCCCGTGGCTAACTCTTTAGTCACTTTGCTTGCAAGCTCATTATGATGTTGTATTACTGAGTGGGCCCTGAGATACCTCCCCGTCATACGGAGTGACAAATCCCAGTCTTGATCCATGCCAACTCAACAGACACCCTTGGAGATACCTGTAGAGCATCTTTATAGTCACCCAGTTATGTTGCGACGTTTGATGCACACAAGGTACTACTCTGGTGTCAGTGAGTTGCATGATCTCATGGTCATAGGAACAGATACTTGACATGCAGAAAACAATAGCAATAAACTTGACACGATCATATGCTACATTCATAGTTTGGGTCTTGTCCATCACATCATTCTCCTAATGATGTGATCTCGTTATCAAATGAAAACTCATGCCCATGGCCAGGAAACCTTAACCATCTTTGATCAACGAGCTAGTCCCGTAGAGGCTCACTAGGGACACGGTGTTGTCTATGTATCCACACATGTATCTAAGTTTCCAATCAATACAATTCTAGCATGGATAATAAACATTTATCATGAACAAGGAAATATGATAATAAATAATTTATTATTGCCTCTAGGGCATATTTTCAACAGTCTCCCATTTGCACTAGAGTCAATAATCTAGCTCACATCGCTATGTGATTTACATTGTAATGAATCTAACACCCATATAGTTCTGGTGTTTATCTTGTTTTGCTCGTGGAAGAGGCTTAGTCAACGGGTCTGCGACATTCAGATACATGTGTACTTTGCAAATATTTATGTCCTCCTCCTTAATGTAATCGCGAATGGAATTGAAGCATCACTTTTATGTGTCTGGTCCTCTTGTGAAACCTGGGTTCCTTGGCTAGAGCAATGGCACCAGTGTTGTCACAGAGCAGATGTCACAACCCTAGCTAGCCATTGCTTGTCATTGCATTAACCATCATGGCATCATGTTTAATTTTCATCAAAATGAAATGGGGATTAACAGAAACCCCAACACATCACCTAACCAAACAATTCAAATAGTTGTGATTTTTCACATGAATCCAA
This sequence comes from Elymus sibiricus, assembly GCA_039707655.1. Classification (NCBI taxonomy): domain Eukaryota; kingdom Viridiplantae; phylum Streptophyta; class Magnoliopsida; order Poales; family Poaceae; genus Elymus; species Elymus sibiricus. The sequence continues at coordinate 164,927,214 of CM077667.1, forward strand.
AATGCCCTTAAAAGATGTTCACTATTTTTGATAAATGTTGGCAACAACATATAAGGGGACAATTTAATTTTCTCAACAATTATAGCATTTTAAAATAACCTTTTAATGCTACTGAAATCAATAAATAATGCGTTATAATTATTTAGATGTTTCAAAAATGCTGGAATCTTCTGTGGAGGTTTGAAATATTCAAACTATGCTCTGTAAAATATTTCAGTAGTTTTTGAGCTAGGGATTTGTGCCCCTACAAAATAAAACAAATGTCAGAAAAACAGAAAACAGAAACAAATCAATAAAAGGGAAAGAAGCTTACCTGGCTCCTGGCCCAGAGGAGAGGAGGCCCAACTGGCCCATGGCCAGTCATCCCCTTCCTCTCGCCAGGAGGACAAGGGCGTGTGGCCGCGGTGCGCCAGCACGCGCCAGGGCCAGCTCCTGCCTGCCTGCTCGTCGTGGAGTCATCTAGGAGCGCCACGAAGACCCCCTTGACGCCGTCCCATTCCTTCTTGCTCCCCAGACCGCTCTCCCCTCTCCTCGCTGCATTTGCTTCGCCATGGCCGCACCCTGCCGCAGCTTGCCGCCGTAGCGCCACTCCTCCAGCCGCTCCCTCTTGCCCCTGACCAGTCCGCGAGCTCCGCCTTGAGCTGTAGCTGCGCCTCACCGAACCACGCATCGCCGGGAGCTCTCCAACGCCACCATCGACCCCTTCTTCCTCCCGGGCCCCGAAGCTCGCCGCCGTCGATTCGCCGCTGCCAAGCCTCCCCCGAGCATGCTCTCGACACCCTCGCAACCGCCGTGAGCCCCCGGTTCCTTTCCCCTTCTCTCAGCCGTCGATAACTAGCTGTGGCCCCTGCTGTGCTCGAGCCCGAGAGCCCCTCGTCGCCGGTGATGATGCTGCCGTAGCCACGGTGGCGCAAACTCAAAGCCTGAGCACGTAGGCGTGCTCAGGAGGGCCCCAGGAACCCGTAGGTGCCATTAGAGTAGGCCCTAGCCGTGCGTGGCGTCGGAACGATCGACGCCCGAACTCTGGCGTCCGCCAAGGTGGTCGCCGGCGACGATCTGGACCACCCCTGCCCCTGGGGTTTGTTCCATTGGATGTGCACAAGCGAGCCCATTCGAAAGAGCCTCTCCGCTGTCATTTTGGTCGCCAGAGGGCGAAACCCGACCCACTCCGCCGTCCCTGTGGCCGCCGGCGGCTCAACGCCGACGAGCACGACCTGTTTGACCACGGGGTTGACCCCCTGGGTCACTTACAGGTGGGGCCCAGCCCCTGGTTAACTTAGGGTTAACCAATACTTAATTAAGTTAATTAATTAGCTAATTAGTCACTGACAGTGGGCCCTGGTCCTCTGATTAAGTTTAAAGATTAATCCAAATCCTTTAATTAGTGAAGGAGTCACTAACATGTGGACCCCACATGTCAGGTTTGATTTAAATAAAAATGAATTGGCCTGCTGATGCAATGCCGATGTCATGCTGACGTAGTAAATGCTTTTTTGATTTATAATAACTCCAGAAAATAGTTAAAACTTAGAAAAATCATAGTAATTCAATAGTAACTCAGATGAAAATAATTTATATATGAAAAATGATAAGGAAAATCCAATGAATCTGTTTATGCAATGCTCATGCATGTTTTAGCAAGTTAACATCAGCAACTAAGACATTTCATGCCTAGGACAGATTTGATAAATAGTTTGGAGTTGGAATTTGATGCCTATTTGAATTCCACTTCAATTAATATGATCAAATATTGAACTAGGTGAATTCCGTACCTTAACATGCCATAGCATACATCATGTTGTTGCATCACATTGAATGTGTTCCTTTCCCTGTTTGCTGGTGTTGTTCCATCCCGGTAGACGATGGTTCCGACGTTGAGATCGTTGACACCGATGAAGACTCATTGTTATCTTCAGAAGTGTCAGGCAAGCAACCCCTCCTTGAGCATCCCGATAATATCCTACTCTCTCGCTCCTGCTCTCTTATACTGCATTAGGACTATGATGATTCAACTGTTACATGTTCTCGGTAGTTGAACCCATTCCTTTGCATGACCTTTCTTTGTCACAGTAAATAGTTGAAACCACTTAGCATGAGTAGCAACTGCTTGAGCCTTGTTGTGCTTACTCATCCATGCTTGCTTATTGTGCCTGCTATGCTTAGAGTCGTGTCGGGTCTGATCCATCTGGGAGATGAATCGGAATGGTGATGTTCATGTCCTACTGTGTGAGAGTTAAGTGTGTGAATCCGATTTGGTAAAGGTAGCGATGAGAGGCCATGTAGGAGTACATGGTGGGTTGTCTCATTGGGACCGTCCTTAAGAACTGAGTTCTGTGTTTGTTATCCAAGACAAGATACTACCATGCATTGGGCCCAAAACCAATGGACCCGCTCAGCTTATTAATCGCCTTGATCTCTGTCCAGGAGTTGCAACTAGTTTTTGGTGTTTGTAGGATGTGCTGGCGGCCGTGCATAGCGCTGATCGGAGGGGTAGACTATGGCACGGTAGATGCACCATGGCCCGATGTACCAAGCGTAGTACCATCCGTCGAGGTGGGCTTGGGAACCCTGCACACATCGTTTGGGGCCGTGATGGAAACTTCGGCCGGACTTCCATTGCGGGTTCAGTCTCAAATAGGCGATAAACCTGGACTAGAGTCTTGTGTGGTTAACGGTCGTGGCCGACTCCCTTGCTGGGCTTCCGCTTGAAGGTTGCCGAGGTGCCTTTTTACGTGCACATGACGGTAAGTGGCGGGAGCGTGTGTGGAGAAGTATACCCCTGCAGGGTGAATTAATCTGTTCGAATAGCCGCGTCCTCGGATATGGACTACTTGGAAAACTTATGTGGTTCATAGACAAGTGAAATGAGTACTCTAAAATGCGCAAGATAAGTGTGAGTGCTATGGATGGCCTTCTCGTAGGGAGACGGAAGTGGATCCATAGTGGTGTATTGATTTGGTGAATATGTGGACTCGTGTGCGCTATTCCACCCCAAAGATAATACTTGTAATCATAGTACAGGTTAGCCAAGAGTCAAAGCTGGCTTGCTGCAATAAACTCCACAACCCCTTTTGTTGACAATGATGCATATGTAGATAGTTCTGATGTAAGTCTTGCTGAGTACCTTTGTACTCACGGTTGCTTATTTTATGTTTTTGCAGAGGAGACGTCAGTCTCACTAGTGGTTCTTACGATGTGAAGTTCGATGTTGATCGGATTAGCTTGGGAATCCCAGAGAGAGGTCTGGCTCCTATGGTAGGGTCGTTGTAGCTTTTCAGGCTCTTCTAGACTCTTTTAATAGATGTCTGTACCCAGACATGTATCTTCCGTTTGTTGATTGTATGCTCTGAATGATGGGTCATGTGACCCTCTGCTTGTAACCTTATACTACGTAGGCTCTCTCGAGCCTTCTAAATAAATGTTGTGTTGTTGTATGGTTATGTTGTGATGCCATAGTTGTATCTATGCATATCGGACACGTCGTGCGTACGTGTGACGTGTAACGGTATGTATGGGATTCGACACCTAGTTGTGTGCCTCTAGTAGTACTCTTTACAGGGAAATGCCTCTTTGTGCTTCCACTGAGCCTTGGTAGCTTGCTACTGCTCCGGACACATTGATTGACCGACGTGTATCCTTCTTGCTGCTGTGTCCGTCCCTTCGGGGAAATGTCTCGCAGTGTAATGGAGTCCATGTAGCATGCTATGACTCGTCTACGCGCAGTTGATGACATTTATGTCCCACGGCGTAATGTAGTCCCTGTAACTTGCTATGACTCGTCTACACACGCTGAGACCGACACCTGCATTGTTGGGTTACGTATGCCTGTCCCTGTACGGATGTGCCACTTGGGTTCTACGACTAGTCATGTTGACCCGGGTTCTTGGACATTTGAATGCTAGCGACATGTTCACATTTGTGAGCTAAAAGGCGCAAACGGTCCCGGCCTAGGTAAGGTGGCAGCCATGGAGATAACCGTACGTGAGGCCGCAAAGTAATGTGAAGTGTCACATGCTAGATTCTTATGGCTTAGGATCGAGGTCCCGACAGCGTTGGTATCAGACCTTGACTGCCTGTAGGATTACCAAGCCAAACTGGTCGATGTTTGAGTCTAGAACTGCTTTAGTTATATAAGGGAATTGATTGTGGAAGGGAACGTAAGATTCTTTTTACTCCTTTCCTCATGTCATTCTAATTCTAAGTCACCCTCTTCTCTATTCTACGGGGTTTAAGAATTTGGCTTCCCATCTATCTATCAGGATGACGAGTTACTATGCTGCAGACTTATAGGAAAGTTGATGTCTTCCTGGATCGATGTCTCTATAAGAATTCAATGATATGTTGTCAGTTGTCTTGCAGGATGCCTCATATTTCACGCGCGTACAACCGTTATGCTGTCCGAGTTATTCCAAGGTTAATAAAAATCTGATGCAATTGCAAATTCCTTTCCCCTGTTCCCGATGTCCTTTGGGCCAGACAAAGCACACTAATTGTTGTGTTGGGGGTACTCTATTACCTCGATGTGTTTGTTGAAGGGATAGGAAACCAGGTTACTCCAGTGAGCCACCCAACAGTCTAGTTGTATTATGTGTTTCCAGTGTGATAATTCTGGCCATCGTTATCGAAAGCATCCTATGATGCTACTTAGTTAGTAGGTATTCTGTTTCTGGGTTCTTGAACCCAAGAATCATTCTGCTCACTCATGTTGATAGTGTTGCTCATTCCTTTAGGATGATTAGTAACCTTGTTATAGTCTTCAAGGTTCGTGGTTTATCATTCTTCCAACACCATGAACCAATCATGGCAGAAGTTCCTCGTGAACTGAAGATCACAACAAGAGTACTCTTCATGAGTCCTCCATTCCATAGTTGTGAGCCCGCCAATTCTTTCCTTCTGCATGGGTTATCCGGAAGAAATATGTTGAACTCGTTCGACATGGTAACCTATGCATCTACAACTCAAAAAACTCATGTGCTCTTGAGTTGCCCCTCTCTATTTGTATTCTGACCTTTATCTATCAGTGGATAGTCAAGAGTAGTTGTGCATTCATGTTCATTATTGATGCCTATTATTCTTGTGGTCTGACAAGCCATTCTATTTCAGACTGACTAGGAGAAACAAACTCCAGTACCTTATCCATTTCTTGGATTGGGTCAAAGCAGTTGTATTCCACAGATCAAAATGCCCATCCAACTTTTGCTCTGTTCTACCTTGAAGTATTACCCTCTTCATGTCGAGAATGTCATGAGAATTGCACGGCCTCTTATGCATTCTTGATACAGTGGTAATTCTCGCCATCATTATTCATTCCTCGATATCCATGTTGGTTGTAACTGGAATGCCGACAAGTGAACCATGATGTGTGAACTCAATACTCCTAGCAACCCCGTTGCTTGGTGGTTAATGGACAATAATTCCACTCTTAGTGTGATGGTCATTGAATTGTCATTCTAAGATTGACCGTGCTACCTAGTCCATCTTTCCTTGTGCACTCTTCGATCAATGAGTTAGGTTTGTGCCAAGCTCTTTTGATCATATCGTCTTGCCCTGAAAGGAAAGATTGTTCTCGAGCCCAATAGCATATCGGTGGTTCGTGATTTTCTGAATATCTTCTCGGAAGTATCACCGGGTTGAACCCTGACCGCTATGTTGAGTTCGTGATCAAATTGGTTTATCTGTAAACCACCCTTTCTCCAGGACTCTGTGTTGGATACCCTGGAACTAGTTGGTTAAGCTAAACAACAACTTGGAGAGTTGGAAGATAACAACTTTGCCTAACTTAGTTCGTTCCAAAGGGATATCCTTGTGTGCGTATGTGTGTGTTGGAGAAAGATGATGTCTTCATCGATCGATCCTTGTGATTAGCTGATGCATCCATTGTCTTGTCAAAACCTTTGATTTGAATATGGGCTATCATCGAATCAAACTCAGAACCAAGGGTTCTCGCAATGTTGTCTTATTCGTGGTTAATCCCTCGAGCTTACATCATTATATCTTTTGGTCTGACCAATGCTACCTTGTTCACATTGTTATGGGCTTCCATCTTCATGGATATCTCGATGAATTGTTGTTGAGCCCATCGACAACATTTTCATCTATTCCATGATTCATGATGAACATAAAGCTAGTGTTGGAAACTTTGTAGGCAATATCTTCGTGTCCGGTACATGAAGTATATGTTAGGTGTAAGAAGTGACTCCCTCTCAGTTCACGTGCATTTGATGCAAGTTGTCGCCGTGAATTCGAGAAAGTTCATTTTGCTTCCTCTGGAATCATCTCAAGCTAGTCATGCACGTGCAAAGAATTCTATGGTTTGGTATATTTGCAACCTCCATTCCATATGTATTCCTAGCACACCAAGCCACTGATTGATTTGTATATGTCAGCGTCCTGGGAACGGGGGTACCCAGACTTGCCTGCCTGCGGCCCAGGGCGTGGCCCGCTTTGACGGTCCATACGGACCGGCGCGGCTTCACTCAAGACAAGGCCCTCGCGGGAGTCCCACCCTCGTGAGGAGGACAACACCAAGGCTCCCGGAAGGAGGAGGCCTCCCCAGGCCCCCTCCTGAGTGGCGGAGATCTCTATGCAATGCTCGGCCTCGGGAGGTCAAGGATGACGCAAGCTGGGCCAGGCGGGCACCAGCGCGCAGAGAGGAGATAGTTTCCCCTTTAGTACAAAGAAGGAAGGGGCATACGCGGGTTCCCGAGGCGTCCCACCAAAGGTTTCCATTCCGGTGCAACAAGACCAAACCAGCGGGCTCAGCAGGACGGATGTCACCAGCGAGCCCACCACCGCGTCACCTCCAGCTACTTTGCAGGCGAAGACCACCTTTCGTCAAGATAAGATGTACCTTCTGTCCCCCTTCGAATTTGGCCGTTGTGGGATCCCTTCCCGCCATTGCGATAAGGGAAGAGGACCCGGGCCACTATAAATAGAGGCTAGGCTGCTCCATAGAGGGGGTGAAAAAATACCACCCGAGCACCCTCGCGAGGTTACTCAACACTGTACTAGTTCATCCACCAACCTCCTCGTGAGGCAATCCACCAAAAAGTAGGAGTAGGGTTTTACGCTTCGCAGCGGCCCGAACCTGGGTAAATCCTCGTGTGCTGATCTTCTCCCCGCGATTGAGTGAGTTCTTCGAGCTAGGCTATCGAGCTGTGGGCTTGAGGTTGAAGCTGGTGGGGATCTTCGCACACGTCCTTGTGTTCGAACCTCTTCGGGTTTGCGGAGCCCGAAATCCGACATTTGGTGCGCCAGGTAGGGGGCGTGTTGAAGTCTTCCTCAAGCTTCGCTCCTTCTCCGCTCCACCGCTCCAATGGCTGACGCTCGCCGAGCCCGCGCCGAGCGCCGTGCTGCTCGTGTCTCCTAGACAGCGCCGGTGGGCTGCACCGCCGCACGTCGATCCGCCTCACCTGTGGCCGACGCCGCCACGGGCCTAGATGCCCACGAGCAACAGGACTCATCGCAGCCGGTCACCGTGCGGCGCGACGGCCGCACCGCCACTCCATCGATAATTCCAGCTACTTGGTCATCCTCCCACGCTCGCCCCGGGAAGGCGCGCGGGTCGGGCACACTCCTCATGGCACGTGAGCTGCTGCGTTACCGCCCTGCCCCCAACCGCTACAACGACTGGGTCGGGCGCATCGCAGAGCTCATCAGCGCCGTCGGCGACGCCTCGGCACTCTCCTACTCGTTCCGACCCCAGCCCTCTCTGGCAGACGACATGGCCCATGATGCGCCGCCCCCTCCTCCCCGGCGCGACGTCGACCCCGAGCCCAGGCATGAAGCACACCCGCGCGACCAGCCGCTCGGGCCCCCAACGAGGGTGAGAGATGAAGTAAGCTATCAGGTGGGGCCGCGGCCGTGCGCTGACGCGCGAGTGCTCCCCGCGCCGCTGTGCCAAAGTCACGACCGTGTGCCTCTGGAGGCCGCGGTGCAGGAATGCCAGGACCGGGTCCCTACTGTGCTCGCTGCGCCCCTGGGTCCAGTGGGTTGCCGCGCCATTGCCCCAGAGCTGCATCCGGCCGTGTGGCCCGGCAAGTTCAAGCCCGACCTGCCTCCTCGCTACGACGGCACCCCAGATCCCGCTAAGTTCCTACAGATCTACTCGCTGAGCATCCAGGCGGCCGGTGGAGACGACAAGGTCATGGCTAGCTGGTTCCCTAGGGCCCTCAAGGGTGGTGCGCTCTCCTGGCTCCTCAACCTCTCGAAGGGGTCAATCACCTCCTGGGATGACCTGCGCGAGCGTTTTGTCGCCAACTTCCAAGGCACCCGCGACCTCGCCGTGAATGACCTGCGTCGCGTGAAGCAACAGCCGGGTGAGACCTTGCACAAGTACATACAGCGTTTCACGACTGTCCACCTCAAGATCCCGAGGGCGTCGGACGAGGCTATCATCTCGGCGTTCACCGACGGCGTCAGGGACCTCAGGATGAGGGAGGAGCTCGCCGTCAACGACGACCTGTGCTCAGCTCTGGAAAAGTTCAACCTGGTGAACAAGTGCGCGAAGGCCGAAGAGGGCCGCCTCTCACTCCTCGAGCTTCCGGAGGCGGACCCTGAAGACAAGAAGACCAAGACCAAGGAGATGAAGCGCAAGGCCCCCGCGGTGCTGGCGGCGGAACCTGAGGCGAAGCGCGGTCGAGACGAGGAACCCCCCGCGGGAGGGCGACCATTCTGCATCTTCCATGGCACCAATAGCCACAACACCATCGACTGTCAGGAGCTCAGGTCAGTCCGTGACGAGCACTTCGTTCGCCGCCCTGGGCATGGCGATCGTGGCTATGGTCATAGTGGAGGCCGCGGTGGAGGCCGCTGGGATAGTCGAGACCCGCGCCAGGAGTGACGTGACTGACCTCGGGAGGACCGCTGGCGCAATCAGGCTCGGGAGGACCGCTGGAACGACGAGCCTCGGGAGGGGCCCCGTTGCGATCAGCCTCGTGAGGCTCGCCCTCGTGAGGCCGGCCTCCCGCCACTGCCGCCACCACCCAGGAGGAGGAAGAGGACAGGCAGAACGATGGAGCTGGGGGCTTCCAGGAGGCCAGGGCAATAGCTTGCATCCTGGGCGGCGCTCAGGCCCCAGCATCGAACCGCATCTTCAAGCAGTTCTCACGGGAGGTGAACGCAGCTCTCCCAAGCTTGAGGCTGTGCGTCCCCTCAAGTGGTCCCAGTGCACCATCACCTTTGACTCAAAGGATCAACTCAGGTGCTCGGCCATGGCGGACGCGCTCCCCATGCTGTGCACGCCAACCATCAGCAATGTCCTCGTTACCAAGACCCTCATCGACAGCGGCGCGGGACTCAATGTCCTCTCCATCGAGACGTTCGAGACGCTCCAAGTGCCCTACGACCAGCTCATGCCAACCAAGCCTTTCTTAGGGGTCACTGACGGCTCCACTGTCCCCATCGGACAGGTGCGCGTGCCGGTCACCTTTGGCGGGCGCAACAACTACCACATCGAGCTCATCGTCTTCTACATCGCCCACATCCACCTCCCGTACAACGCGATCCTCGGGTACCCCGCCCTCGCCAAGTTCATGGCGGTGACTCACCATGGCTACAACGTCCTCAAGATGCCGGGGAGTGGTGGCGTCATCACCATCGCCTGCGATAAGAAGGACGCCGTTTGCTCCCTCGAGCGCGCCTACCGTGCCGCAGCGGCCGAGCTCTCAGACGACGAAGGAGACGTCCTGCTTCGCGAGGATGTCCCCAGGAAGAAGAAGCAGCTCCTCTCCAAGGGGCGCCAGGGGGATGAAACCTCTAAGGATGGCGCCTCAGGCTCCACGCCCGGGGCCAAGGCCCCTTCCTCCCTCGCATAGGAAGGCGCGCTCGACGCCTCCCTTGGGTCGGGCTTGGGGGCTTCCACCTGGAAGGCTACCGAACTGACCAGTGAGACGAGGGAGGTGCTCGGGCACAACCTGGAGGCGTGTTTCGGCGCGCGTCCGCCCAAGCAAGGAGCACGGCGCGAGGCGCCAAGTTCATGGGAGTTCAACCAGCGCAATCGAGGAGCTTCAGGAAGCACATGCCATGCGAAGCGGGCATCGCCCTACATCACCAAGTGCAGCCGCCATCGTCGGCTCAGGCGGCACGCTGCGCGTCTACGTCGACGTACCAATCATCAACATGGCTGCATCCCAAGACATCTTCTGGCCATCGCGCGTCGGTCGCGGCGGGGTCTACCCATGCAACTACATCCACATGCCTTTTGGCCCGATGAACGCGGCCGCCATGTTTTAGCGCCTTGATCAGGCCATGCTCGCACCCTACCGGGTCGGGCACCGCGAGGTGCTGGAGGAGGTGCCAGGCCCGAGCGAGGGCCCCGAGCCTCGGGAGGCGTCGGGCTCATGAAGTCCAGGCTCACGGAGATGCAAGGTCAGGCTCCGACGACTACCCCGACGCTTCATCAGTACTGCCGCCAGGTGACTTTTTGTCCGTACCAGGTAACTTTTTGGTTTGCTCAGTTTGAGGGCGCCCGTCGGGCTGGATTATCCTCAGGCGGTTGGGGCCCGTCCCCGCAGCCGCGTCGTTTACGCATGTACCAAAACCTTTTATGCATTTGATCAATTTCCTAAATATTCCAACCTGCATGCTCGGTGCTTCGCCACCATGAATGTCGTCGCGCCCTAATGATCCTGCCTTCGACCGCCTCGTGATTAAGGGCTAGCACGACGTCTATGCTCGGGTCCGTCCCTGCAGCGTTGATAAATCCAAGTGGTCGAGCTTTGTCTCGCGGGCCAGTCCCGTGTATGTCACCTCCCGTGGCCCTTGGTGCTGCACCCTCGCATGAGCTAATCGGAAGTGGGTGAGTCAGGGCACGCGGCACGGATCCCGCAACCATAGTCGGCCTTTCGCTGCCGCGGGAGCCGCGCGCCGGGTGTTTTCTCCTCGGAGTTTCGCATGAGAAGACTGGGCACGGCGTCTGTCCTCGGGTCCGTCCCTGCAGCGTCGATAAATCCAATGGCTGAGCTCTGTCTGGCGGGCCATCCCTGTTCACGTCACCTCCTGGGGTCATTGGTGTTCGGCCTTCTCATGCGATGGCCCTTGGAAATCCATTCGGCGCAGGTTTCTCCAAAATATACAAGACTTGTAATGGCGCACTCTACCGGAAGACTCAGGCGCAACCCACCTTTGAGGTAGGGCCTCATGAGACCCGTGCTGGCTCACGAGTGCCCAGATACACCTCCCAGTTCTACCGTGCAAGCCACGCATACGAACTTAATGGGCTGTACACGCCCGAGGGGCTCAGGAGCCGGGGCCCCCCCTTCCCACGCCCAAGTGGAAGCCCCATGCTCCGCGCTGGCGGACAACACTGTCGCCCAAGCGGCTATGCCCATGCAACGTGGAAGCCCCATGCTCCGCGATGCTGGATAAACAACTGAGGTCACCCTAGCGGCTGCATCCAACCTCAGGACGGCCCCTCGCGGCCCCGTCCCGCAGCATTCCTCCGTGATGCCCGCGTGAGGGTGCTGCATGGGGGCTATGCTCAGGCTAGGCCTGGCGCACGCCACCTTCCCAGGTCCCTGATACCTGGTCTTCACGCGCCCCTCTCAGGCCAAAACTGACGAGGAAAGGTATGGGAGCCACTCGTACGTCAAGGGGGACCCCTGAGCATCGTGGCTCAGTGGCCTCACTAGTAACGTAGCCCCTCACCCCTTGGCACCGTCCTGGTGATCCGGACGCCCCAACGGCGGCTGGGGTATGCGCGGGACCGGGCCCTGTCGATGCAGAGCTCAAGGAGCTCCAAATCTCCAAGTCAACCTCAGCTTCGCCGCGTTCCCTTCATGAGGGCTGCTCGCACGTCAAGGGGACTCCTTAGCATCGTGACTCAGGAGCTTCACTGGTCACGTATCCCCTCGCCCCTTGGCACCGTCCTGGTGATCCGGACGCCCTAACGGCGGTCGAGGTATGCGCGGGACCGGGCCCTGCCAATGCAGAGCGCTACAACAAGTAGGAAGGAAACAAGGCGAGGAAAGAAACCACATAATTTAGCAGTCATTACAAGCATTAAATGTCCTCGGAAATGCAAACAAGTCTAACGCCTCTGCGAGGCACAATGAACGTTACAGGAAAGGACCCAGGAAGAGGAGCTAGGAGGAGCTAGCACCACCACTCGTCTCGACCGCGGGAAGCTCGTCGTCGACATTGCTGCTGTTGTCATCGTCGTCACTGACCCTTGCAGCTATAGGATGTGAGGGAACGGCGACGCAAGTGAACTTCTTCATCAGCGCCCCCACGGCGCCCTCCACGGCCGTCGCCATAGCGGCACAAGCCCCAGGATCAACCGGGCAGATCATAGAGCCGAAGTCAAAACCCGGCTCGCGAAGGTAGAGGTGGCTGAAGACGCGCGTCATGGCCGCAGAGAAGCGGTCACGACACTCACTCTACAAGACGGCCTCCACCCTGGCAACGACACCCTCAAGCACTTCCACGAGCTTTGAAGGGAGCCCCACGAAGCCGCCCTCAGGAGCCACCAGGGGTTCCACGAATCCTCCTCGGCAGATGGAGTTCAGCGCCTGACGGAGCCTGAGCTCGACGGAGGGGAGGGCGTCGAGCTCCGCAACCTATCTCTCTTCATCCGCAACAAGGGCCTTCTCCCTGGAGTCGAGCCGAGCCTTCTCCGTGGCTACTTCCTCCTTCAGCTTGTCCAGGTGCTTGCGCTTCGTGGCTTGGTCAGCCACCGCCTTGGACAGCACAGAGTCGCGGTCGGTGAGCTTGTCCTCGCAGGTCTTGAGGTCTTCCTCCCGCTGGCGAAGCCGTTCCGCGAGCATAGTCCTTTCCTCCTGAAGAGCCTTCAGGCGGTCCTCCGCCTCACCACATCGCTTCATAGCAGACGCTGCATCGACCAGCGCCGCGTCGCGGGCTGTCTTGGCTGACGCGGTTTCCTTCCTACTCTCAGCAGCGGTGGCCTCGGCCTGGCTCCAAACCACCATGGCAGAGGCGTCGGCCTGGAGCCACCCAGAAAGGAGCGCCACGCGCTTCTTCACGAGGCGACCGTCGGCGCTCCCGAGGGCGTCCCGAACCTGATCCAGAGCGGTGTAGGCCCCATCCAGGGCGCCTGACTTGACCAGAAGGGCACAAGTCGGAGACGCCAGGGCCCGGCCCGGAGGTGGTGCCTGCGCGGCAGCAGGAGCCGCCCCCAGGGGGGCAGAAGCATGGAGAGCAGAAGGCACCGGAGGCTGCGGTACCACTACAGACAAGGCAGGGACAGACGGTCCCACGGCCAGCCAGCCTTTGGGTGCTGGCCTCTTACGCAGCAGCGTGGATGCACCCCTGAGGGTAGGGGCAGCCCCTCCAACGAGCGTCGGGGGATCCACGGCCGTGACAAGGAGAGTCGCCCCGCGAGCCTCCTCGCCCGTGACATCCGGCGCCTCATCAGACGTCGGCAGGGCACCAGGAACGGGTGTCACGTTGGAAGGCACCTTCGGCTTGACGCCCGCCTTCTTCTTCTTTGCCTTTAGCATGTCGGCGCTCCTGATTGCCAAGCAGAGAAGGGACCATCAGCACACAAGCCATCGGCAGGCGGCCAAAAACCAAGCAGGACTACTTACTCCTCGACGTCGAACCACTTCCTCTTCTTCTCCACCTCGGCGAAGGCGGGAATGCCGTCGCCCTTCTCCGGGGAAGTGCCGTCACGTGGTGGAGCAGAGGCACCGCCCGCAAGGGCCGCGCCCGGAGAGGCTGTACCGACCCCAGACGCGTCCGCCTCGCCCACAGCCTGCAGCTCGGGCAGGGGCGAGGCGGGCGCTTCAGCCACCTTGCTGGCACGAGCTGGGCACTCCGGAGGAGGCCCGGCCTCGCGTTTTGTGGCACCCCGATAGAGGGCAGACGCACGCCAGCCCCAGGATAAGACCTGGCGCACGTCAAAGACATGATACAACAATTCCAGGCACAAAAATGGCTTTATTAATTATAATGGAGTATTACAATACTGTTGATTACAACAATATTACATAACTCCAAGGCTAACTAAATGGCAGCAGGGGTCTTGGTTCAGGGGCAACGACGTCTTTGGCTGGGCTCCATAACGCACAGGACTGGCTAGGTTACGATCTAGCACGGCGGATCTTCTCCTGCAACTGGCCACGTGCAAGGCCAGGTGAGTACTTTGAATGTACTCGCAAGACAACCAAATACATAGCATCCAAACAAGCAGATGACAAAGCAAGCACTATGCTTAGATAAGAATCTATTCTAAACATGGCATAGAATTACTACAGAACACACATCAAGCATAGCATAACAGGGATCAGGTAGAAAATCTACCTAGCAAAGCATGGCAATGATCACATTAAGGTATTAGAATACTTACTGTACCGAATACCAACTTACTCTCTTCTGGGTTGTTCCATAACCCTCGACATACTCAGGATCCAACCTGAGCTGACTCAAATCCGATCCAAATCATGTGGTCATCCGACCACACATCATATAGCCAACCTTTGGCTAACATATCATATTCCTGACATCATCTGATGTCTACCCAAGATGAGTTCTCCCAATATTACTTCCACTATTATGGTTGACCATCTACTGAGGTCTGGACGGGCTGTCCAATACCGTGGACGCGGCTATTCGAATAGATTTTGACACTCTGCAGAGGTTGCACACTTTACCCACACCATGAAGCACTTGGCCTTGTGATCCCACTCGGGTGGACCAGCGTTGCTTCATCGAAACCTGCCTGACCCGTGACTCTTTCATCGTACCACCGGCACTCTTCCTGCCCCGAAGGTCAGCCTTGGGTGGCCCCTGTGTCCTCATGACACCTGCCACTGTCGTGGCCAAACCATGTAGACCCAAACGGGGTCTACTGTCCCAAACGGGGACCGCGCGCAAACAAACCATCAACTGGGCTCACAGGGTTATCACCGCCTACCTGATCAGGGTAGCACGCGTGCATAACCCTCCCTCTTTGGAGGTACCGGTGAAAGAGCATGCGATCAGACCAAGTCAAGGCCGTCCCATACCGGCAAATGTGGTTGCACAGGTAAGCCCGGACAGGTGACTCAAGATCAACCAACTACGTTTAGTTTATTAGTCCAACTCAACATATTTATCGACGTACCACTTCACCGACAATTATAAGTATTAGCATAGCAAGATCATAGTACTGATAGTCATGGCATGAGATCAATCATAGTACTAACATGTCAATGCTATTAACAATATCACTATTATGGCAATATGGAATAAGACATGGCACTAGATGAATGGAAATGCTATTGTCTAATACCGATGTCACCACCGGTGCATGCAAGTGCAGCCTAACAGGTGATACAGATAAACACACAGGTGCAAGCAAAGTCATCACGCAAGTCTGGAGCTCATGGTAAGAGGTTGGCTTGCCTGGGGGTCGACGAATATGCCGGGAGGAAGAGCGATCACCTCGCGGAAGAATTCGCCGGAAAGGGTTCTCTCTCAAAGGGCTCGATCGGAGGGCAAGGGCAAAACGGTTATTTCCACTGTGTGAACACATTATGGAAATGATGCTATCGGAACGGGCTCGACGAGACAAAGACGTGGGCGCTGGTTTTACCTCAATCGGAGCTACGGTCGCCGAGGAACGGCCGTTCGTTGTTTAGGCAGAAAATAAATAAAACTATATTCATTTTCGGCCTAAACCAGTGAACGTCCACTAATTAGCAGATTCGGCTGCCGGCTAAGGATGAAAGCGTACTCTCCAGAAATGCGCTTTCAATGCACTGAAAGCATAATCTGGATAGGGCGACACCACTTAACTGGCCGGGCCCGGATTTATAGCCACTGACGGGCGGGGCCCGCGTGGTCTCCTCTCTCCTCCCCTGGTCGTCTTCTCCCCGCCGCGACAGAGGGCAGGGGCGACGCCGACCGTCGGCCTGGCCGAGGCCCTACTGCTCCTCAGGGTGGGCCGACGAGCGGAGGAGCTCCGCCACTCCCTGGCGAGCTCGCCGGTGGCCGCGGGGTCGGCTGGGACGAGCCACAACGCCACCGCCACTGACCGAGCCACGGCGGCCGTGGGGCTGCAGAGGGCCGCGGCGGCAGGGCTCCCCCGGCGGAGCTGTCCATGGCGGCGGCTCACAAGGAGCTAGGGGAAGGTTCAGCCGCGGTTAGGAAGGAGGGGAAGGGCCACGAAGCCAGAATCGCAATGGGGTCCCGGCGGCGGCCTTCGGCCAATGGAGGGGGCAGGAAACCTCAGGGCTCGATTGGGGGCTGGGCTTGCTCGATGGCGAACGGGAGGGGCTCGGGCACGCTACTTATAGCAGAGGGGAGGGGCTAGCCGACGATAGACAGAGCTTCGAGAAGCTCCTCGCCGACGATCGAGGCTTCGAGCGCTTCACCAGCTAGGGGACGAGGGGGAGAGACTTCTGGATGGATCACGCGCATGCTAGGATGCTCTACGGCGCTGCTGGACAAGCTGGAGCTAGCTGGAAACGTGCTCCCGACGAATTCAATCTACAGAGCACGGTTTTGGCAGCATCAGGCGTGGTCACCATGCGGCCAGGGTCTTGCCACGTTCTACATGGAGCCAAAACATGTCCAGTCTATTCTCCTTCCTATCCTGAGTTGACCTATGCAGATAAATGACTCAAGAGAGAACCGAGGTGACTGCACCATGGTCAAACAGTTGCCAACAGCAACCTGTTTGTGCTGTGGTGTGGCCACCACAGTGCTCCTCTTGGCCTGGTCTTGGGCAGAGGTCAATTATCTACTAGGGTCATTGGCTTGGCAAAGTATCAGCTCAAACAAACCATTCTAGATAGCACTTCCTTTGTAACTTGGCAGTCTGACCAGATTTGAAAATGAGAGAGCTGGGGTCAAATGGCTAGATTGATATGGATGATTTTTGGTATAGAGAGATGATTTGGTCATGAGAGATAGCTGAACAAGTTTCAGATCAAATTGATCATCTATGATGGTACTTCCTTCACAGAGATGCAATCTGGTCAGAAACTTGAGAAAATTATGGGAAACGATTGGCTTGGAGAGTTCAGCTGATTTTTGGTTTACATAAGTAATATATCAATATGTACTTCACTGCCAAATTTCAGCTCAATGGAATCAAGGAATCAAGCACTTCCTTCACAAAGTGCCAGACTGAACAGAAATGAAAACCAGATGGTTCTGAGGAATTGGCTAGATGAAAAGGGTTCAAATTTGGAGGAGACTAATGATTTAGGCATATGAAGTCACTGTAAAAGTTTCATACCATTTGCATAAGTGGAAATGGTACTTCCTTCACAGTGCTCCAATATGGACAGAAACTTGAATAAATTGCTGAGGAAGATTGGCTAGATGGAATGGGCTAAATTTTGGAGGACAAGGGTAATTTATCATAGTTAATTACCCTGCAAAGTTTTAGCCCAAGGAGATCAAGGAATCATGCACTTCCTTTGCAAATGGGAAATCTGGACAGAATTTGCAAATGGAAGTGGTGCTCAAAATTTGAATTGGGGAACTTTATATTTTGATGGAATTGATGAAGATATGGATATGAGAAGCTCCACAAATTATTTGGGATTTTTCCTAGCTACCAAAATGGTAGTTCCTTTGGAAAGCCCCAAATTGAAATATTGGCTTTAAATAGGAAAAGGCAATTTCCCTAATTTAATTATGGCCAATATTTTATGAGGGCTCAATATATCCACAAAGAATGTCTCCACAAATTTTCATGAACTCTGGAGATGGATAGATATTTTCCGGGATTTAATTCCTCAGAAAGGCAGAAACAGGAATTAATTCTAGAGGGAAAATATTGCATATGACTTGGCAATATTTTTGCACATCTAGGGTTTATGAGAGAATAAGGGTCTCTGGAAATTTTGGGAGGATCAACAGAGCAAGGAAAATGATAGCTCCTTTGTAAACACAAAGGTAGGATTTCCAGTTCCAATAATTCGGAACTAGGATTGGAATGAGGCTCGGGGTTTACCGACGGAGGGTTGACTGGCACATGGGCATAGGAAAAGCACTGGGAGGTTGCGGATTGATTGGATATACCTGGTCACTTGCCAAATTCTAGAGGAAAAATTCGGGAGAGAAAAGCTAGGAAGGAATAATAGCACAAAAATCGATAACCCGATTTTTGGGGTGTTACACGTTTCCTCGGGGTCACCCGACCGGCGGACCGTGCGGCCTGAGGTGTGGGCCCCGGCCCCCGGAGGACCCT
Organism: Elymus sibiricus; assembly: GCA_039707655.1. Lineage (NCBI taxonomy): Eukaryota > Viridiplantae > Streptophyta > Magnoliopsida > Poales > Poaceae > Elymus > Elymus sibiricus. Next base: position 164,945,356 of record CM077667.1, read on the forward strand.
GGCGAGACGCAGAGGACTTGCAGCAGGGGCTTCGCCAGCATCGTCGTCGTCTTCGAAGCCGTGGAGAAGCGCACTCCACGACGGAGGGGACACTTCTTCCAGATCGTCATCCGCTGTCCCCTCCAAGTCTTCTCCGTCCGCGGTGTCGTCGGAGGACATCGCCACTGGGGAGCCAGGGCACTCGGCCGGGGAGAGCCCCAATTTGTCAAAGGTGGGCATCGCGGCGACCAGATCAGCCTTGTCGTTGCGGCAGTATAGCGGGGCATAGGCCTCAGGAAGGTCCCCGAGGTCTCCATTGAGCAGGGTCGCCATAGCCCTGTTTAGTTCCCCGGAGGTCAGGCGTGCGGACCGAAGCCTGATGTCATCACCACTGCCCTGATAGTCCCACATGGGCCTCGAGTGAGACTGGAGGGGCGCCAGGCGTTGCTCCAGGAACTCCTTCACTATCATCCCCCCGGTCAACTTCCTGGCGCTGATGTCTCGAGAGATCCGCTCCAAGACGGGCTTGGCCCGGGGGTCGGAGAGCTTCGCGGAGCTCCATGCAGGAGTCTTCTCCGGCAGCCCCTTCGGAAGCTCCAGGCAGGAGTTGACGCTCTTCAGATCCAAGAAGACCCAGCGGTGCCTAAAGTTCTCCACCTTCTTCCCGGCCTTTAAGAGCATGTTCCCGCTCTGGACCACGACGAAGGAGACGCATGCTAACCGCCGAGCGCCGTCATGAAGCCGCAAGCTAAAGAAATGGCGAAAGAGGGCCACCGAAGGCTTCACGCCCATGAAGGCCTCGCAGTAAAAGGCGAAGACAGACAAGAGCAAGATGGAGTTGGGTTGGAGATGGAGAGCTTGGACCCCGTAGTGCTCAAGGATGGCGGTGAAGAACTCAAAGAAAGGCGGAACAAGCCTAGAGAAGATGCTATGGAGGAAGAAAGGGTAGTCCGACTTGGCCAGGCTGCGCTGCTCCGCAGAGCCGCACCATATCAAGGTCCGCCCCCACTCGTTGGTGCCATCCGTCGTCGACGGAAGCACCGGGGCGAGGTCCCTGTCCTTGGCTATGGTGGACTCTGAGAGCGCCGGCGAGATGGAAGCGGAGGCCGATCCCTGAGCCTCAGGTTTCGACTTACCGGCGGGAGCCATCGAGAAGTCATTGAGGATGAGAAAGCAAGAAGGAGGATAGTGCGGCACTGACATCTGGAGAGGTTCTCACAAGGGATGAAGATCTGGGCGAAGGAGCAAGAGTACAGGGAAGGAAAGCAATAATGGCTCGACACCGGACGTCAGGCTTTTGTCGGTCCGGGTAGTTGCCGAGGAGACATGGGAGCAGAGACGCCTGCATCTAACCACGCACCGCGCGCCAGGCCTGGCCCGCAGGCGATAGGGGCCCCCGGTGCTTCGGGTCGTCTTCTTCGGCTTTGCCCCGAAGCCAACTCGAGCGCGCCTTGGGCCTGGGGGCTACTGTCGGCGTGCTGGGAACGGAGGTACCCAGATTTTCCTGCCTGCGGCCCAGGGCGTGGCCCGCTTCGACGGTCCCTATGGCCCGGCGCGGCTTCACTCAAGACAAGGCCCTCGCGGGAATCCCACCATCGCGAGGAGGACAACGCCAAGTCTCCCGGAAGAAGGAGGCCTCCCCAGGCCCCCTCCTGATTTGCGGAGATCTCTATGCAATGCACGGCCTCGGGAGGTCAAGGATGACGCAAGCTGGGCCAGACGGGCACCAGCCCGCGTAGAGGAGACAGTTTCCCCTTTAGTACAAAGGAGGCTGGGGTGTACGCGGGTTCCCGAGGCGTCCCACCAAAGGTTTCCATTCCGGTGCAACAAGACTGAACCGGCGGGCTCAGCAGGACGGATGTCACCGGCAAGCCCACCACCGCGTGACCGCCAGCTACTTTGCAGGCGAAGACCACCTTTCGTCAAGATAAGATGTACCTTCTGTCCCCCTTCGAATTTGGCCGTTGTGGGATCCCTTCCCGCCATTGCGATAAGGGAAGAGGACCCGGGCCATTATAAATAGAGGCTAGGCTGCTTCGTAGAGGGGGATGAAAGAACACCAATCGAGCACCCTCGCGAGGTTACTCACCACTGTACTAGTTCATCCACCAACCTCCTTGTGAGGCAATCAACCAAAAAGCAGGAGTAGGGTTTTATGCTTCGCAGTGGCCCGAACCTAGGTAAATCCTCGTGTGCTGATCTTCTCCCCGTGATTGAGTGAGTTCGTCGAGCTAGGCTGTCGAGTTGTGGGCTTGAGGTCGAAGCTGGTGGGGATCTTCGCACACGCCCCTGTGTTCGAACCTCTTTAGGTTTTGCGGAGCCCGAAATCCGACAGTATATAAGGAAAAGAAGTTCTTTCTTAAGAGCTAATCATATGACTTATGCAAGGACTTCGTTAACCCCCAATGATGGTTCCTAACAAGAACTCGGTAGTGTTTTGTTGTAGGAGTATGTGGTCATGCTTGTCTTGGACATCGTGTTCACATGTGCCTTGCAATCCAGCTCATGTTTTGGAGCCGGCTTCCACAGTTCATTCCCTGAGTATCTCGCAACGTCATCTCTCCGATTTGTGTTGCAAATTTTCTTTGTCAGACCTGCTGAGTTTGAAGTATCCTATCACCAACCAGATCTGAATCTCAGGCAGACATGATGGTTGGAACATTTCCCAAGAATTATAATATTGGTCTTCCTGTAACCCGGTAAGGTGATGTTGTGGCTAACGCACTTAGCCGGAAGACCTACTATTATAGTATCTTGTATCAGCGACATTAGCCACTTCCCCATGAGGACCTTGTATTCCTCATGGACCCTTGGAACCCCCAAAGTCCGACCTATACTTGATGTTCTAGATACCAAGCAATGTATATATTTGGGGTATGCTAGTACAACAAGGAGAACATTAGAAGCGGAGTGCTAAATGTCTCTCGGTCAATCATCCAGATTTCATTCCCTTGGCATAGCCAAGGTGAAATCTGAGAAAGTGTTGTCTTCCTTTGCATAAGCATCCTCCATCGTTATTCATCATGGTAGTATGATGTGCTGCCAGGATCCTTGGCATGGATGCTGGTAAACCCTGATGAATGTGGAAATGCTCAAGTTCTTGAGAGCATGCTCAGACACTGGGTTATATTCTCGGCATCATTTGCAATGTGCCTTCCGTTGCCGAGTGGTTCTATAACTCTAGTTTCCTGTCCAAACTGGGTATGCTATTCATTAGAATTCCTTCAAATGATCAATTGTGAATTGCCTTAACCTGGTATGAAGAGTTTCAATGATCCATGGATCAAAAGTAATTCTTGTTGCCACTTAAGGGAATAACTCTACGAGTCACCTCCCTAAGGTGTCCCGTTATGGTAAGAAGGGCAATTAAATCCTCGCTACTTTTAAACCTTGTCACCATCTGTTCTAGCGTGGAATTGTTGCCTACCAAATTGAACCTCCGTCATCTGCCCCATTCCATTGTTCTCTAATGTTGTTTTGTGTCTCAGCTCAAGAGACATTCTCACGTCTCATTCCATGAGTTGATCGTGAGTCGCTCGATCTTCGAGAAGATCGATTCTTGTAGATTTATCTGTTCCTCTTCTCATCATGTCTGAATGAAGATCTCGAGAGGCAAAGATTTCAAGATCAACATGATGCAATGAATCAACATCTTCGAAAGGAGCAATTGGATCGCGAAGATTGTGATAGTTGTGTCCCCTCTGTCCTCTTACCCTACGCTTGAATCTCGGGACGTGATTCTTGTTTAGTGGGGGTGAGTTGTCACAGCCCTAGCTAGCCATTGCTTGTCAGTGCATTAACAATCATGGCATCATGTTTAATTTTCATCAAAATGAAATGGGGATTAACAGAAACCCAGCACCTCACCTAACGAAACAATTCAAATAGTTGTGATTTTTCCAATGAATCCAAAATGCCCTTAAAAAATGTTCACTATTTCTGATAAATGTTGGCAACAACATATCAGGGGACATTTGAATTTTCTCAACAATTATAGCATTTTAAAATAACCTTTTAATGCCACTGTAATCAATAAATAATGCATTATAATTATTTAGATGTTTCAAAAATGCTGGAATCTTCTGTGTAGGTTTGAAATATTCAAACTATGCTCTATAAAATATTTCAGTAGTTTTTGAGCTAGGGATTTGTGCCCCTACAAAATAAAACAAATGTCACAAAAACAGAAAACAGAAACAAATCAATAAAAGGGAAAGAAGCTTACCTGGCTCCTGGCCCAAAGGAGAGGAGGCCCAACTGGCCCATGGCCAGTCATCCCCTTCCTCTCGCCAGGAGGACAGGGGCGTGTGGCCATGGCGCGCCAGCACGCGCCAGGGCCAGCTCCTGCCTGCCTGCTCGTCGTGGAGTCGTCCAGGAGCGCCACGGAGACCCCCTCGACGCCGTCCCATTCCTTCTCACTCCCTAGACCGCTCTCCCCTCTCCTCGCTACCTCTGTTTCTCCATGGACACACCCTGCCGCAGCTCGCCGCCGTAGCGCCGTTCCTCCAGCCGCTCCCTCTCGCCCCCGACCAGTCCACGAGCTCCGCTTCGAGCTGTTGCTGCGCCTCGCCGAACCACGCATCGCCGGAAGCTCTCCAACGCCGCCATCGACCCCTTCTTCCTGCTCGGCCCCGAAGCTCGCCGCCGTTGATTCGCTGTCGCCAAGCCTCCCCCGAGCACGCTCTCAACGCCCTCGCAACCGCTGTGAGACCCCGGTTCCTTTCCCCCCTCTCTCAGCCGTCGATAGCTAGCTATGGCCCCTGCTGTGCTCGAGCCCGAGAGCTCCTCGCCGCCGGCGATGATGCTGCCGTAGCCACGGTGACGCAAGCTCAAGCCTGAGCACGTAGGCGTGCTCAGGAGGGCCCCAGGAACCCGTAGGTGCTGTTAGAGTAGGCCCTAGCCGTGCGTGGCGTCGGAACGATCGACGACCAAACTCCGGTGTCCACCAAGGTGGTCGCCGGCGACGATCTGGACCACCCCAGCCCCTGGGGTTTGTTCCATTGGATGCGCACGAGCGAGCCCGTTCGAAAGAGCCTTTCGGCCATCGTTTTGGTTGCCGGAGGGCGAAACCTGACCCCCTACACCGTCCCTGTGGCCGCCGGCGAGCACGACCTGTTTGACCACGGGGTTGACCCCCTGGGTCACTTACAGGTGGGGCCCAGCCCCTGGTTAACTTAGGGTTAACCAATTATTAATTAAGTTAATTAATTAGCTAATCAGTCACTGACAGTGGGCCCTGGTTGATGGGGTTATTACCCCTTGGTATGCCAAGACAAGGGAGTTCGGACCCCTTTTGAAAAAACTATACAGCCGGCTGGTCCTAGGCCTGTCGGATTTCGGGCTCCGCAAAACCCTCAAGGTTCGAACACAGGGGCGTGTGCGAAGATTCCCCTGCAGCTTCTCCCTACCAAGCCCACTACTCGATGGCCAAGACGACGAACTCGCACGATGACGAGGAAGAAGATGAATACGGTGGTTTACCCAGGTTCGGGCCACTACGAAGCGTAATACCCTACTCCTGCTTTGGTGGATTGCCTCTCGGGGAGGTGTGGTGGATGAACTAGTACAGTGGTTTCGAGCCTCACGAGGGTGCTCGAGTGGTGTTCTTGGCTCTCTGCCTTGTCTTGTGTTGGTGTGTTCGTCCGGACCGACTGGTTTCGGATCAGCCCCCTCTACGGTGCAGCCTAGACTCTATATATAGCGGTGGCCCGGGTCCTCTTCCCTTAATCGCAATGGCGGGAAGGGGTCCCACAACGGCCAAATTTAAAGGGGGACAGGAGTACATCCCCACCCTGTCCAAAGGCAGTCTTCGCCTGCAAAGTAGCTGTCGACGGTGCAGAGGTGGGCTCGGTGATGACATCCATCCTGCGGGGCTCGTGGTCGTGGTCTTGTTTCACCGGAATGGAAACCTTTGGCGGGTGCTTTGGGAACCCGCGTACGTCCTTGCCCCCTTTGCACCAAAGGGGAAACTGCTCCGCCTGGCACGTTGGCGCCCGCCTGTCCTTCCTTGCGTCACCCTTGACTCCTGAGGCCGGGCCCTGCATAGAGATCTCTGCCGCTCCGGAGGGGGCCTGGGGAGGCCCTCCGCTTGCCGATCTTGGCGCTGCTCTCCCTCGCGAGCCTAGGGTCCTCGCGAGGGCCTTGTCTTGAGTGGGGCTACGTCTGGTTGTGTTTGGCTGACGAAGTGGGCCATGCCCTGGGACGCAGGCAGGCAGGTCTGGGTACCCCCATTCCCAGAACGCCGACAGTAGCACCCGGGCCCAAGGCACGCTCGAGCTGGCTTTCAGGCGAAGCCTTGAGGGCGGCCCGAAGCGCCGCGGGCCCCAAACGCCTGCGGGCCAGGACTAGGATGCGTCGTGCGGCTGATGTCGGGTGTCCTTCGTCACTTTTGCCACCGCCCGAGTCGACAAGAGCCTGACTTCCAGCGCCGGGCCATTATTGCTTTCCCCTTCTACGCACCTGTTCTCGCTTCCTGGATCCCCGGCCCTAACAGAGGCCTCTCCAGATCCGGCATCGCTCCGTCCTCCTCCTTGCCGCTCCAGCCCCGCAAACTTCCCGATGGCTCCCGCCGGCAAACAGAAGCCAAAGGCCCAGAGCTCAGCCTCCGCTCCCATGTCACCGGCGCTCTCGGGGTCCACCATCGCCAAGGATGAGGACCTTGTCCCGGTGCTCCCATGGACGGCGGATGGGATAAATGAGCAGGGGCGGACCTTGATATGGGGCGGCTCCTCGGAGAAGCGGCCCTCGTCCAGGGCGGTCTACCCTTTCTTTCTCTATAGCGTCTTCGCCGGGCTCGTCCCGCCCTTCTCCGCGTTCTTCACCGCCATCCTCGACCACTACGGGATTCAAGCCCTTCATCTCCAGCCCAACTCCATCCTGCTCTTGTCCGTCTTTGCCTTCTACTGCGAGGCTTTCGTGGGCGTGAAGCCTTCGGTGGCCCTCTTCCGCCATTTCTTCAGCTTGCGCGTGCATGACGGCGCTCAACGGTTGGCGTGCGTCTCCTTCGTCGTGGCCCAGAGCGGTAACATGCTCTTAAAGGCCGGGAAGAAGGTGGAGAACTTCAGGCACCGCTGGGTCCTCATGGACCTCAAAGATACCAACCCCCGGTTGGATCTGCCGAAGGGGCTGCCAGAGAAGACCTCCGCGTGGAGCTCCACGAAGCTTTCTGACCCCCGGGCCAGGCCCGTCTTGGAGCGGATTACTGGCGATATCAGTGCCAGGAAGCTCACTGGGGGGATGATAGTGAATGAGTTCTTGACGCAGCGCCTGGCGCCCCTCCAGTCCCATTCCAGGCCTTTATGGGACTACCAGGGCAGCGGCGACAACCTCAGGCTTCGGTCAGCACGCATAACCCCCGAGGAACTGAGCAGGGCTATGGCGACCCTGCTCAACGGCGACCCCGGTGATCTCCCCGACGCCTACACCCCGCTATACTACCGCGACGATGGAGCCGATTTGGTTGCCGCGATGCCCGTCTTCAATGAACTGGGGCTCCCCCCAGCTGAGGCCCTTGGCTCCCCGGTGATGGTGTCCTCTGGCGACACCACGGGCGGGGAGGATTCGGAGAAGACATCCGACAATGACCTAGCAGGGGCATCTCCCGCGTCACAGAGCATGCTCTTGCGCGACCTCGAGGGCGACGATGATGTCGGCGAAGTTCCTGCTGCGGGCTCCCCACGTCCCGCCAAGGTCCTCAGGGGGCTAGGATCAGCTCCTCGTGCCACACGGTCCGCCTGCGTGTCGACCCCCAAGAAGCACGGAGCGGGGTCTCCTCCGGTGTGCCCTGCCTTTGTCGGCGAGGCGGTTGAAGAGCCGGCCTCACCCCCGCCTGAATCGCAGCTCGAAGGCACAGTGGGCGAGGTTGGGGCCTTGGCGATCCCTCCAGCGACAGCTCTTGCGGACAGTGCCCCTATTCCCCGGCGTGGTGGTGCCCACACCGAGAAGGGCGAGGGCGCCCCCGTCGTCACCGGGGAAGAGAGGAAGAGGAAATGGGTCGACGTCGAAGAGCAAGTGACCCGGCCCGGCCTTGGTCGCCTGTCGGTAGCTTGTGTATTGATGATTTTCCTCTGCTCGGTGACTAGGAACGCCGCCGCGCCGAAGATGAGGAAGAAAAAGGCGGGCGTCAAGCCGAAGGCGCCTTCCAATGTGTTCGCACATGAACACGTCACCGTGTACCCTCGACGCCGGGGGTGATGCACCGCAGCTCACGTCGAAGGAGGTCCGTCCGGCAGCGCGATACGCAAGACAGCCGGCGGACGCTTTTGCAGACCCGAAACCCCGCACGCCCGGGAGGGACCCTGTCAGGGAGTGGGGCGGCTATGGGCTGCCCTAGGTCGATTCGCTCGCCCATAGAGCCTCTGTACTCGCAGCTCTCCAACACGAAGAACGAGAGAGAAAAACGATGGAGAGATAAAACGTAGATGAAAAAGTAGTATATTGATTTGTTCGATTGTGTGTTGTTTCAATCGGCCGTCACCCCCAACATATATAAGAGGTGGCTGGACTTCCCGTACAAGCAAAGGATTCATCTAGGCTTTCCTTACAAGAAAATTACATCAATTCACGTCCTAGAGTCCTAGTTCTGGTCCCACTCGGATTCAGCCCGAATCTGGTCCAATCTTCTGTCTTGCTCCTTGCGTGGGCCGTGGAATCTGCATATGACTTCCGATGGAGACGGTTCAAATACCAATTTTGTGCTCTTCGACAAGGCCGACAATCCGTATGTTGATCACTTTTCCAAATAAGGCCATCTTGAATACTCCACGGGGTCATCTTTAATTTCGAGTCGGACTCGGTCATGTAGCTGACTGTACTGTCTGACTCTTGTAGCGTCTCTGCAGGTTGTATATTACGTCGGATGAGGATGACTCCAAAAGCAAAGTTGACCGTTTCGACGTTACGAACAACTTTGATGTTGAACATTTTTTCATCCGAAGCCATCTAGATAATTGTTTGAGTCCATCTTCAGCTTCTGGTCGGATTGGCCTTGACAGTTTCCACCCCGGCAAGCTTTTCCCGGCAAGCTTTCCACCCCGGCAAGCTTTCACGCCGGCAAGGTTTCCACCCCGGCAAGCTCTTTGCCCGGCAAGCTTTTCACCCGGCAAGCTTTTTCACCCGGCAAGTTCTTTGCCCGGCAAACTTTCTGGCTGCACCTTGCGGGTCTTTTTTGAGGCAGTAAACGACCTCGGATGAAAATGCGACTAAAAGCAAAGTTGACCGTTTCGACGAGACGAACAACTTTTATGTTGAACGTTTTTCGATTCGAAGCCATCTTCTGGGCCAAAACGGTCGCGCAAAACATCTGAATTGTGGCACTACCCATCAGACATATGTCTGGTGGGGCGCGCCATATTTCGCCTCCTGACAGGGCTGCCTTCCGATAGCTCTAACTTTTGCATACGAACTCGGATTGAGACGATTTTTATATCAAAATCGACCGTTTCGACAAGACGAAGACAATCCATGTAGAAACTTTTCCCATATGAGGCCGTCTTGGGGGGCGTAATCAGCCAAATAGTGATCTGGATACAAAATATCAGTACTTCGAACACAACTTCGGCCTTAGAGATGAGATCGGATGGCTATGGCCCAAATATCAAAGTTTCTCCTTTCGACAATACGGAACTTTCTCACTTTGAGCACGTTTCCATTTGAGTCTGTCTTAATTATGTTTTTGACCATGCCAAAATCTGGTGTCAACACATGCCCCCCTGTTTTTCGGCAAAGCTTGCATGGCGAAAAATAATTTGCACCATGTTTGTTCTAAGGACGATGTCAACACTCCATCGGCCATCTATATTTCTCAGGGCGATAATTATGTATCGGCCATGTTTATACTAAGGGCGATAATCATATATCGGCCATTGCCTAACTTGGCTTCTTGCCACACACTCGGGTGGTACTTCTTCAGATATCTGCCATTGAGAGCTCGAGGTAATAATACTCCTTGTATGGATTCCACGAAATACGAATTTCCAGGAGCTATCCTCGCAATCCTAAAAGGACCTTCCCAGTTTGGAGACCACTTCCCGAATTTTCTATCTCTAGAACCAATCGGCAGAATCACTTTCCACACAAGATCGCCAACCTGAAAATTCTTCAACTTGACCTTTTTATTGTAAGCTCTTGCTACCCTCAACTTGTCCCTCTCTATGGCCTTCAAAGCAGCCAAACGTTTATCGGCAACTTCATCAATGTTGTCCATCATCAAATTGTAAAAATCCACTGCCGGTAAATCATTTTGTTTGGCTATTCTCAAAGCATTCAAATTCACTTCCACTGGTAAAACAACCTCTTGACCGTATACTAGCTCATACGGAGTTACCTTTGTAGCACCATGCCTCGAGATTCTATGTGCCCATAAAGCTTCAGACAATAACTTATGCCATTTTCTTGGATTATCCTCAATCCTTTTTTTGAAGAGCTTGATCAATATCTTATTGCTAGACTCAGCTTGTCCATTAGCTTGGGCATAATACGGAGATGAATTGAGCAACTTTATGTTATATGATTCGGCAAATTCTCTAACTTGATGTGACATGAAAGATGAACCTTGATCTGTAGTCAATGTCTGAGGAATACCGAATCTATGAATAATGTGCTCTGCTATGAATTGAATTACCTCCGTATGTGTCATGTTCTTGAGAGGTACTGCTTCAGACCACTTGGTGAAATAATCGGTTGCCACCAACACGAACCGATGCCCCTTCGATGAAGATGGATGAATTTGCCCAATGAAATCTAAACCCCATCCTCTAAAAGGCCACGGCTTGATAATAGGATGTAACATAGCAGCAGGAGCCAATTGAATATCACCAAATTTTTGACAAGCTTCACACCCTTTATAATACCTGAAGCAATCATTGATCATAGTCGGCCAATAAAATCCAGCACGTCGTAAGAGCCATTTCATTTTGGGTGCCGACTGATGAGTACCACAAATGCCTTCATGTACCTCTCCCATAGCAACTCTTGCTTGGTCCTCGTCCAAACACTTCAAAAGAACATCTTCAACCGTTCGGCGATAAAGACCATCATCTCTCATTGTATATTTGAAAGCCATACGCCGAACAGCCCTATCCACCCTTTCACTCGGATTGCACAAGTAATCAATAATGGGCTTCCTCCAGTCATGATTTTCACCTGCACTAGATTTATTGTTAGTGGCCGAATCAGTGGGCTCTGGTTCGGCCTCTCCCATATTAGCAAGACAAGACATCGGCTTCTGAGAAATGTGAAACATGCCATGGTCAACATGATAGCCGGATGCTTGTTGTGCCAACTCATTTGCTCTCCAATTGTCATGTCTAGATATATGAGCAATGCTAAAATAATCCAAAGTAGAAATTATATCTAGACATTTATCAAGATAAACATTAAGTGATTCGTCAAAACATTGAAAGACTTTGGATATTTGTTACACTACTAATAACGAATCACCAAAAGCCTCAATATGTGTAGCACCTATTGCAAGCAACATCTCTAAGCCTAATAACAATGCTTCATATTCGGCTTGATTATTTGTGCAAAAATATTCTAAGTGGCATGAGGCTTCAAAAACAGCACCATGAGGAGATATATAAACAATGCCAACACCTTGGCCATTGCTACAAACTGAACCATCCAAATATAACCTCCATGGCACTAACGAGACAAGGTTTATATCAACATCATGCTTGTCATTAATCCGATGCTCAACAATAAAATTAGCAACAATTTGGCCTTTCATGGATTTTAGAGATTCATAAGCCAAATCATACTCAATTAAAGCATAATCCCACTTGCCAATTCTACCAGTAAGAATTGGCCTATGCAACATGTACTTAATGACATCGGTTTGACAAGCTACTATGCAGGCACTCGGCACTAGGTAATGTCTCAGTTTTGTGCAAGCATAATATAAACAGAGGCATAATTTTTCAATAAATGTATACCTTGTCTCGGCGTCCAATAAGCGTCGGCTCAGATATGTAATAGTATGCTCTCTTCCTTCGGTTTCTTGAGTCAATACAGCACCAATAACACCTTCCTCCGCCGCAATGTAAAGCCTAAAGGGCTCTTTATGTTTGGGTGCTTTCATCACCGGAGGAGTGCTCAAATAAGTCTTGATCATGTCGAATGCCTCTTGCTGTTTTGCCCCCCAAGTAAAATCAGCATCATTCTTTAACCGAAGGATAGGAGTGAATGCATCAACCTTCCCTGACAAATTAGCTATGAACCTTCTCAAATAATTGACCTTGCCAAGGAATTTTTGCATATCTCTCTTGCATGTTGGAGCCTCCACTTTTTGTATAGCTTCTATCTTTTTGGGATCAATTTCTACGCCATTCTCATGAATAATGAAACCCAAAAACTTTCCAGCCGACACGCCGAATGCACACTTCAAAGGATTCATCTTCAGTCCATATTTTTTCATTCTTTCAAAAGCTAAACGCAAATCGGCCAAATGAGACTTAAAAGCATCCGATTTGACAACAATATCATCAATATAGACTTCAAGTATAATACCGAGTAAATCATGGAAAATTAAATTCATAGCCCTTTGATATGTGGCACCAGCATTTTTTAATCCGAATGTCATCACTGTCCACTCGAATAAACCAAGGAAACCAGGGCAACGAAAGGCTGTCTTGGACATGTCCTCTTCGGCCATAAAAATTTGATTGTAACCCGCATTACCATCAAGAAAGCTAATAACCTTATGTCCAGAAGCATCATTAATAAGCATGTCGGCTACTGGCATGGGATACTCATCTTTGGGTGTAACTCTATTCGAATCTCTGAAATCAATGCACACCCTTAACTTGCCGGATGCTTTCTTCTCCACCGGCACAATGTTAGAGATCCACTCGGCATACCTGCAAGGCCGAATGAAATTAGCTTTGAGCAACCGACCGATCTCCTCCTTGATCCGGTCATATGTTTTTGGATTAAATTTTCTGGCTGATTGTTTGTAAGGTCTAAAACCAGCCTTTATAGGTAACCGATGCTCCACCAGCTCTCGGCTTAAACCTGGCATCTCATGATATTCCCATGCAAAGCAACAAACATATTCTTTCAATAGCCCGATCAACTCAGCTTTATGATCTACTTTCAAATTCTTGTTTACAAAAGTCGGCCGAGTGACCGAACCATCTCCTATATCTACCTCTTCTAATGGATCGACCGACGTAAAACCTTGTCCTAATTTATCCATGTTATCCAACTCCTCTATAGATTCATACATATCGTTCTCGCTGGACCGATATTTTGCAAGACGTTTCTGCAACCACTCGGAATTAGAATCCATTTAAACACATCATACCTTGGAGCCGATTGCCACCAATCGGCTTTAAAGAGACGGGCACAAAGCCATTCTTCGTTGCGCTGAGGAAATCAAACTCTGACAAGTCGCGTCCCTTCAAGCAAGTAGCATTGGGATGTTGCCAATCCACCGATGCATCGGCCAAAGCAACACAAGCCGAGTTATCCGCATGAATGACTTCCACCTCATCATCAACCCACTGGATCAAAAACTGGTGCATAGTAGATGGCACGCATTGGTTTGCATGAACCCAATCACGGCCTAGTATGACGTTGTAGTTACCTTGCACCTCAGCGACAAAGAATGCAGTAGCCAAAGTTTTGCTCCCGACTGTAAGCTCCACATACATCACACCTTTGGCTTCAGTTTTCTCTTTGCCTTCAAACCCATTAAGCACCATATTGGTCTTGATTAATTCTTCATCAGGCAAACCCAATTTTTTGAAGACCGAATAGGGCATAAGATTCACCACAACACCACCATCAACAAGCATCCGAGCGAGTGGTGATCCGTTGATATGACCTCTGAGGTACAATGGTTTCAAGTGTGTCACTGGTTCTTTTGGCTTCTCAAATATTGCATTTTTGGGGCCAAAATCCAGCTGAGCCACTTCCCCTTCTTCATCTATAGCACGAAATTCAGCGGGTAAGTAATAAACCATATTGATATCCATACCTTCATGAAGTGGTGTAGATTCATAGTCCAACGGATCATTTTCTTCCTCAAGCATGTCTTCCGAAATATCTCCAAGTGAAGAGGAAGCAATAGGTGAAGTGGACGATGTAATGGCGGCTACATCGTCCTCTGTTGGTGGTGTAGGTGTTGCTATGATCAATGCAGAAGCTGCTGTGTTAGATGTAGAAGCTGCTGCATCTTGTATTGGTTTAGGCTTCCACACTTGCTTTGCTGGTACCATGGGCCGAGTGTCATTGAACAACTTGTCTCTTTGCTTCTTGGCCTCTTGCTCAGCCATCTCTTGATTCCTCAACCTCTGCAGTTTCCTCTTTTGTGTTTTTGTTAGTCCTAGAGGACACCACCTTGGCTGAGTGTATTTAGGATCTCTTGGCTTTACTTGGCTGGTACTTGCTTCATGATCATTAGCCAAGTGCTTTGGTGCGATAACCAGTATCGGCTCAGTCGAGTTGCTATGCACAATCGACTGATGTGTGGTGAATGTTTCGGTGCCCAAGATGAGTGAGTCAACATCAATTTTTTCTTTGCCTTTTCCAGACTCGACCGCTGCACTTGGTGGTTTAGCACGCCACACTTGCTTGCTGATCCTTTCTTGATTGTTTTGCATTGGCCGATTGACACCATTGTTCAAACGGTCTCGTGTGGGATAAGAAAGCCTCTCACAAATAGGCCTCCTTGGTTCTGCCCACCCTGGATGAAAAGCATAAGGGGTCATTGGGGGCTGCCCCCATCCTCCATTGAAACCTCCCATGTGATATGGCGCATAGGGGGCTGGCTCCATCCAAGGTCCTGGTGCCCACGACCCATATGGCCTTGCGTGATGCTGAAATTCTTGCCTCGGAGGTGATCTTGAGTGCTTCAAAGTTGATGACCGGTTAGAGCTATAACCAGCTGCTTGATTGGCATATTTGGATAGCAACATATCAAAAGTTGGCTTTATTCTCTTGCGCTGCACCTTAGCTTCATTCGTCTTCCACTTGCCAACTTCTGGACTCTTGGGCTTAACAAATTTAACACGAGCGTCTTGTTGCACCTGTGGTTGCCCCCCGAGTGCAGGATTCTTGATGGTGATCTTGATCACTTCCTTGCCATCGGGTTGCTTGTCAAGCACAACCTGCCTCCCCAAGACCTTGCTGCCCTCCTTGCTTTTTCTGGGCTCACCAACAACGACATTAGTTTTATTAGCAGATTCGGCCACTTCCGGCCGAATGAGTAACTTTTTCCCCTCCAAATCCAGAGTGTTCATGGGGAATGGCTGTTTATCAACTTGCATCTCAGAAAAGTTCAATCGTCCGTCATTGATGGCCGATTGTATCTGTCGTCGAAAAACATTGCAATCATTAGTAGCATGAGAAAAAGAATTATGATATTTGCAATAAGCACGCCGTTTCAGTTCTTCAAACGGCGGTAAAGTATGAGATATCCTAATGATCTTAGCTTGCAGCAAAGCATCAAATATTTTGTCACACTTAGCAATGTTAAAAGTAAATTTCATCTCTTCATCACGATTCTTATGAATCGGTTTCAGATCTTGACAAGTAAATGGTTTAGCCTTAGATGGCCAAACAAATTCAGTAGCATACATATCACCCTCATTGTCCGAGTGACCACTATCATATTCGACCACATTCATCTTAGGACGATCAGTTTTATATCTATGCACCTCTTTGAGATCTTTGCTTCGGCTTTCCTGAGCCAAAGCTCTTTGCAAGACTTGGTTGATATTTAAAAACTCATAGCCTTCTAGCTTTTCTCTAATGTGAGTTTTCAAACCATTAAGCACAAGGTCTGCCAAGTCTCTCTCGGTTATCACCAAACTATAACACCGGTTTTTTGTTTCTCTAAATCTCTTGACGTAATCGGAGACCGATTCATCATTTTTCTGCTTAACCGATGTAAGATGTGACAACTTGAGTTCATTGTCGCCGCTATAGAAGTGATCATGAAATTTCTGCTCTAGCTGCGACCATACCCGGATGGAACCGTGTGGTAAAGAAGAAAACCATGAAAATGCAGTACCAGTTAATGACAAAGGAAATAAACGCACTTTCAACTCATTCAGCGATCCTGCTTCACCCAATTGTGCTAAATACTGACTAACATGCTCCCATGTGGTTTTTGTGCCCTCTCCATTGAACTTAACAAAATCTGAAATTTTATATCCCGGAGGGCACTGGACAGCGTCAAAGTACTCGGGGTACGGTTTTTGGTAAATCCGATTCCGAGGTAACTCAACTCCAAAATTCTCTCGAAGCATCTTAGCCATCTCCTCTCTAAAATTAGCAAAAGAATCGTCCGTACTAGACGATGAAGCTTGCTGCTGTGGGATGGGAGGAGTAGAATTGTAGGAACTGTGGCACATATGCCGAACCATAGTTCGGCTGTGGCCGAGTGTTTGCACCTATAGGTAAAGCTTGGTTCGGTATTGGCACCGAACTTGGCATGCTCATGATGGGATTAGCGGGTGCAGCCACGATCTGATTGGTGTGGGTAGGATGATAATTCATCGGCATGGGAGGTGCCGATGAAAGAGGTAAAGACAGATTACGGTTTTCTACACTAGCAGCCACACCAATATTACCACTAGACGATTGAGGCATATTTTTCTGAGCATTGGTATTTTCTATGAAAGTTTGATAGACCAAATTATTACCATCAGCAACACGACTCTCAATCTCAGCCCACTGCTCGGGAGAAAAGGTAGTACTTACAGAGGGTTTAACCTACTCATCGTGAAGAGGAGGGAACTTGATTTCTCCAATCGGAGTAATGTTGCCTTGGCGATCCTTCTTGAATTTCGCCAGGAATTCCTGCAGCTCCTTCTCCTCACGTGCCTTCTTGTACTCCTCATAAGCTTGGCGATGATCGTCCGATAACTCATCAAGACTGGGCTTAATGATGTTATCGGCGTTTACTTCACTCGGCTTGGGAAGATCAGCCATGATGGATGGTGATGATGATGGATCTTCGATTCCCCAGCGGAGTCGCCAAAAAGTGTGTTCGCACACGAACACGTCACTGTGTACCCTCGATGCCGGGGGTGATGCACCGCAGCTCACGTCGAAGGAGGTCCGTCCGGCAGCGCGATACGCAAGACAGCCGGCGGACGCTTTTGCAGACCCGAAACCCCGCACGCCCGGGAGGGACCCCGTCAGGGAGTGCGGCGGCTATGGGCTGCCCTAGGTCGATTCGCTCGCCCCTAGAGCCTCTGTACTCGCAGCTCTCCAACACGAAGAACGACGAAGAACGAGAGAGAAAAACGATGGAGAGATAAAACGTAGATGAAAAAGTAGTATATTGATTTGTTCGATTGTGTGTTGTTTCAATCGGCCGTCACCCCCAACATATATAAGAGGCGGCTGGACTTCCCATACAAGCAAAGGATTCATCTAGGCTTTCCTTACAAGAAAAGTACATCAATTCACGTCCTAGAGTCCTAGTTCTGGTCCCACTCGGATTCAGCCCGAATCTGGTCCAATCTTCTATCTTGCTCCTTGCGTGGGCCGTGGAATCTGCATATGACTTCCGATGGAGACGGTTCAAATACCAATTTTGTGCGCTTCGACAAGGCCGACAATCCGTATGTTGATCACTTTTCCAAATAAGGCCATCTTGAATACTCCACGGGGTCATCTTTAATTTCGAGTCGGACTCGGTCATGTAGCTGACTGTACTGTCCGACTCTTGTAGCGTCTCTGCAGGTCGTATATTACGTCGGATGATGATGACTCCAAAAGCAAAGTTGACTGTTTCGACGTTACGAACAAGTTTGATGTTGAACATTTTTTCATCCGAAGCCATCTAGATAATCTTTTGAGTCCATCTTCAGCTTATGGTCGGATTGGCCTTGACAGTTTCCACCCCGGCAAGCTTTTCCCGGCAAGCTTTCCACCCTGGCAAGCTTTCACGCCGGCAAGGTTTCCACCCCGGCAAGTTCTTTGCCCGGCAAGCTTTTCACCCGGCAAGCTTTTTCACCCGGCAAGCTTTTCACCCGGCAAGTTCTTTGCCCGGCAAACTTTCTGGCTGCACCTTGCGGGTCTTTTTTGAGGCAGTAAACGACCTCGGATGAAAATGCGACTAAGAGCAAAGTTGACCGTTTCGCCGAGACGAACAACTTTTAAAGGCTAACGTTATTCGATTCGAAGCCATCTTCTGGGCCAAAACGGTCGCGCAAAACATCTGAATTGTGGCGCTACCCATCAGACATTTGTCTGGTGGGGCGCGCCATATTTCGCCTCCTGACAGGGCTGCCTTCCGATAGCTCTAACTTTTGCATACGAACTCGGATTGAGACGATTTTTATATCAAAATCGACCTTTTCGACAAGACGAAGACAATCCGTGTAGAAACTTTTCCCATATGAGGCCGTCTTGGGGGCGTAATCAGCCAAATAGTGTTCTGGATACAAAATCTCAGTACTTCGAACATAACTTCGGCCTTAGAGATGAGATCGGATGGCTATGGCCCAAATATCAAAGTTTCTCCTTTCGACAATACGGAACTTTCTCACTTTGAGCACGTTTCCATATGAGTCTATCTTAATTATGTTTTTGACCATGCCAAAATCTGGTGTCAACACAATGCACCGCCCGCTCCTGTTGTGCCGCCGTCGCCCGTCGTGGTTCCTACGGGCGAGGGGGCGGAGGCTCGCGAGGCAGCCCTCAGGGTCACCACCGCGGAGCCCCCCGAGCCCCCAATGCCTGTTGACGTGGTCGCTCCTCCTCTTGAGGGCGCGTCGGTGCCGCTGTCCGGAGGGCCAGCTCCTGAGGGCCAACCGCCCGTCGATCCGTCTATGTCTGTGGTCGCTGCGCAGCCTCTGGAGCCTCCTGCCCCTCGTGCTGCTGTCTCCTAGGGAACGTCGTCTGTGACCGCGCAGGCGACTCCTCCGGAGGAGGCCTTGGTGCCTTCATTGCGCGGCCTCGACGTCCTGGACGGGGCCCTCACCGCTTTGGGTCAGGTCCGGACGCCCTTGCGGGTACCGACGATCGCCTCGCGAGTGGGCGCCTGGGGACTCCTTTCCGGGTGGCTCCTGGCCGACGCCTCTGTCGTGGCGGTCTGGGGCCAGGCCGAGGCCGCCGTGGCAAAGAGAGAGAAGGAGGCCGCGTCCGCCAGGGTAGCACGCGAGGAGGCACTGGCCGACGCGGCGTCCGCCGTCAGGCGCTGCGAAGAGGTGGAGGCCCATCTGAAGGCTCTCCAGGAGGAGAAGTCTGAGCTTGTGGAGCAGTTGCGTCAGCAGGAGGAAGACCTCAAGACCTGCGAGGCCAAGCTCGCCGCTCGGGACTCCGAGCTATCCCAGGCAGCGACCCGCCAGGCTGCGGAGCGGGAGCGCCTGGGTGCGCAGGAGAAGGAAGTCACCTCGAAGAAAGCCCTGCTCGAAACCAGGGAGAAGGCTCTCGCCGCGGCTGAGGAGGAGAAGGCCGCGGAGCTCAGCGCCTTTCCCTCCGTCGAGCTCAAGCTTTGCCAAGCGCTCCACTCCCTCTGCCGGGATGGGTTTGTGGAGCCCCTGGCGGCCCCAGAGAATGGCTTCGCGGGGCTCGCTTCGAAGCTTGTCGAGGCGCTGGAGGGCGCCGTTGTCAAGGTGGAGGGGATCTTGGAGAGTGAGTGCCGCGACCTCTTTTCTGAGGCCGCGACACGCGTCTTTAGGCATCTTCATCTTCACGAGCCGGGGTTTAACTTTGACTCCGTGATCCGCCCGGTTGCCCCCGAGGTCCGTGCCAGTGTTGCGGCGGCGGTGAAGGGCGCCGTGGAGACGCTGGTGAAGAGGTTCACCCGCGTTACCGTTCCTCCGCCTTCTGACGCTGCAGGGGTTAGTGGCGAAGAAGACGACGCCAGCGATGTTGACGGCGAGTTCCCCGAGGACGGGACGAGTGGTGGCGGCGGCACCTCCTGATTCCTCTCCCCTGCTCCTTTCCTACAATGTCCATCATGCCTCGTGGAGGCGTTAAACTTGTTTGTGTTCGCGAAAACTTTTAATGCTTGTAATAACTGTTGAACTGTGTGATTGCTCTCTTCGCCTTGTTTCCTTCTTGCTTGCTGTGATGCTCTGCGTCGGCAGGGCCCGGCCCCGCGCATACCTCAGTCGCTGTTGGGCCGACCGTATCACCAAGGACGGTTCCAAGGGGTGAGGGGCTACGGGGCCAGTGAGGCTCCTGAGTCGCGATGCTCAGGAGTCCCCCTTGACGTATGAGCAGCCCTCATGAAGGGAACACAGTGAAGATTGGGTTAACTTGGAAATTTTGAACACCTTGTGCTCTGCGTCGGCAGGGCCCCGCCCCGCGCATACCTCTGCCGCCGTTGGGTCGACCGGATCACCAAGGACGGTTCCAAGGGGTGAGGGGCTACGGGGCCAGTGAGGCTCCTGAGTCGCGATGCTCAGGAGTCCCCCTTGACGTACGAGCTCCGGCGTCCTCCTTAGGGGTTTGAGCGCTTCTGAGCTCTGCGTTGGCAGGGCCCGGCCCCGTGCATACCTCAGCCGCCGTTGGGCCGTCCGGATCACCGAGGACGGTTCCGAGGGGTGAGGGGCTACATGGCCAGTTAGGCTCCTGAGTCGCGATGCTCAGGAGTCCCCCTTGACGTACGAGCGCCTCCCATACCTTTCCTCGTTGGCTTCTCCTGAGCTAGGTGCGTGAAGACCAGGTTTGGCAGACCTGGGAAGGTGGCGTGTACCAGGCTTGGCCCGGTAGTAGCCCCCGTGCAGCCCCCTCACGTGTACATCCCAGGGGAACGCAGCGAGATGGGGCCACGAGGGGCCTTCCTGAGGTTGCATGCAGCCGCTGGGGCGCCCTCAGTTGTTTATCCCCAGCACGGAGCAAAGGGCTTCCACATTGCGTGGGCATAGTCATTGGTGGACCGTGATGACCACCAGCACGGAGCTGTGGCTTCCACCTTGCGTGGGCATAGCCATTGGAGGGCCGTGTTGACCGCCAGCACGGAGCTGTGGCTTCCACATTGCATGGGAAGGAACCCCTCCGCGTCCTCGGGGGGCTCCGGGCGTGTACAGCCCATTGAGTTCGTACGCGTGGCTGGCACGGCAGAACTGGGAGGTGTATCTGGGAGCTCGCGAGGGCGCTTTGGCCTCGCGAGGTCCCTACGTCTAAGGCGGTTTGCGCCTAAGTCTTCTTGTCTTGAGATCCTGCAGATCTCGTCTTGAGATCTCCGAGGTGCGGCCGGGTTGTCCATATAACCTGTGATCCCACCTGGGACCTTTCCTCCTTGTTTGCGGGACGGTTTGGGGGCCCCTTCCGGTGCTCTGTGTCTGCAGGTCCCGGTCCCGCACATTTCCCTACCACCGTAGTGTATGACCGGATCACCAAGGACGCAACTACGAGGCGAGGCCTCGACACCCTTGATGCCGACCGGATCACCAAGGACGACATCAAGGGGGCGAGTGGCTATATGACCGGTGAGGCTCCTGAGGCGCGTTGCTCAGGAGCCCCCCTTGACGCTCAAGCGGCTCTACGTCAGCAGGTCCCAGTCCCGCACATTTCCCTACCACCCTAGTGTACGACCGGATCACCAAGGACGCAACTGCGGGGCGAGGCCTCGACACCCTTGACGCCGACCGGATCACCAAGGACGACATCAAGGGGCGAGTGGCTATATGACTGGTAAAGCTCCTCAGGCGCGATGCTCAGGAGCCCCCTTTGACGCTCGAGCGACCCCCATTCCGTCCTGCCGGCTGCTGCCTCAGGAGGCCTTGGGGCCTCCTGAGACTCCATTCTGAGGTGCCGTGCTGTGGTCGGAGCCCCCGAGTGGGGACCGACTGCCCAAAGACGCAAGTCCCTGAGGCGACAGGGCCTTGCCATCTAGTTTCGAGGTCCCTCGGGGAGGGCCGTAGCGCACGGCCCTTTGCGAAACACCAACTCAAAAAGAGCGGTGCGGCGACATCCACGCCGACAATGAGACGTGCAGGCAAGGTAAAGCGTTAGGCAACGAATCATATGCATGAGAAACTGTTGAAATATGCGTAAATGAGGCGGCTGCAGGGGTGTGCCCTGATTGCCTGAGGGTGATGTGGCCCGGTGGGCGCCCTCGGACGGAGTAAACCAAAAAATTACCTGACAATTGCCAACAAAAAGTCACCTGGCGGCCATGCCACTGAAGAGTCGAAGCTGCGGTCGTAGCCTGATCTTACACCTCCACGAGCGCGACCCTCACGGGTCCGTCGTCTCCTAGGGCTCGGGACCTTCGCTCGGTCCGAGCATCTCCTCCAACTCCCCGCCGCGCCACGCCAGGCAAGGTATGAGCATGGCCCGGGCGAGGCGCTGGAACGTGACGCCTGCGTTCGCCAGGCCGAAGGGCATGCAGACGTAGTTGTGCGGGTAGACCCATCCATGATCGGCACGCGTTGGCCAGAAGGGGCCCTAGGACGCGGCCCTCTTGATCGCGAGCGTGTTGACACAGATGCGCGGCTGGTCGATTGTGCCGATGATGGCGGCTGCGATTGGTGGTGCTGGGCAGTCTCCGCCCGGCGTGGCCTGCGCTTCTTGAAGCTCCTCGATCACTCTGATGACGGACTCTTGCGAGCTCGGCGCCACGTGTCGTGCTCCTGGCTTGGGCAGTTGCGCGTCAGGACGCGCCTTCAGGCTGTGCCCGACACCTCCCTTGTCTCACCGGTCAAGCCGGGGGCCTCCTAGATGGAAGCCCCCGAGCCCGACCCAAGGGGGGCGCTGAGCGCGCTTTCCTATGCAATGGAAGGTGGTGCCTCACCCCTGGGTGCAGAGCTCGAGGCTCCGCCCTTGGAGCTCCCAGCCTCCTGGCGCTCCGCGGGGGTGAGCAGCTTCTTCTTCTTGCGTGTGTCCTCTCGAGGCGGGGCTTCCTCCTCGTCATCCGAGCGCTCGGCCGCTGCAGCGCGGTAAGCCCGCTCGAGGGAGCAGACGTCATCCTTCTCATCGCAGGCGACGGTGATGACGCCTCCACTCCCTGGCATCTTGAGGACGTTGTAGCCATGATGAGTCGCCGCCATGAACTTGGCGAGGGCCGGGTACCCGAGGATGGTGTTGTACGGGAGGTGGATATGCGCGACGTCGAAGACGATGACCTCCGTGTGGTAGTTCTGGCATCCGCCGAAGGTGACGGGCAGGCGCACTTGTCCGATGGGGACGGTGGACCCATCTGTGACTCCCGAGAAGGGCTTGGTCGGCATGAGCTGTTCGTACGGTACTTGGAGTGTCTCGAAGGTCTCAATGGAGAGGACGTTGAGCCCCGCCCCACTGTCGATGAGGGTCTTGGTGATGAGGACGTTGTTGATGGTCGGAGTGCACATCATGGGGAGTTTTCCGGCCATGGCCGAGCACCAGAGCTGATCCCTCGAGTCAAAGGTGATTGCAGTCTGGGACCACTTGAGGGGACGCATGGCCTCGGGCTTTGGGAGAGCCGCGTTCACCTCCCGTGCGAACTTCTTGAAGGCATGATTTGATGCTGGGGCCTGGGCCCCGCCCAGGATACATGCTACCGCCCTGACCTCCTGGAAGCCCCCTGCCCCGTCATCCAGCCTGTCCTCTTCCTTCCTTCTGGGTGGTGGTGGTAGTGGTGGTAGGCCGGCCTCACGAGGCTTGCCACGGCGTGACCCCTCCGGAGGGTCGTCGCGCCAGCAGTCCTCCCGAGACTTATCGTGCCAGCGGTCCTCCTAAGGCTGATCACTCCACCCTTGACGCGGTTCCCAGTTGTCCCAACGGCCTCCACCGCGGCCTCCGCCTCGCCCGAAGCCGCGATCAGCGCGTCCAAGGCACCGGCCAAAGTGTTCGGCGCGGACCAGCCTGAGCTCCTGGCAGTCGGCGGTGGCATGGTTGTTGGTGCCATGGAAGATGCAGGTCGGTCTTCCTCCTGCGAGGTGTTCCTCACCATGGCTGCGCTTCGCCTCAGGCTCGGCCGCAAGTACCGCTGGGGCCTTGCGCTTCGCCTCCTTGGCCTTGGTCTTCTTTTCCTCCGGCTCTGCCGCCGGAGGCCTGCGGAGTGACAGGCGGCCCTCTTCAGCCTTTGCGCACCTGTTCGCCAGATTAAACATCTCCAGGGCCGAGCACAGCTCGTCATTCATGGCAAGCTCCTCCTTCATCTTGAGGTCCGTGACGCCGTCGGTGAATGCGGAGATGATAGCCTCGTCTGACGCCTTCGGGATCTTGAGGCGCGTAGTCGTGAAGCGCTGTATGAACTTATGCAGGGTCTCCCCGTCCTGCTACTTTACACGCCATAGGTCGTTCACGGTGAGTGAGCGGTTGCGGGTGCCTTGGAAGTTGGCAACGAAACGCTTGTGCAGGCTGTCCCAGGAGGTGATGGACCCCTCCGAGAGGTTGAGGAGCCAGGAGAGCGCGCCACCTTTGAGCGCCATGGGGAACCAGCACGCCATGACCTTGTCGTCTCCACCGGCCACCCGGATGCTTAGCGAGTAGAGCTGTAGGAACTCAGCGGCATCCGGGGTGCCGTCGTAGTGAGGGGGTAGGTCAGGCTTGAACTTGCAGGGCCACGTGGTTGGGTGGAGCTCCGGGGCGATGGCGAGGCACCCCATCGGCTCGACGGGTGCTGCGTGCGCCGGAGGGACCCGGTCTTGACGCTCCTGCGGGGCCACCTCGAGTGGTGCCCGGTCACGGCGTTGGGTCGGCAGCGCGGGGAGCGCACGCGCGTCGACGCACGGCCAGGGAACCACCTGGCAGCTTACTTCCTCTCTTGCCCTCGCTCGCGGTTCGCGGGGCTGGTCGTGGGGGCGCGCTTCTCGCCTGGGCTCGGGGTCGATGTTGTGTTGTAGAGGAGGCGGCAGCGCATCGTGGGCCACATCGTCTGCATGGGAAGGTCGGGGTCGAAGCGAGTAGGAAAACGCTGAAGCGTCGTTGGCAGCACTGACGAGCTCCGCGATGCGCCGAAGCCAATCGTCGTAGCGGTCGGGGGCAGGGCGGTAGCGGAGCCGCTCGTTCGCCATGGTGACTGCTCCCGAACCGCGCACCGGTCCGGGCCGAGCGTGGGAGGACGACCCGGAAGCTGGAACGATAGACGGAGTGGCGGTGTGGCCGTCGCGTTGCGCGGTGACCGGCTGGGAGGAGTCTTGTTGCTCGTGGGCGTCCGGGCCCGTGGCGGCGTTAGCCACAGGCAGGGTGACCGGAGCGCGTCGACGCGGCCCACAGGTGCCGTCTGGGCGACGCGGGTAGCTCGGCACTCGGCGCGGGCTCGGCGAGCATCAGAGATCGGGATGGCGAGGTGGGAGAAGATCTTGGCTTGAGGAAGACTCCGACACGCCCCCTACCTGGCACGCCAAATGTCGGATTTCGGGCTCCACAAAACCCTCAAGGTTCGAACACAGGGGCGTGTGCTAAGATTCCCCTGCAGCTTCGCCCTACCAAGCCAACTACTCGATGGCCAAGACGACGAACTCGCACGATGACGAGGAAGAAGATGAATACAGTGGTTTACCCAGGTTCGGGCCGCTGCGAAGCGTAATACCCTACTCCTACTTTGCTGGATTGCCTCCTGAGGCCGGGCCTTGCATCATCTTTGACTCCTGAGGCCGGGCCTTGCATAGAGATCACCGCCGCTCCGGAGGGGGCCTGAGGAGGCCCATCCCTTGCCGGTCTTGATGCTGCTCCTCCTCGCGAGCCTAGGGCCCTCGTGAGGGCCTTGTCCTGAGTGGGGCCACGCCTGACATCATTTGGTTGATGAAGTGGGCCATGCCCTGGGCCGCAGGCAGGAAGGTCTGGGTACCCCGTTCCCAGAACACCGACAGTAGCCTCCGGGCCCAAGGCGCGCTCGAGCTGGCTTATGGGCGAAGTCGTGTGGTCGGCCCGAGGTGCCGCGGGCCCCAAATGCCTGCGGGCCAGTCTTTATATGCGGCAGTCCGGGGACCTGTCGCCCCTTCTCCTCCGCACCGGACCGGCTTTTGCCAGGTTTGTCGAGTCATCCGGCATTCGCCTCCGAGCCGCCTTCATCTCCCGTTGATTCCGCCGTCTGTCTTCCCTTCCTGCGCGGCCCTCATCCCTTCTGTTGAGTCCCCGTGCGCCGCTTCGCTTCCCCCCTTTTTCTGCCATGTCTCTGAAGAGGGTGAAAGGCGAAGGCGTGAGGGGGCCGACGACCGCGTTGGCGCCTAAGCCCGCGTTAGGCCAGTCGTCGGTGGTGAACTTCGAGGGGTTGGAGAAGGTTCAGCTGGTGGTCGCCGCCGGCTCCAATGAGTGGGGGGGCACCAAGATCTGGCCAGGTTCGCGGCCTCGGGGCGAGCTGGTGGCCTCCGCTGTCCCCCTTCACATCCATGCCCTTCTCTCGGGCGTACTGCCGCCATTCTCAAGCTTCCTCTCCGCTGTGCTTTTGCATTACCAGATCCACGTGCTCCACCTTGACCCTGGTTCCCTCGTCCTCCTCTCGGCTTTCGCAATCCTGTGCGAGGCCTTTGTTGGTGTTTTCCCCTCCATGGCCTTGTTACGCCACTTCTTTTCTCTTGAGTTGGCTTCGGGGGAATAGTGCTCCGGGTGTGTGTCCTTGAGAACGGCAGACGCATCGGCCCGGGGGGCCCTGGACGCCGGACTCTCTCCGGAACCAGAAGGGTTCCGACGGCAATGGGTGTACGTCGACGCCGCCGGGGCTGGAACTCTGTTTCAACCCCTGCTGACCCCCGCGACGCCGAATCGCGGGTGGAGGCACGAGGAGCTTGCCGACCCTGGGCTCGTCCCGGTCCTAGCCAGGCTGGCAAGGCTGAAGCAGGCGGTCGTGACGATGGCGATGGTGGTGCGGGAGTTCACTCGTCGATGAATTGCCCCTCTCCAGTGCCATTCCCGTCCGATGTGGGCCTTCGCGGGTCCCCGCGATCCGATGAGGGTCCAGGTTCCGCCTCTTTCCCCCGACGTGCTGCTCGAGCTTCTCCGCCGCCTGACTGGTGGTGAACCCGTTGAGCTTCCTCGGGACGGCCTCCCCTTGTACAACTACAAAGGCCGGGAAGCCCTCGTCGCGAAGATGCCGCACTTCGACGAGAGGGGGTTCCTCCCTCTGGAGGAGGCACACCCCCAGGATGTCCCTTCCCCGGGGGCCCCGTCCTCCGAGAATTCGGGGGCCGCCGCCCCTCCTGAGGCCGAGGTAGGTCACCCTCCGCTGCCTGTTCGTCCGCCCCCCGCCTCGGGTCAATCCGAGGTCGGGGGTGATGCCCAGCCGGTGATGAAAGCCGTCGTCTCCGACGCTGAGTATCAATCGCCTGTCGTCGGCTCACCGTCCCCCGGATCCCACGCCGGCCGGAAGAGGAAAACGCCCAGGAGCAGCCGCCCCTCGGCGCCGTGGGCTCCGGTGAAGAGGAAGTGGATTGCCATAGACGAGTAAGTGCCTGCGCCCCCTTTCGTCCTTCTCTTCGGCGCCTTCCTTCTGAGCTTCTGTTTCGCAGGCTCCCCACCGGCGATGGGAGAGACGGGTCGGTGTCGCCCGCTCCTGCCGCCATCGAGCCCCTTGCGGTTTCTTCTCTTGTGGGCCGCGGGGTTCGGCCCATCGGGGCGCCCATGCCCGAGCCGGTTTTGACGTCTGGTGGCCCCGAGCGCAAGCCCCCCGCGGTCTTCCTCGCCCGCGGCCTCCGGCTCCCCAGAATGGGGTCACTTCCCTTACCCGCGGCCCCTTCCGGGGTCGTGCCGCGCCGCATCCTCGGACCCCCTTTGCTCCACGACGTGGGGCCCCAGGGGGTGCGTCCTTCTTCTGGAATGCCTGTATGGGAGCCCCCAGCCCCTGAGCACACGTTTGGGCTGGGAGGCTCCTCGCGCACCTCCCCCGTTCGCCATGGGGAAGATGGGAGTTCTGGTTGGCCCCTTGAGCCCGCTGACGACCTGAGCGCCGCGCCGTGGGGTTTGCTCCATACCGCGGCGGACGTGCTAAGGCGCCTGGGGGCGGGGCTCGCCAACAATGATGCCCGCTTGGAGGAGGAGCGCCAACGCCTCGCGCAGTAATGGCACCAGCTTGAGGTTGCTGTGAATCTCGACCGCCTGCAGCGCGAGTGCGCCCGCACGAAGGTCGAGGAGTCTCTTGCCGCGGCAGTGGAGGCCTGCGAATGCGCTCTTGCCGATGCTCAGGAGGCCGATTGCCGGCGTAGGGCCTCCGAGGATCGCCTCAGGGAGCTCCAGGCCTTCAACGCCGACCTTGAAAGGCAGATCTAGATGTGGAGGGCCACACTCGAGGGCCAGCCAGCCGAGTTTCCCCCCGTCAGCACGAGCCCCCGAGCGCCTGTCGACTCGTTGGCGTTGGAGGCGCTGGAGCAGAGCCTGGAACAGGAGAGGCTGGAGGTGAGGGAGCGCCAGGCGTCGCTTGCCAAGGAGTCCCTTGCCTCCCGTGAGGCGAAGTTCCAGGAGGAGGTCGACAACAAGGTGGCGGAGGCTTGGCGTTCCCTTCTCCAGGAGTACCGCACGAAGATGAAACTCCAAGAGTCCCGTTTCCACGAGCACCGCTACCACGTGAAATGCGAGGTTGAAGCCCTCAAGAGGTTAAATCAGGAGGAGGGGCGCCGGCGAACCGCGATGGACGCCCAGGCTACTACCGAAGCCGAGCTGGCTTTTGTTTACAAACAAGTGAAGGGCGCCGCTTCCCTGGTAGAAGAGGCGTCCGAAGAAGCGGGCCGTGCTCGCGGCCTCCAGCATGAGCGCTCCTTGATGTTCCAGTCTCTTGAGAGGAGGGCTACCCGGGCCTTGAGCGACGTCTGTGGCGCGAGCGTCTCGAGCCCCTTGGTCCCAGACGACGCCGGGTACCTGGGCTTCTTTTCTAGGGTCATGGAGTGCCTTGAGGAGGGCACGGAGAAGGTCTGCGTGCTTGTGGAGGAGAAGCGCCGCGACCTCCTCGAGCGGGCGGCCTCGAATGTCTTCAGCCACCTCCTTCGTCTCAACCCGCACTTTGATTTTGGAGCGGTGCTAGGCCCTGTGCCTGAAGCGGTTCGTGCTGCCCTCGCCGAGCGGGTCAGGGACCATGTGGATGACCTGATAACGGGGCTTTCTTCCGATGAGGCCGAGGGCGGCGCCTAAGCTGGGAGGCGCGGAGCCGTCGCCGCGTAGTGGTGACGAGGGTAGTGAAGTCGGTGCGCCCCCTTGGGTAGCCTTCTTGTTCTCCTGACAGGGTTATGCATGAGGCCTAGTGGCAACTTTTATGTACTTTGAAAATACCCTTAAATATGTTCCCTGATGATGAGGTGTGTAGCGCCGCGCTTCCTTCGATCTGGGGTTTCCGCCAATCGGGTTGTCGCGCTTGTGGAGTGGCGATGATCTGGCTCGCGCCACGCGGCGCGACAGGGCCGCCCATGCAGCTCGCGGTTCCGTCTGGGAAGCTTCCTCCTCGCTTGTAGGACGGTTTGGGGGCCCTTTCGGCACTCTGCGTCTGCAGGTCCCAGTCCCACGCATTTCCCGAGCACCGTTGCGTACGACCGGATAACCAAGGATGCAGCTACGGGGTTAGGCCTCGACACCCCTGATGCCGACCAGATCACCAAGGATGGCATCAAGGGGGGGGGGCGAGTGGCTATATGACCGGTAAGGCTCCTGAGGCGTACTGCTCAGGAGCCCCCTTTGATGCTCAAACCGCTCTACGTCGATAGGTCCCAGTCCCGCACATTTCCCCACCACCATTAGGTACGACCGGAAACCAAGGACGCACTTCACGGGGAGAGGCCCCGACACTCCTGATGCCGACCGGAAACCAGGGACGACATCAGGGGGGCGAGTGGCTATGTGACCTGTAAGGCTCCTGAGGCGTGCTGCTCAGGAGCCCCCTTTGACGCTGAAGCCATCCTCCATTCCGTTCCTCCGGTTGCCGCCCCAGGAGGCCCATGGGCCTCTCGAGACCCCATGCTGTGGTGTCGTGCTGTGGTCAGAGCCCATGAGTGGGGTTCGACCGCCCAACGGTGCATGCCCCGAGGCGACCTGGCCTGGCTACCTAGCTCTGAGGCACCTCAGGAAGTGTCGGGGCACACGGCTTTTCGCAAAACGCCAATCCAGAAAGAGTGAGAGAACTCAAGATCGGTAAAACAAGAGAACATAGAGAAAAAGTCCCCGCCCTTCTTTTCTTTTAAAACATAGGGTCACGAAATCCTCGAGCTTCTGACAGGTTCAAGCACAAAAAGGGCCATCGAAGGCTGCAACTTGGAATACAAAAAAGAGCGTGAAAACGGCCGCGTCCAGCTTTTTCGGGTAGTCCCCGTCTTCGTCTTCCCCCAGCGCTGAGCATAGGGCATCCACGTTGCATGGGCATAGCCATTGATGGGCAGTGTTGACTTCTCCGCTAGCTCTGGGCTGTGGCTACCACATTGTGTGGGAGGAACCCCTCCGCGTCCTCGGGGGGCTCCGGGCGTATACAGCCCGCTCATTATTACGTGAGAGTGTCATGGGTTGATGTAGGTCCTGGGGGTGTATAGGGAGCTCCATGCCTCGCGGGCACGAAGCCCGCTCGCAGCCCCCGGGCTCGTCATGGCGAAGTGAGGTCTGCCCTGGGCAGGCCCTTGAGCGTAGGGGAAGCCCCTTGTGCTCTCTGGCTGGAAGACCCACCCTAGAACAAGGCCCCGGGTTCCACGGTGGGTGCCCCAGCACGCCTCGCTGGGGTCCCCGGGGTTCCCATGCTGGTACTCGGGGCCCTACACCCAGGTCGGGCGAGTCGGGCCTGGGGACATGGGCGAGTACATGGTCGCCCACTGGTGATCGAACGAAACCCGACCCGGAGACATGGGCGTATGTTCCACCCTCCGTCTCCGAGCGAGCGTCGCGCGCCCCAGAGACAAGGGCGCATGTTCCACCCTTCACCTCCAGGTTAGGATCATCTGGCCCAGGGACATGGGCGTGTGTTCCACCCTCCGTCCCCAAGCTGGTGCCTCCCGGCCCGGGTACGAGGGCGCATGTTCTACCCTCCGTTCCCAGGCGAGTGATCCCCGGTCCCCAGCTCCGCAAGCCGCCCCCGCGGGGTTGCACATACCTATCGGCGCGGGGGCTGCTCGCGAAGTCGCGTGTGCGCCTCCTATCGCCATGGTAGCCGGAGGGCGTGCCCTTCCTGTCGGCGTTCGGAGGCCCTGCTATCGCCGGAGGCCCTGCGCCGGCAATCGGCCTTCGGAGGCCCTGCATGTCTTTGCATATTTATAACCGCCATCCTTTCGAATTGTCCAACGTTATCCATGGACAGCCCGAGTATGTGTAGATTGGGTTCGTTTTCCCTTATGTTCTGCTCTGGATCCGATGCGGAATTTTGTCAGTGCGTCCCTGTTGTTCTCCGGGTACACATCCTCTCTGCTTATTGCCAAGACGTGTATCAGGAGAATAGCGGGGAGGTGCTGCCGAAATTCTGCGTCGGATCCGGAGCAGAGCATGGGAAAACGAACCCAATCCACACATACTCGGGTGGGATTAGGACCTATCTTTACCTATTAGCGTGTAGGTTGCATGGACGTAATAAAACTGACAAACTTGATTAACTGATGAATATAGATGATGAATTATATATATATTTCTTGTGTGTTTAGTAGGTAGGCAAGATGAGTGATCGTGCGTGGATGTACACCAGTCACCCTAGTCAGAAAGACATGACCATTGAATGGTTAACAAAAACAAAGGGGTTTCTGAGAGCCACATTTGCAAATGGCCAGGAAATAACTTGGTGCCCCTGTGTCCGGTGCGACAACCATGAAAAGTGCCTCCGAACGCCGACAGGTAGGGCGCACCCTCCGGCTACCACGGCGACAGGAGGCGCACACGCGACTTCGCGAGCAGCCCCCGCGCCCTACCTGTCGGCGCAGGGCCTACGAGGATCGCCTCAGGGAGCTCCAGACGATCTTGCCGAGGCTCAGGAGGGGGCACACCCTCCGAACGTCGACAGGTAGGGCGCGCCCTCCGGCTACCATGGCGACAGGAGGCGCACACGCGACTTCGCGAGCAGCCCTCGCGCCCTACCTGTCGGCGCAGGGCCTCCGAGGATCGCCTCAGGGAGCTCCAGGCGTTCTTGCTGAGGATCGCCTCAGGGAGCTCCAGGCGTTCTTGCCGAGGGCGTGCCCTACCTGTTGGCGTTCTAGGAACGGGGGTATCCAGACCTGCCTGCCTGCGGCGCAGGGCGTGGCCCACTTCGTCAACCCAACACAGCTAGGCGTGGCCCCACTCAAGACAAGGCCCTCGCGAGGGCCTAGGCTCGCGAGGAAGGAGCGGTGACAAGACCGGCAAGGGGTAGGCCTCCCCAGGCCCCCTCCGGAGCGGCGGCGATCTCTATGCAGAACCCGGCCTCAGGAGTCAAAGATGACGCAAGGAAGGACATGCGGGTGCCAGCGCGCCAGGCGGCGCAGTTTCCCCTTTGGTGCAAAGGGAGCAAGGACGTACGCGGGTTCCCAAAGCACCCCCATAGGTTTCCATTCTGGTGCAACAAGACCACGACCACGAGCCCCGCAGGACGGATGTCATCGCCGAGCCCACCTCTGCATCATCGACACCAACTTTGCAGGCGAAGACCGCCTTTGGGCAGGGCGGGCATGTACTCCTATCCCCCTTCAAAATTGGCCGTTGTGGGATCCCTTCCCGCCATTGCGATAAGGGAAGAGGACCCGGGCCACCTCTATATATAGAGGCTAGGCCACACCGTAGAGGGGGATCCGAAACTGGCCCATCCATTCATCCATCACCAAGCCGACATAGGGCAAAGAACGCCTCAAGAGCGCCCTCACAAGGCTCCGAAACACTGTACTAGTTCATCCACCAAACCTCCATGAGAGGCAATCCACCAAAGCAGGAGTAGGGTATTACGCTTCGCAGCGGCCCGAACCTGGGTAAACCACCGTGTTCATCTTCTTCCTCGTCATCGTGCGAATTCTTCGTGGTGTCCATCGAGTAGTGAGCTAGGTTGGGTGAGGCTGCAGGGGATCTCCGTACACGCCCCTGTGTTCGAATCTTAAGGGTTTTGCGGAGCCTGAAATCCGACATTTGGCGTGCCAGGTAGGGGGCGTGTCGAAATCTTCCTCAGGTCTCGCCTCGCCTCCGCTCACCGCACTCATGGCAAAACGACGTCGAGCCCGCGTGGCGCGGCCGGCGCCGGCGGGTCCTGGCACCTCGCATCGTTCTGCCACCCGGTCAGCAGGCGCTGTCACCAGCCAGACTCTCAACAGGCGCTGGGGGCTGCCGCGTTCACCAAGCACACGGCACGCCCCAGTCGCCCCGGCCCTTCCCCGCGTTCGGGCCGCGCCGCCACTCTTTCGAGTCTGCCAAGACCCAACGCACAGACACGTCGCGCTCCTCGTGGCGCACGAGCTGCAGTGTCAACACGCTGCCCGCGACCGCCGCATCGACGAGGCCAGGCGCGCCCCTGGGCGCGACACCGCCGCCGCCGAGACCTAGGAGAATCTCAGTGAGGCTCGCGCCCGTGAACTCGCGCGACCGGCGGCCACGGCGCCTGGGCCACACGGGCGCGCTCGGGACGCCCGCGGCGGCCCGCGCTCACCGGGAACCTGGCTCGAGCCCCCGGGGGCGCAGGAGCCGGTCGCAGGCACCAGCAGAGACCGGTAGGAGGTGCTGGCCACACGAGAGGGGCGTCGCCTCGCGCCTCTCGGCACGCTCACCAGGACCAGGGTGGAGGACTGGAGGCTCGTCTATGCCAGCGCCAGGGGGCTCGTACAACTCTACAACGACCATGTTGACGCGCTCCCGGGCCGCGAAGGGGTCAGCACCGGCTACCACGACGACATTAGGTGCACACACGACTTCGCGGGCAGTCCCCGTGTGGACTGGTACGCGCAGCCTCGCGGGGGCAGCTTGCGGGGATGGCCTCGCGAGGGTGCCCAGCGCGGGGACCTTCGCGAGGCACGCCCGCTGGTAGGGAGCTGCCTTGAGCAGGCATCTGGGTCTGGGGACCGGGGGTCACTTGCCTAGGAACGGAGGGTAGAACATGTGCCCTCGTCCCCGGGCCGGGTGGTCCCAGCTTGGGGACGGAGGGTGGAACACACGCCCATGTCTCCAGGCCAAACGATCCCAACCTGGAGACGAAGGGTGGAACATACACCCGTGTCTCCGGGGCGCGCGACACCCGCTTGGGGATGGAGGGTGGAACATACGCCCATGTCTCCGGGACGGGTTTCGTTCGATCACCAGCGGGCGATCTCGTACTCGCCCATGTCCCCAGGCTCGGCTCGCCTAACCTGGGGGTAGGACCCCGAGTACCAGCATGGGAACCCCGGGTACCCCAGCGAGGCGCGCTGGGGCACCACCCGGGGAGCCCAGGGCCTTCTTCTGGGGCGGGCCTTCCCGTCGGAGAGCGCAAGGGGCTCCCCCTGCGCTCGAGGGCCCACGCAAAGCGGACCCTACCTCGCCATGACAAACCTGGGGGCTGGGAGTGGGCTTCGTGCCCGCTAGGCATGGAGCTCCCTATACACCCCCGGGACCAACCCGTGACACTCTCACGTAATAATGAGTGGGCTGTATATACCCGGAGCCCCCCGAGGACGCGGAGGGGTTCCTCCCACACAATGTGGCAGCCACAGCTCCGCGCTGGCGGAGAAGTCAACACTGCCCACCAATGGCTATGCCCATGCAACATGGATGCCCTATGCTCTGCGCTGGGGGAAGACGAAGACGAGGACTACCCTAAAAAGCCGGACGCGGCCGTTTTCTCGCTCTTTTTTGTATTCCAAGTTGCAAACTTCGAGAATCCTTTTTGCACTCGAACCTGTAGGAAGTTCGAGGATTTCGTGACTCTATGTTCAAAAGAAAAAGGGGCGGGGACTTTTTCTCTTTGTTCTCTCGTTTTACCGATCTTGAGTTCTTTCTTTTCGAATTGGCATTTTGCAAGGAGCCGAACGCTCTGGCCCTCCCCGAGGCGCCTCGGGGCTGGATAACGAGGCCTTGTCACCTCAGGGGCATGAGTCTCTTGGCCGTCGACCCCCACGCGGGGCTCCGACCGCAGCATGACACCACAGCATGGAGTCTCGGGAGGCCCCAGGGCCTCCTGAGGCAGCACCCGAATGGACGGAATGGGGGATCGCTCGAGCGTCAAAGGGTGCTTCTGAGCATCACGCCTCAGGAGCCTTACCGCTCATATAGCCACTCGCCACCCTTGATGTCGTCCTTGGTGATCCGGTCGGCATCAAGGGTGTCGGGGCCTGACCCCGTGGCTGCGTCCTTGGTTATCCGGTCGTACGCAACGGTGGTCGGGAAATGTGCGGGACTGGGACCTGCCGACGTAGAGCGGTTTGAGCCTCAAAGGGGGCTTCTGAGCAACACACCTCAGGAGCCTTACCGGTCATATAGCCACTCGCCCCCCTTGATATCATACTTGGTGATCCGGTCGGCATCAAGGGTGTCGGGGCCTGACCTCGTGGCTGCATCCTTGGTGATCCGGTCGTACGCAACGGTGGTCAGGAAATGTGCAGGACTGGGGCTTGCAGACACAGAGTGCCGAAAGGGCCCCCAAACCATCCAACGAACGAGGAGGAAGCGTCTCAGATGGAGCCACGGGTTATCCAGACAGCCCGGTCACGCCTCACGGCGCGAGCAAGATTGTCGCCACCCCGCAAGCGCGACAACCGGATTGGCAGTGACCCCGGACAAAAGGAAGCACGGCGCTACACACCTTGTCATCTGGGGACACATTTAAGGGTATTTTCCAAAATACATAAAAGTTGCCACTAGGCCTCATGCATAACCATGTCAGGAGAACAAGAAGGCTACTCAAGGGGACACGCCGTCGCCGCAACTCTCGCCACCACCACCCGGCGACGGCCTCGCGCTTCCCGGCTCAGGCACGGCCTTCGGCTTCGTCGGAAGAAAGCTCCGTCACCAGGTTGTCCACATGGTCCTTGATCCACTCGGCGAGGGCAGCGAGAGTCACCTCAGGCACGGGACCAAGCACTGCCTCGAAATCGAAGTGCGGGTCGAGACCAAGGAGGTGGCTGAAGATGTTAGAGGCCGCCCGCTTGAGGAGGTCGCGACGCTTCTCCTCCAGAAGCATGCGGATCTTCTCCGCGCCGTCCTCAAGGCACTCCACGACCCTGGAAAAGAAGCCCAGGTACCCGGCATCGTCTAGAACCAAGGGACTCGAGACGCTCACACCACAGATGTTGCTCAAGGCCCGGGTAGCCCTCCTCTCAAGGGACCGGAACATCTGGGAGCGCGCATGCTGGAGGCCGCGAGCTCGGCCCGCCTCGTCCGAAGCCCTTTCTACCAGGGAAGCAGCGCCCTTCACTTGTTTGTATAGAAAGGCTAGCTCGGCCTCGGCAGCAGCCTGGGCGTCCATCGCGGCTCGCCGGCGCCCCTCCTCCTAGTTTAACCTCTTCTTGAGGGCGCCAACCTCGCCTTGCAGGTGGTCGCGACGCTGGCAGAAACGGGACTCCAGGAGCTTCAGCTTCGCGCGGTAGTCCTGGAGAAGGGAACGCCAAGCCTCTGCCACCCTGTTGTCGACCTCCTATTGGAACTTCGCCTCGCGGGAGGCAAGGGACTCCTCGGCAAGCGACGCCTGGCGCTCCCTCACCTCCAGCCTCTCCTGCTCCAGGCTCTGCTCCAGTGCCTCCAACGCCAACGAGTCGACAGGCGCATGGGGGCTCGCACTGGCGGAGAGGAACTCGGTTGACGGGCCCTCAAGTGTGGCCCTCCGCATCTGGATCTGCCTTTCAAGGTCGGCGTTGAAGGCCCGAAGCTCCCTGAGGCGTTCCTCAGAGACCCTGCGCCTGCAGTCGGGCTCCTGAGCCTCGCCAAGAGCGTGTTTGCGGGCCTCCACCGCTGCGGCAAGGGACTCCTCGGCCTTTGTGCGGGCGCGTTCGTGCTGCAGGCGGCCGAAGTTCACGGCGACCTCAAGCTGATGCCATCCCTGCACAAGGCGCTGGCGCTCCACCTCCAAGCGGGCATCGTTGTTGGCGAGCTCCACCCCCAGGCGCCTTAGCGCGTCCGCCGCGGTGTGGAGCAAACCCCACCGTGCGGCGCTCCGGTCGCCAGTGGGCTCAAGGGGCCAACCGGGACTCCCACCTTCCCCAGGGTGAATGGGGGAGGTGTGCGAGGAGCCACCTAGCCCAAACGTGTGCCCAGGGGCTGGGGGCTCCCGCGTAGACACCCCGGAAGAAGGACGCGCCGCCTGGGGCCCCACGTCACCAAGCAAAGGGGGCATGAGGATGCCGCGCGGCACGACCTCAGAGAAGGCCACTGGCGGGAGAAGCGGCCCCATTCTGGGGAGCCGGAGGCCGTGGGCAAACAAGACTGTAGGGGGCCCGCGCCCGGGGCCACCAGACAGCCGAGCAGGCTCAGGCATGAGCGCCCCGGTAGGCCGAACCCCGCGGTCAACGAGAGAGGAGACCGCAAGGGGCTCGGCGGCTATGGGAGCGGGCGACGCCGACCCGTCTCTTCCGTCGCCGGTAGGGAGCCTGCGAAACAGAAGCTCAGAAGGAAGGCGCCGAAGAGAAAGTCGAGGGGGGCGCAGGCACTTACTCATCTACGGCGATCCACTTCCTCTTCACCGGTGCCCACGGCGCCAAGGAGCGGCCTCCCCTGGGCGCCTTCCTCTTCCGGCTGGCGCGGGGGCCGGGGGACGATGAACCGACGACCGGCGATTGATACTCAGCGGCGGAGACGGCGACCTTCATCATCGGCTGGGCGTCACCCCGACCTCGGCCCAGCCCAAGGCGGGAGCCGGAGGAGCGGGCATCGAAGGGTGATCCACCTCGGCCATGGGGAAGGCGGCGTCCCCCGAGTTCTTGGAGGTCGGGGCCCCCAGGAAAGAGGCATCCTGAGGGTGCGCCTCCTCAGGAGGGAGGAACTCCCACTCATCGAAGCGCGGCATCTTCGCGACGAGAGCTTCCCGGTCCTTGTATTGTACAAGGGGAGGCCGTCCCGGGGAAGCTCGTCAGGATCACCACCAGTCAGGCGGCGGAGAAGCTCGCGCAGCACGTCGGAGGAAATAGGCGGGACCTGGATCCTCATTGGGTCGCGGGGGTCTACGAAGGCCCACATCGGACAGGAATGGCGCTGAAGAGGGGCAATTCGTCGCCGTGTGAACTCCTGCACCACCATCGCCATTGTCACGCCAGCCTCGCCAGCCTGGCTAGGACCCGTGCGAGCCCTGGATCAGCAAGCTCCTCGTGCCTCCACCCACGATTCGGCACTGCGGGGGTCAGCGGGAGTTGGAATAGAGTTTCGGCCCCGACGGCGTTGATGTACACCCATTGCCGCCGGAACCCTTCTGCTTCTGGGGAGAGTCCGGCATCGAGGGACCCCCGGGCCGATGCGTCTGCCGGTCTCAAGGACACACACCCAGAGCATTGTTCCCCCGAAGCCAACTCAAGGGAGAAGAAGTGGCGCAACAAGGCCACAGAGGGGAAGACACCAACAAAGGCCTCACACAGGAACGCGAAGGCCGAGAGGAGGACAAGGGAACCAGGGTCAAGATGGAGCACGTGGATCTGGTAATGCGAAAGCACGGTGGAGAGGAAGCTTGAGAATGGCGGCTGTACTCCCGAGAGAAGGGTGTGGATATGAAGGGGAACAATGGTGGCATCCAGCTCGCTCTGAGGCCGCGAGCCAAGCCAGATCTTGGTGGCCCCCCACTCATTGGAGCCGGCGGCGACCACCAGTTGAACCTTCTCCAACCCCTCCAAGTTCACCACCGATGAACGGCCCAGCGCGGGCTTAGGCGCCAATGCGGTCATCAGCACCAAAAAGCCTTCGCCTCTTCCCTTCTTCGGGGCCACGACAAGGGGGGCGAGGCGGCGCGTGCACAGGGACTCAGCGAGAAGGGCGAGAGCCACGGAAGAGGGGAGAACAGACGACGAGATCGACGGGAGACAAAGGCGGCTTGGTGGTGTGTGCCGGACAACTCGACAAACCAGACAATGGCCGTTCCGGAGCAGGGGAGAAGGGGCGACGGCCCCTCGGGCTGCCGCATATGAAGCCTGGCCTGCAGGCGTTTGGGGCCCGCGGTGCTTTGGGCCACCCTCAAGGCTTCGCCCGGAAGCCAACTCGAGCGCGCCTTGGGCCTGTGGGCTACTGTCGGCATTCTGGGAACGGGGGTACCCAGACCTGCCTGCCTGCGGCCCAGGGCGTAGCCCACTTCGTCAACCCAACACAGCCAGGCGTGGCCCCACTCAAGACAAGTCCCTCGCGAGGGCCCTAGGCTCACGAGGAAGGAGCAGCGACAAGACCGGCAAGGGGTAGTCCTCACCAGGCCCCCTCCGGAGCGGCGGAGATCTCTATGCAGAACCCGGCCTCAGGAGTCAAAGATGACGCAAGGAAGGACAGGCGGGTGCCAGCGCGCCGGGCGGCGCAGTTTCCCCTTTGGTGCAAAAGGAGCAAGGACGTACGCGGGTTCCCAAAGCACCCCCAAAGGTTTCTATTCCGGTGCAACAAGACCATGACCACGAGCCCCGCAGGACGGATGTCATCGCCGAGCCCACCTCTGCATCATCGACAGCAACTTTGCAGGCGAAGACCGCCTTTGGGCAGGGCGGGCATGTACTCCTGTCCCCCTTCAAAATTGGCCGTTGTGGGATCCCTTCCCGCCATTGCGATAAGGGAAGAGGACCCGGGCCACCGCTAT
Organism: Elymus sibiricus; assembly: GCA_039707655.1. Lineage (NCBI taxonomy): Eukaryota > Viridiplantae > Streptophyta > Magnoliopsida > Poales > Poaceae > Elymus > Elymus sibiricus. The sequence goes on from CM077667.1 coordinate 164,984,789, forward strand.
ATATAGAGGCTAGGCCACTCCGTAGAGGGGGATCCGAAACCGTCCCATCCACTCATCCATCACCAAGCCAACAGAGGGCCAAGAACGCCTCAGGAGCGCCCTCACGAGGCTCCGAAACACTGTACTAGTTCATCCACCAAACCTCCATGAGAGGCAATCCACCAAAGCAGGAGTAGGGTATTACGCTTCGCAGCGGCCCAAACCTGGGTAAACCACCGTGTTCATCTTCTTCCTCGTCATCGTGCGAGTTCTTCGTGGTGTCCATCGAGTAGCGAGCTAGGTTGGGCGAGGCTGCAGGGGATCTCCGTACACGCCCATGTGTTCGAATCTTAAGGGTTTTGCGGAGCCTGAAATCCGACAGCTCTGGCCGGCGAGGCGCTGGATCCCACAATGGACGCTCCCACCAGGGAGACGAGCCCCCGGCTGTCACAAGCCGGCACAACGACGCCGCGGCAGGCGGCGGCCGGTGCAGCCACGCCAACACCCCGCCCCCGCGGCGGGAGTGCGTGCGCTCGCCTGCCCCGGCTATCCGCCCCAAGCTCACCGCTCGGCTCGGCCCGCGTGTTCCGCGGAGCGAGAACGACGCCCGGACCCGCCTCGACCGGCTGGCACAATCCGCCCTCCTGGAGGAGGAGGGTCCGATCGGGCCGGCATGCTTCGGCCCCCGGATCCATGACGAACCGTTCCCCACCGGCTTCACGCTTCCCCGCGACACTCCAAAATACAACGGCACCACAAAGCCAGAGGACTGGCTGATCGACTACACCACCGCGGTCGGCCTCGCCAGGGGGAACAAGCGCGTCGCGGTTCGCTATGTTCCCCTCATGCTGATCGGGTCGGCCCGGACTTGGCTTAACAGCCTTCCGGTCGGCAGCATCAACGCCTGGACGGACTTTGAGGAGGCGTTCATCCGCAACTTCACTGGCACCTACAATCGGCCCGGCCGTCCCCGTGAGCTGGCCATGTGCGTCCAGGGGGCGGAGGAATACCTCCGCGACTTCCTCATGCGATGGACGAAGCTCCGCAACTCCTGCGAGGGGGTGCACGAGGTGCAAGCCATCCAGTATTTCATCGACGGTTGCCGAGACGGCACCCTCCTCAAGCACAAGCTCATGTGCTCGGAGCCGTCCACCTTGGCTGAGCTCATGGCCAAGGCGGACAAGTGCGCCACGGCCGACTCCACTATGCGGATCAAGGTCAGCGCGACCGGCAAGGCCCTCCCACCGCCTGCCGCGCCGCGGCCGGCTGCCGATAACCGGCAGCAGCAGAACAACAAGCGGAAGGCGGACCAGCCGGATCCCTGCTACGGGAGCAAACAAGTCGCCTCCATCGAGGAGGAGCAGCCGGCCGCCCACGCGCCCAACCAGCGCAAGCGAACCAGCAAGATCGCCTGGCAGCCCAAGCTCACCTTCGAGCAGATGCTCGACGCTTCGTGCAAGATGCACTCCGGGGCGAAGCCGGCCACGCACACGCTGCTGTCGGCGTTCAGGGAACGGGGGTACCCAGACCTGCCTGCCTGCGGCCCAGGGCATGGCCCACTTCATCAACCAAACGCTGTCGGGCATGGCCCCACTCAGGACAAGGCCCTCACGAGGGCCCTAGGTTCGCGAGGAGGAACAGCATCAAGACCGGCAAGGGATGGGCCTCCTCAAGCCCCCTCCGGAGCGGCGGAGATCTCTATGCAAGGCCCGGCCTCAGGAGTCAAAGATGACACAAGGAAGGACAGGCGAGCGACAGCGCGCCAGAGGGCACAGTTTCCCCTTTGCTGCAAAGGGAGCAAGGACGTACGCGGTTTCCCAAAGCATCCCCCAACGGTTTCCATTCCGGTGCAACAAGGCCGCAACCACCAGCCCCGCAGGACGGACGTCATCGCTGAGCCCACCCCTGCAGCGTCGACAGCTACTTTGCAGGCGAAGACCGCCTTTGGGCAGGGGGAGCACGTACCCCTGTCCCCCTTTAAAATTGGGCGTTGTGGGATCCCTTCCCGCCATGGCGATAAGGGAAGAGGACCCGAGCCACCGCTATATATAGAGGGTAGGCTGCATCGTAGGGGGGATCCGAATTCATTCCACCACTCATCCACCACCGAGCCACAGAGGGCCCCGAACACCTCCGGGGAGCCCTCAGGAGGCCCTGAAACACTTTACTTATTCATCCACCCCACCTCCTCGAGAGGAAATCCACCAAGGCAGGAGTAGGGTATTACGCTTCACAGCGGCCTGAACCTGGGTAAACTGTTGTGTTCATCCTCTTCCTCATCATCATGCGAGTTCGCTGCTGTGTTCATCGAGTAGCGAGCTAGGTTGGGCGAGGCTGCAGGGGATCTTCGCACACGCCCCTGTGTTCGAATCTTAAGGGTTTTGCGGAGCCCGAAATCTGACATTTGGCGCGCCAGGTAGGGGGCGTGTTGGAGCTTCCCCGCTTGCGGCGAAGACCAAGCCCTGACTCAGCAACTCCATGGCGGGCATGATTCCCGACGACCGCCGGCCCCCGGCGTTTGGGCACGCAGGGCCGCCCCCGCGGTCACCTGCATCCTCGGCGGGTCATATGCGCCACCCTCCGGCCGCCATGTCAAGCGGTTCCTATGCCATGTGGGAGCGGCTCAGCCGCGGCCCGAGCCCGCGGAGCACCGCGCATGGCCGGAAATCGACATCACCTTCGGCCCCGACGACCACTCCAAGACCGCATCGGCCGCTGGGACGCTCCCCATGTTTTGCATGCCGACCATACGCGGCGTGGCCATCTCCCGGACACTCATCGACGGCGACGCCGGCCTCAACGTCATCTCCGTGGAGGCCTTCGACGTGCTGCAGTTACCCCGCAATCAGCTCGCACCTTCAAGGCCCTTCTTTGGGGTGGTCGCCGGGTCCGTTGTCCCCGTGGGGCCGGTATGCCTCCCCGTCACCTTCGGCACCCGCTCCAACTTCCACACTGAGCAGGTCGACTTCGATGTCGCTCACATCCACCTCACGTACAACGCGATACTCGGCTACCCCGCCCTCGCTCAGTTCATGGCGGCAACGCACCCGGGCTACAACGTCGTCAAGATGCCCGGGAGCGGCGGCATCCTCACCGTCGTGGGGGATGTCAAGGACGCGTCCCACGTACTCAAGCTCTCCTACAAGGCCGCGGCCACGGCGCGCACCAATGCCGGAGGCGCAGCGTGGGCCGCGGAGGACCCCGGGGGAGTCCCCGACGTCGCGCCTATGAAAAAGAAGCAGCTGTTCTCCCAGAACCGAGCGGAAACGAAGCAAGTACCTGTGGACGAAGGAAACCCAGGCCCTACCTTCTCCATCGGCGCCGACTTGCCTCAAGACCAAGAGGAGGCATTGGTGACCTTCCTCAGGGCGAACAAGGACGCGTTCGCATGGAGCGCCTCCGACTTGGTGGGGGTCCCAAGGGACGTAATCGAGCACCACCTCATGGTGTGCCCGAACGCGCGCCCAGTGAAGCAAAAGGCAAGGAGGCAAGCTCCGGAGAAGCAGGCATTCATCGCTCAGGAGGTCGGCAACCTGAAGGAGGCCGGGGTCATCCGGGAAGTGCGTTACCCAGAGTGGGTGGCCAACCCGGTGGTCGTCCCAAAGAAGTGCGGGAAGGAGCGTATGTGCGTCGATTTCACTAGCCTCAACAAAGCCTGCCCCCAGGACCCATTCCCACTGCTGCGCATTGACCAGATCGTGGACTCCACCACAGAGTGCGACCTCCTATGCTTCCTGGACACCTTCTCGGGTTACCACCAGATCAAAATGGTAGTGGAGGACGTTGAGAAGACGGCCTTCCTCACCACATGTGGGGTATTCTGCTACACGTGCATGCCCTTCGGGCTACGGAACGCTGGGGCGACCTTCCAGCGGCTGATGCACATCGCCCTGGGGCCGTAGCTCGGGAGGAATGCAGAAGCCTACGTCGACGATATCGTGGTCAAGTCCAGGGCGGCCAAAACCTTGGTCGAGGACTTGGAGGAGACATTCGCCAGCCCGAGGGAGGTAAATCTGAAGCTCAACCCCGGAAAGTGAGTCTTCGGGGTTCTCTCGGGCAAGTTGCTCGGTTTCCTGGTGTCACACCGGGGAATCGAAGCGAACCCGGAGAAGATCAAGGCCATAAACAAGATGAGCGCGCCCCAAACCCTCAAGGAAATGCAGAAGTTGGCGGGATGCGTGACCTCCTTGGGGCGTTTCATCTCCAAGCTCGGCGAGCGGGCCTTGCCGTTCTTCAAGATCATGAAAAGGAAGGGCCCTTTCGAGTGGACCCCGGAGGCCGACGCAGCCTTCGAGGAACTCAAGCGATACCTCACGAGCCCACCGGTGATGGTAGCGCCTCGCCCTCGGGAGCCCTTGTTGCTATACCTGGCCGCCACCCCCACTCCGCCAGCGCCGCATTGGTGGCAGTCAGGGAGGAGCGAGCCGGCATGCACACTGCATCAAAAGGCACCGACGGGCCCCCGCACACGGAGCCAGGGGGCTCGCACGATCAATAGGAGCCAGCTCCTCCTCAAGCTGGGGCACCCGAAGCCCAAGCCGCTCTGACGGCCCCTGAAGTGCCCAACCCTCATGAGGCCCTGGCCTCTCCCATGGCCCTCGAGGCGCCCAAGCCTCTTGGGCCCGCCGCGGGGAAGGACACCGCAGGTGGCCTTGCCCTCGTCGAACATCCGATGTACTACATCAGCACAGTGCTGCGGGACGCGCGCTCATGTTATCCCATGCAGCAGAAGCTCCTCCTAGCGTTCCTCGTCGCTTCAAGAAAACTACGCCACTACTTCCAGGGGCATCCAATCAAGGTCGTCTCTGCTTACCCCTTGGAAAAGATCCTGCACAACCCCAACGCGGCGGGGAGGGTTGCCGAATGGAACATCGAGCTGCAGGCCTTCAACATAGAGTTCAGCACGACCAGGGTCATCAAAGGGGCAGCCCTAGCGTACTTCGTGGTGGAGTGGATGGACGCCCGGACCAGGGGCTAGAAGGGAGCCAGTCCCTCACTCCTGGCGATGAAGCACCCGAAGGATGGACCATGCATTTCGACGGAGCCTCCACACGCAAAGGAGCGGGAGCCGGGGTCGTGCTCACTTCCCTGGCAGGAGACAAGCTCAGCTATGCTGTGCAGCTCTATTTCCAACATGGAGAGAAGGTCTCCAACAACATCGCGGAGTACGAGGGCCTCATCGTCGGCCTCAAGGCGGCGGCGGCCTTGGGGGTTCGGTGCCTCACCGTCATGGGCGACTCCCAGCTCCTCGTCAACTTCTCCAACAAAGAGTATACGCCCAAGGACGAGCACATGGAGGCGTATCTGGAAGAGGTACGTAAGATTGAAAAACGTTTTCAGGGCTTGGTGTTGCAGCACATCCCGCGCGGCGCGAACAAGGAAGCAGATGACATCGCCAAGAGGGCCTCGCGTTGTGAACCTCAGGAGCCAGGCGCCTTCGAGGAGCGACTCTTCAAACCCTCCGTGACACCACCTATCGAAGGCCTGGCGTTACGGAGTGAGGAGCTTCCCCCAGCACCGCCCTCGGGGGCTCCGGACTGTGGCCAGGCCTCAGGAGCCCGACTGCTCCTGGCCTTGGAGCCCCAGGCCGACAGCTGGATGCAAGAATTCAGGGCGTACCTACTTCACGACACGCTACCGGAGAAGGAGGAAGACGCGGAGCGCGTAGCCCGACAAGCCACAGCCTACTGCTTGCAAGACGGCGACTTGTACCGCAGGCGCCCGAACGACGTCGCGCTACGGTGCATCTCCAAGGAGCAAGGGTGCGAGCTGCTGGCCGACATCCATGGAGGAGACTCCGGGCATCACTCTTCTTCACGCACGCTTGCAGGGAAGGCGTTCCGATCAGGCTTCTACTGGCCTTCGGCTCTTGACGACGCCATCGAGCTGGTTCGGTCTTGCGAGGCCTGCCAGTATCATGCCAAGCAGATTCACCAACCTGCGCAGGGCCTCCAGACCATTCCACTCTCCTGGCCCTTTGCGGTCTGGGGGCTGGACATACTGGGGCCTTTCCCGCGAGCAGCGGGCGGGTACCGCTACCTCTACGTCGCCATCGACAAGTTCACCAAATGGGCGGAGGTGGAGCCCGTGCGGACCATCCCGGCCGGGTCGGCCGTCAAGTTCATCAAGGGCCTCGTAAGCCGCTTCGGCGTCCCCAACCGCATCATCACTGACAACGGTTCGCAGTTCACAAGTCACCTCTTCAAGACCTATTGTGCTAACCTTGGAACGCAGATATGTTACGCTTTAGTAGCCCACCCACGGAGCAATGGCCAGGCGGAGCGCGCCAACGCGGAGGTCCTACGAGGCCTCAAGGAAAGGAGCTTCAAGAAGAAGCTTGAGGCTTGCGGCAGGGATTGGGTCGATGAGCTTCAGTCGGTGCTGTGGTCTATCCGCACCACCGAAACTAAGCCCACCGGCGAAACCCCGTTCTTCCTCATCTACGGAGCCGACGTTGTCCTCCCCCACGAGATCAAGCATCGATCCCCGCGGGTCTTGGCATTTGACGAGGAGCATCAGGATGCTGCGCGGGGAACGGACCTCGTGCTTGGAGAGGAGGCGCGTCGTCGGGCCTCACTCCGAGCTGCGCGGTATCAGCAAGCGTTACGGCGCTACCACTGCCGCAACATCCGCTCCAAGACCCTCGAAGTCGGTGACCTCGTCCTGAGGCGGGTTCTCTCCAGGGAGGGCTTGCACAAGCTTTCGCCGATGTGGGAGGGCCCGTTCAAGGTCGTTCATGTCTCCAGGCCTGGCCCCGTGCGCCTGGAGACTCAGGACGGGGTCCCCATCCAGAACGCCTGGAACATCCAGCACCTCCGAAAGTTCTACCCGTGACACTCTCACGTAATAATGAGTGGGCTGTATACGCCCGGAGCCCCCCGAGGACGCGGAGGGGTTCCTCCCACGCAATGTGGCAGCCACAGCCCAGAGCTGGCGGAGAAGTCAATACTGCCCATCAATGGCTATGCCCATGCAACGTGGATGCCCTACGCTCAGCGCTGGGGGAAGACGAAGACTAGTCTAGGTGCTGGACGCGGCCTTTATTTGCTTTTCTCCTGCTTGGATTTGCCAACCTTTATGAAACTAAACTCGGGGTTTTTCCAAATCACGCTGTAAAGGGAAGGGTCAAAGATTTGTTTTCATTGCCATTCCTTGTGTTGCTTTCTCTTTCTCTGAGTCAAGCACTCGCCTGCTCCCCTCCCCCTCGTACCCCGTGAGTGGGGGCTGGGGGGCACGGTGCTTACACCTCGCCAAGGCCTTGGCGCCCGGATCCTCGCACGGTACTCACGGACGAGTCAGCAGGCGCATGTCGTCTTATACTCGCTCGGGGGCTCCGTTCACGGCATGACGCGCCATCTTGGAAAGGAAACAAAATTTTAATTTTTCTTGCGACAGCTTGAGCGTCTAAGGGGGCTCCTGAGCATCGCGCCTCAGGAGCCTTACCGGTCATAAGGCCACTCGGCCCCCTGATGTCGTCCTTGGTTTCCGGTCGGCATCAGGAGTGTCGGGGCCTTGCCCCGTGAAGTGCGTCCTTGGTTTCCGGTCGTACCTAACGGTGGTGGGGAAATGTGCGGGACTGGGACCTGCCGACGCAGGGCTACTTGAACGACAACTCAGAACCTCAGGAAGCCTCAGGAAGCCCGACCCCCGGGGCAGGAAGCAGAATTTTCGGGGGGGCGCTTAAGCGTCTAAGGGGGCTCCTGAGCATCGTGCCTCAGGAGCCTTACCGGTCTTAAGGCCACTCGCCCTCCTGATGTCGTCCTTGGTTTCCGGTCGGCATCAGGAGTGTCGGGGCCTCGCCCCGTGAAGTGTGTCCTTGGTTTCCGATCGTACCTAACGGTGGTGGGGAAATGTGCGGGACTGGGACCTGCCGACATAGAGCTGCGTGAGTGTCTAAGGGGGCTCCTGAGCATCGCGCCTCAGGAGCCTTACCGGTCGAAAAGCCACCCGCCCCTCGAGGTCGTCCTTGGTTTCCGGTCGGCATCAAGGGTGTCGGGGCCTCGCCTCGTGAGGAGCGTCCAGGTGAACTGGCCGTACCTTGCGATGGTAGGGAAATGTGCGGGACTGGGACCTGCAGACACAGAGCACCGACAGAGCCCCCAACCCACCTCGCTCACAAGAAGGAGAAGCCCTCCAGGCGAACGGATCCTCTGAGCGCCACAGCCGCGCCTCCACAACCGAGAAGCCTACCGTGAGCACGTCAAGCTAAGTATCCTAACCGCGGCCAGAAGGAAATTCCAACTAACAGAATGCAAAAGGTACTAATAAAAGGGGGCAGGCACCCGAGTGTGTTACACGACCCAGAGGGCCACCCTTTGTTCTTGGATTACAGGTGCAGGGGAAGAGGAGGAGAAAGAAACTGAACAGCCGCACGGGGGCTGCCACCTCAGGAGCCCCAGCATCGGCGCGCCGGCGCTCAGTCGGTGTCCTCCTCCTCCTTCACGGCCCCGTGGAGGCGCGCCGGGACGGACGCCCCTGGAGCGGAAGAGCGGCGCCGTGGCGGCTGGCTACCCCCCGAGACCCGGGCGTGCCGGCGTGGCGGCGCGTCGTAGCTCCTGTCGCTGCTGTCGCTCGGGCTTCCTTTGGAGGGGGTGTCACTGCTGCTGGAGGCGCGACGCCCGTCATGAAGGGCAAGCTCATATCCAAGATCGCCGTGGCCGACGTCTTCCGGGCAGCACCCCAGGCGCTCGCCCTCTTCCCCGAAAATCTTGACGAAGAGCGTCGCCTCCCCGTCATACTTGAAGTGGAGGGTGCGCCTCCCCTTCAGGCCTCGAGCGAGGGCGAACGCCTGCCACCCGTGCTTCAGGTACACATAACCCCCGGGGGTGACCTCGACCTCCACCCAGGATGCCGAGCTGCAGCAGCCGTCGGCCTGCAGCCACAGGCCGGCAGACCCTCCGGCCGGCAGCGCCCCCGCGAAGAAGCTCGGGAGTTGTAACCAAGCGGCCTCCGGCTTCTCCGCCCACATCACGAAATCCAGGGCCGTGTCAGCCGAATGGAGCCGCGGACGCGTCGGCCGGGTGGCCATCGCCGACCTCCCACCTCGGCCGCTGCGGCCGCCCGCACCGGACGGCGTCCCACCGCGGCCACCGATGGTGATTCCAGGGCGCGCGGAACAACGGCCGCGCTCGCTGGGAACCACCGTCGGCGTCGCCACATACTTCCGGGGGTGACCGCGGCCCCTCCTGGGTGACGGAGCGGCAGGACCCTCCCCGGAGGCCTTTCCCTTCTCAGCGGCAGAGAACTTCCTCACTGACGCCATGGCTGAGGGAGCAACGGATTGGAGATGGGGAGGCAAAGAAGACGAAAGCGAGTGAGGGTTTTCTCGCCCTCGCCAGCTTATATATGGCCAAGGGCCGCCTTGCGTCCCCTCGCGTTCCCGGGCACGTGCGGTCTATGAAGGGTCACGTCCGCGTGGCACGAAGCGGCAGCAGCACTCGAGAGAGGACAATGATGGCCGACGCGGCACCCGGACGTCGTGTCAGTTTGACCGGAAGCGTTTCCGGACGCCTCGGGGATCGGAGGCGTCGCCGCCCGGGCATTCGATGCATGTAAGGCCCGGCCCGTAGGCAATTGGGGCCCGCGGCGCTTCGGGCCGTCCTCAAGGCTTTGCCCGGAAGCCAGCTTGAGCGCGCCTTGGGCCCGGGGGCTACTGTCGGCGTTCTGGGAATGGGGGTACCCAGACCTGCCTGCCTGCGGCCCAGGGCATGGCCCACTTCATCAACCAAACGCTGTCGGGCATGGCCCCACTCAGGACAAGTCCCTCGCGAGGGCCCTAGGCTCACGAGGAGGAACAACATCAAGACCGGCAAGGGATGGGCCTCCTCAGGCCCCCTCTGGAGCGGCGGAGATCTCTATGCAAGGCCCGGCCTCAGGAGTCAAAGATGACGCAAGGAAGGACAGGCGAGCGCCAGCGCGCCAGACGGCACAGTTTCCCCTTTGGTGCAAAGGGAGCAAGGACGTACGCGGGTTCCCAAAGCATCCCCCAAAGGTTTCCAGTCCGGTGCAACAAGGCCGCAACCACCAGCCCCGCAGGACGGACGTCATCGCTGAGCCCGCCCCTGCGGCGTCGACAACTACTTTGCAGGCGAAGACCGCCTTTGGGCAGGGGGAGCACGTACCCCTGTCCCCCTTTAAAATTGGGCGTTGTGGGATCCCTTCCCGCCATGGCGATAAGGGAAGAGGGCCTGAGCCACTGCTATATATAGAGGGTATGCTGCATCGTAGGGGGGGATCCGAATTCATTCCACCACTCATCTACCACCGAGCCACAGAGGGCCCCGAACACCTCCGGGGTGCCCTTAGGAGGCCCTGAAACACTATACTTATTCATCCACACCACCTCCTCGAGAGGCAATCCACCAAGGCAGGAGTAGGGTATTACGCTTCGCAGCGGCCCGAACCTGGGTAAACTATTGTGTTCCTCTTCTTCATCATCATCGTGCGATTTTGCTGCTGTGTTCATCGAGTAGCGAGCTAGGTTGGGCGAGGCTGCAGGGGATCTTCGCACACGCCCCTGTGTTCGAATCTTAAGGGTTTTGCGCAGCCCGAAATCCGACAGCTGTGGTAGTGCAACTTCTCCCAGCGGCTAGCCCGAGGCGAGGGCCTTCTGGTTCCTCCGCCTCCGGCTCTCGGCACGCCAGCGCCGGCACCGGCACAACCACCTGCTCCGGCTTTGGCTGCCAACGACGGCCGCCTTCATGACCAGTTCCCCGACCAGGATGGGGCCTACGTCGTTTTCACTAGCGTGGGAACCGACAAGCATAGCCTACGCCAGCGTCGGCACGAGGTGAACGCCACCTTCCCCTCGGTCCCCCAGTTCATGCACTGGTCCGAGATGCCGGCTACCTGGAGCCGGGCAGACCACCCGGCCGTGGTGCCAAACCCCGGCAGCTACGCCCTCGTCCTCGATCCCACCATCACCTCCGAGAGGCGTACCTGCCATTTCTCACGGGTGCTGATCGACAGGGGAAGCAACATCAACATCCTCCATCGCGACACGCTGCTCAAGCTGGGGCTCAAGGAGAAAGACCTGCAGCCGAGCCGACGGTTTTCCATGGCATTGTGCCGGGGAAATCCTGCGCCCCCATTGGCAAAATCCGGCTTGGCGTCCTCTTTGGCGACAAGAGCCACTTCCGCCATGAGTCGATATTGTTCGAGGTGGTGGACCTCAATAGTCCCTACCACGCGCTGCTTGGCAGGCCGGCCCTCGTCAAGTTCATGGCAATCCCCCATTATGCCTACCTCAACCTCAAGATGCCGGGTCCCAAGGGCATCATCGCCATCGATGGCGACTACAAAATGTCGATCGAGTGCGTGCACGATAGCAGCCGGCTGGCTGAGGCCCTGGAGATAGCGGAGGAGAGGCGGCAGCTCGACTGCCTCGTGGCTCACGCCTCCGATCAGCCGGCCGTGCCGGCTCCTCTGTCCCAGTCGGCCAGCGAGGCGTCGTTCCAGCCGTCCAAGGACACCAAGCAGGTGCTCTCGACCCGGCCAACCCCAAGCAGTGCGTCACCATCGGCGCCCACCTCAACAGAAAATAGGAAGGCGAGCTCGTCAACTTCCTCCGTGAGAATCGGGTCATCTTCGCATGGTCTCCAAAAGACATGCCGGGTGTTCCGAGGAAGTACGCCGAGCACAAACTTCATGTGCGTCCGGATGCCAAGCCGGTCAAGCAACCCCTGCGCCGTTTCTCCGAGAAGAAGCGGCATACTATAGGAGAAGAGATCGCCCGGCTGCTCACAGCCGGCTTCATCATGGAAATGTTCCACCCGGACTGGCTGGCCAACCCAGTCCTGGTGCTGAAGAAAAACAAGACCTGGCGCATGTGTATCGACTACACCAGCCTAAACAAGGCCTGTCCCAAGGATCCTTTTGCCCTACCCCGGATCGATCAAGTCATCGACTCCACGGCTAGCTGCGACCTGCTGTCCTTCCTGGACGCCTATTCCGGCTACCACCAGATCAAGCTGGACCCAGCCGACCGGCTGAAGACCTCCTTCATCACCCCTTTCGGGGCCTACTACTATATCACCATGTCCTTCGGCCTGAAGAATGCAGGCGCTACCTTCTAGCGCTGCATGCAGAAGTGCCTCCTACCCCAGATCGACAGGAACGTCCACGTCTATGTGGACAACATCGTCGTCAAGACCAAGAAGCATTTCAGCCTCCTCGACGACCTCTGGGAGACCTTCACCAACCTGCGCGAGTACAAGATCAAGCTCAATCCAGAGAAGTGCATTTTCGGCGTGCCAGCCGGCCAGCTCCTGGGTTTCTTCATGTCCGCGCGCGGCATCGAAGCCAACCCGGAGAAGATCAGATCCATCGAGCGCATGCACATGCCGACCAAGCTCCGCGACGTCCAGAAGTTTGCCGGCTGCCTTGCCTCGCTCAGCCGGTTCGTCAGCCGGCTAGGCGAGAAGGCCCTGCCCCTCTACCAGCTCATGAGGAAGATGCCCAAATTCGAGTGGACCGACCAGGCGGACGAGGCGTTCCGCAACCTAAAGCGCGCGCTCTCCAGTGCTCCCGTCCTGGCGGTGCTGGCTGAGAAGGAGCCGATGCTCGCATACATCGCGGTGACCACCCACGTGATCAAGGTCGTTCTGGTGGTGGAGCGGCCAAAGGAGGGTAAAGCGCTGCCGGTCCAGCGCCTCGTCTACTACCTCAGCGAGGTCCTCTCCGCCTCCAAGCAGAACTACCCCCACTACCAGAAGATGTGCTACGGCATATATTTTGCCGCTAAGAAGGTCAAGCAGTACTTCCAGGAGCATACCATCACCGTGGTGAGCACGGCGCCACTTGGCGAGATCATGAGCGGCCGGGACGCAACCGGCTGAATCGCCAAGTGGGCCATCACCCTCGCCGACTATGAGATACGGTACGAACCGCGCACCGCCATCAAGTCGCAGACGGTGGCTGACTTCCTTGTCGACCGGGCCGAGACCCAGTTCGTGCTACCTCCCCCAGATTCCACACACTGGCGCATGCACTTCGAAGGTTCGAAGATTCAAACCGGCCTGGGAGCTGGCATCGTCTTGTCGTCCCCTGTGGGGACCCCGACTCATAAGTCGTGATCACCGAATGAACGTGCACAGTGATCCCAGAGATCAATGCTCACTGAACACACAGAAACTGAATAACAAGAGTCTTACATCCATTACATACCGTTTTACTCGAATTTGGCCCTTAAGGCCTAGTCTTCATAAACTTGCAGCGGAAATCTTCAACGATAGCGTGAACCCATGCCATCTGCCTTAACCCTACAGGCATTCTGACTGGGAAGCGTCCTAGCTCGCATGTTCGTCACCCAGGTATTCTTCATTCAATCCTGTGCTTTCATGCCTGGCCAATAAAATAACCAGTGGCAAGCCAATGAGTACTTTGAATGTACTCGCAAGCAACCCATGTTTGAAACAAGGTTCAACAGAGCATGATATAGCACTAATAGGTAAGTTTTGCAGAAAGCTAATTTTAGTGCAATGGCATGATCAAGCATCTTGAGTAAGCATGCGTCAACAGGTTCCAGACATCCATATGAACAAGCTACAGATGTCAACATAAGCAGGGTTTGAACATCACATGTTCAATCATTTCATCAAGTCTTCCGACTTAGCTCAAGTATCTCTTTGTCACACACACACACCAAGTTTTGTGAAAACATCTGGACGTAGCACAAGAGCGGTCATCCAACTGTCCTTGACCGTGGACCCGGCTATTCGAATAGTTTTACACTCTGCAGAGGTTGCACACTTTACCCACAAGACTCGGGGAACTTCCGTGTCATCCACGACTCGCGGTATATTACATACCCGAGGTAAGCACCCGAACAATGCCTTTCCCCTAGCAATACTAAACAAAGAGTCCACTCGTTGGTGCCATCCCTCACGATATACATCACACGTATCATCCATGAGGGCACGCAATGGTGTGCCCGGTGCCTGTGAAGACAGCGCATGATCGTCCATTCTGGTACGACCCCGTATCGAGAGTGACCACTTCACTCCCGCCACTAGTAATGCGGGCTCCATGCTAGTATCCACCAAGGTAATCAACAAAGCCCCTTCCCATATAGGGGTAGAGTGGCTGTACATGTAAGGTTGGAATAACGGTCGCAACTTACACCAATCCGTTTTCGAAAACCACACACACTCACTTGCTCCGGTACACCACTTCTTTATCAAGTGGTAACCTAGCTCATCATCATCTCCCTCGGGCATTAGTGGCACCCGACGGGGTTTTCGAAGAGTCTTTGAAATCATTTTGTTTCCATCACCATGCATATTCCCGTCCCATTTGCGTAGCACTACTAGCAACCTAACTACTCCCACCCGCACAACCCTCATAAGGAGGTAGGGTCAAGCACGATGCAAGTATCAATGACAAAGTTATCGGAGGCATCCCACCGAAGTGGTCACCACATCAAGATGATCAACATCACGGAAATAAGTGCTATATGCCATGCAAATAAAAGGGTTCATAGTCATGGTCAAAGGGCTGCTTGCCTGGCTTAGCAACGTCTTCGAGGTCTTCACACTCTTCTCGTCCACTCCGAGCACTTCATCTACTTCGTCAACTATCGCCGGAAACAACCGCAATAAGCAATACAACAAACAGAAAATAAAAGTGCTCTATAAATAGGAGTTTTATTTTTCTTGGACACCTTGGGTCACAAGAAAAATAATCAGGAAGTTTTATTGTATGTGGATCAAGGGAGATTTTTGAATAGGGGAAATGAATGAAACGATGACCCTATTAGAGGTCTACAGAAAATGTTTTGGTAAAAAGGAGTTGAGGCACCCAATAAATAGGGCATGATTTTAGAAACAATTAGAAAGTGGTCTCACTGGTTTTGGAGTTGGGATGATTTTCCTATGAATTTCCTAAGATGACAATAATGAAATATGGGGCTATTATTTGGCCTAACAGAAATAATGTATGGGAAAAATGTTACCCATAGCTAGATAAATACATCATGATTTTATAGCTATCTGGGAATTTGAATCACTGATATGAGAGCTCTATCTATTTTAAAAGTGGGGCAATTCATAGTTCAAATTCAAATTTGAATTTGAACTCTACAGGAAAGGTTGCAGCAAAATTGTGCAATGCACATATTTGGATAAATCTTGATTTTAGGGACATCCAGGAATTTGAATCATCCAATTTGGAGTTCAAATGAATTTACTATGAATTTACAAGTTCTACAGAAATAAATAAAACAAAACGGAAAATGGTTTATACCTGTGCGCTATTTAGCGCACACGGCGCAGGATAAGCAGACGGGCCGGCCCATCAGCCTGGCCGCGCGGGAGGCCGGCGACGTCGAAGGCGGCTTTCGGCCGTGCGCCTTCGCGGCGGGGTAGCGCACTAGCCCGGTGCCGTGTCCACTTAACAGGATGGGGCCCGGGGCCACTGTCACTTACAGGCGGGCCCCGCTGGCAGGCCCTCCTCCTACCTCCCACTCAAACACAGGAGGGGCAGGGGAGGCCGGCCGAGCCCGCACTGGTGCCCCACCCCGGCGGCTCCGGTCACCTCCGGCGGGGCTGCGCTCGCCGAAGAGCACCGGGGGCCGCGCCGAGCCAGGCCAGCTGCTGCACGCCCGCGAGGGAGGGCCGTGGCGGTGACGGCTCGGGATGGCCGCGGGGAACCGTCGGGCCACCGTGGCTCCGAGCGCACGGGCGACCTCGCAGAAGGATGGCGAATGGGGGGGCTTCAAGGAGTCTAGGGGGCGGCCCCAGGCTGGTCACGGAGGAGAGGGAGCACAGGGGAGGCTCGGGATCGAGCGAAGGCCGAGGCGGCGCCATGGTGGTCGTGGAGGAAGGGGGGAGCACTGGGAGAGATGGGGGAGGTAAGGGAGGTGTCTGAGAGGGGGAGAGAGCCAAGGGAGTGCCGAGGGGAGCTCGGGGCTGCATTATATGGGCGGGGCAACGGTGCACCGCGAGCTCGCGCACCGGCTCGGACCCTGCCGCTGCTGGAGTGCTCGGGGGGCCGCGGGAGCGTGTCCGGAGTGTTCGTGGAACTCGTCCACGACACAGGGGAGCGAGAGAGAGAGAGCGGGGCGTCCGCCAGGGCCTCGCGCGTGTGAGGCCGGGCACTGGCCGAGCGGAGCGGCGCCGGGCACGCACGACAGAGGAGAGAGGAGGGCAAGGGAGGAGGGTCCCGACACGCTGCCGTGTCGTGGACGTCGAAGCGGTCTCGGGGGACAGCACCACGAGGCCCAAGGTTGTCGAGAGCCTCTGATTGGGCAAGGACAAGTGGCAGAGCGCCGTTTCTGCATGTCAACGACGTGGTCACCATGCCATAGCTTGTCCAGGGCATCGTTTTGGCCGGCAAAAGATGTCCAGCATGCAAGGCATGCATTCTAGAGGCCACTGGTGCAATTCTTGAGGTGAATAGAGCAGGGTAGATGGGGGTTCCATAGGGGGTAAGTTTGCAGCAGCAAACTTGGGGCCAGATCATGGGTTTTTACTGGAGGTAAATTGGGGAAAAACCTTGTCCAGTGGTCATAGGAATGGAAGGATTATATGCACACCAAATTTCAGCTTAGGTAGATCAATGTACATGGTACTTGTAGTTCAAGGCTACAATTTCTGCCAAAAACTAGTTTTTGAGGAGCTGCTCATATTTTCCACATGAGCATGCCATATTTGGGTTTGAAAATATGCATTGACATGCCAGAGGTGTTGTGGTAAAACTTGGGGGCAGTTGCATGCATAGAATAATGGGAGAGAGGAAGGAAGGGCATGCCAAGGCTGTCCAAACAGTGAAAATGAGGGGTTTTACCCCACAATAATTGAGATGAGGCTGTGTATTTCTTACTGGAGGTAAAAGAGGTATGTTAGTGACTGTGGTAAAATTTTGAGAGCAAGGAGAATAGCAGAAGGGGGTCAAACAGGGTTTTTACCACCTCGGCAAAAAGTGTTTGATGATGGTTTGGATAAGCAAATGGAGTTTTCTTGCCATGAGTTTTGACAGGGTCAAATGGTGGTTGTAAATAAGGTTTACCACCAAGTTTTAGCTTGATTGAAGAAAGTTCACAATGTAACTTTGTGAAACCCTAGAAATCAACATAATCAGATTTCTGTAGATCTAGGCATGCATTTCACTTCCCACAAATCCACCACTTGGTGTAGCATGCTCATTTGGGGTTTAGAACATTCCCACAAAGTTTGGGGTCAAGTGAATAAACTTCACAATGTAAAGTTGTTCAAATTTGGCTCTGGATAGGAATGGTTTTTGAATGTTTTGATGAAGCTAAAC
This sequence comes from Elymus sibiricus, assembly GCA_039707655.1. Taxonomy (NCBI): domain Eukaryota; kingdom Viridiplantae; phylum Streptophyta; class Magnoliopsida; order Poales; family Poaceae; genus Elymus; species Elymus sibiricus. Next base: position 165,002,027 of record CM077667.1, read on the forward strand.
AATTGCGATTGAGATGAAACTTTACAAGATCATCAAATATAACATGTGTGACTTGCTGAAATGTTCTTGGAATTTACTGAGAATATTCCTTATAGAAATATTTCAAAAGTTTGATTTGGGCAGAAAGGGTTTTGAGGGGTTTTGCCCATGATTTTGAACATGACCATGTGTTGAAACTCATATATATGGAACATATATGTCCACTGAGTTTCCCTAAATTTTCTCAAATATTTTTAAAGCATTTAAATAATTTTTCCCTATAAAAGACCATTTCTGGCCTTAAGAAAAAGCCTTTAAATAAAATAGTAAAATAATCTTTAAAATTAATATTTGGTGATTTTGGGATGTCTTATATATGGTAGGTTCCAAATATTATATTTTGTGCAAAACATTCCACCCAATTTGAGGACTTGTAGTACAAACCTCAATTCAGGGGTTTTGGAAAACTTAAATTGAATAAATGCTTTTTGGCCAAAATAAGTTTTGATAAAAATATGTTTAAGTCATATACACATGGCATGATCATTGGACAAGAGGTTTAGATCAATGAAAAGAGTTTTGAGAGTAGGAGAGAGTTTTATGAATTATAGAGCACTAGCAAGTAATCAAACAAGCAAGCAAATAGCACACAAGTCAGGCATTCATATGCACTCAAAAAGTTTTAATTGGCCCTAATTTTTGAGTCATGCTAACTTAGTCATGAGGCAAAACACAGGGTGTGACAGACCTACCCCCCTTACAAGAATCTCGTCCCCGAGATTCCTAGGCTAGGCGTGGGAAAGATGCGGAAATTCAAAGGTGAGGTAGTCTTCACGTTCCATGTTGCTTCTGCTCCGGCGTGGTTGTCCTCCTAGGTCTTGAAGTGCCTGAGGATATGCCTTTGAGTGCATCGTTGACTTCTTCTGAGGATGAACGGGTGTCTTGCAATATGCTAGACTTGCCTAATGGTCAAGGGTTTGGTAAACGAGGTTCTGGCAAGGGCTTGGCTTGCGTGTGTATTCCAAAGTCGGAATATGTGGCCAAGTAATGTGTTTGTGCTGGTCCTGGGGTTTCTCACGTTGGTTAGTGACATCCAGATGTCTTGCGTTAGAATAGGAGGGTCGAGTCTTGGTGTAGCTTCCTGGTGACGGGGAATCGTCGACTTTGTTGGAGCGGTGGATCTTCCGGTGCTCATGGATCTCCAATCGTAAGGACGTCAAAGTTTGTTGGCGTAGGCTTCTCATCGACGGGGAAGTCCTTATCTTCCTTAAAACAGGAGGTCTTCAGTCAAAAGTGGTCTTCATCCTTGATGGTGCTGAAGTGCGTCATCGTAGGCTTCGCGTCGAGAACTTCTGCTTGAATAAGTTACCCAGGTATGTTCTTCATTCGTCTTTGGCCATTTGCCTCCATCGTCATGGACGCACGTTTCTGGAGGGTCTTCGAGTGTTTGGTCTACTCGTCTCTTTGTAGCCATCGTGGCAAAGGTTTGGGCCGATCCTCGTCCCTAAGACTAAGCGTAGAGACTAGGTGTCAAAACGGGTTCTACCATCTAGGAAGATCTCCGAGGGGTTCTAAATAAGCTGACTATCCAGAAGTATAGAATAGCCATCTAGTCCCCAAGGTCTGCGGCTTGGTAAGCGGAGTGAACTACCTTTGACAGGTGGTTTACCATGATCCAGTCAGGATCACGCCCTTGATTTGATCAAAGAGGGGCTAGAGACGAAGTCATGACAGTCGTTCCACTCCGTCCCAGACAACTGAAGAAAGTAGGGACATCATGCTTATCGCACACCATCAAGGTGGTGGAGTGAGGGCGCTACCAACTTTATCGGTTCCATCCTAGTCAGGAACTGATAGATGACCACTTAAAGCAAGGGGCTCTATAATCCTCTTGATGTCCAAGGGCTTCATCGTGCTCGAGCGTCGGTGCTTCTTGATATAGCCTAGTTGACGTAGCCAGCAGAGGAGCGGTGGCTGACTTCTCTTGCTTCTTCTTCTTCGTCGTGGTTCCTCAACCGTAGTGGTTCTTCGTCTTGCTTGGGTAAGAATGTCCTCTGCTGAAGGGAGGGTGCTTCGAGGAGTCCGACTTTTTCAAGGTGAAACCTCATACTCGAGAGGCATGGTAGTTGGTGTTCCTGGGGCTGGCCCAACTGGACTAAGGTGTTCCTTCTCTTATTGGGTAAATAAGTATGTCATCCCGGAGGGTAACTACCTATTCCCCCAAGTATCACATAACCACATTGCTCAAGGAATATGTGAGAGGAGCGGGCATTTGCTCCGGATGGTCACTAGTATCAAGGGTTTGTGGTCCAACCTAATACAGGTCTTCGTGGCCACCTTCCTTTTGAACAGGATTGGTGGTGGTTGAGGTGGAGTATCGACCATGGTCCAAGGACTTATAGTCAAAGGCCTATGGTCATAATCCGACCGTGTCACGGCCCGGTGAAGCTTAGGGGGTTTCAAGGAGCTTAGGATGTGAGTGAACGTCTATCATCTCATCCTTGAGCACAGTTCTTAGATGCCAATAGTACTACCTATTACCCCAAACAAAAACACCCTATATTATCGAAGGTATCATCTCATATAAGTCAACTCCAATATTACACATGCTACTCATATCCCCAAGGTTTTGAGGGAAGGACTATACCCAAAATCTCATATGTATACTATAGCTAACTCACATATATCCCTATATAAAAATCCTCGGGATAATTTACAAGCCGCTAAGCTTGATCATGACACTACCAATCCAAGTGTCCTACTGACCTATCCAAGGTCTAAGGTACTGCATTACTATGCTAAGGAAACCCGTAATATATCAATCCAAGATCTTGTTTCCTTCCTACGAATCCAACTTAATTTATCCACGAATATCATCCACTATTACATGATCCATTACTGCTACAAATCCAGCATCGATGGTGTCCAACATAATCTCCTCGAGTTCATATAATCCACATATCATTGCAAGGACTATTATTATAGTATATCCACGAACTTGCAATGACCAACTAACTCCAAGGTCAAGCTCATATAGATCCTTAAATTAGCTCTCACGACTCCAACCTTATCTCGTCATCCACCGAGAAACATGGTATCATGATCAAGATCATCGGACTAAATCCAAATTACTCCGAACCATGTAGTTTGATTGATCCCGAGCACCTATTAGAATTACCTATTTAAATCCAAGGTTTACATCTAGTAAGAATTCCCTACCAGTTATTCCAGTCACTATCATATCACCATCAATCCACTATCAACATTACTTGCCAAAGTCAAGTCATTCATCCACCAAGAATTTCAGCTTGTAATCATATCTGTCCTACTAAATCCAAGTTACTCAAGGGAGACGTAAGTTATGTTACTCTATCAATCTTGATCCACCAAGTTCGTCTACCAACATTAGGCCTCGTAATCCACCAAAGGGTCTCAACTACTTCCTCAAGACATTTATCATGGCTAAACCAAATCATTGTCCACAAATTGTATACCCTTAGAATGATCCTTCCTATGGCATCAAAGTTCTAGTGCTAGCGTAAGAATGAAGGATGTTTGTTCACTATGATCACTAGCTCCATAATTAACCCAGTGCTAAGCAGGGGTTATTGAAGCTCAAATAAGTGCTCTGGCAAATCCGTGTATTAAACACGTGATCAGAGGTTTGAGCTGGGGTAGCTTGTGAGGTCTAGGTTGGGCTAGGGAGGGGTTTTCCAATCTTGAGGGGAAAGCATAACTCTACGGGGTTGCGTCTGGTTGAGTACGTTGTAGTCGAAGCCTTCGGTGTCAGTTGTTTGTCGAGGTGGATCCTTGGTGTATCTGGTCTTGCTGGTCTTCAGTTGACGAGAGGGGGAAGAGGGAAAGTAGCCTAGAGGAGCGTGCCTAAGGGGATGGTATAGTGCAAATGCAATCAAACAAGTGCCAAAAAGGCAAAACACACTTATTAAGATAAGGTGGGTGCTTCGTCGCGTACTAGTTGCCTGGGGCAAAAGTGCGACTTACACCAAAGCACAATCAAGCAAAAACAAGCAACACACAATCATGGTTCTGTCAGAACCATCATACGGACTCGACTTCGCATAGGGGACACACGACCTATCCTACCCTAGGGGTCCTCGGACTCAGTAGTCGTGCTTGTTTCGTGTCTTGGAGAGGAGTCCGCTCGGTCTTCTGGGTCTTCTTCAGGTGTCGCTATGTCTCTGGTTGTTGTTCGTCGAAACGATCCGGGTTGCGCCTGAAGAGTCCTTGACGACTTCCGGTCTGTTGAGTTGACAACGAAGGTGATTCTTCACGGCTGTTGTTGATAGGGTCTTCTGGTTTCTTCGTAATCGTGACAATGCCTCCTTGTATTCTGAGATGTCGAGAGTTCCAGGTAGGCAATCTCTTATGCAATGACATTAACAAGGCATGGTAGAGTCATATCCTGCCGGTCACGTTGATGATATTATCAACACCAAGAGCGGGGGATGATGAGAACCGTTTTCCTGCTCACTATAGTGAGGCGGACCAAATGGCGAGGTTCTCATCCACCGGTGGTTGCCGACTCAACAACGAAAAGGACAGGGTTGCTCTATTAGCGATGCATATCATGGCATTGCATGTCTTGTGCCCTAATCATCTAAGGCCAAGGTGGCATCATCCTGGGGCAGTGTCGAGGGTGTCACCATCATCCAAGTCTTGACATCCTCATCCTTCGAGAAGGCATCTTATGTTGGTAGCTCCTTGTCTAGCGTCGCCAACTTGTGTCCAAGATATGTGGGAAAATGTGTGGCAAGGCGGCTTCCTTCCGGGTTACCCACGAGGATTTCAAGGAATCCAGTGGTCAGGGGCACAAGGGTAGTAGCAACCATTTGCAAAGTTTTGAAAAAGTAGACGAGGAGAGTTAAGAGAAAGATGGTGGAAATACTAAGGCAAAAGCCTTTGCTTCCTTTGAAAATTTAGGAGAGGTGAGAAATGTGGTAGCCTTTGCAAGTGTTTTGAAGGGTCTGGAAAAATGGTTTTGTCCTAACTAACGTCCACGCTAACTAAGGGCTTCCTACAGTCAGGATGGATCTGATACCAGCTCTGTGGGGACCCCGACTCATAAGTCGTGATCACCGAATGAACGGGCACAGTGATCCCAGAGATCAATGCTCACTGAACACACAGAAACTGAATAACAAGAGTCTTACATCCATTACATACCGTTTTACTCGAATTTGGCCCTTAAGGCCTAGTCTTCATAAACTTGCAGCGGAAATCTTCAACGATAGCGTGAACCCATGCCATCTGCCTTAACCCTACAGGCATTCTGACTGGGAAGCATCCTAGCTCGCATGTTCGTCACCCAGGTATTCTTCATTCAATCCTGTGCTTTCATGCCTGGCCAATAAAATAACCAGTGGCAAGCCAATGAGTACTTTGAATGTACTCGCAAGCAACCCATGTTTGAAACAAGGTTCAACAGAGCATGATATAGCACTAATAGGTAAGTTTTGCAGAAAGCTAATTTTAGTGCAATGACATGATCAAGCATCTTGAGTAAGCATGCGTCAACAGGTTCCAGACATCCATATGAACAAGCTACAGATGTCAACATAAGCAGGGTTTGAACATCACATGTTCAATCATTTCATCAAGTCTTCCGACTTAGCTCAAGTATCTCTTTGTCACACACACACACCAAGTTTTGTGAAAACATCTGGACGTAGCACAAGAGCAGTCATCCAACTGTCCTTGACCGTGGACCCGGCTATTCGAATAGTTTTACACTCTGCAGAGGTTGCACACTTTACCCACAAGACTCGGGGAACTTCCGTGTCATCCACGACTCGCGGTATATTACATACCCGAGGTAAGCACCCGAACAATGCCTTTCCCCTAGCAATACTAAACAAAGAGTCCACTCGTTGGTGCCATCCCTCACGATATACATCACACGTATCATCCATGAGGGCACGCAACGGTGTGCCCGGTGCCTGTGAAGACAGCGCATGATCGTCCATTCCGGTACGACCCCGTATCGAGAGTGACCACTTCACTCCCGCCACTAGTAATGCGGGCTCCATGCTAGTATCCACCAAGGTAATCAACAAAGCCCCTTCCCATATAGGGGTAGAGTGGTTGTACATGTAAGGTTGGAATAACGGTCGCAACTTACACCAATCCGTTTTCGAAAACCACACACACTCACTTGCTCCAGTACACCACTTCTTTATCAAGTGGTAACCTAGCTCATCATCATCTCCCTCGGGCATTAGTGGCACCCGACGGGGTTTTCGAAGAGTCTTTGAAATCATTTTGTTTCCATCACCATGCATATTCCCGTCCCATTTGCGTAGCACTACTAGCAACCTAACTACTCCCACCCGCACAACCCTCATAAGGAGGTAGGGTCAAGCACGATGCAAGTATCAATGACAAAGTTATCGGAGGCATCCCACCGAAGTGGTCACCACATCAAGATGATCAACATCACGGAAATAAGTGCTATATGCCATGCAAATAAAAGGGTTCATAGTCATGGTCAAAGGGCTGCTTGCCTGGCTTAGCAACGTCTTCGAGGTCTTCACACTCTTCTCGTCCACTCCGAGCACTTCATCTACTTCGTCAACTATCGCCGGAAACAACCGCAATAAGCAATACAACAAACAGAAAATAAAAGTGCTCTATAAACAGGAGTTTTAATTTTCTTGGACACCTTGGGTCACAAGAAAAATAATCAGGAAGTTTTATTGTATGTGAATCAAGGGAGATTTTTGAATAGGGGAAATGAATGAAACGATGACCCTATCAGAGGTCTACAGAAAATGTTTTGGTAAAAAGGAGTTGAGGCACCCAATAAATAGGGCATGATTTTAGAAACAATTAGAAAGTGGTCTCACTGGTTTTGGAGTTGGGATGATTTTCCTATGAATTTCCTAAGATGACAATAATGAAATATGGGGCTATTATTTGGCCTAACAGAAATAATGTATGGGAAAAATGTTACCCATAACTAGATAAATACATCATGATTTTATAGCTATCTGGGAATTTGAATCACTGATATGAGAGCTCTATCTATTTTAAAAGTGGGGCAATTCATAGTTCAAATTCAAATTTGAATTTGAACTCTACAGGAAAGGTTGCAGCAAAATTGTGCAATGCACATATTTGGATAAATCTTGATTTTAGGGACATCCAGGAATTTTAATCATCCAATTTGGAGTTCAAATGAATTTACTATGAATTTACAAGTTCTACAGAAATAAATAAAACAAAACGGAAAATGGTTTATACCTGTGCGCTATTTAGCGCACACGGCGCAGGATAAGCAGACGGGCCGGCCCATCAGCCTGGCCGCGCGGGAGGCCGGCGACGTCGAAGGCGGCTTTCGGCCGTGCGCCTTCGCGGCGGGGTAGCGCACTAGCCCGGTGCCGTGTCCACTTAACAGGATGGGGCCCGGGGCCACTGTCACTTACAGGCGGGCCCCGCTGGCAGGCCCTCCTCCTACCTCCCACTCAAACACAGGAGGGGCAGGGGAGGCCGGCCGAGCCCGCACTGGTGCCCCACCCCGGCGGCTCCGGTCACCTCCGGCGGGGCTGCGCTCGCCGAAGAGCACCGGGGGCCGCGCCGAGCCAGGCCAGCTGCTGCACGCCCGCGAGGGAGGGCCGTGGCGGTGACGGCTCGGGATGGCCGCGGGGAACCGTCGGGCCACCGTGGCTCCGAGCGCACGGGCGACCTCGCAGAAGGATGGCGAATGGGGGGGCTTCAAGGAGTCTAGGGGGCGGCCCCAGGCTGGTCACGGAGGAGAGGGAGCACAAGGGAGGCTCGGGCACTATACCACGCACCAAAATTCCCTACTGATGTTTGTTGGGAAAAAGTCATTATTGTCGACCAACAATCGGTCAGAAAAAATTCTAACAGACTGTGTGTTGGCAAAACTGTGTATGGTGACTAACCCTCGGTCGGGAATGCTACAACATATGCCTTCCAATTATCGGTCGGGAATTTCCTTATGGCCCATGGACCATCGGTCGGTAAATAACCCCGACCAACAATCCGACGCTATGGGCCTCTCGCGCGTGAACAACCAATTTTTTGGCGCCAATAGCTGGCCCAACCCGCGAATTTTTTCCCCAAAACTCACTAGACAGTCACGCCCCACCCAGAACAGTCAAATCCCTAGCCATCTCTTTCCTTCGTTCACCAGCTCCAGTCGATCTGCACGCCGCCGCCCCACGCCGATCGATCCCCGCCGTCGCCCGTCGGTTAGGGCTTCACACCACGGCCCCCCCGCCCGCGCTGGTGCCCCACCCCGTCCCACCGCTGCCCCACGCCACCTCTACTGCCGCTCCACGCCGACGGGGGCCTACCTCCCGTCGATCCCCACCCTGTCCCACTGTCGGTCGGTGTCGCCTTGCATCCCCGCAGGGCACTGCCTCTGCAGCAGCACCGCCCCACACCGTCCTGCACCTCTAGTACCGCCCAACTCTGTCCCGCCCCTCCAGGCCACCAAACGCCGTTTGTCCCTCCAGTGCCGGCCAACGTCGTCTGCCCCTCCAGCGCCGCCCAATGCCGTCTGCCCCTCCAGCGCCGGCTCCACACCCTTGTGCTCTCTCTCCATCCAGCAAGCAGAGTTACACACAGCGGCGACTGAGGTACAGCTGCTCCGTCCAGTTATTTTGCATATTCAGTTTTGTGCTGCATATTTGTTACCCGATGAACTGGGAGTGAAGGAGTTCGCCCCGGTCCAATTTACGTCGTGTTCTTTACTTGTGTGATATCTCTTTCGCTTTTGTTCCCCGATTTGATGCATAGCTAGTTAAAGCTCATAAATTTCGTCAGGGGAAGGAAGATGTACTCATAAATGAGTGATACTTTCTTCATTGTTGCTGAGAAAAAAATGCATAGCTAGTGAGTTTAGTAGTAGTTTATCTCTATTTTCTTCATTGGTGCTGGGAAACAATGCATAACTAGTCCGGTTAGTAGTATCTCTATTTTCTTCATTGGTGATGGTAACTACCCTTCCCTGATAAGAACTAAAACACCGCTTATCAATATTTAATCTTAAAGCATATTGGTGATGGGAACTACCCTTCCATTTTCCCAGAGAAGTCGGAGATCTTGTCTTGGTCAAGTTACAAATACCTTAATGGTTGTTCAAAGATGATAGATGGGAGCACACGTCGGTGTGTTCCGATGCGCATTTTGTGAAGATGATTAATTAATTAATCAACTGTGTTTAGATATAAAGGTGGTTTATGGGTAGAAGGCTGTGTTATTTACCCCATATAACTTTTGATTACAGTACCGAGTTATGTTAGATAGAAATCTATTTTTGTCTGAATTGAGCTATATGGGAGTGTAGCATTAAGATCTTGTAACAGGTCAAAAGAATCTGTAGTAGCCAAGTAAAAGGTCTGTTCTCTCTATAAATGTGACCTGACTTTCATCTCTCTCGTTTTTCTGCAGGTAGCACAGAGACCATCTGTTGGTAACATTGAGCTGAAGAAGAGAAGTTGCAGATATTATTTGCTATGTCACCTTAGTGCATAAGGTGTGTGGAGTGTCCAGTTCTTTTTGCTTTTAGTATATGATTTCTTGATGTAGGGCCTTTGAGTCTGGTTGTTATCTTAGTGTATTCCAAGCATCTCCCAGCGAATATAGTGTGTGAGCAGGAATTAAAACATGGCACTGATTTTTATGTTGTCTAATTTGGTTGGTTATTAGGATTATTCTTGCTCCCAACTACTCAGCTTCCAGCAGCGGCGCGGCATGCCCCCTTCTGTGCTTGTCACTGCATCCTTCACCAGTTGGCTTCACATGTGTTAACATGCTGGAGGAGCATGTGCAAGAAATGCATGAACGAATGGATCGAATGGAATTGATGTTGGCTTCACAAGGAGGGCATAATATGGAAACTCCTAGCTCGCATAACGGTTCCAATTCTCGACAAGTAAAGAACTATTTCCACATCTTTTCATTGCATCAATAATCCATCTTGCATGCAATAACTCTGTTTTCCATATTGTTGTCTGATAGAACTCAAGACTTGAAGCTGAGGAAGATAATGATGGCGAAGAAGATGATCAAGGGGATGATGAAGAGCCCTTTGTTCATAAAAGAGTTGTTGCAAAGCCCCCTGCAAGAAGCTCATCAGCCCATGAAGATGACAGCCTGGTAATATTCTCATGGTTACCTATATGTTTAAATTCTATTTTGTTTTCATGTTTCTAAAATTATCATTGATTCAGATTGGTATGGATGTGCTTCTATATGCATGGACTGGTCCTGAAACTCCTGTTGCTAAGGCAACAATTATCTCAGTTGATCCAGACACTATTGTGGGCGAAGAGCCCCTTGGACCAGGGACTTATGAGGTTGTTGTCAATGTTGCGATCAGAAGGGATGCTACGGTGCCTTATGAATATGACGGTTTAAAATGTATCGCTGATGCTGTAGCAAAGTCCATTGCATGGCCATCTAGCAAGGTAATCACTAACAATGTATGTTCTGTCCACTTGCCTCGAATTGTTTGACGTGTGATATTGACTCATGATCACTTTGCCAGATGAAGCCCCCTACAAGCCAGGGGCATCTTCCTCGACCCGCCGCTAAGGTACTGTCCAAGAGATACTTCTTTGTGCCTCCTCGCTCAAAGCACACATGTTCCTTCTAATAACTTAAAACTGCTTCCTAACTGAAAGTGCACAAGTTTCTTATTCCGAGTCAGCTTGTCTCAGCTCTCCACTTGCAGTTGTATCACTGTCCACTGGGTTATCTTGATCCAGTCAACTTAGTACCTTCTTCCCAGCGATATATTTTATTGCTCATACAACTGCTTGTCTTCCATGTGGTTACTATTTGAGTAGCACTAAACCTACAACTGTGCATGATCTAGGACGACCTAGTTTTGACTTTCTATTTTAGACTTTCTATTTTATTTCTTAAGTTCCATTGTGATACTAAGTATTACCCTTGGGGTTATTTGTTTGGATTGCGAGTTGTAGAACATGTGCAAGTGTACAATATGAGCATCCGTGTGTTGTGTCATACACGGACCGCGCAAAGGCGGTTTGTAATCTCCTATAAAAAGGACCCCAGGTCCTTCGGTTGTAACTTAAGCCAGTGCAATACAACCCCAAGAGCAATACCAGTACTAGCTCCTCTCTATCTTGTGTGTGTGCGTGCTGATTCACTAGTGTGTGTATTAGTGTATATCGCATTTTTATCCAGATATTCTGTTCTTTTTTGGTCTACTCCTAAAGTAGTCATATTTTGACAAACAACTCATGTAAATGCATGCTTCCATGGCCCTAACTATGTATGTCTCTGCTGTTAACATTGTAGGAAAGACAACAGGACAAGGAAGGCGCCATGAAGCTGGTATTTTGAGCTTGTATGGTGGATCTAGCTATCGTTTTGTAAACCTATATGGTGGATCTTTTAGCCATCGTTCTGTAATGGTGGATCATTTAGCCATACTGGGAACAATGGCACAATGCACTTTTAAGCTATCGTTTTCTAAACCTATATGGTGGATCTCGTTAGTTAGCTGGGTATTTTGTAGCAAACAAACATATATGTTTGCAAGTGTAACGGAGCAAAAAAACTGATATGTTTGTAGCTGCTTTAATATTTCGGAGTACATGCATACTGTATGGTGAGTTAGATATCTAACGTGCTTGATATTGTTTTGGTAAGGCCAAATAATACCATCATCAGCCTAGTATTTGGTAAGGCCAAATAGTATATATCATCAGCCTAGTATTTGGTAACCAAATAATATATATCATCAGCCTAGTAAAATGTTGCTGAATTGTTGGTTGGCAAAACAAAACATCATCAGCCTGTTGGTTGGGAAATGTTTATGATAGGGCTGACGGCAAGTCGGTCGGCAAAGAAACCAGCATCAGGCCGTCAGTCGGGGAAGGTTCATATAGGGACAACATATAGTCCGTTGGCAAAACAAGAATACCATCAGCACATCGGTCGGGAAAGGATACTGATAGGGCCAACAGAAAGTCGGTCGGCAAAACAACACCATCGGTCCGTTGGTCAGGAAAGGTCCACGACATAGCCGATGGACGGTCGGTCGGCAATACTTCCAACTATCATCGGCCTGTCGGTCGGAAAAACTTTGTCGATCGGAAATGGGCTTTCCCGTCTGGACTTACCCCAACAGACCTTGTCGGTCGGCAATACTCTTTCCCAACAGACTGTCTGTTGGTGGAAGCGGTTATCCTGACCAACTTGTATGTTAAGAATGTAGTGTTGTGGTGTAGTCTTCACACTCCGAGCTTCACACTCTTCTCGTCCACTCCGAGCTTCACACTTGCCTGGCTTAGCAACGTCTTCGAGGTCTTCACACTCTTCTCGTCCACTCCGAGCACTTCATCTACTTCGTCAACTATCGCCGGAAACAACCGCAATAAGCAATACAACAAACAGAAAATAAAAGTGCTCTATAAATAGGAGTTTTAATTTTCTTGGACACCTTGGGTCACAAGAAAAATAATCAGGAAGTTTTATTGTATGTGAATCAAGGGAGATTTTTGAATAGGGGAAATGAATGAAACGATGACCCTATCAGAGGTCTACAGAAAATGTTTTGGTAAAAAGGAGTTGAGGCACCCAATAAATAGGGCATGATTTTAGAAACAATTAGAAAGTGGTCTCACTGGTTTTGGAGTTGGGATGATTTTCCTATGAATTTCCTAAGATGACAATAATGAAATATGGGGCTATTATTTGGCCTAACAGAAATAATGTATGGGAAAAATGTTACACATAACTAGATAAATACATCATGATTTTATAGCTATCTGGGAATTTGAATCACTGATATGAGAGCTCTATCTATTTTAAAAGTGGGGCAATTCATAGTTCAAATTCAAATTTGAATTTGAACTCTACAGGAAAGGTTGCAGCAAAATTGTGCAATGCACATATTTGGATAAATCTTGATTTTAGGGACATCCAGGAATTTTAATCATCCAATTTGGAGTTCAAATGAATTTACTATGAATTTACAAGTTCTACAGAAATAAATAAAACAAAACGGAAAATGGTTTATACCTGTGCGCTATTTAGCGCACACGGCGCAGGATAAGCAGACGGGCCGGCCCATCAGCCTGGCCGCGCGGGAGGCCGGCGACGTCGAAGGCGGCTTTCGGCCGTGCGCCTTCGCGGCGGGGTAGCGCACTAGCCCGGTGCCGTGTCCACTTAACAGGATGGGGCCCGGGGCCACTGTCACTTACAGGCGGGCCCCGCTGGCAGGCCCTCCTCCTACCTCCCACTCAAACACAGGAGGGGCAGGGGAGGCCGGCCGAGCCCGCACTGGTGCCCCACCCCGGCGGCTCCGGTCACCTCCGGCGGGGCTGCGCTCGCCGAAGAGCACCGGGGGCCGCGCCGAGCCAGGCCAGCTGCTGCACGCCCGCGAGGGAGGGCCGTGGCGGTGACGGCTCGGGATGGCCGCGGGGAACCGTCGGGCCACCGTGGCTCCGAGCGCACGGGCGACCTCGCAGAAGGATGGCGAATGGGGGGGCTTCAAGGAGTCTAGGGGGCGGCCCCAGGCTGGTCACGGAGGAGAGGGAGCACAGGGGAGGCTCGGGATCGAGCGAAGGCCGAGGCGGCGCCATGGTGGTCGTGGAGGAAGGGGGAGAGCACTGGGAGAGATGGGGGAGGTAAGGGAGGTGTCTGAGAGGGGGAGAGAGCCAAGGGAGCGCCGAGGGGAGCTCGGGGCTGCATTATATGGGCGGGGCAACGGTGCACCGCGAGCTCGCGCACCGGCTCGGACCCTGCCGCTGCTGGAGTGCTCGGGGGGCCGCGGGAGCGTGTCCGGAGTGTTCGTGGAACTCGTCCACGACACAGGGGAGCGAGAGAGAGAGCGGGGCGTCCGCCAGGGCCTCGCGCGTGTGAGGCCGGGCACTGGCCGAGCGGAGCGGCGCCGGGCACGCACGACAGAGGAGAGAGGAGGGCAAGGGAGGAGGGTCCCGACACGCTGCCGTGTCGTGGACGTCGAGGCGGTCTCGGGGGACAGCACCACGAGGCCCAAGGTTGTCGAGAGCCTCTGATTGGGCAAGGACAAGTGGCAGAGCGCCGTTTCTGCATGTCAACGACGTAGTCACCATGCCATAGCTTGTCCAGGGCATCGTTTTGGCCGGCAAAAGATGTCCAGAATGCAAGGCATGCATTCTAGAGGCCACTGGTGCAATTCTTGAGGTGAATAGAGCAGGGTAGATGGGGGTTCCATAGGGGGTAAGTTTGCAGCAGCAAACTTGGGGCCAGATCATGGGTTTTTACTGGAGGTAAATTGGGGAAAAACCTTGTCCAGTGGTCATAGGAATGGAAGGATTATATGAACACCAAATTTCAGCTTAGGTAGATCAATGTACATGGTACTTGTAGTTCAAGGCTACAATTTCTGCCAAAAACTAGTTTTTGAGGAGCTGCTCATATTTTCCACATGAGCATGCCATATTTGGGTTTGAAAATATGCATTGACATGCCAGAGGTGTTGTGGTAAAACTTGGGGGCAGTTGCATGCATAGAATAATGGGAGAGAGGAAGGAAGGGCATGCCAAGGCTGTCCAAACAGTGAAAATGAGGGGTTTTACCCCACAATAATTGAGATGAGGCTGTGTATTTCTTAATGGAGGTAAAAGAGGTATGTGAGTGACTGTGGTAAAATTTTGAGAGCAAGGAGAATAGCAGAAGGGGGTCAAACAGGGTTTTTACCACCTCGGCAAAAAGTGTTTGATGATGGTTTGGATAAGCAAATGGAGTTTTCTTGCCATGAGTTTTGACAGGGTCAAATGGTGGTTGTAAATAGGGTTTACCACCAAGTTTTATCTTGATTGAATAAAGTTCACAATGTAACTTTGTGAAACCCTAGAAATCAACATAATCAGATTTCTGTAGATCTAGGCATGCATTTCACTTCCCACAAATCTACCACTTGGTGTAGCATGCTCATTTTGGGTTTAGAACATTCCCACAAAGTTTGGGGTCAAGTGAATAAACTTCACAATGTAAAGTTGTTCAAATTTGGCTCTGGATAGGAATGGTTTTTGAATGTTTTGATGAAGCTAAACAATTGCGATTGAGATGAAACTTTACAAGATCATCAAATATAACATGTGTGACTTGCTGAAATGTTCTTGGAATTTACTGAGAATATTCCTTATAGAAATATTTCAAAAGTTTGATTTGGGCAGAAAGGGTTTTGAGGGGTTTTGCCCATGATTTTGAACATGACCATGTGTTGAAACTCATATATATGGAACATATATGTCCACTGAGTTTCCCTAAATTTTCTCAAATATTTTTAAAGCATTTAAATAATTTTTCCCTATAAAAGACCATTTCTGGCCTTAAGAAAAAGCCTTTAAATAAAATAGTAAAATAATCTTTAAAATTAATATTTGGTGATTTTGGGATGTCTTATATATGGTAGGTTCCAAATATTATATTTTGTGCAAAACATTCCACCCAATTTGAGGACTTGTAGTACAAACCTCAATTCAGGGGTTTTGGAAAACTTAAATTGAATAAATGCTTTTTGGCCAAAATAAGTTTTGATAAAAATATGTTTAAGTCATATACACATGGCATGATCATTGGACAAGAGGTTTAGATCAATGAAAAGAGTTTTGAGAGTAGGAGAGAGTTTTATGAATTATAGAGCACTAGCAAGTAATCAAACAAGCAAGCAAATAGCACACAAGTCAGGCATTCATATGCACTCAAAAAGTTTTAATTGGCCCTAATTTTTGAGTCATGCTAACTTAGTCATGAGGCAAAACACAGGGTGTGACATCCCCAAAGGGGGACCAGCTCAAGTATGCGCTCGAAATCCTCTTCGCCGCCTCCAACAACATGGCCGAGTACGAAGCGCTCGTCCACGGCCTCCGGCTCGCCAAGGAAATCGGGATCCGGCGCATCCTCTGTTTCGGCGACTCTGACCTCGTGGTGCAATAGGTCTCTGGTGAATGGGACGCCAGGGACGCCAACATGGCCAGCTATCGCTTCCTCGTCCAGCAGCTCACCGGCTCCTTCGAGGGCCGTGAGTTCAACCATATCCCCCGGACGGACAACGAGGCGGCCGATACGTTGGCGAAGATCGGTTCCACCCGGCAGGCCATCCCGGTCGGTGTTTCCCTCGAACGGCTGCTCAAGCCATCGATCAAGCCCTCCCCTGAATCAAAGTCCATCTTCGTGCCGGCTGACGCCGCCGGCTCTTCGCCGGGTCCGGCGCCTCCGCCAACATCACCGACCCTGGCTGTCGTGTCAGTCCCGTCGGCTCCGACACCCGACGCCCCCGCGGCGGCCGGCTACGGCTCCACGGCCGTCATGATGACGATCGATGCACCCCCACCATCTCAGTCTCGGGGACTAACGGCCAAATCCCGAGGACTGGCGAGCTGGACCCGGGGGCTCCGGCAACGGGCCCTGGGGCTCCGGCTGCCCCTGGCCAACCACTCGAGCTCGAGCTGGCAGCCGTCTCGGCCCCCTCGTGGGCCCAACCCATTCTAGCTTTCCTCTTGCACGGCGAGCTCCCCCCTGACGAGGCCACAACAAGGCAAATCCAGCGCCGGGCCCCAGCCTACAGCATCATCAACCGTGAGCTGGTTCATCGCAGCACAACCGGCGTGTTCCAATGCTGCGTTGAGCCAGAGAAGGGTCAAGAAATCCTCCGCGACATCCATCAGGGCGAGTGTGGGCATCACGCTGCCTCAAGAACCCTGGTGGCCAAGGTGTTCTGCCACGACTTCTACTGGCCGATGGCCCTGGAAGAGGCGAAGCAGCTGGTCGACAAATGCGAGGGGTGCCAACGCTTCAGCACGCAGAGCATCTTGCCGACAACAGCCCTCCAGACCATCGCACTCTCGTGGCCCTTTGCCGTCTGGGGGCTGGACATGGTGGGGCCTTTCAAGACTGCGAGGGGCGGCATGACGCATCTGCTGGTGGCTGTCGACAAGTTCACCAAGTGGATCGAAGCCAGGCCCATCAAGAAGCTGGACGGCCCCACGGCCGTCCGGTTCATTTAGGACATCACGGTCCGCTACGGCGTTCCCCGCAGCATCATCACCGACAATGGCACGAATTTTGCCAAAGGCGCAATGGTGCGTTTTTGCTCCTTGGAGGTTATCCGGCTCGACCTCGCATCAGTGGCCCACCCACAGTCAAACGGCCAGGCAGAGAGGGCAAACGGCTTGATCCTGGCCGGCCTCAAGCCTCGGCTCGTGGCACCACTCGTGCGGTCAGCCGGCTGCTGGATCGACGAGTTGCCGGCTGTCCTCTGGAGCATCAGGACCATGCCCAACCGGTCAACCGGCTACACCCCTTTCTTTCTCGTGTACGGGTCCGAGGCGATCATCCCCACGGACATCGAGTTCGACTCGCCTCGGGTCACCCTGTATACGAAGAAGGATGCAAAGGAGGCGAGAGAAGACAGCGCAGATCTACTCGAAGAAGAACGCAAGCTGGCCCTGAGCCGGACGACCATCTACTAGCAGAAGCTCCGGCACTACCACAGCAAGCGGATCCGGCCCCTCTCCTTCCGCGAAGGAGACCTGGTGCTCAGGCGGATCCAGCGGACCGCGGGCCAGCACAAACTGTCCTCCCCATGGGAGGGCCCGTTCATTGTCAACAAGGCGCGACACAACAACGCATACTACTTAATAGACGCCCAGAAGTCGCAGAAGCGCAAAAGAGACGCCTCCGGTGAGGAGACAGAGCGCCCATGAAATGCGGCGCTCCTTCGTCCGTTCTACTGCTAGAAAGTACCAGTGTATGTATGTATCTTCCTTCCTGTTGGAACTTAATGAATGCAAGGGGTGTCCCAATCCGGCACTTGGGGCACGCCCATTTTCAATTCCATCAAGGCATGTCATTTCTTAGCAGAGCACCCGGGCCCGGCTCCCTGGGTCCGGGGGCTCGCCGACTCTCCTCCAAGATGGTCAAGTAGTGTGAACAAGAAATCCCCCCACCCTGCACAGCTACAGACTGGGCCCCGGCTGTCCGGCTGGCAGGACTCTGGGACAAGAAGAAACTTACCACACGAACGCCGCCTGAAGAGTAGTAGACGGATAGGTCCAACAGGACCATTTTGTCCCTAGGCACCGGCCTCTGGCGGCTCGCCCCAGCTCTAGCCGGACGACTCTAAGGCCTGCACGGTTTCCCCAAGGACGACGCCCCGTCCCTGCCCCAGTCCGGCTGGCAGGCGGGGCGAAAGCCGGAAGGAATCCTTGTGTGAGATACGAGTCGAAAAGTAAAAAGCAAAGGTTGAGCCGGCATGCGAACACTTTAAATCCCAAGCAAATTTATAAACAAAGGGTCAAGGCCACAGGCCGAAGATTCTTTACAATACACCCCCAGTGGGTGGAAATGCGTTCTAACGAGTCTTACATCAAAAGATAAAAGACACAATAAGCGCGGTGTCACGCCCAAGATGCGGTCCTATCCCTATTAAGGCTTGTGGCCTCGACGGGGATAGAAGCGCATCTCGTCATTCGCAAGTACAGTAAAACATTGCAATACATGTAGGAAGAGATGAGTATATGAGTTGGCTTACACTCGCCACAAGCTATCTTACAAGTTCACACAAATTATTCATACATCATTCGGAAGGCAGGGTCCGACTACGGACGAAATCAAATGATAAAAGAAGCAATGTAAAACTGTCTCGCTATCCCAGGATCACCACCATGAAGCTCCCTACTCGTCTGGATACGTAACGTACATCCGACCACGTTCCTCGTCATACTCCCACTGGAGCTGAGTCACATCATCTGGCACGTTCTCATCAACACATGCACCTGTATTGTTGTAATCTGTGAGCTACAGGGACTCAGCAATCTCATAACCCGGGTACCGAAACAATGTAAGCCATTGGGTAAGGAATTGGTTAAGTGGTGAGGCTGCAACAAGCGCTAAGCATGTATATGGTGGCTAACATACGAGAGCATGAATGTAAATATGGTGGCATACGTATGACGATCGCGGACTAGCATGATCACTAAGTGACCCTGAACACCTACTTACCTCAATCATAACCCCACCGTGTTCTCTCTCGGTTCATGTTCATGGGCAGAGACAGTCACGGTTACGCACACAGTTGGTGTATTTTATTTGAGTTTATTTCAAGTTAACTATAACCGGGTGTTAAACAAATTTCCAAGTTGCCACATAACCGCGGGCACGGCTTTCCGAAAAGATTAAACCCTGCAGGGGTGCTCCAACTCATCCATCACAAACTAACCACACACCACGAGAATAACCTCGACCACGAATCTCGTGATCTTCCTCGAGATAGCCCGAAGAAAAACAGCAACCTCGAGATAGCCCGAAGAAAAACTGGAATTCCTCACGCAAGACATTCGAGAAAGGTAAAACAAGTCCAGCAAGACCGCCCGACGTGTCAACGAACCCGATAAGAGTCGCGTATCTCGTTCTCAGGACACAACCGGATGAGCAGTACGTACGATGGCCTGATAGAAATCCCCGAGTTGCCCCGGGTGGCCCCACAAGTGGCTCTGTTTTGGACCAACACTCATGAGGAGCACTGGCCCGGGTTGTTGATTAATTATCCACGGGGTAGCTATGCCCTATGCAATTTTATTAAGTTGTTTAGCAAATGTAGTACCAAAGTTGGGTCTTGCCAGACAAGTTTTAATCTATAACGAATGGTCAAGGGGGTCCCCATAACAACCCCGAGCATGTTAGGAGCGCAAAATATGTAATATAACACCGGTACTCGGAACTAGTGCGGCAAATGCGGAACAAAGCACTGAGCAAAAGGCCAAGCCTTCCACCGTTGCCAGATATATATGTGCATTAATTTAAATAGCAGTAAATAGAGTGATATAAACAAAATTCATGTTGACACATGGGAAAACTTGCACCTGCAACAAGCAACGCTATAAGATAAGGGCTGAGCAGCGGTAACATAGCCAATCAATGTTTGCTAGGTAGTGGAGGGGGTTAGAGGCTTTCATGGCAATTTAGGAGGCTGACAGTTAAGTGGTAGGTAGCGTAGCATAACGGAGAAAACGAGACACTAGCAAGGCAAAAATAGTGTCGGGATCCGGGTATGATCATCTTGCCGGTTGGTTCTTCAGAGGGACAAAGAGCTGGGTCCTCGTAGTTGTACTCTCCGGGGTCCTCGTGCTCAGGCTCAACACTCGCGTCTACCCAAAGAGAACAGCACCAAATAAACAAACAGCGAGGCGCAATGCACAAACAAGATGATGCATGGTCATGTTAAGAAATATAGCATGGCAAGCCTATGCTAGTCATGTTTCACATGCATTTATTAAGTTGTTTAGTATTCTGGACAGAACCTCAATATTACTTATTTGGACATGCATGATCATGGAAAATATGGACGCTTCATGCAAAATCGATGCAAATGCATATGTAGAACGTTGCAAACGGAGTAACGTAGCTCACGGTACGCTCACGGCAAGGTACGAACGTTAACGGAGACAAAACACAACATGAGGGAATCTCTGGGATATACCTTAGTGTTCCAAGGATGCCACTGGATAGGAAATGAAAATCTAGCAAGAATAGAGCTAAAGATCAAACAAAACTATGGAGTATAGCTCCCACAAGTCACAAAACAATCAAACACACAATCTGTCCACAAACAGCAACATGGCATCTTGTCACACACGTAGCCAGAGCTACAGCAGGTTTTAAATCAAAACCAAGGCATGTACAGAAACTATACAGTATGCTTAGCAAATCATCCAGCTACACAAACTAGAAAGGAAGCATGGAGCAATAACAATGAAGCTCACAAGATGGCATGTTGAATCAGTTTTTACAGACTTGGTGAAAATTCCAGTTTTCTGGAATCTGAGTTAACCAGATGGCATATTCACAGCATGATTTATATATGCTACAGCAACTTTCATGGCATGAAAATTAACATGATGGTAGAGGGCAACATCCACTACAATTCATTAGCACTAAGTATGAGCTAGAACACAACATATCACTTGGTAGCATCCTCTAAACATGGCATAAAAATAACAACAGATTCTCAGACTGGACGCATGTTAACAGATGAGCAACTTGATAGCAGGTTTTATATATGATGCAAGGGCTTAATTCTTAAGTTCTTAGCACAATTCAATAGAGGATGATGAGCACAACAAAACATGTTAAGGCCCCAAACTCAAAGGAACAACACATCCATGGGAACCATCCTCACAACATGGTAAGAAAATAACAACACTCAACACTTAGCAAAATTTGAGACATGAAATTAGTGTTATTATCTAGCATGTTTACAGCAAGAAACCCACTTATCCACAAGCTTATCATGCCAAACAAAAATACCAGGGCCTAGTACCCACAAAACACTAGCATATTCATGTTGACAAATTTCACATATGTTGCATAGATTAAATCATATGAAAATGACAAAATGGCATGTTGGGACAAAAATGACATTTTGCAAACTTGCTCAAATGACAAAACAAATTGCCCCACTGGATTCCTTGGGAAATTCTACCCCAAAATCATATATCATACTCATATATTCATGTCAATAAATTGCCCAAAACTCAATTCGAAAATACACATTTGCACTCATAAGTCAAAACCTACCCTATTTGGACATACCCAAAATTGGCAGCAACCTGATCTGGACTATTTCCCAAAACAGAAAAAAACAACCAGAGACAAAAACAACAAAACAAATAAATAGAAAAGGGGAGGATCCCATTGGCAGTGACACCAGGGCACCTTGAGTGGCTGACAGGGTGGACCCACTGGTCCACCTGTCACACACACAGCCATATACACCCACACCTGAACCACACACGCACACACACAGTGATAGAGATACACACACGCACACACTGTGCACTCAACCGAAAATAAAAAGGGCCGCGCGGGGGATCGAACCCCGGACATTTCGGTCCACAAAGCGAGCCGCCTCCACTACGCTACCGACGCGGCGACTAAACAGAGATGGATCTGGCGCAACAAATATAAGAGAAATGCCCTGGCTTGATTCAGAGCAGAGGACGTCGCCGCCGGTGACTACAGTGGCAACCTACGGTGGGGCAAAACACCGGCGCGGGATGCGGAGACCTGGGGGCTCCATTCCTGCACTCAAAGGGGGAAGGAGACGCGATGCTCACAGCGGGGCTCCTCGAGGTCGCGGTGAGGCGGAGACGATGGGTTGGCACAGCCTGTTGAAGCACAGTTCGACCCGCGCGACACGCCGACGGGAAGGCGATGCAGGGACGCTCCGGCCTCCCTAACGCCGGGAACGGGGCGCGGACGGCACTGGCGAGCTCCAGGACATCTCAGAAGACGCGGAACCCGACGCCGGAGGCAATGAAGACGACGACGAGCGCCGGCGGCTCTCTGAACTTACCTTAACCTTTTTGAACCTCTCTCCCTCTCGAGCTCACCGGAAGAAAAAGAAGGGGAAGGAGGCGGCGGTGGCTAGGAGGAGAAAGGGGAAACCCTAGGGAGAAAAGCACGGACGCCGAGGGCTTTATAGGCCCTGGAGGCACGGCTTCTCTCGCCACCTCGGCCATGGCGGGGCCCCTCTCGCGCTCTCCCTGAGAGGGAGCTGGAAAGGGAGGATGACGAGCGAACGCCCACGGAGGCCGACAGGTGGGGCCGCGTGGAGCCAGGGTGGAAAGCGAGCGAGCGAGCGGGCTGAGGGAGCGCTTGCTGGGCTGCGGCTGCGGGAGGCCCAGAGAACCTCCTCTCTCTCTCACTGCTGAATAAAGAACCCCTTTCCTATTTTGAATTAGCCAGAGGAAGCAAAAAATCACAGAGTTCAGAGAGAGAAGTTTTTAAGGGAAGTAAAAAAATGTTGGGGTCACAAAATTGCATACTATTTTATAAAAAAATGAAAATAGCATTTTTTAGCAACTAATAAAATCACATCTAATAATAAATGCAATCTGTTTTTGATGTTTGTGGGTGGATGAACTTCAAGCAGGATCAGGAGCTGGTTAGAATTCATATTGGAATATTTCTGAAATGATCAACATTTTTAATAGGTGAAAACAGCAAGTAAATTATTATCATGGGAATATTTTGAATAAGAGACAAGAGGGGATGGTTTTTGAAATGGGAGGGATTAGAGTAGCACTCCAAACAAAGCAACACATGCACTCACTCCACAACACATACACTCACATCATACACTAACATCACAATGCCAACATGGCAAGAATTATTATGCATTTGATATGATGATCATGATGGCATGATGCATGATGCATGAAATGACAATGGCAAGTAGAACTCAACTCATGATGGCATTGATAACATCCATAGAAGGTCACACAAGAGAAATATATTACAAATAAGGCAAGGGATGCTCTTGGGCTGTTACACGCGGGGCCACTTAGGCCTTCGGTGCACCGCCAGCTGGCTCGACAGACTGCCCTGGGGCGGCCGCCGCCTTCGGATCCGCCTCCATGGCCTCTATGGCCTCGGTGTCACTGCCGGTGCTGGAGGTGGTGCTCACGTCGGCAACCTCCTCATCCTCGGGCCCTTGGGGAATGCAAAAGGAGTTCTCGGCGACCGGCTTGCTATCCTCGCCAAGCGCCGGCAGGAACTCATCCGGGTTGACGTACGAGGCCAGCTCATTGGCCCGGCAGACAAGGGTGCCTTCGCGAGTGACTCGCTCCGCCTCGGGAACCTCGAGCATCGTGGCCGGCCGGTCCAAGTCGACGCCGCGGTACCTGATGCGTCTCCAACATATCTATAATTTTTGCTTGTTCCGTGCTGTTATATTATCATTCTTGGATGTTTTATAATCATTTTACTACAATTTTATACTATATTTGGGACTAACCTATTAACTTAGAGCCTAGTGCCAGTTTCTGTTTTTTCCGTGTTTTTGAGTTTTACGGAAAAGGAATATCAAACGGAGTCCAAACGGAATAAAAATCTACGATGATTTTTATGGACCAGAAGAAGCCAGGGAGCGTTGGAGTTGGGCCAGAAGAGCCACGAGGCCACCACAAGCCTGGCGGGCGCGCCCCCCCTAGGGCGCGCCCCCCTGGCTTGTCGTCACCTCGTGGCCCACCTTGACTTGTTTCCGATGCCAACAATTCTTATAAATACAGAAACCCCCAGAAACAAACCTAGATCGGGAGTTCCGCCGCCGCAAGCCTCCAGAGCCACGAAAAACCAATCGGGAGCCCGTTCCGGCACCCTGCCGGAGGGGGAAACCATCACCGGAGGCCATCTTCATCATCCCGGCGGTCTCCATGACGAGGAGGGAGTAGTTCACCCTCGGGGCTGAGGGTATGTACCAGTAGCTATGTGTTTGATCTCTCTCTCTCTCTCTCTCTCTCTCGTGTTCTTGAGATGGCACGATCTTGATGTACCGCGAGCTTTATTAATATAGATGAATCATATGGAGTTTTCCCCTCTCTATCTTCTTGTGATGAATTGAGTTTTCCCTTTGAAGTTTTCTTATCGGATTGAGTCTTTAAAGGATTTGAGAACATTTGATGTATGTCTTGCGATGGGATATCCGTGGTGACAATGGGATGTTCTATTGATCCACTTGATGTATGTTTTGGTGATCAACTTGCGGGTTCCGTGACCTTGGGAATCTATGCATAGGGGTTGGCACACGTTTTCGTCTTGACTCTCCGGTAGAAACTTTGGGGCACTCTTTGAAGTTCTTTGTGTTGGATTGAACATGATGAATCTGAAATTGTGTGAAGCATATCGTATAATCAAGCCCATGGGTACTCGTGGTGACATTGGAGTAACTAGGTGACATTAGGGTTTTTGGTTGATGTGTATCTTAAGGTGTTATTTTAGTACGAACTCTAGGGCTGTTCGCGACACTTATAGGGATAGCTCATACGATTGATCGGAAAAGATAACTTTGAGGTGGTTTCGTACCCTACAATAATTTCTTCGTTTGTTCTCTGCCATTTGTGACTTTGGAGTGAACTCTTTGTCGCACGTGAGGGATTTATATATGATTCAACTATGTTAGTATTGTTGAGAGAACTTGCACTAGTGAAAGTATGAACCCTAGGCCTTGTTTTCAAGCATTGTAATACCAGTTTTGCTCACTTTTGTTACTTGCTACCTTGCTGTTTTTATATTTTCAGATTACAAAAACCTATATCTACCATCCATATTACCCTTGTATCACCATCTCTTCGCCGAACTAGTGCACCTATACAATTTACCATTGTATTGGGTGTGTTGGGGACACAAGAGACTCTTTGTTGTTTGGTTGCAGGGTTGTTTGAGAGAGACCATCTTCATCCTACGCCTCCCACGGATTGATAAACCTTAGGTCATCCACTTGAGGGAAATTTGCTACTGTCCTACAAAACTCTGCGCTTGGAGGCCCAACACGAGTCTACAAGCAGAAGGTTGTGTAGTAGACATCAAGCTCTTTTCTAGCACCGTTGCCGGGGAGGTGAGTGCTTGAAGGTATATCTTTAGATCTTGCAATTAAATCTTTTAGTTTCTTGTTTTTCACTAGTTTGGTTTTATAAAAGAAAACTACAAAAAAATGGAATTGATGTTGCCTCATATGCTTCATCTTTTTAATGTCTTTCATGAAAATGATGGTAAGGAAAATTGTGCTCAAGTGTAAGAAGAAGAAGTTATTAAAATGTTTGGCACTAAATCTTTGAGTGATGAGCATGATTGCAATGTTGTTAATATGAATTCTTTGAATATCCATAGTACTAATGATGATTGCACTAGTCATGATAAAAAGATTTCTTATAAGCATATCAATTTTTGTGGAGTGCATAGAGTTTGTGAAGACATGCCCAAAAGGGAAGATAGATTTTGTAAGAGGCATAAGTATTTATAAACTAAATGGTTGCAAGAGAGGCTATATATTTGTGCTGAAAGACTTAATATTTCTCGCCGTCCTTGTGAACTTTGCAATGAAAGTGGTCATTTTAATTTCCAATGTGAATTATTTCATGATCGAATTGTGTCCAAAAATTGTGATAACCTCATTACCCTTGAGCATCATAATGAACTTAGTCTATTTTTGGGGTATGAAGAAATGAAACATAAAACTAAGGATGTTCCAGCATGGGTTCTCATGAAAATGATTGATTTTGATCTAAATGAAATCTATATGTATTGCGTGGTAAATTGCATTGAGAATCCTTATATTGCCAATTACTTAAAGATAAGAAAACAAATAGAAGATGAAGAGAATACTAATGAAGGGGAAGAGGTTTCGCAATATCCTCCTATTTTTTCTTATGATGAATCAGGTAACGTGGAGGAGCTTTTTATTCAACCAACCTCTTCAAAAAGAAGCTTAGAGGAATTAAATAAACCCGCACATAATGTGGTGAAGAAGAAGAAAATAAGGAAAAGTAAAGGTAAAGAGGTATCTCTCCCAAATAATGTTGCTCCCATTATTGATAGGCCTCATGAGAATGAATCAAAAATAGTCGTGGAAGATGATACACTTGAGGATGATTTTGTTATGCCTATTGCTTGTTGTGATAATTATAATTGGGAATATAATGATACTTCTTATAATCTTGAAAATATTTATGACACCAACTTGGAAGAAGATGATAATAATTGCTATACTATTGGTGCTATTCATACTATTAATGATGAGAGTGATTATGCTTATATTATGCAAAGCCACAAGCTTGGGGATGCTATGTTTGATGAGAATGACATGTTTGAGAATTTATTTGCTGCAATTAATGTTTGTCCCAAGCTTGGGGATGCTATGTTTAACGAAGATGATATTTTTAGTCCCCCAAGTTTTGATGTGCAAATTTATGATGATGGCATACCCCTATTTATGATGATTGCAATATTTATGAAAGTGGGTTTGGAAGAGTTTCAACTTTAGATAATAATTATCCCACCATTTTGGAGGGTGATGAATCTTATTATAATGATAAAAGTGGATTTGGAGAGGTCATGACTTTATTTATTAATGAGTCCACTATTTCGGAAGAGGTTTCAATTGACTATGATGAGAACAAAGTTGCTACTTATGATGATTATTGTGACGATACTTATGCTATAAAGAGTAGTGATAAGTATTGTCATAATTTTGATTATCCTTTTACTGAATATTACTCTTTTTATGTGGAACCAATTTGTAGTATTCAATTCTTTTATGATACTCCCACTATTAGTCATGAGAAGAAATCTTCTTGTGTGGAGAGTAGTAAATTTTTTATGCTTGTAGATCATGAAAAGAATGCTTTATGTGATGGTTATATTGTGAAATTCCTTCATGATGCTACTGAAAATTATTATGAGAGAGTATCTTATGCTTCTACATATTGCAATAATAGCAAGTTTCCTCTCTATGTGTTCAAAGTTTTGAAGTTATGCTTGTTTTTCCTTCCTATGCTAGTCGATTCTTGCTCCCATAAATTGTTTGCTCACAAAATCCCTATGCATAGGAAGTGGGTTAGACTTAAATGTGCTTGTCATGAGATTCATGATGCTCTTTTGCATGTTTCAATTATTATTCCTATGTGAGCATCATTGAAATCATCATGCCTAGCTAAAATGCATTAAAGAAAAGCGCTTGTTGGGAGACAACCCAACACTTTTACTTTCTGATTTTGTGTGTCCACATGGTTAAGCTACTGTATAGTCATGTTTTATAGCTTTTGTTTCAATAAAGTGCCAAGTAAAGCCTTTGGGATAGTGTGGATGATAGTTGACTTGATTCTGTGCAAAAACAGAAACTTTTGCTCTCAGTCCAGGAATTTTGTAAATTCACTGGACGTGCTTTTGATATGAATTTTTTACACATGATTTATATGAAAATTGCCTAGATTGTCCTAATTTTTCAGAATTTTTAGAGACAGGGAAGTATGGGTATACTACAGATCTTCACAGACTGTTCTGTTTTTGACAGATTCTGTTTTGCATGCATAGTTTGCTTGTGTTAGTGTTCCCATAGCTTATATTGAGTGATATAAATTATGGGAATGATATAATACAGTAGGTATCATGTGGGAACAATTATGAATCTTGTCTTGACAGTACCTAAGTGAATGATCTACCTTTATTACACTAACCCTTCTCACGAAGTTCCGTTAAGTTTTGCGTGATTGAAGTTTTCAAGTTTTGGGTGAGACACCGATATGAGGAGAATAAGGAGTTACAAGAACCTAAGCTTGGGGATTCCAAAGGCACCCCCAAGGTAATATCCAAGGAAGACTCAAGCGCCTAAGCTTGGGGATGCCCCGGAAGGCATCCCCTCTTTCATCTTCAACACTATCGGTATATCTTACTTAGAGCTATATTTTTATTCGTCACATAATATGAGTTTTTGCTTGGAGCATCATATTATTTTGTTGTTCTCTGTTAGGTGTTATTTATAATCTTGTTTTTCAACAAAAAGTTCCAAGAATGGCCTTAGGATGCTTGCATTGCATGTTTGATGTGTGCTGTGTAAAAAACAGAAACTTTTGCTGTAGTGTTTGAATTTTCATATTTTACTGGAACGTGGAAAGTTTCTGAAATTTTTACACAGTGTTTTCATATAAATTATTTAGCATTCCCTAAATTGTCATAATTTTGTGAGTTACAGAAGTACACTGTTGTCATAAATTGCTACAGGCTGTTCTGTTTGGACAGATTGCTGTCATAGTTTCGTTATCTACTTATCCTATAGTTTCCATAGCCTATATTGGTAGATATAAATTGTGAAAATGTTAGTATACAGTATGTAATGTTTGAAAATTATTATGCAACTTGTCTTGGTAGTACATAAAGAGTTGAATTATTATTATGTGTACTAACATATCTCACGAGTTCTTTTCAAGTTTTGTGTGGAAGATGTTTTTGAGAATAGGTGAAACCATGATATGAGAGGATTGGACGAGATACAAAAGCTCGAGCTTGGGGATGCTGATAGCACCCCAAGTAAATATTTCAAGAAGTCTCAAGCATCTAAGCTTGGGGATGCTACGCATCCCACCTCTCTTCATCAACAATTATCGGTTAGCCTATGTTGAGCCTAAAATTTTATTCGTTCACATGATATGTGCTATTCTTGGAGTGCCATTTTTCTTTTACTCGCTGTTTAATAAAATGCTTAAGATCTGAAAATATTCATTGAGAGAGAGAGAGAGAGAGTCCTCACATAGCTACTTAATTGTTTGACTACTCATTGATCTTTACGTATATCTTTTGAGAGTAGCTTGTCATTTCCTCTCATGCTTCACTTATACCTTTTTGAGGAATGAAATCTTTATGCTCTTGTGCTTTATTTAAATTTGTTTGAGCCTGTTGAAAAAGCAAGGGCAATATATGAAACTAGTCCCAAAGTGATAGATATCCAAGGAGGATATAATAAAAACTTTCATGAAGATCATGGGACAAATTAAACTTGATTCTTTGTAATAGTTTTGAAACATGATCATAGTAATATGTGAGTCATGTTAGTGAGTAATTATGCTTTAGTAGGAATATTGGCGTTAAGGTTTGTGATTCCCAATGCAAGTACAAAAGTCAATAGTTATGCAATGAAGTTATATCCTACTTGTGGTGCATTATTCGGTGTTAGTTATGTTCAATGCTCACTTATGTGAATTTGCGTTTCTTGGTTTGGTAGCTTCCCAATCTATTTGCTAGCCTCCATTTGTACTAAGTAGAAATACTACTTGTGCATCCAAAATCATTAAACCAAGTTTTGCCTTATGAGTCCACCATACCTACCTATATGCGGTATTTCCATGCCGTTCCAAGCAAATTTGTATGTGCCATCTCTAAATCTTCAAAATAAATTTTCTCTTTTGTGTGCCCGTACCGCTCATGAAACGGTGGGGAGTATCCAATATTTTTCCATGCTAGGTGGGTTATTCTCACGATATGTGTTGATTCACTATCATTCACGAGAAAGTGGCTGGTATTCGGGATGCCCAGTTCCATGCTCAAAAATCAAATCAAAATATAATGAAACAAAACTCCCCCAAGATTGTTGTTTGTATGGACGGTACCCGTGGATTCGGCTCGCCGTGGAGTGTGATTGATTGGTGGAGGGGGAGTAAAAACTTTACCATTCTGTTTGGGAACCGCCTATAATGTATCTAGCATGGAAAGTATTGTGAGCTACTTTGTCGTTTTCGTTGACAGGAGAAGCATGCCACCCAAAATATTTTTTCTCTCTCAATTTAAAACTTTGAGCTCTAGCACCTCTACAAATCCCTACTTCCCTCTGCGAAGGGCCTATCTGTTTACTTTATGCAATTTTTATTTTTTCTTTGAGTCACCATCTTCTCTTATAAGCACCAACTAAGGGGCACTATGATCGTACTTGAGCATTGGGCATTACTAATATTTGAGTGTGTTTCATGAATGGATCAATGATTTTGCATGATGGGCTAGGGATAACTTTCTTTAGTGTTGATATTTTGAAAGACATGGTTGCTTGTTGACATGCTTAAGTATTGAAGTCATTATGTTAAAACTAGACTATTGCTTTGAATCATTTACAAGTCCAAATGTCCATGCTATACAAAGAAGAAAATAATATGATGAACATGTTAGGCAGCATTCCACATCAAAAATTCTGTTTTTATCATTTACCTACTCGAGGACGAGTAGAAATTAAGCTTGGGGATGATGATACGTCTCCAACGTATCTATAATTTTTGCTTTTTCCATGCTGTTATATTATCATTCTTGGATGTTTTACAATCATTTTACTACAATTTTATACTATTTTTGGGACTAACCTATTAACCGAGAGCCTAGTGCCAGTTTCTGTTTTTTCCATGTTTTTGAGTTTTACAGAAAAGGAATATCAAACGGAGAGAGACCATCTTCGTCCTACGCCTCCCACGGATTGATAAACCTTAGGTCATACAATTGAGGGAAATTTGCTACTGTCCTACAAAACTCTGCGCTTGGAGGCCCAACACGAATCTATAAGAAGAAGGTTGCGTAGTAGACATCAATACCACGACGTGATGAACCGAAGGGCCATCTGCGCCCCGGAGCGGGCCGCCGAAGCCTTCCAGGCCTCAAGTCGTGCCACTGTGTTCTCCAGCCACAGTGCCACGTGGCCGTCCGGGGCCTCGCGACCCGGCCAGAGGGCCGAAATCACCCCCATGCCGGCCGTGTGGAGCCGTTCCATACAGTGCTGCAGAAAGATCAGCCGGTTCTCGATAGCCAGCGCAAACTCCGGCAAGACCCAGCCAGCGTGCTCCTCAATCTCCTGCCCGCACTGCCGCAAGCACTCCTGATGCTTCGCCACGACCCGCTCGGCGTGGCGTTGAGTGTCCGGGAACCAGTCTAAGGGAGAGGGAAGAATCAGAAAACAGGTCGAAACAGCCGGCAAAGGAAGAAGATATAAAGACAAGAAACTTACGCTGAACAGCTTCGTCCATCTCAATGGCGAGCTGGAGGCCGAAGCCCCGCTCCCTCTCGCGCGCCTCCTCCGCCTGGGCGAGGGCGGATTCACGCCTCTCAAGCTCACCGCCAAGGCGAGCCACCTCGTCCTGCAGGGCAGTGACCCACCGGCCGACGTCGGCCGCCTCCTTGGCGGCCTCCTCCCGGGCCGCCACTTCCTTCCGCAGCTCCGTGCTGAGGTGCTCCTGTGCCGCCAGCCCTTCCACGACTAGGCTGCCCAGCCGGTCCCGCTCCGACGTAACCGCCTAGAGTTCCCGCCCCAGCCGGTCCCGTTCAGAGGCCACCTCGTCCCTCTTCTGCCGGATCGGGGCCAGGACGTCCAGCTCCTCTGCAAAAAGACCAACCCAAATTACTTAAAATGCGGAAGATTCGAGCCGACTGCCGGGCAGCCGGCCCGACTCTCGGGGGCTACACCCAGTGGGTGCGCTCGCGCGCCCCCATTGGAACAAGCATACCTCGTGCCTTCTTCAGCTCCTCCTGAACCTGGTAGAAGCCGGCCTTGCCTCGGTTGTGGATGGCGACCGCCTCGTCGAAGAGCGCTTGCCTCTTGGCGTTTTCAGCCTTCTCCGCGCCAGGAGACAAAAAGTTAGACAGCGGACAAAGTAGATCCGGCCCGGTCGCCCAGTGGGTGCGCTCGCGCGCCCCCATTGAAAATTCGACGCAGGCTAAGGAATCTCACCTCCACCGCCTCCTCCACGCGCCGAAAGTTGCTTTCGGCGGCTTCGGCGAACCTGGCCAGCCCCTGATGACCGTGCGCCATGATGTGGCCCGGCTCCCTAGGCACAAGGGTCTGGCTGTCGGCTGGCGGGGGAAGGACGGCTGGGGCACGGGCCAACGCCTTCCAGTCCCGAAGTACGTCGATCATGTTCCTCCTCGAGCGGCTCGCCCCGCCGCTCGACCCTGCGTCCACAACGGCGCTGGCCAGCGGTAGGTTGGTGGCGACTACAAGGGCGCAGGAGCCAGCCCCGGACTCCTCTACGACCGGCGCAGCCGGCTCCCCCGCCTGCCGGACCGCCTCAACAGCCGGGGTGACCGGCTCTCTCCCTCCGCCGAGCGCCGCTTCCGGCGCCGCCTCCGGCACGACCGGGGCGACGGGTTCCTCTGCCACGAACGGCTCGACGGAAGGCGGAGTCACAGCTGGCTTCGCTCGCGGGTCCGCCGCCCTGGCTAGCTCGGGAACCGCATCCGCCGGCCGGGCCACCTCCGCCAAGGGCGGGGCCGTGGCCATCTCGGGCATCGGCTCCCGCGGCTCGCTCGATGACGGCCTCGACATCCGCGTCGATTCCGCCGCCGAGTCCGTGGCGCGCGCCGGGTTCGAGGGCCGCCTCCGCCTCCCGTCGCTTGAGGCCGCCGAATGCGAGGGCGCACCCTTCGCCCCTCCCTTCGCGGCTCGCATTTCGGCGAGCCTCCTCTTCTCCTCCCGCACCGTGGCCGCGTGCCCCTAAGCCTGCCGGCTGGTAGCGTACACCGGATCGGCGGCCGACTCCGTGTCGTGAAGCTCAATGGGCTCGCTGGGAAAGAAGGAAGAAGAGCCCTCAGGCGCTAACCGTCTCAAAACACGAAATCGCCTACAAGAATTAGGAAATGCTCTTACCCGGCAACAACGGGAAGGGGCCGCCTGGTCCGGGGTGGCTTCTTTGCGGCGGCCGCGCGCACTTTCTTACGAGCCGGCTGCTACGACGACGGCTGTCCCGTGGCCGGCCTCTTCTCCCACCGGGAGGCCTCGGCCGTCCGGCCCCAAGCCGGCTACTCCTCGCTCCTTCCATGACGCTCCTGCCGAGCTGCGGGGGGAGGCGCGTCCAAGATCCGGACGTCATCATCATCATCATCATCGGTCCAATATCTGATCGTGGGTTCGGAGTTGAACTCACCAGCCGCCCTGGACCCGCCGGCTCCCGGATCGCCCATCGTCTCGTCCGCCTCAACCTCCCCCGAGGACTCGACCTCTTCCTCGACGCCCCCTCCCAGCTCAAAGTCCTCCGGGTCAGAGTTGGCGCGGTCTGCCTGGAACACCTGAGGGTGCGGACCGTCCGGCGTGTTCTGTCGTACAAAGCGCTGCGGTCAGCATGGCACGTGAGCATGGAGGCCGGCTGAAGAAACAAAAAAAGAAGAAAGACACTGCGAGGAGACGTACCAGGGGTGCCAGGTCGAACCGGTTGTACGACAACTTGCCAAAATGCCATGTGCGCGGCGCCAACTTGAAGTTGGTGACAGTGTTCACCCACTTCGCCACCTGGGCCGCTGTCAGCTCGAAGGTAGACAGCCGGAAAGGGTCCGGCCGGCCTCCCATGTCGCATATCCGGTGCGGCCTCAGCTGCAGGGGCAGCACCCGGTAGTCGATGAAGGCGGACACCAGATCGGCTGCGACCAGCCCTTCCCCGCTCCTCATGGTGTGGAGCCGGCCCAACGTCCCGGCGAGATCCCCGACCGCCACGTCGCCCGTCCAGTTCGCCCCCGTTGACGAGACATTGGCAATGGGCGGCAGCCGGATGTAGTCTCGCGCCGGGTCGATGTTCTTCATGTAGAAGAAAGACCGGTTCCACCTCTTGAAGGACTCAATGAGGGTGAGGCGGGGGAAAAGCGTGGCACGGACACACACCACCGCGCCCCCGTAGGCGTACACCTCATTGCCATTCTTCAAGCTCTTGAGGTAGAAGAGCTTCCTCCACAACTCCAAGAAGGGGAGAAGGCCGAGGTAGCCCTCGCAGAGGGTCACGAACCTCAACAGCTGCAGGATGGAGTTCGGCCCCAAATGATGCGGCTAAAGATCGAAAGTGTCAAGAAGCAACCTGAAGAACTGGCTCACCGGTAGACCAAAGCCGCGCGAGAAATGCGAGGCAAATACCACGCACTTCCCCTCCTCGGGCTCTAGCACCACCTCGCTGCACGGGGGACGGGCGGCGACGCGGTCCTCCGGCGGCAGCATGCGGGCGCGGCGGAGGTATGCGATGTCCTCCTCGGTGACGGTGGAGCCGCCCCAGCTGCCGGAGGGAGTGTCGGCCATCTTTGGGGGGAACTGGCGCGGAGGAGCGAGCAAGTAGCGCGGCGGCGCGAGCTCGAAGGCGACGGATCGCAAGAGGAGGAAGATGGCGGGGAGAGAGGCACGCTAACTGCCTCCGCCTCTCCCCCTCCCCTTATAAATAAGGGGGCGAAACCCGGGGGACGTGGGGATTAACTGCGCCCACCTTCCCCGGGAAATCCACGAGGCATGGGAACCTCGGGCCGTGGCCGCCGGGGTCTGGGCGCAGAGGATCCTTGCCTGCGGCCCGAGGCCTACTGGGCTAGGCCCGTGGCCTACTAGGCTAGGTACAAGGCAATGTCCCATCACGCCCCCAGGCGCAGGGCCCTCGGCGCCACGGCGCCCCGCGTGGTGCGTCGCCGCCCAGCACGGGTTCCGAGGCGGCATGACAGAACCCAAGGCAATGGGCGCAGCCGCCGGCCCCGCTGGTCGATCAGCCCCACATACCAGGACGGTGCCGCCAGATGAAGCCGCCGGCTCCCCCTCGTCGGAAGGACGTGGGCCCCTGCCGGCTTCGGGGACTACTGACGGGGTTATTACCCCTGGGTATGCCAAGACAAGGGAGTTTGGACCCCTTTTGAAAAAACTATACAACCGGCTGGTCCTAGGCCAGCGGCCGGCCTTCCCGCTGACCTCTGGGCGGGCAGGCACTTGTCCCTTCCTGCTGCGACCAAGTACATCGACAGGACACGACCCCCACGATGGACTCCGGCGTGGCTACAGCGACCGCTGACACACGGGCACGCATGGCTATAGTTTGAGCGGTCGTACCGCTAACCCTGACCGATCAAGACCCAGCGTGGCTACAATGCAGCCGGCCGTACCGTTGACTTTGGTCGGCAGGCGCAAGACGACGCCACACGAGGCGGCCCGTGCCGCGGTAGGTAGGCGCGGGCCAATAGCGGCGACCGGCTGGCGGGCCCCAGTCAGCGGTGGGACCGCGCAGCCGGCGGGCCCTACGGGCGACGAGACAGCCCATCCGGCGGGACCACTAGCTGGCTAGAGAGGCTACCAGCCAGGTCCCCCCTTTAGTACCTTATGTATTTTGTAAGCCACGGGGTTGGCCTATAAAACCCCCCGGAGCCCCCCATGCACGGGGCAAGCATTCTCCCCATCTCACACACACATACCCACGTAGAGAGGCAAGAAGCGTCGGCTGCTCCCTCTTCCTTCTTATCCAACAGCTCAAGGAGCACCATTGTAATCTTCATCACCCAGCAACTAGACAAGCAGGACTAGGGGTGTTACCTCCCCCGGAGGGCCTCGAACCTGGGTACTTCGCGTGTCTCTCACCACTCCCCCAATCCCGTTACCGGAGCCCGCCGGCGTCCTTCGGCCCCAACCACTCTCGATAAGCCACCCCATGGCATCTGCCGTGAGAAAACGACGACACTGGTTCACTGATTAAGTTTAAAGATTAATCCAAATCCTTTAATTAGTGAAGGAGTCACTGACATGTGGACCCCACATGTCAGGTTTGATTTAAATTAAAATGAATTGGCTGCTGATGCAATGCAGATTCAATGCTGATGTCATGCTGACGCAGTAAATGCTTTTCTGATTTATAATAACAACAGAAAATAGTTAAAACTTAGAAAATTCATAGTAATTCAACAGTAACTCAGATGAAAATAATTTACATATGAAAAATGATCAGGAAAATCCAATTAATATGTTTATGCAATGCTCATGCATGTTTTAGCAAGTTAACATCACCAACTAAGACATTTCATGCCTAGGACAAATTTGATAAATAGTTTGGAGTTGGAATTTGATGCCTATTTGAATTCCACTTCAATTAATATGATCAAATATTGAACTAGGTGAATTCCGTACCTTAACATGCCATAGCATACATCATGCTGTTGCATCACATTGAATGTGTTCCTTTCCCTGTTTGCTGGTGTTGTTCATTCCCGGTAGACGATGGTTCCGACGTCGAGATCTGACACCGATGAAGACTCATTGTTATCTTCAGAAGTGTCAGGCAAGCAACCCCTCCTAGAGCAGCCCGTTAATATCCTACTCTCTCGCTCCTGCTCTCTTATACTGCATTAGGACTATGACGATTCAACTAGTACATGTTCTAGGTAGTTGAACCCATTCATTTGCATGACCTGTCTTTGTCACAGTAAATAGTTGAAACCACTTAGCATGAGTAGCAACTGCTTGAGCCTTGTTGTGCTTACTCATGCATGCTTGCTTATTGTGCCTGCTATGCTTAGAGTCATGTCGGGTCTGATCCATCTGGGCGATGAATCGGAATGGTGATGTTCATGTCCTACTGTGTGAGTGTTAAGTGTGTGAATCCGATTTGGTAAAGGTAGTGATGAGAGGCCATGTAGGAGTACATGGCGGGTTATCTTATTGGGACCATCCTTAAGAACCGAGTTCTGTGTTTGTTATCCAAGACAAGATACTACCATGCATTGGGCCCGAAACCAATGGAACCTCTCGGCTTATTAATCGCCTTGATCTTTGTCCAGGAGTTGCAACTAGTTTCTGGTGTTTGTAGGATGTGCTAGCGGCCGTGCATAGCGCTGACCGGAGGGGTAGGCTATGGCGCGGTAGATGCACTGTGGTCCGGTATACCAAGCGTAGTACCATCCGTTGAGGTGGGCTTGGGAACCCTGCACACATCGTTTGGGGCCGTGATGGAAACTTCGGCCGGACTTCCGTCTTGTGTGGTTAACGGCCATGGCCGACTCCCTCGCTGGGCTTCCGCTTGAAGGTTGCCGAGGTGCCTTTTTACGTGCACATGGCGGTTAGTGGCGGGAGCGTGCGTGAAGAAGTATACCCCTGCAGGGTGAATTAATCTGTTCGAATAGCCGCGTCCTCGGATATGGACTACTTGGAAAACTTATGTGCTTCATAGACAAGTGAAATGGATACTCTAAAATGCGCAAGATAAGTGTGAGTGCTATGGATGGCCTTCTCGCAGGGAGACGGAAGTGGATCCATAGTGGTGTGTTGATTTGGTGAATATGTGGATTCGTGTGCGCTATTCCACCCCAAAGATTATACTTGTTGTCGTAGTACAAGTTAGCCAAGAGTCAAAGCTGGCTTGCTGCAATAAACTTCACAACCCCCTTTGTTGACAATGATGCATATGTAGATAGTTCAAATGTAAGTCTTGCAGAGTACCTTTGTACTCACGGTTGCTTATTTATGTTTTTGCAGAGGAGATGTCAGTCTCACTAGTGGTTCTTACGATGTGAAGTTCGATGTGGATCGGATTAGCTTGGGAATCCCAGAGAGAGGTCTGGCTCCTATGGTAGGGTCGTTGTAGCTTTTCAGGCTCTTCTAGCCGCTTTTAATAGATGTCTGTACCTAGAAATGTATCTTCCGTTTGTTGATTGTATGCTCTGAATGATGGGTCATGTGACCCTCTGCTTGTAACATTATACTACGTAGGCTCTCTGGAGCCTTCTAAATAAATGTTGTGTTGTTGTATGGTTATGTTGTGATGCCATAGTTGTATCTATGCATATCGGACACGTCGTGCGTACGTGTGACGTGTTACGGTATGTATGGGATTCGACACCTAGTTGTGTGCCTCTAGTAGTACTCTTTACAGGGAAATGCCTCTTTGTGCTTCCACTGAGCCTTGGTAGCTTGCTACTGCTCCGGACACGTTGATTGACCGGCGTGTATCCTTCTTGCTGCTGTGTCTTTCCCTTTGGGGAAATGTCTCGCAGTGTAATGGAGTCCATGTAGCCTGCTATGACTCCTCTATGCGCAGTTGATGACATTTATGTCCCACGGCGTAATGGAGTCCCTGTAGCTTGCTATGACTCGCCTACACATGCTGAGACCGACACCTGCATTGTTGGGTTACGTATGCCTGTCCCTGTACGGATGTGCCACTTGGGTTCTATGACTAGTCACGTCGACCCGGGTTCTTGGACATTTGAATGCTAGCGACATGTTCACATTCATGAGCCAAAAGGCGCAAACGGTCCCAGCCTAGGTAAGGTGGCAGTCGTGGAGATAACCGTGCGTGAGGCCGCAAAGTAATGTGAATTGTCACATGCTATATTCTTATGGCTTAGGATCGGGGTCCCGACAGTGTTGGTAT
Source organism: Elymus sibiricus (assembly GCA_039707655.1). NCBI lineage: Eukaryota > Viridiplantae > Streptophyta > Magnoliopsida > Poales > Poaceae > Elymus > Elymus sibiricus. The sequence continues at coordinate 165,040,465 of CM077667.1, forward strand.
CAGAGCTTGACTGCCTGTAGGATTACCAAGCCAAACTAGTCGATGTTTGAGTCTAGAACTGCTTTAGTTATATAAGGGAATTGATTGTGGAAGGGAACATAAGATTCTTTTACTCCTTTCCTCGTGTCATTCTAATTCTGAGTCACCCTCTTCTCTATTCTACGGGGTTTAAGAGTTAGGCTTCTCATCTATCTATCAGGATGACGAGTTACTATGCTGCAGACTTATAGGAAAGTTGATGTCTTCCTGGATTGATGTCTCTACAAGAATTCAATGATATGTTGTCAGTTGTCTTGCAGGATGCCTCATATTTCACGCCCGTACAGCTGTTATGATGTCTGAGTTATTCCAAGGTTAATAAAAATCTGATGCAGTTGCAAATTCCTTTCCCCTGTTCCCGATGTCTTTTGGGCCACACAAAGCACACTAATTGTTGTGTTGGGGGTACTCTATTACCTCGATGTGTTTGTTGAAGGGATAGGAAACCAGGTTACTCCAGTGAGCCACCCAACAGTCAAGTTGTATTATGTGTTTCCAGTGTGATAATTCTGGCCATCGTTATCGAAAGCATCCTGTGATGCTACTTAGTTAGTAGGTATTCTGTTTCTGGGTTCTTGAACCCAATAATCATTCTGCTCACTCCTGTTGATAGTGTTGCTTGTTCCTTTAGGAGGATTAGTAACCTTGTTATAGTCTTCAAGGTTCGTGGTTTATCATTCTTCCAACTCCATGAACTAGTCATGGCAGAAGTTCCTCGTGAACTGAAGATCCAACAAGAGCACTCTTCATGAGTCCTCCATTCCATAGTTGTGAGCCTGCCAATTCTTTCCTTCTGCATGGGTTATCCGGAAGAAATATGTTGAACTCGTTCGACATGCTAACCTATGCATCTACAACTCGAAAAACTCATGTGCTCTTGAGTTGCCCCTCTATATTTGTATTCTGACCTTTATCTATCAGTGGATAGTCAAGAGTAGTTGTGCATTCATGTTCATTATTGATGCCTATTATTCTTGTGGTCTGTCAAGCCATTCTATTTCAGACTGACTAGGAGAAACAAACTCCAGTACCTTATCCACTTCTTGGATTGGGTCAAAGCAGTTGTATTCCGCAGATCAAAATGCCAATCCAACTTTTGCTCTATTCTACCTTGATGTATTACCCTCTTCATGTCGAGAATGTCATGAGAATTGCACGGCCTCTTATGCATTCTTGATACAGTGGTACTTCTCACCATCATTATTCATTCCTCGATATGCATGTTGGTTGTAACTGGAATGCCGACAAGTGAACCATGATGTGTGAACTCAATACTCCTACTAACCCCGTTGCTTGGTGGTTAATGGACAATAATTTCACTCTTAGTGTGATGGTCATTGAATTATCATTCTAAGATTGACCGTGCTACCTAGTCCATCTTTCCTGGTGCACTCTTCGATCAATGAGTTAGGTTTGTGCCAAGCTCTTTTGATCATATCGTCTTGCCCTGAAAGGCAAGATTGTTCTCGAGCCCAATAGCATATCGGTGGTTCGTGATTTTCCGAATATCTTCTTGGAAGTATCACCGGGTTGAACCCTAACCGCTATGTTGAGTTCGTGATCAAATTGGTTTCTCTGTAAACCACCCTTTCTCAAGACTCTGTGTTGGATACCCTGGAACTAGTTGGTTAAGCTAAACAACAACTTGGAGAGTTGGAAGATAACAACTTTGCCTACCTTAGTTTGTTCCGAAGGGATATCCTTGTGTGCGTATGTGTGTGTTGGAGAAAGATGATGTCTTCATCAATCGATCCTTGTGATCAGCTGATGCATCCATTGTCTTATCAAAACCTTTGATTTGAATATGGGCAATCATCGAATCAAACTCAGAACCAAGGGTTCTCGCAATGTTGTCTTATTCGTAGTTAATCCCTTGAGCTTACATCATTATATCTTTTGGTATGACCAATGCTACCTTGTTCACATAGTTATGGGCTTCCATCTTCATGGATATCTCGATGAATTGTTGTTGAGCCCATCGACAACATTTTCATGTATTCCATGATTCATGATGAACATAAAGCTAGTGTTGGAAATTTTGTAGGCAATATCTTCGTGTCCGGTACATGAAGTATATGTTAGGTGTAAGAAGTGACTCCCTGTCAGTTCACGTGCGTTTGATGCAAGTTGTCGCCGTGAATTCGAGAAATTTCTTTTTGCTTCCTCTGGAATCATCTCAAGTCAGGCATGCACGTGCAAAGAATTCTATGGTTTGGTAGATTTGCAACCTCCATTCCATATGTATTCCTAGCACACCAAGCCACTGATTGATTTGCATATGTCGGCGTCCTGGGAACGGGGGTACCCAGACTTCCCTGCTTGCGGCCCAGGGCATGGCCTGCTTCGACGGTCCGTACGGCCCGGCACGGCTTCACTCAATACAAGGCCCTCGCGGGAGTCCCACCCTCGCGAGGAGGACAACGCCAAGGCTCCCGAAAGGAGGAGGCCTCCCCAGGCCCCTCCTGAGTGGCAGAGATCTCTATGCAATGCTCGGCCTCGGGAGGTCAAGGATGACGCAAGCTGGGCCAGGTGGGCACCAGCGCGCGCAGAGGAGACAGTTTCCCCTTTAGTACAAAGGAGGCAGGGGTGTACGCGGGTTCCCGAGGCGTCCCACCAAAGGTTTCCATTCCGGTGCAACAAGACCGAACCAGCGGGCTCAACAGGACGGATGTCACCAGCGAGCCCACCACCGCGTCACCGCCAGCTACTTTGCAGGCGAAGACCACCTTTCGTCAGGATAAGATGTACCTTCTGTCTCCCTTCGAATTTGGCCATTGTGGGATCCCTTCCCACCATTGCAATAAGGGAAGAGGACCCAGGCCACTATAAATAGAGGCTAGGCTGCTTCGTAGAGGGGGACGAAAAAACACCACCCGAGCACCCTCGTGAGGTTACTCACCACTGTACTAGTTCATCCACCAACCTCCTCGTGAGGCAATCCACCAAAAAGCAGGAGTAGGGTTTTACGCTTCGCAGCGGCCCGAACTTGGGTAAATCCTCGTGTGCTGATCTTCTCCCCGCGATTGAGTGAGTTCGTCGAGCTGGGATGTCGAGCTATGGGTTTGAGGTCGAAGCTGATGGGGATCTTCGCACACGCCCCTGTGTTCGAACCGCTTCGGGTTTTGCGGAGCCCGATATCCGACATTTGGCGTGCCAGGTAGGGGGCGTGTTGAAGTCTTCCTCAAGCCTCGCTCCTTCTCCACTCCACCGCTCCGATGGATGACGCTCGCCGAGCCCGCGCCGAGCGTCGTGCTGCTCGTTTCGCCCAGACAGTGCCGGTGGGCCACACCACCGCACGTCGATCCACCTCACCTGTGGCCGACACTGCCACGGGCCTAGATGCCCACGAGCAACAGGACTCGTCGTAGCTGGTCACCGTGCGGCGCAACGGCCGCACCGCCAATCCATCGATCGTTCCAGCTACTAGGTCGTCCTCCCACACTCGCCCCGGGCAGGCGCGCAGGTCGGGCACACTCCTCATGGCGCGCGAGCTGCTGCGTTACCGCCCTGCCCCCAACCGCTATGACGACTGGCTCGGGCGCATCGCAGAGCTCGTCAGCGCCGCCGGTGACACCTCGGTGCTCTCCTACTCGTTCCGGCCCCAGCCCTCTCTGGCAGACAACGTGGCCCATGATGCGCCGCCCCCTCCTCCCCGGCGCGACGTCGACCCCGAGCCCAGGCGTGAAGCACACCCGCGCGACCAGCCGCGTGGGCCCCCAGCGTGGGTGAGAGATGAAGTGAGCTGCCAGGTGGTGCCGCGGCCGTGCGCTGACGCGCGAGTGCTCCCCGCGCCGCTGCGCCAGCATAACGACCGTGCACCTCTGGAGGCCGCGGCGCAGGAATGCGAGGACCTGGTCCCTCCTGTGCGCGTGGCGCCCCTGGGTCCAGTGGGTTGCCGCGCCATCGCCCCGGAGCTGCATCCGGCCGTGTGGCCCAGCAAGTTCAAGCCCGACCTGCCTCCTCGCTACGACGGCACCCCAGATCCTGCTGGGTTCCTACAGCTATACTCGCTGAGCATCCAGGCGGCCGGTGGAGACGACAAGGTCATGGCTAGCTGGTTCCCTAGGGCCCTCAAGGGTGGTGCGCTCTCCTAGCTCCTCCACCTCCCGGAGGGGTCAATCACCTCCTGGGATGACCTGCGCGAGCGTTTCGTCGCCAACTTCCAAGCCACCCATGACCGCGCCCTCGCCATGAATGACCTGCGTCGCGTGAAGCAACAGCCGGGCAAGACCTTGCACAAGTACATACAGCGTTTCACGACTGTCCGCCTCAAGATCCCGAGGGCGTCGGACGAGGCCATCATCTCGGCGTTCACCGATAGCATCAGGGACCTCAGGATGAGGGAGGATCTCGCCGTCAACGATGACCTATGCTCAGCTCTGGAAATGTTCAACCCGGCGAACAAGTGTGCGAAGGCCGAAGAGGGCCGCCTCTCACTCCTCGAGCTTCCGAAGGCGGACCCCTAAGACAAGAAGACCAAGACCAAGGAGACGAAGCGCAAGGCCCCCACGGTGCTGGCGGCGGAACCTGAGGTGAAGCGCAGTCGAGACGAGGAACCCCCCGCAGGAGGGCGACCATTCTGCATCTTCCATGGCACCAATAGCCACAACACCATCGACTGTCAGGAGCTCAGGTCAGTCCGCGACGAGCACTTCGGTCACCGCCCTGGGCGTGGCGATCATGGCTATGGTCGCGGTGGAGGCCGCGGTGGAGGCTGCTGGGACAGTCAAGACCCGCGCCAGGAGTGGCGTGACCGACCTCGGGAGGACCGCTGGCGCGATCAGGCTCGGCAGGACCGCTGGTGCGACGAGCCTCGGGAGGGCCCCATCGCGATCAGCCTCGTGAGGCTCGCCCTCGTGAGGCCGGCCTCCCCCCGCTGTCGCCGCCACCCAGGAGGAAGGAAGAGGACATGCAGAACAACGGAGCTAGGGGCTTCTAGGAGGCCAGGGCAATAGCTTGCATCCTGGGCGGCGCTCAGGCCCCAGCATCGAACCGCATCTTCAAGAAGTTCTCGCGGGAGGTGAACGCAGCTCTCCCGAAGCTTGAGGCTGCGCGTCCCCTCAAGTGCTCCCAGTGCGCCATCACCTTTGACTCCAAGGATCAACTCAGGTGCTCGGCCATGGCGGGAGCGCTCCCCATGCTGTGCACGCCAACCATCAGCAATGTCCTCGTTACCAAGACCCTCATCGACAGCGGCGCGGGACTCAATGTCCTCTCCATCAAGACGTTCGAGATGCTCCAAGTGCCCTACGACCAGCTCATGCCAACCAAACCTTTCTCAAGGGTCACTGACGGCTCCACTGTCCCCATCAGACAGGTGTGCCTGCCGGTCACCTTCGGCAGGCGCAACAACTACCACACCGAGCTCATCGTCTTCGACGTCGCCCACATCCACCTCCCGTACAACGCGATCCTCGGGTACCCCGCCCTCGCCAAGTTCATGGTGGTGACTCACCATGGCTACAACGTCCTCAATATGCCGGGGAGTGGTGGCGTCATCACCATCGCCTGCGATGAGAAGGATGTCGTTTGCTCCCTCGAGCGCGCCTATCGTGCCGCGTCGGCCGAGCTCTCAGACGACGAAGGAGACGTCCTGCCTCGCGAGGATGTCCCCAGGAAGAAGAAGCAGCTCCTCTCCAAGGGGAGCCAGGGGGCTGAAACCTCTAAGGACGGCACCTCAGGCTCCGCGCCCGGGGCCAAGGCCCCTTCCTCCCTCGCATAGGAAGGCGCGCTCGACGCCTCCCTTGGGCCGGGCTTGGGGGCTTCCACCTGGAAGGCTACCGACCTGACCAGTGAGACAAGGGAGGTGCTCGGGCACAGCCTGGAGGCGTGTTTTGGCGCGCGTCCACCCAAGCAAGGAGCACGGTGCGAGGCGCCAAGTTCGCGGGAGTTCATCACCAGCGCAATCGAGGAGCTTCGGGAAGCACATGCCATGCGAAGCGGGCGTCGACCTACATCACCAAGTGCAGCCGCCGTCGTCGGCTCAGGAGGCACGCCGCGCGTCTGCATCGATGTACCAAGCATCAACAGGGCCACATCCCAACACATCTTCTGGCTGTCGCGTGTCGGTCGTGGCGGGGTCTACCCATGCAACTACATCCGCATGCCTTTTGGCCTGATGAACACGGGCGCCACGTTTCAGCGCCTTGCTCAGGACATGCTCATGCCCTACCGGGTCGGGCACCGCGAGGTGCTGGAGGAGGTGCCAGGCACGAGCGAGGGCCCCGAGCCTCGGGAGGCGTCGGGCTCATGAAGTCCAGGCTCTCGGAGACGCAAGGTCAGGCTCCGATGACTACCTTGACGCTTCATCGGTACTGCCGCCAGGTGACTTTTTGTCCGTACCAGGTAACTTTTTGGTTTGCTCGGTTTGAGGGCGCCCGTCGGGCTGCATTATCCTTAGGTGGTTAGGGCCCGTCCCCGCAGCGGTGTCGTTTACGCATGTACCAGAACCTTTTATGCATTTGATCAATTTCCTAAATATTCCAACCTGCATGCTCAGTGCTTCGCCACCATGAATGTCGTCGCGCCCTAAAGATCCTGCCTTCGACCGCCTGTGCTCGGGTCCGTCCCTACAGCGTCTGTGATTAAGGGCTGGCACGACATCTGTGCTCGGGTCCGTCCCTGCAGCATTGATAAATCCAAGTGGTCGAGCTCTGTCTCGCGGGCCAGTCCCGTGTATGTCACCTCCCGTGGCCCTTGGTGCTACGCCCTCGCATGAGCTAATCGGAAGTGGGTGAGTCAGGGCACGCGGCACGGATCCTGCAACCATAGTCGGCCTTTCGCCACCGCGGGAGCCACGCGCCGGGTGTTTTCTCCTCGGAGTCGTCGCATGAGAAGACTGGGCACGGCGTCTGTGCTCGGGTCCGTCCCTGCAACGTCGATAAATCCAATGGCTGAGCTCTGTCTGGCGGGCCGGCCCCATTCACGTCACCTCCTAGGGTCATTGGTGTTCGGCCTTCTCATGCGATGGCCATTGGAAATCCATTCGGTGCAGGTTTCTCCAAAATATACAGGACTTGCAATGGCACACTCTACCGGAAGACTCAGGCACAACCCGCCTTTGAGGTAGAGCCTCGTGAGACCCGTGCTGGCTCACGAGTGCCCAGATACACCTCCCAGTTCTACCGTGCAAGCCACACATATGAACTTAAAGGGTTGTACACGCCCGGGGGGCTCAGGAGCCGCCCCCCTTCCCACGTCCAAGTGGAAGCCCCATGCTCCGCGCTGGCGGACAACACTGTCGCCCAAGCATCTATGCCCACGCAACGTGGAAGCCCCATGCTCCGCGCTGGTGGATAAACACCTGAGGGCACCCTAGCGGTTGCATCCAACCTCAGGACGGCCCCTCGCGGCCCCGTCCCGCAGCATTCCCTTGGGATGCCCGCGTGAGGGTGTTGCATGGGGGCTACGCTCAGGCCGGGCCTGGCGCACGCCACCTTCCCTGGTCCCTGATACCCGGTCTTCACGTGCCCCTCTCAGGCGAAAACTGGCAAGGAAAGGTATGGGAGCCGCTCGTACGTCAAGGGGGGCCCCTGAGCATCGCGACACAGGGGCCTCACTGGTCACGTAGCCCCTCACCCCTTGGCACCTTCCTTGTGATCCGGATGCCCCAACGGCGGCTGAGGTATGCGCGGGACCAGGCCCTGCCGACGCAGAGCTCAAGGCGCTCCAAATCTCCAAGTCAACCTTGTCTTCGCCACGTTCCCTTCATGAGGGCTGCTCGCACGTCAAGGGGGACTCCTGAGTATCGCGACTCAGGAGCCTCACTGGTCACGTAGTCCCTCGCCCCTTGGCACCATCCTGGTGATCCGGATGCCCCAAAGGCGGTCGAGGTATGCGCGGGACCAGGCCCTGCCGACATAGATCGGTAAAGCAAGCAGGAAGGAAACAAGGCGAGGAAAGAAACCACATAATTTAGCAGTCATTACAAGCATTAAATGTCCCCGGAAATGCAAAAAAGTCTAACGCCTCCGCGAGGCACAATGAACGTTACAGGAAAGGACCCAGGAAGAGGAGCTAGGAGGAGCTGGCACCACCGCTCGTCCCGACCACGGGGAGCTCGTCGTCGACATCGCTGCCATTGTCATCATCGTCACTGACCCTTGCAGCTGCAGGAGGTGAGGGAACGGCGACGCAGGCGAACTTCTTCATCAGCGCCCCCACGACGCCCTCCACGGCCGTTGCCGTAGCGGCGCGAGCCACGGGATCAACCGTGCAAATCACAGAGCCGAAGTCAAAACCCGGCTCGCGAAGGTAGAGGTGGTTGAAGACGCGCGTCACGGCCGTGGAGAAGCGGTCGCGGCACTCACTCTCCAAGACGGCCTCCACCCTGGCAACGGCACCCTCAAGCACTTCCACGATCTTTGAAGAGAGCCCCGCGAAGCCGCCCTCAGGTGCCACCAGGGGTTCCGCGAATCCCCCTCGGAAGATGGAGTTCAGCGTCAGATGGAACCTGAGCTCGATGGAGGGGAGGGCGTCGAGCTCCGCAGCCTTCCTCTCTTCATCCGCAACAAGGGCCTTCTCCCTGGAGTCGAGCTGAGCCTTCTCCGCGGCTACTTCCTCCTTCAGCTTGTCCAGCTGCTTGCGCTCCGTGGTTTGGTCGGCCACCGCCTTGGACAACATGGAGTCACGGTCGGCGAGCTTGGCCTCGCAGGTCTTGAGGTCTTCCTCCCGCTGGCGAAGCCGTTCCGCGATGTGACGCCCCCATTCTCATCCGTACGCTAATCAATCACGCAATGCGTACGGCCAAGATTAGGGACCCACTGATTAGTACCACAACACGACAAAAGACACAAATATAAAGTCATACAGCTTAATATTACAAGCCAGGGGCCTCGAGGGCTCGAATATAAAGCTCGACATAACACGAGTCAGCGGAAGCAACAATATCTGAGTACAGACATAAAGTTAGACAAGTTTGCCTTAAGAAGGCTAGCACAAACATAAACATCGGATCGAAAGAGGCGAGGCCTCCTGCCTGGGAACCTCCTAACTACTCCTGAACGTCGGAGAAGTCAACGTCGTAGTACGCTCCATCCTGCGGGTAGGGGCCTCCGTCGGGGTAGTAGTAGTCGGCCTCTCCAGCGTAGTCCACATACTGGGCTCCATCGTCTGATCGCAGCAACGTATTGAAGGGGAAAAGAGGAGCAAAGCAGTGGTGAGTACTCATCCAAAGTACTCGCAAGACTTACATCAGAACTATACTAGTATGCATCATTCTCAATGAAGGGGTTATCTCTGGACTGACCGCAGAAAGCAAGAATAGGGAGAAGATCTAGTCCTATCGAAGACTAGCATCTTCAACATCTTGCAGCATTAGAAGAGTGCAGATTGGTATCTCATACATATAGTCATATTGTTGTAACAGTTTTAATTAGGTAAACTCGCCCAGAGATCCTTCCTCGACTCCCCGCGAGGAAGCAATCCCGGAGCCACAATTCATTTTAAGTAAATTATGATTATAGTTGTAGTAGGTCAAAGCACAACTCCAAGTCGTCCTGTTACCGTGGACACGGCTATTCGAATAGTTTACTTCCCTGCAGGGGTGCACCACATTCCCCAACACGCTCGATAAGCTACGGCCGGATACGATTTTCTGGTCATACCCGGCCTCGACATATCGACACGACGTAGTCCTACCTAGGCTCATCAGAGAGGCCAGCACGCCGGTCTACATCCTAATGGCTCGGGGTATTGGGCCATCGCCCTCGCCATCCTGCACGTTACGCCCTCGGCCAGGACCAGTCCTAGCATGCCTTAGTAACAAGCGCCATGCGTTCCAGACCACCCGGGCGCGAGTCGAATCTCGTGGCATCTGAAGAGCTTTCGGGAGAATGTACGCCGCCGAGCAGCCCATACTGATTACCCCGCGTGGTGGTTAGTGCGTATTAGGCCAACGACCTAACTCAGATTAAATACTCAACCCATTAGCAATTTTATTAGTTGTGCGGGGCAAGCTCGAACATATTGCAGCTCGTCGCCCCGCCAAGAACACTCGAGTGCCTTCCGGCGCACTCCACCAAGTTTCCGGATGCCTTGCGGCGCATCCCACCAATATCTCTCGCGGGTACCCTTGGGGCCGACCCGACTTAAACAAGTATCTGTAACCCGGTCATGGTAACTGTGTGTCTGTACACCAAGTGGAGATCCGAGGAATCACCCTCGAGGGATCCCACTCGAGGTAAGTGTATGACAAGAGTCGTTACCGGTAAATGGAAAGGAGGAATCACCCTCGATACCCATGACCGATAACTACGCTACAGAATTATCATCGGGAGTGCTAAGTGAGGTATCACCCTCGACACTCGATGGTAGCTCTGCAGTGCCATACTAAAGGGGTGTGTAGTGATGTGTCGGTAACGGCTTGTCAGTCTTAATGACTGAGTCTTCTGTCTTCAAGTCCTCGGTGTCGACGATGAAAGCAGGGCAACTGGGACTAAGGGGTCTCAGGGGTTCACTGGTCCACCTAAACTAGGCAGTTGACATAACAACAAGTGCGATAACAGTTCATCAAAATTAGGCTATGCATCAGAATAGGAGCTATCTAGTACAGTAGCAAAATTCTAATGCAAGCATAAGAGAGAGAGAGGTGGGTGATATCGGAATGCTCAAGGGGGTTTTGCTTGCCTTGTTGCTCTGCTGCAAAAGGCTGGTCGTCCGGGGTGTAGTCGATCACGGCAGCAGCGTCAGTCTCGGGCTCTACCGGAGAGAAGAGGGGGAAGAAACAATAAATATAAAGCACACAGATGCAACATGATGCATGACATGGCAATATGTTTAGCTAGGCATGCACTAACGCGGTACTACACGTCTTAGGCAACGCGGGAGAATATCTGACGATAATTCCCGGGTCTGCTGTTTTATCGAACAGACGAATCGGAGGGGGGGAAGGTTCCACGTTGGCGGTGCTATAGGCATGTGTTAGTTAGAAGCAGTGCAGGGTTGCCTAAAATCATGTCTAGGTCATACTAGTTATTTTCAGGATTTAATTTGGATGTATTAACCGGTAGACGTGCACTACTCACCTATCCGAAACAGGCAAAAAGTTGCATGTTCAGATAGCTAGGGGCATGTGACAGATGAATGGATGACATATTTGGATTCGTGGTATTTTTCTGATCAACTTTCATATATAAATTATTTTCATCTGACTTACAAATTAATTTCTATGATTTTCTAAAGTTTTATTGATTTTCTGGAATTAATCTATTTATTAATTCAAACATTATCCAGAACAGTGCCAGTGACGCCAGCATGACATCAGGGTGACGTCAGCAGGTCAACAGGGGGCTGGCCAGGTCAAACCTGACCAGTGGGTCCCACCTGTCATAGACTCTGGTCAAATTCAGTTTATTAAGCTAAACTAAACAGAGTTAATTAGGGGAGGGCCCCACATGTCAGTGTCTATTTAGGGTTAAACTAATTATTTCGATTAACTTAATTTAGCTAATTAGAAAACTGACAGGGGGACCCACCTGTCATTGGCATAGGGGCATGGGGTCCCACCAGTCAGTGACTGGTCAACCCAGTCGGCCCAGTTGACTGGGTCAACCCAGTTAACTAGGGCCAGGGGCCCCACTGGCAGTGACCCAGGGGTGGGCCCCAGGTGTGCCACGTCGGCGCCGGCCGCCGGAGACACGCCGGCGAGCGCCCGACGCGTCCACGAACTCCGGCAAGCTCGGGAATCGTCTACGGGGCATCTCCGGGGCTGAGACCGGTCGCGTTCGAACGGCCGGTGAGCACCGCATCCATTTCTAGCCCTAGCACGAGCGGAGGCGGCCTGCAGCGAGCACAGCATCGACGGCGGCGGGCGAGCTCACGGGCGTCAATGGCAGGGGGCAAACCAGGGGGCTAGCGCTCGGGTTTTTGCACGGGGTCGACGTAGGGGACGGCCCAGAGCGCGACTATAGCACGCGCGAGCTGCCAGGAGCACGCACGGCGCGAGCACGTCGTCAATGGCGGACGGCAGAGCTCGGACACGGCGGTGGGTAGCTACGGGCGGACGCAGGAGCAAAGGGGGAGGGGGAAGCACGTCGGGGAGCTCACAGTGAGGGGCGCCGTTCACGGTGGGCTCGGGGAGGTCTCGGTGAAGCGAATCGCCGGCGACGAGCTCCCTGTCCCGAGGTTGAAGACGACGCGGGGGCGGCGATGCAGAGCTCTGGGGCGTCGGGCTCGTGCACGAGGGGGAAGAGGAGGTCGAGGCGGAGCTCTGGGGCGTCGCAGCGGGGCTCGGGAGGGACAACAGCGACGGCTACCCGCCGGCCATGGCGACGGCGGCGGCGGATCTGGAGGGGGAGAGCGAGCGAGCGAGCTCAGGAGTGAGGGGGAGGAATGGCCAGAGAGGCCAGAGGGAGGGGCGGCCTCGCCCTTATCCCCTCGCCACCTGCTCCCGTCGCCGTGGCGAGCTGCGGCCGGAGCGGGCGAGCTCAGCCATGGCGGGAGCGACACGGGGGGGGGGGGGGAGCAGGTGAGCCGGGTGGGCTGGGCCGGTTCGGCCCAGTTGGCCAGGGCCCTTTCTTTCCTTTTCTTTCTTCTTTTCTTTTCCTTTTCATTTTCAGTTTCTGGTTTTTGTTTTATTTTGGCATTTACTATCCACACAAAAATGTGAGACATGGCTGAAATATTTAGTTGCAATATTTCAAAGGGCCACAGTAGTTTTGAGAATTTTTATAAATTGTTTGTATTTTCACAATTGATTTAAATGCAATTAAAAATGCATGTAGTTACTGATATTGAAGGTGGGGTCCACACCAGTAGCTTTGTGATGTTGTTTTCCTTAACATGATTTGATTTGGAATATTCCACAATTTTGGAACATTTTACTTTTATTATTTGAGGGTTTATTTTATCACCACAATTCCTAAGGTATTTTGAATAGGAATTTGAATTGAATTTTGCATCCAACTTAATCCAACTTAGACAAACTTCATTTAGCAAAATAACTAGGCACTGTTCATGATCATTACTGTAGCTTAATTACAATGATCACTGTAGCATAAGCCCAGGGTGTCACAATTCTCCCCTACTAACAAGAATTCTCGTCCTGAGAATTAAGAAGTAGAAGGGAAGAGCCCGGGGTATTCTACACGAAGATGATCATCGCGTTCCCAAGTAGCTTCATCTTCAGAGTGATTCACCCACTGCACTTTGAAGAACTTGGTAACCTTCTGCCGAGTCTGACGTTCTGTCTCATCGAGAATGCGGACTGGTTGCTCCTGGTAAGAAAGGTCTTGCTGCAGCTCCAGCATTTCATGGTCCACTGCTCGGATAGGATCCTTAAAGCAGCGACGAAGCTGTGACACGTGGAACACGTCGTGAACCTGAGATAGGTTTGGCAGTAGTTCCAACCGATATGCCACTTTACCACGCCGTTCGAGAACGGTGAAAGGACCAATATATCGAGGTGCCAGCTTGCCCTTGATTCCAGAGCGGTGTGTACCTCTCATCGGCGTGACTCGAAGATAAGCCTTGTCGCCAGGTTGATAGACCATATCTTTGTGATGACGGTCATACTGACTCTTCTGACGAGACTGAGCAGCCTTAAGATTTGCTTGAATGATGCGGACTTGTTCTTCTGCATGTTGGATAATATCCGGACCGATAAGTGTACGTTCCCCAGTTTCTGACCAGTTCAGAGGGGTCCGACACTTATGTCCATACAACACTTCAAAAGGGGCCATCTTCAGACTAGCTTGATAGCTATTGTTGTAGGAGAACTCAGCAAACGGAAGAGATTCTTCCCATTTCTTGCCGAAGGAAATGACACAGGCTCGAAGCATGTCCTCGAGAATCTGATTGACTCGTTCCACTTGTCCCTGGGATTGAGGGTGAAAAGCGGTGCTGAAGGACAAACGAGTCCCCATAGCTTCTTGGAAACTGGTCCAGAATCTTGAAGTGAATAAGCTACCACGGTCTGAACTGATCACAGATGGAATACCGTGAAGTGAAACAATCCTGGACATGTATAGATCTGCCAGCTGACTAGCAATAATAGTTTCCTTGACAGCCAGAAAATGTGCAACTTTGGACAATCGGTCAATGACGACAAGAATAGCATCATTACCTTTCTGCGACCTGGGAAAACCAGTAATGAAGTCCATTTCAACATGATCCCATTTCCACTCAGGAATAGAAATAGGCTGTAGAGTTCCAGCAGGCTTTTGATGTTCTGCTTTGATCCGACGGCAAATGTCACACTCTGAAACATATCGAGCAATGTCTTGTTTCATTTTTGACCACCAGAATCTTTGACGGATGTCTTGATACATCTTGGTGCTACCAGGATGAATAGAGAGCGGAGTGTCATGCGCTTCCTTCATGACCTCCGGAATCACATCTCTTGGTACCACTAGCCGGTTTTTGAAGTACAAGGTGCCATCTTCAGCAGTGGTGAAGGGTGAGGGCTTTCCTTCTGAGAGCTCGAGCTTAATCCTCCTGACTTCATCGTCACACTTCTGGTTCCACTTGATGATGTCCACAAGATCTGGTTTAGCAATCAGGCTATTAAGGGAACCCTGAGCAACAACGTGGAGGTTCATCTTAAAGAACTCCTCAGTAGGAGGAGTGAGATAACCTCGAGGGACTATATGGAGGTTCAATTTGCGAAATTCTTCTTGAAGCATGGGGTGAACCTTGTGAACCTGAAGGTGGTTGCAGTATGACTTACGGCTCAAGGCGTCAGCCACTACATTAGCCTTGCCAGGGGTATAAGAAATACCGAAATCATAGTCTGAGAGGGATTCCATCCATCTTCGCTGGCGGAGATTCAAGTCCGGTTGAGTGAACAAGTACTTCAGGCTTTGGTGGTCTGTATAGATCTCGCAACGATTACCAACAAGGTAATGTCGCCAATTCAATAGAGCATAGACCACTGCAGCTAACTCGAGATCATGAACTGGATAGTTCTCTTCATGAGGACACAATTGTCTTGAGGCATAGGCAACTACTCTGCGCTCTTGCATTAGGACACAGCCTAATCCTTGACGGGAAGCATCACAATATATGGCAAAGTCCTTACGAGTATCCGGAGGAGCAAGCACCGATGCTGATGTAAGCTTGTCCTTGAGAGTCTGGAAACTTTCCTGACATTTGTCTGTCCAGTCAAACTTAACCCCTTTGTGAAGCAGATTGGTCAGGGGCTTTGCGATCTTGGAGAAGTTCTCGATGAATCGACGGCAATAGCTGGCGAGACCGAGAAAACTTCTGACTTGCTTGACATTTTTCGGGGGAGTCCAATCAAGAATAGCTTGAACTCGCTCAGGGTTGACGGCAATACCATCCTTGGAAATTACATGACCAAGGTAAGTCACTTCATCTAGCCAGAACTCACACTTAGAGAACTTTGCATATAGTTGATGTTCTCGAAGCCTTTCAAGCACAAGACGAAGATGTTCAGCATGTTCTTCTTCATTTTTGGAATATATCAGTATGTCATCCAGATATACCACTACAAACTTGTCGAGATAATCCATGAAGATATAATTCATCAACCGAGAGAAGGTTGCTGGGGCATTTGTTAAGCCAAAAGACATGACGGTGTACTCGTACGAACCATAACGAGTAACAAATGTTGTCTTGGGAATATCCTCTTCTCGAACACGGATCTGATGATAACCCAACCTCAAGTCGAGTTTAGAGAACACGGATGATCCAGCAAGCTGATCATACAGGTCATTGATCCGGGGAAGCGGGTATTTATTCTGAATTGTTGCTTGGTTAATAGGCCGGTAATCTTGAACTAGCCGATTAGTACCATCTTTCTTCTTGACAGAGAGCGAAGGTGGTCCCCAAGCTGAGAAACTAGGACGAATAAAACCCTTGCGAAGTGATTTGTCGATTTCTTCCTTAAGCTCAAGAAGTTCATGAGGAGGCATTTTATAAGGCCGCTTGGCTATAGGAGTGGTACCAGGTACCAAGTCGATGACAAACTCGATAGCTCTAGCAGGGGGAATGCCTGGAAGTTCTTCTGGAAACACATCCGGGAAGTCCCGAACCACTGGAATGCTTTCAATCCCCTCGAGAGGTGAAGCATTCAATGCGTTCATGAAATGAATCTGGGTTTCGGCATTACGAACGAGACGAGCGGTATGAACCACTAACTCGTTGGATGGGTGCAGAAGATGCACGGTTTTTGTGGCACAAACGACTGAAGCACTGTGTGCTGTCATCCACTCCATTCCCAAGAGTAAGTCAATATTTGAGGATGCCAACACAATGGGCGAGACGAGGAACTCTAGTCTTTCGATCTCAATGGCAACGTTGGGACACACCATAGAAGTCTGACAATTACCCGCGGGTGTGGATACCATTATTTGAATGTTCATGTTCTCGCTCTTAAGGTTATGCTTACATGCAAATTCTTCCGACATGAATGAATGCGATGACCCAGTATCAAATAATACGGATGCGGGTATTGAGTTAACAAGAAGTGTACCCATCACAGTAGCAGCCTGCTCTTGAACTTGATTCAGATCAACATTGTTGGCTAGAACACGACCAGTGTTAGGCCTGGCGTTGTTGTTGCGGGGCTGGTTGGCAGACAGCGCAAGTTGATTCTGACCCTGCCTGCAGTCTCTAGCACGGTGACCTGGACGGCCACACTTGAAGCACAGTCCATCCTCAGGACGGGATGGTGGAGGCGGAGGTGCTCTTGGCGGTACAACTCTTGGCTGCCTTGGCGGTGGAGGCGGCAGACGAGGCGCCACATAGGATGGCCTCGGTGCATAAACAGGTGGACGATAGTTGTTGGGGATCCACATCCTCTGCTTCTGAGGACGTGGGCCCGAAGATGAACCCACGTCAATCTTGCGCTTGGTGTGATCCTTGTACCTCTGCAGACCTGTCTCAATCTGGATAGCCTTATTCACCAAGGTGGCGAAATCAGGGAAGTCGTGAGCCAGAAGAGCAAGGTGAATATCAGGGTGAAGACCTTCACGGAACTTCTCCTGTCTGCGAGCATCAGTTGCAACGTCTTCTTCCGCATAACGAGATAAGTCCAGAAATTCCCGCTGGTAAGCATCCACAGTCTTGCTGCCCTGGACCAAGTTGCGGAATTCATGCTTCTTCTTGTCCATTGTTCCCTGGGGAATATGGCGAGCACGAAACACAGCTTGGAACTCTGGCCAGGTGATGATTGTTCCAACAGGCTGAGAGCGCCTGTGGCTGTCCCACCATTGAGCAGTGGGACCCTTCAGAAAGTACGAGGCAAAAGTGACATAGCTAGCCTCTGGGGCGCCTGAAGCTTCCAGCTCATAAGTGATGTCACGGAGCCAGTCATCTGCGTCAAGCGGCTGAGTTGAGCTGCGGAAGTTTGTAGGGTTGAGGCGCATGAAGTCTTGCAGAGTCACTGGGGCTGGCGGCTGATTCATGTTTGGCCTTGGAAAGTGATCCATAAGCCCTTGCATAAACTGACGATTCAGCTCAAACTGTTGCATCGTACCAGCCATGTAATCCGGTGGCGGTGGTGGCTCAGGTGCACCACGACCACGACCAGCTGGCCTAACCATTCTGTCAATTTAACAGTGGTAGTTTAGTATTTGATAATTACAACATCAATGAATCATTCATGAAGTAAACTGCACAAAGAAGGAAGTGCAAGAATTACGACATAGTAGTTCAGATTTCAACATACAGATCCATACATAAGTCTATTACAAACCATAAGTTCGTTACAAAATAGACGATAGATCCGGCATGAAATTAAACTAGACAACTAGGCGGCACGCAGGCACGCGGTGGAGGGATACAACAACGCATCAGCGTCGGGGACAACGAAAGTAGCCAGGGAGCTGCATATGACCCCGGTGGTGAAAGCCGATGGAGGGATCCTGCATCCCGTGCAGACTCCGATGCAGAACCTGCATACTAAGCGGGAGCGCAGGTCCACATGCCGGAGTACGACCTCCAACCTCAGGCCACTCAAGACCTGGGGGAAACGCAGTCCGAGCCGGATAAAGGATGTCCTCCTGATGTATCCCCGCACGGACTGCTGGCATCAAATGCTCCATAGCCTGATACAGACGAGCTCGAGTGGCGTGCAGCTCGACATTAAGAGCCCTGACAGTGCGATCCAGTGCCTGAGTGTACTGCATTAGAACCCGTGGGTCGTAGCGATGACTCACATCGGGGGCGCAAACAGCAGTGTAGGACCGATCTATACGCTGCGGAGCGAAAGGAATCAAGACCTCAGCGTTGGCTGGCGCATCAACTCCAGCAGGGGTATATGGAATGTACCGATATACCGAATCCTCTAAGCTGGGGTTCGCTGCACGGAGACGAACAATAGCAGCATAGGCAGCATCCTGTACTGCCATCTCAACAGTCACTCCAATGCCACGGAAGGTGTGCAGCCCATCTCTGGTACGATCATGCTTATCCCAGATAACCATCTCAGCCTCATACTGCTCCTGGTTGAACTCGTGGTAATCCTCGTAAACAGTGTACTCGGGGTACCAATGATAACCCAGTGTCTTCAAGAGGCCATTCAGAATGGCCGGGAACCCAGTCGCATCGTGCGCGTAGGTCAGACGGACGATCTGCCTAGCGGGACGCATCTGTAACAAGAAGAACAAGGATGTCAAATGACAGTGCGTGTATCATACTTCAAGAGCAAACAACTGTCGACGAAACAATTCTCCATTGGATGTGATCACGAGAACCTAATGTTAGATTTAATAAAAAAAATTTAACTCGAAGAGAAGAGAGATCAGAGCCCTGAGTATAGACGAGGAATAAAAGATCCTAATACCACCCGATTGAGATGTGGGCCCGTAAGCCACAGCATCAGTGTTACTAAAAGTTTTTCAATGACTAGACTCAACTTCGGCCAAGGAGTTGGAAAGGGGGCTACCTACAGGCAGTCGGCTCTGATACCAACTTGTGACGCCCCCATTCTCGTCCGTACGCTAATCAATCACGCAATGCGTACGGCCAAGATTAGGGACCCACTGATTAGTACCACAACACGACAAAAGACACAAATATAAAGTCATACAGCTTAATATTACAAGCCAGGGGCCTCGAGGGCTCGAATATAAAGGTCGACATAACACGAGTCAGCGGAAGCAACAATATCTGAGTACAGACATAAAGTTAGACAAGTTTGCCTTAAGAAGGCTAGCACAAACATAAACAGCGGATCGAAAGAGGCGAGGCTTCCTGCCTGGGAACCTCCTAACTACTCCTGAACGTCGGAGAAGTCAACGTCGTAGTATGCTCCATCCTGTTGGTAGGGCCCTCCGTCGGGGTAGTAGTAGTCGGCCTCTCCAGCGTAGTCCACATACTGGGCTCCATCGTCTGATCGCAGCAACATATTGAAGGGAAAAAGAGGAGCAGAGCAGTGGTGAGTACTCATCCAAAGTACTCGCAAGACTTGCATCAGAACTATACTAGTATGCATCATTCTCAATGAAGGGGTTATCTCTGGACTGACCGCAGAAAGGAAGAATAGGGAGAAGGTCTAGTCCTATCGAAGACTAGCATCTTCAACATCTTGCAGCATTAGAAGAGTGCAGATTGGTATCTCATACATATAGTCATATTGTTGTAATTATGATTATAGTTGTAGTAGGTCAAAGCACAACTCCAAGTCGTCCTGTTACCGTGGACACGGCTATTCGAATAGTTTACTTCCCTGCAGGGGTGCACCACATTCCCCAACACGCTCGATAAGCTACGGCCGGATACGATTTTCTGGTCATACCCGGCCTCGACATATCGACACGACGTAGTCCTACCTAGGCTCATCAGAGAGGCCAGCACGCCGGTCTACATCCTAATGGATCGGGGTCTTGGGCCATCGCCCTCGCCATCCTGCACGTTACGCCCTCGGCCGGGACCAGTCCTAGCATGCCTTAGTAACAAGCGCCATGCGTTCCAGACCACCCGGGCGCGAGTCGAATCTCGTGGCATCTGAAGAGCTTTCGGGAGAATGTACGCCGCCGAGCAGCCCATACTGATTACCCCGCGTGGTGGTTAGTGCATATTAGGCCAACGACCTAACTCAGATTAAATACTCAACCCATTAGCAATTTTATTAGTTGTGCGGGGCAAGCTCGAACATATTGCAGCCCGTCGCCCCGCCAAGAACACTCGAGTGCCTTCCGGCGCACTCCACCAAGTTTCCGGATGCCTTACGACGCATCCCACCAATATCTCTCGCGGGTACCCTTGGGGCCGACCCGACTTAAACAAGTATCTGTAACCCGGTCATGGTAACTGTGTGTCTGTACACCAAGTGGAGATCCGAGGAATCACCCTCGAGGGATCCCACTCGAGGTAAGTGTATGACAAGAGTCGTTACCGGTAAATGGAAAGGAGGAATCACCCTCGATACCCATGACCGATAACTACGCTACAGAATTATCATCGGGAGTGCTAAGTGAGGTATCACCCTCGACACTCGATGGTAGCTCTGCAGTGCCATACTAAAGGGGTGTGTAGTGATGTGTCGGTAACGGCTTGTCAGTCTTAATGACTGAGTCTTCTGTCTTCAAGTCCTCGGTGGCGACGATGAAAGCAGGGCAACTGGGACTAAGGGGTCTCAAGGGTTCACTGGTCCACCTAAACTAGGCAGTTGACATAACAACAAGTGCGATAACAGTTCATCAAAATTAGGCTATGCATCAGAATAGGAGCTATCTAGTACAGTAGCAAAATTCTAATGCAAGCATAAGAGAGAGAGAGGTGGGTGATATCGGAATGCTCAAGGGGTTTTTTCTTGCCTTGTTGCTCTGCTGCAAAAGGCTGGTCGTCCGGGGTGTAGTCGATCACGGCAGCAGCGTCAGTCTCGGGCTCTACCGGAGAGAAGAGGGGGAAGAAACAATAAATATAAAGCACACAGATGCAACATGATGCATGACATGGCAATATGTTTAGCTAGGCATGCACTAACGCGGTACTACACGTCTTAGGCGACGCAGGAGAATATCTGACGATAATTCCCGGGTCTGCTATTTTATCGAACAGACGAATCGGAGGGGGGAAGTTTCCACGTTGGCGGTGCTATAGGCATGCGTTAGTTAGAAGCAGTGCAGGGTTGCCTAAAATCATGTCTAGGTCATACTAGTTATTTTCAGGATTTAATTTGGATGTATTAACCGGTAGACGTGCACTACTCACCTATCCGAAACAGGCAAAAAGTTGCATGTTCAGATAGCTAGGGGCATGTGACAGATGAATGGATGACATATTTGGATTCGTCGTATTTTTCTGATCAACTTTCATATATAAATTATTTTCATCTGACTTACAGATTAATTTCTATGATTTTCTAAAGTTTTATTGATTTTCTGGAATTAATCTATTTATTAATTCAAACATTATCCAGAACAGTGCCAGTGACGCCAGCATGGCATCAGGGTGACGTCATCAGGTCAACAGGGGGCTGGCCAGGTCAAACCTGACCAGTGGGCCCCACCTGTCATAGACTCTGGTCCAATTCAGTTTATTAAGCTAAACTAAACAGAGTTAATTAGGGGAGGGCCCCACATGTCAGTGTCTATTTAGGGTTAAACTAATTATTTCGATTAACTTAATTTAGCTAATTAGAAAACTGATATGGGGACCCACCTGTCATTGGCACAGGGGCATGGGGTCCCACCAGTCAGTGACTGGTCAACTCAGTCAGCCCAGTTGACTGGGTCAACCCAGTCAACTAGGGCCAGGGGCCCCACTGGCAGTGACCCAGGGGTGGGCCCCAGGTGTGCCACGTCGGCGCCGGCCGCCGGAGACGCGCCGGCGAGCGCCCGACGCGTCCAAGAACTCCGGCGAGCTCGGGAATCGTCTACGGGGCATCTCCGGGGCTGAGACCGGTCGCGTTCGAACGGACGGTGAGCACCGCATCCATTTCTAGCCCTAGCACGAGCGGAGGCGGCCTGCAGCGAGCACAACATCGACGGCGGCGGGCGACCTCACGGGCGTCAATGGCAGGGGGCAAACCAGGGGGCTAGCGCTCGGGTTTTTGCACGGGGTCGACGCAGGGGACGGCCCAGAGCACGACTATAGCACGCGCGAGCTGCCAGGAGCACGCACGGCGCGAGCACGTCGTCAATGGCGGACGGAAGAGCTCGGACATGGCGGTGGGTAGCTACGGGCGGACGCAGGAGCAAAGGGGGAGGGGGAAGCACGCCGGGGAGCTCACAGTGGGGGGCGCCTCTCACGGTGGGCTCGGGGAGGTCTCGGTGAAGCGAATCGCCGGCGACGAGCTCCCTGTCCCGAGGTTGAAGACGACGCGGGGGCGGCGATGCAGAGCTCTGGGGCATCGGGCTCGTGCACGAGGGGGAAGAGGAGGTCGAGGCGGAGCTCTGGGGCGTCGCAGCGGGGCTCGGGAGGGACAACAGCGACGGCTACCCGCCGGCCATGGCGACGGCGGCGGCGGATCTGGAGGGGGAGAGCGAGCGAGCGAGCTCAGGAGCGAGGGGGAGGAATGGCTAGAGAGGCCAGAGGGAGGGGCGGCCTCGCCCTTATCCCCTCGCCACCTGCTCCCGTCGCCGTGGCGAGCTGCGGCCGGAGCGGGCGAGCTCAGCCATGGCGGGAGCGACACGGGGCGGGGGAGCAGGTGAGCCGGGTGGGCTGGGCCGGTTCGGCCCAGTTGGCCAGGGCCCTTTCTTTCCTTTTCTTTCTTCTTTTCTTTTCCTTTTCATTTTCAGTTTCTGGTTTTTGTTTTATTTTGGCATTTACTATCCACACAAAAATGTGAGACATGGCTGAAATATTTAGTTGCAATATTTCAAAGGGCCACAGTAGTTTTGAGAATTTTTATAAATTGTTTGTATTTTCACAATTGATTTAAATGCAATTAAAAATGAATGTAGTTACTGATATTGAAGGTGGGGTCCACACCAGTAGCTTTGTGATGTTGTTTTCCTTAACATGATTTGATTTGGAATATTCCACAATTTTGGAACATTTTACTTTTATTATTTGAGGGTTTATTTTATCACCACAATTCCTAAGGTATTTTGAATAGGAATTTGAATTGAATTTTGCATCCAACTTAATCCAACTTAGACAAACTTCATTTAGCAAAATAACTAGGCACTGTTCATGATCATTACTGTAGCTTAATTACAATGATCACTGTAGCATAAGCCCAGGGTGTCACACGCGAGCACAGTCCTTTCCTCCTGAAGAGCCTTCAGGCGGTCCTCTGCCTCACCACAGCCCTTCACAGCAGACGCTGCATCGACCAGCGCCTCGTCGCGGGCTGCCTTGGCTGACGCGGTTTCCTTCCTGCTCTCAGCAGCGGTGGCCTCGGCTTGGCTCCAAACCGCCACGGCAGAGGCGTCGGCCTGGAGCCACCCAGAAAGGAGCCCCAAGCGCTCCTTCGCGAGGCGACCGTCGGCGCTCCCGAGGGCGTCCCGGACCTGATCCAGAGCGGCGTAGGACCCATCCAGGGCGTCTGACTCGACCAGAAGGCCACAAGCTAGAGACGACAGGGCCCGGCCCGGAGGTGGTGCCTGCGCGAAAGCAGGAGCTGCCCCCAGGGGGGCAGAAGCATGGAGAGCAGAAGGCGCCGGAGGCTACGGTACCACTACAGACAAGGCAGGGACGGACGGTCCCATGGCCAGCCAGCCCTCGGGGGCTGGCCTCTCAAGCAGCATCACGGATGCACCCCTGAGGGTAGGGGCAGCCCCTCCAATGGGCGTCGGGGGCTCCACGGCCGTGACAAGGAGAGTCGCCCCGCGAGCCTCCTCGCCCACGACATCCGGCGCCTCATCAGACGTCGGCAGGGCACCAGGAACGGGTGTCACGTCGGAAGGCACCTTCGGCTTGACGCCTGCCTTCTTCTTCTTCGCCTTTAGCACAATGGCGCTCCTGATTGCCAAGCAGAGAAGGGACCATCAGCACACAAGCCACTGGCAGGCGGCCAAAAACCAAGCAGGACTACTTACTCGTCAACATCGACCCACTTCCTCTTCTTCTCCACCTCAGCGAAGGCGGGAATGCCGTCACCCTTCTTCGGGGAAGCGCCGTCGCGTGGGGGAGCAGAGGCACCGCCCACAAGGGCCGCGGCCAGAGAGGCCGTAACGGCCCCAGACGCGTCCGCCTCGCCCACAGGCTGCAGCTCGGGCAGGGACGAGGCAGGCGCTTCAGCCACCTTGCTGGCACGAGCTGGGCACTCCGGAGCAAGCTCGGCCTCGCGTTTCCTCGGGGTCGCCCAGCCGGCAGACCCTGCGGCCCGAGGTGTGGGCCCCGGCCCCCTGAGGACACTGGCGAGACGCGGAGGACCCCCAAAGTCCGACCTATACTTGATGTTCTAGATACCAAGCAATGTCTATATTTGGGGTATGCTAGTACAACAAGGAGAACATTAGAAGCGGAGTGCTAAATGTCTCTCGGTCGATCATCCAGATTTCGTTCCCTTGGCATAACCAAGGTGAAATCTAAGAAAGTGTTGTCTTCCTTTGCATCTGCATCCTCCATCGTTATTCATCATGGTAGTATGATGTGTTGCCAGGATCCTTGGCATGGATGCTGGTAAACCTTGATGAATGTGGAAATGCTCAAGTTCTTGAGAGCATGCTCAGACACTGGGTTATATTCTCATCATCATTTGCAATGTGCCTTCCGTTGCCGAGTGGTTCTATAACTCTAGTTTCCTGTCCAAACTGGGTATGCTATTCGTTCGAATTCGTTCAAACGATCAATTGTGAATTGCCTTAACCTGGTATGAAGAGTTTCAATGATCCATGGATCAAAAGTAATTCTTTTTGCCACTTAAGGGAATAACTCTATGAGTCACCTCCCTAAGGTGTCCCGTTATGGTAAGAAGGGCAATTAAATCCTAGATACTTTTAAACCTTGTCACCATCTGTTCAAGCGTGGAATTGTTGCCTACCAAAGCGAACCTCCCTCATCTGCCCCATTCCATTGTTCTCTAATGTTGTTTTGTGTCTCAGCTCAAGAGACGTTCTCACGTTTCATTCCATGAGTTGATCATGAGTCGCTTGATCTTCAAGAAGATCGATTCTTGTAGAATTATATGTTCCTCTTCTCGTCATGTCTGAATGAAGATCTCGAGAGGCAAAGATTTCAAGATCAACATGATGCAATGAATCAATATCTTTGAAAGGAGCAATTCGATCGCAAAGATTGTGATAGTTGTGTCCCCTCTGTCCTCTTACCCTACGCTTGAATCTCGGGACAAGATTCTTGTTTAGTTGGGGTGAGTTGTCACAGCCCTAGCTAGCCATTGCTTGTCATTGCATTAACCATCATGGCATCATGTTTAATTTTCATCAAAATGAAATGGGGATTAACAGAAACCCCAGCACCTCACCCACCCAAACAATTCAAATAGTTGTGATTTTTCCAATGAATCCAAAATGCCCTTCAAACATGTTCACTATTTCTGATAAATGTTGGCAACAACATATCAGGGGACATTTTAATTTTCTCAACAATTATAGCATTTTAAAATAAACTTTTAATGCAACTGAAATCAATAAATAATGCATTATAATTATTTAGATGTTTCAAAAATGCTGGAATCTTCTGTGGAGGTTTGAAATATTCAAACTATGCTCTGTAAAATATTTCAGTAGTTTTTGAGCTAGGGATTTGTGCCCCTACAAAATAAAACAAATGTCAGAAAAACAGAAAACGGAAACAAATCAATAAAATGGAAAGAACCTTACCTGGCTCCTGGCACAGAGGAGGGGAGGCCCAACTGGACCATGGCCAGTCATCCCCTTCCTCTCGCCAGGAGGACAGGGGCGTGTGGCTGCGGCGCGCCAGCACACGCCAGGGCTAGCTCCTGCCTGCCTGCTCGTCGTGGAGTCATCCAGGAGCGCCACGAAGACCCCCTCGACATCGTCCCATTCCTTCTCGCTCCCCAGACCGCTCTCCCCTCTCCTTGCTGCCTCTGCTTCGCCATGGCCGCACCCTGACGTAGCTCGCCGCCATAGCGCCGCTCCTCTAGCCTCTCCCTCTCGCCCCTGACCAGTCCACGAGCTCCGCCTCGAGCTGTTGCTTTGCCTCGCCGAACCACACATCGCCGGAAGCTCTCCAACCCCGCCATCGACCCCTTCTTCCTCCTGAGCCCCGAAGCTCGCCGCAGTCGATTCGCCGCCGCCAAGCCTCCCCCAAGCACGCTCTCGACGCCCTCGCAACCGCCGCGAGCCCCTGGTTCCTTCCCCCCTCTCTCAGCCGTCGATAGCTAGCTGTGGCCCCTGCTGTGCTCGTGCCCGAGAGCTCCTCGCCGCCGGCGATGATACTGTCGTAGCCACGGTGGCGCAAGCTCAAGCCTGAGCACGTAGGTGTGCTCAGGAGGGCCCCAAGAACCCATAGGTGCCGTTAGAGTAGGCCCTAGCCGTGTGTGGCATCGGAACGATCGACGCCCGAAATCCGGTGTTCGCCAAGGTGGTCGACGGCGACGATCTGGACCACCCCAGCCCCTGGGGTTGGTTCCGTTGGATGCGCAAAGCGAGCTCATTCGAAAGAGCTTCTCCGTCGTCATTTTGGTCGCCGGAGGGCAATACCTGACCCCCTCCGCCGTCCCTATGGCCACCGGCAGCTCAACGCCGGCGAGCACGACCTGTTTGACCATGGGGTTGACCCCCTGGGTCACTTACACGTGGGGCCCAGCCCCTGGTTAACTTAGGGTTAACCAATAATTAATTAAATTAATTAATTAGCTAATCAGTCACTGACAGTGGGCCCTGGTTCACTGATTAAGTTTAAAGACTAATCCAAATCATTTAATTAGTGAAGGAGTCACTGACATGTGGACCCCACATGTTAGGTTTGATTTAAATTATAATGAATTGGCCTGGTGATGCAATGCTGATGTCATGCTGACGCAGTAAATGCTTTTCTGATTTATAATAACTCCAGAAAATAGTTAAAACTTAGAAAAATCATAGTAATTCAACAGTAACTCAGATGAAAATAATTTATATATGAAAAATGTTCAGGAAAATCCAATTAATATGTTTATGCAATGCTCATGCATGTTTTAGCAAGTTAACATCACCAACTAAGACATTTCATGCCTAGGACAAATTTGATAAATAGTTTGGATTTGGAATTTGATGCCTATTTGAATTCCACTTCAATTAATATGATCAAATATTCAACTAGGTGAATTCCGTACCTTAACATGTCATAGCATACATCATGTTGTTGCATCACATTGAATGTGTTCCTTTCCCCGTTTGCTGGTGTTGTTCCTTCTCGGTAGACGATGGTTCCGACGTTCAGATCGTTGACACTGATGAAGACTCATTGTTATCTTCAGAAGTGTCAGGAAAGCAACCCCTCCTTGAGCATCCCGATAATATCCTACTCTCTCGCTCCTGCTCTCTTATACCGCACTAGGACTATGACGATTCAACTGTTAGATGTTCTCGGTAGTTGAACCCATTCCTTTGCATAACCTGTCTTTGTCACAGTAAATAGTTGAAACCACTTAGCATGAGTAGCAACTGCTTGAGCCTTGTTGTGCTTACTCATCCATGCTTGCTTACTATGCCTGCTATGCTTAGAGTCGTGTCGGGTCTGATCCATCTGGGCGATGAATCGGAATGAGATGTTCATGTCCTACTTTGTGAGAGTTAAATGTGTGAATCCGATTTGGTAAAGGTAGCGATGAGAGGCCATGTAGGAGTACATGGCAGGTTGTCTCATTGGGACCATCCTTAAGAACTGAGTTCTGTGTTTGTTATCCAAGACAAGATACTACCATGCATTGGGCCCGGAACCAATGGACCCTCTTGGCTTATTAATCGCCTTGATCTCTGTCCAGGAGTTGCAACTAGTTTCTGGTGTTTGTAGGATGTGCTGGCGGCCGTGCATAGCGCTGACCAGAGGGGTAGGCTATGGCGCGGTAGATGCACCGTGGCCCGGTGTACCAAGCGTAGTACCATCCGTAGAGGTGGGCTTGGAACCCTGCACACATCGTTTGGGGCCCTGATGGAAACTTCGGCCGGACTTCCGTTGTGGGTTCAGTCTCAAATAGGCAATAAACCTGGAGTAGAGTCTTGTGTGGTTAACGGTCATGGCCGACTCCCTCGCTGGGCTTCCACTTGAAGGTTGCCGAGGTGCCTTTTTACGTGCACATGGCGGTAAGTGGCGGGAGCGTGTGTGAATAAGTATACCCCTGCAGGGTGAATTGATCTGTTCGAATAGTGTCGGTGTTCTGGGAATGGGGGTACCCAGACCTGCCTGCCTGCGGCCCATGGCATGGCCCACTTCGTCAACCAACACAGCCGGGCACGGCCCCACTCAAGACAAGGCCCTCGCGAGGGCCCCAGCCTCGCGAGGAGGAGCAGCATCAAGACCGGCAAGGGATGGGCCTCCTCAGGCCCCCTCCAGAGCGGCGGAGATCTCTATGCAAGGCCAGGCCTCACGAGTCAAGGGTGACGCGAGGAAGGACAGGCGGGTGCCAGCGTGCCAGACGGCGCAGTTTCCCTTTTGGTGCAAAGGGAGCAGAGACGCACGTGGGTTTCCAAAGCCCCCCCAAAGGTTTCCATTCCGGTGCAACAAGACCACAACCACCAGCCCCGCAGGGCGGACGTCATCGCTGAGCCCGTCCCTGCACCGTCGACAGCTACTTTGCAGGCGAAGACCGCCTTTGGGCAGGGCGAGCACGTACCCTTGTCCCCCTTCAAAATTGGCCGTTGTGGGATCCCTTCCCGCCAATGCGATAAGGGAAGAGGACCCGAGCCACCACTACATATAGAGGGTAGGCTGCACCGTAGAGAGGGACCCGGAATCCATTCCACCACTCATCCATCACCGAGCCACAGAAGACCCCGAACACCTCTGGGGAGCCCTCATGAGGCCCTGAAACACTATACTTGTTCATCCACCCCACCTCCTCGAGAGGCAATCCACCAAAGCAGGAGTAGGGTATTACGCTTCGCAGCGGCCTGAACCTGGGTAAACTGTCGTGTTCATCTTCTTCCTCGTCATCATGCGAGTTACTTGCCATGTTCATTGAGTAGCGAGCTAGGTTGGGCGAGGCTGCAGGGGATCTTCGCTCACACCCCTGTGTTTGAATCTTAAGGGTTTAGCAGAGCCCGAAATCCGACATTTGGCGCGCCAGGTAGGGGGCATGTCGAGGTGTTCTCCAAGCTTCGTTCTTCCCAAGCTTCGCTGCCCCGATGGCCGGCGCTCAACAAGCTTCTCCCGGCCATGGCGGGTCGGCTTCTATAAACCCCATCGCGGCTGTCGGAGGCCGACCGAGCGGTCAGTATCAGGTCGCCAGCATCACCTCCACCGTCACCGCTTCTCGCGCCGCTCAAGCACACGGCGGGCGGGCGGCGCCTCCGGCACCGGCGGCACGCCGCACCTATGTGGGGGACCTCGACGCGCACGATGCGCTGCTGCTGGCAAGCGAGATGCTCCGCCACCGACCAACGCATGGGCCGATCACATCGCGGAGCTGGTCACCGTCGCGCAGAGGGCCATCTCCCCTCACACTTCTTTGGGGCCGCAGGAGGCTCGCATGCCGCGCCCACTCCCCAGCCCACCGGCGGAGGGACCCCTCCAGCGCCGGACGGGTCCGAGCGGGGCGCGCCACACGCTGTGCTTCTCCTCCTACGAATCCCGGTGACCGGTTTCGGGGCGCAGCCCGGCCACGCCGACCAGGCGCACGGAGGGAATGACGGGGCGCCCCGCGCGCACACCGACATGCATCCCCGCGACCCGATGGGCCCTCAGTAGCCCGGGTTGACCAGGCAGGAGCGCGCCATCCGGCGCAGCGAGCAGGCGGTGCAGGCGTCCGGACAAACAAGCAACAGCGGCGAAGGTGCATCGGGTCGCCAAGGGAGCAATCCACACCAGGAGACGCGCGGCCAACCCAATGGCGGTGGCAGAGGTAAGCAACTCCGCTCTGAAGCCCGGCGCGGGAGGGTCTGTGAGCGACGCGCACGGGGCGGCTTCCCGCCGCCGCCAGGAGGGACCGCCCCCGGCGCACCGGCGAGCGGCTCAGGAGGCGGACCGAGCACCTACGTGGAGCCCTACGTACCATGCTACGTCATACCGCCTGGCGGGGGGGTGGATCAGGTGCCCGCCGCAGGCGCCAGCCCACCCAAGAGTAAGGAATACCCTGGGCGTCCTCCTCGAGCCGGGCCTGGGGGCTCCCGTCAGCGGAGCATCGGGCCTGGGCGGCACGAGCAGGAGGGCGCCCCCAGGCCGCGGGGCGCGGCACAAGCCGGCACCCCCGCGGGCAAGCGACGCCGGACCAAGCCCTCAGGCCTCAGGAGTAATGGCCCGGGGGGAGCAGCAAGACACAAGCAGCGCGGGCCACCCGCGGCAACTACAGCGCCGATACGTCCTCGGGAGGTTGGGCCTCATGAGGCCCATGGGATCTTGTCCGGAGGGCGCACGGACGCCTCACGAGGCATGCTTTGTCGACAAAACACCCTTATGGCCGCGCCGATGGATCGTGCTCATGTTTGGGCCTCGGGAGCGCAATCATGTGGTCGCGTGGGGAACGATGCATTCGGGTTAGGGTCGTAATGGCGCGCAACCGGGCAGAAATGCACGGGATGGTTCTTGACGGAGTTGGGAGCCACCAGGGCGTGCGCCTGGGGGCTTGCCCAGCTATCTACGGCCGTGACACTCTCACGTAATAATGAGCAGGCTGTATACGCCCGGAGCCCCCCGAGGACGCGGAGGGGTTCCTCCCACGCAATGTGGCAGCCACAACCCAGAGCTGGCGAAGAAGTCAACACTGCCGATCAATGGCTATGCCCATGCTACGTGGATGCCCTACGCTCGGCGTTGGGGGAAGACGAAGTCTAGCCTAGGGGCCGGACGCGGCATTTGCTTGCTTCTTTTTGGTGTTCGAGCTGCCATTTTTTGGAATGAAGTCTGAGAACTTCGAAACCTTATATTAAAAAAAAGGGGTGGGAACTTTTCTCTCTGCGTTTCCTCATTTTGCCAGACTTGAATTCTCTCTTTCTGAATGGTGTTTCGCAAGGAGCCAATGCTCCGCGCCGCCCCGAGGCGCCACAGGGCTGGGCAGCTAGGCCTTGCCGCCTCAGGGGCACGCATTTTTAGCTGTCGACCCCCGCTCGGGGGCTCCGGCCGCAGCATGGCGTCACGACGTGGAATCTCGGGAGGCCCCAGGGCCTCCCGGGGCAACGCCCGAAGGGACGGAATGGGGGATCACTCGAGCGTCAAGAGGGGCTCCTGAGCAACACGCCTCAGGAGCCTTACCGGTCATAAAGCCACTCGCCCCCCTCGGTGTCATCCTTGGTGATCCAGTCGGCATCGAGGGTGTCGGGGCTTGACCCCGTGGTTGCGTCCTGGTTATCCGGTCATACACTACGGTGGTCGGGAAAAGTGCGGGAGTAGGACTTGCCGACGTAGAGCGGTTCGAGCGTCGAAAAGGTGGCTCCCGAGCATCACGCTTTAGGAGCCTTACCGGTCATATAGCCACTCGCCCCCCTTGGTGTCGTCCTTGGTGATCCGGTCGGCATCGAGGGTGTCGGGGCTTGACCCCGTGGTTGCGTCCCCCCGGGTGTACGCCACGGTGGTCGGGAAATGTGCGAGACTGGGACCTATAGACGCAGAGTGCCGAAAGGGCCCCCAAACCGTCCAGCACACAGGAAGGAAGTATCCTCGACGGAGTTGCGATTTGAGTGGATAGCTCAGTCATGCCTCGCGACGTACGGGATCGCCAGCGTCATACAAGCTAAGTACACTGCCGAACCAAGCAAGAACCTCTTGGCCTAATAACGACCCGAGGACGGGATAAGGATTACGCACACTAATATAAGGACGCGGGTACTATGGTCACCGCGCGCGGCTGCCGAAGCCCCTGAGGAATGAAGCAACAGGTAAGGCGACACGTGGGGAGGGGCTAGATCACGACGAGCCGCAAGGCCCAGGGCCCGGCAGAGGCGATGGATGCGAGTCGTCTCTCAAGGGGGAGAGCCTCGCAAGGACCCTACCAGTGGCTATCACGGGGCGGCATCGATGGCGACGCCGGGCCCCGCGCGGAAAAGCCAAGTCACGCCACGACCAGCGATTCGAGGAAGAAAGACAAGACAGCAAAGGTAACATGCAAAAGATTAACACCCAACATGCAAAACATTATAGGAACCGGGAAGGGGGAAAAAAGGACGCCTGGGAGGAGAAGCCGCCGTCGCCGCCCGCTCCGCCGGCCGGCTCCGCGTCGGAGTCGCCCTCCTCGCTGGAAGCGGGCACCTGGATGAACCGCTCCACCATGGCCTCCACGTGCGGGTGCACCTCATCCCGAAGGGGGCGCTGGAGCCCTTCAGGCACCGGCTCCCCGACGCGCCGGAGGTCGAGCTGCGGGGCGAGGTGGCGTAGGTTGGAGAAGACGAGCGTCAAGGCAAGGTCCAGAAGGTCGCGCGCGTCGGACTCACTGTCCGCGTTCAAGCGGGAGACGCCGGTCTCCAGCGCCTCCACCACCTTCTGGAAGAATTCGAGGTAGCCCCCGTCGCCACGCACGTTCGGCAGCGCGGGGGCATCCCCGACGAACCGGCTCACCGCGCCGGCCACGCGGCTGGCGATGCCCGAGAACTGCTTGGCGCGCTGGGACTCCAGCAGCCTCGCGTGCGCCGCCTCATCCTGGGCGGCCTGCACGGCGTCGGCTGCCTCCTGGACCTGGGTTTGAAGGGACGCCAGCTCCGCCCTGGCCTCCACCTCGCCCCGGAGGGCGGCTTGGAAGGCGGCCTCGACGGTGGTCAGTCGGGCCCGCAGCATCTCCGCTTCCTCCTGAAGCTCGCCAAGCTTGCGCTTCTTGGCCGCGGGCGCCCTGGGAGGTGGAGAGGATCATGCTCGGAATGTTGGGCGGAAGAACTGGAGAAGAGGGAGGCGGCAGAATACTTACTCGTCGACCAGGGCCCAGCATCGGCGAACCTGCGCTGACCCTGAGGGCCCCCCACCGCTGCCTCCGGAGTTGGACGAGGGAGTCGGAGGCGCCGCGCGCTTCCCCGCGCCCGCGCCGCTTCCCCGCGCCCGCGCCGCTTCCACCGGACGCCATGAAGGACGAGAAGATGGGAAGGAGAGAGGGTTTTCTCGGCGGAGCGAAGGAAAAAAAAAGAAGCCTCAACACTGCAATGCTCTTCCCTTGCCATGGGCGGGGCGGATTTATCAGCGTAACTGCAGCCGCCAAGCGTCGTGGGAGGGCAGGCGTCGTGCGCCTCTCGGGCGCCGCGATGGGTTCGATCAGTGCAGTACCATCCACGTTGCCTTCCCTGCCAACTGAAGGGTCACATCTGCGTGGCCCGAGGGGTGGAGGCCCGAAGCAGCGGCAGCATTCAATGGGAAGCAATGATGGCCGGCGCAGCACCCGGGCGTCGTGTCATTTTGAACGGAAGCGGTTCCGGACGCCTCGGGGAGCGGAGGCGTCGCCGTCCGGGCATTCGACGCGTGAAAAGACTGGCCCGCAGGTAATTGGGGCCCGCGGCGCTTCGGGCCGTCCTCAAGGCTTTTCCTGGAAGCCAGCTCGAGCGCGCCTTGGGCCCGGGGGCTACTGTCGGCGTTCTGGGAACGGGGGTACCCAGACCTGCCTTCCTGCGGCCCAGGGCATGGCCCACTTCGTCAACCAACACAGCCGGGCGCGGCCCCACTCAAGACATGGCCCTCGCGAGGGCCCAAGCCTCGCGAGGAGGAGCAGCATCAAGACCGGCAAGGTATGGGCCTCCTCAGGCCCCCTCCGGAGTGGCGGAGATCTCTATGCAAGGCCAGGCCTCAGGAGTCAAGGGTGACGCGAGGAAGGACAGGCGGGCGCCAGCATGCCAGACGACGCAGTTTCCCTTTTGCTGCAAAGGGAGCAGAGACGCACGCGGGTTCCCAAAGCCCCCCCCCCCAAGGTTTCCATTCCGGTGCAACAAGACCACAACCACCAGCCCCGCAGGGCGGACATCATCGCTGAGCCCGTCCCTGCACCGTCGACAGCTACTTTGTAGGCGAAGACCGCCTTTGGGCAGGGCGAGCACGTACCCTTGTCCCCCTTCAAAATTGGCCATTGTGGGATCCCTTCCCGCCAATGCGATAAGGGAACAGGACCCGAGCCACCACTACATATAGAGGGTAGGCTGCACCATAGAGAGGGACCCGGAATCCATTCCACCACTCATCCATCACCGAGCCACACAAGACCCCGAACACCTCTGGGGAGCCCTCATGAGGCCCTGAAACACTGTACTTGTTCATCCACCCCACCTCCTCGAGAGGCAATCCACCAAAGCAGGAGTAGGGTATTATGCTTCGCAGCGGCCCGAACCTGGGTAAACTGTCGTGTTCATCTTCTTCCTCGTCATCGTGCGAGTTCGTTGCCGTGTTCATCGAGTAGCGAGCTAGGTTGGGCGAGGCTGCAGCGATCTTCGCTCACGCCCCTGTGTTCGAATCTTAAGGGTTTTGCAGAGCCCGAAATCCGACAAATAGCTACATCCTCGGATATGGACTACTTGGAAAACTTATGTGGTTCATAGACAAGTGAAATGGATAGTCTAAAATGCGCAAGATAAGTGTGAGTGCTATGGATGGCCTTCTCGTAGGGAGACGGAAGTGGATCCATAGTGGTGTATTGATTTGGTGAATATGTGGACTCATGTGCGCTATTCCACCCCAAAGATAATACTTGTAGTCATAGTACAGGTTTGCCAAGAGTCAAAGCTGGCTTGCTACAATAAACTCCACAACCCCCTTTGTTGACAATGATGCATATGTAGATAGTTCAGATATAAGTCTTGCTGAGTACCTTTGTACTCACGGTTGCTTATTTTATGTTTTTGCAGAGGAGACGTCAGTCTCACTAGTGGTTCTTACGATGTGAAGTTCGATGTTGATCGGATTAGCTTGGGAATCCCAGACAGAGGTCTGGCTCCTATGGTAGGGTCGTTGTAGCTTTTCAGGCTCTTCTAGCCGCTTTTAATAGATGTCTATACCCAGACATGTATCTTCCGTTTGTTGATTGTATGCTCTGAATGATGGGTCATGTGACCCTCTGCTTGTAACATTATACTACGTAGGCTCTCTGGAGCCTTCTAAATAAATGTTGTGTTGTTGTATGGTTATGTTGTGATGCCATAGTTGTATCTATGCATATCGGACATGTCGTGCATACGTGTGACATGTAACGGTATGTATGGGATTCAACACCTAGTTGTGTGCCTCTAGTAGTACTCTTTACAGGGAAATGCCTCTTTGTGCTTCCACTGAGCCTTGGTAGCTTGCTACTACTCCGGACACATTGATTGACCGGCGTCTATCCTTCTTGCTGCTGTGTCTTTCCGTTCGGGGAAATGTCTCGCAGTGTAATGGAGTCCATGTAGCCTGCTATGACTCGTCTACGTGCTGTTGATGACATTTATGTCCCATGGCGTAATGGCGTCCATGTAGCTTGCTATGACTTGTTTACACATGCTGAGACCGACACCTGCATTGTTGGGTTATGTATGCCTGTCCCTGTATGGATGTGCCACTTGGGTTCTATGACTAGTCATGTCGACCCGGGTTCTTGGACATTTGAATGCTAGCGACATGTTCACATTCGTGAGCCAAAAAGGCGCAAACGGTCCCGGCCTAGGTAAGGTGGCAGCCGTGGAGATAACCGTGCTTGAGGCCGCAAAGTAATATGAAGTGTCACATGCTAGATTCCTATGGCTTAGGATCAGGGTCCCGACAACAGAGTCATTGGGTCCAGTGCACTGGGCACAACTCCAAGATCTGTCATGAACTGCTTCATCCAGACACCTTCCTTTGCCGCCTCCGAGGCAGCCATGTACTCCGCTTCGCATGTAGAATCAGCTACCACGCTTTGCTTGGAACTGCACCAGCTTACCGCTCCCCCATTGAGAATAAATACATATCCGGTTTGAGACTTAGAGTCATCCGGATATGTGTCAAAGCTTGCATCGACGTAACCCTTTACGACGAGCTCTTGATCACCTCCATAAACGAGAAACATTTCCTTAGTCCTTTTCAGGTACTTAAGGATATTCTTGACCGCCGTCTAGTGTTCCAATCCTGGATCACTTTGAAACCTTCTGGCCATACTTATGGCAAGGCTGACATCTGGTCTTGTGCATAACATTGCATACATGATAGAGCCTATGGCAGAAACATAGGGGATGACACTCATCTTTTCTCTATCCTCTGCAGTCACTGGGCATTGAGTCTTACTCAACTTCACACCTTGTAATACAGGCAAGAACCCCTTCTTGGACTGGTCCATTTTGAACTTCTTCAAAACTTTATCAAGGTATGTGCTCTGTGAAAGGCCTATTAAGCGTCTTGATCTATCTCTATAGATCTTGATGCCTAATATGAAAGCAGCTTCTACTAGGTCCTTCATTGAAGAACTCTTGTTCAAATATTCCTTCACGCTTTCCAGAAATTATATATTGTTTCCAATCAGTAATATGTCATCCACATATAATATTAGAAACGCTATAGAGCTCCCACTCACTTTCTTGTAAATACAAGCTTCTCCGTCAACTTGTATAAACCCAAACGCTTTGATCACCTCATCAAAGCGAAGATTCCAACTCCGAGATGCTTGCACCAGCCCATAAATGGATCACTGGAGTTTGCAAACTTTGTCAGCATTCTCTGGATCGACAAAACCTTCTGGTTGCATCATATACAATTCTTCCTTCAGGAAACCGTTAAGGAACGCTGTTTTGACATCCATCTGCCCAATTTCATAATCGAGAAATGCAACTATTGCTAACATGATCTGACGGACTTAAGCATCGCTACGGGTTAGAAAGTCTCATCGTAGTCAACTCCTTGAACTTGTGAAAACCCTTTGCCACAAGTCGCGCTTTATAGATAGTGACATTACCATCCGCGTCCGTCTTCTTCTTAAAGATCCATTTATTCTGAATGGCCTTTTGCCCTTCAGGTAATACTTCCAAAGTCCACACTTTGTTTGCATACATGGATCCTATCTCGGATTTCATGGCCTCTAACCATTTGTCGAAATCCGGGCCCACCATTGCTTCCCCATAGCTTGTAGGCTCATCATTGTCCAACAACATGACCTCTAAGACAGGGTTACCATACCATTCAGGAGCAGTACGTGTCCTTGTCGACCTACGAGGTTCGATAGTAACTTGATCCAAAGCTTCATGATTACCATCATTAGCTTCCTCTTCAACTGATGTAGGTTCCACAGAAAAATCTTTCTGTGCTGCGCTACTCTCTGGTTGAAGCAAAGGTTCAACAACCTCATCAAGTTCTATCTTCCTCCCACTCAATTCTTTCGAGAGAAACTTGTTCTCCAGAAATGAACCGTTCTTAGCGACAAACACTTTGCCTTCGGATCCGAGATCGAAGGTGTACCCAACCGTCTCTTTTGGGTATCCTATGAAGACGCATTTGTCCGCTTTGGGTTCGAGCTTTTCTGGCTGAAGCCTTTTGACATAAGCATCGTATCCCCAAACTTTAAGAAACGAAAAATTTGGTTTCTTGCCAAACCACAGTTCATGTGGCGTCGTCTCAACGGATTTAGATGGTGCCCTATTTAAATTGAATGCAGCTGTCTCTAATGCATAACCCCAAAATGATAGTGGAAAATCGGCAAGAAACATCATAGAACGCACCA
Source organism: Elymus sibiricus (assembly GCA_039707655.1). NCBI lineage: Eukaryota > Viridiplantae > Streptophyta > Magnoliopsida > Poales > Poaceae > Elymus > Elymus sibiricus. Next base: position 165,078,038 of record CM077667.1, read on the forward strand.
TATCTAATAAGGTTCGATTACGATGTTCGGACACACCATTACGGTGTGGTGTTCCAGGTCGCGTCAACTGCGAAACAATTCCACATTGTCTTAAGTGATTGCCCACCTCATAACTCAGATATTCTCCTCCTCGATCAGATTGCAGGAATTTAATCTTCTTGTTATGATGATTCTCAACTTCACTCTCAAATTGCTTGAACTTTTCAAACATTTCAGACTTGTGTTTCATTAAGTAAATATACCCATATCTACTTAAGTCATCGGTGAAGGTGAGAAAGTAACGATATCCACCGCGCGCCTCAATGCTCATCGGACCGCACACATCTGTATGTATGATTTCCAACAAGTCACTTGCCCGTTCCATTGTTCCAGAGAACGGGGTTTTAGTCATCTTGCCCATGAGGCATGGTTCACATGTATCAAGTGATTCAAAATCAAGTGACTCTAAAAGTCCATCAACATGGAGCTTCTTCATGCGTTTTACACCAATATGACCTAAGCGGCAGTGCCACAAGAAAGTGGTACTATCATTATCAACTCTACATCTTTTGGCATCAATGTTATAAACAAGTGTATCATCACTATCGAGATTCAATAAGAATAAACCCCTCACAATGGGTGCATGGCCATAAAAGATATTACTCATATAAATAGAACAACCATTATTCTCTGTTTTAAATGAGTAACTGTCTCACATTAAACAAGATCCAGATATAATGTTCATGCTCAACGCAGGCACTAAATAACCATTATTCAGGTTCATCACAATCCCGATGGTAATCGAAGGGTGAGCATGCCGACGGCGATCAGATTAACCTTGGAACCATTTCCCACGCGCATCGTCACTTCGTCCTTTGCCAGTCTCCGTCTATTCTGTTGTTCCTGTTTTGAGTTGCAAATGTGAGCAACCGAACCGGTATCAAATACCCATGCACTACAATGAGAGTTGGTAAGGTACACATCAATAACACGTATATCATATATACTTTGTTTGGTGTTGAACGCCTTCTTGTCGGCCAGATACTTGGGGCAATTACGCTTCCAGTGGCCAGTTCCCTTGCAATGAAAGCACTCAGTGTCCGGCTTGGGTCTAGCCTTGGGTTTCTTCATGGGAGGGGCAACTGCTTTGCCACTCTTCTTGGAGTTACCCTTCTTGCCCTTGCCATTCTTCTTGAAACTAGTGGTTTTATTGACCATCAACACTTGATGCTCCTTCTGGATTTCTGACTCAGTGACTTTCAGCATCGCAAACAGCTCGGCGACTGATTTGTTCATCCCTTGCAAGTTATAGTTCAACACAAAGCTTTTGTAGCTAGGTGGTAGTGATTGAAGAACTCTGTAAGTGATCGCCTCTGGCGGGAGCGTGATGCCTAACTCAGCCAGACGGTTGGAATACCCAGACATTCTGAGTATGTGCTCACTGACAGACCCATTCTCCTCCATCTTGCAAGCATAGAACTTATCGGAGGTCTCATACCTCTCGATCCGGGCATTTTTCTCAAAAATAAACTTCAACTCCTGGAACATCTCATATGCTTCATGACGTTCAAAATGTCTTTGAAGTCCCGGTTCTAAGCCATACAACATAGCACACTGAACTATTGAGTAGTCATCAGAGTGCGCCTGCCAGGCATTCGCAACGTCTGCAGACGACACTGGAGGGGTGGCGCATCGAGCGGTGCATCAAGAACATAAGCCTTCTGGGAAGTCGTGAGGATAATCCTCAGATTACGGGCCCAGTCTACAAAGTTACTTCCATCATCTTTCAGCTTGGCTTTCTCTAGGAACACATTGAAATTCAGGGGAGCTACTGTGCAAGCCATTGATCTACAACATAAATTTGCAAAGATTACTTAGACTATTGTTCTAGATAATGAGTTTAGTTAATCATATTACTTAAAACTCCCACTCAAATTAACATCCCTCCGGTCATCCCAGTGTTACATGATCCAAATTCACCAACCCAAGTCCGATCATCACGTGAGATGAGGTGGTTTCAATGGTGAACATCTCCATGTTGATCATATCTACTATATGCCTCATGTTCGACCTTTCGGTCTCTTGTGTTCCGAGGCCATGTCTGTACATGCTAGGCTCGTCACGTCTAACCCGAGTGTTCCGCATGTGCAAAACTGGCTTGCACCCATTGTATGTGAACGTAGAGTCTATCACACCCGATCATCACGTGGTGCTTCGAAACGACGAACTTTCACAACGGTGCACACTCGGGGAGAACACACTTTTTATCTTGAATTTTAGAGAGGGATCACCTTATAATGCTACCATCGTCCTAAGCAAAATAAGATGCATAAAAGGATTAACATCACATGCAAATCATAAGTGACATGATATGGCCATGAGCTTGTGCTTTTGATCTCCATCTCCAAAGCACCGACATGATCTCCATCATCATCGGCATGACACCATGATCTCCATCATCATGATCTCCATCATCATGTTGCCATCGGGGTTGTCGAACCAACCATGCTTCTACTATTATTGCTACCGCTTAGCGATAAAGTAACGCATTACATAGCGCTTAATGAGTGACACGCAACCCACATTATAATTAAAGACAACCCTATGGCTCCTGCCGGTTACCGTATGCATCTACATGCAAGTTGATATAAACTATTACAAAACATGATCATCTCATACGTCAAATATATATATCATCATGTCTTTGGCCATATCATATCACAACATACCCTACAAAAACAAGTTAGACGTCCTCTAATTTGTTGTCGCATATTTTACGTGGCTGCTATGGGTATCTAGCAAGAACGATTCTTACCTACGCAAAACCACAACGGTGATATACAATTTGCTATTTAACCTTCTACAAGGACCGCCTTTATAGAATCCGATTCAACTAAGGTGGGAGAGACAGACACCCGCCAGCCATCTTATGCAACAAAGTTACATGTCAGTCGATGGAACCGGTCTCATGTACGTGGACATGTAAAGTTGGTCCGAGCCGCTTCATCCCACAATACTGCTGAATCAAGAAAAGACCAAGGAAGGAAGCAATCTAAACATCAACGCCCACAAACTCCTTTGTGTTCTACTTGTGATGTCATCTACGCATAGACCTGGCTCATGATGCCATTGTTGGGAACGTTGCATGGGAAACAAAAAACTTCCTACGCTTCACCAAGATCAATCTAGCAGATGACCATCTACGAGAGGAGAGATTGCATCTGCATACCCTTGTGGATCGCTAAGCGGAAGCGTTAAGAAACGCGGTTGATGTAGTCGAACATCTTCGCGATCCAATCACGATCTGTCCCGCAAACTCCCGATCAAGTGTCGGACGGATGGCACCTCCGCGTTTAGCACACATACAGCTCGATGACGTTCTCCGCCTCCTTGATCTAGCAAGCGAGGGCGAAGAGGTAGATGAGTTCTCCGGCAGCACGACAACGTGGTGGCGGTGGTGGTGGAGCTGATCCGGCAGGGCTTCGCCAAGCACTACCGAACCGATCTAGAGGAGAAAGCAATCTAGAGGGAGGGAGAGAGGGCTGCGTCGTGGCTTGGGTGCGGCTGCCCTCCTCCCTCTCTCATATACATAGGTGCAAGGGGAGGGACCGACCGCCCTAGGGTTGGGCGCGGCGGTCTGGGGGGCTGCCTTGGCCCCCAAGGCAAGGGGGGCGACGACCACCCCAGGGCCAGCCTTTGCCCTCAGCCGCATGGGCCTTGGGAGGTGCTCTCAGCCCATGGGGCCCTCCGGGGTAGGTGGCCCTCCCCGGTGGACCCCCGGAACTCCTTCCGACACTCCCGATAGAATCCGGCAAACCCCGAAACCATTCTGGTGCCCGAATATCACTTTCCTATATATCAATCTTTACCTCCGGACCATTCCGGAACTCCTCGTGACGTCCCAGATCTCATACGGGACTCCGAACAACTTTTGGTCACCAGCATATATAACTCAACAATACCTAATCGTCACCGAACGTTAAGTGTGCAGACCCTGTGGGTTCAAGAACTGTATAAACATGACCGAGACACATCTACGGTAAATAACCAGGACCTGGATGCCCATATTGGTTCCCACACATTCTACGGAGATCTTTATCGGTCGAACCACGATGTCAAGGATTCAGTCAATCCCGTATGCAGTTCATTTTGTTCATCGGTATGTTACTTGCTTGAGATTCGATCGTCGGTATCTACAAACCTAGTTAAATCTCGTTACCGGCAAGTGTCTTTACTCGTTCCGTAATACAAGATCCCGTGGCTAACTCTTTAGTCACTTTGCTTGCAAGCTCATTATGATCTTGTATTACCGAGTGGGCCCTGAGATACCTCCCCGTCATACGGAGTAACAAATCCCAGTCTTGATCCATGCCAACTCAACAGAAACCCTTGGAGATACCTATAGATCATCTTTATAGTCACCTAGTTACGTTGCGACGTTTGATATACACAAGGTACTCCTCCGGTGTCAGTGAGTTGCATGATCTCATGGTCATAGGAACAGATACTTGACATGCAGAAAACAATAGCCATAAACGTGACACGATCATATGCTATGTTCATAGTTTGGTCTTGTCCATCACATCATTCTCCTAATGATGTGATCTCGTTATCAAATGACAACTCATGCTCATGGCCAGGAAACCTTAACCATCTTTGATCAACGAGCTAGTCCTGTAGAGGATCACTAGGGACATGGTGTTGTCTATGTATCCACACATGTATTTGAGTTTCCAATCAATACAATTCTAGCATGGATAATAAAATTTTATCATAAACAAGGAAATATGATAATAACTAATTTATTATTGCCTCTAGGGCATATTTCCAACAGTGCACTTGAAGGCGGCAACTGGACCTTTACAAACAAGGTTGGGGCAATCACCACAATTCAATTGGAGGCTCCCAACGAAACCACGAAGCTTCACCACAATGGAATATGGCTTCGAGCAAAATCCACACAAGAAAGTAAGGGGGAATCAAGTTTCCTTTGGTGGAAGTGTAGATCTAGGCCTCCTCCTTCAATCCCTAGCAAATCAACAAGTTTGAGTGGCTAGAGAGAGAGATCGGGCAAGAAAGCTTGGAGGGCGTCAATGGAGGAGAGAGAGAGGTGGGAGAACCACCTCTTTATATAGTGCTCCCCTTTTCTAACCGTTACAGCCATTTTCACATGGCAACAGTACAACCGGCCACTCAGGTGGTAGAACCGGTAGGATCGGAACAACCGCCCAACCACCGGTCAACTGTCGGATTTCGGGCTCCGCAAAACCCTTATGATTCGAACACAGGGGCGTGTGCGAATACCCCCAATGGCTTCGCCCAACCTAGCTCGCTACTCGATGAACACAGCAATGAACTCGCGCGATGACGAGGAAGAAGATGAACACAATAGTTACCCAGGTTCGGGCCGCTGCGAAGCGTAATACCCTACTACTGCTTTGGTGGATTGCCTCTCGAGGAGGTCGGGTGGATGAACTAGTACAGTGTTTTAGAGCCTCGTGAGGGCTCCTCTGAGGTGTTTGAGGCCCTCTGTGGCTTGGTGATGGATGAGTGGTGGAATGGGATCGGGGTCCCTCTCTACGGTGCAGCCTACCTTCTATATATAGCGATGGCTCGGGTCCTCTTCCCTTATCGCAATGGCGGGAAGGGATCCCACAATGGCCAATTTTGAAGGGGGACAGGGGTACGTGCCCGCCCTGCCCAAAGGCGGTCTTCGCCTGCAAAGTAGTTGTCAACGGCGCAGGGATGGGCTCAGCGATGACATCCGCCCTGCGGGGCTGGTGGTTGCGGTCTTGTTGCACTAGAACAGAAACCTATGGGGCTTGCTTTGGGAACCCGCGTACATCTCTGCTCCCTTTGCTCAAAAGGGGAAACTGCGCCGCCTGGTGCGCTGGCGCCCGCCTGTCCTTCCTTGCGTCATCTTTGACTCCTGAGGCCGGGCCTTGCATAGAGATCTCCGCCGCTCCAGAGGGGGCATGGTGAGGCCTATCCCTTGCCGGTCTTGACGCTTCTCCTCCTCGCGAGCCTGGGGCCCTCGTGAGGGCCTTGTCTTGAGTGGGGCCACGCCCAGATGTGTTTGGTTGGTGAAGTGGGCCATGCCCTGGGCCGCAGGCAAGCAGGTCTGGGTACCCTTGTTCCCAGAATGCCGACAGTTGCCCCCGAGCCCAAGGCGAAGCCTCGAGGATGGCTCGAAGCGCCACGGGCCCCCAAACACCTGCGGGCCAGGCTTTGCATGCTTCGAAAACCTGGCGGCGGCGCCCCCGCTCCCCGAGGGTGCCAGAGACCGTTCCGAGTCAGATTGACGCAACGCCCGCGCGTGGCCCTGGCCATCGTTGCCTTCCTTGAATGCTGCTGCTGCTTCGGGCCACGCGGATGTGACCCTTCAATGGCTGCATGCCTCCCGGAACGCGAGGGGGCGCCGGGCGGTCTTTGGCTGTATATAAACGTGCGAGGGCGAGAAAGCCCTCACTCATCTTCGTCTTCTTTGCCTCCACACCCTTCGAACCGGAACAGGTGCGTGCCGCGGCCGCGGCTTTGTAGGAGAGCTTGAGCACGTGGGACGCGTCTTTGACATCCCCCACGACGGTGAGGACGCCGCCGCTCCCGGGCATCTTGATGACGTTGTAGCCCGGGTGTGTTACTGCCATGAACTGAGTGAGGGCGGGGTAGCCGAGTATTGCGTTGTACGGGAGGTGGATGTGAGCGACATCGAAGTCGACCTGCTCGGTGCGGAAGTTGGAGCGGGTGCCGAAGGTGACGGGGAGGCGCACCCGCCCCACGGGAACGACGGGCCCCCTAACCACCCTAGAGAAGGGCCTTGAATGTGCGAGCTGGTCACGGGGTAGCTGCAGCGCGTTGAAGGCGTCCACGGAGACGACGTTGAGGCCAGCGCCGCCATCTATGAGGGTCCTGAAGACTGCGATGCCGCGTATGGTCGGCATGCACATCATAGGAAGCGTTCCAGCGGCTGCCGTCGTCTTGGGGTGGTCGTCGGGGCCGAAGGTGATGTCGATCTCCGGCCATGCGCGGTGCTACGCGGGCTCGGGCCGCGGCCGAACCGCTCCTACGTGGCGTAGGAAACGCTTGATATGGCGGCTGGAGGGTTGTGCCTGCGACCCGCCGAGGATGCAGGTGACCGCGGGGCCGGCCCTGTGCGCCCAAGCACCGTCACGCATCAGGGACCGGCTGTCGTCGTGGATCTCGCCCGCCATGGAGTTGTCGAGCCAGGGCTTGGCCGTCGCCGCAAGTGGGGAAGCTCCGACACGCCCCCTACCTGGCGCACCAAATGTCGGATTTCGGGCTCCGCAAAACCCTTAAGATTCGAACACAGGGGTGTGTGCGAAGACCCCCAGCGGCGTCGCCCAACCTAGCTCGCTACTCGATGAACACAGCAATGAACTCGCGCGATGACGAGGAAGAAGATGAACACGACAGTTACCCAGGTTCGGGCCGCTGCGAAGCGCAATACCCTACTCCTGCTTTGGTGGATTGCCTCTCAAGGAGGTGGGGTGGATGAACTAGTATAGTGTTTTAGATCCTCGTGAGGGCTCCTCTGAGGTGTTCGAGGCCCTCTATGGCTTGGTGATGGATGAGTGGTGGAATGGGATCGGGGTCCCTCTCTACGGTGCAGCCTACCTTCTATATATAGCGATGGCTCGGGTCCTCTTCCCTTATCGCAATGGCGGGAAGGGATCCCACAACGGCCAATTTTGAAGGGGGACAGGGGTACGTGCCCGCCCTGCCCAAAGGCGGTCTTCGCCTGCAAAGTAGCTGTCGACGGCGCAGGGATGGGCTCAGCGATGACATCCGCCCTGCGGGGCTGGTGGTTGCGGTCTTGTTGCACCGGAACGGAAACCTTTGGGAGGTGCTTTGGGAACCCACATACGTCTCTGCTCCCTTTGCACCAAAGGGGAAACTGCACCGCCTGGCGTGCTGGCGCCCGCCTGTCCTTCCTTGCGTCATCTTTGACTCCTGAGGCCGGGGCTTGCATAGAGATCTCTACCGCTCCGAAGGGGGCCTGGGGAGGCCTATCCCTTGCCGGTCTTGACGCTGCTCCTCCTCGCGAGCCTGTGGCCCTCGCGAGGGCCTTGTCTTGAGTGGGGCCACGCCCGGATGTGTTTGGTTGGTGAAGTGGGCCATGCCCTGGGACGCTGGCAGGCAGGTCTGGGTACCCCCGTTCCCAGAACGCCGACATCAACCACCGCATCAAAACAGAACCTGAGGCAGTGGTTCCTCCCCGGTGCAACCGCTTGACTCAATTACGGGATAAGGTAAAGTCCCGAGCGGTACAACCGCCTGGGACACTGGTAGTATTGGTCATTAAAGAACGACTGGAACAACCGCTCCTCATCCGCCCAACCACCAGACCACAACAGAACCATGTCCGGTTGTAGGCCAGTGCTGGGTCGGTACAACCGCCCAAGGCTGTCACCTAGGGCCAGCCAGCTGCTGGCGGTACAACCGCCCGGAGGCAGCGGTACAACCGCTGGGATCAGCTAAAGGCAGCACCCCCAGGGTATCACCCCTGGGGTGGAGGTTGTGCCGGATGACTGGAACAAGCAGTACAACCGCTAGGGCCAGCAGTACAACCGTCCTGCATGGTTGGAAAGAAGGGCCCCTCTCTCTAGAATGGAAGGATAGGAGGTCGGTGACAAGAATGTGTACGTGTATTGATTCACCCCGAAGCCTTCCAATGAGTACTCCCTCTTAATAGTACGGGATCCCTACAACCAAAGAAAATAAACGCGTAGAGAGCACCATCTTCGTTCTTTTCCGTCCGAAGGGAATGCCTAACCGTCTTGTGTCACACACGGAGTACCTGAAGAACTTGACACACGATTAGATAACAAAGTGAGGTGTCATCATCACCAAAACACTAAGGTAAGAGAATGCCCTTACATCGCGTCATGGATGAGGTCGCAGGGGAGGACTGCTTCTGCCCCGTACACCATGAAAAACAGTGTGTATCCCATTGATCGATTCGGGGTGGTGCACATGCCCCATAATACGGAGTCAAGCTCCTCCACCCAATGGCAGTCAAATTCTTTCAGAAAACGGACCAGTTAAGGTTTGATACTGCTCATAATAAGACCATTGGCCCGTTCGACTTGTCCATTGGTTTGTGGGTGATATACCGAGGTGTAATCTAGCTTGATGCCCATTTTAGCACACCAGTCCTTTACCTCCTAGGCTGTGAAATTGGATACATTGTCCGTCATTATACTGTGGGGGACACCGTAGTGGTGCATCCCACCAGATATAAAGTCGATGACCAGTCCGGACTTAGCTGAAGTTCTGGTTTCGCTTCAATCCACTTAGTGAATTTGTCGACCATGACCAGTAGATATTTCTTTTTCTTGGTCCCCCCTTTAAGTGGTCCGACCATGTCCAGCCCCCAAACCGCGAAAGGCCAGGTGATCGGTATCGTCCGAAGAGCCGTTGGGGGCATGTGGCTTTGATTTGCAAAGAGCTGAGAACCAACACAATGTTGGACGACTATTTGGGCGTCTGCGCGAGCAGTGGGCCAAAAGTATCCAGCTCGAAAGGCCTTGCTTACCAGGGCCCGAGCTGCTGCGTGGTGGCCGCCCATGCGTGCGTGTATCTTGGCCAAGAGATGCTTTCCTTCTTCTTCGGATATGCACCATTGGAGGACTCCGGTGGTGCTTTTCTCGTACAGTTCACCCTCATGGACCTTGTAGGCCTTGGATCGCCGAATTATGCGTCTTGCCTCGGGCAGGTCATGGGGGAGTTCTTGGCGGAGAAGGTAGGCGAGGAAGGACTCGATCCATAGTGTGATTACCACCATGACTTCGTGAGCTGAAGGCGTTTCTTCATGTACTGAGCCGCCGATGATTTGTTCATCTGGTTCGATGGCAGGAGGGATGATCTGTTCTGGGCCATTGGTTCCAACGTCCTTGTCCTCGTCCTGCCATACCACGGATGGCTTGAAAAGCTGTTCCAAAAAGGTGTTCTTAGGGACGGTGTCGATGCACTAGTACAGGGGTATCCAGTGTTGTAGGAGCGGAAGTATGTCTAGAGGGGGGTGATTAGACTACTTGACCAAATAAAATTCTACCTTTTCCCAATTTTATGTGTTGGCAGATTTTAACAATGATAGCAAGTCAAGTACACCCTACACATGCATGTCTAAGAGTATAGCAGCGGAAAGTAACAACAAGCATGTATAGTAGAGGGTAGGTAGGAAGATCAAACGCAATTTGTAGACACGAAGATTTTTCCCGTGGTTCCGATAGGTGGTGCTATCGTACGTCCACGTTTATGGAGTCTTCAACCCACGGAGGGTAACGGTCGCGAGAGTCCACGGAGGGCTCCACCCATAAGTGTCCACGAAGTAGCAACCTTGACTATTCCATAACGGCTTCCGTCCACGAAGGACTAGCCTCACTATGGGTAGATCTTCACGAAGTAGGCGATCTCCTTGCCCGTACAAACTTCTTGGTTCAACTCTACAACACGAAGTAGGAGGCTCCCAAGCGACACCTAACCAATCTAGGAGGCACCACCCTCCAAAAGGTAATAGGCTCGGCAATGTCGATGAACTCCTTGCTCCTGTGCTTCAAGATGATAGACTCCTCAACACACAATCACTCTCTCACAGATTTGGCTATGGTGGAAGAGATTGATTTGGTGGAAAGCAACTTGGGGAGGCTAGAGATCAAGATTCATATGGATGGAGTGGAATAGCTTGATCTCAACACATGAGTAGGTGGCTCTCTCTCAGAAAATATGATGGGGCAAGTATGGAATAGTTCTGAGTGCTTCTCTTTCGAGTGGGTGGTGGTGAAGGGGTATATATAGGCATCCCCAAAAATCCAACCATTACACCTTAAGTGACCAACTCGGTGACACCGATGTGTTAATCTCGGTGGTACCGAAGTGACCAAAAGGTGACAACTTTTGAATCTCGGTGAGACCGATATATAAATCTCGGTGGTACCGATCAGGTGACCAACGGTCAGATTGCGCAAACTCGGTGACGCCGATTCTCACATCTCGATGGTACCGATTCTTGACCATGGCTTACCAGAGAGTTGGTCCAGAAACTCAGTGGCGCCGATCCACAATTCTCGGTGGTACCGATTCTTGTGAATGGCTATCCAGAGAGTTGGTCCAGAAACTCGGTGAGACCGACTGGCAAAACTCGGTGGTACCGAAGTATGAAAATAGATAAACAGAGAGTTGGCAACTAAACTCGGTGGCACCGATGCAGAATCGGTTGCACCGACTGGCTAGGGTTTGGCATGGGTCTGTCTGAGTTTGGGAATCGGTGGCACCGAGTGGGAAGTGTTGGTTGCACCGATTTTGGATATATGACTTTGCACAGACTTTTGTGGAAGAGCTCATGGGTGTTTTTGGTGACTATCTCTTGTGCACGTGGAGCATTTTATTCACCAACAGTACCTTACCCCTTTTAATAGTATTGGCTTTCCTATAGACTCAAAGTGATTTCTCACAAAGTAAAATGTAGAGTCCTCTTGCTTGAACCTTTGCCAATCCATTTCCTTGCATTTTGGGGTAGCTCCACAATCCTTTTGCCATCCCTATCATTGAACTTTTCCTGAAATATACTTAGTGGAAACATTAGTTCAATGACATATATGTTGTTATTAATTACCAAAACCACCAAGGGAGCAAATGTGCTTTCAATCTCCCCCTTTTTGGTAATTGATGACAACATATAGATCAAAGCTTCGACATATGATATAATCAATGAATATAATCGTCGCTTTGAGAAGTATGTGATAAGCAAGAGCTCCCCCTAAATTTGTGCATTATTTTAGATTTGCATTTGAATGCAAATGCACAATCGATTAGGTACATAGGGCACACTTTCATGTCACATACAACTTGGTGGTGTGCAAGAGAAATTAGAATGAACATCATAGCACAATACAAACAACTAACGGTGAATGACCATCTCATAAGCATCAAAATGATAGGAAATAGTAGCAACACATCAAGTGTATGATCAAACACCACATAGTTGAACACATCCAAAGCAAAAGACCAAATGTTTTTGAAAAAGCAATAAAAACCAACGCTCTCTCTCTCGAAGCCTAAAGATCTATATACAACTTCTCCCCCTTTGGCAACAAGTTACCAAAAAGTTCAAAGAGATATAGCTAAGCGTTCTTCTGGGGCTGATATCCTCCAGTTGTTGATGAAGGAGTTGAGAGAACTGTGTCGGCGAAGATGTCGGAAACATCATGGACGGAGTTGGTGTAACAACGGGAGGTACTGGAGGAGCTGATGGAGCAGAAGAGGCTGTAGCAGGTGCTGATGAAGAAGGCCTCAAATCTGGAGCTGGCACTGTGGCTGATCCGGCCTGGGTAGTGAAGTGAGTGCCTGGCCTGAGAGGAGAGTCATCCTCATCATCTGAAGTGCCGGGACTGGGCATGCTGTCAACTTCCTTCTTGAGCTTGTTCATGGTCTTGGTCAGCCCATCCACCTTGTCATTTAGAGTCTTGATCCTATTTTCCATGATCCTTACAAGACTATGCTGATTTGCCAACATGTCCTTGATGTCCTTCTGCATGCCATGAACGGTAGTGATCAAGAGATCCATTTTCTCGATCCTGGATCTAGGGACTGGAGCACTAGTGGCTCCAGCTGCCTCTGCCTCTCCCTGTGCTGCAGCTGAGCTGGGATGATCTGGGTTCATCTCCACGACATTGTCCTCAAGATCTGGCTGTAGGGGCAAGTGTGGCCTGTCAAGAGCAAAAATGTGCTGCTCCAGCTTGGAGTTGATGAGCATCTGAATGTAGGGTGCATAGCAGCAAGAGCACTTCTGATCAGCAGCAACCCTCTTCACAGTCTCTCCTATCAAGTCCATCACTATTATCCTGGTGTGTCTATCAAGATGGATCAACATGTTGATGGAATAGCCTCGAATCATGTTGTCATCTCCAGACTTAGGCATCAATGTGTGCCTCAAGATGGTGTTCATGGTGCGGAGGCCAGCCTGGAGGAAGTAAATGGATCCTAACTTGTCAGATTTCAAGTTTGCAGCAGGGATCACATTGTACATGTTCTTCATAGAATCATGGCTCTCCTTGGATTCAGAATAGACATCCAAGTCACCATCTTCCACCTCTGGGATTCCTAAGATGGCAACCCATTCCTCAATAGTAGACTCATACCTTGCTCCTTCAGTCATCCACACAATCCTACCATCTCCATAGAAGTGAGCAGTGGAGTAGAATTGCATGATCATCTCGTCGTTCCATGCAGTGAATTCTTTGCCAACAAATTCATCTAAGCCAATGTAATGGAAGTTGTCTTGAACATTTGGGAAGTAATCTTCATTTGCCTTGATGTACTTCCAATCAACGTATCTCATGTCACTCACAGCTGGACTCTTGTCAAGCAAGATAGTCTCATAGAAATCATGTTGCTCCTTGGTATAAAACCTATGGTCCACAGCTGTTTTCCTCCTCTGGGCATATGGATCAATTGCTCTCCATGCCCTCAAACCAGAATCCTTCCTCTTCTTCATATCTTCAGCAAGCAGGTGGCTGGCATTGTTCTCTGGAAGGTGAGGTCTGAGCTTCATCAAAGCAGAAATGTCATCATCATCCTCAGCTTCCTTGAAAGTGGAGGTCTTGTTCTTACTAGAAGCTGGTATATCTCTGGAGAACCTCTTAGTCTTTTTAGCAGCAGCAACCTTCTTGGGAGCAGACTTGGTGCTCTTGGAAGTGTTAGTTTTAGGCATAGCATCTGCCATAAGCCTCTTCTTCTTCTTAGGAGGTGCCTTTGCATCTGGCTCTTCCTCCTCCTGTTCTTCCTCATCTAGATACTATGGAGTAGATGGAAGAACTTTAGCCTTGACAAATTTTGTCCTCTCTCTTCTTCTTCTCCCCTGCCTTCTTAGGCATAGACTTCCTGGGAGGCTCAATAGTCATAGTTGCTCTGGAGCTCTCAGGTGCTCTCAATGTCTCAGAGCTAGCATACTCCTTCCTGATAGCTTTCTTCTTCTTGGAAGAAGTGGCAGCATCATCTTTCTTAGTTAGCTCCTCAGGGATGAAGTCCTCATCCTCCTCATCAGAATTGAGCTTCCTCCTAGTTCTTGTAGCAGCCTTGGGCAAATCTGGGGAACTAGGCACATCATCAAAACTCTCTTCAGGACTAGTGCCTGAACTCATGACAATATTCTCCTCTCTGAAGTTGTTCTCACTGTCATCTGAAGCAGACATCTCTGACCCTGTGAATAGAGTATAGAGGAGTGGAGAGGATGAGTCATCACAAAATGCAGACATTTTCAAAAGATTGAACTAAGATTTCTCAAATTTTGCATTCTACCAAATGTATGTCGGTACAACCGAGACAAAAATTTCGGACCCACCGAGACAGACAACCTACTTTCCAGAAACTTGGCACCATTTTCGGTCACACCGAAAATTGGTACTCGGTTCCACCGAGGTGTTCTCAGTTTGCCAGAAAACCAAATCGGTGCTAGCGATTCTTTTGCGTCGGTTCTACCGAGATTCATGTGGCGGACGGCAAAACCTAAAAAATCGTTCGTTCGCTATTCTACTGAGTTTTCTAGAGGATAGGGAGGTTTGCAATCAGTGGATTATCATTAAAATTAACTCCAATGTGCAAGAATCGGATGGGAAGCGCAAGGAGGGCCGGATCCATACCCTAGCTCGGTGAAGGATCCGCTAAGGCGACGACGGCGGTAAAGATTCCGTCCGCGGCGGTGATTCCCAACGGCGGAGACGCACAGGGAGGCAAGGGCGACGACCAGGGGTTCCGGAGCGGCAGCTTAGGGTTGAAGGAAACGGCCTATTGAGATTGAATTTCAAAAGTCGTGTCCGCCAGGATATATAGCCTTCGCTGTCGGTGACACCGGTTCGAAATTTTCGGTGTCACCGAGTTTCTCAACTGTCAGCTGACAGGGAAACTCGGTGTAACCAAGAATAAGGAATCGGTGTTACCGAGATTGAAAATCCAGATCAACCCTAGGCATTCGGTGAGACCGAGAGTTTGGGTTGGTTCCACCGAGATGCACTTGGGAGTTTTAATGGTCAGTCCTTTGTCGATGCTGAACTCCGAGTGCTCCTCACACGGAGGGATCGAAAAGTACTTGTTCAAATTTTGTGATGCAGCAAGAATGGAATATGAGGTAAGAAAGCATAGATAGCTAGAGAGTGGTCCTAGGCATTCTTTTCCATCCAATTGGCAAAAGAGAAATCAAAAACCAAATAGCAACAATTGGATGTCCTCGAATGGATAAATAAATGCAGACCAACATGCTCACACAATAAGATGTCAAATGAAATCATGGCAAACATGCACAAACATACTAGCATCTATCAGGCATTTGGCGATGACGGAGTCATCTATATATGAGTATATTGACTTAGGAGCCAAGTAAGAATACTTGATCATAGGTCATACTCATCGTTTAAGCACAAGTGGGGTTACCACTTTTACATAAAGCATTTAATGTTGTCACATACTAAGAGATGCTTTAACTCAAATCTTAGAGTAAAGCTCCCCCTTGATGTGACATCCCCCCATAGGAGGGATAAACTAACCTTGGGTTTTGTCAATGAAGACTTCATGTTGGTGAGGTAGTGGTGGATGCTCAAGGTTAATGAAGATCACCATGAGTTGGGAGCATCCTTGTTGTTTCCTCACTCTTCTCACCTACATGGGTTAGTCCCAACACACAAGAGACAAATACAAGGATATCTATGGACATGGAGTGCAAAGCATGTGTGATGATGTCCATGGATTTGTTGATTACCTTGTCCCTTGCTTACCTTTGAGGGAATGTGTGACTCCTTGAACTATTGCATAGAGTTGATGTTGATTGCAAATAGTTCTTGCTAATAATGAATGTGAGTGAGTTTCAATGGCGGAGTCACCCCTCAAGAACTCTCTAGTTCTTCTTCTTGGGGACCCACATCAACTTGATGGGGATCCTTGGTGTTAAAGTAGCCCTTGTAGAAGTTGAGCTTGAAGTAGCCTTGGGAACCCACTCCACCAAAGCTTGGGATTCATATTCATATGAGTCAAAGTCCTCTTGAAGCTTGTTCTTGCCCTTGAGCTTGTGGTCTAGTGGTGGAAGGTCATCTTGAGTGTTTGTACCCTTGGGAGGAGTATTTTCATACTTCTCTTTTTGAGGAACAAACTTGGGCTTGGGGTATTGACCTTCTTCCCATTCAACTCCATTAGTGTTGAAGTAGCCAATGCCATGGTTCTTCCTATATCCTCCGTGCTTGCGTACAATTTCCTCAAATTGCTTACACCCGGCAAGACTCTTGTAGATACCTTTCTCTATAATTCCTTTCAATAAAGCATTTTCTTGCTCAAGTGTAACTTGGCTAAGAGAATCATCATTAGTGGAATCAATAGAACTACTAGAAGCAACATCATTGGGTTTAGCATTTTTATTGTTGCTACTAGATGAAGAACCTTTCTTGCCTTTGTTACTAGTTTGTCTAGATTTAACTTGTGGCATGAATGTAGACAAGAGTAATCGTTTGGCTAGATAAGATGAAGTCTTCTTTCGGAGATCGTCATTGATAGCTTTAAGAAACTCATGCTCTTGCTCCAAGTTGAGCTTCTCTAAGCGTAGCTTCTCATGAGTCCTTACAAGCTCTCTATGATCTTCGAGAGTAGATTCATGGGCTAACTTAAGAGTGTTTAATTCTTTAGTTAGTTGTTCTATTTTCATCTTATCATCATCAAATGACTTATCTTGCCTAGCATGAGAATTATCAAGTTCATTTTGACTAACATTAATAGTATTATCAAAGTGCAAGTCATCATCACAAAGTAAGTCATCTTCATCACTATCGAAATCAAGATACTCGGGGTGTGATACCTTGGGGCCTTTAGCCATGAAGCAACTTCCACTCCCTTCATTTGGTGAATCAAATAGATCATAGGAGTTGGCAGTCACTAGTGCAAGTCCGGCAACACCTTCATCTTAACTATAGTCAGAGTTGGAGTGATAGCTTCTCTCGGAGTTGTTGTCGGAGTCGGAGCCGGAAACCCATTCACCAACATGAGCTTGATGTCTTCTTCTTGTGTAGCTCTTGGTGTACTTGTCCTTCTTCTCCAAATCCATACTTCTCCTTGAGGGTCTTCGTTCATAGCGATCATCTCTACTCCTTCTCTCTCTTTGAGGTGATTCATTCCTTGAGCTTCGTCTTCTAGGTGACTCTTCTGTTCTTTTGTAGGGAGCTGTGCCCTCATTTGAGTAGTGTCCGGGCTTCCCACAATTGTAGCAGTTGCGGTCACGACTTGACAAACGCTTCACTTCATATCTTGAGTTGGAGCTTCATTCTTTGCCTCTATTCTTGTAGAACTTGTTGAACTTCTTGACCATGAGGCTTATCTCTTCATTGGTAACAAGGTTGTCGCTTGAAGTTGCGGGAGCATCACTTGTAGCTTTGTAAGCACCGCTAGACTTGTTGTGAAGCTCTTCTTTGTCCTTGAGTGTCATCTCATGAGCAACAATCCTTCCAATGACTTCCGTAGGCTTGAGATCTTTGTAGTTGTGCATCATTTGGATCAATGTGCACACGGTGTCGTATCTCTCATCCAAAGCTCGAAGTGTCTTCTTGATGATGAATTTGTCGGTCATTTCTACACTTTCTAAGCCGGCAATCTCATTGGTGATGAGAGCTAGCCTAGAGTACATCTCCATGACTCCTTCACCATCCTTCATCTTGAACTTGTCAAGCTGACTTTGAAGAACATCCAACTTGGATTCTCTCACGGACTCGGTACCTTCATGCATATCAACCAAAGTATCCCAAATCTCTTTTGCATTCTCAAGACGGCTGATTTTGTTGAATTCTTCGGGGCATAGACAGTTGAAGAGAATGTCACATGCTTGAGCGTTGTATTGCAACATCTTCCACTCATCTGCGGTCGCTTCACGATCCGGTTCCTTTCCATCGCCAAAGAATTCACCTTGCAAGCCAACACGAACAACAGCCCATTCGGCGGGGTTACGACCATGAATATGCATTTTCATTTTGTGCTTCCAACTAGCAAAATTAGTGCCATCAAAGTACGGACCTCTACGGTGATCATTTCCCTCACTAGACACCATACTCTCCTAGGTTCTGAGACCAATGCAATGGAGACCAAAGCTCTGATACCACTTGTAGGACCAAAAGTATGTCTAGAGGGGGGTGATTAGACTACTTGACCAAATAAAATTCTACCTTTTCCCAATTTTAAGTGTTGGCAGACTTTAACAATGGTAGCAAGTCAAGTACACCCTACACATGCATGTCTAAGAGTGTACCAGCAGAAATTAACAACAAGCATGTATAGTAGAGGGCAGGTAGGAAGATCAAACGCAATTTGTAGACACGAAGATTTTTCCCGTGGTTCCGATAGGTGGTGCTATCGTACGTCCACGTTTATGGAGTCTTCAACCCACGGAGGGTAACGGTCGCGAGAGTCCACGGAGGGATCCACCCATAAGGGTCCGCGAAGTAGCAACCTTGGCTATTCCATAACGGCTTCCGTCCACGAAGGACTAGCCTCACTATGAGTAGATCTTCACGAAGTAGGCGATCTCCTTGCCCGTACAAACTTCTTGGTTCAACTCCACAACACGAAGTAGGAGGCTCCCAATCGACACCTAACCAATCTAGAAGGCACCACCCTCCAAAAGGTAATAGGCTCGGCAATGTCGATGAACTCCTTGCTCTTGTGCTTCAAGATGATAGACTCCTCAACACACAATCACTCTCTCACAGATTTGGCTATGGTGGAAGAGATTGATTTGGTGGAAAGCAACTTGGGGAGGCTAGAGATCAAGATTCATATGGATGGAGTGGAATAGATTGATCTCAACACATGAGTAGGTGGCTCTCTCTCAGAAAATATGATGGGGCAAGTATGGAATAGTTCTGAGTGCTTCCCTTTCGAGTGGGTGGTGGTGAAGGGGTATATATAGGCATCCCCAAAAATCCAACCGTTACACCTAAAGTGACCAACTCGGTGACACCGATGTGTTAATCTCGGTGGTACCGAAGTGACCAAAAGGTGACAACTTTTGAATCTCGGTGAGACCGATATATAAATCTCGGTGGTACCGATCAGGTGACCAACAGTCAGATTGCGCAAACTCGGTGACGCCGATTCTCACATCTCGGTGGTATTGATTCTTGACCATGGCTTACCAGAGAGTTGGTCCAAAAACTCGGTGGCGCCGATCCACAATTCTCGGTGGTACCGATTCTTGTGAATGGCTATCCAGAGAGTTGGTCCAGAAACTCAGTGAGACCGACTGGCAAAACTCGGTGGTACCGAAGTATGAAAATAGCTAAACAGAGAGTTGGCAACTGAACTCGGTGGCACCGATGCAGAATCGGTTGCACCGACTGGCTAGGGTTTGGCATGGGTCTGTCTGAGTTTGGGAATCGGTGGCACTGAGTGGGAAGTGTTGGTTGCACCGATTTTGGATATATGACTTTGCACAGACTTTTGTGGAAGAGCTCGTGGGTGTTTTTGGTGACTTTCTCTTGTGCACGTGGAGCATGTTGTTCACCAACAGTACCTTACCCCCTTTTAATAGTATTGGCTTTCCTATGGACTCAAAGTGATTTCTCACAAAGTTAAATGTAGAGTCCTCTTGCTTGAAGCTTTGCCAATCCATTTCCTTGCATCTTGGGGTATCTCCACAATCCTTTTGCCATCCCTATCATTGAACTTTTCCTGAAATATACTTAGTGGAAACATTAGTTCAATGACATATATGTTGTTATTAATTACCAAAACCACCAAGGGAGAAAATGTGCTTTCAAGTGAGCGGTAGAAGCAAAAACCTGGCGAACAACCAAGACAAGACTTCGACAAGCTCAACGCGGCAGCCCAAGCCTGGACTATGACGCGGCGAGCACGTCCCCGACGCTTGCCGGGGACCAAGATGTGCACACTTCCCAGAAGACCCGGCAAGCCACTCCCCGGCAGGCGTGAGCCAGCCAGCCACCGCTCCACAGCATCGCTACGCCTGTCACTTATCGATGCGGTGTCAAGCCCCCAGGCGGCTAATCAGCTCTCGCTAAGTATGTGGCGACACATCGAAATGCAAGTACGCTCGATTGACACCCGCCCTGCAGCGTGTCAAGACCATAAGCAACGACCGGCCAAGCGGTGGTAAGAGCTTGCCGGGGATGTGCCCCCAAGCGCCACCTAGGCAGGTAATCATGGCATTTTGTCCTAAATGCCAGAGTTAGTTATGATAGCTCTGCTTAGCTATCTAATCGATAGAGAATGTCTGTTTTGCCATTGTGGTAACCCCTTGCACTATAAAAGGAGGCCCAAGGCAACCTAGCTCAAGGTTGGCAATTCGAACCCCCAAACACTTGTACTCGCATATCCGCTCTTTCCCCGCCAGCAGTCCTTGCCGGGGTTAGGCGATGTGTGTTTCTTCGTGTTCCTCCAATCAATCCACCAAAAAGCAGGAGTTGGGTTTTACGCTTAGCAGCGACCCGAACCTGGGTAAAATGCCTGAGCCCTGATCGTCACGCCGTCTCATGCTCTCCGCTCTTCGTGCAATGTGACCCCCCTTGCCGAACCACAAGGGACCTCTGGCCCCATAGGTGATCATGAGCATATGTGCCCCGACATCTTTGGCATGCCAGGTAGGGGGCGTGCATCATTTTGCGCGAACCCGAGTTCGTGAACGGCGAATCGATCTTCGTCATCATCTTCTTCAACAATGGCTCCCAAGAAGAAATCCGGCACGGCCACACATCCCTCCACTTCGAAGGCTCCTTCACATGCGGCCGCCAGCACCGTAGGCACCACGACGGCTGCGGATGAGGCGGGCATCATGGACGACGCGGTCGGTGCAGGCGGCGCCCCCGTCCAGCCCCTAGCGGCCAGAGATGGAGCAGGAGTCGCCGGTGAGGAGCAACTTCAACAACAACATGGCGAGCTCGGCCCAGACGCCACGAGCGGAGGAAACATCCGTTCATCACCTCCACATCGCGCGGATGGCCGAGGCCGCCTTAGCGGCACCCGGTCCGGTGCGAGTCGTGACCTTTCGGCCGCACCCGTCGCCAGCGAGATTGTTGGGCGTACACCTCGTGTGGAACAATACGGGGCGCCCAGCGGAGCCGCGGCCCCGCAGGATCGGCCCGCTGCTCACCAGAAAGCTCTGGCGAGTGGCGCACAACATCAAGGATGCGGCGACGCTTCTCTTGGTCCTACCAAGAGTCGAGTGACGTTACGGTCTGCCTCTTTCGCCTTGCCGGGCACCACAGAGGAGGCCATGGCGCGAGTCCAGATGTTGCTCAACTTCATGCTAGCCACTGATAAGATGGATGAATGGAGAGCCACCATTCAGAGTTTGATCTCTTTCGTTGAAGCCAACAAGACCCAGCATGCAGAGCCGTCGCAGCATACGCGAACAGCAGCAGCGGCCCGGGGCAACGAGCGCGTCAAAGGGGCCACCCCAACGGTGCAATCCCCTCCGTGGCAACAGGCCGAGAGGCAGCCACAGCAAGCTTCGCATGCTGACAAGCGCGACGAGGCGTCCATAGTCTCGTCTGGCCCGCGCGACCGTCGGGATTAACGGCGGGTCCTTGAAGACCGGCGGAAAGAAGACGCGCGCATCACCATTGAGCGATGCCAGGAAGCACACCATCAATCTGACAAGCGCAACGGTCCAGACGTCAGTGACCCCGCGCCTAGTGTTGGCGGGTACCTTCCTTACGAGGTTGGTTGCCCTGCCTTCACTAGCGAGCTGCGATGGGTCCGCTGGCCGTCGACCCGACCTTTCAAGCCTGAGCTACCGGAGAAATACGACGGGAAGCTGAACCCTGCGGAGTTCTTGGGCATTTACACGATAGCTGTTCAAGCTGCGGGAGGAAGATATGAAAAGGTGCTCGCCAACTATTTCCCTTTGGCGCTCAAGCCAAATGTGAGATCCTGGCTAATGCACCTGCCGGAGAATTCCATTTCGTCTTGGGCTGATCTATGCAACGAGTTTGTTGGCGTCTTCACAGGTGGTCATCAAGAAGCAGGCCAGCCCAGCGATCTCCAAGTCCTCCCGCAAAAGGAGGGGGAAACCTTGAGAAAGTATATCCAGAGATTCAGCCGAGTGCACCGCAATATCCCTGAAATCCACCCCGCGGCGGTGATTGCCGCGTTCCACTCGAACGTGTGCAACAGGAGGATGAGAGCCAAGATGAACGTCAAGCTCCCCAAGACTGTTAATGAGCTTTACACCTTGGCGGATAAGTGTGCTCGAGCTGAAGAAGGAAGGCGACATCCCGGAGAGGAGACGGGTGTCGAAGTGGACTCTGATGATGACGACGACGCCCCCGACCTGAAGGGAAGGAACAGGAAGCGCAACAAGAAGTGTAAGGGAAAAGCAGTATTGGCTGTCGAGAGCTCCGGAGACCTCAGTGCAGGCAAGAAGGCGAAAGCCGAAACCCCCGGCAAGGGAGCTGCTGCGTGCGCTGTTTGCCGGGAGGCTGCTGCTGCTGAGAAGACCGGAAAGTCCGACGGGCCGTACTGCAAAATTCACCGCACCAAGGGCCACGATCTCCAAGAATCCCGACAGGTCGAGTAACTTGTTGAGAAACAGAGGGCCGAGTACGAGAAGCGCGACAAGGAAAAAGGCCAGGACGGCGCTACCGGGAAGGGCCATGGCGGCAAAGGAGGTCGCCACGGCAAAACCCTGCAGCAAAAGGAAAAACCCGCCAGAGGCTGAGAGAAGAACAAAACGGATGATATGAGTGAAGATGAGGATGATGATGAGGATTCCGGCGACAAGGAGTTCCAGAAAGCGGCCGAAGCCATGTGCATTGACGGGGGTGTGTCCTTGCATTCCTCTCATCGCCAGCTCAAACAGTGGGCACGCGAGGTCAATGTTGTGGAACCAACTGCAGAATCTAGGAAGCCACTCAGATGGTCCCGCACGCCTATCATCTTTGACAAAGAGGACCATCCTGACCGTACCACTACGGTCGGATGTTTACCATTGTTGGTTTCCCTAACAATCTGCGACCTAAAGGTGTCTAAGATGTTAGTTGATGGCAGGGCCGGATTGAACTTGATCTCCCCTAGAGTGGCTGAGAAACTGCAGATCCTTGATGAAGAGCACGAAGCCACGGGTACATTCCAAGGAATCAACCCCGGCAGGAGCCGACCCAAGGGAAAGATCACCCTGCCTGTGATGTTTGGCGGGGAGTTGAACTTCCGGACAGAAAGGATAGTGTTCGACATCGCCGAAATCCCACTGCCTTACAACGTAATCCTCGGCCGCCCAGCTCTGGCAAAGTTCATGGCGGCATCCCACTATGCCTACAATACCTTGAACATGCCAGGGCCCATCGGGGTCATTTCCATCCCATCCGACAAGAAGAACGCGGTTGTCTGCGTGGACCAGATGTATCGCGATGCGGTAGCAGCTGAAGCCACAGAAATCCCGGCTCCCGCCAAGGACACGAAGAAAACAAAGACGACTGGCAAAAACACCGGCAAGGACTCCAGGAAGCGCGCCTCTTCGAAGTGCGCTGCACCCGACGATGACCTGCCGGAGAGTTCTGCTAGCAAGAAGACTAGGGTTGCCTATCCGGAGATGAAGAAAGTCCCGGCAAGGGAGGATGGCACTGGTGGTACCTTCACCATCAGTGCTACCCTTACTGACAAATAGGAAAGCACGCTCGTTACCTTCCTGCGGGAGAATGTCGATGTGTTTGCCTAGCAACCATCTGACATCCCCGGCGTTCCCAGGGAGGTAATTGAGCACCACCTTGCTGTCTGTCCTCATGCCCGACCCGTCAAGCAAAGGGTTAGGAAACAGGCCTTGGAGCGGCAACAGTTCATTGCCGAGGAAATCAAGAAGCTTGAAGCAGTTGGTTTGGTCCGAGGGGTGCTGCATCCAACTTGGTTGGCAAACCCGGTGGTGGTACGATAGGCAAATGGGAAATGGAGGCTTTGCATAGACTTCACTGACTTGAACAAGGCTTGCCCCAAGGACCCTTTCCTCTTGCCGCGCATAGATCAAATTGTTGACCACCTCCAGAAGTGACTTGCTCTCCTTTTTTGATGCATACTCCGGCTACCACCAGATATTTATGACCAAGGAAGATGAGGAGAAGACCGCATTCATAACTCCCAGTGGCACGTACTACTTTGTGCGTATGCCCTCGGGTTAAAGAGTGCTGGTTCGACCTTCGCTAGTGCTGTTCAAATTGGTTTTGGACCTCAGCTGCACAGGAATGTGGAAGCTTACATGGATGACATCGTGGTCAAGACCAAGGATGAAGCCACCCTCATACAATATCTGGAGGAAACTTTCGCAAACTTGCGCAAGATCAACCTAAAGCTCAACCCTGAAAAGTGTGTGTTCGGCGTCCCATCCGGCAAGCTGCTTGGGTTCTTCGTGTCTCAGCGAGGAATAGAAGCCAATCCCGACAAGATCAAGGCGATCGAACAGATACAGGCACCCAAGACCATCAAGGATGTCAGACGCTTGACCGGATGTGTTGCCGCGTTGAGTAGGTTCATCTCAAAGTCCGCTGAGCGCGCCTTGCCGTTCTTCAAAATCTTGAAGAAGGCTGGCCCGATGAAGTGGACCCCGGAGGCAGATGCAGCGCTGCAAGACCTAAAGAAATACCTATCCTCTGCTCCCACCTTGGTCGCTCCTAAACCGCAATAGCCGTTGCTGCTATATTTGGCAGCAACGAATCAAGTGGTTAGTGCAGCGCTCGTGGCGCAGCGGGGGGGCAGATGGAGATTCGGCAGCCGCTGCTGATGCTGCCGGGAGCGAGAAAGAAGCATCCGCAGCAGAACTCGACACAGATCAAGGGGCATCTCAGCAAATGATCGACAATGGATCAAAAGAAGTGGCAAAGAAGAAAATGGTGCAGCGGCCCGTGTACTTTGTTAGTTCCCTACTACAGGGGGCTAGATCAAGGTACTCTGGAGTACAAAAGCTGATCTTCGGCCTCATCATGGCCTCGAGGAAGCTCTGCCACTACTTCCAAGCCCATGAAATAACAGTTGTCACCTGTTTCCCACTGCAACGCATACTGAGAAACCCCGAAGCCACTGGCAGGATAGTTGAGTGGGCATTGGAGTTGTCAAGCTTCGGATTAAAGTATGAGAGCACTTCTACCATTCAAAGCAGGGCGTTGGCGGAGTTTATTGCAGAATGGACACCCACGCCAGATGATGAAGCTCCAGAGACAATCCTTCCCGGTAAAGAAGCACCCAAGGATTGGATCATGTACTTTGACGGTGCTTTCTCACTCCAGGAGGCTGGAGCGGGAGTGCTCCTCATGGCCCCTACCGGAGAGCACCTCAAGTACGTCGTCCAGATGCACTTCCCCTGGGAGGAAGCTACCTACAATGCCGCGAGTACGAGGGCCTCCTTGCCGGACTCAGGATCGCGGTAGAGTTGGGAATAAAGAGGCTGATCGTCCGAGGAGATTCTCAGCTTGTGATAAAACAAGTTAATAAGGATTACCATAGCCCGTTGATGGAAGCCTACGTGGAAGAAGTGAGGAAACTGGAAGAGCACTTCGATGGACTACAAACAGAGCACGTGCCGCGAGCGGAAAACAGCATTGCTGACCATCTGTCGAAGTGCGCTGCACAGAAGCTTCCTGTGGAACCAGGAACCTTTGTTCTCCGCCTCACTCAACCATCAGTGTCCCCATTAACGATGTCCAAGAAGAAAAGAAAGCTAAACTCTGGCAAGCATTTCCCGGCAGAGCTTCCCGAAGCCGCTGGTAGAGAAGATGCCGGGGAAAATCTCGTTCCGGTTGATGAGCAGCTCCCTCCTGTAGGACCTCAGGGTCTAGCGATCGAGACAAGCGCTCCCGGAGACAAGGAGATGCCTTTAGTCCTTGTTGTCGAGCCACAGTCTCCAACCTGGACGCAGCATATAGTCCATTTTCTTCAAACATGAGAACTCCCCGAAGAGCAAGAGGAAGCCGAAAGAGTAGCCCGTCGATCAAGTATGTACCAGTTTGTCAATGACAGCCTGTACAGAAGACGACCGAACGGTGTGAAATTAAGGTGTATTTGCCGGGAGGATGGACTGAAGCTGTTGGCGGAGATTCACGGAGGAGTGTGTGGTTCCCACATTGGATCAAGGGCCCTTGCCAGGAAAGCTTTCCGGCAGGGTTTCTATTGGCTCACTGCCCTCCAGGACGCTACTGAACTGGTCACCAAGTGTGAAGCCTGCTAGTTCCATTCCAAGAACATCCATCAACCAGCACAAGCCCTGCAAACAATCCCTCTATCCTGGCCATTCTCGGTCTGGGGGCTCGATATCTTGGGCAACTTCCCCCGTGCTGTCGGGGACTTTGAGTTCTTGTTCGTGGCAACCGACAAGTTCACAAAGTGGATTGAGGTGGAACCAGTGAGAAAGGTGACCGCACAGGCAGCTATCAAGTTCATGAAAAGACTGGTGTGCCACTTTGGAGTGCCTAACAGAGTGATCACAGACAACGGCACCCAGTTCACGAGCCGCGCCTTCATGAAATATATCCAAAACCTTGGAAGCAAGGTCTCCTTCGCCTCTGTTGCTCACCCGAGAAGCAACGGGCAAGTAGAGAGGATGAATGCTGAAGTGCTGCGAGGACTCAAGACAAGGACTTTTGATAAGCTGCGGAAGAGCGGCAGGCGCTGGATAGATGAGTTGTCGGTGGTTCTTTGGTCCATCAGGACGACACCAAATCGAGCTACCGGCCAGACGCCCTTCTCCCTAGTGTACGGGGCGGAAGCATCCCCACGGAACTCATATACGGGTCACCTCGAGTGCTTGCTTACGATGAAGTAGAGCAACAGCAGCTGCGGCAAGACGATGCCACGCTCCTCAAGGAAGACCGTCTCCGGGCTGCTGTGCATGCTGCACGCTACCAGCAGGCTTTGCACCGCTACCATAGCCGCAGAGTTCACGCCCGGAGCCTTGAGGAAGGCGACCTTGTCCTTCGGCGTGTTCAGTCCGCCAAGGGTACAAACAAGTTGACGCCGAAGTGGGAAGGCCCTTACCGGGTAGTACGAGTCACCAGACCTAGCGCGGTCCTTCTGGAGACCAAAGATGGCACCAAGGTGCATAACTCATGGAACATTGAGCATCTTCGTAAGTTCTACCCGTAAGGCGCGGCTGCCGGGCTCAGTCCCCGGCAGCCACCTTTTGTACAAGCCTTGCCGATGTTGCATGTAACCCTTTGTACAAAGCCAGGCGCAGACCCTGTGGCATGATCCCGACGGGAACCCCTCTCCGTTGAGGCAGAGGTCGGAGGACGCCCTCGTCACCTAGGCATGCTAGCGGTGAGCGCAGCTCAAGGCAAAGAAGCAGAAGGGTGAGCTCTGTGGGTTTGGACTCAAGGAGGAAGAAAGGATGGATTAGCATCGCCCCTCGCGACCCCCAATTTATAGGGGAGGGCGCGGGGGCTGGCTCTCCTCCTCTCCAAAGGTCGCCGCCCATCTCCACCAATTCCATCGCCCAAGATCACGGGCAAACAGGTAACGGCCAAATTCTCCAATCCATGGCTTTGCGGTTTCTGCCACGATCAGGACTTTAAGTCACGCGCGCCCGTCCCTAAATCCCCGCTATGCATGCGGCGCGCGTGGCGGAAACGGCCTGAGGTGGTGGGTCAATGCTGACCAATAAATTGGCAGTTACTCCCTCACATTGCGCGCATGTGCATGAAATTTGGGCCTGACCCAACGGCACTTGGCGAGCACGTGTCGGCCAGTCCCGGGGGCTCCTGTCGGTGCACTAGTACAGGGGTACCCAGTGCCCCTGACTTATTCATAGGCGGTAGAAGAAAAAACCCGGCGAACAACCAAGACAAGACCTCGACAATCTCAATGCGGCAGCCCAAGCCTGGACTACGATGCGCCAAGCACGTCCCCGACGCTTGCCGGGGACCAAGACGTGCACACTTCCCAGAAGACCCGGCAAGCCACTCCCCGGCAGGTGTGAGCCAGCCAGCCACCGCTCCACCGCATCGCTACGCTTGTCACTTATCGATGCGGTGTCGAGCCCCCAGGCGGCTAATCAGCTCTCGCTAAGCACGTGGCGACACATCAGAATGCAAGTACGCTCGATTGACACCCGCCCTGCAGCGTGTCAAGACCATAAGCAACGACCGGCCAAGCGGTGGTAAGAGCTTGCTGGGGATGCGCCCCCAAGCGCCACCTAGGCAGGTAATCATGGCATTTTGTCCTAAATGCCAGAGTTAGGTATGGTAGCTCTGCTTAGCTATCTAATCGATAGAGAATGTCTGTTTTGCCATTGTGGTAACCCCTTGCACTATAAAAGGAGGCCCAAGGCAACCTAGCTCAAGGTTGGCAATTCGAACCCCCAAACACTTGTACTCGCATAGCCGCTCTTTCCCCGCCAGCAGTCCTTGTCGGGGTTAGGCACTGTGTGTTTCTTCGTGTTCCTCCAATCAATCAACCAAAAAGCAGGAGTAGGGTTTTACCCTTAGCAGCGGCCCGAACCTGGGTAAAATGCCTGAGCCCTGATCGTTGCGCTGTCTCATGCTCTCCACTCTTCGTGCAACTTGACCCCCCCTTGCCGAACCACAAGGGACCTCTGGTCCCATAGGTGATCGTGAGCATCCGTGCCCCGACAGACGGGGTCGCGCTTGGCGGTCATGCGGGCGAGGACGTCCGCAAGTTGATTGTTGTCTCTGGAGACATAGTGGAAATCTAATCCTTCAAACAGTGCAGATATTTTGAGAACGACATTTCTATATGCTGCCATCTTTGGGTTTTTAGCGTCGAATTCGCCGTCGATTTGAGAGATGGCGAGGTTAGAGTCTCCCCGTACCTCGAGCCGTTGTACACCCATTGATCTTGCCATCCGAAGTCCATGCATCTGAGCCTCGTATTCGTCCGCATTATTGGAATCAGTGTACATGATATGCAATACGTACCAGATGTTTTCATCAGTGGGGGATGTAAGTATAACTCCAGCCCCCAGTCCAGCAAGCGTCTTAGATCCATCAAAGTACATCGTCCAATGGGAGTATGTACGCAATTTTGAAGGGGAGAGCTCAATGGCCCATTTGGTTATGCGGCCAGTGGCGTCCCTGTTGTTAGTTAAATCATTTAGTGGTACTTCGGATGCCACCGTGACCGAACACTATTGAAAGTAGTGTCAGAGCTTTCGAGATGCCATGAAAACTGTATAGGCTATCTTCTGGTAATGCGGATACCTAGATTGGCACGAGGTGAGCACTTCTGATACGTAATAGACTGGCTTCTGCACTCGGAGCTTGTGACCCTCCGCCTCTCGTTCGACGACGAGAACCGCACTAACCACTTGATTTGTGGCCGAGATGTACAGCAACATTGGTTCACCTATGTCGGGCACAACTAGTACAGGATTTCTAGCCAATAACATTTTAATTTCTTCCAATGCGGCCGTTGCTTCGTCAGTCCACTCGAAGTTTTTGGTCCGTTTGAGCAGTCTATAGAGCGGCAGTGCCTTTTCACCAAGGCGGGAGATAAAGTGGCTCAGAGCCGCCATGCAGCCCGCCAGTTTTTGGACGTGCTTCAACTCCGTAGGGATCGCTAGTTGGGATATGGCTTAGATTTTAGACGGATTGGCCTCTATTCCTCTATGGGAGACAATAAATCCGAGTAGTTTACCAGCGGGAACTTCGAAGACGCATTTGTCCAGATTGAGCCGTATATCGTAGGCCCGCAGATTATTAAAGGTTTGCCAGAGGTCGTCCATCGGCTGGCTAACGTGTTTGGTCTAGATGACCACGTCGTCCATGTATGCCTTGACCGTCTTGCCGATTTGATTTTCTAGGCATGTCTGAATCATGCGCTGGTATGTGGTGCCTGCATTTTTTTAACCCGAAGGGCATTGTGTTGAAGCAAAATGGCTGTAGGGGTGATTAAGGTAGTTGCGGCTTGGTCGGACTCCTTCATTTTGATTTGATGGTATCCAGAGTAGGCATCGAGGAAGCACAGTGAGTCGTGTCCGGCGGTGGCGTCGATGATCTGGTCTATGCGGGGTAAGGGAAAGGGATCCTGAGGGCAGGCTTTATTTAGGTCTTTGAAATCGATGCAGGACCGCCAGGATTTGTCTTTCTTTGGCACCATTGATGTCTACGCAACTTTATTCTTGTAGACTTTGTTGGGCCTCCAAGCGCAGAGTTTTGTAGGACAGTAGCAATTTTTCCTCAAGTGGATGACCTAAGGTTTATCAATCCGTGAGAGGTGTAGGATGAAGATGGTCTCTCTCAAACAACCCTGCAATAAAATACAAGAAATCTCTTGTGTCCCCAACACACCCAATACAATGGCAAATTGTATAGGTGCACTAGTTCGGCGAAGAGATGGTGATACAAGTGCAATATGGATGGTAGATATAGGTTTTTGTAATCTAAAAATATAAAAATATCAAGGTAGCAAGTAACAAAAGTGAGCACAAACGGTATTGCAATGCTTGAAATCAAGGCCTAGGGTTCGTACTTTCGCTAGTGCAATCTCTCAACAATGCTAATATAATTGGATCACATAACCATCCCTCAATGTGCAACGAAGAATCACTCCAAAGTTCTTATCTAGCGGAAAACATAAGAAGAAATTGTTTGTAGGGTACGAAACCACCTTAAAGTTATCCTTTCTGATCGATCTATCCAAGAGTTCGTGCTAAAATAACACCAAGTTATCCTTTCCGATTGATCTATCTAAGAGTTCGTACTAGAATAACACCATATGATACGCATCAACCAACTCTAATGTCACCTAGATACTCCAATGTCACCACAAGTATCCATGAATTAATTATACGATACGCATCAAACAATTTCAGATTCATAATACTCAATCCAACACAAAGAACTTCAAGGAGCACTCCAAGATTTCTATCGGAGAATGTAGGACAAGAACGTGTATCAACCCCTAAGCATAGATTACCCCAATGTCACCTCGGGAATCCGCAAGTTGAGTACCAAAACATATATCAAGTGAATCAATAGAACACCCCATTATCACCATGGGTATCCACATGCAAGACATATATCAAGTGTTCTCAAATCCAATATTTAATCCAACATAACGAGATCTCAAAGGGAAAGATTCAATTCATCACAACAAGATAGCAATAGAAACATCATATGATCCGACTATATTAACAAAGCCCGTGATACATCAAGATCGTGACATCTCAAGAACACGAGAGAGAGAGAGATTGAACAGATAGCTACTAGTACATACCCTCAACCCCGAGGTGGATTACTCACACATTATAATGGTGAGAAAGAGAGAGTTGTTGATGGAGAGGTGGAGCCCCAAAGAGATGGCGGCCACAACGCCGGCAATGGGCGGCGCAGGTGGCGACAGGCGGCGGCCCCTTGCCCCCCTTCTTCCTTGGTCCTGGTGCTACAATGGAGGAACCTCTCCCCTTCTTGGCGGCTGCCAATGGAGAGGCAAATTCGTGGCTTTTGGTGGCTCTCCCGAAATTAGGGTTTTTCTCTCCTTATATGTGCCTATGTGGTGCTCTATGGCCCTCCGATGGATGGACCCTTGATCCAATGGCTCTTAGGCACCTCTAGAACCTTCCTAGAGACTCTCACGGCCCTCATGAGTCCCCAAAGTCGTGGCTTGGCCGAATACATGAGATGTGGTAAGACTTGGACTCAATCACGTCATCAATTCTCGTAATCCCGTAATCAGATATTTGCCTCCAGTAAAACGAGTCTACAGATCGCATCCGAACTCTGTTTTGGACGAATTTGGAGTCCAGAATCAATGCGATAAAATTACCCACACTTTCCTAGTTTTAGCTTTTTCCATTTGACGCCGTATTCGGGGGTCAAACTGACGATCTCTAAAAACTGTTCGTAGACAGATTTCAGGAAAGTCAGAGTCCTCCTCCAACAAGGTTCCTTTTGCGTTTTTTTGACAATTTTCAATTAATTCATGCACATCAAAGTGTGAAACAAGAACTTGTGCACTTTTGTAACCATTAATAGGTTAGTACCAATAAATCATAAAACCATAGTAAAAACATAGGCAAATATGACATGAATACTTCATAAATTATCGATACGTTGGAGACGTATCAGCATCCCCAAGCTTAATTCCTACTCGTCCTCGAGTAGGTAAATGATAAAAGCAATAATTTATGAAGTTTGAATGCTAGAATAGTGAATAAGTTTGATCAATGATAATTTCAACCACTTTTTCTAGCATATAACAATATTTTTTTCTCATAAAAATCATCATGATAAAGTAGCAACCAATTCACATGTTATGGTTTAAACAATGAATTCTCTTGAAACTTAACAACCTATGTTCTTAGTCACCAAACAATTGCAATTCAACTTATTCTCAACAAAGTCTAAGTAAGAGCTCCACATACTCAATCATCATATAGTCTTCTATGATTGCTAGTACTCAAAGCATATATTTAGAACAAATGGCATCCATCGAACACAGAGAAACATAGGGGCTTAATGTTTCGCCTCCCAAGTCATTTATGATAGAGATAATTATCAACAATAATAAATCATGATCAAATATATTTGATTGGATATATATGTTTGGATCTTTCCCCACCACATGATGCTTGCCAACTAATAGACTGAGGTTGGAATAAGAAGTTGACTCAATATGAATGGTAAATAACATGAAAGTAAATAGATTGTCCCTTCGCAGAGGGAAGCAGGGATTTGCAGAGGTGCCAGAGCTCAAAGCTTAAATCAGAGATAAAAATAATTTTGGGAGGTACACCCTTCCTGTCAACGTTACGACCAAGAGTTATCAATATCTTCCATGCTAAACACATTAGTGGCGGTTCCCAAGCGGTAAAAGTAAAGGTTTACTCCCCCTCCACCAACAAACACACTCCATGGCTAGCCGAATCCACGGATACCGTCCATACCAACAACATTCATGGGGGAGTTTTGTTTAATTATTTGAATTTTATTCGGGACTAGGAATCCCTATTACCGCCCCTCTCGTGCAAGGACGAGTGAATAAACACTCATCATGAGAATAACCCGCTTAACATGGAAGATACTGACCGCCCCCCGTCGCTCCATAAGCGGTCCAGGCACACAAAACAGATGTTTATTTGAATGTTTAGAGGTGGCACATGCAAATTTACTTGGAATGGCAGTGAAATACCATATATAGGTAGGTATGGTGGACTCTTATGGAAGAAACTTGGATCAAGGATTTGGATGCACAAGTAGTATCTCTACTTAGTACGAAGTGTTGGCTAGCAAAAAGTTCTAAACAAGCACCACATGTTGGAGGATCCATAACAATATAACTTCTATGCAAATATACACAACCATAACTCATTACGTTGTCTTCCTTGTCCAACTTTAACTAATTTGCTCAAGTTTGAAAATAATTAATGGGTATTCACAATCATAAAAGATGTCCAAGATAATATATTTGTATGTGAAAGTTCTCTTCCTTATACTAATCATTCATGAATTGCTTGTATGACCAATATTGTGGTTGTTAAACTTCAATATATTTTACTTTCTAAACAAAATGTGAACTGCCTACTAATAATATAGCACATTGATAATTTCAAATTTATGATATTTCATTCATTCACAATTTACTCTTAGGATATAAGTGAAGCACAAGAGTAAACATCAAACTACTCTCAAAAGATATAAGTGAAGATCAATGAGTGGTCAAACAATTAAGTAGCTATGTGAGGACTCTCTCTCAATAAAGATTTTCAGATCTGAGTATTTTATTCAAACATCAAATTAAATAAAAATATCACTCCAAGAATAACACATATCATGTGAACGAATAAAAATTTAGGCTCAACATAGGCTAACCGATAGTTGACGAAGAGAGGTGGGATGCGTAGCATCCCCAAGCTTAGATGCTTGAGACTTCTTCAAATATTTACTTGGGGTGCCTTGTTCATCCCCAAGCTTGAGCTTTTGTATCCCGTTCAATCCTCTCATATCATGACTTCACCTATTCTCAAAAACTTCATCCACACAAAACTCGAAAAGAACTCGTGAGATAGGTTAGTACACATAAGAATAAATTAACACTTCATGTACTGCCAAGACAAGTTGCATAATAATTTTCAAACATCATCTACTGTTTACTATCGTTTCCACAATTTACATCTACCAATATAGGCTATGGAAACTATAGAATAAGTACATAACAAAACTATGACAGCAATCTGTCCAAACAGAACAGTCTGTAGCAATCTATTAAACCAGTATACTTCTGTAACTCGAAAAATTATGAAAAAATAGAACAAGCTAAATAATTTATATTAAAACACTGTGTAAAAATTTCAGAAACTTTATACATACCAGTAAAACATGAAAATTCAAACACTACAGAGAAAGTTTCTGTTTTAACACCGCACACATCAAACATGCAATGCAAGCATCCTAAGGAAATTCTTGGAACTTTTTATTGAAAAACAAGATTATAAATGACACCTAGCAGAAAATAAAAAAAAATATAAATACGATCCAAGCAAAGCACATATTATGTGACGAATAAAAATATAGCTCTAAGTAAGATATACCGATAATGTTGAAGACGAAAGAGGGGATGCCTTCCGGGGCATCCCCAAGCTTAGACACTTGAGTCTTCCTTGGATATTACCTTGGGGGTGCCTTGGGCATCCCCAAGCTTAGATTCTTGTCATTCCTTATTTTCCTCATATCGGTGTCTCACCCAAAACTTGAAAACTTCAATCACACAAAACTTAACGGAACTTCGTGAGAAGGGTTGGTGAAATAAGTAAAGATCATTCACTTAGGTACTGTCAAAACAAGATTCATAATTGTTCCCACATGATACCTACTTTATTATATTATTCCCATAATTTATACGACTAAATATAAGCTATGGAAACACTAAAACAAGCAAACTATGCATGCAAAACAGAATCTGTCAAAAACAGAACAGTCTGTGAAGATCTGTAGTATAGCCATACTTCCCTGTCTATACAAATTCTGAAAAATTAGGACAACCTGAATAATTTGTATATAAACACTGTGTAAAAATTTCAGAACATTATCACGCTCCAGTAAAAAACGAAAATTCTTGTACTGGAGTCAAAAGTTTCTGTTTTGGTTCAGCATCAATTCTACTCATCTTGTGAGTCATCCCAAAGGCTTTACTTGGCACTTTATTGAAATAAAGACACAAAACATGATTACTACAGTAACTTAATCATGTGAACACACAAAAACAGAAAGGAAAAGTGTTGGGTTGTCTCCCAACAAGCGCTTTTCTTTAATGCCTTTTAGCTAGGCATGATGATTTCAATGATGCTCACATAGGAATAGTATTTAAAACATGCAAGGGAGCATCATGAAACACATGACAAGCACATTTAAGTCTAACCCACTTCCTATGCATAGGGATTTTGTGAGAAAACACTTTATGGGATCAAGAATCAACTAGCATAGGAAGGCAAAACAAGCATATATTCAAGATTTTCAACACATAGGGAGGAAACTTGATATCATTGCAATTCCTACACGCATATGTTCCTCCCTCATAATAAATTTCAGTAGCATCATGAAGGAATTTCACAATATAACTATCACATAAAGCATTTTTTTCATGATGCACAAGCATAGAATTTTTATTACTACCCACACATGCATATTTCTTCTCATTCATAATAGTGGGAGCAAACTCAACAAAATAACTATCATGAGACACTTGATTGACATAACCACATTCAATATTAAAATCATGATGACAAGTTCCATGGTTACTATCACTCTTTATAGCATACATGTCATCATCATAATCATCATAGATAGGAGGCATGCCATCATCATAATAATTTTGCTCATCAAAACTTGGGGGGCTAAAAATATCATGTTCATCAAACATAGCATCCCCAAGCTTGTGGCTTTGCATATCATCAGCATCATGGATATTCAGAGAATTCATACTAAAAATATTTCTATCATGCACATCATTCAAGGAATTCTCATCAAGTATTTTCATAATTTCTTCCTCTACCAATTGAGCACAATTTTCTGAATCTTTATTATCACGAAAGACATTATGAAGACGTAACAAATGATGCAACCTAAACTCCATTTTTTGTAGTTTTCTTTTATAAACCAAACTAGTGAAAAACAAGAAACTAAAAGATTTAATTGCAAGATCTAAAGATATACCTTCAAGCACTCACCTCCCCGGCAACGACGCCACAAAAGAGCTTGATGTCTACTATGCAACTTTATTCTTGTAGACTTTGTTGGGCCTCCAAGCGCGGAGTTTTGTAGGACAGTAGCAATTTTCCCTCAAGTGGATGACCTAAGGTTTATCAATCCGTGGGAGGTGTAGGATGAAGATGGTCTCTCTCAAACAACCCTGCAATCAAATATAAGAAATCTCTTGTGTCCCCAACACACCCAATACAATGGCAAATTTTATAGGTGCACTAGTTCGGCGAAGAGATGGTGATACAAGTGCAATATGAATGGTAGATATAGGTTTTTGTAATCTAAAAATATAAAAACATCAAGGTAGCAAGTAACAAAAGTGAGCACAAACGGTATTGCAATGCTTGAAAACAAGGCCTATGGTCCGTACTTTCACCAGTGCAATCTCTCAACAATGCTAATATAATTGGATCACATAACCATCCCTCAATGTGCAATGAAGAATCACTCCAAAGTTCTTATCTAGCGGAGAACATAAGAAGAAATTGTTTGTAGGGTACGAAACCACCTTAAAGTTATCCTTTCCGATCGATCTATCCAAGAGTTCGTACTAAAATACCACCAAGTTATCCTTTCCGATGATCTATCTAAGAGTTCGTACTAGAATAACACCATATGATACGCATCAACCAACTCTAATGTCACCTAGATACTCCAATGTCACCACAAGTATCCATGAGTTAATTATACGATACGCATCAAACAATTTCAGATTCATAATACTCAATCCAACACAAAGAACTTCAAGGAGCACCCCAAGATTTCTATCGGAGAATGTAGGACAAGAATGTGTATCAACCCCTATGCATAGATTACCCCAATATCACCTCGGGAATCCGCAAGTTGAGTACCAAAACATATATCAAGTGAATCAATAGAACACCCCCATTGTCACCACGGGTATCCACATGCAAGACATATATCAAGTGTTCTCAAATCCAATATTCAATCCAACATAACGAGATCTCAAAGGGAAAGATTCAATTCATCACAACAAGATAGCAATGGAAACATCATATGATCCGACTATATTAACAAAGCCCGTGATACATCAAGATCGTGACATCTCAAGAACACGAGAGAGAGATTGAACACATAGCTACTAGTACATACCCTTAGCCCCGAGGTGGATTACTCACACATTATCATGGTGAGAAAGAGAGAGTTGTTGATGGAGAGGTGCAGCCCCATAGAGATGGAGGCGATGGCGGCCACGGCGCCGGCAACGGGCGGCGGCGGTGGCGACAAGCGGCGGGCCCTTGCCCCCCTTCTTCCTTGGTCTTGGTGCTGCAATGGAGGATCCTCTCCCCTTCTTGGCGGCTGCCAAGGGAGAGGCAAATTCGTGGCTTTTGGCGGCTCTCCCGAAATCAGTGTTTTTCTCTCCTTATAGTGCCTATGTGGTGCTCTATGGCCCTCCGATGGATGGACCCTTGATCCAATGGCTCTTGGGCACCTCTAGAACCTTCCTAGGGACTCTCACAGCCCTCATGAGTCCCCAAAGTCATGGCTTGGCCGAATACATGAGATATGGTAAGAGTTGGACTCAATCACGTCATCAATTCTTGTAATCCCGTAATCAGATATTTGCCTCCAGTAAAACGAGTCTACAGATAGTATCCGAACTCAGTTTTGGACGAATTTGGAGTCCAGAATCAATGCCATAAAATTCCCCACAGTTTCTTAGTTTTAGCTTTTCCATTTGACGTCGTATTCGGGGGTCAAACTGACTTTCTCTAAAAACTGTTCGTGGACACATTTCAGGAATGTCAGAGTCCTCCAATAAGGCTCCTTTTGCGTTTTTTTTACAATTTTCAATTAATTCCTGCACATCAAAGTGTGAAACAAGAACTTGTGCACTTTTGCAACCATTAATAGGTTAGTCCCAATAAATCATAAAACCTAAAAACATAGGCAAATATGACTTGAATACTTCATAAATTATCGATACGTTGGAGACGTATCAACCATGACCAGATTTGCCAAACACTCAGGGTGTTTGATTTCTCAGATGAATCCGGCTTCGAGTAGTTTTCTTAGTTCTTCACCCATAGCTTGACGCTTGGGTTTGGAAAATCAGCGTAGCGCCTGTTTGACTAGCTTGAAGCCTGTGATTATGTTCGGGCTATGCTCCACTAGTCTTCGTGGGATTCCTGGCATATCTGAAGGGTGCCAGGCAAATATGTCCCAATTTTCGCACAAGAATGTGCGCAGTGCTTCATCAACCATGGGATCCAGCTGAGCTCCAACGGATGTTGTTTTGTTCGGGTCCGTTGGATGCACCTGAAATTTGACGATTTCGTCTGCTGGTTTGAAGGATGTG
Organism: Elymus sibiricus; assembly: GCA_039707655.1. Taxonomy (NCBI): domain Eukaryota; kingdom Viridiplantae; phylum Streptophyta; class Magnoliopsida; order Poales; family Poaceae; genus Elymus; species Elymus sibiricus. The sequence continues at coordinate 165,116,531 of CM077667.1, forward strand.
GATTTGGGCCTCTTACTGAGGATTACATCATTCCTATCTACCATTGAGCGGAGTGTGGTTAATTCCTCGGCCGCGAGAGTCTCGGACAGTGCCTCGAGGGCGAGCGATGTTGTTTTGTTTTCGGTCCGAAGAGCTCTATTCGAGTCATTTATAATTGTGATCACGCCATTGGACCCTGGCATTTTGAGCTTCATATACTCGTAATATGGTATGGCCTGAAATCTTGTGAAAGCATCACGCCCCAATAGGGCGTGATAGCCGCTATGAAAGGGCACAATATGGAAGAGAAGTTCTTCGGACCTGTAGTTCTCAGGGGTGCCGAATACCACATCGAGAGTAACTCGTTCGGTGCAACGTGCCTCTTTTTCGGGGATGATCCCTCGAAAGGTGGTGTGGCTTTGTTCGACGCGAGATCTGAAGAATTGCATTTTGTCCAGGGTATCCTCATAAATGAGGTTTAAACCGCTGCTGCCGTCCATTAGCACCTTGTGGAGTCTGAAGCCGTCTACTATGGGATCGAGGACCAGGGCGACAGGTGTTTGGATGGGGCGAGTTCTCGGGTGGTATGCCTCACTGAAGGTGATGGGTGTGTTTGTCCAAGAATTCATCGCTGCCACCATGTGTATTTGGTCGAGTTCTCGAAGAGCTCTCTTCCTCTGATTTTTTAGGGGAACGTCTCGTTGATCGTTAGGATCTCGGCATTGTAATCCGGTGGCATTGTTGAACGTCTGCTTGAGGGTGATACCTCGAGGATGGCCTCTCCGCTCTTTGTGACTTGCCTAACGACCCAGCAAGCTCGAAGGTTGTGAGTCGGGTTTGTATTCAGCAGGACGGAGTATATGGGGCATGGCTTGTCCAATAGTTTGTCAATGACAGTTCTGGATCATGCAAGGGGCTTATTCTTTTTCTCGGCGGGCTCATGTTCGGCCGACCGTCGTGGGGGTACGCGCCTCCTCCGAGCTCTTCTGGGTTCCTTGGCATGGATTGGCTCCATGCGCATCTGTTGAGCCTGTCATACGCTTTCCATGGCACAGTATTTGTGTACCAGATCTGATAGCTCGGTGAAGTTTTATATGTGGCGACGGGTGAGGGCATTTAGGATTCCTTCGTCGCGGCAGTTATGCCGGAAGGTTGCTATGATTTCCTGGCCGCTGCAGTCCGCTATCCAGTTTTTGGCAAGGAGGAATCTAGCCCAGAAGTGCTGGACCGTTTCCCCTGGCTGTTGTTTGACATACATTAGGCCTCGTATGTCGGGCTTCCTCGAATTACTTGGGGAGTACTCGACGTGGGGGTGGGTGGGAAAAAACTTTGTATCCCAATAGGATGCCGAAGCTTTGGCGGTCGTGTCTTGTACCATCGTGGAATCCAGCGCGCCGGGTTTTGTGTCCGGATTATCAGCCGGACACCACTGCATGGACTCCAAGTCGTGCGCTGAATTGGGGTTCGATTCTGAACTTATTCCGGGGAAAAGTACGGATTCCGAACTAGAGTAATGATCCTGATGGTCGGAAACCCGAACATAAGCCGTTCTCAGCTCCGATGGTTGAGAGGGCGAACCTTTGGCCAAGTCCTCGATGGTAGAGACCAAGTGTGTGATAGGTGGGACGTAAATTTCCCTGTCGTCGGGTTTAAGCCCGATCTGATCTTAGACCGAGGGTTGACCGTCGGTTATCCCCATGTCTTGGATTCGGCCAAGTAACTCATTTAATGACGAGACATCTGGGGGGTCTATGCTCCTGGAGTGCATGGGGTCGATCCGCAGTACCGCTGCTCCAGGGGCGTTTAAAGTTGCTCCTGGGCAGTATTCGACCAAAGCTGATCTGGGCGTATCGACCAGATCGTGCTTTAAGGCCGGACCCAGGGTGTAGGCCGCCCCAGTGGTGGGGTTCACCGCTCCCGAAGTTAAGTCGTCGGGACTTGTGAGCTCTTCAAGGAGCATTTAAAGTCGCTCCTGGGCAGTATTCGACCAAAGCTAATCCGGGCGTATCGACCGGATCGGGCTTTAAGGCCGGACCAAGGGTGGATGCCGCCCTAGTGGTGGGGTTCACCGCTCCCGAAGTTAAGGCGTCGGGACTTGCGAGCTCTTCAAGGGGAGCTGAAAGGTTTGTCAGAATAAGATCTCCACGAGAGTCGGCGATGAACTCTAGGTTCCCAAACCTGATATCCTGATCGGGGGCGAAACTTTCGACTTGGCCAACGTGGCTGGTCGGATCAGCGTGCAACACGATGCTGCCGAACGCGAAGATCTGCCAGGGACGAAAACATCCATGTTGCAGATGTCACTGCTCATGATTAGGCAAGCCATCGATCCTTTGGCGATCCCACAACGGTATAGTTTTTGCCTTGAGGGCGAGCGATGGTATAATGTTTGATACAAATTCAACGGTATAATTTTTTGCTCCCGCCACAGTCGGTCTTGTTCGTTAAATGTATGGTCAAATTTAGATTTCCGAAAACGCGGGCGCACTACATTGTGGAACGGAGGGAGTACTCGTCATTTCTCCCACTGTGTTCGGTCTGGTGAGACCAATAACTGAACCGCCTATACATATATGTGTGTGCTCCTTTCCACTTGCACTCTCATCTCACTTTCTCCATTCTTCAACTATAGAGCTTTGCAAGGAGGAAGAGCTCCGACCGGGAAAGTATAGTCAGCTGCTTCCCTTGGACTCCGGGCGCCTATTTCCGGTTCGAGCGGCCGAGCAGCTGCGCCTACGCCACCAACGGTGGCCACACTCCTCTTCTACTCTACCAACAGTCAAGCCCCGCCATGTGGTACAATCCACAAAATATTACCACACGGCTGGCACCATCTTCCCCAAGCCAGACGACTCCCTCGACACAGCCCCACCTACTGACCTGGGACTGGGAGCCTTGTCGCGCGGGGTTCACCATCTGCGCGATTCACCCTATGACCTGCCATATCAACCTGCTTGGCCAACTCCTGAAAGTCAGCATTCTCCTCTATCTCAATATCCAAGACAAAGCTCTTGCCATCATACATCCATCTGATAGTGTCCGGAATATGCTCAATGCTGATGACGCTAACAAGCAGGCGAGCCACTCCATGCGAATGTGTAAAAGGCATGTCCACCTTCTCAGTCTTAACAATGAGAGAGCCAAGACTCCAAGTCACCTTGACATCATCTAGTGCCACCCAAAGCTGAGATAGGGGAGTTCCCTCTGGTTCCTTCTGAGTCCGGGCATCAAACTCAAGAACACACAAGCTGTTTGGAACCTTGCTCATCCCAAACTTAAGAAGCCTTGCAAGGTCCTCCTTAGTAGGAAAGTCCACCCTGAAAACCTGCTCATCGAGCCTAAATGGGTCCCACTGGAAGTCGGCAGACACTAACTCGCGCAGACGCTGCACCACCTGGTCCATTGTCATCATTCCACGAGTTACTCTCACCACCCCGGTCCGGGAACTCTCCGGAGTCGGTGTAGTCGATGTAGAGCGAGGAGACTCAAAGAACATTAGTTCCGGGCAACAAGCCCCATATATCGTAACCACCGGTTTGGCCCCAAGAGAAATGGACACTCCTGTCTCATGCTTCGGCTTATGGCAAATATCACAAAGTTCAACCAAGCACTCAGCCACAAAATGCCCTGGTCTGCCGCACATGTAACAACTCATTTTTTCTTTCTTACGTGCACACTTCGTTACTCTTTCCCCCTCAGATTTGTCACTAGCTTTATCAGAAACCACGTCCCGACTTGCAGCACCCTTCGCCTTAGGCACATTGACCTCGGCGAGAGCACGAACTGCCTCCAATGCAGCCCCCGAAAGTGCAGGCGCGCTTGAAGACGTCCCAGCACCCGTCAAGGGCACCATCGGCGTCACCGCAACCTCCGCCCCTCCACTGCCTTCGGAGGTGGGTCGATCTGATGGGAAGGGGGGTACCGTCGAGGAGGAGGCCGCCTGCCTCCACCCCGACCCCCGCGGTAGGCTCGGTACCCGCCACGCCGGCGATGTGCGGGACCCAAAGCTCCCTCGATGAACGAACCGGGAGGTCCATCGAACCCCCAGCCTCCTCCATCAACCCGGCCACCACCGGTGAAGGAAGAACCTCGATGAAGCCCCTCCCCATAAGCATTGTATCCGTTGTCTCCCTAATGTTCTCTTGTATAATTCCGGTCATCCGCCTGCGAAGCAAACTCTCTACCTCCGCCATAGCCACCGCGACCACGGCCAACCCCTTGCCCGCCGGCCTCAGCTCCCGCAGTCCGCCCTTCCTGAGCAGGAGGCGACTGCTGCTGGTTCTCAGGCCTAGCCGGTGAGAGAACGGGCTTCGGCGGCGGCGGATGGTTCCCGCGCCCAGCCATGACCGGCGATCTCGTCGTCGGGAGTGCATGCACCCTAGCTGCTCCCCCTAACCCGAGCGAAGGGAAACTAGGTGTAGCCCTTTTCTTTCGAACCCTAGGCAGATACATCTCAGAACCCTCTGTTCTGTCGATCGACGTAGGTATCGATCCGTTCTTGATCCCAACAGCGTCGTCAGCTTGGACTGTGGGTTGGGCCACATACCCAGCCGTCACACAGCCCACCACTGCCCCAACCGAATCAGGCCCGTCAGATCCCAGCAACTGATTCAAACGCATCGAGCGTTGATTGCGGATCTGGGCGATCGAACCGGTCACCGGCGCCTGCACCGGCGTTGTCGGCCATCTCCATTTGTTCCTCTTCTGAACTACTTTCCATGACGAATCATCCATGAAATCGAACAGAGTAAGTTTCAGTAATCATACCTTGGGTAGTGGTCCATGCCACGGTCGGATCGCCATTGCCGCTGTCCTGCGATGAACCACCCGTCGCGCTACCTCCACCCTTTCCGTCTCCGGCAGTCCATGCCTTGCCGGATCATCTTGCGGGATGACCGCATCCAATAAACCAGCGACCATCTCTTCGGAATAGCCCACCTGAAATGACTCACAGATAACATTAGAAGGGGTCGGCGAAGCCACCTTCGGTTGCGCGGCGGTGGGGAGATCGTCATCATCGACCTCCTCATCTCTGGCATCATCCGCAAGCGCCCAGAAGCGGCCGCCCACTCGCCGACGTCCCCTGGAGTCGGGGTCGGGGGCGCGTGCGATCGCCGGTGTCGCCTCACCCCATACACGTGGTTGATCAATCTTGTCATCCTTCCGATCGGCGATAAGATTTCCCGTCAGGTCGATGATTGGAGTTTGGATCAGAGGGATGCCACTGACAGAGGTTTGGCACCGCTGGCCAAGTCAGCTCAGACTGGCTCTACTAGGGAGCAGTCTCATGTCTTAGCCATGACAAATAAGTTGAGGTTTGGATCGTTTGGGTCTTCCTCGGCCCCTGGCAGACTTTGGGGAGTCAGGGCGGAGTTAGACGATCCGGTGGAGCAGGAGCTGCCACCGCTTTCACCTCCTACGACACCGATGGCATCCAGGACGCCACCCGTGATGGAGGAGGCCTCGTCGAGGATGCATGTGAGCGCTACACCATGGTCCAACGACCGGGCTCTGGTACGACGGATGGCCTCGCCTATGGTATCAACCTCCAGGGAGTGTGGGACGAGCAGGGATACTACTACATCACAGGGCGTCCAGGGGACGTCGGTTGCGGTTGGGATGCCGGCAAGTGGCCATACCCCAACTGCTTCGGCGACGACGCAGTCTGCTGGCGGCATGGTAGGTGACCGCAACCCAGCGATGGGCGTGACGGCAGGGCGTGGCGCACGTGGGCAAACTAGCCTCGCCGGGCACGCAGGTGGTCGCACATTTGCCGGCCGCGAGTCGACTAGCCCTGTCGGACATGTGGCGGGAGGCCATGTTCTGACAGAGCCCACTACCGAGGAGGTTGTTGCGTTCGGAGGCATCCCCGACCCGGCGGCTGGGGACAGGCGGACGAGTTACCGTCTCCAGGCTCAGCCGGACGTCGATGAGCTACAGATGGGCCGTGCCATGCGGGCAGCTAAGCTTCGTGATATCGAGGCAACTACAGGTATGGCCATCAATACGAGTTGTTCTATTTTGCATTTTTCTGATGATGATATTATTTTAAATGCAAACAAACTCGGGGTATCTCTGGGTAGTAATGGGAAGGAAATCTCAAAATCTGTGAACGATCTTTTAGACTTAGAGACTGAGCGGGCTATGGAGATGGTTAGAAATATTGCGACGGTAAAGCCTATGAGTGACTCGGAGATTAATGCACCGGGGATGGGGGCATTAGAACATCTATGTGAGGATCTTGTGCCACCATCACTAATGCCTGAAGAGGGTAATGAAATCGGTTCGGAGGGGTATATGGCCCCTATGCAACCGAAGTTATACGGACCGGTTGGCTGGACAGGATAAGCCAAAACGCCCCTGGAAGAGGAAGGTGTATCCTGTATCGGCGGTACCCAGAAGCACAAGATTTAAGGCTGCAAAGAAATTTTATGATGAAAGATGAAAGGAATCTTTTGGAACAACAAAGGTCTAGCAGACTTGGCTATTCTAGCCGAAGCAAAACTTGAACACAAACTTGATTTCATTGCACTAATGGAAACCGGTAGAGATAATTTTACGTCACAATTTCTCAGTACTCTCTTCGATGGTATTGATTTTGATTGGCATTGTTTACCGCCAAGAGCAAGGTCCGGGGGGATCTTACTTGGGGTTAGGTGCGAGACGCTCGAAGTCCGAAATGTGGTGTTCGAGGACTTTGCCATCAAATTTAGACTGCGCTCGAAGGAGGACGGGTTCCAATGGGCGCTAGTGGCAGTGTACGGTGCGGCTCAGCCGGAGCTTAAGATGGACTTCTTGGCTGACCTCATCCGGATTTGTGGGGACGAGAGGTTACCGATTTTAGTTGGGGGCGACTTTAATATCATTAGGCGAAGAGATGAAAAAAATAATATTAACTTTGATGGAAGATGGTCATTCATGTTTAATACAATTATCGAAAACCTAGATTTGCGAGAGATTGAGCTATCGGGAAGAAAATTTACTTGGGCGAACACTTTTCCTAATCCAACTTTTGAGAAGTTGGATCGGGTTCTTACGAGCGTGGAATGGGAGCAGAAATTCCCACATGTGATTGTGCGAGCGCTGTCGAGAGCAATTTCTGATCATACCCCATTGTTTGTTGACCCGGGGGAGGCAACACACGTGGGAAACAAGAACATTTTCTCTTTCGAGTTGGCATGGTTTGAGAGAGAAGGATTCGTGGACCTCATAGCTAGAGAATGGGCTAGGGCCACGAGGGGAAGATCGAATGTTGAAAAATGGCAAAATAAAATTAGACACCTCAGGCAGTTCTTACGAGGCTGGGCAAAACATGAGAGCGGCATTTATAAGAAGGAGAAACAAAGGCTTCTCAAACTTATAAATGAGCTAGATATAAAAGCCGAATCCGCGTTGTTAGATGACAATGAGAGGGCATCAAGAGCGGAGGCAGAACAAAATCTCAAACAGCTCCTCAGAGAAGAGGAATTGAAATGGGCGCTTAGAGCGAAAGTGCAACAGGTAGTACAAGGTGATGATAACACACAATTTTTCCATCTGATTGCTAATGGAAAACACAAAAAGAAAAAATATATCAACTTGAACAGGATGATGTTACAATTGTTGGGCACAAAACCTGAAGTTGTACATCTCTGACTACTATAAGCAACTATTCAGGGCTCTAGAGGACAATTCTGTGTCCATGGATGAGCAGTGGGTCGGTGATATTCCTCAGCTCGGGACAGACGAGAATGAGATATTAACCGCACCATTTACGGAGAAAGAGGTGCTTGAGGCAATATCTCAAATGAAGAATAATAAGGCACCAGGACCGGATGGGTTTCCAGCTGAGTTCTATAAGAGATGTTGGCACATTATTAAAGGTGATTTACTTCCGATGTTTCAGGACTTGTTTAATGGCCACATGTAGCTTTTCCACCTGAACTTTGGGACAGTTACGTTGTTGCCAAAGAAGGAGGAGAAGTGCACATTGAACAATTCAGACCTATTTGCCTTCTTAATGTGAGCTTCAAAATATTTACAAAGGTTGGGACTAATAGATTGACGCCGATTGCACATGTTGTGGTACAACCTAGTCAATCAGCTTTCATGCCGGGTAGAAACATACTAGAGGGTGTGGTTGTCCTTCATGAAATAAATCCATTCGAAGAAACTAGATGGGGTTATCTTCAAGGTGGATTTCGAGAAAGCCTATGATAAGGTTAAATGGCCATTCCTACAACAAGCATTACATATGAAGGGATTTGACGAAATATGGAGGAGGCACGTCGGATCCTTTGTACAAAAAGGGAACGTTGGAATTAAAGTCAATGATGATATTGGTCATTATTTCCAAAAGCACAAAGGTCTTCGGCAGGGAGACCCAATGTCCCCTATCCTATTTAACGTAGTTGCGGACATGTTAGCAATTCTAATAGGAAGTGCTAAAGAGGAAGGCCTGGTAGGTGGACTAGTACCACATCTACTGGATGGTGGGGTGTCTATTCTACAATATGCTGATGATACTATTCTGTTTATGGAACACGATATAGCAAAAGCAAGAAATATGAAACTTATTCTTTGCTTATTCGAACAGTTGTGTGACGCCCCCAATTTCGACCGTACGCTAATCAAACACGCAATGCGTACGACCAAGATTAGGGACTCACTGATCGATATCACAACACAACACTAGACACATATTAAAGTCATACAGCTTCATATTACAAGCCAGGGGCCTCGAGGGCTCGAATACAAAGCTCGACAAGCACGAGTCAGCGAAAGCAAAAATATCTGAGTACAGACATAAGTTAAACATGTTTTTCCTTAAGAAGGCTAGCACAAACATAAGTAGCGGATCGAAAGAGGCGAGGCCTCCTGCCTGGGAACCTCCTAACTACTCCTGAGCGTCGGCACTCTCCACGTAGTAGTAGGCCCCAGCGATGGTGTAGTAGTCATCTCCGGCGTACTCCATCTCCTGAGCTCCGTCATCTGAACGCGGTAATCGTATCGAGGGGGAAAGAGAATGCAAAGCAGCGGTGAGTACTCATCCAAAGTACTCGCAAGACTGACATCAGAACTATGCTAAGTATGCATCAGTATCAAGGAATGGGGTTATATCTGGACTGACTGCAGAAAGTAGGAATGAGGGGGAAGGCCTAGTCCTATCGAAGACTAGCATCTTCAGCATCTTGCAGCATTAGAAGAGAGTAGACTAGTATCTCATATATAGCAATATTATTGTAGCAAATTTTATTAAGTAACCACGCCCAGAGATTCTTCCTCGACTCCCTGCGAGAAAGCAATCTCGAAGCCAACATTCATTTCAATTTAAAGTCACAATTATAGTTGTAGTAGATCAAGGTATAACTCCAAGTCGTCCTGTTACCGTGGACACGGCTATTCGAATAGATGAATTCATCCCTGCAGGGGTGCACCGCATTTCCAACACGCTTGATCACCTCTGGCCGGACACACTTTCCTGGGTAATGCCCGGCCTCGGGATATCAACACGTCGTCGCCCCACCTAGGCTCAACAGAGAGGCCAGCCCGCCGGTCTAAATCCTAAGCACACAGGGGTCGTGGGCCCACTTGCCCTCTGCGCTCCTGCACGATGCGTGGGCGGCCGAGGTCAGCCCTAGCACACTCTAGTCCAAGAGCTATACCGTCCAGGCCACTCGGGCGCGCGCCGCTCCATTGCTGACGTCCGAAGAGCTTCGGCTGATACAACGACGCTGAGTACCCATAACTTCTCCCACGTGAAGGTTTGGTGCGTATAAGGTCAAACGACCAACTCAGATCAAATACCCAACCCATTAGCATTTTATTAATGCGGGGCAAGCGCGACCCATGAAGTGCGGTCTCGTCGCCCCGTCTCGAGGATGTGTGGCAAGGGCCTCTCCTGCCCGTCCACGCCTCATCATCATCAAACCGTGGGTACCCCTCAGGGCTGACCCATCACCAACATGTTTCTGTAACCAGGTCATAGTAATTGTGTGTGTAAAACATCAAGACGGAACCTGAGGAATCACCCTCAAAGGGTCCCGCTCGATTAAACCGCCAAGGTGGACTTCGAGGAATCACCCTCGAGGGTCCCACACTTGACGGGTTGCACGACAGAGTCATCGTCAGGAGTGGTGAAGGAGGAATCACCCTCGATAACCACGACCGACTAGCTGCACTACAGAGCTAGCGTCATGAGTACTTCACGAGGTGTCACCCTCGGTACTCGATAGTAGCTCTGTAGAGTTGTACAACTAAGGGGTGTGCGGTGATGTGAGGGGCCTGGCTCGTGGGTCGATTGACCGAGTCTTTGAATCTTCGGGTCGTCGAGTCGTCGATGAAGAAGCAGGGGCAACTAGGACTAGGGGGTTACAGGGGATTCATTGATCAACCTATACTAAGCAGTTGATATGATTGCAGGTATAGTAGCAGTTTATCAAAAACAAGCTATGCATCAGAAATAGGAGGTAGCTAATACAGTAGCAAAATCTAATGCAAGAATGAGAGGGAAAGAAATGGGGGATATCAGAATGATCAAGGGGGGTTGCCTGCCTTGCTGCTCTGCGGCAAAAGGCTGATCGTCAGGCGCATAGTCGTACCCGGCAGCACCGTCAGTCTCGGGGTCTACCGGTAAGAAGAGGGGGGAAAACAATAAATATAAAGCAGACAAATGCATCACGATGCATGACATGGCAATATGCAGAACTAGGCATGCACTAACGCAGTATTACACGTCACAGACGGGTCGAAAGAATATCTGATGATATTTTTCGGGTCTCCGGCTACTACCGGACAGACAAAATCGATGGAAAAGTTCCATGTTCGCTATGATAGGAGCACGTAACAGACTAACGGACAAGGTATTTGAATTCGTGGGATTTTTCTGGTCAACTTTCATGTATAAAACTTTTTCATCCGAGCTACGGATTATTTTATATGAATTTCTAAAGTTTAGATGGTTTTTTAAATTTATTTAATTCGGGTTGCACAAGTCAATTTGACTGGTCAAAAAGGGAGGGGGTGGCCCACATGTCATTTACACATATTTTATATGAGTGTTAAATATAAACAGGAGACCCACATGTCATTTTCTACTAGGCTAAATTTGCACTAAATTAATCCTAACTATAACTAAACCTAAACATAAAATAGCCTAATCATGAGGGATTGTTTTAATTGGGAAATTAGCCCCTAATCTAAACAGAGGCCGGCCACACATTTTGGAGTGGCACAGCCGGCCACTCACACACCAAACACCCACGCTGCACACACTACACACACATCCGGCCATGGCCTTGGCCATGGCCAGTAGCAGCAACACGCAGCGGCACGCAGCAGTAGTAGCAGTTTGGCAGCAGCAACGGCGCAGCTAGCAGCGCCGAGCAGAGCAGCGGCAGGAGCAGCAGCAAAGCAATGCTAGCAGCGGCAGCAGCACGCAGCAGCAACGCAGTAGCAGAGCAAGCAGCGGCAGGAGCAACTGAGCGACAGCAGCACCTTAGCAAGAGCAGCGGCGAGTAGCAGCAACGACAGTACGAGCAGCGGCAGCGGCAAAGCAGCAGCAAGCCGCGGCGAGGCCACGCGCGGGCGCGCGCGTATAGCAGCAGCAGCAACAGCGCAGGAGCAGCAGCCACGCGCACGCACGTACGCGTACGGGGGGGGGGGGGGGGGGGGGGGGGGTTCGGGTACGACGACGACGGCGGCCTACGACGTACAAATCGAAGGGGTAAAAGGGGGGAATCGGGGGAGATGCTCACCCCGGAGCTCGTGGACAGCTCGGTTGCAGCGGGGCCGGACCGGAGCGACGGCATCGACGGCGAGATGCGGCGGCCATGGCGGAAAGAAGGGGCGATGGACAGCTTCCGGTGCGCCCCGGCTTGGTTCGGTGCTAGGGGAAGAAGAAGTAGTCGGTGGCGGTCCTCCTGGACGGGTCTTTAGGCGCTGGGGATCACGAAGGCCGCGACAACGACGACAAGCGCGCGGTCACCGCACGAACTCCGAGCTCAAAATCGAGAAGATTGGGAGGGGGCTCGATGGGGAAAGGGGGGGATCGGTCGAGGGCCGGCTAGGGTTTGCGTTGGCGCAGTTATAGACCGAGGGGATCGACGTGGAGGCCATCCATGGCCATGGCGCTATGGATGGAGGACACGCACGGTCTCTGTACATGTACATGAGGTTGAAGAAAAAAGAAAGATGGGATGGGCTTGGTGCAGTGGGCCAAGGCCCAGGGAACAGGGGGGCTTTCCCTTCTTTCTAAAGAATTTCTGTTTTTATTAGATTTAGTATCAAATACTCTTAGCAAAATTAGGGCACAAGTCCAATATTCCAAATGTATTTTTATACAATGCCACAAATTATTTGGGAGCCATTTGAAAACATTAGAAAATATTATAATCCAAAAGGGAATTTAATAATTGTGTTGGCAACTATCAAATTGTTTTAGAGGCACCTAATCACTTGATAAAATGTTGATTACAATTTTATGCCAGCTTAGGCAATATTTGTAACCTAAGCATGATTTTTAATTTAAAGTTTGCAAAACTTTTAAAACCACTTTGAAATGAATTTTGAATTGCAACGAAAATTGAATTTGCATTCGATTCCAAAAGTGATCACATTGGGATTAACAAAATGGATTATCCTAACCCTCATGTTACTGTAGCTTGATTACAAGGGTTACTGTAGCAAGATCACAGGGGTGTTACAAGTTGTCGGGCTTGAAAATCAATTTTCACAAGAGTGAATTGTTCTGTTTTGGGAGAGCCAAAGATGAACAAGATGCCTATAAACAACGTATCGGCTGTGAATTGGGAAGCCTACCGTTCAGTTATTTAGGTATACCCATTCACCATCGTAAGCTATCAAACAAAGAGTGGAAGTGTATTGAGGATCGTTTTGAGAAAAAACTAAGCTTCTGGAAGGGTAAGCTTCTGTCTTATGGAGGACGGCTAATTTCGATTAACTCGGTTCTTACGTGTATGCCTATGTTCCTTCTGTCCTTAATTGAGGTAGCGGTAGGGGTACGCAAAAGGTTGGACTTCTATCGATCCCGCTTCTTTTGGCAGAGTGATGAAGTTAAGAAGAAATACAGACTTACTAGATGGGACATTATATGTAGACCAAAGGACCAGGAAGGTCTAGGGATTGAGAATTTAGAGGTAAAGAACAAATGTCTGCTTAGTAAGTGGCTATTCGGACTATCTATGGAGACAGAAGGTATGTGGGTACAAATTTTGCGTAATAAGTACTTACAATCTAAAACGTTGGCCCAGGTCACAGTTAGACCCAATGATTCACCATTCTGGAAAGGTTTGATGAAAATGAAAGCAGCCTTTTTCCATAGAACTAAATTTATCATTGGAAATGGCGAGTCCACGAGATTCTGGGAGGATATGTGGTTGGGGGAGACGCCTCTAGCCATACAATATCCATCTCTTTATAATATTGTACAACGTAAGGATGCGTACGTTGCCACAATATTACAGTCAAATCCTCTAAATATTCAATTCGACGAGCTTTGATAGGTCATCGATGGGAGGCGTGGTTACACTTAGTCAGAAGACTCATGGATGTTCAGTTATCGGACGAGTCCGATAGGCCTCAGTGGAAGCTAACAACTACTGGCATCTTTTCAGTGAAATCGATGTACCTGAACCTTATTGACGCAACAACAATCTCCAAGTCGATGCATATTTGGAACGTCAAGGTACACTTAAGAATCAAAGTCTTCATGTGGTTTGTTCACAAGAAGGTGATTCTCACTAAGGATAATTTGGCAAAGCACAATTGGGAGGAAAGTACATGATGTAGCTTTTGTGATCATGAGGAAACCATCAAACACCTTTTTCTTCAATGTCTGCTAGCAAAAATTTGATGGCAAACAGTTCACATAGCCTTTAATATTATACCTCCAGATAGCATTGACACGTTGTTTGGTACGTGGCTAAATGGAGTTGACATAAATACCGCTAGACATATTCGCATAGGAGTATGTGCACTTCTTTGGGCTATGTGGAACTGCAGGAATGGCATGGTTTTTAACAGACAAACACATATAAAATTTTTGCAGGTACTACACAGGGCATCGGCGTTGATCCGTACATGGTCGTTACTCACTCCTGCGAATACTAGGGAGCCTTTGGTTGCCGGTTCTACCCGGTGGGAGACGGTAGCTAGGGATATCTACAATCGGTTTGGATGGCGGTCCAGTCATAGGATAGATGGTTAGGCATCTTGGCCTATTTTAGCCGGTTGTGGCATCCTTTTTTTATGAACTGTTTTTTGGTTGCTCCTTCAGAGCTTGTTCGGAACCACAGACTATTTGATTGCTATCATTAATAAAGGGGCCGCATGCATCGCACAGATGCAGAGGCCGGAGGTAATACACCTTTTCTAAAAAAAACCTATGACCTGCCCGACGGTTGCGCCTGGGGCTGTAGCTGTGCCGGCCGCAAGCTGGGCTATGGACAGCTGGAAATCCAAGAGAGCGGTGCAACTCTCTCTGTACCCCAACAAGGAGGAGCTGGACATGGTGCTCAAGACGATCGAGACGTTCCCGTCAAAGAGAGCAAGTTGAGTGTGGCCACTGACTAAGTGTAAAACAACTTCAACCGCATGATTCATTTCGTCCGCGCGTTTCTTTTGTGTCACCGCGGATAAAAACAGTGGCCCAACGCGGCGACCTAAACCCAAATTATGTCTACGACATGTCCGCGCCGACCCATTTCAACCCAAATTTGGGCCGGCTTTGCGTCCTCACGGACATAAAACGGAGGCACCGCGCGTCCCCTCCATGTCCGCCAGGGCCCACTAGTCGGCCGCTCAACTACCGCTCGCTACTTATTAAATGCCAGCACCTACCTCAGGGCCTGCTTGGTAGTGGGTGGAAGGTCTGCGTACCCGTCCTTTTTTAATGGAAGCGTGCAGCGGGGCCGGCCTCATCCACTTCTCTCCCCCGTCCCCATTTGGCCACACTTGCTCCCTCGCCGGCAACCAGAAACCTTAGACCTAGCCGGCTCCGTCCATCGTCCGCCATGGTTTTTTTCCGGCAAAGTAAAGGGCTAGATCACCGCGGGTGCTAGCTCGTCCCGGACGCCGGCGCCACCTCGCCGTTGTACGCCATCGCGGGAACGCGAGCACCTGTACATTCCAGTCCACCAAGCTAAGTGGCACTAGCAACAAGGCAGGCCCTCCCGTACCCAGAGTCAACCTTCCACATGGTTGGCATCTGGACCCCGATCGCTTCCCTGTGAGGGCGTTGCCCCGGTACGCGTGTGCGCACGCAAAGAAGGTGCGCAGGCAGCGTGAGCTGCTGACCCCCGAGCATCGGTGACATCCTGCTTACGCGGCCGACACCCTAAACTAGGAGGTTTGGTTCGCCATGGAGAACGAGCAGGAGCACCTCCACGGCGTCCAGCTTGATCCCGCCCTCCCACCGTCGCCCCCTGAGGTGAAGCGGGAGGACGAGGAGGAGGAGGCGGCCTACCAGGCTTCCCTCGAGGCGGCATTGGCGCATGCCATCGAGGAGAGCAGGCGCGACGAGGACGCGCACTGGGAAGGCCTCGAGGAGGCCCTCGCGCTGTCCGCAGCCGACGACTGTGTCGTGCCTCTGCCTCCGCCGGCGCCTGCGCTTCCTGATCCCAAGGTCGAAGTGCAGGAGCCCGAGCAGGACCACTACGAGTGGACCGACCATCTCCGGGAATGGGTCGCCGCGCTGCTCGTGTGGCTCGACGCCACGCCGGAGCAGGAGACGACCTATCTCCTACGTTGGAAGACGCACGTGCTGGTGGAGGAGTGCGCCCAGGCCGAGCGGCAGATGGAGCTGGAGCGTCGCTGGGCACGGGAGGAGGAGGAAGAGCGTCGAGAGAGGGAGGCGGAGGAGCGCCCCAGCCACCGGCGCTGCCATTGCTGCTCAGGCCTGGGAGGCGGCGTTCCCCTAGGCTGGCCCAGTGCCGGAGCTCATTGACCCGACAGGCGCGGGGGAGGATGACGTCGCCTAGGGCAGTCCGTGGGGTGGCGTCTTTTTTAATGATTAATTATGTTTATGTGAACTTGGCCGGCGTTTGACCGGTGTTTTAATGTTAAATTATAGTTGTTTGAGCTTTTATATATTTGTGTTTTTTAGTCCACGTTTAGAAATTTAGGCCCAGACCTGCGGTGGGTGGACGCGTCGACCCATTTGAAAAAACGGACACCGGCGTCCGTTCGGCCGACCTAAATGGACAAAAAAGGGCAAAACGTGCGTCCGTTTGGGTCAGCCCATTGGAGTTGCTCTAACCCCTGGCATGCGTATCTTCAGGAAAATTGGATTAGAAAATTGGCATATCAATTGACATTGCACTTTATTGTATCCTTGTTTCTTATTCACATCTAGGGTCATATGCAATGCTAGTACCCTTTTGGTGTATAGACTGCATAGTCGTCCTGAGTAGTATCATTTGGTACTTGTGAGATGATGTTTGTCATATCTTTTTCAAATTAGGTGCCGCGCCCTTCAACCTCGGTGGTGTGTTGTCTTTCGGCCTCGCCGGCGCACACCAGTGTGCACGAAATTAGCTATGTGCGAGCTGCTGTTTTTGTGCCTGTCTTTTTCTCCGTAGGCCTTGTTGTGGTTCATTGCCACTGGTGGAACGAGCTGCTCATGGAGTTCGCTTTTGAGATGTCGGCCTCCGAGGGTTTTTGGTTTGGTTCTGTAGTCAGCCTTTCCCTCCGTTTGTTTCTTTCTCCTAGTTTTGTGCTCTCCTCTTCTGTAAATTTTTTTGCGCCCCGTGTGTGCTTACATGTATTTGTACTGGCTGTCAAGTCACCTTTGAGTTGGAATATAACAGCGAACCAACCTATGATTTGATGGTTAGAGGGACAGTGATATCCCCAGCTCATCAGGGTTCAAGTCATGGTGCTAGCATTATACCTGGATTTATTTCAGGATTTCCGATGATGCACATTCAGTGGGAGGAGACGTTTCCGTCGACGACGAGGCGCTTACGGTTACTTCGTAAATCTCAAGATGATATGCCGGCTCAGTCTCTCGAAGGTCCTCATAGGGGTAGGGCGTGCGTGTGTGTTCATAAGAGTGACTATATGCACGTATATATGAGCGCTTGAGAGTCTGTACCGTGTTAAAAAAAAGTTGAAATATAATAGCGGTGTTTTTGCCGTCAATCTCGGTAACAAAAACGATACCGATTTATTTACCTAAATGATAAAGTTCACATGTGTGGCATCTCTACACTTCGTCCACACGCCTTAATCTTCGTATGTTCGGATTTGCACGAATCTTGACGATTTCTGACGAAATTGGAGTGCCACATAGACGTAATGTGTTGTATGGGGTTAGAGCGCTTGCCCACACGGCCTTGCACGACCTGCAACGCGCGTTTGCAAGCTTCGCCGTGTGGGTGAACCTGTCCTCGTCCACATGGACACCATCCAGTCCACGTCGTGTAGGCAAACTGCTCTTCGCCCACACGACGCTCGTACGGTGATACCGTTGTCATATGTGGCAACTAGTTAATCACACATGACAACTATGATTGACCATACATGGCAATTATGATTGAACCATACGTGGCAACTAGTTAATCACACATGACAACTATGGTTGACCATACGTGACAACTATGATTTGACCACACGTGACAACTAGTTAATCACATATGGCAACTATGGTTGACCATACATGACAACTATGGTTTGATCACACGTGGCAACTACCTTTAATTAAACATGGCAACTATGGTTAACCAAAACAGAGAAGTTGCCATCCCCGAGTAACTAAAGTTGCCATCGAAAAATGTCGGTGGAATTGCTTCATGCCAACGTGCGGGGTGGGAATGAGTAATTGTGGTTGGACGCGTGGCACAAAGTAGATGTGTCCGGACGTGTGGACCGTTCTAATGTGGGCTGCCTCCTGGATGTGCCACACATGGTCGTGTGATCGGGTGTCCAATATTCCACACGTGTGATGAATATCGCGACCCTTTATTTATCACATTGTACAAGCTGATACAAGATCACAAGTCTTTCATGCTACCCCACAAATCTCAACCTATCTTAATCTCGTCAGAGCTCGCAGAGAGCTCGCGACAGAATATAGAGTTCGCTTCGATCACAAGTCGATGTAACTACCAGCTAGTACTACAGTTATACACTTGAGTGTTGATTTGGTTAGTGTCAGATCAAAAGTATGCCGCTATGCTCGAGTTGAGCAGGCATCTGTCCGGCTCCCGGACAATATAAATCTCATCTCCGACAGCACCTTGATACAGATCCTGGTTCCTGTGCCATTTCCACAGAGCGTGCGTCTCATTCTTCACCTGCACCAACAGATTTCGTCTCGTCAGTCATTGTTCAGAATTAATTAGCTCCGATCTGCTTTTCCTTCGGGAGCAGCACGTTACCTCGAGAATGCCGTGTCCGAAGCTGCTCTCCCGGTAGGCGCTGTAGTCCGGCTGCCGGTCCCAGCAGAAGCTGCCGGCGGCGGGGCCGGACGTGAAGTTGAAGGCGCAGAAGCCGCCCATGAAGGCGTCAGGCGTGGACAGTGGCTCCGGGCAGCGCCCAGGCTCGTCCGCGTGGGTGGTGGCCATCTTCTCGCGGTTCCCGCCGTCGCCCACCGAGATGTGCACGGCGCCGCACGGGTCCAGCGTGTAGTTGAACACCCGGTTGGAGCGCTCGTACGCGTGCACCTGCCAGACCTCACACGAGTCACTCTCTCTAATTAATGTTCAGACTTCCGAGATAAGTAGTCAGACAGTGTTACTACATACATGGCCGGTGAAGACGATGTCGAGGCCGTATGAGTAGAGCAGCTCCTCCATGGCCACTCTCATGCACTCCGCCTCCCTGTAGTGAGCCTTGTAGGTGCTGTACCACGGAGCGTGCCACCCGGCGACCAGCCACGGGGTCACCGATCTGTCCACCTTTGCCAGGTCCTTCTCCAGCCATCTGTACTGCTCCCCTGAATTTATTTGTTGTGCACAAGAATCAGTCCACCAAGTTTCAGTTCCCTTTCAGTCAAAGGAGTAATTAGTCCACCGATGTCAGATTGAATTCTGTTACCTGATTTACTGTAGTCAGCGTAGGCAGCGAGCATGGTGAAATGGATGCCGCCAACGTCGAACGAGTAGTAGAAGGGGGAGAAGGACTCGCTCTCCTTCGACGGGAACGCGAACCGCGCACTGTAGGCCGCGAAGGTCTTGTTGCCAATCTGCTGCTCGATCTCATGGTTCCCTTCGACCACCATCATCGGCGTGCTAGACGTCATGGGCTCCATGTACCTTCCCCAGTAATCCCAGCGCGGCTGGTACGTCTCGTGGATGGGCGTGGACTTGGCGAACGAGCAGGAGTAGCAGTCCGCTCCGGTGCCGTTGGTCAGGTACAGGTTGGCGTAGCTCACATCGCCGACCAGGAGGACCAGGTCGGGCTGGTTGCTCGCCATGTGCTCCACCGTCGAGGTGGTGTTGTACGTGAGCCCGAGATCTCCCACCACGGCGATCCTCCCCGGGTAGCTCCGCGGCCCGACGGCCGGCATCGTGCGGAACGCGTGGACGGCGCTCATCGCCCCCGGGATGGCCGGGTCACCGCACTGGTAGTAGTACTTCGTCCCAGGCTCAAGCCCTGCATTGCGGCGAGAATTTCAGTCCCACGTTTGCTTCTGATTGCTGTAAAAACTTCGTTTTTTTGGTTTTGGACTGTGGAGCAGGGGATCGACGAACGACCTTGGAGGCGGACGTGGTGGATGATGCCGGAGGTGTAGTTCTGGAGGCCCTCGAAGGGGTAGAGCTGGCTGTAGACCAGCGCCTCGCCGGTGGCCTCGCGGACCAAAGAATCGGCGGCGAGGCCGTAGCGCACGACGCTGCCGACCGTGCCGGGGTCCAGCGGCTTGACGGCGCCGCCCATCTGGAAATCCCCTGCGGAACCAACCGCCAATGCCATCTCAGAGTCAGAACTGGCTAAAAGCATTACAGTCCAGTGAATCAGCTCAATTACCTGTGATCCAGGAGACCCATGCGGAGGTGGGAGCGGCGGAGAGCGCGACGGCGATCTGCTCGGGAGCCCAGCCTGTGACCCGGCGCTGCACCCGGGGGTCCGTGTCCGGCAGGTCCACCGCGTGTCCCGTGTCTTCCCGCAGTGGCACCGTCACCGGCCGAGAGGGGCCCTCCAGCGTCGACGCCGGCTCAGCCGCCGCCGCCGCCGCGAGCAGAAGCAGCGGCAGCGGCAGCGACCCCCTCCAAATCCACATGTCGTTTGGTGCGGGCGTTCCCTGTTTCGTCGGGATCAAAAGGAGAGTAGTGCGAGGTGAGTGTGGGGCGAGATTGGCATGGAGAGAATTGGGACGATTTTGTGGGAAAATTTATAGGATCCGAGCAGAGAAGGATGGGAGTGTTCGAATCTGGTGATCTTCTTCCATTGGCAGCTGGGTGACGTCCCGTCCGGCCGCCCACTTTGGAACAGCAGGATAAACACAAGCAAGGTTGCCTCGACATTGCTGCAAAAGTGGGCATCTTCCATGGTCACCGTAGAATATGCCCTCCACCGGCGTCAGAACGGGTCCGTCCACGTGTGCTTCAAAACTTCCCTAACTGCAAGCCGACATCATGGTCGTCTGTTTTCTGAACCGACGTCCACAAGGGGAAAATTTGTCAAATGATTTAGTTACATCGAGATACAGTGTTTATCTACGTTTGTTGCAGGTTTAGGCATCTCTAACCAATGATACCCTACGATTTTATAGAGTACCAAAACGACCAAATATCCTGTAGATGAGTATTTGCCCCTCTAATTTTTTTCCAAATGATAACGCCCACACATGTGGTAGGTTTGCATTTCGTCCATACGCGTCTATCCACGTTGATTCTGTTTTGCACGAATCTTAAAGGCATCTGTTGGAATTTCAGTACCACGTATGCATCATCGTGTGTGTGGGCGTTGGAGAGTTCGCCAACACGACCCATAACGCGTGGTTGCCAGCTGCACCGTGTGGGCGAATCAGTTTTTGCCCACACAACCACCACCTAGTTCACGCGCGTGTGGATGAACTGCTCTTCGCCCACACGACGCTCGTACATTGTTTGATGGTAACCGCAGTTGCGCGCACGTGGCAACTACATAAACACACATGTCAACTATGATTCGTTGCTAGATGGCAACTGCAGTTGCACGCACGTGGCAACCAGGTAAACACGCATGGCAGCTACGATGAACCATACATGACAACTATGATTGGACCACACGTGGCAACTAGGTAAATATACATGGCAACTATCCCCGGGTAACTAAAGTGTCATACCGCGGGTAAATATAGTTAACCAAAACAGAGAGAGTTGTCATGCTTTTACAACTACATTTGCCATCCCGGGTAACTAGAGTTGACATCCCGGGGTAACTAAAGTGTCATCCCGCGGTTAACTAGCGTAGCTGCGCCAGGACGTGTGGGCAGATTTGCTTCGTGCCACACGCGCGGGTGGGGATGAGCAGTATTTGTTGGGCGTGTGGCACGAAGTAGCTGCGCCCATACGTGTGGGCAGTTCTATTGTTCGCCCACACACGACCCGTGTGGGCTGCCTCCTGCATATGCCACACAGAGTGTGTGGACGGATGTCTAATATGCCACACGTGTGATGAATCCCGAGACCCAATTTTTTTGGGTTTTCTAACCTTTTTAAATGCTTTTGGGATTTCTAACCGATCCCTTAAACTTAATCATAAAAGAATGAACAGTGTGAGGCGCCGACGGCCGGCCCTATTTCGACCGGGCACGGTGCCTGCGTATGATTCAAACGCTTCTAGTCGTCACATCAGGTGCATGTATCATTTTTTCCAAAAGAAAACACACCCGACAAAAAACAAGGGGAAAACAAGGAGCAGTTGCCGCCGTCCACATCGTCATGGATGACTGAGGCGACCAGCCTTCAAGCATCGCCACCGGTCGCCATCCTCACCGCCGGTCGCCACCGGTCCCCACCCTCACCCTCCTTGGAGCTTGCAGCATCTGGCCTTGCCGCTTCTAGCATGGCGCCGCCGCCGTAGTACCACCGTGATGGTCGTGGTAGTAGCAGGACGCCGCAATACCCGCAGCAATTGTCTCCGGAGCCGTTGGCCGCCGTCTTCAATGCTGACAATTGCTTGCTGCAACATCCAGTGGAGAGTTGCCGGCCATAGCATCATCGCTTGCCGGATGAAGCATAGAAGAACGTCGTTTCCAGCACTTGCAATCACTAGTAGTAGCAAACACGACGTTGTCCCATCCTCGTTGTTGCCGAATATATCATCGAAGGACGCTTGTTCATGCACTTGCATACACGAGTAGTAGCAAAAAAATCCACAGTAGTAGAAAAATATCGTCGGCCGTCGCCGTAGTAGCAAAAAACACCAATGGTAGCACAAAACGCTAGATGTAGCATCGAAGGATGCTGGTTCCAGCACTTGCAACCACCAGTAGTAGCAAAACGCCGACACTATCGTAGGTTCTTCTCTGTCGGATGTAGCATCGAACAATGCCGGCTCAAGCACCTGCAAACACCGGCAGTAGCAAAATAAATTGCTGGATGCAGTAGAGGAAATCGTTGCCGAAGCAGCAAAATACACCGCCATTTTGAGGTCACCAGCAAAATAAGTGACCGAATCCTGCAAAAAAACTCTCAACTAGTAGCAAATTCGGTCGCCGGATGCATCTCCCCCATGCTCGTTGACTCGCTCGACGTTCCCAGCAATTCCACTCACTGGTACAAATCCGCACTCTGATTGGAGCAAGAAAATGGCCGCCAGTGACCCCCAGCATCCATGTCGTCGTTGTCCAACACCGGCAAACACATATTTTGCGGCACGACGACATCCAAGGGCAAGCATCACCGGGCATCTCTGGAAGAACACATGGGCACGAGCAAGGATTCACTACCGTGCTCGGCTGGGAAACACCCCCCCCCCCCCGCTCTCCTCTTTGGTGAGAAAACACCCAACCATGGCGGTGGTGAGAAGTATGGCAGCTAGGAGGTGGTGATGGAAGCAGGAGCAACAACAGGTGTGGAGATAGTCGTCTAGTGTAGAGTCACGCCTGGGCTCGCTCATGAGCCTTACGGTAGCTCCTAGCATCTCCAGTCTTGCGCTTCTTCGGCGCCTTTGGTGTGGTCTCTACGGGATGCTCCTCACCGTCAGAGTTGATCCATATACTCTCTTGGGGATCCTCCTCTTCAGGCTCGGGTGTGGATGACACCGTCAAGTTATGGAGCTACCTCTCCAGGATCCCAATCCTCTTCTCCTTAATGAGGAGTTGTGCGCCTATAAGAAAGATCTGGTCGTCCTTAGTCTTTACTTCCTGATGTAGTTCTTGCACATCCCTCTCCAAGCTTTCCCCATGGCCATTAGCTCGTCATAGTCTCCCATGTACTCCTTCAAGTAGTCCTCGAGGTTTACCATGAGCCCCTCCATCTCCTGATAATATCTCTCTTCCCAGCCTTGGAAGGCATCCCCTCTTTCGTCTTCAACACTATCGGTATATCTTACTTGGAGCTATATTTGTATTCGTCACATAATATGTATTTTGCTTGGAGCATCATTTTATGTTGTTGTTCTCTGTTAGATGTTATTTATAATCATGTTTTTCAATAAAAAGTTTCACGATTTGCCTTTAGGATGATTTGAATTGCATGTTTGATGTGTGCTGTATAAAAACAGAAACTTTTGCTATAGTGTTTGAATTTTGATATTTTACTGGAACATGGAAAGTTTCTGAAATATTTACACATTACTTTCATACAAATTATTTATTATGTCCTAAATTTTCAAAAAAAAATTGAGTTACATAGGTACACTTTTTGAAGTAATTGCTACACACTATCCTGTTTAGACAGATTGATGTCATGGTTTTGTTATCTACTTATCCTATAGTTTCCATAGCTTATTTTGGTAGATATAAATTATGGAAATGATAGTAAATAGTAGATAATGTTTGAAAATTATTGTGCAACTTGTCTTGGCAGTACATAAAGTGTTGATTTATTCTTATGTGCACTAACCTATCTCACGAGTCTTGTCAAGTTTTGTGTGGATGAAGCTTTTAAGATTTAGGAAACCGTGATATGAGAGGAATTAACGAGACACAAAACCTCAATCTTGGGGATTCTCAAGGCTCCCCAAGTCAATGTTACAAGAATTCTCAATCATCTAAGCTTGGGGATGCCACATTAGGTATCCCACCTGTCTTCGTCAACAAATATCGGTTAGCCTAGGTTGGGCCTAAGTTTTTATTCGTTCACATGATGTGTGTTATTCTTGGAGTGCCATTTTTGTTGTGTTTACTGTTTAAAATAAATCTCAGATTTGAAATCTTTATTGATAGAGAGTCCTCACATAGCTACTTGATTGTTTGACTACTCATTGACCTTCACTTATATCTTTTGAGAGTAGTTTGATGTTTACTATTGTGCTCCACTTATATCCCACTACAGGAATCAGCTTCTTTGCCGTCCGCTGGCTGACGGCCGCACTTTCGGCACTGAAAGCCACGGTAAAGAGCTCCTTTGCCATCTGCAAAGTCACAGCGGACGACAAAGATGTTTGCCGTCAGTCTTCCTAGCCCCGTTAGGTGGCTAACGACAGACTTTGTCGTCCGCCTGCTGACGGTAAACTAAGGCCGTCCTTTGCCGTCTATCGTGTGACGCCAGCAGTCCTGTGGCTGCACGTCACTCCTGCCCAACCTTTGCCGTCTGCCAGGCACATCTTTTGCCATCCGCTAGCTGACAGCAAAATGGTCAAATGGATCGGTCCTGGTGCTCCCAGGTTGCACATGTTGCTGCCACGTGTCACTTTTGCCGTTCGCCTACATGCTTTGCCGTCGGCAAGCAGACGGCAAAGAGCCTATATTACCCTTTTTTGTTTGTTTCGGTTATTTCCCTGCATTTTCACAGCACATATATGATATATAGAGTTGAAGCAGTGAGCTAGGCCAGATCAAAAGAACCAATACATATTTAAAGAACAATACATACAAAGTTCAACACTGTTCATCCATATATACATACAAATAGTTCCACATTGTTCATCAAGACAAATGAAAACAAAAACTAAAGCACTCCATCAATGCCAGCTTCCATGAAGTGAATCAAATGTGCAAAATGGGAATAAGAAAGTTAGAGGAGTAGTAGAAGAAGAAGTAGTACAAAAAGAAGAAGAAGAAGAAGAAGACTAGAAGAAGAAGAAGAAGAAGAAGAAGAAGAAGACTAAAAGAAGAAGAAGAAGAAGAAGAAGAAGATGAAAGAGAAGGAAAATAATAAGAAGAAAGAAAGAAAAGCTCATCTTTCTTCTTATGCCATTTTAGAGCTAACTAAGCATATTATGTCATTTTAGAGGAAAACAAGCTAAGTATATGTCATTTATGAGCTAACCAAGGTTATTATGCCATTTTTGACCTAACTAAGCTAATTATGTCATAAATGACCTAAATAAGCTAATTATGTCATTTTGGAGGATAATTAGCTAAGTATGTCTTTTTTGGGGAAAATAAGCTAAGTATGTGGCATAATAGGGCTAACTAGCATGTACGAAGCTAAGTATGCATTTGTTAAGCAAAACACTAGAGAAAACTTACCGTCATCGTCATCACGGATGTGAAGCACCGGGGTTCCTCGGGCCGCTTTCACCTGGAGAAGGGGTGTGCGATGCGGCTCGGGAGTTATTCTGCACCAAAGATCATTTGCAATGTCTCGTTAGCATGATGACACTCAAATGTTAAGACTAGTAACTAATGACCATTGAAATGAACCTCACCGTTCCCGTCGCAGTAATGACTGGCATCAGCGGAGGGGTCTGATCGGTCTTCTCGCACACAGACTACACATTTGGTTTTGGCAAAGTCGGTCATATTAGTTAGTAATGAAACAAACATTACATGCATGATTTGGCTAATATGAAGAAGAAACTTACCACGAGGAGCTCGTATATGGCCCGGTGAGCTGCCTCATTCCGTGCCCTCTCCACCTCCTACAACCGAGCCGTCTTCTCCTCTGCGGCCAGTTCCTTCTCCGCCGCCACCCGGTCCCTCTCTTGCAGAAGCGCCTGGGTTGTCGCTCTCTCTCTCTCTCTCTGACGAGAAGCCTACAACACCACTCCTCGTTAGCATTGTAATCATCGATGGCCACACACACAATGTAATGGAGGAAAGATATCCGAGCCCGTATAACTAACCTCGATGGCGAGATCGACTGGCCGTGGACGAGTCCTTATCTCAGGACAGGAGCTCGTTTGGCGCGCCTTGATCTCCGTGAGAGTGAGAGGACAACGTATCAGCCCATCTCCAATGGCTATCGAGCCATGGGGCCTCCCGCCACCAGCTATCATCACCAGCTCTGGATCCAAAGGTTGCTGGCTCGGGTTAAAGTCCTCCCCTTTCCTCGCCTTCCCCTCCTCGTTGTACCTCACGAGCTTGTGGTGGGAGGAGATGTTGGTGAACTTTTCAGGATGATCGAGGTCAGACTCAGAGAATGCCTTGGCCTTCTTGTATGAGGCAGTATGGGCCATGGCATAGAGGTTGTACACCTCTGGCACCTCCGTGTTATTGTGTTGCGCCTAAAAGAGAGGAACAAAGTATTAGTAAAGGGCTCAAGCTAGCATGAAGAATGAATTGCATGAATTATGAAGCAAACCACATACCCACTTTCGCCCGAACTGAAATAAGTTGGCGCTGCCTTGATGGTGTGGCACACCAACCATTTGGGCACGCCGGTCCTTCACATTGTCGTGGACGGCTCGCCATTGGCCTGTGCACCACTCATCCACCAACGCCTCCCAACAATCCATCTTATCCGCACAACATCTCGGGGGCACCTAAGTTAGTAAAGAGTAATTTGAGCGCTACACCTACGAATCAAATCAAGGAAACTAAGTACAAGGCCTTAATAATAGGTAATTACCTTCATGTACTGCCGCTTCTTGAGAAACTTTTCGCGGCATGACGACTTGTCCTTATTAATACCACGCGTGGCGTAGTAGTCTCCAACAGCCCGCGGCCGAGCCTCGTGGCGTAAGTTCTGTAATAGGCGCTTGCACTCGGTATCGATAAACTTTGCCGCGTCCTCCTCGTATCCCTCCTCACATCTGTAGAAGGTCTGCAATCAAACGAGACAACACTGATTAGTACAATAACTAGCTATTGTTAAATTTCGATTGTGTAAAGGAGAAATTACCCAAAAGCTTTTGATCACCATCTCGCCCCTCGGGTGGCACAAGACACCGTCGATCATCTCCTCTGGTGGGGCCTGGGCAGCCTTGTAGTGCTCCCAGCTCAATCCTAGTTGTGGAAGCTGACCCTCACCGGGCAACGTGACAAAACCCGGGAAATTTTGCCAGCAAAGCACACCAAGGACGGTGTTCGGCCTGCGGACTCCACGGGTGTGATGCCAACCCCTGCAGTATGACAAGGCCAACGCATTAGATATTTGAAGAAACATGAAGGAAAAAGGTACAAAAAGAGTAAATGCACTTACTTCTCCCCATCAGGCCTAATCACCGGCCTCTGCTCGCGGGTCGCCGGCAGGGGCGGGAGCCGTGTACCACCACGCTGGTACACGGTGACCCCGTCAACCATCTCACCCTCACTATCAGTAGACTCGTCCCCGCCACCATCAGCATGGCCACCCAGCCACTCTGGCGGATCCAGCCAGGTACCCCATCCGGACGTCTCCTGGGACGTAGCCCCTGGATCCAGAGTCTCGTGGGCCGAAGCCTCTGGGTCCGGAGTCTCCTGGGACGTAACCCCTCGGACCGGAGTCTCCTGGGCCGAAGCCTCTAGGACCGGAGTCTCGTGGGCCGAAGGCCCGTCGACCCGAGGCTCGTGGTCCGGAGTCTCCGTAGCCTCCACCTCAAACGGGTCCACCCTAGCAGTCCTGTGCTCTGGTGAATGAGCTAGGGGTGGCGGCGAGGAAGGCGTAGCAATCCGCCTACCTCTCCAGCGGCCACGTCCTGGACCTCTCTGCTTCTTCCCTCCCTGACCCCCTCTCCCGGTGGGCAACGACGCCGACAAAGAAGCACCCGTGGGTGTCCCCATACTGTCTAGCAACGCTCTCCGGAGAGATAGGGGTGGAATGGAAGTAGGCCTCCCACGGGCCGCCGATGAAGAAGTACCCGCGGAGCGCTCTGGACCCGCGCCCACCATCTTTCAACACCTGCCATGACAAAGAGTAAATGAAATTAGTACAACATGAATAATAATATGTACATAATTAAAGTTTCGATGCATACAAACTAATAATAGTCTGGATCGTCATCATCAATAAATGCATCATCATCATCACTATCACGCGTGTCGTCATGGATGACGTGCACATCGGGTTCAGCGGCATGAACATGTGGAAGGCCTTTCTGCAATCGGTCAAGCATTGACATGCCATTCTCAGCAGTAACCTCTTCTTCCAGCTCTTCAATTCTACGTTTATTTTTACATTTTGCTCAAAGCGTCTTATGCATCCTCTCAGTTGCATAGCACCAACGATTTTGCACGCCCCCCAATATAGCCTCGGTCGGGAGATGTAAAATCAAATGCTGCATTGGATTAAATAAGCCCGGTGGAAAGATCTTCTCTAACTTGCAGAGCAACTCCGGCGCCAAATTTTCCATGTCATCTAGCATGCCAGGCGATATTTCTTTCGCACAAACAACACGGAAGAAATAGCCCAGCTCTGCCATTACTAGCCATTCAGCCTCAGGGATAAAGCCAAGCAACATCACCGGCATTACCCGCTCAAGCCATAGGTGCCAATCATGAATCTTGAGACCAAATATTTTCAATTTTCAAGACTCGCTCCCCTCTTTAGATTCGCTGCATACCCATCGGGGAACAACAAGTGCATTTTCACCCACAAGATAATTTCCCCCATAGCTCCCCTTGCAAGATTGAACCAGGCCTTTGGCTTCGACTAGTTCTTCTTTCCTTTCGGTTGTCGCATGTTTTGTGACGGTCTATCACATAGAGTCTGCTGATCGACTCTAGCCTTAGGATTATCCTTTGACTTCCCCTCTATGCCGAACAATGTACCAAAAAGGGCCTCTCCGATATTCTTTTTAGTGTGCATCACGTCGATGTTGTGTGGAAGAAGGAGGTCTTTGAAGTAAGGCAGGTCCCACAAGCATGTCTTGTGAGTCCAGGCATGTTCCGAATTATACCCCTTGAAATACCCTGGACGCTCTGGATCAGGCTCTAGAGCATTTAACTGATCCAGGATCTGTTGGCCTTTCAACGCAGGTGGTGCAGAGTTTTTGACAACTGTACCTTTGATAAAGTTCTTCTTGTCTTTTCTGAACTCATGGCGAGGATCCAGGAACTGTCTATGCAAGTCGAAGCAAGAATACTTCCGACCCGCCTGGAGCCAATGAAATTGAAGAGTTGCCTTGCATGTGGGGCATGGGAACCTTCTATGCATACCCTAGCCAGCGAATAGTGCAAACGCCGGCAAGTCATGCATCGAGTACATGTACCAGACATGCATTTTGAAGTTTTCTTTTCTAGCGGCGTCGTATGTCTTGAACCCATTATCCCAAGCTTCTTGCAATTCATCCTTAAGCGGTTGCATGTACACGTTCATATTCTTCCCCGGATAGTTGGGCCCTGGAATTACCAACG
This sequence comes from Elymus sibiricus, assembly GCA_039707655.1. Taxonomy (NCBI): domain Eukaryota; kingdom Viridiplantae; phylum Streptophyta; class Magnoliopsida; order Poales; family Poaceae; genus Elymus; species Elymus sibiricus. Next base: position 165,146,097 of record CM077667.1, read on the forward strand.
TCAGGAAAATGTTCTTTCTTTGCATACTTTGTCCGGGGGGGGATTGAGTGGAATGACAAATACAGGCCAACAACTGTATTGGGTTGCCGTCATACCAAATGGATTGAACCCATCCGTGGCAACGCAGACTCGAGGATACCTTTGATCTGCCGCTTTATCCTCATGTAATGCATCGAAGTGCTTCCACGCAGAAGCATCCGATGTGTGTACCAACATCTGATTCCATCTGCATCTAGTTCTGTTCTTTTGCCCAATTTGTGCCATGTCATCTGTCTGGCCGTCTCTTCGACCATGAAAAGACATTGAAGTCTTGGTATGATTGGCATGTATCGAAGAACATTAACTGGGATTTCGGTCTGCCTCTTCTCACCCATACCATTGTGGACCACAACATACTTGGAACACTTGCAAATGGGACAATAGTTCAAGTCCGCATACTCAAGCCTAAATAAGGCACATCCTTCCCACAAGCATCTATCTTCTCATAGGGCATCTTAAGTACACGGAGGATTTTGTCCGACAGGTACATGTTTGAAGGCATGACATGGCCTTTGGGTAGAAAGCGTCCAAATAGTGTCATCATCGCGCGTAGCATTCTCTGCCCAAGTTGAATTGAGCCTTCAGAGCCATTACTTGTGCGATGGCATCCAACTAACAAAGCTTAGTATGCTCGTAGAGAGGACGTTTTGAAGACTCCAACATTTCATAGAAGGCCTTTGTAGATTCCTCCATCTCATCGTCCGAATCTCGAGCATCATCAAAGTCTTGCACCATGTCTTCGATCCCGGTACCATGCTCGTCGGTGCGACGATGAACCACCTCAGCTCTGGTACGTTGGGTAGACTCACCATGAAATGTCCACACCGTATAATCAGGCGTAAAACCCCATTTCTGCAGGTGTTTACCAATTTCACCCTTTGTCCTCTGTGAAAAGTTGTCGCAACTAATACAAGGGCACCAGGTTTTTCTCTGTCCATTTGCAAATGCGGCTTTCACAAACTCCTTTGTTTTTGTTAACCATTCATTGGTCAAGTCTTTCTGACTAGTGTGACCGGTGTACATCCACGCACGATCACTCATCTTGCCTAGCTACTAAACACACAAGAAATATATATATATACATATATATTCATTAGTTAATCAAGTTTGTCAATTTTGTTAAGTCCATGCAACCTACACGCTAATAGGTAAAGATAGGTCCTAATCCCACTCGAGTATGTGTAGATTGGGTTCGTTTTCCCATGCTTTGCTCCGGATCTGACGCAGAATTTCGGCAGCACCTTCCCGCCATTCTCCTGATACACGTCTCGGCATTAAACCGAGAGGATGTGTACCCGGAGAACAACAGGGAGCCACTGACGAAATTCCGCATCGTATCTGGAATAGAGCATAAGAAACAAACCCAATCTATACATACTCGGGCTGTCCATGGATAATGTTGGACAATTCAAAAGAATCATGGTTATAAATATGCAAATGCATGCATATTTATAACTGTAACCCTTTAGAATGGGAGACGCATAGGTTACGAGACTTGACATGAAAATAAAATGTAGTGTCATCGACATGAAGACCGGAATAGAGAAAATAGGGAAGGGTCGGGGAGGAGATGACAATAGTGATCACTAAGCAACCAACAAGGCACATCCATTTCTGATCAACAATTTGGAGGCATCCACCATAGCCACAACAGCCATAGCATGAGATCATCCCAAAAAGATAAGGGATTCCCAAAAGATAAAAGCTTTCATGGGAAAACGAACCCAATCTACACATACTTGGGCTGTCCATGGATAACTTTGGAAAATTCAAAAGAATCACAGTTATAAATATGCAAATGCATGCATATTTATAACTATAACCCTTTCGAACGGGAGACGCATAGGTTACGAGACTTGATATGAAAATAAAATGTAGTGTCATCGACATGAAGACCGGAACAGAGAAAATAGGGGAGGGTCAGGGAGGAGATGACAGTAGTGATCACTAAGCAACCAGCAAGGCACATCCAATTCCGATCAACAATTTGGAGGCATCCACCATAGCCACAATAGCCATAGCATGAGATCATCCCAAAAAGATAAAAGCTTCCTAACTACTCTCTATTTAAAGGGCATCCATTAGATTGTTATATGATCACCATTTAGGAAAACTGAATAATAAGTATTTAGAGCTTCCTAACTTCTGTCACCTATAAGGATACCTAATCATTCATGAAGAGGTACAAAAATGTTGAATGGTTGTTATCCCAAAACAAAAATTTAATACACTCTATTGCTTATGCTCCAGGTCAAATCCTAAGGCAGCAAACAAGAATTTCTAACAACTTTCACCAAGTTTAAAGTAATTTCCACAACTAACCCCAGTTCACTCATGTCATCTTCCAACAAACTTGTTACTATCATCATAGCAAATCATAGGAGCTTCTCATAGGACCAAATCAATTAAAAAAACATAGGAGCTGCTCACCTTGGTGGCTGATGGCCAGGACGAGGGGAGGGGGGAAGGGGGTGGGGCGCCGTCCGCCGGAGTGGGTCGCCGAAGGGGCCGGACCGGGACAGGAGCTCGCGTGGACGAAGGGGTCGAGCCCGCGGGGAGCGAGTGGGCATCGGGCTCGGGCCGAGGGAGGGGTCGAGCCCGGCGTGGTGGCGTCCGGCGGCGTGGGGCGTAGCGGAGGACTGGCCGGGGCGGAGGAGCGGACAGGGCGGGGCAGAGGAGCGGCTGGGGCGGAGCACAACATCCTGCACCAGGAAAATTGCCGAGTTTTCCCAAGTAGTGCAGCAGGGCATGCTTGCGGGTTCCCCTGTGGGTGTCACGCGAGGAGACAAGAGCACCAAGGACCTGGTGAGGTGACGTACACGGGAGCAGGCCCGCGAGACAGAGCTCATTCGCTTGGATTTTGTAGTGCTGCTTGGACTGACCCGAGCATAGGCACCGTGCCTAGCCCCCGCTCGCGTGACATACACGGGGAAGACCACGTGCGCGCCCCTCCTGAGGCATACCCAGCTGCAATCACATAGAATTCTGAAGGAAATAAGCTTTACTAATTCATGAAATAGATTCATTACACAATAGAAAGATACACGCTACCGTGTTCGACATGGGTCAGCTTGAGGATGTGATGCCCGGTAGGCCCCTCGGGTAAGTAGGCGCCAGCGTTGAGCATGGGGCATCCGCCAGCGCTGAGCATGGGGCTTTCACGAGAGTGGGAAGGAGCTCTCACGTGCCGGAGGTAGCGCGTTTAGAGAGAGCCCCGGAGCGTGTGCAGCTCCAAGTCGTCCGTATCCGTGGGGTCACGGATAGAACTTGCGAAGATGTTGGATGTCAATGTGTTTTGTACCAGAATACCCTCCTCCGTTTCGAGCCATGCCATGTCGGGCCAGGAGATGTGTGTGACCTTGAAAGGGCCCTCCCACATGGGTGAGAGTTTGTGGAGTCCCTCTATGGAGAGGATCCGACGCGGGACAAGGTTGCCCGCCTCGAGGCTATGGGGGCGTATGTTGCGGCTGTGATAGCAACGCAATGCCTGCTGGTACCTTGCCGCGTGGAGGGCAGCCTAGCGACAGGCCCCTTCGAGGAAAAGCAGGTCATCCTCCTGCAGGCCGCCTTGACGAGATTCGTCGAAGGCAAAAACCCACGGGGACCGGTGCTTGACCTCGGCTATGAGGATCACTTCTGCCCCATAGACGAGGTAGAGGGACGTCTCGCCGGTGGGCTTGGTCGCTTTAGTGCAGATGGACCATAGCACCGATGGGAGCTCGTCCAGCCAGCCCTTGCCGCATGCCATGAGCTGCTTCTTGAAGCTCCTGGTCTTGATGCCCTTGAGGACCTCTGCATTGGCACGCTCGGCATTGCTATTGCTTCGAGGGTGTCCCACGGAGGCGAAGCAGATCTGTGTGCCGATGGAGGCGCAGTAGGTTTTGAAGAGGCCGCTGGTGAACTGCATGCCATTGTCCGTGATGATGTGGTTGGGGACGCCGAAGCGGCACACCAAACCCTTGATGAACTTGACCGCGAACCCTGCCAGTATGGCCCGAACAGGCTCAACCTCCACCCACTTGGTGAACTTGTCGATGGCAACATAGAGGTAGCGATAGCCGCCGACTGTGCGTGGGAAGGACCCAAGGATATCCAGCCCGCAGACCGCAAAGGGTTGATATGTCTCCAACGTATCTATATTTTTTGATTGTTCCATGTTATTATATTATCATTCTTGGATACTTTTTGATTATTAATTTACCAATTTATATTACTTTTTAGCACTAACCTATTGACCCGGTGCCCAGTGCCAGTTGCTGTTTTCTGCGTGTTTTTTACTTTTTAGGTTTACAGTACCAAACGAAGTCCAATTGCCCCAAAACTCTTTTATGATTTTTTCTAGACCAAAAGAAGACCTAGAAGCTTCGGGAGAAGACTGGAGGCCGCACGAGGGAGGCACAAGCCAACAGGGGCGGCCAGGGGGTTCGGCGCGTCCTGATGGCTTGTCCCTCCCTGGTGGCCCTCCTACCCCTGTTCTCTGGCCTATAAATTCACATATATTCCAGAAACCCTAGAGGGCATCCCGAAACACTTTTTTCGCCGCCGCAAGTCTCTGTTCCATCACGATCTCATCTGCAGCTCCGTTCCGGCACCCTGTCGGAGGGGGGATCGATCACGTAGGGCCTCTTCATCAACCTTGCTGCCCTCATGATTATGTGTGAGTAGTTCACCATAGACCTACGGGTCCGTAGTTAGTACCTAGATGGATGTCTCTCTCTTTTGATCTTCAGTACAATGATTATCGCATCTTCGCTTTGATCTATCCGATGTAATTCTTTTGCGTTTGTTGGGATCCGATGAATTGTGGGTTTATGTTTTAGATTATTCATGAAAAGTATTTGAGTCACCTCTGAATATTATGATTCTTATTTGCATGATCATTATAGCATCGTAAATCTCTTCGATCTATTGAAATAGTTTGGCCAACTTGTGCACCAGATGACCGCGACCTCCGGATCGGCAAGACCTTGCCAAGCTAGATCTAGACCCTAGGCCTCTTCATACAAGGGGTCGGGCGAACCGGAAAGCCCTTCCTTGCTGGAGGACTCGAAAAAGTTTCGGGGCAATTGGACTTCGTTTGGTACTGTAAACCTGAAAATTAAAAAACACGTAGAAAACAGGAACTGGCACAGGGCACTGGGTCAATAGGTTAGTGCTCAAAAATAATATAAATTGGTAAATTATTACTCGAAAAGTATCTTAGAATGATAATATAATAGCATGGAACCATCAAAAATTATAGATACGTTGGAGACGTATTAGCATCCTCAAGCTTAATTCTTGCTCGTCCTCGAGTAGGTAAATGATAAAAACATAATTTTTTATTTGACATGCTACCCAATATGTAATCTTTTTCATATATGCTCATTGAGAAACGATGAATTAACAAACATCAACATAGTAATATTTATAGGCATAAGCAACAAAATCATCAATCTTTCAAAGTATACGATCCTAAAATTATGTTTACCCCATTCATCTTATAATATTAGCAAGGCATGGCTTCGTCTTCACCACATTAATACAAATGTCAAGCACCACGGTGTCCAAGTCAGACAATTGGATTGTACTTTTTAAAGTGCATCAACTTTTTATTCTTCACGCAATACATGAGCGTGAACCATTGGACATAGCATAAAGGTGGAATAGAATACGCTGGTAGATCTCCAAGGGGTAAAAGTGGAGAAGATAATCTCAGATCAACTAGGTGTATCAATGGGCTATGGAGATGCCCATCGATAGATGTCAATGCAAGGAGTAGGGATTGCCATGCAAATGATGCACTAGAGCTATAAGTGTATGAAGGCTCAACTGAAGCTAAGTGGGTTGTGCATCCAACTTGCTTGCTCATGAAGACCTCGGGCATTTGAGGAAGCCCGTCATCGGAATATACAAGCCAAGTTTATAATAATGAAAAAGTGATTCCCACTAGCATGTGAAAATGACATAACACGAGGCTCTCTATATGAAGAACAAGGTGCCACTTTGAGGCACAAGTGTGGTAAAGGATAGTAGCAAAGTCCCTTCTCTTTTTTTCTATCATTTTCATTTTTTATTATGGTGGATCATTTGGCATCCCCCATTTTTTATTTCCTCACTGGGACAATGCTCTAATAATGATGATCATCACACTTTTATTCACTTACAACTCAATATGAAATCTCGATATGAAGAACTATGAAACAATATGACTTAATATGAATGCCTCTGGTAGTGTACTAGGATGTGGAATGATCTAGCATGACAAGTAAAAACATGATGAACGGTGGCTTTGCCACAAATACTATGTCAGCTCTATATGATCATGCAAAGCAATACGATGATGAACTAGTCATAAGATGTGACGGTGGAATTTGCATGGCAATATATCTCGGAATGGCTATGGAAATGCCATAATAGGTTGGTATGATGGTATTTTGAAGAATATATAACAAGGCTTATGTATGACAGAGCGTATCATGTCACGGGGTTTGGATGCACCAACGAAGTTTGCACCGATCCTCGAGGTGAGAATGGGCAAGGCACGGTACCAAAGAGGCTAGCAAAATATGAGGAGGTGAGATTGCATATGTCCGAAGAACTCATATAGTTATTGCAAAGTTTTATTAGTTTTATTACAAATCAAAGCACTACTCGCATGCCCCAAGGGAGGAGGTTGGGAGGGGTTAACCATCGCGCGCCTCAGACCCGAAACAACACTAGGATTTCAATGAGGAATAGAAATGCTCACTCATCCCCACCATGCCTTTTTAATATTTAGACAAATGGGAAATTAACACCTCTTATATAGATACTTCTACGAATCAACAATGATGCGCTCATACCATTTTCATATTACCACATCTATATTATTAACCCAAGATTTCTCTTCTATGTGCTACGTAATGGTTTTGATTGTCACTCATTGTATACCTAATATTTTTGGACTAGTCTTATGAGCCATGCAAATTGTCATCACTATTTATTAAATCTCAAACAAATATAAGTGAAGAACGAGAGTGCAATTATTTCTATAAACTCAATACGCCGCCATGCTCAAAAAGATATAAGTGAAGCACTAGAGCAACTGCTAAGCTCAAAAGATATAAGTGAAGCACATAGAGTATTCTAATAAATTATGATGAAGGTGTGTATCTCTCAAATAGGTGTGTCCAGAAAATCATGATTGTGTAAAACCTAAAATAAAAGCAAACAAAAGCAAACGACGCTCCAAGCAAAACTCATATCATGTGACGAATAAAAATATATCTCCAAGTGACATACCGATGGATTGGGACGAAAGAGGGGATGCCTTCCGGGGCATCCCCAAGCTTAGACGCTTGAGTCTTCCTAGAATATTACCTTGGGGTGGCTTGGTAATCCCCAAGCTTAGTCTCTTGCCACTCCTTATTCCTTCTTCCATCGTGATAACACCCAAAACTTGAAAACTTCAATCACACAAAACTGAACAAAACTTCATGAGATCCGTTAGTATAAGCAACATATCAGATACTTAGGTACTGTTATAAATTGATTCATATTTCATTATTGCATAATAGGTACTGTATTCTAACATCTCCATGGCTTATATCCCCCGATACAATCCATAGCATCATCAAAACAAGCAAACTATGCAAGCAAAAACAGAATCTGTCTAAAACAGAACAGTCTATAATGATCTGTGAAGAACCTATACTTATATAAGTGTAAAAAATTCTGAAAAATTAGGGAAAACTTTCAGAATTCATATGGAAATACTGTGTAAAAATTCAGATAAAAAAGACATTCCTGTAAAATCATAGAAATTCTGCACTGGACGCTAAAGTTTCTATTTCTGGACTGTATCAATTCTACTCATCTTGTGAGTCATCCCAAAGGCTTTACTTTGCACAAACATTAATGAAAACATTAAAAAAACAATAATTACAGAGTCAATAATCATGTTATCACACCAAAACATAAAGTAAAAAGTAAAAATTAAGATAACTATTGGATTGCCTCCCAACAAGCGCCATTGTTTTATGCCCCTAGCTAGACATAATGCATAGTTTCAAGTATTGTCATAATTATAAGAACGATTCATCATACTATAATGATATTCCCTTATCTCAGAAGCAATTTTTATCATGGGCAAGAAAAAATAATTGAAGGGACTAAACTTCACAACACAAGGATCCGTGAGATCTATCTCCGGAGGAGAAGGAGGTTCCTCCTTAGACATTTCATAAGTTATAGTAAATTCTTCATTGTAAAGGTTCCAATAAAGATATTTCCTTAATTTCATCTCAAGCTCATAATCTAATTCAAGATTTTTAACAATAGTTTGATCAATGAATTTGGAAATTTATCAATCAAGACATTATGTGGAACCTTTTTCCTGAGGTTTTCATTATAAGCAACATAGTCCATTGATCTTAATCTCCTTATTTCTTCCAACTCATAAAGAATTCCCTCCATTGGTGGGCACTCACTATTGATCCTATAATAAGCAAATATTTCTCTTTCTTGCTTCGTAATATGACTAAATTCATGAGCAAGAAATATTGTAGACAACCGTTTAGTAGGAGCATGTTCAATATTAGAGAACTCTAAAAACAACCATTCTATGGAGGAATGCATATGAATGAATTGTCTTTCTAATTCAACTATGAGTAAAGATATAGAATTTGCATAACAGTTGTTCTAGTAAGAATAGATCCTCCGATCAACGGTAGGGAGCCCGCACAAGTGAAAAATTCTTGGATCACATTTTTTCCAAGTACGGAATTTTTTAGTTTGCATAATAGGTTCCTCTTTAGAAGGATCATCATCCGCAAGGTTATCAAGTTTTTGATTAACAACTTCATCAAGATTTATTTTAGCATTATCATTTAGAGGTGAAGTTGAATATTCTAAGTCTTCCGCAGTAGAGGCGGAAGTTTAACTAGTTTCAAACTCAGACATGATAGCTACTTTCAAGCAAGCAAAACAGGCAAACTAGTAACAAGAAAATATAAATATTTTTGTATTTTTGATTTTTATGAAGCAAACTAAATATCACAGCAAATAAAAAGTAGAACAAGTGAATGATAATTTGTGTGAAGTTACTTGATAGTTGGTGATGATATTCCCCGGCAACGGCGCCATAAATCCTTCCCGTTACTTGTGATCTGCGTTGGGTTTTCCGTTAAGAGGAACGGGTAATTGCAGCACAATACGGGTAAGTATTTTGCTCAGTTATGAAACCAAGGTTTATTGAACCAATAGGAATACCAATCCACAACCGTCTTGAGTGGCTGCACACAAAAGAGCAAACATTTGCACCCAACACGGCAAGAGGGTTGTCAATCCCCTTGATCTCATTACTTGCAAGCAAGTGAAGTGTGTAGATAATAGTAGATAATTGTAAATTGCAAAATGAAATAAAAGGTAAATAAGAACAGCAAGGTAATGATAGCTTTTGCAAAGATATAGGGGAATAGACCCGGGGGCCATAGTTTTCCCTAGCGGCATCTTTCATGTAGGCAACATAAGGTGGGTAAACAAATTATTGTTGGGCAATTGATAGAAAAGCGCATAGTTATATGATATTCACGACAATGATCATGTATGTATAGACATCACATCCATAAGCAAAGGGGCCGACCCCTGCCTGCACCTATTACTATTACTCCACCCATCGACCGCTAACCAGCATGCATCTAGAGTATTAAGTAAAATAGAGTAATGCTTGGAGAACATTGACATGATGTAGACAAAGAGAATTCAATTAATATGAACTAACCCCATCGTTTTATCCTTAGTGGAAAAAATACAAAGCAGTGTCTTGTCCCTTTCTGTCACTGGGATATAGAGCACCGCCAGATTGAACCCACTACAATGCACCCATCTCACTAAAGAAATATCAATCTAGTTGGCCAAACTATCTCAATAGATTGGAGAGATTTACGAAGCTATAACATGCAAATAAGAATCATAATATTTAGAGGTGACTCAAATACTTTTCATGAATAATCTGAAATATAGACCCACAATTCATCGGATCCCAACAAATACACCGTACAAAAGAATTACATCGGATAGATCAAAGCGAAGATGCGATGATCATTGTATTGAAGATCAAAAGAGAGAGATAGCCATCTAGGTACTAACTACGGACCCGTAGGTCTATGGTGAACTACTCACACATCATCATGAGGGCAGCAAGTTTGATGAAGAGGCCTTCCGTGATCGATCCACCCTCCGACAGGGTGTTGGAGCGGAGCTCCAGATGGGATCGCGGCAGAATAGAGACTTGCAGCAGCGAAAAAAGTGTTTCGGGATGCCCTCTAGGGTTTTTGGAATATATGTGAATTTATAGGCCAGAGAACAGGGGTAGGAGGTCCACCAGGGGGGGACAAGACATCAGGGCGCGCTTACCCCCCTGGCGTGCCCTGTTGGCTTGTGCCTCCCTCGTGTGGCCTCCGGTCTTCTCCCGAAGCTTCCAGGTCTTCTTTTGGTCCAGAAAAATCAAAAAATTTGGGGCAATTGGACTTCTTTTGGTACTGTAAACCTGAAAAGTAAAAAACACGCAGAAAACAACAACTGGCACTGGGCACTTGGTCAATAGGTTAGTGCCAAAGAATAATATAAATTGGTAAATTACTGCTCAAAAAGTATGCTAGAATGATAATATAATAGCATGGAACAATCAAAAATTATAGATACGTTGGAGATGTATCAACATCCTCAAGCTTAATTAATGCTCGTCCTTGAGTAGGTAAATGGAAAAAGCAAATTTTTTGATGTGACATGCTATCCAATATGTAATATTTTGCATGTATGCTCATTGAGAAAGGATGAATTAACAAACATCAACATAGTAATATTTATAACCATAAGCAACAAAATCATCAATCTTTCAAAGTATACGATCCTAAAAGTATGTTTGCCACCATTCATTTTATCATATTGGCAAGGCATGGCTCCGTCTTCACCACATTAATACAAATATCAAGCAACACGGTGTCCAAGTTAGGCAATTAGATCATACTTCTGCAATGTGCATCAACTTTTTATTCTGCGCGCAATACGTGAGCGTGAACCATGGATGTGGCATAAAGGTGGAATAGAATATGGTGGTAGATATCAAAGGGGTAAAAAGTGGAGAAGAAAATCTCACATCAACTAGGCGTATCAACAGGCTATGGAGATGACCATCTATAGATGTCAGTGCAAGGAGTAGGGATTGCCATGCAAATGATGCACAAGAGCTATAAGTGTATGAAAGCTCAACTGAAGCTTAGTGGGGGTGTGCATCCAACTTGCTTGCTCATGAAGACCTCGGGCATTTGAGAAAGCCCGGCATACAAATATACAAGCCAAGTTTCTAATAATGAAATATAACTCCCACTAGCATATGAAAAGGAAATAACATGAGACTCTCTATATGAAGAACAAGGTGCCACTTTGAGGCACAAGTGTGGTAAAGGATAGTAGCAAAGTCCCTTCTCTCCTTTTCTCCCATTTACATTTTTTTCATCTTTTCATTTATTTATGGTGGGATCATTTGGCCTCCCCATTTTTATTTACTCACTAGGACAATGCTCTAATAATGATGATCATCACAATTTTATTTACTTACAACCCAATATGAAAACTCGATATGAAGAACTATGAAACAATATGACTCAATATGAATGCCTCTGGCAGTGTACAAAGATGTGCAATGATCTAGCGTGACATGTATCAATAATATGATAAACGGTGGCTTTGCCAAAAATACTATGTCGGCTCTATATGATCATGCAAAACAATATTACGATGAATGAACTAGTCATATGATGTGACAGTGGAATTTGCATGGCAATATATCTCAGAATGGCTATGGAAATGCCATGACAGTTAGGTATGGTGGCTGTTTTGAGGAAGATATAAGAAGGCTTATGTGTGACAGAGCATATCATGCCACGGGGTTTGTATGCAGCGACGAAGTTCGCACCGATCCTCGAGGTGAGAATGGGAAATGCACGGTACCGAAGAGGCTCGCAAAATATGAGGTGGTGAGATTGCGTATGTCCATGGGTTCACATTAGTCATAAAGAACTCATATACTTAATTCCAAGTTTTGTTAGTTTTATCACAAAACAAAGTACTACCCGCATGCCCCGAGGGAGGAGGCTGGGAGGAGTTAACCATTGCGCGCCTCCAACCCGAAACAACACTAGGATTTCAACGAGGAATAGAAATGCTCATATATCCCCACCATGCCTTTTAAATATTTAGACAAACAGGAAATTAACACCTCTTAATACCGATACTTCTACAAATCAACAATCATGCACTCACACCTTTTTCACATTACCACATCAATATCATTAACCCACAATTTCTCTTTTATGTGCTACATGATGGTTTTGATTATCACTCATTGAATACCTATTATTTTTTGAATAGAATTATGACCCATTCAAATTACCATCACTATTTATTAACTCTCAAAAAAATATAAGTGAAGAACGAGAGTGAAATTATTTCTATAAAATCTATAAGCCACCGTGGCCAAAAAGATATAAGTGAAGTACTAGAGCAACTGCTAAGCTCAAAAGATATAAGTGAATCACATAGAGTATTCTAACAAATTATGATGAAGGTGTGTCTCTCTCAAATAGTTGTGTCCAGCAAATGATGATTGTGGCAAACAAAAAATAAAATCAAACTAAAGCAAACGACACTCCAAGCAAAACTCATATCATGTGACGAATAAAAATATAGCTCCAAGTGACAAACTGATGGATTGAGAAGAAAGAGGGGATGCCTTCCGGGGCATCCCCAAGCTTAGACGCTTGAGTCTTCCTAGAATATTACCTTGGGGTACCTTGGGCATCCCAAAGCTTAGGATCTTGCCGGTCCTTATTCCTTCGTCCATCGTGATAGCACCCAAAACTTGAAAACTTCAATCACATAAAGCTCAACAAAACTTCATGAGATCCGTTAGTATAAGCAGTATATCAAATACTTTAGGTACTGCTATAAATTGATTCATATTTCATTATTGCATAGTAGGTATTGTATTCTAACTTCTCCATGGCTTATACCCCCCGATACAATCGATGGTTTCATCAAAACAAGCAGACTATGCAAGCAAAAACACAATCTGTCATAACAGAACAGTCTGTAAAGATGTGTAGAGAATCTATACTTATGTAACTCTAAACATTCTGAAAAATTATTACAACCTTAATAATTTGTATAGAAATATTTTGTAAAAAAATTAGATCAAGAAGACATCCCAGTAAAATCAGAGAAATTATGCATTGGACGCTAAAGTTTTTGTTTTTGCACCGTATCAATTCTACTCATCTTGTGAGTCATCCCAAAGGCATTACTTGGCACAAACAGTAATTAAAACATAAAAACACAATCATTACAGAGGTAATAATCATGTTATCATAAACAAACAGAAAGTAAAAAACAAAAACAAAGATAACTATTGTTTTATGCCCCTAGCTAGGCATAATGCATAGTTTCATGTGTTGTCATCTTTGACATCATGCTCCTTGATAACGCAATGATAGTTAGGAACAATAGGAGGCTTGAAAATAGGGTATTTTATCAGGTTATAAAGTTGGGATGCACACTAATCATTCTGAGATCTTTGTTTCTTTTGCTAGGAAGAGTATTAATGCTCTTGGGAATATAGATGAACCTCGGGCTTTTATTTCGAGAAGTACTAGCATTTTGTTTCGAGTGTGTGAAAGCGGAGCCTACTTTGTCAATGACTTCCTCCATTTTATCAATCCTATTCAAACTTTGTTCTACCCTCTCATCAATAATTGTTTCCTTCTCCTCTTCCGAGTCACTAGCACTCTCAACGATAACTTTCTCAAACTCAGACATGATAGCAACTTTCAAAAAAAAAACAAGCAAACAAGTAAACTAGCATGCAGAGGAGTAAACTAGTAACAAGCAAAGATAAATATTTTTGTATTTTTGATTGTTATGAAGCAAACTAAATATAATAGTAAATAAAAAGAAGAACAAGTGAATGATAGTTTTTCTGAAGTTACATGATAGTTGGTGATGATATTCCCGACAACGGCGCCAGAAATCCTTCCTGATACTTGTGATCTACGTTGGGTTTTCCGTGAAGAGGAACGGGTAATTGTAGCACAATACAGATAAGTATTTCCCTTAGTTAAGAACCAAGGTTTATCGAAGCAATAGGAATATCAATCGACAACCGTCTTCAGTGGCTGCACACAAAAGAGCAAACACTTGCAACCCACGCGGCAAGAGGGTTGTCAATCCCCTTGATCTTGTTATTTGCAAGCAAGTGGAGTGTGTAGACAATAGTAGATAATTGTAAATTGCAAAATAAAATAAAAGGTAAATAATGGCAGCAAGGTAATGATAGCTTTTGTAAAGATATAAGTGAATAGACCCGCGGGCCATAGTTTTCCCTAGCGGCATCTCTCATGTAGGCAACATACGATGGGTAAACAAATTACTGTCGGGTAATTGATAGAAAAGCGCATAGTTATGTGATATTCACGACAATGATCATGTATATATAGGCATGATACATCTCCAACGTATCTATAATTTTTGTTTGTTCCATGCTGTTATATTATCATTCTTGGATGTTTTACAATCATTTTATGACAACTTTATATCATTTTTAGGGACTAACCTATTAACATAGTGCCAAAGTGCCAGTTGCTGTTTTTGCTTCTTTTTTACTTCGTGGAATATCAGTACCAAACAGAGTTCAATCGCGACAAAACTTTTTCGAGTTGTTTTTGCTGGACCAGAAGACACCAAGTGGGCCAAAGAAGAGCCAGGAAGGTGGGTTGTGGAGAGCACAACCCACCAGGGCGCGCCAGGGGGCCCCTGGCGCGCCCATATGGGTTATCCCCTCCACGGGTCCCCCCTCCACCGCCTCTGATTCCTATAAATTCCCAAATATTTAGACAACCCTAGGGGAGTCGACGAAACACAATTCCAGCTGCCGCAAGTTCCAGAACCTTGAGATCCAATCTAAACACCATCACCGGAGGGGTTCATCTTTTTCATAGGAGCCTCTCCGATGATGCGTGAGTAGTCCACCATAGACCTACAGGTCCGTAGGAAGTAGCTAGATGGCTTCCTCTCTCTCTCTCTCTTATGATTCTCAATATAATGGTCTCTTGGAGATTTTATTGAGTTTTGTGTGATTGAAGTTTTCAAGTTTTGGGTGAGATCACGATGGATGAAGGAATAAGGAGTGAAAAGAGCCTAAGCTTGGGGATGCTACAGCACCCCCAAGATATATCCAAAGAGAAACAAGCAACTAAGCTTGGGGATGCCGCCGAGTGGCATCCCTTCTTTCTTCTAACAACCATCGGTATTTTACTTGGAGTTATATTTTTATTTGTCACATATCACGAGTTTTGCTTGGAGTGTCCTGTATCTTTGCTTGCTTTGTTTGTTAGTTTGTCTCTTGTATCCTTGCTGGACACACCTATTTGAGAGAGCCAAAATTATGCTATGATTTGATAGAATTGCTCTATATGCTTCACTTAAACTTTTTGTTTCACTTATATCTTTTTGAGCACGGCGTGCTTGGAAATTTTTGAAGAAATACTCTCATGCTTCACTTAGATTAATTTGAGAGTTAGTAAATTTTCAAGAAATCCTCTCATGCTTCACTTATACTATTTTGAGAGATGAAATCTTTATGCTCATCTGCTTCACTTAGATTTGTTTGAGCTTGTCAAAAAGCAATGGCAATATATGAAACTAGTCCCAAAGTGATAGATATCCAAGGAGGATATAATAAAAACTTTCATGAAGATCATTGGACAAATTAAACTTGATTCTTTATAATAGTTTTGAAACATGATGATAGTAATATGTGAGTCATGTTAGTGAGTAATTATGCTTTAGTAGGAATATTGATGTTAAGGTTTGTGATTCCCTATGCATGCACGAAAGTCAATAGTTATGCAATGAAGTTATATCCTACTTATGGTTGATTATTCGGTGTTAGTTATGCTCAATGCTCGCTTATGTTAATTTTCGTTTCTTGGTTTGATTGCTTCTCAATCTATTTGCTAGACTTCATTTGTACTAAGTAGAAATACTACTTGTGCATCCAAAATTCTTAAACCAAGTTTTGCCTTATGAGTCCACCATACCTACCTATATGTGATATTTCCATGCCGTTCCAAACAAATTTGTATGTGCCATCCATAAATTTTCAAAATATATTTTCTCTTTTGTGTGCTCGTACCGCTCATGAAACGGTGGGGAGTGTCCCATATTTTTCCATGCTAGATGTGTTATTCTCAAGATGAGTGTTTATTCACTTGTCATTGCACGAGAGTGCGGCGGTAATAGGGATGCCCATTCCCGAAATGAAAAAAATTACTTTATGTTGTCAAATAATAAATTCCTTGGAAAGTGTTGGTATGGACGGCAACCGTGGATACGGCCCGCCATGGAAAATGAAAGTTTGGTGGAAAAAGGAATAAACTTTATTTTCTGTTTGGGAACCGCCTATGATATATCTAGCATGGAAAGCATTGTGAGCTACTTTGTCGTTTTCGTTGACAGGAAAGGCATGCCACCCAAAATATTTTTCTCTCTCAATTTAAAACTTTAAGCTCTGGCACCTCTACAAATCCCTACTTCCCTCTACGAAGGGCCTATCTATTTACTTTATGCAATTTTTATTTTACTTTAAGTCTCTATCTTCTCTTATAAAGCACCAGCTAGGGGGCACTATGATCGTACTTGAGCATTGGGCATAGCTAATATTTGAGTGTGTCTCATGAATGGATCAATGATTGAGCATGATGGGCTAGGGATAACTTTCTTTAGTGTTGATATTTTGAAAGACATGGTTGCTTGTTGGCATGCTTGAGTATTGAAGTCATTATGTTAAAACTAGACTATTGCTTTGAATCATTTACAAATCCATATGCCCATGCTATACAAAAGAAAAGAATATGAGATGAACATGTTAGGCAACATTCTACATCAAAAATTCGATTTTTATCATTTACCTACTCGAGGACGAGTAGGAATTAAGCTTGGGGATGATGATACGTCTCTAACGTATCTATAATTTTTGCTTGTTCCATGCTGTTATATTATCATTCTTGGATGTTTTACAATCATTTTATAAGAACTTTATATCATTTTTTGGGACTAACCTATTAACATAGTGGCAAAGTGCCAGTTGCTGTTTTGCTTGTTTTTTACTTCGCAGAATATCAGTACCAAACGGAGTCCAATCACGACAAAACTTTTTGGAGATTTTTTCTGGACCAGAAGACACCCCGTGGGCCAAAGAAGAGCCAGGAAGGTGGGTTGTGGAGAGCACAACCCACCAGGGCGCGCCCTGATGGGTTGTGCTATCCATGGCGCCCCCCTCCACCGCCTCTGATGCCTATAAATTCCCAAATATTCAGAAAACCCTAGGGGTGTCGACGAAACACAATTCCAGCCGCCGCAAGTTCCAGAACCTCGAGATCCAATCTAAACACCATCATGGAGGGGTTCATCTTCTTCATAGGTGCCTCTCCGATGATGCGTGTGTAGTCCACCATAGACCTACGGGTCCGTAGGCAGTAGCTAGATGGCTTCCTCTCTCTCTTATGATTCTCAATACAATGGTCTCTTGGAGATCTATTTGATGTAAACTTTTGCAGTGTGTTTGTTGGGATCCTATGAATTTTGAGTTCATGACCAATTTCTATCCTTGAATATTATTTGAGTCTTCCTTGATCTCTTATATGCATGATTACTTATAGCCTCGTATTTTTTCTTTGAATCTTTGGTTTAGTTAGGCCAACTAGATCGATTTTTCTTGCCATGGGAAGAGGTGCTTTGTGATGGGTTCGATCTTGCGGTGTCCTTTGCCAGTGACAGAAGGGGCAGCAAGGCACGCATGTATCATTGCCATTAAGGATAACAAGATGGGGTCTATTCCTACATGAATAGATCTTGTCTACATCATGTCATCATTCTTATTGCATTACTCCGTTTTCCATGAACTTAATACACTAGATGCATGCTGGATAGCGGTCGATGTGTGGAGTAATAGTGGTAGATGCAGGCAGGAGTCGGTCTACATATCTTGGACGTGATGCCTATAGAATGATCATCGCCTTGGATATCGTCATGATTATTTGATCTTCTATCAATTGCCCAATAGTAATTTTTTCACCCACCGTGCGCTATACTAATGACAGAAGCAACTAGTGAATCCTACGGCCCCCGGGTCTAATTTTCCAACATATTGCTTTCCGATCTATCTTTTTGCCTCTTTGTTTTCAGATCTACAAAACCAAAAACACAAAAATATATTGTTGCACTTTTTATTTGCCCTTTTTATTTTGTGTTCTTGAGAGATCTATCTCTCCTATCTATCACTACCTAATCTATCTTTTTACCGTAGAGAGATTGACAACCTCTCTTTCGCGTTGGGTTGCAAGTATTTGTTATTTGTGTGGAGGTGCTGCTTATTGGGTGGTGGTGATCCTCCTATTGGTTCGATAACCTTGGTTTCATAACTGAGGCAAATACTTACCATCGCTATGGTGCATCATCCCTTCCTCTTTGGGGAAATACCGACGCAGTCTCAAGCCACGTCAAGGCATCACGCCCATAAGCAAATAGGCTAACTCATGCTTGCACCTATTACTATTACTCCACCTATCGACCGCTATCCAGCATGCATCTAGAGTATTAAGTAAAACAGAGTAATGCTTGGAGAACATTGACATGATGTAGACAAAGAGAATTGAATTAATATGAACTAACCCCATCATTTTATCCTTAGTGGCAACAATACAAAGATGTGTTTTGTCCCTTTCTGTCACTCGGATATAGAGCACCGCCAGATTGAACCCACTACAACACACCCCTCTCAAAGATCAATATAGTTGGCCAAACTATTTCAATAAATCAGAGAGATTTATGAAGCTATAATGATCATGCAAATAAGAATCATAATATTAAGAGGTGACTCAAAAAAAATTCATGAATAATCTAAAACATAAACCCACAATTCATCGGATCCCAACAAACACACCATACAAAAGAATTACATCGGATAGATCAAAGCGAAGATGCGATGATAAATGTATTGAAGATCGAAAGAGAGAGAGAGATAGCCATCTAGGTACTAATTACGGACCCGTAGGTCTATGGTGAACTACTCACACATCATCATGAGGGCAACAAGGTTGACGAAGAGGCCCTCCGTGATCGATCCCCCTCCGGCAGGGTGCCGGAACAGAGCACCAGATGGGATCGCGGCAGAACAGAGACTTGCGGCGGCCGAAAAAGTGTTTAGGGATGCCCTATAGGGTTTTTGGAATATATGTGAATTTATAGGCCAGAGAACAGGGGTAGGAGGTCCACCAGGGAGGGACAAGCCATCAAGGCGCGTGGACCCACCTAGGCGCGCCCTGTTTGGCTTGTGCCTCCCTTGTGCGGCCTCCGGTTTTCTCCCGAAGCTTCCAGGTCTTCTTTTGGTCTAGAAAAAATCATAAAAAAGTTTCGGGGCACTTGGACTTCGTTTGTTATTGTAAACCCGAAAAGTAAAAAAAACACGCAGAAAACAACAACTGGCACTAGGCACTGGGTCAATAGGTTAGTGCTAAAAAATAATATAAATTGGTAAATTAATGCTCAAAAATTATCATATAATGATAATATAATAGCATGGAAGAATAAAAAATTATAGATACGTCGGAGACGTATCAGTCGGCTTAGCGGTCGACGACCATGCCGCCGCCTCTCCCGACGACACCCAGAGGAGGCAGGAATCGCGATATGAGCAAGCTACCATGTTAGCTACAATGATGCCAATGGATAATATTGCGGGCTCGGCGCAGAGTGCGTCGGATGGTGCGGGCGGAGTAGGAACCGCGACGATGTAAGGACAACTACGACAGTGGCCGCTGCACGAGGCACATGCTTATGTCTGAGATGGAGGAGGACGCAGATCCAGACGCCGGGGGAGGCCTGGCGGCCGTGGCTGCAGCCCTGATGAGGGCCAGGGTCTTGTCGGCCGCCTGGAAGATGTACGAAGACCCGACAGACGTGGTAGCCTTGGTCAGAGCTACGCCCGAGACAGTACCAGCGATCACCAATGTCAAGGCAGCCCTGGCCTCGATCGATCAAGGTGTAGGTCATCGACTTGGCGACCTCCTGTCCTCTTGAGCCAATGAACAACACAATGGATGATATTAGTTGTGCGTGCTGGGTCGGCGTTAGGGGCAGTAGCTCTTTTGTGCACACGCACTTCATATGTTATTTATGTAAATTAGCGAGCTAATAGTTTGTAAATTACTTCGCCAACTAGGCATTGGACCTATTTAAGCATGTAAATGCTCGATTGATTTGTTCTTGCATGCCAAATATGTTAATTATATGTGCTGGCTTATCTATATACTATCTCATTTGGGAATATGGACAATTAATATGAAAATGCCTTCTGGAAATCGGCGTTGATCGCCACTTGAAACCATATGGATATCCACTATAACCGGCACACTCTTAAACTGAATGAACTTTGTATGAAACTAATACTTTGCATGAAAATTTAATAACTTAACAAACAACATTTGATTGTATGCAGGTTAACACGGTACTTAACAATACCAAACTTAACAATCTTGATAACCATATGGTCCATATCTACATACTTAAGATAGTAAGAAACTATACACTTGAAGAAGCGTGATCATGGCATTTTGGCATCTCATCAATGAAAAGGAAGATCCCTTCACTACCTTCGTAGAGCATGAGTATAATAGTGTCTCCAATTTTCAAATGTGGACGCATTGCCAGGACAACCGAGAACCTATTAATTTGAATGGTTCCATTTGTGCGGGAAATGCAGTACCTTGCAATCGCTTTGCCGTTCGTAGCAGGCACAAGTGTTATAGGACCATGCCGGGAAATAAATTCAGGAACAACTGCAGCGGGCATTTTTTTTGCAATGAAGATGTGCAATGAAGAATAAAAACCAATTGTAACATACTGTTGAAGCTATCTATAGTTTATGAACAACAACAAAAAAATTAAGATTCTTTTACCAGCATTTTGTTGACACAATTGGTCTTGTTCAATGTGTGCACGAGTGAAAGATTTTTTTCCATCCCAAATCCAATGTTCAAACGTTCTACTCGCAGTTTATCAACAAATTTTATGACATGCTGATGTCTACTACACAACTTTATTCTTGTAGACTCTTTTGGTCCTCCAAGCGCAGAGTTTTGTAGGACAGTAGCAATTTTCCCTCAAGTGGATGACCTAAGGTTTATCAATCTGTGGGAGGTGTAGGATGAAGATGTTCTCTCTCAAACAACACTGCAATCAAATAGAAGAAATATCTTGTGTCCTCAACACCCCTATACAATGGCAAATTGTATAGGTGTACTAGTTTGGCGAAGAGATGGTGATACAAGTGCAATATGGATGGTAGATATATGTTTTTGTAATCTGAAAATAAAAAAACAGCAAGGTAGCAAGTGGCAAACAGCGAGCCAAATGCTGTATAAATGCTTGGAAATAGGGCCTAGGGTTCATACTTTCACTAGTGCAATCTCTCAACAATGCTAACATAACAAAATCATACGATCATCCCTCAACGTGCAACAAAGAATCACTCCAAAGTTCATATCTAGCGGAGAAGATAAGATGAAATTGTTGTATGTAGTAGAACCACCTCAAAGTTACCCCTTCCGATCAATGTATTGAGCTATTTCTATAGGTGTCACAAATAGCTCTAGAGTTCATACTAAAATAAGACCAATGATACATGTCAATCAACCCTAATGTCCCCTAGATACTCGAATGTCACCACAAGTATCTGTGGGTTAATTATTTGACATGCATCAAACAATTTCAGATTCGTCATATTAAATCCAACACAAAGAACTTCAGAGAGTACCCCAAGATTTCTATCAGATAAAGTAGGACAAGAACTTGTATCAACCCCTATGCATAGATTACTCCATTGTCACGACGGGAATCCGCAACTTGAGTACCAAGACATATATCAAGTGATCTCAAATCCAATATTCAATCCAACATAAAAAAAATCTTAAAGGGAAAGATTCAATTCATCACAACAAGATAGCAAGGGAAGAACACCATATGATCCAACTATATTAATAAAGCCCACGATACATCAAGATCGTACTTTCTCAAGAACACGAGATGGAGAGAGAGAGAGATCAAACACATAGCTAATGGTACATACCCTCAGCCCCGAGGGTGAACTACCCCCTCCTCGTCATGGCCTCCGCCGGGATGATGAAGATGGCCACCGGTGATTGTTTCCCCCCTCCAACAGGGTACTAGAAAGGTTATTTTTTCTACGGTACAGAGAGTTGCGGCAGCGGAGCGGAAGTTCTAGGTTAACTTTTGGGGGTTTCTGGATTTATAGGATTTTTTAGCGTTGGAATCACGTCACCCGAAGCCATGTGGGCCCCACAAGCTAACAGGGCGTGCACAGGGGGGTGGGCACGCCCTGTTGGCTTGTGGCCCACAGGTGGCTCCCCTCCGGTGGTTCTTCGCTCCGGTATATCTTATTTCCCCCAGAAAAAATCATAAAAAAGTTTCGGCCAATTTCGAGAACTTTTATATTCTGCACAAAAACAACACCACGACAATTCTGCTGAAGACATCGTTTGTCCGGGTTAGTTCTAAATAAATCATATAAAGTGCATCAAAACAATATAAAACTATTGTAAACATAGGCAAATTGTGGCATGAATACTTCTTAAATTATCGATACGTTGGGGACGTATCAGCATCCCCAACCTTAATTCCTACTCGTCCCCGAGTAGGTAAATGATAAAAGAAGTATTTTATGAAGTGTGAATGTTAGCATAATGAATAGTTTTGATCACAATTTTAGTCACTTTTCTAGCATCATGACCTGAAACTTTTTCTCATAAAAATTATCATGATTGAGTAGCAATACATTCACATGTCATGGTTCAGACAATGCATTCTCTTGAAACTTAACAACATATGTTCTTAGTCATCAAACAATTTCAATGCATCATCAAGTCTAAGTAAGAGCTCCACATATTCAATTATCTTATAGTCTTCTATGATTGCTAATACTCAAAGCATATTTTTAGAACAAACAACATCCATCGAACACAGAGAAAGATAGGGGCTTAATGTTTTTCCTCCCAACGTACTTATCATGAAGATAATTGTCAACAATAATGAATCAATATCAAATATATTTGATTGGATATATGTGTTTGGATCTTTCCCCACCACATGGTACTTGACAACTAATCGATTGAGGTTTGAATAATAAGTTGACTCAACATGAAAAGTAAATAACAGGAAAGTAAATAGATTGTCCCTTCGTAGAGGGAAGTAGGGATTTGCAGAGGTGCCAGAGCTCACCGTTTAAAACAGAGATGAATATATTTTCGGTGGTGTGCCTTTCCTATCAACATTACGACAAGAGATTTCAATATCTTCCATGCTAATCACATTATTGGTGGTTCCCAAATAGAACTGAAATTTTACTCCCCCTCCACCATTCAAACACATTCCATGGCTGGCCGAATCCACGGTTGCCTCCAAACAATCAACCTTCTAGGGGGGGGGGGTCTTGTTTATTTTGTTTTTGTATTTATGCAAGAGTGGGCATCCTTTTTACCAGCCTCTCTCGTGCAATGACAAGTGAGTAAACACTCAACATGAGAATAATCCGCTTATGATGGAAGATATTAACCGCCCCGATCGCTCCATGAGCGGTACATGCACACAAAACAGATGCTTATTTGAAGGTTTTAGAGGTGTCAGATGCAAATTTACTTGGAATGGCAATGTAATACCATATATAGGTAGGTATGGTGGACTCTCCTGGAAGAAACTTGGCTCAAGGATTTGGATGCACAAGTAGTATCTCTACTTAGTACGAAGTTTTGGCTAGCAAAAGGTTCTAAACAAACACCACATGTTGGAGGATCCATAACAATATAACTTCTATGCAAATATAACCAAACATAACCATTACGTTGTCTTCCTTGTCCAACTTCAACAATTTGACCAAGGTTGAAAATAATTAATGTGTATTGACAATCATAAAAGATGTCCAAGATAATATATTTGTATGTGAAAGTTCTCTTTCTTATACTAATCATTCATGAATTGCTTGTATGACCAATATTATGATTATCAAACTTCGATAGATTTTACTTTCTAAAGCAAATGTGAACCCACTACTAAGAATCTAGCACATTGATAATTTCAGATTTATGATATTTCATTCATTCACAATTTACTCTTAGGATATAAGTGAAGCACAAGAGTAAACATCAAACTACTCTCAAAAGATATAAGTGAAGATCAATGAGTAGTCAAACAATTAAGTAGCCATGTGAGGACTCTCTCTCAATAAAGATTTTCAGATCTATGATTTATTTCAAATAACAAAGATAACAAAGGACACTCCAAGAATAGCACATATCGTGTGGACAAATAAAAACTTAGGCTCAACATAGGCTAACTAGTAGTTGACGAAGAGAGGTGGGATGTGTAGCATCCCCAAGCTTAGATGCTTGAGAATTCTTGTAATATTGTCTTGGGGTGCCTTGGGCATCCCCAATCTTGAGCTTTTGTATTTCTTTAAATCCTCTCATGTCCCAGTTTCAGCTAAGCCTCAAAAACCTC
Source organism: Elymus sibiricus (assembly GCA_039707655.1). Taxonomy (NCBI): domain Eukaryota; kingdom Viridiplantae; phylum Streptophyta; class Magnoliopsida; order Poales; family Poaceae; genus Elymus; species Elymus sibiricus. Next base: position 165,170,781 of record CM077667.1, read on the forward strand.
ATCCACACAAAACTTGAAAAGAACTCGCGAGATAGGTTAATGCACATAAGAATAATTCAACTCCGTATGTACTGCCAAGACAAATTGCATAATAATTTTAAAACTTTATCTACTGTATACAATCATTTCCACAATTTATACCTACCAATATAAGTCATGAAAGCTATAGGAGAAGTAGATAACAAAACTATGACATCAATCTGTCTAAACAGGACAGTATGTAGGAATTAATTTAAAAAGTGCACTTCTATAACTCCAAAAATTCTGACAATTTAGGACATGATAAAACATTTATATGAAAATACAGTGTAAAACTTTCAGAAAATTTCCACGTTCCGGTAAAATATGAAAATTCAAAACAGCAAAAGTTTCTGTTTTTACACAGCACACAACAAACATGTAATTCAAACATCTTAAAAGGCAATTCTTGGAACTTTTTATTGAAAAGAAAGATTATAAATAACATCAAGAAAATACTAACAAAATAAAACGACACTCCGAGTGTCGGGGATGCGACGATCAATGGGTCCGTCGAGGATCCTTCGTAATCAGGTGAGTGGGTTTTCGACACAAAGAACATCACAGATCTCTGCGTACGCGAGGTAGGTTTATACAGGTTCGGGCCGCCGGAGCGTAAGATCCTATGTCCTGTGTTCTTGTGGACTATGGGTATTCACAGTAAAAGGCGCATCAATCCCGGCAAGAGGTGCCTCGGAAGTACAGCTACGCGTGTAGAGTGAACAGGGTTTCGACCTTTCTAAAGGTAGCCATGGGCCTCCTTTTATAGAGAAAGGGGTTACCACGGTGGAAAAATAGTCTTTAAACCTGGCGAATAGTGGATACTACTTCTTGCTAGTGTGTCAGCAGAGGTGGTAGTGGGAAATACCTATCTCTGATGGACTAGGACAGGCACATTGAATGCGCTGTGAGATGTCAAGCTGGCGACGTCTCCCGGCAAGAATTGCATCTCCTTCTGTGCCAGGATCTTACCAACCAATGAGTCGAGCTCGCCAAATCCAAGGCTGAGTTCATCAATCGGGAGGCCGAGGCGGAGAAGATCTTGAGGGAGACAGAAGAGATCTTCTCCACCATGGAGGCAGAGCAGACCTCTCGCAAGATCCTGCTCGACACCCATGCAAAAGAACTCGTGGCTCGGGAGAAGCATCTTGCCAACAAGCTCGGCGTCAAGTTGGGGAAGGAAGTTCAGGCCCTATAGGAGAAGCACAAAGAGGCCACTGACAAGCAAGCCGCCGAGTATGCTGGCAAGGTCGAGGAGGCCATCCAGGCCACCGAGGCTGCTCGCTCCACTCAAGCCGAGCTTGAAGGCAATGTGCAACAGCTGGGTCAGACCTTGCCGCCTCCAACTTGGAGGTCCTCAGGCTGAAGGAAGAGGACCCGAAAGGGGGCAAAAACCCTGATGTACCTCCTGCTGGAGCTTTGCAGTAGGACAGACGAGCTGAAGGTTGCCGCAGACACCAATGCTGACTTGCGGGTGAAGGTGAGCACCCACCAGTATAGTCTCAGGGCCGCCCAAAGTAGAGATCGCGATCTGCGTGAGGAGCTTTGCTAGGAGAAGGATCTGTTTGCCTCCGCCACGCGCGCATCTAACGAGCTTCAAACGAATGTCCAGCTGTGAACGGAGCAGCTCGTTGACATCCCCGGCAAGCTTTCCGCCCTTCTCCGATGATGCTCGTGACGCAGCGAGCGCGAGGCTGTCCATCTTGTTCGGGAGGCTCGGCGAGGCACTGTTGAAGTACGAGGCGGGGCAAGCCGACAAGTTCCTGCAAGGATGCCACGAGTTATGCCTCGGTGCCCTCCATAAGGTCCTCGTGAAGCTCGCCTACCACAACCCCGGCCTCGACCTGAGCAAGGCATTCGCCAAGCTGTCCAAGGATTTCGACACTAGCGACCTCGACGCCCTTGTTGATCCCTTCTCCGACAAGGCCGGCTCCTTGACCCTGAAGCACTAATCTACTTTCTCCGTTCCTCTTTTTTTGTGCAACACATGTACCAAGAAGCGGTTGCTGAAAGCACAACATGCTCCCTTGGTGGTTTTGATAATTCATGACAACATACATTGTCTCATGGACTAATACTTTCACCTAGTGTATTTCAGATAAAAGTCCATGGAGAGATGGGTTAGCAAAAAGGGCTGTGTGGAGATACCCCAAGATGCAAGGAAATAGGTTGGCAAAGCTTCAAGGAAGATGACTCGACATTTCACTTTGTGAGAAATAACTTTGAGTCCATAGGAAAGCCAATACTATTAAAAGAGGGTAAGGTTTTGTTGGTGAACAAAATGCTCATACGTGCACAAGTGATAGTCACCAAAAACACCCACAAGCTCTTCCACAAAAGTCTGTCCAAAGTCAAATATCCAAAATCAGTGCAACCAACCCTTCCCACTTGGTGCCACCGATTCCCATACTCAGACAGACCTAAGCCAAACCCTAGCCTTTCGGTGCAACCGATTCTGCTTCGGTGCCACCGAGTTTGGTTGCCAACTTTCTGTTACGCAGATTCACAAAATGGGTCTGACCGAGTTTGTTGAATCGGCGTCACCGAGATTGGGCAATCTGACCGTTGGTCACCTTATCGGTGCAACTGAGTTTTATATATCGGTCTCACCTAGATTCAAAAGTTGCCACCTTTTGGTCACTTCGGTACCACCGAGATTCACACATCGGTGTCACCGAGTTGTTCACTTTAGGTGTAACGGTTGGATTTTTGGAGATGCATATATATACCCCTTCACCACCACCTACTCGAAAGTGAAGCACTCAGAACTATTCCATACTTGCCCCATCCATTTTTCTCAGAGAGAGACACCTACTCATGTGTTGAGATCATGCCATTCCATTCCTACCATATGAATCTTGATCTCTAGCGTCCCCAAGTTGCTTTCCACCAATCCCATCTCTTCCACCAAGCCAAATCTGTGAGAGAGTGATTGTGTGTTGAGGAGTCTATCATCTTGAAGCACAAGAGCAAGGAGTTCATCGTCATTACCGAGCCTATTACCTTTTGGAGGGTGGTGCCTCCTAGATTGGTTATGTGTCGCTTGGGAGCCTCCTACTTCGTGTTGTGGAGTGAACCAAGAAGTTTGTAAGGGCAAGGAGATCGCCTGCTTCGTGAAGATCTACCCATAGTGAGGCTAGTCCTTCGTGGATGGAAGCCGTTATGGAATAGTCAAGGTTGCTACTTCATGGACCCTTATGGGTGGAGCCCTCCGTGGACTCTCGCGACCGTTACCCTCCGTGGGTTGAAGACTCCATAAACGTGGACGTACGATAGCACCACCTATCGGAACCACGGGAAAAATCTTTGCGTCTCCAATTGCGTTTGATCTTCCTATCTCATCTCTTTACTTTCATGTGCAATGTCTTTACTTTCCGCTGCCATATTTGTTGACATGCATATGTAGGGTGTGCTAGACTTGCTATCTTGCTATAATTGTTAAAATCTGCCAACCAATTAACTTGGGAAAAGGTTAGGTCTTAAATTCCTGCTAGTAGTCTATTCACCCCCCTCTAGACACTCTTCTAGTGATCCCACAATTGGTATTAGAGCATTGGTCTCCATTGCTTCGGTCTAATCACCATGGAGGAAGATGGATGTGTCTAGTATAGGGAGTTTGAGCTGTAGAGTGCCCATTCTTGATGGAGAGTACTATAGTCAATGGAAAACTTTGATGCTTGAGCTGTTTAATGAATTTCAATTGAGCAAATATGTTAAGAGCCCTTATGTACCTCCCATTGATCCTTTACATCCCACACACGAAGAGGAAACTGATATGCTATGCAATCTTAGAACTGTTAATCTCATTGTTAGAGCATTGCCTAGAAATGTGCTTAATCAAATGAAGAATTTTGAATGTGCTTATACTTTGTGGAATGACTTGGAGAAACGATATCCAAGTTATTCATTGAGTAATCTTGATGAAATTCTTCATAAAACTATTGCCTTTCACAAAATGACGCCTAGTGATCCCAAGTTTGATGATTGTCTATTTGAGCTTAGAGACCTCATGCGTGCTAAAGGAGATGTCATAACTATCAACAACATCATTGTAGAAGCCATTCGAATTCATAATTTTGAACATTGTCATGATCACAATCCTAACGAATCTCTTGTTCTTTGTGACGAGGATTTCCCTCTTGATGATGACAATGTGGAACATGGCTACTATGATGAAGATGAGCTGTTCGACATCGAGTATGAGAAGATCATGAAGAATCTAAGTCTTATGGCAAACTTCAAGGATTACATGTCCGGAGGAAAAGAGTGGATTCTCGATAGCGGATGTACCAATCATATGACCGGAGATAGAGAAATGTTTCAAGAGATCACACCAAATCATGGACCGCGAAGGTACATAACATTTGGACACAACTCCAAGGGTAAGGTACTTGGTCTTGGTAAGGTGTCCATATCCCATGATAGCTCTATTCAAAATGTTATGCTTGTTGAATCTCTTGGCTACAATCTTCTTTCCGTATCTAGACTTGCCGACTTTGGTTTCATTGTGCTATTCACGAAAGTAGATTGCCAAGTGTTTCGTCAAGACAATCATAACATGGTCTTTACCGGTTTCCGTAGAGGTGATCTTTACATTGTCGATTTCACTAAGAGATCCAAACCTCGTACTTGTCTTATAGCTAAATCTTCTAAAGGTTGGCTTTGGCATAGAAGACTAGGACATGTTGGCATGCGTAATCTAGACAAGCTTATCAAAGGTGATCATATACTTGGTGTTAAAGATGTTATCTTTGACAAAGATAGACTTTGTAGTGCTTGTGAAGCTGGAAAGCAAGTAGGTGGAAGTCATCCCGTTAAGAATATCATGACTACTAGGAGACCACTCGAGTTACTTCACATGGATCTTTTTGGTCCCAACGCTTACAAGAGTCTCGGTGGAAATTCCTATGGTCTAGTTAAAGTTGATGATTTTTCCAGATTTACCTGGGTATTCTTTCTTGATGATAAGTCGCAGGTACAAAAGATCTTCAAGAACTTCGTTCGCAAAGCTCAAAATCAGTTTGAAGTGAAGATCAAGAAAGTTCGGAGTGATAACGGATCGGAGTTCAAGAACACCCATGTGGATACCTTTCTTGACGAAGAGGGTGTCTCACAGGAGTTCTCGGCTATGTACACACCTCAACAAAATGGAGTTGTTGAGAGGAAGAACCGGACGCTTATTGAGATGGCAAGAATGATGCTTGACGAATACAAGACGCCAAGACACGTTTGGGCAGAAGCCATGGAAGCAGCATGTCATGCCACAAACCGAATCTACTTGCACAAGCTTCTCGGTAAAATGGCATACGAGCTACTCACCGGTAACAAACCCCAAGTTGGATACTTTCGGGTATTCGGCTCAAAGTGCTATATTCTTGATAAGCATCGTTGTACTAAATTTGCTCCTAAATCTCATGACGGATTCCTACTTGGTTACGGATCGAACTCTCACACTTATCGTGTCTACAACAACTTCACTAGAAAAGTTGAAGAGACGGTAGATGTGAAGTTTGATGAATCTAATGGTTCGCAAGTCAAACAATTGCCAAATGATGTAGGTGATAAAGACCCTTCGGAAGCTATCCAAGATTTGCCCATCGGCAAGATTCGTCCCATGGAGGTGAAGGAAAGCACTTCATCAACCCAAGTGGAAGCTCCTACTACGGATCAAGCCTACTGACAAAACGATATGGAAGCATCCACAAGCGGTACACGAAAATATGATGAAGAGGAGGAAGTACATCATGAAGATCCACCACAACCTCCTTCACCACCACCTCAAGGAAACGACACCTTCAACAACAACGAAGATGAAGGAGATGATGATGATGAAGAAGAAGCTCCACCATCCAACAATCGGAAGCTGACCCGAGTTCGAGCACAAGTGACCAAGAACCATCCCCTAAACCAAATCTTTGGTGACATACAAACCGGGAGAATCACTCGCTCTAAAACTCACCTAGCTAACTTTTGTGAGCATTATTCTTTCATCTCTAGCATTGAACCCTTGAAGGTAGAACAAGCTCTTGAAGACCCAGATTGGGTGAACGCTATGCATGAAGAGCTTCACAACTTCGAGAGGAACGAAGTTTGGACACTCGTGGAGAAGCCCAAGGACGAGCAAAACATCATCAGAACCAAATGGGTATTTCGAAACAAGCAAGAAGAAGAAGGTCAAGTCGTATGCAACAAGGCACGTCTCGTAGCCCAAGGATATACGCAAGTCGAAGGTATGGACTATGGTGAGACCTACGCCCCCGTCGCTAGACTTGAAGCTATTCGCATTCTTCTTGCTTATGCTAATCACCATGATATCACGCTTTATCAAATGGACATTAAAAGTGCCTTTTTAAATGGTGAAATTAAAGAAGAGGTTTATGTTAAGCAACCACCTGGTTTTGTGAATCCTAAGAAACCTAATCATGTTTACAAGCTTCGTAAAGCCCTTTATGGTCTTAAGCAAGCCCCTCGTGCTTGGTACAAATGCTTAACGAAGTTTCTCATTGAAAAAGGTTTTGAAATTGGTAAAATTGACGCAACCTTATTCACTAAGAGAGTTAATGGTGAATTATTTGTGTGCCAAATCTATGTGGATGATATTATCTTTGGATCTACTAACCCACAATTCAGTGAAAGATTTGGAAGGTTGATGTCCGAGAAGTATGAGATGTCCATGCTGTGTGAGCCGAAATTCTTTCTTGGTTTGCAAATCAAGCAAACGAGAGAAGGAACTTTCATCTCTCAAACTAAGTATACCAAGGACTTGATCAAGAAGTTCAACATGCAGGAGTGCAAATGTATGAAAACCCCTATGCCTACTAGTGGACATGTTGATCTTACCAAGGAGGATGAACCGGTTGATCAAAAGGTTTATCGATCTATGATAGGTTCATTGCTATATCTATGTGCCTCTCGTCCCGATATTATACTTAGTGTTTGCATGTGTGCTATATCAAGCTGCACCTAAAGAGTGTCATCTTTTGGCCGTGAAACGTATTGTGAGATATTTGATACAAACACCAAACTTTGGCATTTGGTATCCCAAGGGATCTTCCTTTAACCTTGTTGGCTATTCTGACTCGGACTATGCCGGTGACAAGGTTGATAGAAAATCCACCTCGGGTACCTGTCAATTTCTTGGTAGATCTCTTGTATCTTGGTCCTCCAAGAAACAAAACTCGGTATCGTTATCTACTGCTGAAGCTGAGTATATTGCTGTCGGATCGTGCTGTGCACAATTACTATGGATGACACAAACGCTTAAAGATTATGGAATTCATGTTAAAAATGTTCCATTACTTTGTGACAATGAAAGTGCTATTAAAATTGGTCATAATCCTGTGCAACATTCTCGAACTATGCATGTTCAAGTTAGACATCATTTCATTCGTGATCATGTTGCCAAAGGAGATATTAATCTTAAGCATGTCCGCACTAACAAGCAATTGGCCGATATGTTTACTAAGCCACTTGATGAGAAAACGTTTTGTCACTTGAGGAGTGAGTTGAACATCATAGATGCTTCAAACTTGAGCTAGACTCACTCGATTGCATGCAAGGGCATGAGCTTTCTAGATATTGCCATGATACTCTTAAAATGATATCTTATGCCATGGAATTCTATGCTCCCTTGTATTGTATCTAATCTTTTGTAGGTACTTGGAAGACCTTCATTCCACAAGATTGCCAACAACTCAAATCATAAGCAATCTTGTCATGACCAAGTATCCACAAGCCCTCTTGATGATGGAAGGAAGAAGACAACAAAAGCATATCCTTGACACATATTTGTATCTCACAATTGATATCAATTGGAATTGTGTCATATATTGTTCTTCCTTGCTTGACTAACCTTTGTAGGTGACAAATGTACTAAAACGAGAAGGATTGCTCCCAACTCAAGATGATCTTCATCAACCTTGAGCATCCTCAACAAGTTCACCTACAAGCCACGTCATCAACATCACTCAAAGGTATGTACTCATATCCTTGAAAAGGCTTTACTCCAAGTCATGAGCTAAAGCAACTCAAGTGATATGAAGACATTAAAATGCTTAATCGAAAAATGGTAACCCCATTTTGAGTTTAACGTTGAGTATGACCTATGATCAAGTATTCTTGCTTGGCTCCTAAGTCAATATACTCTAATATAGGTGACCTAGTCACCGCCCATCGTCTATTTAAGTATTTTGAGTTGGTTCATTCTCTTTTTGCAAGATTTCTTGGAACCACTCAAACCTTCTCTAGGTGATATCTCGTTGTACAGTCTATTGCATTTTCTTTGAAAATTTCTTTTAAAAATCAATTGTCAAGATGATTTTGAGGTTTTCTAGAAGTTGCCAAGTTTCTGTTTTTGTCTCAGAGCCGCCGGTACAAATAACTCGGTTCTACCGAATTAGCAAATGAACTGCATCACAAAATATCGGTACCACTGATTTGTCTGTCTCGGCGCCACCGACTTGATTTATTTTCTCATTTGTGTTCATATTTGCAAATCTGTGTTTCTTTAGTAACCCTACTAGAGATATTTTTGTTTCTTCGATGATTCCTTATTAAAAAAAATCTTAGGGGGAGAAACTTTATTCTAGGATCCCTAACTCAAAGGAGGAGAAGTCTTACAAGCCATCAGTGGAGAGAAATTATTTTTCATGATTCCCACAAGTTTTATTTCTATGAACCTTACATTCAATGACCCTTGTTCTCAAGGATTCCTTCTTTATCAATGATCCCTGTATCTATCCCTCTTAATGGACCTTTTTGGAAATTAATGCCAAAGGGGGAGAAATAAACAAAGCTTCATGCTAAAGGGAGATACATGCTTACACAAAGGGGGAGATATAATCAAGGAGGAGAGGAGAATATCCAAGTTTTTACTTATATAGACAAGGGTAGAACACCAAAGTAGGGGGAGAAAAGTCTAACGTAAGTTGACATATTGAAATAAACATACTTTCTAATGGTGATCATCTTAGATTTTTCTTACCCTATCCAATCCCAATATCTACATGCTAAGATTCAGGGGGAGAGGATAATATACTATTTTCATATCTAAGGGGACACTACTAGAAAAACGGCTATAGCTAATATGGACATTAATGGCGCACCATGTATGTGGTGCGCCACTGCTATATAGCAGTGGCGCACCAGATATGGGTACGCCATTAATGGCCATATTACTAATGGCGCACCTAGTGTGTGGTGCGCCATTACTAGTTTTGTCCTGGCCCACACCCTTCCCAGACTTAGCAGTGGCGCACCAGGGGAAAGTGCGCCATTACTAGTTTTAACTAGTAATGGCGCACCACACCCACGGTGCGCCACTACTAACAGATTTTTTTTCAATTGTTTTTTCAAAACTAGTAATGGCGCACCACACACCAGGTGCGCCATTAGTAACCCTGGTTACGAATGGCGCATTCTTAGGAGGTGCGCCATTGGTAACCTGAGAGCAGCTAGATATTTTTGACAGCCACCTACCACACTCACTTTCCCCACTTCATTCTCTCCACCTCTACCAAGCTTGGTCTCGGCTGCCTCCTCCTCCTCACCTCATTTGCACCATAGATTCACCCAAATTAAGTGGTTAAATTTCCTTTTTTTGATAGGTAAGTGAGGGGAAAGCTTTCTTTATGTTCTAGATCTACTTTTTTCTCCCTCCAACGTACACACTTTTTATGGCCTAGATCTACGTATGTTTGTGGTGTTGCATATGTTTGTGTTTGCAGGTATCGGTATTTGAAATGCGATAGTTGCCAATATTTTGCCGTAATGTTGATTCATTTCCGTTTCGGCGAGAATTTGGCACTATGCATTCTTTTTGGTCCTATTTTTAGGCAAAGTCATGCCAAATTTTTTTTGGTTCTAAAATATCGTTTTGCTCTACCCCGCAGGCGACCATGGTCCGCACGATGACCGAAGGCATCGTGAATAGGTTTTTGAGCTCCGCGAAGGCCGAGATGCTTCAAAAGAACGAGACGGAGATAAGATGTCCGTGTCGAAGATGCAAGCTGAAGAGCCTTATGGACCCGGATTCCAGACAGGTGCGGGACCACCTGCTCGTGCGTGGTTTCATGGATGGCTATCGGTGGCAAGGTGATGAAGATGATTATGAAGTCGTCCATGGGGGCCGGGCAAGAAATAAGGAAGGGCAGCAAGACAATAGCGGCGAGGGCGGGCGAGAAGATGAAGAATCTCCAGGACATGATCACGAAGTAGATGCAGGACACAGTCATCATGTAGAAGATGCCGGACATGATGATGAGGAAGATCAAGACGAAGGGCATGATCATGAAGATGAAGATGCCGGAGTTGACGACTATGGACCATCGATGGGCTGGGTGCAGGACCCTCATATTCAAGAGCTGCTTCTCAAGCAGACGGGTAACGCAAGAGCTGCCGCCCGAGAGAAAGCCAAGCTGGATCAACTGGAGATAGACGCGGTTACTCCATTGTATGAAGGATGCAGGCCCGAGGATACCCGCCTGAAAGTAACGCTCATGGCTCTGGAGATGAAGGTAAAACACAAAATGACCGACGCATGCTTCGACGAGAACATGTCATTCTGGCACGAACGTCTTCCCAAGGGGAACAAGTGCCCGACCAGTTTCGAGGAGGCGAAGAAAATCGTGTGTCCTCTGGATTTACCGCACGTGAAATACCATGTGTGCATGAATGATTGCATCATTTATCGGGACGAGCACGCGGAGTCTACCATATGTCCGGTGTGCGGCGTCACTCGATACAAGAAGAGGAAGAAAGCTCCTCGAAAAGTGGTGTGGTACTTTCCGATCACTCCTCGTCTGCAGCGGTATTTCGCGGACCCTAAGCAAGCAGAGCTCCTGCGTTGGCACGCGGATAGGGAGGAGAAGAAGCGAGAAGATGACGGAAATGATCTGGAGATAAATAAAAAAGACAAGATGCTGAGTCACCCTAAGGATGCGAGCCAGTGGCAAGCGTTGAACTTCGAACACCCAGAATTTGGGGACGATCCAAGGAACATCATGCTGGGCGCGACCACCGATGGAGTCAATCCGTTTGGCAGCCAAAGAAGCACACATAGCACCTGGCCTGTGTTTGTGTGGATGTACAACCTTCCCCCCTGGATGTGCTTGAAGAGGAAGTACATTCACATGAGTATGCTAATTGAAGGGCCGAAACAACCAGGGAACGACATCAATCTGTATCTGGGGCTGCTGAAAGAGGAGCTAGACACGCTGTGGAAAACGCCAGCCAATACGTGGGACGCTGCAGCGAAACAATATTTCCCTATGAGAGCCGCACTGCTCACGACGGTGCACGACTATCTCGGTTACGGATATGTCGCGGGGCAGGTGGTCCACAGATTTTGTGCATGCGTCAGGTGCATGGATGACACAATGTATCGCCAGCTAGATAGAGATCCCGGGTCTTCGAAAACCGTGTTCATGGGACATCGAAGGTGGCTTCGCGACGATGACGCATGGAGAAAACGCAAGGATCTGTTCGATGGTGAAACCGAACCCCGAAGACCCCACGTACGAGGAGCGGCGAGGAAATAGACGAGCTGTTGAAAAATTGGAAAGAGTGCCCACCGCCGGGAAAGAAGCGAAAGGCGCCAGAGCCGCTGCTGAAGGTATGGAAAACGAGGTCTGTTTTCTAGGACTTGCCGTACTGGAAGATCCTCCGTGTGCCTCACAGCCTTGATGTCATGCATATCACGAAGAACGTGTGCGAGAGTCTGCTTGGTACCCTACTCAACATGCCAGAGAGGACCAAAGATGGGCCGAAAGCAAGGGCAGACTTGCAATCAATGGGCATCAGGGAGGAGCTTCACGCAAAACGCCCTAATGATGATGATGATGATGATGATGACGAGGCGAAGGACACGGAAAGTCGTCGCAAAGGCAAAAAGGCCAAGAAGATCGAATATGACTGCCCTCCTGCGTGCTTCACTCTAAGTCAGAAGGAGATCGAGCAGTTTTTCACCTGCCTCGTAGGAGTAAAACTTCCTTACGGTTACGCAGGGAAGATAAGCAGATACCTAGACTCAGCGAAGCAGAAGTTCAGCGGGATGAAGTCTCACGACTGTCACGTGCTTATGACGCAGATACTTCCAGTTGCAATCCGTGGGATCATGGACGCGCACGTCCGTGAAACGCTATTTGGCCTATGCAACTTTTTCGACGTCATCTCTCGGAAGTCGGTTGGCGTGAGGCAAATCAGAAGGCTACAGGAAGAGATCGTGGTGATACTATGCGAGCTTGAGATGTACTTCCCGCCCGCATTCTTCGACGTTATGGTGCATCTGCTGGTCCATATCGTGGAGGATATCATCCAACTCGGGCCGATGTTCCTGCACAGCATGATGCCGTTCGAAAGGATGAATGGTGTCATCAAAGGATACGTTCGCAACAGGGCACGTCCAGATGGAAGCATAGCCAAGGGCTTTCTGACCGAAGAGTGCATCTCCTTCTGCACGAATTATCTAGGCATCGAGAACCCCGTTGGTCTGCCCGTCAACAGGCACCTCGACAGGCTCGCTGGATGGGGTCACCGCAAGGGTCGCCGCGAAATGCATGTCGACTTCAAGGGCCGACTCGCCGACTTTGAAAGAGCAAACCTAGTCGCGCTACAACACATAGACGTGGTCGATCCTTGGGTGGTAGAGCACAAAACCTTTATTGAGAAGAGTACAATGACCGAGGCCAACAGAGGACGGACGGAGATATAATCAAAGAGCACAACTCATGTTTCACGCGTTGGTTCAAGGACAAGCTTCTGTCGTACCCTTTACATGAGGATTCTTCCGCGGAAGAAAAACTCATATTCGCCTTGTCACAGGGCGCCGAGCACAACCTGATGACCTATGAGGCGTACGATATCAACGGCTACACATTCTACACCGAGGAAAAGGACATGAAGAGCGATTATCAGAACTCCGGGGTAACGATGGAATCCTACACCGGTAACGACAAGGACAGATACTACGGAAGGATCGAGGAGATCTGGGAGCTGAGCTACGCTGGAGAGAAGGTCCCGATGTTCCGTGTCAGATGGGCCAAGAGCATCCTAAAAGAAGACCGGTATTTCACCACCATGGTTATACCCGAAGCCAAATCCAAGACCGCGGGCGCAAACGTCACCGCGAAAAATGAGCCATGGGTACCGGCTTGCCAAGTGGACCAATGCTTCTTCATTACCGACCCGTCAAAGCCCAGTCGTGTTGTCATGAGGAGAGGCAAAAGGAACATCATCGGAATGGATGGAGTCACCAATGAGCAAGACTTCGACAAGTACGGCGACCCGAAGATAGAAGATGACGACGACGATGAAGTACCATACACCACAAGAAGAAGCAGGACCACCCTACCTAAAGGACGTCCGTTCAAGAGAAGAATTCAAGGGGTTCCGGGGCTAAATTATTCAACCGCGAGAAAGAAGGGCAAGAAGATTGTGAAAAGATAGCTAAGATCGAATCACGACGTGTCGGCCGCGTGTGTGTGTCAGTGGCAAGCTCAATCTTTGATGACTGTTATTTCATGTCACTTGATTTCAACCATGTCATCTAATTCTAAATCTTTGCACAATGGTTTTATCACTCCATTTGCATTTTCCTTTTCTTTTATCTCAAATCTTAAATTATTACATGCAACTAAAAATCCAAAAAAATAAAAAAAAAGTTAGTAATGGCGCACCAGGAGAAGGTGCGCCATTGCTATCACGGTGTTTATGGCGCACCCCTAAAAGGTGCGCCATTGATATACCAATTTTTATGGCGCACCCCTAAAAGGTGCGCCATTGCTAACCCTCCCCCCACCACGGGCAGCAACTCGCACAACGCGCCGGCATTGGTGTCTCCGGCAGAGGCGGCATTGGTGTCTCCGGCGTCGGCGCCGGTATTGGAGCTTAATGCACCCGGGTGTGGGAAGAATACGCCGGCCGGCACCTCGGCAGCAAGCGGCCCCTCCGTCACTTGCACGCCCGCCGTTGGCGGTGCCTTGACATTAGCCGAGCTCGACGCCATCACGGTAACTAAGCCTCGGCCGATGACTTCATCTCCTTGCCTTTAACTAGGCATCCCTGACACCCTACATGTTTTCGTAGGGCGCCGCCAACGTTCCATGCACTCTCCTGCACTTCGTGGACGGCGAGTTGATCGATGTCGCCAAGGCCAAAATCGTTGAACCGGGCAACCGCGTGTTCCACGGTAATACGATGCCACCCACCGTGTATAGGGTTCAACTGGTTCGGGTGCTGCGGGGCTGCGACAACTTGTTACCTCCGTATCGACCCCCTGGGGCCGACGAAGATGATGTGATGACCCTCAGCGCCTGCTTAAACTGGTCCATTCTTTGGCCGAAGAGCCAGATTCGTTTGGGGGCGGGGGACACCACCCCACAGACAACACCGCCAGTCGTGCCGGCGCCAAGCCATGGCAAGACCGCCGCAACGCTAGCGCCGTCAGCTGATCCGGACATGCATATGGCACAGGATCCGGACGACGACAACGATACATTTTCCAACGTCGATAAGTACATCAACGAACATGGGTACGGTGACGAATTCTTGGGCCCTCCTTCTCAAGAACCCAACCCTGCAAAAGACGATCGCAATCTAGCTGGTACCACGGAGAAACCCAATTGCAACAGGCATCGTCTGTTCAGTTCTTAGGAGACGCCTCCAGCTGCCGCCTTCACCGAGACTCAAATAGCCGAGGTGCGAAATATTATCAGCCCCAACACACTCAAGAAGGTGGTCTCTGAGCAGAACTCGATCCCATTACAGCAGAAGAAGCAGAAGGGACGGAAAAGAAAAAGTAACAAGGGTGCGAGCCAGCCGGCACCGAGTACGATCCGTGCTCAGGACGGGCCACCAATACCTAAGGATATCTCGAGGAGGGTGCATGTGGCGGGTAGGCCGATGCTACCGACTAATCTGCTCAATGCTGCAACCGGTGCTATGCGGAGTCTACATGACGGTGTTCTTTCTATGGAGAAGCGGCGTCTCTCCGAGAATGATGTGGCATACCCGGTTTTCGTGGCCAAGGTGCCAGAGGGCAAGGGCTTTGTCGATAGCACCATCGGGCGTATGATCGTCCTGCGGTTTGATGACATCTTCGCTATGTTTAACCTTTATCCGCTGCACTACACCTTCATTCGGCTATTTTCGCTCAGTATGGAGATGCGGATCATTAGAGACAAGACCCCGGACATCGTGATAGTCGACCCCTTCTACATGCGTGCCAAGATCTTGGGCAGCGCTGGGGACCGGCAAGTCGCGAGTTCATACCTCGAAGGCGTCATTCTGGCGAACCCAGATAAGGATAACTTCCTCGTGCCTTACTTTTCCGAGTAAGTCATCCCCTCACCGCCCCGTAACATATGATTTCTTAGATTTCGATCGTTCTTTTTTTTTTCTAACATTCTGTGTTTTGTGCAGTGACACACATTGCACACTCATCCTCTTAAGCCCGAAATATTCCATGGCCACGTATTTCGACTCGGACCGTCAGTCGAAGAAAGACTACACAAATATCAAGAAAGTTCTTGATGATGCTCTCCCAGGCTACGCCAAATCTGGAGGCACCTTTAGGAGGCCAATTTGTAGGTACGGCAAGCACGTGTTCACCCACGTAACGACGTTCCCCTGCGTCAAGCAGCCGCCTGGCAGTCAGAAGGATGCCTACTACGCCCTCCATCACATGCGGGCGATCGTACGGGACCATCATCACCTTATGCTACCAAATAATCTCAAAGAATGGGCCGCACGCTTGTCGGCAATCCAGGACGAGGACATCAGACAAGAATTCTTTCGCATCCAGTCGGAGTTTGCGGAAATCATCTATCAAGATGTCCTTCGTACCTCGGGGCAGTTCTACCTCAACTATCAACTGTCCAACAGTGAAATAGAAACAACGCTACAAATGCAGGCTGACAACGACCGCACATTCATGACCATCACGAAAGACGGCGGCTTTATCCACGCTTCGGTCCCTGAGTCGAGTCGAAAGTATTGATGCTTTGTAGTTCTGAAATATCGATTAGCTCATGTTGTAATTAAACTTCAATGAACTTGTATGTCTCTTTAGTTTGGACAGTCGTTCAACTTATATGTAATCGATGCTATTTATTAGTAGGACCATGAATCGTGCTATTAATGTGTTGCTTTTCTCTTCCGATCCTTTTGTTGCATACTTATATATTGCTTATATATTATCTGTGAATTGCAACTAACGTTTTGTTTGTCTAGTGCATAGAGATGCCATCGTATGTCGTGTACAAGGGTGAGGTTCCCGGAGTCTACGACGACTGGGAGGAGTGTCGGAGACAGGTTCACCGTTTCAGCGGTAACAGTTACAAAGGGTACACCACTAGGGCGGAGGCGGAAGCTAGATACGCGCGCTATCTAGCGGGAGAGAGGAGGGAGCGGAGGAGGAACCGGATGAAGATCAGTTTCATCGCGATGATGCTCATCGTGACCGCAACCCTCTTGTATGTGATGGTAGTTTAGATATCGACTTGTAATGTGAAGACAAACTCGCTACTCGCGGTCTCGAGACTTGTAATGTTCTAACTTTGTTCGGTATTTTGAATTCGGAGACTAATATGATGAATTGTATTCGGAGACTAATCTTCTATTGTATTCGATAAATCTGCTATTTATATGTTGTGCTATTTATATTCTGTGCTGTAATGTATTTTGTAACCTATGCAAATATCAGAAAAGCAAAAAAAAAATTCCTAATATTCATAGTAGTGGCGCACCATATTGCACTTTAGTGGCGCACATAAATAAACACCCCAGTGGCGCATTATCTAAAAGTGCACCATTAGTAACCCAGAGCACAAGGTACACATGGCCCCTTGGAGTAACAGCAGTGGCGCACTTGTGGGCCTAGTAATGGCGCACTTTAGCTGCGCCATTAGTGTCTGGGATAGTAATGGCGCATCAGGTGGTGCGCCACTATTATGTAGATTAACAGTGGCGCACCAGGCGTGTGCCATTACTATTTATTAGTAGTGGCGTGATAATAGTGGCGCACCTATAGTGCGCCATTAATAGCCAAAATAGGTGCGCCACTAACAGCCTTTTTTCTAGTAGTGGGAGAAAGCTCTAAATGATCTTGGAGACATATCAACCTTAAGGATTACTATCCTCTATATGTTCTCCATATCTTGGTACTTTTGAGTTCTATTGCCTTGTTGATTGGTAGAATACTCTTGTGTTTCCTAACATTGTTTTCACAAGTGTGTTTCTACTACTAGAATGCTCAAGAACTCAAGGTAAGTATATGCATCATGTCCTTGATCAAGATGATCTCTTGCTTCTTGCACATATTGTTTGCAAGAGTGAAGTCTTGAACAAGGATACATCTCGTTCATATATTTGATGCATATAGCCAAGATACACATGACTTATTATATCCCTTCTACTATATGTGTGTTCATGCATTCCAAAGCAACTATCCTTTAAATGGATTGCACACATTTAGGGGGAGCAAGTCTAAGTCATGTGTCTCTCAAAGTCTTCATTATATCCATGCATGTCTTTATTTGAAGCTTTGATTGTATGTTGTCATCAATTACCAAAAAGGGGGAGATTGAAAGGACAACATGCTCCCTTGGTGGTTTTGATAATTCATGACAACATACATTGTCTCATGGACTAATACTTTTACCTACTGTATTTCAGATAAAAGTCCATGGAGAGATGGGTTGGCAAAAAGGGCTGTGTGGAGATACCCCAAGATGCAAGGAAATAGGTTAGCAAAGCTTCAAGGAAGAGGACTCTACATTTCACTTTGTGAGAAATCACTTTGAGTCCATAGGAAAGCCAATACTATTAAAAGGGGGTAAGGTTTTGTTGGTGAACAAAATCCTCATACGTGCACAAGTGATGGTCACCAAAAACACCCACAAGCTCTTCCACAAAAGTCTGTCCAAAGTCAAATCTCCAAAATCGGTGCAACCAACACTTCCCACTCGGTGCCACTGATTCCCATACTCAGACAGACCTAAGCCAAACCCTAGCCTTTCGGTGCAACCGATTCTGCTTCGGTGCCACCGAGTTTGGTTGCCAACTTTCTGTTACGCAGATTCACAAAATCGGTCCGACCGAGTTTGTTGAATCGGCGTCACCGAGATTGGGCAATCTGACCGTTGGTCACCTTATCGATACAACCGAGTTTTATATATCGGTCTCACCTAGATTCAAAAGTTGCCACCTTTTGGTCACTTCGGTACCACCGAGATTCACACATCGGTGTCACCGAGTTGGTCACTTTGGGTGTAACGGTTGGATTTTTGGAGATGCCTATATATACCCCTTCACCACCACCAACTCGAAAGTGAAGCACTCAGAACTATTCCATACTTGCCCCATCCAGTTTTCTGAGAGAGAGCCACCTAATCATGTGTTGATATCATGCCATTCCATTCCTACCATATGAATCTTGATCTCTAGCCTCACCAAGTTGCTTTCCACCAATCCCATCTCTTCCACCAAGCAAAATCTGTGAGAGAGTGATTGTGTGTTGAGGAGTCTATCATCTTGAAGCACAAGAGCAAGGAGTTCATCGTCATTACCGAGCCTATTACCTTTTGGAGTGTGGTGCCTCCTAGATTGGTTAGGTGTCGCTTGGGAGCCTCCTACTTCATGTTGTGGAGTGAACCAAGAAGTTTGTAAGGGCAAGGAGATCGCCTACTTCGTGAAGATCTACCCATAGTGAGGCTAGTCCTTCGTGGACGGAAGCCGTTATGGAATAGTCAAGGTTGCTACTTCGTGGACACTTATGGGTGGAGCCCTCCGTGGACTCTCGCAACCGTTACCCTCCGTGGGTTGAAGACTCCATAAACGTGGACGTACGATAGCACCACCTATCGAAACCACGGGAAAAATCTTTGCGTCTCCAATTACGTTTGATCTTCCTATCTCATCTCTTTACTTTCATGTGCAATGTCTTTACTTTCCGCTGACAATTTTTTTGACATGCATATGTTGGGTGTGCTAGACTTGCTATCTTGCTATAATTGTTAAAATCTGCCAACCAATTAACTTGGGAAAAGGTTAGGTTTTTAATTCCTGCTAGTAGTCTATTCACCCCCCTCTAGACACTCTTCTAGTGATCCCACAATTGCCTCGCATTAGCGTCACAACTTTGTTGCTTTTTAACCGCAATGCATTTTAATTGCCAGACGGAAAGCCCCCCTCCTCTTTAACGTAGTTCATACTGAGTGTGCTTTTGTTTATCCCTACGCTGGCCAGAAACGCCTGTCGGTCCGCACACCCGTACCGCAAGGGCTAGAAGGAGCGGATCCTTAGCAGCCTATTGGTGGTGCCACTGTCGTCATGCCTCCTTATTGTCATTGTCGTGGAAGTTTGGGACGTCGATGACTCGAAACATGCCAATGCATGAACAAGTTCGACAAGGGTCCTCCGCGTGCAGGTTTTTTCACACAAGCATCAACTCCATTCGAGGTGGCGCCTTTTTGAATTTGTTTTAAAGGCTTGCGCAACTTAGCTTTTTTTGCTGCGTTTCTTGTCGTCGAACGCTTCCATAGGAGCTCTTGTTGAACGCTTCCGTAGATGCCCGCCACCATTACTAACCCGGGAAGACTTGCGCGCGGGGCTCCTTTTCATTTTTATGAAAAGGAACAAAGAGAAAATAGAGAAGGCGAGGGGCCTAGGTGGTTCAACGGACCCCTCACGCCACGTGTCGTGAAAGATACACGAAATAGATATGTACTTAGACAGAGGTTGCAGAGTATTTAGCTTTTACTGCTTATGCACATTACCATCGCCTGGTCTTGTACGAAGGATTACATGCCCTTCTAGCATGACTTGCACAGAAAAGGAAATAAAGGGATGGGGGGTGGGGCGCTGCGCCCTCCAGGCAGAACTTTTGCGGAAGCGCCCAGTATATACTCGAGTCGCGCATGTTGGGTGTCGCTTCCATGGTTCGTCCTATTTAGTGACTCGTTCCACCCGGCAAGGGTTTGGCGGCCCCGCCCATCTTGCTCCTGGCAGCGGATGTCTATGGTAGGTCCTCGACGGGCGTGCTGCACTCTGTCGTGCGCTTCCTGGAGTTCCTATAAGACTCGCCAGAGCTCTTGTCCTTCTTCTTCCCCCCGGGAACTATGCCGACAGGAGCGAGTGCCTCACCGGCAGATGCTGCCACTACCTCCCGGAAGAGCTTGTCTACGCAGAGGAATGCGTTCTTGTTGTCGGCCTTCACGGTGATGACGCTCATCGGCCCTGGCATTTTCAATGTGTTGTAGGCGTGGTGAGACGCCGCCATGAACTTCGCCAGCGCCGGTCGGCCCAGGATTCCGTTGTACGACAGTGACATCTTCGCAACATCGAAGACACTCTTCTTTATCCTGAAGTTGAGCTCACTGCCGAACGTGACCGGCAGAGTTATCTTCCCCTTTGGCCGAGACCTTCCCAGGTTGATTCCATGGAAAGATCCCGTCGGCTTGAGATCCGAGTGAGGGATCTGCAAGCGGTTGATCACATCCGGGGAGATCAGGTTCAGCCCGGCCCCACTATCGACCAACATCTTAGTGACCTTGAGGTTGCGGATTGTTGGTGATACCAGCAATGGCACACACCCGACGGCAGTGATGCGGTCAGGATGATCCTCAGCGTCAAAGATGATGGGAGTGTTGGACCACTTGAGGGGTTTTCTTGCCTCTGCCGCTGGTTCCGCCGCGTTGACTTCACGGGCCCATTGCTTGAGCTGCCAGTGAGAGGAGTGCAAGGATGCACTCTCGTCAACGCACATGGCGTCCACACCCTTCTGTAACTTCGGGTCTCCTGATTCTTCTTCATCAGTGTCGCCATCATCATCCGAATTGTTATCTTAGCCTCTAGCGGGCTTCTCCTTGTGCTGCTTGGCCTTGCCACGGCACCCACCATGGCCGTTGTTTCCCTTCTTGCCGGAGCCACTCGCATCATCTTGACCCTTCTCCTTGTCAAGCCTTTCGTACTCCTGCCTCTGCTTCTCGGCAAGCAGTTCGACTTGGCGACAATTGTTGATGTCGTGGCTCTTGGTGCGGTGGATCTTGCAGTATGGCCCACTTTTATTTTCCCTCACCGCGGCCTCATCGTCTTCGGAGCACGCGACAACGTTCTTGCCGGACCCCTTGGACTTGGCCTTCTTGGTGGAGTCGGGGTTGACGCCCCCTTCGACAGCCATCAACGCCTTTCCCTTGCGCTTTTTGTTGCGCTTCCGGCCCTTCTTCTTGGTGGATGACGCGTCGTCATCATCGGAGTCGACCTCCGTGCCAGCGTCTTCTCCGGGAAGTCTCCTCCCTTCTTCAGCGTGTGCACACTTGTCAGCCAGGGCGTACAACTCAGCGACTTCTCGCACCTTGTTGATGCTCATCTCTTCCCGCATCCGGTGATTGCATACGTTCGTGTGGAACGCGGGAATCATGGTGGTGGGGTGGATATCTGGAATGTTGTGCTACACATGGTTGAACTTCTAAATGTACTTGCGGAGGGTCTCGCCATCTCTCTCGGGGAGCACGTGCAAGTCACTGGGCTGCCCTGGGAGCTGGTGTCCCCCATGGTACGCGCCAACGAACTGGTTGCATAGATCCGCCCAAGAAGAGATGGAACCTTTCAGCAAGTTCATCAGCCAATTCCTCACGTTGGGCTTGAGCGCCAACGGGAAGTAGTTGGTGAGTATCTTCTCATCTCATCCCCCGACAGCCTGCACGGCGATGGTGTAGATGCCGAGGAACTCTGAGGGGCTTATCTTGCCATCGTAATTGTCGAGCAGCTCGGGCTTGAAGGCCTTGCTGGAAGGCCAGCGGACCTGCCGCAGCTCCCGAGTGAACGCTGGACATCCCACCTCGTAAGGTAGGCTACCAGGAGCCCCTGGTGTGGGTTCGTCGACGGCGGGGTCCGCGTGGCCGTCGGATTGACGGCGAGTCTCGCGTCGCCTCTTGATGGTTGTGCGAGCGTCTTCCTTGCGCCTGTCCTTCATCATTTGGCGTTGGTCTTGGCCCCGCCGCAGGTTCGGCGAGGCATACGACACCTCGTCTTGAACATCCGTCCGGCGGGAAGTCCGCTGTGGGGGCGACTGGATCGTATGTGTCCCGCCGGCGTCTCGTCCGGTGGCCGGGTCTCCCGGGGCCGCTCGGCGTGTGTGCAACGGTCCAGCCCCCTCCAGCTTGTCGCGGATTGCAAAGCTCAGCAGGCTTTGTATGGCTGCTCTCCAGTCCTTCATCTTCTTTGATGCACGCGGGAAGGTCAGCAACAGCTATGCCTGCGCTAGAGCCTCCTCGGCAGTCCTAGGCATGGAGAGGTGCGAGGCACGGGTGACGTTCTTACTCCTGACAGTGTCAGGAGGCGTGTTCGCCCGCTCGATCGTGCACCACTCATCAGCTCCAGCAGGCTGTTGTTGGGCTTGGCCCTGCACGTCCTGGGAGGGACGCTCAAGGGTCTTGTATGCACGCTGCCCGGGATCGCCGCCTCGGGAGTGCTGGCGGTGGTCGCCTTCGCTGCTGTCGCAGCTACCGCCGTGCTTGCTGCTGTTTCGGCCCCAGCGCCCCATGCCACTGGTGCATTCCGCTCCCCTACGACGGCGGGGGTCCGGGTCGACGTTCGCGGAACCTCGCGTGTTGTTGTGGATGCGCTCACCGACGGGGTGAGCACGATGGTCTCCTCGGTCGGCGCTGCCGACGGCCGCCTGAGATGGCAGCTTGGATGTGGTCACAACAGGAGTCGACGTTCCCTTGGCTTTCTTGGGAGCCATTGGTGACGATGAAGCTACTGGTGAAGGTGTGCAAAGTCCGGTGAAGGTTCGTGTCGGAAACTTCCCCATACCTGGCGCGCCAAAGATGTCGGGTATGCGATGATCTATGGACCCGGCGAGGATCCTTCATAATCAGGTGAGTGGGTTTTCGACACAAAGAGCATCACAAATCTCTGCGTACGTGAGGTAGGTTTATACAGGTTCGGGCCGGCGGAGAGTAAAACCCTACGTCACGTGTTCTCGTGGATTATGGGTATTCACAGTACAAGGCGTAGCAATCCCAGCAAGAGGTGCCTCGGAAGTGCAGCTATGCGTGTAGAGTGAACAGGTTTTCGACCTTTCTATAGGTAGCCATGGGCCTCTTTTATAGACAAAGGGGTTACCACAGTGGCAAAAAAGTCTTTACACCTGGCGAACAGTGGATACTGCTTCTTGCTAGAGTGTCAGCAGAGGTGGTAGTGGGAAATACCTAACTCTGACGGACTAGGACATGCGCATTGAATGTGCCGTGAGGTGTTATGCTGGCGACGTCTCCCGGCAAGGATTGCATCTCCTTCGGTACTGTCCGCCCAGCTACCTTCTATTATTTTGCCATGCCATATGACGAGTGTCGTCAAAGCAGTTGTAATCCCTCCGCGCTGCCACGCGCCCCGGCCGATGCCACCTATCCGCCTGCTCACTTGCCACCAGGTCGATGTAGACAGCCAGCCTGGCGACGTGGAGCTGAGCTAGCCTTGGCGGGTGCAAGCATCCTTGAGCCCCCAGCAAAGGCGTCTAGTGCACATGGGTGTTAAGGACCCTGTTTCTTAGTACACTGACACCAAGCAAAACACATAGTATTTGATGAATAAAATATAGCTCCAAGTAAGATATACCAATAGTGTTGAAGACGAAAAGAGGGGATGCCTTCTGCGGCATCCCCAAGCTTAGATGCTTGAGTCTTCCTTGGATATTACCTTGGGGGTGCCTTGGGCATCCCCAAGCTTAGGGTCTTACCACTCCTTATTCTCCTCATATCGGTATCTCTCCCAAAACTTGAAAACTTCAATCACACAAAACTTAACGGAACTTCGTGAGATGGGTTAGTGTAGTAAAGATAGATCATTCACTTCGGTACTGTCAAGACAAGATTCATAATTATTATCACATAATAACTACTGTATTATATCATTCCTATAATTTATATCACAAAATATAAGCTATGGAAATACTAAAACAAGCAAACTATGCATGCAAAACAGAATCTGTCAAAAACAGAACAGTTTGTGAAGATCTAAATGAGAACCATACTTCCCTGATTCTAACAATTCTGAAAAATTAGGACAACGCAGAGAATTTTCATAGAAAACTGTGTAAGAATTTCAGAATTTTTGACTTTCGAGTAAAATCATAGAAATTCTGCATGGACAAAAAAGTTTCTGTTTTTGCACTGAATCAAACTAACAAGTATCCACACTATCCTAAAGGCTTTACTTGGCACTTTATTAAAATAAAATACACAAAACATGATTACTACAGTAGCTTAATCATGTGAATACACAAAAACAAAAAGTATAAGGGTTCTCTCCCAACAAGCGCTTTTCTTTAAAGCCTTTTAGCTAGGCATGATGATTTCTATGATGCTCACATAAAAGTAAAGAATAGAAACACAATGGGGGCATCATGAAGCATATGATAAGAACATTTAAGTCTAACCCTCTTCCTATGCATACGGATTTTGTGATAAAACAATTTATGGGAGCAAGAATAAACTAGCATAGGAAGGCAAAATAAGCATATCTTCAAGATTTTCAACACATAGGGAGGAAGCTTGATATTATTGCAATTCCTACAAGCATATGTTCCTCCCTCATAATAATTTTCAGTAGCATCATGAAGGAATTCAACAATATAACTATCACAAAAAGCATTCTTTCATGATCCTCAAGCATACGAAATTTATTACTCTCCCCACAAGCAAACTTCTCATACATAATAGTGGGAGCATCATAGGGGACTTGAATGGTATAAATTGTTTCCACATTAAAAGAATAATGTTCCTAAAAAGGGTATTCATAATTGTGAGAAGTTTAATAATAATAGTCATCAATAATTTTTATAACATAAGTATCATCACAATAATCATCTGACGTAGCAACTTGGTTGTCATCATAATCAATTGAAACCTCTTCCAAGATAGTGGAATCATTACTAAATAAAGTCATGACCTCTCCAAATCCACTTTTATCATTATAATAAGATTCGACACCCTACAAAATAGTGGGATAATAATAATCTAAAGTTGAAACTCTTCCAAACCCACTTTCATAAGAATTGCAATCATCATAAATAGGAGACATTAATCATCATAACAAAATTGATCATCGAAAGTAGGGGAACTAAAAAGATCATCTTCATACAACATTGCATCCCCAAGTTTGGGATAAACAGTATTTCAGCAAATAAATTCTCAAACATGTCATTTTCATAAAATATAGCATCCCCAAGTGTCGGTGCACTAGGACTGGGGTACCCAGTGCCCCTGACTTATGCACAAGCGGTAGAAGCAGAACCCATCAATATAAATATAGACAAAACCAGCATTCAAGACCAAGACTCCGGCAGAAGCAACCTACGCTGGCTAAGCAACACCGGCAAGGTTGATGCAACGGCCTAGAAGGGGCCCTAACCGCGCCAGTCACGTCCCCGGTGCCTACCGGGGACCGAGGCATGCACATCTTTAGGAAGACCCAGCAAGCCATCCCCCGACAGGCGCGAGCCGATCGGCCATCGGTCCACCGCATTGCAACGCCAGTCTGTTGTCGATGCAGTTTCGAGCCCTCAGGTGGCTAAGTGGCCCTCGCTAAGCATGTGGCGACCCGCCGGGAAACAAATTATGCCCGTTTGACACCCGTCCAGAGGCGTGTCAAGACATTGGGCAATAGTTAGCTAAAGCGGTGGTAAAAGCCTGCCGGGAATGCATCCCCGCATGCCACCTAGGCTAGCATTTATGGAATTTTGTCCTAAGTGCCAGCATTAGGTACGATAGCACTGTTAGCTATCTAATCACTAGATAATGTCTGTTTTGCCACTGTGGTTGCCCCTTGAGCTATAAAAGGAGGCCAAGGCAACCTAGCTAAAAATTCGGTCTTTGGACACTTGTACTCGCGTAGCAGCTCTCCCGAAGGCAACCTTGCCGGGTTTGAGCGCTGCGTGTGCTTCGTGTTCCCCCGATCAATCCACCAAAGTAGGAGTAGGGTTTTAAGATTCCCAGCGGCCCGAACCTGGGTAAAACACCAGTGTCTCGTCGTCGTGCTGTCTCACCACCTCTGCTCTTTGTGCAACGTGACCTCACTCCTGCCAACCACAAAGGGGCCCGTGGCCCCATAGGTGATCGTGTGCATCGTGACCCGACTTCTTTGGTGCGCCAGGTAGGGGCAGCGTCATTTGCGCGAACCTAAGATCGTGAGCAGCGTGTCGATCTTCATCATCGTCTTCTTCCTCTATGTCTCCCAAGAACAAGACCGGCGCGACCGCGCATCCCTCTACTTCGAAGGCCCCCTCTCACACAGCTGCGGACGCCGTAGGCACTGCGGCGACGACGAGTGAGGTGGGCGTCGTGTGCGACGTGACTGGCGTAGGCGGCGTCACCATCATGTCCCCCGCGGCCGAAGCTGGAACGGGGAACCCCGAAGAGGAGCAATAGCAGCAACATTTTGGCGAGCTTGGCCCTAGTGCTGCGGGAAGGGGAAACGTTCAGTCCCCACCTCCCCACCGCACTGGTGGCCGCGGTCGCACCAACGGCGCCCAATCTGGGGCAAGCCGTGATCTTGCAGCTGCGCCTGTCACAGGCGCGACTGCTGGGCGCGCGCCTCGCCTAGAGCAAGACGGGGCACCGAGCGGGACCGTAGACCGGCAAGTTCGACCTCCTCCACGTCAGACCACCCCGGCGATCGGCGCATGTCGACAAGAATGCGGCGACGCCCCTCTTGGTTCCACCAGGAGTCGAGCGACGTCACGATTCGCATCTCTAGCCATGTCGGCCACGGCAGCGGAAGCGATGGCGCGGGCCCAGCTGCTGTTAGATTTCCCGCCGGCGGTTGACAAGATGGATGAGTGGAGAGCCACCATCCAGAGTTTGATCGGCTTCGTCGAAGCCAGCAAGTCCCAGCATGCAGAGCCGTCGCGATGCCCGCGGACGGCGACGGCGGCCCAGGCTGACTGTCGTGTAGAGGGGGCCACGCCAATGGTGCAATCCCCTCCGCGACAACAGACCCAGCGGCAGCCACAACGAGCTCCACATGCCGACAAGCCTGACGAAACATCTATGGTCTCGTCCGACCCGCACGATCGTCGGGACCAGCGACGTGTCCTGGAAGACCGGCGGAGGGAAGACGCGCGCGTCACCATAGAGCGACGCTGGGAAGCACACCGCCAATTCGACAAGCGCAAGGGCCCAGATGCTGGCGACCATGTGTCCAGTGCTGGCGGGTACCTACCTTATGAGGTTGGGTGCCCTTCCTTCACTCGCAAGCTGCGGCAGGTCGGCTAGCCATCGGCCCGAGCTTTCAAGCCCGAACTGACGGAGAAATACGAAGGAAAGCTAACCCGGCAGAAGTCCTGGGCATCTATACGATAGCCGTTCAAGCCGCCGGGGGAAGAGATGAGAAGGTGCTGGCCAACTATTTCCCTTTGGCACTCAAGCCAAATGTGAGATCGTGGCATATGCACCTGCCGGAAAACTCTATTTCATCATGGGCTGACTTGTGCAACGAGTTTGTCGGCGCCTTCATAGGTGGCCACCAGGAGCCAGGACAGCCGAACGACATGCAAGTCCTTCCGCAGAAGGAGGGAGAAACCTTGTGGAAGTACATCCAGAGATTCAGTCGAGTACACCGCAACAGTCCAGAGATACACCCCGCAGCCGTGATTGCCGCGTTCCATTCGAACGTGCGCAACAGGAGGATGCGGGCCAAGATGAATGTTTAACTCCCCAAGACCGTCAATGAGTTGTACATATTAGTGGACAAGTGTGCTTGTGCCCAGGAAGGAAGGCGACTCGCCAGAGGGGAGGCTGGCGTCGAAGTCGACTCAGATGACGACGACAATGCCCCTGGCCCGAAGGGGAAAAGCCAAAGGTGCAACAGGAAGCATAAGGGAAAGGCAGTGTTGGCCGTTGAGAGCTCTAGTAATCTCAGTGCCAGCAAGAAGGCCAAGGCCGAGGCCCTCGGCAAGGGAGTTGCGTCGTGCGCTGATTGCCGGGAGGCAGCAACGGCAGAGAAAACCAGAAAGTCCGACGGGTCATACTACAAAATCCACCGCACCAAAGGTCATGATCTCCAAGAATGCCACCAAGTTGAGCAGCTTGCTAAGAAGCAGAAGGTTGAATACGAGAAACGTGACAAGGAGAGAAGCCAAGATGGTGTTGCCGGCAAGGGCCGTGGTGGTAGAGGAGGCCGTCGAGGCAAGGACCCACATCAGAAGGAAAAACCTGCTAGAGGCCGTGAGAAGAAAGAAAGAGATGATGAGGATGATGGAGAAGAATCCAGTGATCGAGAATTCCAGAAGGCAACTGAAGCCATGTGTGTTGACGGGGATGCGTCCTGGCATTCCTCTCATCACCAGCTCAAGCAGTGGGCGCATGAGATCAATGCCATGGAGCCAACTGGAGAGTCCAGAAGGCTACTCAAATGGTCCCGCACGCCTATCATATTTGACGAAGAGGATCATCCTAACCGCACCACTGCAGTCGGATGCTTGCCGTTGTTGGTCTTCCCGACAATCCGCGACCTGAAAGTAACCAAGATGTTAGTTGACGGCGGGGCGGGTTTGAACTTAATCTCCCTTAAAGTGGTTGAAAGGCTATAGATCCCTGACGGAGAGCTCAAAGCTATGGGTATATTCCAAGGGATCAACCCCGACAGGAGCAGACCCAAGGGAAAGATCACTTTGCGTGTGACATTTGGTGGGGAGTTGAACTACCGGACTAAGAAACTGGTGTTTGATGTGGTCGAACTCCCTCTGCCTTACAATGGAATTCGTGGTCGCCCTGCTCTGGCAAAATTCATGGAAGCATCCCACTATGCTTACAACACTTTGAAGATGCCAGGACCCATGGGAATCATCTCCATCCCATCTGATAAGAAGGATGCAGTTATATGTGTCGACAAGATGTATCGAGATGTAGTAGAAGCTGAGGTTGCGGAAACCCCATCTCCCGCCAAGGAATCAAAGAAGGGGAAGAAGTCTAGCAGGGACGCCGACAAGGACTCCGGGAAGCGCGCCTCTTCAGAGTGTGTTGCGCCCGACGATGACCCGCCAGAGAGTTCCACTAGCAAAAGATCCAAGGTCACCTATCCTGTGACGAAGAAGGTCCCGGCAGGGCAGGATGGCGCTGATGGTACGTTCATCATCAGTGCCAGCCTTAATGACAAATAGGAAAGCGCGCTCGTTGCCTTCCTGCGGGTGAATGTCGATGTGTTTGCTTGGCAACCATCTCACATTCCCGGTGTTCCCAGGGAAGTAATTGAGCACCACCTTGCTGCCTGCCCTCATGCCAAGCCCGTCAAGCAAAAAGTTAGAAAGCAAGCCTTGGAGCGGGAGCAGTTCATTGCCAAGGAAATCAAGAAGCTTGAAGCAGCTGGTTTGGTCAGAGGAGTGTTGCATCCAACTTGGTTAGCCAACCCGGTAGTGGTGCGCAAGGCGAATGTGAAATGGAGGCTTTGCATTGATTTCACTGACTTGAATAAAGCATGCCCGAAGGACCCTTTTCCCTTGCCGTGCATCGACCAGATTGTTGATTCCACTTCTGGGTGTGACTTGCTTTCCTTCTTGGATGCATACTCTGGATACTACTAGATATTCATGGACAAGGGAGATGAGGAGAAGACCGCATTCATAACTCCGTGTGGCGCGTACTGCTTTGTACGTATGCCCTTCGGGTTAAATAGCGCTGGTTCTACGTTTGCAAGGGCCGTGCAGATTGGATTTGAACCTTAGTTGCACAGGAATTTGGAAGCTTACATGGATGACATAGTAGTCAAAACCAGGGATGAAGAAACACTCATACAAGACTTGGAAGAAACTTTTATGAACTTGCGCAAGATCAATTTGAAGCTCAACCCTGAGAAGTGTGTGTTTGGTGTCCCATCTGGCTAGCTGCTTGGGTTCTTTGTATCTCAATGAGGAATAGAAGCCAATCCTGACAAGATCAAAGCAATCGAGCAGATACAAGCGCCCAAGTCCGTCAAGGACGTAAGACGCTTGGCCGGATGCATTGCCGCGTTGAGTAGGTTCATCTCCAAATCCGCTGAACGCGCACTGCCGTTTTTCAAGATTCTGAAAAAGGCTGGCCCGATGAAGTGGACCCTGGAAGCAGAAGCAGCGCTGCAAGATCTGAAAGCTTACCTTTCCTGCACTCCCACCTTGGTCGCGCCTAAACCGCAAGAACCGTTGCTACTATACTTGGCGGCAACGAATCAAGTGGTTAGTGCAGCACTGGTGGCGCAGCGAGAAGTGGATGAAGATGCAGCCGCTGCGACTGATTTCACCGGGGGTGGAACCGAAGCATTCGCGGCAGGACCTGATACAAATCAAGGGGAACCTAAGCAAGCAAACGAAGACAGTCTCAAGGAAGTGGCAAAGAAGAAAGTGGTGCAGCAACCAGTATACTTTGTCAGCTCCTTGTTACAAGGGGCTAGGTCAAGGTACCCTGGAGTGCAAAAGCTGATCTTTGGCCTTATCATGGCCTCGAGGAAACTGCGCCACTACTTCCAAGGCCACGAGATCACAGTTGTCACCCGCTTTTCGCTGCAGCGTATATTGAGGAACCCCGAAGCCACTGGCAGGATAGTTGAGTGGGCGCTAGAGCTGTCAAGTTTTGGTTTGAAGTATGAGAGCACTTCCACAATCCAAAGCATGGCATTGGCGGAATTCATTGTGGAATGGACACCCACGCCAGATGAAGAGGTTCTAGAGACAATTCTCCCCGGCAAAGAAGCACCTAAGGAATGTATCATGTATTTTGACGGTGCTTTCTCGCTTCAGGGCGTCAGAGTGGGCGTGCTGCTCATCGCCCCCACCGGAGAGCATCTCAAATATGTGGTTCAAATGCACTTTCCCCGGGAGGAGGCCACCACCAACACCGCTGAGTATGAGGGGCTCCTTGCCGGACTCAGAATGGCGGTGGAGTTGGGAATCAAGAAACTGATCATCCGAGGAGATTCTCAACTCGTGGTGAAACAAGTCAACAAAGATTATCAAAGTCTGTTGATGGAAGCATACGTGGAAGAGGTGAGGAAGCTGGAGGAGCACTTTGATGGATTGCAAGTAGAGCATATGCCACGGGCAGAAAACAGCATCGCTGATCATCTATCAAAGTGCGTCGCGCAAAAGCTTCCTGTGGAACCAAGAACTTTTGTCCTCCACCTCAGTCAGCCATCAGTATCCCCATCAATGATGACCAGGAAAAGGAGAAAGCTGAACTCCAGCAAGCATTTCCCGGTAGAGCTTCCTCAAGCCTCTAGTAGAGAGGCTACCGGGGATGGTCTCGTTTCAGTTGGTGAGCAGCTCCCTCCTGCAGAACCTCGGGTTCTTGCGGTCGAGCTAAGAGCTCCCACGAATGAGGAGATGCCTTTAGTCCTTGTTGTCGAGCCACAGGCTCCAGCTTGAGCAAAGCATATAGTTCACTTCCTTCAAACAGGAGAACTTCCCAAAGAGCAAGAAGAAGCCGAAAAAGTAGCCCGTCATTCAAATATGTACCAGTTTCTCGATGGCACTCTGTACAGAAAAAGACCAAACGGTGTAAAATTAAGGTGCATTCGCCGGGAAGATGGACTGAAACTGTTGGCAGAGATTCACAAAGGCATGTGTGGGTCTCACATTGGATCAAGGGCCCTTGCCAGAAAATCCTTCCGGCAAGGTTTCTATTGGCCCACTGCCCTCCAGGATACAACTGAGCTAGTCACCAACTGTAAAGCCTGCCAGTTCCATTCCAAGAACATCCATCAACCAGCGCAAGCTCTCCAGACGATCCCTTTATCCTGGCCATTCTCGGTGTGGGGGCTCGATATTTTGGGCCCCTTTCCTTGCGCCGTCGGGGGCTTTGAATTCTTGTTCGTAGCAATCAACAAGTTTACAAAGTGGCCTGAGGTGGAACCAGTAAGAAAGGTGACCGCACAGTCAGCTGTCAAGTTCCTGAAAGGACTGGTGTGCCATTTTGGAGTGCCCAACAGGGTGATCACCGATAATGGCACCCAGTTCACGAGCCGCACCTTTATGCAATACATCCAAAGCCTTGGAAGCAAGGTCTCCTTCACCTTTGTTGCCTACCCGAGAAGCAATGGGCAAGTCAAGAGGATGAATGCTGAAGTGTTGCGTGGGCTCAAGACATGAACTTTTGATAGACTGCGAAGAAGCGGCAAGCACTGGATAGATGAGCTGCCAGTGGTTCTTTGGTCCCTTAAAACGACACCAAATCGAGCTACCGGCCAGACGCCCTTCTCCCTAGTATATGGGGCGGAAGCAGTTCTCCCCACGGAACTCATATACGGGTCACCTCGAGTACTTGCCTATGACGAAGTAGAGCAAGAGCAGCTACGGCATGACGATGCCATGCTCCTCGAGGAAGATCGTCTCTAGGCCGCTGTGCGTGCTGCACGCTACCAACAAGCCCTGCGTCGCTATCATAGCCACAGGGTCCACGCCCGGAGCCTTGAGGAAGGCGACCTTGTCCTTAGGCACGTTCAGTCCGCCAAGGGTACCAACAAGTTGACGCCGAAGTGGGAAGGCCCTTACCGGGTAGCACGAGTCACCAGACCAGGCGCAATCCGTCTGGAGACCGAAGATGGCATCAAAATGCTTGACTCATGGAATATTGAGCATCTTCCTAAGTTCTACCCGTAAGGCGCGGTTGCCGGGCTCAGTCCCCGACAACCACCTTTTGTACAAGCCTTGCCGCAGTGCATGTAACCCTTTGTACAAAGCCAGGCACAGACCCTGTGCATGCAATAATAAAGCTAGGCATTGCATCATACCATCAAACTGCATGTTTACTATGCATTTTTATGTTGCAATGTTATTGTTTTTAAGCTTTAGAAATTTGCTAGAGTACTTGATGAGCCTATGATCCTTGTTACCGCGTTCTCTCTCTCCAGAGGACAGATGCCTCTTGCCCTGCATGTTTGACCATCAGGAAAACAAGGAAGAAGGGCAAAGAAACAAGGATGGCGGCCCGTCGTACTCCAGGAAGGAATCCTGCCTGAAAAGATAAGTCTAATCGCGTATTCCAAGCTCGGAGCCATTTGCTCCCTTAAGGAAACCCTTGCTATCCTTTTTGACTGTGTACGATGGAGTCCTTCACGCAATGGAAACCCTTGTCAGGATGAGCCGTCCCCCAGCTCCTGTCGCTCATTAGGTTTGGGGGGCCACGCCAATAACGACAAGGATAATTGCCGGGAAATGATACCAGCCTGCTGCCGGGGGCTCGCTCCCCCTTGGCGTTCGCGGTTAGTACTGACCTGGCAAATAGTTTCGTGCGACAAGGACAAACATGCTGACGCAGTATAAACACGGGGAGAAAGGGATAGTACTTAAGGAAGAGAAATATCATTCTTTCATTCATTTTTGGTACAAAATGGATAGGGATAAATTAGAGGACGCCCCTTAAATAACTCTTTGTTTGACTTTCTCCTCTAGGAACAAGCTACAAAAGGAGAAAGGATGAAAGGAGGGCCTAAGCAGAAGCCCAGCCTGACCCTGTCAGGACCGACAGAGAAGACGAAGCCAAAGTCCACGAGCCTGCCACGGCCCAGCTGGGGGAGGAGGCGGCGCCCAAGTCAAGAACCCCCGGCAAATCGCTCTGCCGAGGGGCTAGCTAATGGTGACGGTGCGATCGGCGGCCAGCTGGAGTCCGAGTAGTCGTACTCAGACTTGACGACCTCAGGCTCGCTGTCGCCGTCTTCACCAACACTGTCCTCCTCGTCATTGTCGCTCGAGGAGGAGCTTTCATCATCGCTCGAGCTCTATTCGCAACACCCAAGACGAGTGCCCGAGTGCCCATAGATCTTGATGGAGAGCATGTCAGCCTCCACCAGCTTGAAGTGGAGGACGTACCCACTCATGAAGTTATGGGCATGTGCGAAGGTTTTACACCCGCGCCCGAGGAACATGACGCGGGGCGCCGGAAACTCGATGTCAGCCTGCGCGGCGCCATTACAGCAGCCGTGCACGCGCAACCATATCGCGTGCAACTTCCCGGCCTCCATCACCCTGGCAAAAGGGCGAGGGAGTCGCAAACGGCTACAGGGAGGGCCATGCAGTGTGTCGACGAACTCCAGCGTTGTACCTTCAGTATGTCCCATCGCTGGGGGAGGAACCGCCGATGGTGGAGGATCGGGTGCGGCGCTCCGCCTTCCCCGCCCGCGAGCCCCACGTCGGCCCCGGCCTCTTCCAGCACTCTGACCCTATGCGATGGAACCACCTCCCGCCACCGCGGCTGAAGCAGCGGCATGATCCCGAGGGGAAACTCTCGTCGCCAGGGCGGAAGCTAGGAGTCGTCCTCGCCCCCTCGTCATGGTGGTAACTGGTGCATCCAAACATGGGAGGAGAAGGGCAATCTATATGAACCTGGGATCGAGGAGCAGAAGGGAATGGATGAGCATCGCCCATTGTGACCTCCCAATTTATAGGGAAGGGCACGGGGGCTGGCTCTCCTCCGCTCCAAGGCGGCCACCCATCTCCACCAATCCCACTACCCATGATCACGAGCGAACAGGTAACCGCCCCGCTCCAATCCCTGGCGCTGCAGTTTCTGCAACTCCCACGCCTTTGAGTCATGCACATCCACCGCAAACTCCATGCAATGCATGCGGCGCACGTGGAGGAAACGGCCTGAGGTAGCAGTAAGTGCTGGCTTGAAAGTCGGCAGTTAGTCCCTCATATTGCGCGGTTGTGCATAATTTTTGGGCCTGACCCAACGGCGCTGGGCGAGCGCGTTTGGGCCAGACCCGGGGGCTCCTGTCGGTGCACTAGGACTGGGGTACCTAGTGCCCCTGACTTATGCACAAGCGGTAGTAACAAAACCCATCAACATAAATGCAGACAAAACCAGCATTCAAGACCAAGACTCTGGCGGAAGCAACCTACGCTGGCTAAGCAACTACGGCAAAGTCGATGCAACGGCCCAGAATGGGACCGAGCCACGCCAGTCACGTCCCCGGTGCCTACCGGGGACCGAGACGCGCACATCTTTAGGAAGACCCGGCAAGCCATCCCCTGACAGGCGCGAGCCGATCGGCCACCGCTCCACCGCATCACAACGCTAGTCAGTTGTCGATGCGGGGTCGAGCCCTCAGGTGGCTAAGTTGGCCTCGCTAAGCGGATGGTGTTGGAAATATGCCCTAGAGGCAATAATAAATTGGTTATTATTATATTTCCTTGTTAATGATAATTGTTTATTATCCATGCTATAATTGTATTGATTGGAAACTCAAATACATGTGTGGGTACATAGACAACACTGTGTCCCTAGTAAGCCTCTAGTTGACTAGCTCGTTGATCAAAGATGGTTAAGGTTTCCTAGCCATTGACATGAGATGTCATTTGATAACGGGATCACATCATTAGGAGAATGATGTGATGGACAAGACCCAAACTGTAAACGTAGCATTTGATCGTGTCAGTTTATTGCTATTGTTTTCTGCATGTCAAGTATCTGTTCCTTTGACCATGAGATCATGCAACTCACTGACACCGGAGGAATACCTTGTGTGTATCAAACGTCGCAACGTAACTGGGTGACTATAAAGGTGCTCTACAGGTATCTCCAAGGGTGTCTGTTGGGTTGGCATGGATCAAGACTGGGATTTGTTACTCCGTGTGACGGAGAGGTATCTCAGGGCCCACTCGGTAATACAACATCACATTGAGCCTTGCAAGCAATGTGACTAAAGTGTTAGCCACGAGATCTTGTATTACGGAACGAGTAAAGAGACTTGCCGGTAATGAGATTGAACTAGGTATAGTGATACCGACGATCGAATCTCGGGCAAGTAACATACCGAAGAACAAAGGGAACAACATACGGGATTAACTGAATCCTTGACATAGAGGTTCGACCGATAAAGATCTTCGTAGAATATGTAGGAGCCAATATGGGCATCCAGGTCCCGCTATTGGTTATTGGCCGTAGAGGTGTCTCGGTCATGTCTACATAGTTCTCGAACCCGCAGGGTCTACACACTTAACGTTTGGTGACGATTAGTATAATTGAGTTATTATGTTGGTGACCGAAAGTTGTTCGGAGTCCCGGATAAGATCCCGGACATGACGAGGATCTCCGGAAGAGTCCGGAGGTAAAGATTGATATATGTGATAATAGTGTTTCGATCTCCGGAAGAGTTCCAGAGTTCACCGGAATGGGTTCCGGATGTTTACCGAAGTGTTCGGGTGCAGCAACACTTTATATGGGCCAAAGGGATAAAGCCCACGAGGTATTGGAAAGCGCAAAAGTAGTTTTGCTGCCGCGTAAGCGGTACTACCGCTTGGTGAAGCGGTACTACCGCCGGAGCGGTACTACCGCTTGTGTGAAGCGGTACTACCGCCCAAGCGGTACTACCGCTTGTGTGAAGCGGTACTACCGCTTGTGTGCGGCTGTGCACGATTCGGCAGGGGTCCGAGTTGGACTCTTTCCCTGCGGGCCAAACCGACCTTGTGCGGGCAAAACCGACCTGGAGGAGGCTTTTACTCCAAGTTTAGACCCCAAGGCTCAACATATAAATAGAGGGGCAGGGCTAGCACACGGGACACATCAGGATTTCCCAAGCCGTGTGCCGGCAACCCTAGCCCTCTAGTTCCTCCGTCATAATCTCCGTAGCGCTTGGCGAAGCCCTGCAGAGATTGTTCCTCACCACCATCACCACGCCGTCGTGCTGCTGGAACTCAACCACTACTTCACCATCGCTCGCTGGATCGAGGAGGTGAAGGCGTCATCAAGCCGTACGTGTGTTGAACGCGGAGGTGCCGTCCGTTCGGCACTAGATCGGAAGGATCGTGATTGGATCGCGGGACGCTCGGCGATTTGGATCGCGAAGACGTTCGACTACATCAACCGCGTTTATTAACGCTTCCGCTTAGCGATCTACAAGGGTATGTAGATTCACTCTCCCTCTCGTAGATGCTCATCACCATGGATAGATCTTGTGTGTGCGTAGGAAAATTTTTTGTTTCCCATGCAACGTTCCCCAACAGTGGTATCAGAGCTAGGTCTATGCGTAGATGAGATCTCGAGTAGAACACAAACGAGTTGTGGGCGTGGGTGTATACATATTGCTTGCCGTTACTAGTTGATATTTGATTCAGCGGTACTGTGAGATGAAGCGGCCCGGACCGACATTACGCGTACACTTACGCGAGACAGGTTCCTTCAACTAACATGTAACTTCGTTGCATAAAGATGGCTAGCGGGTGTCTGTCTCTCTCACTTTAGTTGAATCGATTTCAATGAAGAGGGTTCTTTTA
Source organism: Elymus sibiricus (assembly GCA_039707655.1). Taxonomy (NCBI): domain Eukaryota; kingdom Viridiplantae; phylum Streptophyta; class Magnoliopsida; order Poales; family Poaceae; genus Elymus; species Elymus sibiricus. Next base: position 165,208,036 of record CM077667.1, read on the forward strand.
GAAGATCAAAAAGCAATCACTACACCACGTTGTGGTTTTGCGTAGGTAAGAACGGTTCTTGCAAACCCATAGCAGCCACGTAAAATTTGCAACAACAATTAGAGGACGTCTAACTTGTTTTTGCAGGGTATGTTGTGATGTGATATGGCCAATTACATGATGAGATATATGTGATGTATGAGATGATCATGTGTTGTATAGAATATCACGACTTGCATGTCGATGAATATGGCAACTGGCAGGAGCCATAGAATTGTCTTTAATTATTGTATGACCTGCGTGTCAATCATTAAGCGCTATGTAATGCTTTACTTTATCGCTAAACGTTAGCAATAGTCGTGGAAGCAACAGTCGGCGCGACAACCTTATGGCGACACGTTGATGGAGATCAAGATGATGGAGATCATGGTGTCATGCCGGTGACGATGGAGATCATGCCGGTGCTTTGGAGATGGAGATCAAAAGCACAAGTTCATGGCCATATCATGTCACTTATGATTTGCATGTGATGTTAATCCTTTTATGCATCTTATTTTGCTTAGGACGACGGTAGCATTATAAGGTGATCCCTCACTTAAATTTCAAGATAAAATTGTGTTCTCCCCAAGTGTGCACCGTTGCGAAAGTTCGTCGTTTCGAGACACGCCGTGACGATCGGGTGTGATAGACTCTACGTTCGCATACAACGGGTGTAAGCCATGTTACACGTGCGGAACACTCGGGTTAAACTTGACGAGCCTAGCATGTACAGACATGGCCTCGGAACACAAGAGACCGAAAGGTCGAACATGAGTCATATAGTAGATATGATCAACATGAAGATGTTCACCATTGAAACCACCTCAACTCACGTGATGATCGGACTTGAGTTGGTGGATTTGGATCATGTTACACTCGAATGATCGGAGGGATGTCAATTTGAGTGGGAGTTTTTTAAAATATGATTAACTAAACTCATTATCTAAGAACAATAGTCTAAGTTGTCTTTGCTATATTTATGTTGTAGATCATGGCTCGCGCAGTAGCACCCCTGAATTTTAATGCGTTCCTAGAGAAAGCTAAGTTGAAAGATGATGGAAGTAACTTTGTGGACTGGGCCCGTAATCTAAGGATTATCCTTACGGCTTCCCAGAAGGCTTATGTCCTTGATGCACCGCTTGGTGATCCACCTGCTCCAGTTGAGTCTCTAGACGTTGTGAACGCCTGGCAGGCTCGTTCTGATGATTACTCAATAGTTCAATGTGCAATGTTGTATGGCTTAGAACCGGGACTTCAAAGACGTTTTGAACGTCATGGAGCATATGAGATGTTCCAGGAGTTGAAGTTTATCTTTCAGAAGAATGCCCGGATCGAGAGATATGAGATCTCCGATAAGTTCTATGCTTGCAAGATGGAGGAGAACGGGTCTATCAGTGATCACGTGCTCAGAATGTCTGGGTACTCCACCCGTCTGGCTGAGTTAGGGATGCCCCTTCCGCCAGAGGCTATCACTGACAGAGTTCTTCAATCATTGCCGCCTAGCTACAAGAGCTTCGTGTTGAACTATAACATGCACGGGATGAACAAGTCAGTCGCCGAGCTGTTTGCGATGCTGAAAGTCGCTGAGTCTGAAATTCAGAAGGAGCATCAAGTGTTGATGGTCAATAAAACCACTAGTTTCAAGAAAAATGGCAAGGGTAAGAAGGGTAACTCTAAGAAGAGTGGCAAAGCAGTTGCTCCTCTCGTGAAGAAACCCAAGGCTGGACCCAAACCAGAAACTGAGTGTTTTCATTGCAAGGGAACTGGACACTGGAAGCGGAACTGTCCCAAGTATTTGGCTGACAAGAAGGCGGCCAACAACAAACAAGGTATATATGATATACATGTTATTGATGTGTACCTTACCAACTCTCGTTGTAGTGCCTGGGTATTTGATACCGGTGCGGTTGCTCATATTTGCAACTCAAAACAGGAACTGCGGAATAGACGGAGGCTGGCAAAGGACGAAGTGACGATGCGCGTGGGAAATGGTTCCAAGGTTGATGTGATCGCCGTCGGCACGCTCGCTCTTCGATTACCGTCGGGATTAGTGATGAACCTAAATAAGTGTTATTTGGTGCCTGCGTTAAGCATGAACATTATATCTGGATCTTGTTTATTGCGAGACGGTTACTCATTTAAATCAGAGAATAATGGTTGTTCTATTTATATGAGTAATATCTTTTATGGTCATGCACCCAATGTGAGGGGTTTATTCTTATTGAATCTCGATAGTAATAATACACATGTTCATAACATTGATGCCAAAAGATGTAGAATTGATAATGATAATACCACTTTCTTGTGGCACTGCCGTTTAGGTCATATTGGCGTAAAACGCATGAGGAAGCTCCATGCTGATGGACTTTTGGAGTCACTTGATTTTGAATCACTTGACACATGTGAGCCATGCCTCATGGGCAAGATGACTAAAACGCCGTTCTCTGGAATAATGGAACGGGCAAGTGACTTATTGGAAATCATACATACTGATGTGTGCGGTCCGATGAGCATTGAGGCGCGCGGTGGTTATCGTTACTTTCTCACCTTCACTGATGACTTAAGTAGATATGGGTATATTTACTTAATGAAACACAAGTCTGAAACATTTGAAAAGTTCAAACAATTTCAGAGTGAAGTTGAGAATCATCGTAACAAGAAGATTAAATTCCTACGATCTGATCGAGGAGGAGAATATCTGAGTTATGAGTTTGGCAGTCACTTAAGACAGTGTGGAATTGTTTCACAATTAACACCGCCTGGAACACCACAGCGTAATGGTGTGTCCGAACGTCGTAATCGTACCTTATTGGATATGGTGCGATCTATGATGTCTCTTGCCGATTTGCCACTATCGTTTTGGGGTTATGCATTAGAGACAGCTGCATTCACTTTAAATAGGGCACCATCGAAATCCGTTGAGACGACGCCATATGAACTTTGGTTTGGCAAGAAGCCAAAGCTGTCGTTTCTTAAAGTTTGGGGATGTGATGCTTATGTCAAAAAGCTTCAGCCTGAAAAGCTGGAACCCAAAGCGGAGAAATGCGTCTTCATAGGATACCCAAAAGAGACAGTTGGGTATACCTTCTATCTCAGATCCGAAGGCAAAATGTTTGTCGCTAAAAACGGAACATTTCTTGAGAAAGAGTTTCTCTCGAAAGAATTGAGTGGGAGGAAGATAGAACTTGATGAGGTTATTGAACCTTTACTTCAACCTGAGAGTAGCGCAGCGCAGAAAGTTGTTTCTGTGGAGCCTACATTAGCTGAAGAGGAAGTTAATGATGATGATCATGAAGCTTTGGATCAAGTTGCTATCGAACCTCGTAGGTCGACAAGGACGCGTACTACTCCTGAGTGGTACGGCAACCCTGTCTTAGAGGTCATGTTGTTAAACAACGATGAACCTACGAGCTATGGAGAAGCGATGATGGGCCCGGATTCCGAGAAGTGGTTAGAGGCCATGAAATCCGAGATGGGATCCATGTATGAAAACAAAGTATGGACTTTGGAAGTATTACCTGAAGGGCGTAAGGCCATTCAGAACAAATGGATCTTTAAGAGGAAGACGGACGCGGACGGTAATGTCACCGTCTATAAAGCTCGACTTGTGGCAAAGGGTTTTTCACAAGTTCAAGGAGTTGACTACGATGAGACCTTCTCACCCGTAGCGATGCTTAAGTCCGTCAGAATCATGTTAGCAATAGCTGCCTTTTTCGATTATGAAATTTGGCAGATGGATGTCAAAACAGCGTTCCTTAACGGTTACCTTGAGGAAGAGTTGTATATGATGCAGCCAGAAGGTTTTGTCGATCCAGAGAATGCTGACAAAGTTTGCAAACTCCAGCGATCCATTTATGGACTGGTGCAAGCATCTCGGAGTTGGAATCTTCGCTTTGATGAAGTGATCAAAGCGTTCGAGTTTATACAAGTTTACGGAGAAGCTTGTATTTACAAGAAAGTGAGTGGGAGCTCTATAGCGTTTCTAATATTATATGTGGATGACATATTGCTGATTGGAAACAATATAGAAATGCTGGAAAGCGTAAAGGAATATTTGAACAAGAGTTTTTCAATGAAGGACCTAGGAGAAGCTGCTTTCATATTAGGCATCAAGATCTATAGAGATAGATCGAGACGCTTAATAGGACTTTCACAAAGCACATACCTTGACAAAGTTTTGAAGAAGTTCAAAATGGATCAGTCCAAGAAGGGGTTCTTGCCTGTATTGCAAGGTGTGAAGTTGAGTAAGACTCAATGCCCAGTGACTGCAGAAGATAGAGAAAAGATGAGTGTCATCCCCTATGCTTCGGCCATAGGCTCTATCATGTATGCAATGCTGTGCACAAGACCCGATGTCAGCCTTGCCATAAGTATGGCCGGAAGGTTTCAAAGTGATCCAGGAATGGAACACTGGACGGCGGTCAAGAATATCCTGAAATACCTGAAAAGGACTAAGGACATGTTTCTCGTTTATGGAGGTGATCAAGAGCTCGTCGTAAAGGGTTACGTCGATGCAAGCTTTGACACTGATCCGGATGACTCTAAGTCGCAAACCGGATACGTATTTATTCTTAATGGGGGTGCGGTTAGCTGGTGCAGTTCCAAGCAAAGCGTGGTAGCAGATTCTACATGCGAAGCGGAGTACATCGCTGCCTCGGAGGCGGCGAAGGAAGGTGTCTGGATGAAGGAGTTCATGACAGATCTTGGAGTAGTGCCTAGTGCACTTAACCCAATGACTCTGTTTTGTGATAATACTGGTGCCATTGCTCTAGCCAAGGAACCAAGATTTCACAAGAGGACCAGACACATAAAGCGACGTTTCAAATTCCATCCGCGATTACATCAAGGAGGACGACATAAATATTTGCAAAGTACACACGGATCTGAATGTTGCAGATCCGATGACTAAACCTCTTCCAAGGGCTAAACATGAACAACACCAGAACTGCATGGGTGTTCGATTCATTACAATGTAAATCACATAGTGATGTGAACTAGATTATTGACTCTAGTGCAAGTGGGAGACTGTTGGAAATATGCCCTAGAGGCAATAATAAATTGGTTATTATTATATTTCCTTGTTAATGATAATTGTTTATTATCCATGCTATAATTGTATTGATTGGAAACTCAAATACATGTGTGGGTACATAGACAACACTGTGTCCCTAGTAAGCCTCTAGTTGACTAGCTCGTTGATCAAAGATGGTTAAGGTTTCCTAGCCATTGACATGAGATGTCATTTGATAACGGGATCACATCATTAGGAGAATGATGTGATGGACAAGACCCAAACTGTAAACGTAGCATTTGATCGTGTCAGTTTATTGCTATTGTTTTCTGCATGTCAAGTATCTGTTCCTTTGACCATGAGATCATGCAACTCACTGACACCGGAGGAATACCTTGTGTGTATCAAACGTCGCAACGTAACTGGGTGACTATAAAGGTGCTCTACAGGTATCTCCGAGGGTGTCTGTTGGGTTGGCATGGATCAAGACTGGGATTTGTTACTCCGTGTGACGGAGAGGTATCTCAGGGCCCACTCGGTAATACAACATCACATTGAGCCTTGCAAGCAATGTGACTAAAGTGTTAGCCACGAGATCTTGTATTACGGAACGAGTAAAGAGACTTGCCGGTAACGAGATTGAACTAGGTATAGTGATACCGACGATCGAATCTCGGGCAAGTAACATACCGAAGAACAAAGGGAACAGCATACGGGATTAACTGAATCCTTGACATAGAGGTTCGACCGATAAAGATCTTCGTAGAATATGTAGGAGCCAATATGGGCATCCAGGTCCCGCTATTGGTTATTGGCCGTAGAGGTGTCTCGGTCATGTCTACATAGTTCTCGAACCCGCAGGGTCTACACACTTAACGTTTGGTGACGATTAGTATAATTGAGTTATTATGTTGGTGACCGAAAGTTGTTCGGAGTCCCGGATAAGATCCCGGACATGACGAGGATCTCCGGAAGAGTCCGGAGGTAAAGATTGATATATGTGATAATAGTGTTTCGATCTCCGGAAGAGTTCCAGAGTTCACCGGAATGGGTTCCGGATGTTTACCGAAGTGTTCGGGTGCAGCAACACTTTATATGGGCCAAAGGGATAAAGCCCACGAGGTATTGGAAAGCGCAAAAGTAGTTTTGCTGCCGCGTAAGCGGTACTACCGCTTGGTGAAGCGGTACTACCGCCGGAGCGGTACTACCGCTTGTGTGAAGCGGTACTACCGCCCAAGCGGTACTACCGCTTGTGTGAAGCGGTACTACCGCTTGTGTGCGGCTGTGCACGATTCGGCAGGGGTCCGAGTTGGACTCTTTCCCTGCGGGCCAAACCGACCTTGTGCGGGCAAAACCGACCTGGAGGAGGCTTTTACTCCAAGTTTAGACCCCAAGGCTCAACATATAAATAGAGGGGCAGGGCTAGCACACGGGACACATCAGGATTTCCCAAGCCGTGTGCCGGCAACCCTAGCCCTCTAGTTCCTCCGTCATAATCTCCGTAGCGCTTGGCGAAGCCCTGCAGAGATTGTTCCTCACCACCATCACCACGCCGTCGTGCTGCTGGAACTCAACCACTACTTCACCATCGCTCGCTGGATCGAGGAGGTGAAGGCGTCATCAAGCCGTACGTGTGTTGAACGCGGAGGTGCCGTCCGTTCGGCACTAGATCGGAAGGATCGTGATTGGATCGCGGGACGCTCGGCGATTTGGATCGCGAAGACGTTCGACTACATCAACCGCGTTTATTAACGCTTCCGCTTAGCGATCTACAAGGGTATGTAGATTCACTCTCCCTCTCGTAGATGCTCATCACCATGGATAGATCTTGTGTGTGCGTAGGAAAATTTTTTGTTTCCCATGCAACGTTCCCCAACAGATGGCGACCCGCTGGGAAACCGACTATGCACATTTGACACCCGTCCAGAGGCATGTCAAGACATTGGGCAATAGTTAGCTAAAGCGGTGGTAAAAGCCTGTCGGGAATGCATCCCCGCACGCCACCTAGGCTAGCATTTATGGCATTTTGTCCTAAGTGCCAGAGTTAGGTATGATAGCACTGTTAGCTATCTAATCACTAGATAATGTCTGTTTTGCCACTGTGGTTGCCCCTTGAGCTATAAAAGGAGGCCCAAGGCAACCTAGCTAAAGATTCGGACCTTTGGACACTTGTACTCGGGTAGCAGCTCTCCCGAAGGTAACCTTGCTGGGTTTGAGCGCTGCGTGTGCTTCGTGTTCCCCCGATCAATCCACCAAAGCAGGAGTAGGATTTTAGGCTTCCCAGCGGACCGAACCCGGGTAAAACACCAGTGTCTCATCGTCGTGCTGTCTCACCACCTCTGATCTTTGTGCAACATGATCTAACCCCTGCAGAACCAAAAAGGGGCCCGTGGCCCCATAGGTGATCGTGTGCATCGTGACCGGACACCAAGCTTGTGCATTTGCATATCATTAGCATAATCATCAATAGCATGAATATCACCAATAGTATAACAATTATTACCATCATAGTTTTCCAAGTTAGTGCCAAAAAGATTTGCAATATTATAAGGAGTATCATTATCTTCCCAATCATCGTCGTCACAACAAGTAGTAGGCTTATAAAAATAATCATCAAGTGTATCATCGTCCATACTACTTCGGGATTCATTCTCAACAATCATAGGAGCAACATTATTTGAGACGGATACCTTTTTACCTTTACCTTTTCTTCTCTTCTTCTTCTCCTTTACCACATTTTGTGTGTGTTTAAATAATTTTTTGAGCTTCTTATTGAAGAGATTGGTTCGATGCAAATCTCATCTTTGCAACCTGATTCATTACGAGAAACAATAGGAGGGTATTGGGAGACCTTTACCCTTTCATTAGTATTCCTTTTATATTCTATTGGTTTTCCTGACTTTCTATAGTTGGCAATATAAGCATTCTCATTGAAATTTACTACGCAAAACATATAGATTTCTTTTAGATTAGTTTCATTATCATTAATGATAAGGAATATATCATACCAATCATTTTTATGTGACAATTCTTCACACCCCAAAATAAACAAAGTTCATTATAGAGTTCACGGGAGATCAAATTATCACAATATTTGGAAATGGTTCGATTTGGAAAAAGCATGCATTGGAAATTAAGATGACCAACCCTATTGCAAAGTTCACAAGTAATGGGATGAAGGGAGCATAATCTTGTGGCACATTCATCTATCTCTTTAAGCCACCAATTGGTTTTATCATGTTTATGCTTCCTGTAGAATCTATCATCCCTATATCGCATGTCTTCACAAATTTATTCACTCCACAAAAATTGACATGCTTATAGGAAATCTTTTTTATCATGACTAGTGCAATCATCATTAGCATCATGGATATTCAAAGAATTCATACTAAGAATATGACTATCATATTCATCATTCAAGGAATTCACATTAAGCGTTTTTATAAATTCTTCCTCTAACAATTGAGCACAATTTTCTGAACCATCATTTTCATGAAAGACATTAGAAATACGAAGCAATTGAGGCAACCTAAACTCCATTTTTTGTAGTTTTCTTTTATAAATCAAACTAGTGATAAACAAGAAACTAAAATATTCAACTCCAAGATATAAAGATATACCTTCAAGCACTCACCTCCCCGGCAACGGTGCCAGAAAAGAGCTTGATGTCTACTACACGTCTTTATTCTTGGAGACTCTGTTAGGCCTCCATGCTTAGAGTTTTGTAGGACAGTAGTAATTTTCCCTTAAGTGTATGACCTAAGGTTTATCAATCCGTGGGAGGTGTAGGATGAAGATGGTCTCTCTCAAACAACCCTTCAATCAAATACAAGAAATCTCTTGTGTCCCCAACACACCTAATACAATGGTAAATTGTATAGGTGCACTAGTTCGGCGAAGAGATGGTGATACACGTGCAATATGGATGGTAGCTATAGGTTTTTGTAATACAGCAAGGTAGCAAGTGGCAAACAAAGAGCAAAACATTGTATAAATGCTTGGAAATAAGGCATGGGATTCATACTTTCACTAGTGCAATTTCTCAACAATGCTAACATAATAGAATCATATGATCATCCCTCAATGTGCAACAAAGAATCACTCCAAAGTTCATATCTAGAGAAGAACATAAGATGAAATTGTTGTAGGTAGTAGAACCACCACAAAGTTACCCTTTCCGATCAATCTATTGAGCTATTCCTATAAGTGTCACAAACATCTCGAGAGTTCGTACTAAAATAACACAAATGGTACATGTCAACCAACCCTAATTTCACCTAGATACTCCAATGTCACCACAAGTATCGACGGGTTACTTATTCTACATGCATCAAACAATTTCAGATTTGTCATATTCAATCCAACACAAAGAACATCAAAGAGTACCCCCAAGATTTCTATCAGAGAAAGTATGACAAGAACGTGTATCAACCCTTATGCATAGATTACCCCATTGTTACCACGGGAATCTGCAAGTTGAGTACCAAGTCATATATCAAGTGATCTCAAACCCAATATTCTATCTGACATAACAAAATCTCAAAGAGAAAGATTAAATTCATCATAACAAGATCGTGCCATCGCAAGGACACGAGAGAGAGAGAGAGAGAGAGAGAGAGAGAGAGAGAGATCACTAATGGTACATACCCTCAGCCCCGAGGGTGAACTACTCCCTTCTCGGCATGGCCTCCGTCGGGATGATGAAGATGGCCACCGGTGATGGTTTTCCCCCCTTCGGTAGGGTACTGGAAAGGCTCTAGATGATTTTTTTTCTTCAAAGAGATTTGCGGCAGTGGAGTGGAAGTTCTAGGTTAACTTTTGGTTGTTTCTGGATTTATAGGATTTTTCAGCATTGGAATCACGTCAGCCGGAGCCACGTGGGCCCAACAAGCTAACAGGGCCCGCCCATGGGGTGGGCACGCCCTGTTGGCTTGTGGGCCACAGGTGGCTCCACTCCGGTGGTTCTTCACTCATTTATTTCTTATTTTCCACAGAAAAATAGTAAAAAAGTTTCGGGCGATTCCGAGAACTTTTATTTTCTGCACAAAAACAACACAACGGTAATTCTGCTGAAGACAACGTCAGTCCGGGTTAGTTCTAAATAAATCGTATAAAGTGCATCAAAACCATATAAAAGTATTGTAAACATAGGAAAATATGGCATGGATACTTCATATATTATCGATACGTTGGAAACGTATCACATGCTCCGAGTCTTTCCAGTAAAATATGGTATGGTGAGTAACATACAGATTTTTAGCTATGCATCGAACATATCCTGCGTAAAAGGTTGAAGTGATTATTTATTCAGAACAGTGTAGAAGAATAGTGGACATACATTGGTAATTAGTAGTTATTACTGGCTAGGAACAGAGTCAGAAAATAAATACCAATTGCTTGCTTACATAGCAATGTTAGACAAAACAATTACTCTAACTGTGGTATTGAGTAATATGTCGACATGCAAAAAGTTGAAAGAACCCTTACCTGGATCAGAATATGGTTGGATGGTGTCGTTCTGGAAGTAAACATCCATGTTAAGACTAGGCTTTGCTGTACGGACTGGAATTTTACTATCTACTTTAAGTTCATTAAACTGAGATAATTTTCTCCAAAGGCATGCATCAAAATAGGGGTGACCAACTTTATCATTTTTACCCGTAGTTTCATTGTACATCCATGGTTCATGGTCACTATGACCAATGGAGTCATCAAATAAGTAAAGTTCAAGATTTCCTTGTACACGTGTTCTTACAAAGCAGGGGTTGTACTACGGGAAATGATAAGATCGTTACATATTTTGAAATAACAGAGCAACAACCAAATATGGATGAAACTGAGAGAATAGAACAATAGATGAAATCAAAGTAAAAAATATGTAATTAAACAGATAACGTAACGAAGATGACATGAAAATATTAGAGTAATTGGAAAAACAGTACAACATTAATTGCCCTGATTTAGTACAACAACAATCCTCTTTGACGTCTATGCTGCATGTGGCACCTTTTCTCCGAATTTAGCAATGTATATATAGTACATGTTCATAATAGTAGGCCATGCCAACCGTGGTAGGGTGATATTGAACATACTGTGCTCCTCTTAAAGTCGTATGGTATGGTGAGATGGAACTTCTTGTCCGTCTGGATGCAGCCACCACCTTGCCTGATTTGTGTTGCACGGTGAACACTATTTATGAAAATCCTCGAGTCAGCTACAAGAATAATAAATCCACGGCTATTTCCCCTGGGTGATTGATAGGGATGGACAAACTACGATAGGAGGTGCTCAATTATTTCAAAAAATTAATTACTTGGTTCACCATTAGAAAACACCTCGGGCCAATCCTGCAGAAAACCCAAATCGAGCAGCGTCGAGAAAGTCGGGGCTGATAGGCATCGGCGAGGGGAAGAAACAAAATGCAGTGGCGTTCGTTGGCGGTAGCCGGCTGCAAGTGGCATCGTCGAGCTCACAGATTTGGGCAGACTGGAGTCGACAAGGAGCAACTATACTGGCATTCGAGTGAGGCCGAAGGGGGAGAGGGGTGAGGTTTTTTTCCTTTTTCATGCATGGGTGAGGGTTTTCTGTGCGAAAAAACTATCCACGTAGGAAACGATTTTTAAGCATGAATCATGTGTGATAATTATCATTAAATTTACCATGATTGAAATGAACCGGAACCAATATTTCCTTCATCATTAATTTAGTGTACCTACTAGCTACAATACCAACTACAATAGATGGATATGATGGGAGACATATGGATCGTTGTTCGATCGCGGTGCATCCTACGGTGCACATGCACGATCCGTGTGGCTGGGGTTCTGGCAAATCAGAACACAATGCACACCAGGGTGAACGTAGCTGGTTCCAGGAGGCGCACGGTTCTAGAAAGTAACCGTCTTCCCAAAAAAATCACAAAGTTTGAAGGGGAACCCTTATTTCCTTAGTCGTTTCTCCTTGAATTATGGTAAAATACCCCCTACAATGCATCGTGTTCGAATTTGACATTTTTTCAGGCTCGTTTACTATATTAAGGCTTTTATGTGCATTTTATAGGCATTTACTTCTTATAATTCAAGTTTGAACATTCTGCAGATGAAAAAGTGCAAAACAATGGTTCGAAAAATCATAATTGTGGCATTGAATAATTTTTCACGTATTTTACTGGAAAATGATAGAAATTCAAAGGATATGTGTGGGAAGAGTCAACCAAATATGCGTCATTTATCTGTTTTTTCGCTCTAAAAAATGAAAAAAATGCCCGAAAAACATGATACCTCGTGTGGTGCCTTGGCACCTCAATATGACCTGGTAAATATTTGAGTGAGAAAATCACCAAGGAAGTATCACAATTTTCGGAGGGAATTTCCATGGTTTGAAGGGGGGCCTATATTTGATTAGTCCTTTCTCCTTTAATTTTTTTCTACGGTAAACGTACCCCCTACAATGCATCATGTTCTAATTTGACATTTTGTCAGGCTCATTACTATATTAAGGTTTTCATGTGCATTTGTAGGCATTTACTACTTATAATTCAAGTTCGAACATTTTGTACATGAAAAATTGCAAAACAAAATTTCAGCCAAAGTTGAGTTAAGGATTTCCGTGAATACAAGAAACGGTTTTCGGCCAGAAACAGGGTCGCAAAACAGAGAAGAAACAGAGAGAGATCCAATCTCGGAAGGGGCTCCTACCGTCTGGGAGCCATGGCAGCCATGGACCCTCCTGCCATATAGGGAGGAGGCCAAGCAAGATGAAGAAGGAGGTGGGCTCTCTCCCCCTCTCTTTTCGTAGCGCCGGAGCACCGTCGGGGGAATCATTGTGGCGGCAATCTACACCAAAAACTTCGTCGTCTTCCTCAACACCACCATCACCTTCCCTCATCTATTTATAGTGGTCCACTCTCCTGCAACCTGCTGTACCCTCTACTTGATCATGGTTCTTTATGCTTCATATTATTATCCAATGATGTGTTGCCATCCTAAGATGTTTTAGTAGATTATTATTCTCCTATGGGTTGATTGATGATCTTGATTGGTCCGAGTTGCATTTTTTATTTGGTGCGGTCCTATGGTGCCATCTGAGACGTGCACATGTGGAGGATTACCACTATAGGGTGTTGCAATATGTTCATGATTCGCTTATAGTGGGTTGCGAGGGTCGCGACGGCTAAAACCCGAGTAAGAGAATTGTTGCATATGTGATAAAGGGGCCTTTATACTTAATGCTATGGTTGGGTTTTACATGAATGATCTTTAGTAGTTGCTGATGCTTTGTAGAGTTCCAAACATAAGTGCATATGATCCAAGTATGGAAAGTTTGTTCGCTCATCCCTCTCCCTCATATAAAATTGCAACAACAACGACCAATCTAGTGATCAATTTCCTAGGACAATCTCGTAAATCCTACCACCACTTTTCCACACTCGCTAAACTAACCTAATTGTTATTTTATCTAAATAGCCCCTATCTTCTATTTCCACGTTCTTTATTATCTTGCAAAACTATCTTATTACCCCTATACAGTACTTCTAGTCTTATTCCCACAAAGTAGCTTTATTTCTTGTACTAGGTAATGTGAACATTGTTGCATGTAGAGTTGTATCGATGGTCGATAGAACTTGTGAGAATATTAATTCTACCTTTATATCCTCGTTGGGTATGACACTCTTATTTATCGAAATGGCTATAGACGATCACTTACATATGTGGCTTATCAAGACATTTTCTAGCACCGTTGTCGGGGAGCAATAGCATGGGGTGAATATTCTCGTGTGTGCTTGTTTACTTTATCTCTAAGTAAATTTTATTTTCTATTCTAAGTTGTTTTATATCTTTAGTTATGGATATGGAACACAAAACACCAAAAAAAAAGTTGTACTTGCTACTCATGGAGATGGGGAACTTTCTTAAACCCTTGATGTTGGTTATCTGTGGAATGTTAATTACTTCTGTGATAATCCTGATAAATCCCCATTCAACATGTTAATGGGAGACACGTTGGAGCAACATGAGTACTTTAGGGATTATCGCTTCACTCAAAAAGGGAAACTCTTATGGGATCAAATAAAGATGCTATGTTGGTATGCTTTGAATATGTGCTATATGTTTGATTATACTTACTGCTCTAAAATGGAGGTTTCACACCTTCCCTTTTCATGTGAATTTAATGATAATGAAACCTGGCTTCTTATGGCAATGGTACTTATGATTACTATGATATTGAACAAACAAAAGAATTTGTTGATTTTAAGGGTGCTTATGAAATTTCTTCTTTGTTTGAAATATATGATAAGCATGATGATGCGCTTTACAAATCTGAAAATTTTGCTATACTTAAATATTACTATGAAAACTATGATTATAATGCCTATATATATTAAGAAATCTCCTCTTTCTTGGAAGGGATAATATTTTGTAAGAGTCTATGGAAGAAGAAATTGATGAAACTATGAGCTCATTAGATGAAAAAGATGAGGAGGAGGGCGAAGAACAAATGGAGGTAGAGAGCGGATTAGCTACCCGTGCCTATCAGAATCGGGGCTTCGGGGACCCTTGAGAGGTTCGAACTCTGGGGTGAACCGGCTCTCCAACTTCATTCTCCCACCCTAACCTACGGCGATGCTCCGGCGTGCTTGAGCTTGGGGGGAGGAATGAGGAACACAACGATCAACCCAGGTTCGGGCCACCTTGCGATGTAAAACCCTACTCCTGCTTGTCTAGATTGATTAGTGGTAGAAGGTGATACAATGGGCATGTCCCTCTACGGAAGTGGCCTGCCTCCTCTTATACTGGCCCTGGTCCCGTTCCCCCAAAAACACCAGGCGGGAAGGGTTGCCACAACTGCCCATTTCAAACGGAGACATGACTGCAGCTTATCTGACGAAAGTAGTCTTCGCCTGCTAAATCCTCCTGTCGTGACGTGCTGGTGGGCTCGGTGCTGACCTCCGTCCTTATGAACTCTCCGCTCTGGTCCTCTTACACCAAAGAGGAAACCTTTGGGACTTACCCCGAGTTCGGCAGGCTGGCCCTTCCCCCTTAGCACCAAAGGGGAAATCCTCCTCGTCCGTGATCCCTGGCGCGGCGCCCGACGTTACCAGGCACGGCGTATGTCATCCATGTGGAGGCGCAGGGCTGTATGGACCGCCAGGCCAGCCTTAGTGGAGCCGCCCCACCAGGGCCTCAGGAGGTGGCCCCACGAAGGAGCCTCGGGGGGGGGTCCCTGATGGTGCCGTCGTCGTGCGCCTCACGAGGCATGGTTCCTTGCGAAGCTCCTTGCTGGGCCCTGCGGTGCTAGAGGCAGGCGCCGTGTCCTGGGCCATGGGCAGACGGGCCTGGGTACCCCCAGTCCCAGAGGCCCGATAGTAGCCCCGAGACCCATGGCATGCACGGTTCCTCCTGTTAGAGGGGGCGAAGCGACACGGGCCCCAACTGCTCGTGGGCCAGGCACGACGCATGGTGCACGATGCATGCCATGTGCCGCCTCCACTTGAAAGCCCCCTGTGTGCGCCGGGCGAAACCATCATTGCTCGGCTTCTCCCGTACGTCTCCCTCCTTTGCTGCTCCTCCTTTCTTGCACATACACTGTCTCTTCCTTCCTTCCCCCCATTATGGCGAAAAAGGGTGGTTCCGCGGGCGCCAGAGCGCAGGCGGGGTCTTCAGCACCTCCCACCTCTGCTGGGAGCAGCGGGGGGCCCGCGTCCAAGGCCGACTTCGACACGGTGGCGCTGGACAGCCATCGATGAGTAAGTGCATTACCGTCCCTGAATCGCCTTGTGTACTTTGTTTGGGCCAATGAGCTTGATCTCCAACTCTCCAGGGCACCCACACTCAAGAGGCGGAGGGATGCCTCGCCTGCGGCACCCCTCGCATGCCGCCTGTTGGCGCGACCTCAGCCCCCGAGCCAGGCTTGGCAGGGGCCGGGGGGTCCGCGGTGGAGCCCTGGGGGCATGTGATTGCCGCCACGCGCACACCCCTCGAGGCGCCACGCGCGAGGCGGAACTGGTGTAGGACCGAAAGTATGTCTAGAGGGGGGGGGGGTGATTAGACTACTTGACCAAATAAAAAATTACTTTTTCCCAATTTTAAGTGTTGGCAGATTTTAGCATTCATAGCAAGTCAAGCACACCCTACACATGCATGTCTAAGAGTATAGCAGCGGAAAGTAACAACAATCATGTATATAGTAGAGGGTAGGAAGGAAGATCAAACGCAATTTGTAGACACGAATATTTTTCCCGTGGTTCCGATAGCTGGGGCTATCGTATGTCCACGTTTCTGGAGTCTTCAACCCACGGAGAGTAACGGTCGCGAGAGTCCACGGAGGGCTCCACCCATAAGGGTCCACGAAGTAGCAACCTTGACTATTCCATAACGGCTTCCATCCACGAAGGACTAGCCTCACTATGGGTAGATCTTCACGAAGTAGGCGATCTCCTTGCCCATACAAACTTCTTGGTTCAACTCCACAACATGAAGTAGGAGGCTCCCAAGCGACACCTAACCAATCTAGGAGGCACCACGCTCCAAAAGGTAATAGGCTCGGTAATGTCGATGAACTCCTTGCTCTTGTGCTTCAAGATGATAGACTCCTCAACACACAATCACTCTCTCACATATTTGGCTATGGCGGAAGAGATTGATTGGGTGGAAAGCAACTTGGGGAGGCTATAGATCAAGATTCATATGGTTGGAATGGAATGGCATGATCTCAACACATGAGTAGGTGGCTCTCTCTCAGAAAATCAGTTGGTATGAGTGGGGATCTATTCTGAGTGCTTCTCTTTCGAGTGGGTGGTGGTGAAGGGGTATATATAGGCATCTCCAAAAATACAACCATTACACCTAAAGTGACCAACTCGGTGACACCGATGTGTTAATCTCGGTTGTACCGAAGTGACCAAAAGGTGACAACTTTTGAATCTCGGTGAGACCGATATATAATTCTCGGTGGTACCGATTAGGTGACCAATGGTCAGATTGCGCAACTCACTGATGCCGAGCCAACAAACTCGGTGGTACCGATTTTGTGAATCAAGGTAACAGAAAGTTGGCAACCCAAACTCGGTGGCACCGAAGTGGAATCGGTTGCACCGATGTGCTAGGGTTTGGCATGGGTCTGTCTGAGTTTGGGAATCGGTGGCACCGAGTGGAATGTGTTGGTTGCACCGATTTTGGATATTTGACTTTGGACAGACTTTTGTGGAAGAGCTTGTGGGTGTTTTTGGTGACTATCACTTGTGCACGTGGAGCATCTTGTTCACGAACAGTACCTTACCCCCTTTTAACAGTATTGGCTTTCCTGTGGACTCAAAGTGATTTCTCACAAGGTAAAATGTAGAGTCCTCTTGCTTGAAGCTTTGCCAATCTATTTCCTTGCATCTTGGGGTTATCCACAATCCTTTTGCCATCCCTATCATTGAACTATTCCTGAAATATGCTTAGTAGAAACATTAGTTCCATGACATATATGTTGTTATTAATTACCAAAACCGCCAAGGGAGCAAATGTGCTTTCAATCTCCCCCTTTTTGGTAATTGATGACAACATATATATCAAAGCTTCGACATATGATATAATCAATGAGTATAATCATCGCTTTGAGAAGTATGTGATAAGAAAGAGCTCCCCCTAAATTTGTGCATTATTTTAAATTTGCATTTGAATGCAAATGCACAATCGATTAGGTACATAGGGTACTCTTTCATGTCACATACAACTTGGTGGTGTGCGAGAATAATAACAATGAACATCATAGCACAACACAATCAAGCAAAGGTGAATGATCATCTCATAAGCATCATAATGATAGGAAATAGTAGCAACACACATTAAGCGTATGATCAAACACCAACAAAAGTTTAACACAAGCAACCAAAAGACCAAATGTTTTTGAATAAGCGATAAAAACCAAACGCTCTCTCACTCGAAGCCTAAAGATCTATGTACACTTCTCCCCCTTTGACAACAAGTTACCAAAAAGTTCAATGGTATATATCTAAGCGCTCTTCTAGGGTTGATCTCCTCCGGTAGTCGATGTAGGAGTCGAGAGAACTGCGTCGGCGAAGACCTCTGCTGATGTCATGGATGGAGTTGGAGTAGCAACGGGAGGTACTGGAGCTGATGGAGCTGAGGAGGCTGTAGCAGGTGATGATGAAGAAGGCCTCAAATCTGGAGCTGGCACTGTGGCTGATCTGGCCTGGGTAGTGAAGTGAGTGCCTGGCCTAAGAGGAGAGTCATCCTCATCATCTGAAGTGTCGGGACTGGGCACGCTGTCAACTTCCTTCTTGAGCTCGTTCACTGTCTTTGTCAGCCCATCCACTTTCTCATTTAGGGTCTTGATCCTATTCTCAAAGATCCTCACAAGACTATTCTGATTCCCCAGTATGTCCTTGATGTCCTTCTGCATGCCCTGAACGGTAGAGATCAAGAGATCCATTTGCTCGTTCCTAGATCTAGGGACTTGAGCACTAGTGGCTCTAGCTGCCTCTGCCTCTGCCTGTGTTGCAGCTGATGTGGGATGATCTGGGTCCATCACCACAACGTTGTCCTCAAGATCTGGCTGTAGGGACAAGTGGGGCCTGTGAAGAGCAAAAATGTGCTTTTCCAGCTTTGAGTTGATGAGCATCTGAATGTAGGGTGCATAGCAGCATGAGCGCTTCTGATCAGCAGCAACCCTCTTCATAGTCTCTACTATGAAGTCCATCACTCGTATCCTAGTGTGTCTATCAAGATGGATCAGCATGTTGATGGAATAGCCTCGAATCATCTTGTCATCTCCAGACTTAGGCATCAAGGTGTGCCTCAAGATAGTGTTCATGGTGCGGAGGCCAGCCTGAAGGAAGTAAATGGATCCTAACTTGTGAAATTTCAAGTTGGCAGCAGGGATCTCATTGTACATGTTCTTCATATAATCATGGCTCTCCTTGGATTCAGAATAGACATCCAAGTCACCATCTTGCACCTTTGGGACTCCTAAGATGGCAGCCCATTCCTCAACATAAGACTCATATCTTGCTCCTTCAGTCATCCACATAATCCTACCATCTCCATAGAAATGAGCAGTGGAGTAGAATTGCATGATCATCTCGTCATTCCATGCAGTGAATTCTTTGCCAACAAACTCATCTAGGCCAATGCAATGAAAATTGTCTTGAATGTTTGGAAAGTAATTTTCATTTGCCTTGATGTACTTCCAGTCAACGTATCTCATATCACTGACAGCTGGGCTCTTATCAAGCAAGATAGTCTCATAGAAATCTTGTTGCTCCTTGGAATAGAACCTGTAGTCCATAGCTGTTTTTCTCCTCTGAGCATAGGGATCAATTGCTCTCCATACCCTCAAACCAGAATCCTTCCTCTTATTCATATCTCCAGCAAGTAGGTGGCTGGCATTGTGCTCTGGAAGGTGTGGTCTGAGCTTCATCAAAGCAGTCATGTCATCATCATTCTCAGCTTCCCTGAAAGTGGAGGTCTTGTTCTTGGAAGAAGCTGGGATATCTCTGGAGAACCTCTTGGGTTTGTCAGCAGCAGCAGCCTTCTTTGGAGCAGATTTGGTGCTCTTGGAAGTGGTAGCCTTAGGCATAGCATCTGCCATAAGCTTCTTCTTCTTCTTGGGAGGGGCCTTAGCAGCTGGCTCTACCTCCTCCTCTGCAACAGCTGCCTCCTCTGGATCCTCATACATAGAGGTAGGCCTGCCAACAACATAAACAATCCTCTTCCTGGATCTCTTCTTCTCCCCTGCCTTCTTAGGCAAAGATTTCTTGGGAGGCACAACAGTCATGGTTGCTCTGGAGCTCTCAGGTGCTCTCACTGTCTCAGAGCTAGCATACTCCTTCCTGATAGCTTTCTTCTTCTTGGAAGAAGTGGCAGCATCATCTTTCTTGGGCAGCTCATCAGGGATGAAGTCCTCATCCTCCTCATCATAATTGAGATTCCTCCTAGTTCTTGTAGCAGCCTTGGGCAAGTCAGGAGAACTAGGCACATCATCAAAACTCTCTTCAGGACTAGTGCCTGAACTCATGACAACATTCTCCTCTCTGAAGTTGTTCTCACTGTCATCTGAAGTAGACATCTTTGACCCTGTGAAAAGAATATAGAGGAGCAGAGGGGTTGAGCATCACAAAACACAGAGATTTTCAAAAATTTAAACAAGGAAGACATTAGTTTTAGCTTTCTGCAGAAGGTATTTCGGTGTCACCGAGTGGTATTTTTCGGAGTCACCGAGACTGACCATATGCATCAACAGAGACCTGGCAGCCTTTTCGGTGGAACCGAAAAGATTGCTTCGGTCTCACCGATATGGTTCTCAGTAACCCTAAAATACAATCGGTGGAACCAATTTTTTCAACTCGGTTTTACCGAGATGCAATCTGCGGATAGCTAACCCTAAAATTTTCATTGTTCGCTAATCTACGAGAACTCTGGTGGATAGGGAGGATTGCACACAGTGGCTTATAGATAAGAACATCTCAATGCGCAAGAATTAGATGATGGAGCACAAGAGAGGATCGGATCCGTACCCTAGCTTGGTGACGGTCCACTATGGCGAAGACGGCGGCGAAGATGCCCGTCGACGGGGAGGCAAGGGCGACGACCGGGGGGTCCTTTTGGCAGCTTAGGGTTTTGTAGCGCGACGGTTTGAGGAGTGAATTTCAAAGCGTCGGGTCCACAACATATATACCCCTTGCTGTCGGTGACACCGGTTCGAAATTTTTGGTGTCACCGAGTTTCTCAACTATAAGCTGATAGGGAAACTCGGTGTAACCGAGAATAAGGAATCGGTGTTACCGAGATTGAAAACCAGATCAATCCTCGGCAATCGGTGAAACCGAGAAATGTTTGTTGGTCACACCGAGTTGCACTTGGGAGGTTTTTGAGTGCAACCCTTTTCGACACGGAACTCCGAGTGCATCTCACACAGAGGGATCGAGAAGTGCTTGTTCAAGTTTTGTGATGCAGCAAGAAAAGAATATGAGGTGAGAAAGCATAGATAGCTAGAGGAGGGTCCTAGGCATTCTTGTACATCCAACTGGCAAAAGATAAATTAAGAACCAAATAGCAACAATTGGATGTCCTCGAATGAATAAAGAAGTGCAGACCAACATGCTCACACAATAAGATGTCAAATGAAATCATGGCAAACATGCACATACATACTAGCATCTATCAAGCATTTTGGCTATGACGGAGTCATCTATATATGAGTATATTGACTTATGAGCCAAGTAAGAATACTTGATCATAGGTCATACTCATCGTTTAAGCACAAGTGGGGTTACCACTTTTACATAAAGCATTTAATGTTGTCACATACTATGAGATGCTTTAACTCAAGTCTTAGAGTAAAGCCCCCCCTTGATGTGACATCCCCCCATAGGAGGGATAAACTAACCTTGGGTTCTGTCGATGAAGACTTCATGTTGGTGAGGTAGTGGTGGATGCTCAAGGTTGATGAAGATCACCAAGAGTTGGGAGCATCTTTGTTGTTTCCTTATTCTTCTCACCTACATGGGTTAGTCCCAACACACAAGAGACAAATACAAGGATATCTATGGACATGGAATGCAAAGCATATGTGATGATGTCCATGGATTTGTTGATTACCTTGTCCCTTGCTTACCTTTGAGGGAATGTGTGACTCCTTGAACTATTACATAGAGTTGATGTTGTTTGCAAATAGTTCTTGCCAATAGTGAATGTGAGTGAATTTCATCGGCAGAGTCACCCCTCAAGAACTCTCTAGTTCTTCTTCTTGGGGACCCACATCAACTTGATGGGGATCCTTGGTGTTGAAGTAGCCCTTGTAGAAGTTGATCTTGAAGTAGCCTTGGGAACCCACTCCACCAAAGCTTGGGATTTATCTTCATATGAGTCAATGTCCTCTTGAAGCTTGTTCTTGCCCTTTAGCTTGGGGTCTTGTGGTGGAAGGTCATCTTGAGCTATTGTTCCCTTGGGGAGAGTATTTTCATACTTCTCCTTTTGAGGAACAAACTTGGGCTTGGGGTATTGACCTTCTTCCCATTCAACTCCATTAGCGTTGAAGTAGCAAATGCCATGGTTCTTCCGGTATCCTCCGTGCTCGCGTACAATTTCCACAAATTGTTTACACCCGGCAAGACTCTTGTAGACACCTTTCTCTATAATTCCTTTCAAAAAAGAATTTTCTTGCTCAAGTGTAACTTGGCTAAGAGAATCATCATTAGTGGAATCAATAGAACTACTAGAAGCAACATCATTAGGTTTGGCATTTTTATTGTTGCTACTAGATGAAGAACCTTTCTTGCCTTTGTTACTAGTTTGTCTAGATTTAACTTGTGGCATGAATGTAGACAAGAGTAATCATTTGGCTAGATAAGATGAAGTCTTCTTTCGGAGATCGTCATTGATAGCTTTAAGAAACTCATGCTCTTGCTCCAAGGTGAGCTTCTCAAAGCGTAGCTTCTCATGAGTTCTTACAAGCTCTCTATGATCTTCGAGAGTAGATTCACGGGCTAACTTAAGAGTGTTTAATTCTTTAGTTAGTTGTTCTATTTTCATCTTATCATCATCAAATGACTTATCTTGCCTAGCATGAGAATTATCAAGTTCATTTTGACTAACATCACTAGTTTCATCAAAGTGCAAGTCATCATCACAAAGAAAATCATCTTCATCTCTATTGAAATCAAGATACTCGGGGTGCGATACCTTGGGGCCTTTAGCCATGAAGCAACTTCCACTCCCTTCATTTGGTGAATCAAATAGATCATAGGAGTTGGTAGTCCCTAGTGCAAGTCCGGCAACACCTTCATCTTGACTATAGTCGGAGTTGGAGTGATAGCTTCTCTCAGAGTTGTTGTCGGAGTCGGAGCCGGAAACCCATTCACCAACATGAGCTTGATGTCTTCTTCTTGTGTAGCTCTTGGTGTACTTGTCCTTCTTCTCCGAATCCCTACTTCTCCTTGAGGGTCTTCGTTCATAACGATCATCTCTACTCCTTCTCTCTCTTTGAGGTGATTCATTCCTTGAGCTTCGTCTTCTTGGTGACTATTCTCTTTGTTTGTAGGGAGCCGTGCACTCATTGGAGTAGTGTCCGGGCTTCCCACAATTGTAGCAGCTGCGGTCACGACTTGACGAACGCTTCTCTTCATATCTTGAGTTGGAGCTTCGTTCTTTGCCTCTATTCTTGTAGAACTTGTTGAATTTCTTGACCATGAGGCTTATCTCTTCATTGGTGACAAGTTTGTCGCTTGAAGTTGCGGGAGCATCACTTGTGGCTTTGTAAGCACCGCTAGACTTGTTGTGAAGCTCTTCTTTGTCTTTGAGTGTCATCTCATGAGCAACAATCCTTCCAATGACTTCCGTAGGCTTGAGATCTTTGTAGTTTGGCATCATTTGGATCAATGTGCACACGGTGTCGTATCTCTCATCCAAAGCTCGAAGTATCTTCTTGATGATGAATTTTTCGGTCATTTCTTCGCTTCCTAAGCCGACAATCTCATTGGTGATGAGAGCTAGCCTAGAGTACATCTCCGCGACTCCTTCACCATCCTTCATCTTGAACTTGTCAAGCTCACTTTGAAGAACATCCAACTTGGATTCTCTCACGGACTCGGTTCCTTCGTGCATATCAACCAAAGTATCCCAAATCTCTTTTGCATTCTCGAGACGGCTGATTTTGTTGAATTCTTCGGGGCATAGGCAGTTGAAGAGAATGTCGCATGCTTGAGCGTTGTATTGCAACATCTTCAATTCATCCGCGGTCGCTTCACGATCCGGTTCCTTTCCATCACCAAAGAATTCACCTTGCAAGCCAACACGAACAACA
This sequence comes from Elymus sibiricus, assembly GCA_039707655.1. NCBI lineage: Eukaryota > Viridiplantae > Streptophyta > Magnoliopsida > Poales > Poaceae > Elymus > Elymus sibiricus. Next base: position 165,231,875 of record CM077667.1, read on the forward strand.
GCCCATACGGCGGGGTTATGACCTAGAATATGCATTTTCATTTTGTGCTTCCAACTAGCAAAATTAGTGCCATCAAAGTACAGACCAAGGCTCCTAGGTTCTATGATGATAATTTCCCTCACTAGACGCCATACTCTCCTAGGTTGTGAGACCAATGCAATGGAGACCAAAGCTCTCATACCACTTGTAGGACCGAAAGCATGTCTAGAGGGGGGGGGGTGATTAGACAACTTGACCAAATAAAAATCTACTGTTTCCCAATTTTAAGTGTTGGCAGATTTTAGCATTCATAGCAAGTCAAGCACACCCTACACATGCATGTCTAAGAGTATAGCAGCGGAAAGTAACAACAAGCATGTATATAGTAGAGGGTAGGAAGGAAGATCAAACGCAATTTGTAGACACAAAGATTTTTCCCGTGGTTCCGATAGGTGGTGCTATCGTACGTCCACATTTATGGAGTCTTCAACCCACGGAGGGTAACGGTCGCGAGAGTCCACGGAGGGCTCCACCCATAAGGGTCCACGAAGTAGCAACCTTGACTATTCCATAACGACTTCCGTCCACGAAGGACTAGCCTCACTATGGGTAGATCTTCACGAAGTAGGCGATCTCCTTGCCCGTACAAACTTCTTGGTTCAACTCCACAACACGAAGTAGGAGGCTCCCAAGCGACACCTAACCAATCTAGGAGGCACCACCCTCCAAAAGGTAATATGCTCGGTAATGTTGATGAACTCCTTGCTCTTGTGCTTCAAGATGATAGACTCCTCAACACACAATCACTCTCTCACAGATTTGGCTATGGTGGAAGAGATTGATTGGGTGGAAGGCAACTTGGGGAGGCTAGAGATCAAGATTCATATGGTTGGAATGGAATGGCATGATCCCAACACATGAGTAGGTGGCTCTCTATCAGAAAATCAGTTGGTATGAGTGGTGATCTGTTCTGAGTGCTTCTCTTTCGAGTGGGTGGTGGTGAAGGGGTATATATAGGCATCTCCAAAAATCCAACCGTTACACCTAAAGTGACCAAGTCGGTGACACCGATGTGTTAATCTCGGTGGTACCGAAGTGACCAAAAGTTGACAACTTTTGAATCTCGGTGAGACCGATATATAATTCTCGGTGGTACCGATTATGTGACCAACGGTCAGATTGCGCAACTCGGTGACGCCGATCCAACAAACTCGGTGGTACTGATTTTGTGAATCGAGGTAACAGAAAGTTGGCAACCCAAACTCGGTGGCACCAAAGTGGAATCGGTTGCACCGATGTGCTAGGGTTTGGCATGGGTCTGTCTGAGTTTGGGAATCGGTGGCACCGAGTGGAAAGTGTTGGTTGCACCGGTTTTGGATATTTGACTTTGGACAGACTTTTGTGGAAGAGCTTGTGGGTGTTTTTGGTGACTATCACTTGTGCACGTGGAGCATCTTGTTCACGAACAGTACCTTACCCCCTTTTAATAGTATTGGCTTTCCTATGGACTCAAAGTGATTTCTCACAAGGTAAAATGTAGAGTCCGCTTGCTGGAAGCTTTGCCAATCTATTTCCTTACATCTTGGGGTTATCCACAATCCTTTTGCCATCCCTATCATTGAACTTTTCCTGAAATATGCTTAGTAGAAACATTAGTTCAATGACATATATGTTGTTATTAATTACCAAAACCACCAACGGAGCAAATGTGCTTTCAACTGGCCCATAGGGAGGAGGCCGTGATCGAGCGGGATGCCGATGTGGCCCTATGCGAGCGGGAGGCTGCCCGGACCGCCTTCGACCAGGAGGCGGAGCGCGAGCACCTCAAGACCCTGGAGAGTCAATTCCTCGCCGACAAGGCGGCTTTCGAGGCGACACGCAATGAAGCCTTTGCCCAGCTCGAGAGGAGGGTGGCCGTAGGCAGAGCTTATGTCGACGCGCGGGGGGCTCTGGAGCAGGAGGCTGCCCTTGAGGAGTACCTCGGTAAGCTGGCACAATAGGAGGCCCGCTTCCAGCTCCGACGCGACGCCTTCCTTGAGCAGGTGGGCGAGCTCGAGGCCCGGCTGCAGAACGCCGAGACTGATCTCCAGGTCGCCCTCGGGATCAAGGGTGACATCGAGGCAGAGTTGGTGTCACTGCAGACCCAATTCGGTGAAGCCGTCGAGGCTGTGTAGAGGGCCAAGGACGACGAGGCACGGGCGCAGATGATGGAGGTGCAGCGTGCCAGGCAGTTCTTGGACCTTGCCCAGCGCGCTTTTGGCGTGCTTCGCTGCTTCGTCGGGGACACCGCAGAGCTGCCCCGCATGCATGGGGGCAGGGGCTATCTCGACTTCTTCCTCAAGGTGGTAGATGCGGTGGAGTCGGGCGTCTCCAAGGTGGATATAGATATCGAGTCGAGCGCCCGTGACCTCGTTGGCTACGCGCTGACGCGTGTTTTCTCCTACCTCTAGCGCTTCGATCCTGCCTTCGACTTCTCCCACGTGGTGGAGCCGGTGCCTGCGGAGCTCCGAAGCCCCCTCAGGGACGAGATGCGTGGGCACATGGAGTCCTTTGTTGGGCAGTTCACCCAGGCTGCATCTTCCGAGGAGAGCGACAGCCTTGGCGCAGGCCTCCCCAGCAGCCATGGCGAAGACGGCGCCTCCTCCACCTAGGTTTTATGTTTGCTTCCTGTTGCATTATGCAGTATCCTACCCTCAGGGGAGGGGGGTGGGGTGTAAGGACTTTTGTAAGACACTTTTGTTTTATGTGGTAGTTGCTCGTCATGCTTGATGTGTCTTTGCTCCTTCTGCGCGACCTTCCTGCTTTGCCTTGCGCCGCCTCCACGCCCTGCATCGTCGGGACCTATCCTTTGATCATACCTTGCATCCTTAGCGAGGCCCCACCCATGCGAGAGCCCAGGGGGCCAACGGACGGGGGCCTTCGCAACTGGTGGGGGTCCTTGAGGCGCAGTGTGCAGGGTCCCCATCTTTGACGCGCTAGGGGCCCCGTGATGGCAGCCCCCGAGGGTCTACAACACATGGCTGTCATCCTGCCAAGGCATCGTCTTCTGCCGGGTGCGCCTCGGGGGACCCTCCGGGCGATGCTTTGTGAGGGGGGAATCCCCCGCAGGGTGCTTTACTCCGGGTGCCGCACACTTGCTAGCTTGCCCTTTTGCGTCGTGTGAGGAAGCTAGGCACCAAGGGCCTTGGTGGGGTGACGTGCATGGGGTTAAGCCAGCAAGCCAGGGACCGGTCCCTTAGGCATTTTAGCGCTGCTGGGATCAGCCCGAGCATAGGCACCGCACCTAGCCCCCGCTCACGCGAGGCATAAAGGGGAGCTGGTTAGAGTGTGTCCCGGGGCATGGTGGCGCCTTTGACCGCCATCCACCAGCGCAGAGCATGGGGCTTCCACTGGGCGTGGGTATAGTCGCGGTTCGACAGTTATTCCACCACAGTGGGGCATCGGGCTTCCACTTGGGCATGGGCATAGTCGCGGTTCGATAGTTATTCCACCAGCGCGGAGCATGGGGCTTCCACTTGGGCCTTGGCGGGAGTCCTCCTGAGGCCACGGGGCGGCGCTCCAGGAGGCTCCGGGGCGTCTACAGCCCCAACCTCATTATTACGTGAGAGGGACATGAGCGGCGATAAGGGAGGGGTCGAGCGTTCCAAGTGCTGGGCTTGGGACCTGCCCCCTCGGTTCTCCAGGTGGTTTTCGCCTAGTTTTCGGCGCAGTTGCACGCACTCGCAACCCTTGGTATGGGCGCGGCGCGTGCCGCGCGGCCACCGGGTTCCGGCGCCGGAATGGCAGAGCGCCTTCCTAGCGGCCGTACGAGCTGAGCCACATTCCATAGTCCTCCCGTGATGGTTTTCCAGGAGGGCGAGACACTAGGGACCCTCGTGAGGTGACGTGCATGGGGGGCCAGCCCGTGAGCCAAAGCTCGGTCACTTAGATTTCTCGGCGCTGCGAGGGCGGATCCAGGCGCAGACGCCGTGTCCTAGCCCCTAGCTATGGAACCATTGACGGGGGGGGGGGGGTTGCGGGGGCGTGGCAATTCCAGACGACGAGGAGGCATTGAAACTCAATCGAATGATTAATCGGGTTCATTACATGACGAGGAAGTACCAGCCCGGGGTCAATTCAACAAACGAGACGGGGACGCTAAATTTGAATCAAACCAAAAGATCACCTGGCGCTCGTGCCTTTTTGGGGGCGCTGGACACTCGTCGTAGCAGGTCGCGAGGGCACTTCGGGAACGTCTGGGGCCTCAGGAGGTTTACTCGCGCCCCCTCCTGAGGTGCAGGATGTACTCACGCAAAGTTTCCCCGGGGAGGTGCCTTTCCCGCTGCATGCCATGGTCAGAGGGGGAGACATTGGTGAAATTGTTGATGAACAGCTCACAGAGCCCGCTCCATGAAGAGACCGATTCCTCGGGCAAGCTCATGAGCCACGTGCGCACGCTACCCTCGAGGGCCATGGGGAACCAGTTCGCCATGACCTTGTCGTCATCGCTCACCTCCCTGATGCCCATCGTGTAAAGCCGGAGGAACTCCACGGGATCTGGGACTCCATCATAGTGCGGGGGCAGCTCGGGCCTGAACTTGTCAGGCCAAACCACCTCGCGCAACTCGCGAGTGAAATATCGGTAGCTCGCGCCAACCGAGGGTGCCCCGCGCGCGCGAGCGGTCAGGCCCAGGTGCCCGACCTCCGTAGCACCTTGGATTACCTGATCCTGGCGATGGCGCGCGGACTTCTTCTCGGCAGAGCCTTGAGTAGGCAACGACTACCTCTTCCTTGGGGGCGAGGCTTCGCGACGCTGGTCGCCTTGTATGTTGCCCGAGTGCCCAATGGCGGCAACTTGACGGGAACGCTCGAGGGACCAGGCAGCTTCCTTCTCGTCGCAGGAGACAGTGATGACTCCGATGTAGCCCGGCATCTTGAGGACGTTGTAGCCGTAGTGGACCACAGCCATGAACTTGGCCAGCGCAGGGTAACCCAGGATAGCATTGTACGAGAGGCAATTACGCGATACGTTGAAGTCATTGAGCTCGACGCGGTGGTTGTCGCACGTGCCGAAGGTGACGGGGAGGCTGATCCGCCCAAGAGGAATGGTAAAGCCACCTGTTACTCCAAAGAACGATCTGGTCGGTGCCAGCCGGTTGTAGAGCACCCTGAGCTTCTCGAAAGTCTCGATAGAGAGCACATTCAGGCCCGCGCATGCGTCAACGAGGGTCTTGGGGACGGAGACGTTGTTGATGATGGGGTGCATAGCATAGGGAGCATACCCGCAACGCCCGCACACTCGAGGTTGTCCCTGGAGTCGAAGGAGATGGGGCACTGCTGCCATCTGGGGGGTCGCGTGACTCCTGACCGCCGGGGAGCGATGCCTGGCTCGCGAGGGGCTTGCTTGGTCCAGGGGTCCGGCGAAGGTGTATAGGCGCCGCCAAGGATACACGCTACCGCTCGGGAACCCTGGTGGTTCCTGGTTCCTCCGCTAGGCCGGCCGTCGCCATTTGCCTTGAGTGGTGGTGGCTGATGTAGAACAACGACATCACCCTGGGAGCGCGCCTCAAGAGGCCGCCCGTGCCCGTCATGGTCCAATGAGCCCCCAAGCTGATCCTCACCGCAGCCAGCGCCGGCCCTGCGGTGACCCTGATGCGGGCCGGCACGCTCGCCGCGAGGGAGCTCGAGCGCCCGACAGTCCTCGGTGTTGTGGGTGCGCACATTGTGGTAGGCGCAGTACGACCCGCCAGCCCCCTCAGGCACACCGCCGGCAGCGTTGAGGCCTGACCCAAGTCCCGACACCGGGACCCTAAGGAGGAGGAGAAGGGCGCGGGGCTAGTCACACCGGGACTCGCCAGTCCGTGACTCGGCTAGGTCGCCGCACAACAGCAGGGGCACCTCGTAGGCCGCGCTCCCTGCACTCGGCGCTGGGGTTGAAACGGGCGGTAGGGTGCGAAGGCCCTCCTGGCGAGAACGACGAGCTCGGCGATGTGGTCCTCCCAAGCACCGTGCCCCCATCCATTGGGCGGTGACGAAGCAGTTCGCTCGCCATGAACAACGCGTCCTGTGCGTTCAGGTCCCCCAAGTGGACACAAGCGAAAGGGGTCGCAGCGGAGGGGCCGGTTCGCCACGTGGGAGGCCTCGAGGGGTCCTGCTTCACTTGGGCGGCGTGGTTGGCATCGGTGGCGGTGATGACGTTGGCAGGGCTGTGAAGGCCATCGGCTATCGAGCGCCCGGTGCGAGCATGATGGGCTTCAGCCACGGGGTCAGCGAGTGTGGAGCCGAAATGGAGCTAAAGGGCGGCGGCGCACCCCTTACCTGGGGTGCCAAATGTCGGAATCGGGGCTCCGGGGACCCTTGAGAGTTTCGAACTCTGGGTTCACCGGCTCTCCAACTTCGTTCTCACACCCTAACCTATGGTGATGCTCCGGCGTGCTTGAGCTTGTGGCGAGGAACGAGCAACGCAATGATCTACCCAGGTTCGGGCCACCTTGCGTTGTAAAACCCTACTCCTGTTTATCTAGATTGATTAGTGGTAGAAGGTAAATACAATGGGTGTATCCCTCTATGGCAGTGGCCTGCCCCCTCTTATACTGGCCCTAGTCCTCTTCCCCCGAAAACACCGCCACAAAGGCCCATTTCAAATGGAGACAGGACTGCAGCTTATTTGACGAAAGTAGTCTTCGCCTGCTAAAGCCTCCTGTCATGACGTGCTGGTGGGATCGGTGGTGACCTCCGTCGTGATGAACTCTCCACTCCGGTCCTCTTACACCAAATAGGAAACCTTTGGGACTTACCCCGGGTTCGGCAGGCTAGCCCTCCCCCATTAGCACCAAAGGGGAAATCCACCTCGTCGTGTTTGCTGGCGCGGCCCCCGGCGTTACCAGGCACGACGTACGTCATCCATGTGGTCGTGCAGGGCCATAGGGCCCACCAGGCCAGCCTTAGTGGAGCCGCCCCACCAGAGCCTCAGGAGGCGGCCCCGCGAAGGAGCCTCGGGGGGTCTGATAACCCACAAGTGTAGGGGATCGTTTGTATACCTTTTTCGATAAGTAAGAGTGTCAAACCCAACGAGGAGCTAAAGATAGAACAAATATTCCCTCAAGTACAACTCTATGCACGCTAATGCTTGCTTTACCTAGAACAAGTATGAAACTACTTTGCGGGAATAAAACTAGAAGTACTTTGCAAGATAATAAAGAACGTGGAAATAAAAGTTAGGTGCTGCTTTAATGAAAGACCAATAAAAGTAAATAACTTAGTAGAAAGCTTTTTGTGTAACGCAAGAGAAAGATTGTCCCTAGGCAATTGAATAAAATATGATAGATACTTGTTATATGCAATGAGGGAGAGGCATACGCTAACACACTTTCCGTACTTGGATCATATGCACTTACGATTGGAACTCTAGCAAGCATCCGCAACTACCAAAGTTCATTAAGGTAAAACCCAACCATAGCATTAAGTATCAAGTCCTCTTTACTCCCATACGCAACAACCCACCTACTCGGGTTTATGCTTCTGTCACTCAAGCAACCCACCATAGGCAAATCACGAACATATTGCAACACCCTATAGCGGGAATCCATCACGTTTGCGCGACACGGAGGGCACCATAGGACAGTACCATATCAACATACAACTCACATCCATAACATCATACCGCAATTAACCCATAGGACAAAAGAGATCTACTCAAACATCATAGGATAGCCAAATATAATTGGGAAATAAATATGGAGTTGAGCACCATGTTTAAGTAGCGATTACAGCGGGGAAGAGAGGTGTTACATCGCTGCATAGAGGGGGAGAGAGTTGGTGTTGACAGCGGCGAAGTTGTTGGTGTAGATCGCCGTCACGATGATTGCCCCGGCGGCGTTCCTGCGCCACTCGGAGAGAGGGGGAGAGAGCCCCCCTCCTTCTTCTTCTTCCTCGGCCTCCCCCCTAGATGGGAGAAGAGTCCCCCCTCTGGTCCATGGCCTCCATGGCGGTGGAGGGGCTGGAGCCCCTGCTAGATTGGATCTCCCTCTCTGTTCTGTTCTGTTTTACGTTCCTTTTTTTCTTGCCGAAAACCGTTTCTTAGCATAAATGGTGCTCCAACTTCCTAGAATAACGGAAGACTATACGTGCATGCTTCGGGAATCACAAACCTTAACACCAATATCTTACTAAACACAATTATCCACTAGTACCTCCCACATATTATCATCTCTATATCTCAAAACTATTGCAAGGAATCAAACATATCATATTCAGTGATCCCTAAGTTTTATGTAGGATTTTATGACTAATCATGTGAGTGACCATTTCTTGTTGACTCTCTAAATAGATATAAGTGAAGCAAGAGAGTTTAATTATTTCTACAAAAGACCATGCTCTAATAAATATAAGTGAAGGAAAAGAGAATTCTACAAATAATGGTTTTCTATGTGAAGAGAAACAGACAATCCAAACTTCAAATGATATAAGTGAAACACATGAAGCATTCTATAAAGCCATACTCAAAAGATATAAGTGAAGTGCAATGAGCATTCTATAAATCAACCATGGACTATATCATACCAGCATGGTGCATAAAATAAAAGTGAAAACTAAACACAAAAGACGCTCCAAGATTTACGCATATCATGTGATGAATAAAAATATAGCTCCACGTGACATACCAATGATTTGGAATAAAAGAGGGGATGCCTTCCCGGGGCATCCCAAGCTTAGACGCTTGAGTCTTCCAAGAATCGTACCTTGGGGTGCCTTGTGCATCCCCAAGCTTAGGCTCTTGCTGCTCCTTATTCCTTCTCATCGGAATAACACCCAAAGCTTGAAAACTTCAACCACACAAAACTTAACAGAAAATTCGTGAGATCCGTTAGTACACATAACACCAAATCCCATCATGTCTTGCCATAACATTATTGCATAATTATAATATAACATTACCCACTGTACGCTATCACAATTCTATGGCTCCCAAGTCAATGGGGCTCAACAAGAATTTAAACATAAGCACGCAAAGCAGCTATAGCAACAATCTATGAAAAATAGGACAGTCTGTAAAGATTTGTAGACACGCATACTTCTGTATCTCAAAAAATTCTGAAAACTTAGGACGTGAGAAATGATTTGCATAACAGTACTAAGTAAAAATTTCAGAATTTTTTCACGCTCCAGTAAAATATGAAAATTCAAACACTACGGCAAAAGTTTCTGTTTTTGCACAGCACACATCAAACAAGCAATTCAAACATCCTAAAGGCAAATCTTGGCATATTATTTTTATAATACAATGGATTTGTACAAGGGGAAAATTATTTTTGTTGGAAAAAATTCTGTGATTCAAGATTCACAAAGTTTCCATGGGCATGAACAAAAGTTCAAGGATAGCCCCCACTTCAACGATGCTCATCATCTCTTCTCACTTTCACATTTCCTTTTGTGAAGTTTTACGTTCGCCTCTATATTTTTTTGTTTTTAAACTTTATAAAAGCACACAACATAAATAAATGACTCTCTCAAACTTCCGGGTTGTCCCCTTGGCAGCGGTTTCTTTAAAGCCATTAAGCTAGGCATAAAGTGCTCAAGTAACGGATCCACCCGGATCCCAAGGTATATCAAAGCCAATTTTAATTAACAATGATTTGTAATTTAGTAGTGAGCACAAAGTGATATAAATCATGTGACAACGAAGTCTAACTCTCTTCTTATGCAGCGGCATGTCATACAAGAACAATTCATGCACATTAAGTGAAGGCCAATGCATAGTATAAACGGTTTCTTGCAATTTTATAGTATTTGGAACATAGAGAGGTGAAGATGTAGTTCCTCTCTCATAATAATTGCAAGTAGGAGCAGCCAGCACATGCATATTATATTCTTCAAAATCATCATGTGTAGTAGCAAAACGCAACCCATCAATATAATCCTTAATAAGAGCAAACTTCTCCGATATAGTGTAGTTAGGAGAATTCAAAAAGATAATAGGACTATCATGTGTGGGTGCAATAGCAACAATTTCATGCTTAACATAAGGAACTATAGCAAGTTCATATTCATAAGCATAATTCATATTGGCATCATGGCCACAAGCATAGCAAGCATCAAGTTCATCAAAAAGGGATATTTCAAAAGAATCCAAGGGATCATAGCAATCATCATAGCATTCATCATAGCATTCATCCTTCGCTATGTGTGAAGGGAAATTAAAGAATGTATGAGTTGAAGAGTTACTCTCACTAGAAGGTGGGCACGGGTAGCTAATCTGCTCTTCCTCCTTTTGTTCTTCGCTCTCCTCCTCATCTTTTTTATCTAATGAGCTCACAATTTCAGCAACTTCCTCTTCCACAGATTCCTGCAAAATTTTAGTCTCTTGCAAGGCAGCGGTCATTCTTTCAATAAATTCTTTAACATAAGCATTAGAAGCATAGTTTTCATAGCAATATTTAAGTAAGGCAAAAAAATTAGATTCGTAAAGAGTAGCGTCATACTTTTCTATCAAAGAAGCAATTTCATAGGCAGCCCTAGAAGCAACAAATTCTTCAATATGTTCAACATCAAAATACCAATAGGCTTCCTTGGCATAAGCAGATAGTATTTCATTATCATTAAACACACATTGATAGGGAAGGTGTTTTTTAGTGTCTTAAGAACAACAAGTAAAATCATAAATTTCACATAGATTCCAAGCATAGCAACACAAAGTATTAATTTGATGCCACAAGAGTTCCCTTTTTGAGATATGCAGTGTCGCACATAATAAGCATGCTCATTTAATGATTTTCCCTCAACTAAGCTAGTTGTGTTTTCAACACGAGCACAAAAGGATCGAAGATGATCCAAGTAATATTCTTTGGTAGTACGGAACACTAGTGGTTCCTCAACTTTTGGAGCAGCAAGTACATCTAATTTTTTGGTATTTTGCGTTTCCTACCCATATCTAAAGATAGAAAACAAGAGAACAAAATAAAAACTACTTAGTGATAAAGCAGACAAGCACACACGAGAATATTCACCCAACGCTATTGCTCCCCGGCAACGGCGCCAGAAAAAGGTCTTGATAACCCACAAGTGTAGGGGATCGTTTGTAGACTTTTTCGATAAGTAAGAGTGTCGAACCCAACGAGGAGCTAAAGGTAGAACAAATATTCCCTCAAGTTCTATCGACTACCAATACAACTCTACGCACGCTATTGCTTGCTTTACCTAGAACAAGTATGAAACTACTTTGCGGGAATAAAACTAGAAGTACATTGCAAGATAATAAAGAACGTGGAAATAAAAGTTAGGTGCTGCTTTAATGAAAGAACAATAAAAGTAAATAACTTAGTAGAAAGCTTTTTGTGTAACGCAAGAGAAAGATTGTCCCTAGGCAATTGAATATAATATGATAGATACTAGTTATATGCAATGAGGGAGAGGCATACGCTAACACACTTTCCGTACTTGGATCATATGCACTTATGATTGGAACTCTAGCAAGCATCCGCAACTACCAAAGTTCATTAAGGAAAAACCCAACCATAGCATTAAGTATCAAGTCCTCTTTACTCCCATACGCAACAACCCACCTACTCGGGTTTATGCTTCTGTCACTCAAGCAACCCACCATAGGCAAATCACGAACATATTGCAACACCCTACAGCGGGGATCCCTCACGTTTGCGCGACACGGAGGGCACCATAGGACAATACAATATCAACATACAACTCACATCCATAACATCATACCACAATTAACCCATAGGACAAAAGAGATCTACTCAAACATCATAGGATAGCCAAATATAATTGGGAAATAACATATGGAGTTGAGCACCATGTTTAAGTAGAGATTACAGCGGGGAAGAGAAGTGTTACATCGCTGCATAGAGAGGGAGAGAGTTGCTGTTGACGGCGGCGAAGTTGTTGGTGTAGATCGCCATCACGATGATTGCCCCGGCGGCGTTCCGAGACCACCGGGAGAGAGGGGGAGAGAGCCTCCCTGCTTCTTCTTCCTTGGCCTCCCCCTAGATGGGAGGAGAGTTCCCACTCTGGTCCATGGCCTCCATGGTGGCGGAGGGGCAGGAGCCCCTCCTAGATTAGATCTCTGTCTCTGTTCTGTTCTGTTCTGTTTCACGTTCCTTTTTTCTGGCCGAAAACCGTTTCTTATATTCCCGGAGATCCGTAACTCCGATCGGGCTGAAATTTTGATGGGATTTTTATCCAAAAATTAGCTTCCTTGCGCCTGAAGGAGAACTCTAACCGACTTACGAGCTGGGCACAACCCACCAGGGCACGCCCTGGTGTCTCGTCGGGGCCGTGGGCCTCAATTTGCGTTGATTCCACTTCTCAAAATTCACAAATATTCCAAAAAAAATCTCCGTAAATTTTTATTGCGTTTGGACTTCGTTTGATATGGATATTCTGCGAAACAAAAAAAGCAACAAACAGGAACTGGCACTGGGCACTGGATCAATAGGTTAGTCCAATAAATCATATAAAATATTGCCAAAAAAATGTGAAAGTTGTATAATAATGGCATGAAACAATCAAAAATTATTGATACGACGGACACGTATCAGCATCCCCAATCTTAATTCCTGCTCGTCCTTGAGTAGGTAAATGATGAAAAAGACAATTTTTGTTGTGGAATGCTACCTAACATAATCTTGATCATATATCTAATCATGGCATGAATATTAAGACACAAGTGAGTCAAAGCAATAGTCTAGTTTGACATAAAGACATTAATACTCAGGCATCCCAACAAACAATCATGTCTTTCAAAATATCAAGTCTAAAGAACGCTATCCCTACAAAATCATATAGCCTTGTCATGCTCTGTCTTCTTAACACAAAGTATAAATCATGTACTACCCCGGTGTCAGCCAAGCAATTGGTTCATACTTTTTAACGCGCTTCAGCATTTTCAACTTTCACGCAATACGTGAGCGCAAGCCATGGATATAGCACTATGGGTGGAATAGAATATGGTGGTAGGTTTCAAAGGGGTAAAAGTGGAGAAGAAAGCCTCGCATCAACTCAGCGTATCAACGGGCTATGGAGATGCCCATCAATAGATGTCAATGCGAGGAGTAGGGATTGCCATGCAACGGATGCACTAAGAGCTATAAGTGTATGAAATCTCAATATGAAACTAAGTGGGTATGCATCTAACTCTATATGAAAAATTCCCACTAGTATATGAAAGTGACAACATAGGAGACTCTCTATATGAAAAACATGGTGCTACTTTGAAGCACAAGTGTGGAATTAGCATGCCCCTATTCCTTCTTCTTTCATTTTTTTTCTTTCTTTTCTTTTCTTTAATTTTTTTCTTTTTCTTTTTTTTCTTTTTTTTTATTTTCCCTTTTTTTTCTTTGTCCGGAGCCTCATCCCGACTTGTGGGGGAATCATAGTTTCAATCATCCTTTCATCACTGGGGCATGCTCTAAAAATGAATAATGATCATCATCACACTCCTATTTAGTTACAACTCAATACTACAATGATAGTAGAACAAAGTATGATCCTATATGAATGATATGATCTAGCGTAGCAAAGATATCAAAAAATGGACAAGCCATGAAAACATCATGCTAGCTATCTTACGATCATGTAATGCAATATGACAATGAATGCTCAAGTCATCAAAACAGAGGCGGTGGAAGTTACCTGACAATATATCTCGGAATGGCTATGGAAATGCCATAATAGGTAGGTATGGTGGTAGTTTTGAGTAAGATATAATAAGGCTTATGTGTGATAGAGCGTATCATATCACGGGGTTTGGATGCACCGGCGAAGTTTGCACCGACTCTCGAGGTGAGAAAGGGCAATACACGGTACTGTAGAGGCTAGCAAATTGCGGAAAGGTAAGAGTGCATATAATCCATGGACTCACATTAGTCATGAAGAACTCACATACTGATTGCAAAAGTTTTATTAGCTCTCTCGAAGCAAATTATTACTATGCATGCTCCTAGGGGGGAGGTTGGTAGGATTTAACCATCGCGCGCCCCCGACCTTCACACAAAGATAGACAATCAAGAATAAATTGTGCTCCAACTTCCTAGCATAACGGAAGACTATACGTGCATGCGTCGGGAATCACAAACCTTAACACCAATATCTTACTAAACACAATTATCCACTAGTACCTCGCACATATTATCATCTCTATATCTCAAAACTATTGCAAGGAATCAAACATATCATATTCAGTGATCCCTAAGTTTTATGTAGGATTTTATGACTAACCATGTGAATGACCAATTCCCGTTGACTCTCTAAATAGATATAAGTGAAGCAAGAGAGTTTAATTCTTTCTACAAAAGACCATGCTCTAATAAATATAAGTGAAGCAAAAGAGAATTCTACAAATAACGGTTTTCTATGTGAAGAGAACAGGCAATCCAAACTTCAAATGATATAAGTGAAGCACATGAAGCATTCTATAAAGCCATAATCAAAAGATATAAGTGAAGTGCAATGAGCATTCTATAAATCAACTATGGACTATCTCATACCAGCATGGTGCATAAAAGAAAAGTGAAAACTAAACACAAAAGACGCTCCAAGATTTACGCATATCATGTAATGAATAAAAATATAGCTCCACGTGACATACCGATGATTTGGAATAAAAGAGGGGATGCCTTCCCGGGGCATCCCCAAGCTTAGACGCTTGAGTCTTCCTAGAATTGTACCTTGGGGTGCCTTGGGAATCCCCAAGCTTAGGATCTTGCTGCTCCTTATTCCTTCTCATCGTGATAACACCCAAAACATGAAAACTTCAATCACACAAAACTTAACATAAAATTCGTGAGATCCGTTAGTACACATAACACCAAATCCCATCATGTCTTGCCATACCATTATTGCATAATTATAATCTAAGATTACCCACTATATGCTATCACAATTCTATGGCTCCCAAGTCAATGGGGCTCAACAAGAATTTAAACATAAGCACGCAAAGCAGCTATAACAACAATCTCTGAAAAATAGTACAGTCTGTAAAGATTTGTAGACACGCATACTTCTGTATCTTAAAAAATTCTGAAAACTTAGGACGTGAGAAATGATTTGCATAAAAGTATTGTGTAAAATTTCAGAATTTTTGCACGCTCCAGTAAAATATGAAAATTCAAATACTACGGCAAAAGTTTCTGTTTTTGCACAACACACATCAAACAAGCAATTCAAACATCCTAAAGGCAAATCTTGACACATTATTTTTATAATACAATGGATTTGTACTAGGGGATAATTATTTTTGTTTGAAAAATTTCTGTGATTCAAGATTCACAAAGTTTCCATGGGCATGAACAAAAGTTCAAGGCTAGCCCCCACTTGAACGATGCTCATCATCTCTTCTCACTTTCACCTTTCCTGTTGTGAAGTTATAGGTTCCCCTCTATATTTTTTTTGTTTTTAAACTTTATAAAAGCACACAACAGAAATAAATGACTCTCTAAAACCTCCGGGTTGTCTCCCTGGCAGCGGTTTCTTTAAAGCCATTAAGCTAGGCATAAAGTGCTCAAGTAATGGATCCACCCGGATCCCAAGGTATATCAAAGCCAATTTTAATTAACAATGATTTGTAATTTAGTAGTGATCACTAAGTGATATAAATCATGTGACAACAAAGTCTAACTCTCTTCCTATGCAGCAGCATGTCATACAAGAACAATTCATGCACATTAAGTGAAGGCCAATGCATAGTATAAACGGTTTCTTGCAATTTTATAGTATTTGAAACATAGAGAGGTCAAGATGTAATTCCTCTCTCATAATAATTGCAAGTAGGAGCAGCCAGCACATGCATATTATATTCTTCAAAATCATCATGTGTAGTAGCAAAACGCAACCCATTAATATAATCCTTAATAAGAGCAAACTTCTCCGATATAGTGTAGTCAGGAGAATTCAAAATGATAATAGGACTATCATGTGTGGGTGCAATAGCAATAATTTCATGCTTAACATAAGGAACTCTAGCAAGTTCATATTAATAAGCGTAATTCATATTGGCATCATGGCCACAAGCATAGCAAGCATCATGTTCATCAAAAAGGGATATTTCAAAAGAATCCAAGGGATCATATCAATCATCATTGCATTCATCATAGCATTCATCCTTCGCTATGTGCGAAGGGAAATTAAACAATGTATGAGTTGAAGAGTTATTCTCATTAGAAGGTGGGACGGGTAGCTAATCCGCTCTTCCTCCTTTTGTTCTTCGCTGTCCTCCTCATATTTTTCATCTAATGAGCTCACAATTTCAGCAACTTCCGCTTGCATAGATTCCTGCAAAATTTTAGTCTCTTGCAAGGCAGCCGTCATTCTTTCAATAAATGCTTTAACATAAGCATTAGACGCATAGTTTTCATAGCAATATTTAAGTAAGGCAAAATTTTCAGATTCGGAAAGAGTAGCGTCATACTTTTCTACCAAAGAAGCAATTTCATAGGCACCCCTAGAAGCAACAAATTCTTCAATTTGTTCAACATCAAAATACCAATAGGCTTCCTTGGCATAAGAAGGTAGTATTACATTATCATTAAACACACATTGATAGGGAAGGTGTTTTTTAGTTTCTTCAGAACAACAAGTAAAATCATAAATTTCACATAGGTTCCAAGCATAGCAACACAAAGTATTAATTTGATGCCACAAGAGTTTTCCTTTTTGAGATATGCGGTGTCGCACATAAGAAGCATGCTCATTTAATGATTTTCCCTCAACTAAGCTAGTTGGGTTTTCAGCACGAGCACAAATGGATCGAAGATGATCCAAGTAATATTCTTCGGTAGTACGGAACACTAGTGGTTCCTCAACTTTTGGAGCAGCAAGTACATCTAATTTTTTGGTATTTTGCGTTTCCTACCCATATCTAAAGATAGAAAACAAGAGCACAAAATAAAAACTACTTAGTGATAAAGCAAACAAGCACACATGAGAATATTCACCCCACGCTATTGCTCCCCGGCAACGGCGCCAGAAAAAGGTCTTGATAACCCACAAGTATAGGGGATCGTTTGTAGCCTTTTTCGATAAGTAAGAGTGTCGAACCCAACAAGGAGCTAAAGGTAGAACAAATATTCCCTCAAGTTCTATCGACTACCGATACAACTCTACGCACGCTAATGCTTGCTTTACCTAGAACAAGTATGAAACTACTTTGCGGGAATAAAACTAGAAGTACTTTGCAAGATAATAAAGAACGTGGAAATAAAAGTTAGGTGCTGCTTTAATGAAAGAACAATAAAAGTAAATAACTTAGTAGAAATCTTTTTGTGTAACGCAGGAGAAAGATTGTCCCTAGGCAATTGAATATAATATGATAGATACTTGTTATATGCAATGAGGGAGAGGCATACGTTAACACACTTTCCGTACTTGGATCATATGCACTTATGATTGGAACTCTAGCAAGCATCCGCAACTACCAAAGTTCATTAAGGTAAAACCCAATCATAGCATTAAGTATCAAGTCCTCTTTACTCCCATACGCAACAACCCACCTACTCGGGTTTATGCTTCTGTCACTCAAGCAACCCACCATAGGCAAATCATGAACATATTGCAACACCCTACAGCGGGGATCCCTCACGTTTGCGCGACACAGAGGGCACCATAGGACAGTACCATATCAACATACAACTCACATCCATAACATCATACCACAATTAACCCATAGGACAAAAGATATCTACTCAAACATCATCAGATAGCCAAATATAATTGGGAAATAATATATGGAGTTGAGCACCATGTTTAAGTAGAGATTACAGTGGGGAAGAGAGGTGTTACACCGCTGCATAGAGGGGGAGAGAGTTGGTGTTGACGGCGGTGAAGTTGTTGGTGTAGATCGCTGTCACGATGATTGCCCCGGCGGGGTTCCTGCGCCACTGGGAGAGAGGGGGAGAGAGCCCCCCTCCTTCTTCTTCTTCCTTGGCCTCCCCCCTAGATGGGAGTTGAGTTCCCCCTCTCTCTGGTCCATGGCCTCCATGGCGGCGGAGGGGTAGGAGCCCCTCCTAGATTGGATCTCCCTCTCTGTTCTCTTCTATTTCACGTTCCTTTATTCTGGCCAAAAACCATTTCTTATATTCCCGGAGATCTGTGACTCCGATCGGGCTGAAATTTTGAGGGGATTTTTATCCAAAAATTAGCTTCCTTGCGCCCGAAGGACAGCCCCAACCGACTTACCAGCTTGGCACAACCCACCAGGGCGCGCCTGGGCCCTGGGGCGCCTGGGCCCTGGTGCACGCCCTGGTGTCTCGTGGGGGCTGTGGGCCTCCATTTACGTTGATTCCACTTCTCAAAATTCACAAATATTCCAATAAAATCTCCGTAAATTTTTATCGCGTTTGGACTTCGTTTGATATGGATATTCTGCGAAACAAAAAACATGCAACAAACAGGAACTGGCACTGTGCACTGGATTAATAGGTTAGTTCAATAAATCATATAAAATATTGCCAAAAATATGTGAAAGTTGTATAATAATGGCATGAAACAATCAAAAATTATAGATACGATGGAGACGTATCTGGGTCCCTGATGGCATCGCCGTCGTGCGCCTCGCGATGTAAGGTTCCTCGCGAGAGGCCTGACAGTGAAGCTCCTTGGTGGGCCGTGTGGTGCTAGAGGCAGGCGGCGCGTCCTGGGCCGCGGGCAGACGGGCCTGGGTACCCCCGGTCCCAGAGGTTTGAAAGTTCCACCTTATAACGAGAGTAACTCTTCATCTCCTACATTGTTTAATTTCCCATCGTGCTTACCGGAGGATGAATTCTACGTTGATAATTATTATGATCCCTTGGATTCGTTTGAAATATCCCTTTTTGATGAACTTGATGCTTGCTATGCTTGTGTCCATGAAGAGAACATGAATTTTCTTATGGAGATGTACTTTCCATAGTTCCTTATGTTAAACATGATTTTTTTTTATATTTCACCCATGCATGATAGCCCTATTATCTTTTTGAATCCTCCCAACAACACTATATCGGAGAAGTTTGCACTTATTAGGGAATATATTGATGGGTTGCATTTTACTATTGCACATGCTATTTTTGATGGATATAATATGCATGCGCTTGCTGCTCCTACTTGCAAGTACTATGAGACAAGAACCAAATATTCACCTCTCTGTATTTCCAGTAGGTTAAAATTGCAAGAAACTGTTTATACTATGCATTGGCCTTTACTTTTGTGAATGAATTGTTCTTTTAAGACATGACAATGCATAGGAACATAGTTAGTCCATTGTTCTATGATATATATTACTTTGTGCTCACAACAAAATTACAAATTTTTGTTAATTAAAATTGGCTTTGATATACCATGTGATCCAGGTGGATCAATTACTTGAGAACTATATGCCTAGCTTAATGGCTTTAAAGAAAGCGTTACCTACGAGACAACCCCGAAGTTTTAGAGAGTCATTCTATTCTGTTGTGTGCTTTTAAAATAACTAAAGACAAACAAATAAAGTGGGGAACTTAAGACTTTTTCAAAAAGAAAGGTGAAAGTGAGACACATGAGCAACATGGAACTGGGGGCTAGCCTTGATGTTTGTTCATGCCCATGGAAACTTTCTCAATCTTGATTACAAGAACTTTTCAACAAAAACAATTATCCCCTTGTACAAATCCATTATATTGTAAAACTAATGTGCCAAGATTTACCTTTAGGGTGTTCAAATTTCTTCTTTGGTGTTTGCTGTGCAGAAAACAAAAACTTTTGTTGTAGTGTTTGAATTTTAATTTTTTTACTTGAATATGAAAAAAATCTGAAATTTTACACATTACCGATATAAATTATTTATTACATCCTAATGTTTCAGAATTATTTTGAATTACAGAAGTATATGTTTCATCTGCATCTTTACAGACTGTCCTGTTTTCACGGATTGCTATTATGTTTCTTTATCTGCTTGTGTTTCCAATGTTTCCAAGCCATATTGATGTGGGGGGATTAGAATTGTAATACCATATTGTAGGTAATGTTTCGATTATAATAATACAATATTGTTACAACAAGACATGATGGTATTTGATGTTATATGTACTAACCCCTATAATAAAAGTCTGTTGAGTTTTGTGTGAATGAAGTGTTCAAAGATCGAGAAGGCATCGACATGAGAAGAATAAGGAGATGCAATATTTCAACCTGTGGATGCCCAAGGCACCCCAAGTAAATATTCAAGAGGACTCAAGCGTCTAAGCTTAGGGATGCGCCGGAAGGCATCCCATCCTTCTTCTTCAACAATTATAGGTATGCCTCATTTTTTGTTTTTTTCACATGATATGCGTAAATTCTTGGAGCATCTTTTGTGCTTGTCTTTTGTTTTTGTTTTCTGCACCATGCTGGTATGGGATAGTCCTTCGTTGATTTATAGTATTCCCTTTGCACTTCACTTATATCTGTTGAGTATGGCTTTATAGAATGCTACATGTGCTTCAATTATATCATTTAAAGTTTGGATGCTCGTTTCTCTACACATGGCAAACCGTTATTTGTAGAATACTCTTTTCTTCACTCATATTTATTATAGTGCGGTTGAGTCTTTTGTAGAAAGAATTAAACATAGTGCGGTTGAGTCCGCGAAAGTAAGTAGAAAGGCAAGAGTAACCAGTTAAACATAAATGTATTTTTGATAGACAGATACTCGCTCTATAGACAAATATAAAATCTTTATATCACTATGTTATACAAAAGAAAAATTGAGATGAATAAATATATAAATATCGGTCTCTGACTTATTTTGAGAATAAAATATGGGGTTGAGATTGGCTGGCAGCTCTTTCGTTTGGGCCACAAGGCAGTGGGCCTGCATGTTTGAGAGCCCATGTGTCAGTCATCTAAGTGAGTGCATTTTGTCCAATAACTATTGCATGCAATCAAGACGGTGATGGTTTCAGATGCCAGTGTAAGGAGAAGAGAGGAGATTGAATATAGCGCGACAACCATTGAACTGAAATCGAATGACTAGTTCCTAACCAGCAATCAGAGTTGCAATTCTTTCAGGATGTCCTATGTGATATATGTCGGATTTCGGGCTTCGCAAAACCCTTAAGATTCGAACACAGGGGCGTGTGCGAAGATCCCCAGCGGCTTCGCCCAACCTAGCTTGCTACTCGATGAACACAGCACCAAACTCGCACGATGACGAGGAAGAAGATGAACACGACAATTTACCCAGGTTCGGGCCGCTGCGAAGCTTAATACCCTACTCCTGCTTTGGTGGATAGCCACTCGAAGAGGTGGGGTGGATGAACAAGTACAGTGTTTCAGGGCCTCATGAGGGCTCCCCAGAGGTGTTCGGGGCCCTCTGTGACTTGGTGATGAATGAGTGGTGGACTGGATGCGGATCCCTCTCTACGGTGCAGCCTACCCTCTATATATAGTGGTGGATTGGGTCCTCTTCCCTTGTCGCATTGGCGGGAAGGGATCCCACAATGGCCAATTTTAAAGGGGGACAAGGGTACATGCTCGCCCTGCCCAAAGGCGGTCTTCGCCTGCAAAGTAGCTATCGACGGCGCAGGGTCGGGCTCAGCGATGACGTCCGTCCTGCGGGGCTGGTGGTTGCGGTCTTGTTGCACCGGAATGGAAACCTTTGGGGGGTGCTTTGGGAACCCGCGTACATCTCTGCTCCCTTTGCACCAAAGGGGAAACTGTGCCGTCTGGCGTGCTGGCACCCGCCTGTCCTTCCTCGCGTCACCTTTGACTCCCGAGGCCGGGCCTTGCATAGAGATCTCTGCCGCTCCGGAGGGGGCCTGAGGAGGCCCATCCCTTGCCGGTCTTGATATTGTTCCTCCTCGCAAGGCTTGGGCCCTCGCGAAGGCCTTGCCTTGAGTGGGGCCGCGCCCGGCTGTGTTTGGTGGATGAAGTGGGTCACACCCTGGGCCGCAGGCAGGCAGGTCTGGGTACCCCCGTTCCCAGAACGCCGACAGTAGCCCCCGGGCCCAAGGCGCGCTCGAGCTGGCTTCCGGGCGAAGCCTTGAGGACGGCCTGAAGTGCCGCGGGCCCCAATTGCCTGCGGACCATGCTTTACACGCGTCGAATGCCTGGACGGCGACCCCTCCGCTCCCCGAGGCGTCCGGAACCGCTTCCGGTCAAACTGACACGACGTCCGGGTGCTGCGCCAGCCATCATTGCTTCCCATTGAATGCTGCCGCTGCTTCGGGCCTCCACCCCTCGGGCCACGTGGTTGTGACCCTTTAGTTGGCAGGGGAGGCGACGTGGATGGTACTGCACTGATCGAACCGCCTCGCGGTGCCCGAGAGGCGCACGACGCCTGCCCTCCCACGACGCTTGGTGGCTACGGTCACGCCTATAAATCCGCCCCACCCATGGCAAGGGAAGAACATTGCAGTCTTGAGGCTCCTTCTTGTTTCCTTCGCTCCGCTGAGAAAAGCCCCTCTCCTTCCCATCTTCTCGTGCTTCATGGCGTCCGGTGGAAACGGCGCGGGCACGGGGAAGCGCGCGGCGCTTCCGACTCCCTCGTCGTCCTCCGGAGGCAGTGGTGGGGGGCCCTCAGGGTCGGCGCAGGTTCGCCGCCGCTGGGCCCTAGTCGATGAGTGAGTATTTCGTTGCCTCCCTTTTCCTTAGCCGCTTCGCCCGCCGTTGCGAGCATGATCCTCTTCTTTCCCAGGGCGCCTGCGGCCAAGAGGCGCAAGCTTGGCGAGCTTCAGGAGGAGGTGGAGACGCTGCGGGCCCGGCTGATGACCGCCGAGGCCGCCTTCCAAGCCGCCCTCCGGGGCGAAGCGGAGGCCAGGGTGGAGTTGGCGTCTCTTCAGACCCAGGTCCAGGAGGCGGCCGATGCCGTGCAGGCTGCCCAGGATGAGGCGGCGCATGCCAGGCTGCTGGAATCCCAGCGCGCCAAGCAG
Organism: Elymus sibiricus; assembly: GCA_039707655.1. Taxonomy (NCBI): domain Eukaryota; kingdom Viridiplantae; phylum Streptophyta; class Magnoliopsida; order Poales; family Poaceae; genus Elymus; species Elymus sibiricus. The sequence continues at coordinate 165,254,704 of CM077667.1, forward strand.
TTCCTGGGCATCGCCAGCCGCGCGGCCGGCGCGGTGAGCAAGTTCGTTGGGGATGTCCCCGCCCTGCCGAACGTGCGTGGCGACGGGGGCTACCTTGACTTCTTCTAGAAGGTGGTGGAGCCGCTAGAGACCGGCGTCTCCCGCGTGGACGCGGACAGCGTGTCCTACGCGCGCGACCTTCTGGACCTCGCCTTGACGCTCGTCTTCTCCAACCTACGACGTCTCGCCCCGCAGCTCGACCTCCGGCATGTCGGGGAGCCGGTGCCTGACAAGCTCCAGCGCCCCCTTCGGGACGAGGTGTGCCCACGCGTGGAGGCCATGGTGGAGAGGTTCATCCAGGTGCCCGCCTCCAGCGAGGAGGACGACTCCGACGCCGAGCCGGCCGGCGACGCGGGTGGCGACGGCGGCTTCTCCTCCTAGGCGCCCTCTGTTTCTTCTCCCCGGTTCCTGTAACGTTTGAAGAAGAACTCTGCCCTGATTGGCGTTAATCTTTTGCGTGTTGGGGGATCGGCAGGATACGAGCCCTCCGGGCCATAGGAGCAGCCTCCTGGGGGATCGGCAGGATACGAGCAGCGCGGGCCACCCGCGGCAACGGGGGCGCCGATGCGGCCCTCAGGAGGCAGGGCCTAGCGAGGTCATCAAGTCGTGGTCTGGCCGGCGCCCCGACGCCTCACGAGGCAGCTTCACCGACACAACACCACTATGGCTGCACTGTATGCATTGTACTCATGCTTGGGCCGCGGGAGCGCAATCCCGCTGCTACGCGGGGAACAATGCACTCAGGTTTGGGCTATAGGGGCGCGCAACCGTGCGGGTTTGCTCTTGACTGAGTTGGGAGCACCTGGGCCATGCGCCTGGGGGCTTGCCCAGCTATCTCTGGCCATGACACTCTCACGTAATAATGAGTGGTCTGTATATGCCCGGAGTCCCCCCGAGGACGCGACGGGGTTCCATACCACGCCCAAGTGGAAGCCCCATGCTCCGCGCTGGCGGACAACACTGTCCTCCAATGACTATGCCGACGCAACGTGGAAGCCCTATGCTCCGCGCTGGGGGAAGACCAAGACGAAGACTAGCCTAGGTGCCGGACGCGGCTGTTGCTTGTTCCTTTTTGTATTCGAATTGCCACTTTTTGAAATGAATCTTGAAAGTTTCATAACTCTATTTGAAAAAGGGGTGGGAGTTTTCTCTCTTTGCGATTCTTTTTTCTGGTCTTGAAGCCTCGTTTTCTGAATCGACACCTGTCGGTTCCCCCTCATGCGCCCCGCGGGTGGGGGCGTCACGAGCACATTGTGCACCTCTTGCCAAGGCCATGACACCCTAGTCCACGCCTGGCACCTCTCGGGGCAGGAACCCGCAAAGAAGAGAGGGGATATGGGAGCCGCTCGAGCGTCAAGGGGGACTCCTGAGCAATGCGCCTCAGGAGCCTCACTGGTCACGTAGCCCCTCTCATCTTGGTATCGTCCTGGTGATCCGGATGCCCCAACGGCGGTCGAGGTATGCGCGGGGTCGGGCTCCGCCGAAGTAGAGCGCCCCTTGAGCATCAAGGGGGGGGGGATCCTGAGCAACGCGCCTCAGCAGCCTCACCGATCGCGTAGGTCCTCGCCCCTTGGTCTCGTCCTGGTGATCCGGACGCCCCAACGGTGGCGAGGCCTCTCCCCTTTGGTCTCGTCCTGGTGATCCGGATGCCCCAACAACGGTCGAGGCATGCTCGGGATTGGGCCCCGCCGACATAGAGTGCCGAAAGGGCTCCCAAACCATTCCACTCACAAGGAAGAAGCCCTCCCTGGTGGGATCCTCGAGTTCCCTGGACACCCCAGCCGTACCTCGCGACGCACGAGGTCGCCACGACCCGCCAAGCTAAGTACGCCAAACAGAGCAAAAACTTTCTGGTCAGATGATAGCCTGAATACATGGTATGAGACAGGAGCACTAACATGAGAATGCAGGCTCTACGCTTTACTACGTGCCCCGTCAGGCTTCTTGTGGCTCCAGGTATAGAGAAGGGCAGCGCAAGGGAAGGAATCTGGCCTCTCTAGACAATGTCTCTAAGACCCCGGCCTTAGGGGCGAAGTGCTCTTCAGGCGGGCTCGCCTCGCGGGGCCCCAACAGGTGGCCATCGCCGAGCATAGTGCGACACCCCCGCGGACCACTCAAAGGGCACCGGGCCGCACCGACGATGACGCAAAGCTCCGCGCAAGAGACGAAGTCGCGTCACACAAAACAAGCAACTGAGAATTTAAAAGAAGGAGGAGGAAGACGAAGGTAAAACACAAAACTTTAACGCCCTGAGGGGCCGGGTGTTTCTTGACATGACAGGAACCAGAAAAAAGAAAACAGGGGAAGCCTAGGCGGAGGAGCCGCTGTCGCCATCCAGACCATCACCCGCCACGGCGCCGGAGTCGTCACCCTCGTCAGAGGAAGGCGTTTGGATGAACCTTTCCACCAGGGACTCCACGTGCTGGCGCACCTCATCCCTAAGGGACCTCTGGAGCTCCTCAGGCACTGGCTCCATGACACGAGGGAGATCAAGCTCCGGGACGTGGCGGCGCAGGTTGGAGAACACGCGCGTCAGCGCGATGTCCAGGAGGTCACGCGCGCTGGACACATTGTCCTCGTCCACTCGGGAGACGCCGGTCTCCAGCGCCTCCACCTCCTTGCCGAAGAAGTTGAGGTAGCCCCCGTCGCCGTGCGCACACGGCAGCATGGGGGCTTCCCTGACGAACCGGCTCACCGCGCCAACCGCGCGGTGGGCGATATACAGGTACTACTTGGTGCGCTGCGCCTCCAGCATCTTCGCATGCACCGCCTCGTCCTGGGCGGCCTGCACGGTGTCAACAGCCCCCTTGATCTGGGTCTGGAGGGACGCCAGCTCCGCCTGGGCCTCTGCCTTGCCCCTGAGCGTGGCCTGGAGGGCGGCCTCGGCGTTCGTCAGCTGGACCCTCAGCGCGTCCGTTTCCTCCTCGAGCTCGTCGAGCCTGCGCCTCTTGGGCGCGGGCGCCCTGGGAGGAGCGAACAATCAGGTCCGGCGAGTCGGGCGCGATTGCAAGAGAAGGGGGAGCGTGAGCCGGCCTCGAAGACCCCCACCGCTGCCTCCAGAGGCCGACGGTGGAGCCGGAGACCCCGATCGCTTCCCCGCACCCGCTACACTCCCCCCGAACGCCATGGAAGAACAAAGGGAGAGAGGAGGATGAGGAAGATATCTTGGAAAGATGGGAAGTGAGAGGGCGCATCAGGATGGCAAGACCCCCCGGGCGTGGTGGGTTTATAGCCGCAACCGCTACCCATGGGGCGTCGTGGGGGGTGGAGGCGCCGTACACTCCTCGGGCGCCGCGTGCCAGACTCGGTCGGCAAGCTACCCTGCCTCACGTCACTTCATCTGCCCCCGTCGGGTCACATACGCGTGGCCCGAGGGGGGGGAGGACACAAGGAGACAGCCGCATTCAAGAAAGGGCAATGATGGCCGATGCGACACGCAGGCTTCAGGACAGCTTGACTCAAGGCGGTTCCCGACGTCTCCGGGGAGCTGAGAAGCCCGCGTCTCATTGTGTGCCACGCGCCAGGTTGGGCCCGCAGGCAATTGGGGCCCACGGCAGTCAGGACAGCTTCTTCGTGCGCCTCCTTCGTCGCGGTCCAGAGTAGGAATGTGCTCTTGAAGGCCGGGAAGACGGTGGAAGGTTTCAGGCACCGCTGGGTCTTCTTGGATGCCCGGTGCACCGATCCGCGCCTGGAGCTCCCGACGGGGCTTCCCGAGAAGACCCTCGCGTGGGGCTCCGCGAAGCTCTCCGATCCCCGGGCGAAGCCCGTCCTGGAGCGGATCTCCCAGGACATGGAGGCCAAGCAGCTGACTGGGGCGATGATAGTGAAGGAGTTCCTGACGCAGCGCCTGGCACCGCTCCAGGCGCACTCGAAGCCCATGTGGGAGTACGATTGTGCGAGGGACACCACCAGGCTTCGGTCCACCAGCCTGACTGGTGAGGATTTGGGCAGGGCCATGGTTACCCTGCTCCACGTCGATCCTGGGGACCTCCCCGAGGCCTACGCCCCGCTCTACCGCCGCGAAGATAGGGGGACCTGGTTGCCGCCATGCCCGCCATTTTTTGAGCGCGGGCTCACGCCACCCGAGCGCCCCAACTCCCCGGTGCCAGCGGCGAGGGAGACTCGGAGAAGACCATGGATGACAGCCTGGAAGAGGTGTCTCCCCCGTCGTAGAGCGTGCTCCTCCGCAATTTTGAGGATGACGACGATTCCAACGGGCCCCCGGCTGCGGACTCCCTATGCTTCGTCAGGGCCCTCAGGAAGCCAAGGCCTGCCTCCCAGACCATACCGGCATCCAGCCGGGCGACCCTGGAGAAACGCGCGGCCGCGGCTCCTCCGGCGGACTCCCCGCGCTCCAGCAGGGCGCTCGAGACGCCGGTCTCATCTTCATCCGAGCCACAGCCGAAAGACGGAGCGGCCGCCGCTGGGGGAGACGTGACTTCTCTGACCGCGGCCCCTCGGGGCGATCTTGCCACCCCTCCGGGCGACAGTGCCATGCCGAAGAAAGGCGGGGGCATCCCGGCCCTCGACGACGTGGAGAGGAAGATGAAGTGGGTCGCGACCGACGAGTAAGTAACTTGCCTTGCCTTTGGTCGATTATAAGTTGTGCGCATGCTCACGGCTCCATCTCTCCTTAGTGGCCAGGGTCATCATCGAGCCGAAGAAGAGGAATGTGGGCGCCGAGCCGAAGGAGCCCAATGTCTGGAGGGCGCCTTCGGCCTCTGGCCATGGACGCGGTGGGCGAGGAACCGTGCCACGCCAGTTTAGCGCGACTCTTGAGTGCCCCAACGGCTCCGCGCCCGAGCTTGTGGGCGTAACGCCTTCTCCTGACGTTGTCACGACGCCGCTCGGGGGGCCAGCCACCGGGAGCACGGAGGCTCACGAGGCAGCACCCCTTTCCGCGGCCATGGCGACTCCAATGCCGGTGGATGGGGCGATCGCCTACCCCCTCCTGACGGAGTCCACCCCTGAGGACGCAGCGGCGTGGCCTCGGGAGGAGAGACTGGAGCCTCCAGCGCCCCAAGCCAGCCACGCCACCGCTTCCTTGGACACAATGCCTGTCAAAGTGCCGGTGCCGCCTCCTGGTCAGGCTCTCGCGCTCGCGGGCAGCGGCCCTCCGGTCGGGCCTGGCACCTTGGATGAGGCCTATACCGCGCTTGGCCGGTTCTGGGCCGACCACCAAGGCACCGATAGGCGCTCCTCGCGGGGGAACGCTTGGAGCTTATCTCCGGGTGGCTCCAGGCTGACGCAGCCATCAAGACGGCATGGGGTTGGGCCGAGGCTGCCGCCGCGGAGAGCAAGATGGAGGCTGCTGACGCCGTGGTAGCTTGTGACACGACGCTGGCCAAAGCAGTGGCTGCCGCGGAGCGCTGTGGTGAGGCAGAAGCCAAACTGAAGGCCCTTCAGGAGGAGCAAGCCGCGCACGCGCAACAGCTTCACCAGCGGGAGGAGGACCTCACAGCTCGCGAGGCGAAGCTCGTCGATCGCGACTCCGTGCTGTCCCAGACGGCTGCCAACCAAGCCGTTGAGAAGGAGCGTCTGGCCAAGCTGAAGGACAAGGTAGAGGAGGCCCAGACGTCCCACGCCCAGTGCGTCTCCGACGCGATGGCCCAACTGGATGCTAGGGAGAAGACCCTTGCCGCTGCTGAGGAAAAGGCAGCCGCGGAGCGTGATGCCTTCCCCTCCGTCGAGCTCAGGCTTCGCTGGGCTCTGCGCTTCATCTGCAAGGGACGATTCGGGGAGCCACTGGCGGCTCCTGAGGGCGGTTACGTCCAGCTCTCCTCCAAGCTCGCTGAGGCACTCGAAGGTGCGGTCGCTAGGGTGGACGCCATCCTGAAGAACGAGTGCCACGGCCTTTTCTCCGCGGCCGCGATGCGTGTCTTCATCCACCTCTACCTCCGCGATCCCGGCTTTGATTTCAACGCGGTGATGACCTCTGTTGCCCCTGAGTCCCGTGCCACCGCAGCAGCAGTAGTGAAGGATTCTGTGGATGCGGCGATGAAGAAGTTCGGCAGCGTCCCCGACACCGAGCCCTCTTTGGTGGAGGCGAGCAGTGGCAATGAGGGCATCGACGGTGATGTTGACGACGAGCTCAATGTAACTGGGGCGATTGGCCTCGGCGGCTTGGGCGATGGCGGCTCCTCCTCCTAGACTCTGACCTGCGGCATTTATCGTGCCTCGTGGAGGCGTAAGACTTGTTTGAATCGCAAAACGTCCCGTGCTTGTAATAACTTGTTTGAATTCTGTGATTTCCTTTTGTGCCTTGTTTCCTTCCTGCTTTCTTTTGTGCTCTGCATCGGCAGGGCCCAATCCCGTGCATACCTCGACCGCCGTTGGGGTGTCCGGATCACTAGGATGAGACCAAGGGGCGAGGGGCTACATGACTAGTGAGGCCCCTGGGTCGTGATGCCCAGGGGTCCCTCTTGATGTGTGACCAGCCCCCACGAAGGAGACATGGTGACAATGGAGTCAATTTGGAGCGTCTTAGTGCTCTGCGTCTGCAGGGCCCAATCCCGCGCATACCTCGACCGTCGTTGGGGCGTCCGGATCACCAGGACCAGACCAAGGGGTGAGGGGCTACATGACTAGTGAGGCCCTTGGGTCGCGATGCCCACGGGTCCCCCTTGACGTATGAGCGGCCCCCATACCTTTCCTCGCCAGCTTTCTCCTGGGAAGGACGCGAGAAGGCCAGGTGCCAGGAATCTGGTGAGGTGGCACGCGCCAGGCATCGCATGGCATAGCCCCCGTCCAGCCACCTCGCGCGTGCATCCAAGGAGAACGCTGCGTGACAGGGCCGTGTGGCCATCCTGAGGTTAGTGCAGCCGCTAGGGCGCCCTCAGTTGTTTATCCACCAGCGCGGAGCATGGGGCTTCCAGTCAACGTGGGCATAGTCATTGGAGGACCATGTCGTCCGCCAACGCGGAGCATGGGGCTTCCACTTGGGCATGGGCATAGTCATTGGAGGACCGTGTCGTCCGCCAGCGCGGAGCATAGAGCTTCCACTGGGGCGTGGGAAAAGGAGCTCTGTGTTAGAGTCTCCGGGCGTGTACAACCCAACTGGAGGAGGTGTATCTAAGCATCCGTGAGCCAGCGCGGGTCTCACGAGGCTCTACCTCAAGGCGGTTTGCGACTAAGTCTTCTCACGTGGGGCGCGCATGCAAAACCTGTGCGCGGGGACAACCTGCGTCGAATGAATCTCCAGAGGCCATCGCATGAGAAGGCCAAACACCAAGGACCCCAGGAGGTGACGTGAGCGGAGCCGGCCCGCCAGACAGAGCTCAGTCGTTGGGTTTACCGACGCTGCAGGGACGAACCCGAGCACAGACGCCATGCCCAGTCTCCTCATGCGACAAACCCAAGGAAAAACATCTGGCACGCGGCTCCCACGACGGCGAAACGCCAAACTGCGGGTACACGAACCGGGCCGCGCGCCCCGACTCTCCTACTCTCGATTAGATCACGCGAGGACGAAGCACCAACGACCATGGGAGGTGACGTGCACGGGACCGGACCATGAGACAGAGCTTAGTCGCCTGGATTTAACAATGCTGCAGGGACGGACCCGAGCACAGACACCATGCCAGCCCTTAATCATGAGGCGGTCGAGGGCGGGGTTGTTAGGGCGCAACAACATTCATGGTGACGAAGCACCGGGCAGGCAGTTTGGAATACTTGGAAAACTCATCAAATGTAGAAATAGCCCTGATACATGCGCAAAACGATACAGCTGCAGGGGCGGACCCTAACAGCTTGAGGTTGATGCAGCCCGAGGGGCGCCCTCAAATGAACAAACCAAAAGGTCACCTGGTAGAGATGATGCTGAAGCGTCGAGGTAGTCGTTGAAGCTTGATCCTTACGAGCCTGAAGGCTCCGGAGGCTCGAGGGGCCCGCGAGGCCCAGGGGGCTCGTGAGGGTCCGGGACCTCCTAAAGGACCACACGACGTCTGGCCTCATGAGACACGAGCACGGCCTGCGCGAGGCGCTGGTAGGTGGCGCCCGCGTTCACGAAGCCAAAGGGCATGCAGGTGTAGTTGCAGCGGTATCCCCCACTGCGGCCGACACGCTATGGCTAGAAGAGGCCCTAGGATGCGGCCCTGTTGAGCCCCGGAATGTTGACGCAGACGCGCAGCCTGCCACCCGTGTCGGGGGCGACAGCTGCATTGCGTGGTGTGGGGCGACGCTCGCCGCGCAAGGCTAGCGCCTCCTGAAGCTCCTCGATCACTTGGGTGATGAACTCTCGTGAGCCTGGCGCTTCGTGCTCCTTGCTTGTGGGGGCGCACGTCAGAGCACGCCTCCATGTGGTGCCCGAGCACCTCCCTCATCGCACCAGTCAGGTCAGAGGCTCTCCAGGTGGAAGCCCCCGAGCCCGTCCTGAGGGAGGCGCCACGAGCGCTTTCCTATGCGGGAGGGAGAGGCACCCCAGTGATGGGCGCAGGGCCTGAGGTGCCGTTCTTGGGAGTCCTCGACCCCTGACGGCCTTTGGGGAGGAGCTGCTTCCTCTTCTTGGGTGTGTCCTTAGGAGGCAGAATGCCACCCTCGTCATCCGAATTTTCAGCCGCCGCAGCTTGGTTAGCACGCTCAAGGGAGCAGACTACATCCTTCTCATCACAGGCGATGGTGATGACACTGCCACTCCCCGGCATCTTGAGGACGTTGTAGCCATGGTGGGTTGCCGCCATGAACTTGGCGAGGGCAGGGTACCCGAGGATAGCGTTGTACGGGAGGTGGATGTGGGCGACGTCGAAGTCGATGAGCTCAGTGTGGTAGTTACCGCGCTTGCCGAAGGTGACTGGGAGGCGCACCTGCCCCAGGGGAGTGGTGGAGCCATCGGTTATTCCTGAAAAGGGCTTGGTCGGCATGAGCTGATCATAGGGCACCTGAAGCGTCTCGGACGTCTCTACAGAGAGGACATTGAGCCCAGCGCCGCCGTCGATGAGGGTCTTGGTGATAAGGACGTTGCTGATGGTGGGCATGGAGAGCATGGGGAGCGCGCCTGCGGTAGTTGCGCACTTGAGAATATCCTTAGAGTCGAAGGTGATGGCGACCTGCGACCATTTGAGGGGACGCGCAACTTTGAGCTTCGGGAGGGCTGCATTCACCTCACGAGAGAACTGCTTGAAGATGCGGTTGGAAGAAGGGTCCTGAGCACCGCCCAGGATGCAGGCGATCACACGGGGTTCCTGGAAGCCCCCAGCCCCATCATCTCGCCGGTCATCGTCGTTCCTCCTTGGTGGCGGCGGCAGCGGAGGGAGGCCAGCATTGCCCTGAGGGCGTGCCTTGTGAGGCTGATCGCGCCGGGGCCGTCCCGAGGCTTCTGGCGCCAGTCCCGACGGGGGTCGCGGTTGTCCCAGTGGCCTCCGCCTCGGTTCCCTCCACAGCCATAGCCGCGGTCACCGCTCTCGGGGCGGCGGCCGAGGCACTCATCGCGGAGCGTCCTGAGCTCCTGGCAGTCTTCAGTGTTGTGGCTGCGGGTGTAGTGGTAGATGCAGAACGGGCGGCCGCCCTTGGGGGGCTCATCTTGGTCGCGACCACGCTTCATCTCCGGTTCTGCGCCAGCACCGCGGGGCCCTGGTGGTTTGCCTCCGTAGCCTTGGCCTTCTTTTCTTCAGGGTCTGCTTTCGGAAGCTCGAGGAGAGAGAGGCGGCCCTCCTCGGCCCTTCTGCACTTGTTCGCCAGGATGAACATCTCCACGGCCATGCACAGTTCGTCATGGATGGCGAGCTCCTCTTTCATCTTGACGTCCCGGACACCATCGATGAACGCCGAGATGATGGCCTCGTCCAACGCCTTCGGGATCTTGAGGCGCACGCTCGTGAAGCGCTGTATGTATTTGTGCAGGGTCTAGCCCGGGTGCTGCTTCATGCGCTGCAGGTCGTTCACTCCCAGGGCGCGGTCACGGGTGCCCTGGAAGTTGGCGATGAAGCGCTCGCGGAGCTCATTCCAGGAGGAGATCGATCCCTCTGAGAGGTTGAGGAGCTAGGAGAGAGCACCACCTTTGAGGGCCATGGGGAACCAATTCGCAATGACCTTGTCATCGGTGCTCGCCGCCTCGATGCTCAGCGCGTAGAGCTAAAGGAACTCCGCGGGGTCGGGGGTGCCATCGTAGCGTGGAGGAAGGTCCGGCTTGAACTTTCCGGGCCAGGTGACACGGCACAGCTCTAGGGTGAAGGCGCGGTAGGCTGCTCCACTCACAGGCACGATGCGTACGAGGGGAGCTGGGTCTTGACGTCCGTGTGCTGCGGCCTCCGGCGGCACACGGTCCTGATGACGGCGCGTTGGTGCGGGCAGCACACGCGCGTCACCTCGCGGCCTCGGCACCACCTGACAGCTTGCTTCATCCCTTGCCTGCACCTGCGCCCCGTGCGGCTGGTTACGCGGACGCGCTTCGCGCCTGGGCTCGGGGTCGATGCCGTGCAGAGAAGGAGGTGGAGGTGCGCTGTGAGCCACGTTGCCCACCTGGGAGAGCGGAGGACGGAGTGAGTGGGTGGGCGCTGGGAACTCCCCAGCGACGCTGACAAGCTCGGCGATGCGACCAAGCCAGTCTTCGTAGCGGTCATGGGCGGGGCGGTAACGCAGCAGCTCTCGCGCCATGAATAGCGTAGCCTGCGCGTTCGCCAGCCCGTAGCGAGCGTGAGAGGATGACGCCGAGGTGGGGATGAGGGACGGAGTAGTAGTGCGGCCATCGCGCCGCGCGGTTGGTGGCTGCGACGAGTCCTGCTGCTCTTGAACGGGTGGACCAGTGGCAGCATTGGCTGCGGGAGAAGCGGAGCGACGCTGGGCACCGCGGCCCACGAGCGCCGTCTGGGTGACGCGGGCAGCTCGGCGCTCGGCGCGGACTTGGCAGGCGTCGGCCATGGGTGTGACGAAGCAGAATCGAAAGGGAGACTGCGACACGCCCCTACCTGGCGGGCCAAATGTTAGAAATCGGGCTCCACAGACCCAAGAAGGTTCGAACTCTGGGGCGTGTGAGAAGATCCTCCCCAGCTCAAGCCTCAAGCTCGTTGCTCCACAACCAGACCTTGCCGAAGATGCGCAAGAACGCAAGAGGATGGACACGGCGATTTACCCCAGGTTCGGGCCACCTTGCGGTGTAAAACCCTACTCCTACCTTTGGTCGATTGGCCTCAGGAGGAAGTTTGGGGACGAACTAGTACAGTGGTTGAGCGACTTATCGCTCTTGGGTGCGGATGGACTCGATCCCTCTCTATGGTGGTGGCTAGTCTCTATTTATAGTGGCCTGAGTCCTCTTCCCTTATCGCACAAGTGGGAAGGGATCCCACAATGGCCAAATTTGAAAGGGGACAGGAGGTACAGCTTATCCTGACTAAAGGTGGTCTTCGCCTACAAAGCTCCTGGCGTGACGCAGAGGTGGGCTCGGCGATGACATTTGTCCTGCCGAGCCCGTGGTCTTGGTCTTGTTGTATCGGCATGGAAACCTTTGGGGGATTCCTTGGGAACCCGTGTACGTCCTTGCTTCCTTAGCACCAAAGGGGAAACTGTCCTCCCTGGCCCCGCTAGCACCCACCTGCCTTGGTCGTCATGGCTCACATCATCGCGGCCACCTAAGGCTGGGTACCTGCATAGGAATATCCGCTCCTCGGGAGGCAGCCTGGGGAGGCCGCTCCCCTAAAGGTCTTTGCGCCGTTCCCCTCGCGAGGCTGGGGCCCTCGTGAGGGTCTTGTCTTGAGGGGTTTGTCGCCAAGCCGTACTGGGCCGTCGTGGTGGGCCACACGCTGGGCCGCAAGCAGGCAGGTCTGGGTACCCCTGATCCCAGAACGCCGACATATATATGTATATATACCTATATATATATATATATATATATAAACAAAGAATCCATGCATGAATAATTTCCATATGCAATGTTTTATTTCAATTTATCATAGTCATGATTTATATATCCTAGCAAACAAACAACCAACTTGTATCATATCAAGCGTTCAAGATGCTTGCCTTGAGTAGGCAGAAAGGTTGGGTGTACTCCAAAAGTTTCGAAAGTATTCTTCCCTTCATTTTTCCTATTTTGAAAATATTGCAATTAACACCTAATTCCAAAACAGTACAAAATAGTTGTTTTGAAAATTATAAATAAATGCTAAAATAAACTAGAAGCAATTTCAGGAATGTGAGAAAAAGAATCATGCCATTTGGAGTTGTGGTTTAAAAACTTGAGCTAGTCAAAGTTGGGTAAAAATCTGATTTTTAAATAAAACATATAATAGAAAATGGTTCGGCCGGGGATACGCTTGCCAGAAACAGAAAGCATATTTAGAGGAAGACATTTACTCGTGGTGAAAGGGGACCAGCAGGACAACGCCACTGGTGGAATGGCTGGCTCACCGACAGGTCGGACCCACCTATCGGGTTCACCTTCTTCCTCCCGCGCGCTGATACGTCTCCAACGTATCTATACTTTTTGATTGTTCCATGCTATTATATTATCTATTTTGGATGTTTTATATGCATTAATATGCTATTTTATATTATTTTTGGGACTAACCTATTAACCTAGTGCCTATTGCCAGTTTCTGTTTTTTCCTTGTTTTTGAGTATTGCAGATAAGGAATATCAAACAGAGTCCAAATGGAATGAAATCTTCGCGATGATTTTTCTTGGACCAGAAAAAACCTACCAGACATGGAGAGGGGGGCAGAAGCCTGCCGGGAGATGACAAGCCTGCAGGGCGCACCCCTAGGAGGGCGACTAAAAAGAGCAACGAAAATACTTTTCCGCAGCCGGAAGCCTCTGTTCCCGTGAGATCCCATCTTGGAGCCTTTTCTGGTAATCTGTCGGAGGGGCATTCGATCACGGAGGGCATCTACATCAACTCCATTGCCCCTCCGATGATGCATGAGTAGTTCACTTCAGACCTTCGGGTCCATAGCTAGTAGCTAGATGGCTTCTTCTCTCTCTATGTTCTTCAATACCATGTTCTTCATGATCTGCATGGAGATCTATCCGATGTAATACTCTTTTGCGGTGTGTTTGTCGAGATCCGATGAATTGTGGATTTATGATCAGATTATCTATGAATATTATTTGAACCTTCTCTGAATTCTTATATGCATGATTTCATATCTTTGCAAGTCTCTTCGAGTTATTGGTTTGGTTTGGCCAACTAGATTGGTAATTCTTGCAATGGGAGAAGTGCTTAGTTTTGGGTTCAATCTTGCGGTGTCCTCACCCAGTGACATAGTAGGGGTAGCAAGGCACGTATTTGTATTGTTGCCATCAAGGGTAAAAAGATGGGGTTTTCATCATATTGCTTGAGTTTATCCCTCTACATCATGTCATCTTACTTAATGCGTTACTCTGTTCTTCATGAACTTAATACTCTAGATGCAGGCAGGAGTCGGTCGATGTGTGGAGTAATAGTAGTAGATGCAGAATCGTTTTGGTCTACTTGACACGGACGTGATGCCTATATGCATAATCATTGCCTTGGATATCATCATAACTATGCGCTTTTCTATCAATTGCTCGACAGTAATTTGTTCACCCACCGTATTATTTTCCTTCAAGAGAGAAGTCTCTAGTGAAACCTATGCCCCCCGGGTCTATTCTCCATATTATATTTTCAGATCTATAAACCAAAAATACCAAAAATACTTTTCTGCAATCTTTTTACTTTTATTTTACTTTTCATTTTAGTAATCTTTTATACCTATCTCTATCAGATCTCATCCTTGCAAGTAACCGTGAAGGGATTAACAACCCCTTTATAGCATTGGGTGCAAGTGGTTGATTGTTTGTGTAGGTGCATCTATTGGGGACATGCTTGTATCTCCTGCTGGATTGATACCTTGGTTCTCAACAACTGAGGGAAATACTTATCTACTTTGCTGCATCACCCTTTCCTCTTCAAGGGAAAACGAACGCAAGCTCAAGGAGTAGAAAGAAGGATTTCTGGCGCCGTTGCCGGTGAGATCTACATCATGCCTACCAAGTACCCATGTGACGCCCGGATAATTAAGCTACAGCAATCCCACGCTAATGTCACCACGTCACCATGATTACTGTTGTCAAACTCGCGTTGATTCAAACCCAGGTCAAATTCAAATTTAAAATAAAGTCAAATATTTAAATGTTCAAACATGTGAACTAAAATGTTCATCTTGTGGCAAATAATACCTGGATAATAATCATGCAATTATCCAACTTTAAATAAAATACTTGAGTAGCTCAAATAATTAGAACAATAACAAAACAGTTAATTAAAGGCCTTTCTAATTAATTAAAATGTCAAACTAAATTTATGTATAAATAAGACTTTTGTGGCACAGTCCAAAGATGCAAAATGAATATTGGGACATATGGCATATTTTTACAAATGAGTTTTTCTGACTAATATAAATAATGACAGAAAACTAAAACTAAAGGTAGAAATAAAAAGAAAAAGATCAACACCCCCCACTGGGCCTGGCCCAACCGGCCGGCCCAGCCCACCCCGGCGCCCCCATAACCCCCCAGCGGCCGAACCCTAGCCAGCCGCTCCCCACTCTCCCTCCCCGATCCCCTCTCCCTCCCTCTGGCCCCCGCGCCGCCGCCTCGACCAGTGCCCGACGCCGCCCCGCACCCCCGCCGGTCGACCTCGTCGCGGCGCCCTCCCCCGACGCCCGCCGGCGCCGCGCCGCCGGACCCCTTCCACGCCGGTCTTCCCCGGCGCCACCACGTCGTCCCCTCGCCGCATGTCACCGCCGCCGGACCGCGCCTCCTCCTCCCCACGCCCATTGCCCCCTCCCTGCAACCGCCGGTGAGACCCGGAGCGTCCCGGCTCGTCCTCCCCCCCCCCCCGCTCGCTCGCTCGTCCGCCGCGTCCGACCGCGCTCCGGCCGCACCCCGGTCTCCCCCGCACGCGTCGTCACCACGTCCCGCATCGCCCCTACGCCCGCTCGCCGCCCGCGCTCCCGCATGCTCCCAGCCATGCCTGCACGCGGCCTCGCCCTGTGCTCGCCACGGGCGAGCCACGCCCCGTCCGCGCACGCGCGCTACGGTTACCGGACATGTCCGCCCCCCGAAAGGGCACGGCCACGGACATGTCCGTCCTGTGCCACTGACGAATGGGCCCCACCCCAGAACGTTTTTAACAGAAAAGAAAAGGATAAAAAGAAAATGAATAAATAAATTAAATATTAATTAATTAAATAATTAACTAGATAATTAATTAATTTGATTAATCCTGTTTAATTAAAACTAATTAATTAGATAGTCTAATTAATCTATAATTAGTCTAATTAAACCCTAATTAATCTTAACAGACTGCTGGTGTCATGCTAACGTCACGATGACGTCAGCATACACTGTTTCGGATAATTCGAAATTAATAATTAAAACAATTTCAGAAAATTATTAAAACTTTAGAAATTAATATAAAATAAACCGTAGCTCGGATTAAAAAGTTTTGAACATGAAAGTTGCTCAGAATAATTCTACGGTTACAACTGCGCAGTCCGTTAGTCTGTCAGATGTCCCTAGCATAGCAAACATGCAACTTTTCGCCTGTTTCCGGTAGGTGAATAGTGCGTGACTTTAATAAAAAATTCCAGATAAATTCCTAAATTTAACTAGAGCACTTAGATAGGCAGTATATCACCCTGCACTGCATCCTAGCTGTCCCATGCTCCTAGCACCGCAAGCCTGGAACATTGCCCCCCCCTCCGGTCATCTGTCCGACAGTTGTCCAGAACCGGGAAAACTTTTCCGGATGGGTTCCCCCTTCATCGGTATCGAGTAGTACTGCGTTAGACTACCCCTAGCACTGCGTATCGCCATGTCATACTTTGTGTAGCATTGTTTGCTTTATATTTATTATTTCTTCCCCCTCTTCTTACCGGTAGACCCCGAGGCTGACGGTGCTGCCGAGTACGACTACGCCCCTGATGACCAGTCTTTTGCCGCAGAGCAGCAAGGCAAGCAAAACCCCCTTGAGCATTCCGATATCGCCTATTCTTTTCGCTCTTATGCTTGCAATAGAATTTTGCTACTGTATTAGTTAGCTCCTATTCTGATGCATAGCATGTTTTTGATGAACTGCTACTACACATGTTATCATATCAACTGCTTAGTATAGGTTGGACAATGAATCCCCCGTGACCCCTTAGTCCCAGTTGCCCCTGCTTGTTCATCGACGACTCGACGACTCGAAGACCCGAAGACTCAGTCAACTGACCGACGAGCCAGACCCCTCGCATCACCGCACACCCCTTTAGTATGGCACTGTAGAGCTACCATCGAGTGTCGATGGTGATACCTCACTTAGCACTTACGATGTTAATTCTGTAGCGTAGCTAATCGAGCGTGGGTACCGAGGGTGATTCCTCCTTCCCATCTATCGATAGCGACTCTTGTCATACACATACCTCGAGTGGGATCCATCGAGGGTGATTCCTCGGATATCCACTTGGTGTATAACCACACAGTTACTTTGTCCTGACATTTATTACATGTGAAAGACGGGACTGGCGGGACAGGCGGTACCACCCTGGTTGAGGTGGTCCTGAGTTCCCGACAGTTCTGAGACGGGTCGGCCCCAAGGGTACCCGTGTGAGAAAGGTTTGGTGGGATGCGCCGCAAGGCATCCGAAGATTTGGTAGGATGCGCCGCAAGGCATCCGGAGATTTGGTGGGGTGCGCCAGTAAGGCACCCGAGTGTTATTGATCACTAATAAAATTGCTAATGGTTGAGTATTTGATCTGAGTTAGGTCGTTGGCCTAATACGCACTAACCACCACGCGGGGTAATCAGTATGGGCTGCTCGGCGGCGTACATTCTCCCGAAAGCTGTTCAGATGCCACATTTTTCGACTCGCGCCCGGGTGGTCTGGAACGCATGGCGCTTGTTACTAAGGCATGCTAGGACTGGTCCCGGCCGATGGCGTAATGTGCAGGATGGCGAGGGCGATGGCCCAAGACCCCGAGCCATTAGGATGTAGACTGGCGTGCTGGCCTCTCTGTTGAGCCTAGGTAGGACTACGTCGTGTCGATTGGCCGAGGCCGGGTATAACCAGAAAATTGTATCCGGCCGGAGCTTATCGAGCGTGTTGGGTAATGTGGTGCACCCCTGCAGGGAAGTAAACTATTCGAATAGCCGTGTTCACGGTAACATGACGACTTGGAGTTGTGCTTTGACATACTACAACTATAATCATAAACTAATAAAATGAATTGTGGCTCCGAGATTGCTTCCTCGCAGGGAGTCGAGGAAGGATCTCTGGGCGAGTTTACTTAATTAAAATTGTTACAACAATATGACTATATGTATGAGATACTAATCTGCACTCTGCTAATGCTGCAAGATGTTGAAGATGCTAGTCTTCGATAGGACTAGGCCTTCTCCCTATTCTTGCTTTCTGCAGTCAGTCCAGATATAACCCCTCCCTTGATAATGATGCATATCTAGCATAGTTCTGATGTAAGTCTTGCGAGTACTTTGGATGAGTACTCACGCTGCTTTGCTTTATCTTTTCCCCCTCGATATGATTCCGCGTTCAGTCAATGGATCCCAGGAGGTGGACTACGCTGGAGACGTCGACTACTACTACCCCGACGGAGGCCCCTACCACCAGGATGGAGCCTACTACGACGTAGACTTCTCCGACGTCCAGGAGTAGTTAGGAGGTTCCCAGGCAGGAGGCCTCGCCTCTTTCGATCCGTTGTTTATGTTTGTGCTAGCCTTCTTAAGGCAAAACGTGTCTAACTTATGTCTGTACTCAGATATATTTGCTTTCGCTGACTCATGTTTATGTCGAGCTTTGTATTCGAGCCCTCGAGGCCCCTGGCTTGTAATATGAAGCTATATGACTTTGTATTTGTGTCTTTTGTCGTGTTGTGGTATCAATCAGTGAGTCCCTAATCTTGGTCGTACGCCTTGTGTGCATGATTAGCGTACGGACAAGAATGGGGGCGTCACAAGTTGGTATCAGAGCCGACTGCCTGTAGGTAGCCCCCTTTCCAAATCCTTTGCCGAAGTTGAGTCTAGTCATTGAAAAACTTTTACTGACATTGTTGTGTGGCTTACGGGCCCACATCTCAATCGGGTGGTAATAGGATCTTTTATTCCTCGTCTATACTCTGGGTTCTAATCTCTCTTCTCTTTCGGGTTAAAGATTTTATTAAACTCTAACTCTAGGTTCTCGTATCTACCTCCTCCCGGAGAGCCCCTCATTTCAGATGATGGCTCGATTCGTCAGAAGATTTTGAAGATACCCTTTCGATGTTTTCCAAGACTTTGTGCTCATCGGCTTGGCAATTCCCTACCACCGATAAGTCCCTATGGATGACTAATTGAACTTGTCATTCATACAATCCCTTCTCGTTGCTCTTGTTGTTACAAGAGGCCCCGAAATACTCTCCATTGCCCCGATAACCCTTTGAGTTTCGGCCTTATAGTTCTTTTCCGCATAGAAGACTTACGGATAATTCCTCACAATTGTCGAGGATCCGTTCATCCCAGTTGTTCATGTGTTTCACAAAATTCTTCGAAATACTTTTCGATCTTCCGAAAATTCTCTGCAGCTTGTTGC
The DNA here is from genome assembly GCA_039707655.1 of Elymus sibiricus. Lineage (NCBI taxonomy): Eukaryota > Viridiplantae > Streptophyta > Magnoliopsida > Poales > Poaceae > Elymus > Elymus sibiricus. The sequence goes on from CM077667.1 coordinate 165,273,263, forward strand.
TCTTGAAATTCTTGCCTACTCGCATTATGGTTAATTTCTATGCCTAGTAGTCATCGTTGACATCCCTTGTCCTTGCCATTTTGAGCCTATTGATTCGATGTGTGCGTATGCACGCAGTCATCAGGTGATCCATTAAATTATCTTTCCGGCTCAGACGTCCTTTCGGACATGAGTTGGTTCTCGGCAAATTCAAACCTGTATTGGTTGTTCGACTAGGTCTTTTCAACTTATCCATCCTTGATCAGAGCGTCTGCTTCTGATCCTTAGTTTTGGAAATCATAATTCCTTTGTAATTTAAGCATCGGACTATTCAGGTGTTTCTTGAATCCGATGCCTCCGCATTCTTTATTCCTCTGAATGAGTACCGATACTCACATCAGCTTCGTTGTGGATCATCCGATCCATTGTTGGATTATTATCCGACAGTGTCCTTTATTTTAAATCACCTTGTGAGTTCTTCCCCTGATACATAATTGTTTTGGTAAATTGTACCCTCTGTTTTGCCAACCATGCTCTACCTTTGAGTTTGTGTTAACTACTCTTGAAGCTGGTGGTATATGTTCCTAAGATACCCCGATGGGTCAAACCTATACCCTCCCTAATCCGTACGAACCCGAAAGTTTTCAAGGGTCATACTCTTATGGAGTTTTGCCAGATAAATTTTCAACACTACAACACCGTCCAAAGCAAGAAATGAATGAAATGTTGTACATTGATGAAGTGGGAGTCGACCCTGAACTTGTGTTCATGCCCATGGAAATGATGTAGACCGTCTCGGAAGCTCCTTGCAAAATATTTATTCATCCGTATGATTCTTTCAGCATCCTTAATTTGATCGATTGCAGTTATGGTTCCGACCATGCTACCCTTATTAATTTATCCGAAAGGAATTCATCCCGATGCCTCGTCAATTTTTGACAAGGTTAGAGTATCTGCTGTCGCAGGTCAATGTCCCAGTTCTACTTCTATCATATTATACCTTCGAGTTTTACCCTCTGGTATCTCGAGGATAGCACGCCTTTGCAATACATCTTATCAACTTTGATAAGGTAATAATTTTCCTTGTCTTAATCACTCCACGGGTTCTAGGATTGTTGTCAACCGAGAACCCCGATTGGAAAATTTGTTCCACACTGCAATTCAATACCCCTTGTAATTGATACTGGGAATATCAAATTCAATCTGGTCATTCCTAGGCTATCGGCTACATCCTTGTCTTGCTATCTTTGGCTGTGCTACCTCGTCCTTCTCTGGTACGCAGATCCTTCTGAGTGTGAGCATTGCTTACGTCGAGCTTTCAACATAATGTTGTTTGTCTTGAAAAGCAACCGCGATATTGAACTTGCATCTTATCTGTTGTTCCTATAACCTTACACGGTGTCATTCCCCTACTTGACGCCACCGCTGTTCAATTGCATTCTCTTGAAAACTCTCGACAAACGGTGTCATGATCATCGTCAACAATTTGACTTCTTCTGAGACGTCAACTGAGTTCTTGATGAGAAATACCTTCCTTGCCCTCGATGATTTTGTTATCATCGACAACCTCCTTGACTTCCTTTCATCGCAAAATTGTCCATGGTATGGATGCAACTTGCTATCCAGCTTGTGTTATGTTCTACCCTGAAGTATTACTGTCTTTTGTGTCGAGAATGTTGTGAGGATTACTCCACCTCTTAGAAATTCTTGGCATAGTGATACTTCTCACCATCAAATGATGCTGCTTTGATTCTAACTTCTAGCAACCCTATTGCTTTGAGGTTAGCGATCGACAGTTCGTTCTTAGGCTGTTGGTTATTGAATCGTCACTAACATTGATCTTGTATCTTTGATCTTGTCCTTTGCAATCGTGGTTCTGACCATGTTGTTCTACTTCGATTTCATTCTCATACAAGTTAAAGTGCTTGTCTTCCATAGATCAATACGCCAGTCTAACCTCTGTTATGATCTACCCCCGGGTATTAACCCTGGTATCTTGATGAATATCATGGAGCTTTATAACTTATTAAGAGCTCCTCATCAACTATGATATTTCACTGATTCCAGTTTCCCTGTGTTCTGAGTTGTTGGACAATCAGGGACACTGATATCCGAAATCGAGTGCGCTTTGTGATTCAATAACTCTTGGAATCTTCTTTGCTTATGAATTTATACTCAATCATGTCTTCCTAAGCTGTTAAATGTCGAAGCCCGACTATATGCCTTGAATGCATTAAATGAGTCGCCTCTTGAAGGGATTGGAAACATTCCAGCTGTCTGGGATTTCCAAGATGATTTTCCGGAAGAACTTCCAGGGATTCCCCCTGCTAGAGCTGTCGAGTTTGTCATCAAACTGGTACCTGGTACCACTCCTATTGCCAAGCGCCCGTGTAAAATGCCACCACATGAACTCCTTGAACTGAAATAAGAAATTGACAATTCGCTTCGTCAAGGGTTCATTCGTCCAATTTCCTCTGCTTGGGGAGCACCTTCTCTCTTTGTCAAGAAGAAGGATGGTACGAACCGGTTGATCCAAGGTTACCGACCCATCAACCAAGCAACAATTCAAAACAAATATCCGCTTCCTCGGATCAACGATCTGTATGATCAACTTGCTGGTTCATCAGTATTTTCTAAACTCGACTTGAGGTTGGGTTACCATCAGATCCGGGTTCGTGAAGAGGATATTCCCAAGACTGCATTTGTTACTCGCTATGGTTCATACGAGTACACCGTCATGTCCTTCGGCTTAACCAATGCTCCAACAACATCCTCTCGCCAGATGAACTATATATTCATGGGTTACCTCGATAAATTCGTCGTGGTTTATCTAGATGATATCCTGGTTTACTCCATGAATAAAGAAGAACATGCCGGTCATCTTCGTCTTATACTGGAGACGGCAAACAGATGCATCCCGTATATTCCTGCTGGAGTTGATACTGCAGCCGACGCTGAGATCTTGACCCCTTTCGCGCGTAGCAGTGTTCCGTCTTGCAGAGACCTCCATCCATGGCCACGTGCCATATGCTCTGGTCGATCGGTGATCAATCCCAGGCCTATCGTCCACGGTGACCTCTCAGCGGTTCTTACCCAAAGTGGAGAGGCAACACTGTCGAGCACAGCTTGGTCAGTCTGTCCATGCATGCGTCGGTACGGTACGTGTCACGCATGTCCCTCCACGGGAGAATCCAACCACGCATGGACCCTCCGTGCCATGCATGCGACAATGGCGCGCATAGTGAAACTCTTTGCCTAGCTCGTGGGTCGGTGGATGGGTGGAGTTTACCGTCTCGTCTTCACACAGATAAGGATCGAGTATCTCCACACCCCACCTCCCCGCAATAAAAAGTAACCGCGTCCACATCCACATCTCCGTGGATCTCGCATCCCCATTGTTGTAGTTCCAAGCATCTGAAGTACCTGTTTATTCAGCCAGATCTGAATCTCAGTCAAGTATGATGGTTGGGACTTTTTCCAAGGGTTATAAATTTTGGTCCCTGTATACTCGGTAAGGTGATGTCATGGCTAGCATGCCTTGCAGGTGGACCTATGGTTATAGTATCCTGTTCATCAAGATTAGCCATTCTTCCATGAGGAAATTGTAAGACTTATTTTATAAGTTGTTCCTACTGGATCCCTTGTGTATCCAAACTTCATCCCTTACCCGAAACACCATATCATTGCTATCCCGAAGCATGGATGTGGTATATCGGTCATAAAAAGGAATAATGTAAGCTCAATGCTAATTGTTTCTTGACCAATTATTCAAACCCCATTGTACGGGCATGTCATGGATTTTCTCGCCCTTTTATCTAACTGGTTATCTACTTACTATCCTGTCATGTACATGATGCTCTGTTTTCCCTCGGGAAAGTTATACTCCTGAAACTTGAGTATAACCACATTTTCCTTTCCATTCGTCTGTTTAATGTGAGAAACACGTTTTCCTTTCCATTGGTCTGGTTGATCTAATAATCATATTTTCCTTTCCATTGGTCTGTTTAACCTTTCTTGAGATTTATTTTATCTGAGCAATGATAATTCCCTGCTTAGGTAAATACCTTGGTGTACTACTCTGTCAGTAAGGCCCTGTTACTATTGTTGTTAAATTTCGGTAACCGCCGGTGGACGAGAACTTTGCCTATTGGTCCGCCTCGTTTCGACGAGCAGGAAGATGGTTCTCTTCGTTCCCCGCCCTTGGTACCGATGATGTTGCTGACATAGTTGACAGACTATCCTCTGACATGTCTTGCTAGCATGACCATGCAAGATGTCACCGCTCTTCCTACTCTTAATCCACATGATGGACCCATAACCCATAGTTCCACAGGATCAAAACCTGACTCTCCTGTACCACTTTGATTCCAAGGTATATTTTGTGCTTGGCTTCGTATGTAATTCCCGAGCCATCGTCTAAGGGAAGATCTATTCTTGTGTCAGACGCACTATTTATTTCGTTGCTCTGAACCTCTTTTCACCTTCTGATCAGGCATCGAATGATTGCCTACCCTTTTGAAACATTTGAACCATCGCATATTGCTCTGAATGAATTCTCTGAGTAACAACTCGAGAAACAATTCATGTCTTCTTTCTTGATTTCATTGTCCGGTGTCCAACTTGGTTAGATTCGTTCTTCCAGAGTTTTCCCCTCTAATCGCATTCATAGGACGATGAAGATCCCGAAGAAAGGATGACGACTTATTCAAGATGACCTGAGACGGAGGATTGAAGATATCAATGAAAGGGATCAATTTCTTCGAGGACATTAACTAAGAACGAGAAGATCCGTTAGAACTTCGTAACCTGAACTTTTCCCTTACCCTACTTCTTGATTCTCGGGGCGAGAATTCTTGTTAGACGGGGAGAATTGTGACGCCCGGATAATTAAGCTATAGTAATCCCAAGCTAATGTCACCACGATTACTGTTGTTAAACTCGCGTTGATTCAAACCCAGGTCAAATTCAAATTTAAAATAAAGTCAAATATTTAAATGTTCAAACATGTGAACTAAAATGTTCATCTTGTGGCAAATAATACCTGGATAATAATCATGCAATTATCCAACTTTAAATAAAATACTTGAGTAGCTCAAATAATTAGAACAATAACAAAACAATTAATTAAAGGCCTTTTTATTAATTAAAATGTCAAACTAAATTTATGTATAAAAAAGACTTTTGTGGCAGAGTCCAAAGATGCAAAATGAATATTGGGACATATGGCATATTTTCACAAATGAGTTTTTCTGACTAATATAAATAATGACAGAAAACTAAAACTAAAGGTAGAAATAAAAAGAAAAAGATCAACACCCCCCCACTGGGCCTGGCCCAACCGGCCGCCAGAACCGGCCGGCCCAGCCCACCCCGGCGCCCCCATAACCCCCCAGCGGCCGAACCCTAGCCAGCCGCTCCCCACTCTCCCTCCCCGATCCCCTCTCCCTCCCTCTGGCCTCCGCGCCACCGCCTCGACCGGCGCCTCCCACCGACGCCCGGCGCCGCCCCGCACCCCCGCCGGTCGACCTCGTCGCGGCGCCCTCCCCCGACGCCCGCCGGCGCCGCCCCGCCGGACCCCTTCCACGCCGGTCTTCCCCGGCGCCACCACGTCGTCCCCTCGCCGCATCTCACCGCTGCCAGACCGCGCCATCTCCTCCCCACGCCCATTGGCCCCTCCCTGCAACCGCCGGTGAGACCCGGAGCATCCCGGCTCGTCCTCCCCTCCCCCCCGCTCGCTCGCTCGTCCGCCGCGTCCGACCGCGCTCCGGCCGCACCCCGGTCTCCCCCGCACGCGCTCGTCACCACGCCCCGCATCGCCCCTACGCCCGCTCGCCGCCCGCGCTCCCGCACGCTCCCAGCCACGCCTGCACGCGGCCTCGCCCCGCGCTCGCCACGGGCGAGCCGCGCCCCGTCCGCGCACGCGTGCTACCCCAGAACGTTTTTAACAGAAAAGAAAAGGATAAAAAGAAAATGAATAAATAAATTAAATATTAATTAATTAAATAATTAACTAGATAATTAATTAATTTGATTAATTCTGTTTAATTAAAACTAATTCATTAGATAGTCTAATTAATCTATAATTAGTCTAATTAAACCCTAATTAATCTTAACAGACTGCTGGTGTCATGCTAACGTCATGATGACGTCAGCATACACTGTTTCGGATAATTCGAAATTAATAATTAAAACAATTTCAGAAAATTATTAAAACTTTAGAAATTAATATAAAATAAACCGTAGCTCGGATTAAAAAGTTTTGAACATGAAAGTTGCTCAGAATAATTCTACGGTTACAACTGCGCAGTCCGTTAGTCTGTCAGATGTCCCTAGCATAGCAAACATGCAACTTTTCGCCTGTTTCCGGCAGGTGAATAGTGCGTGACTTTAATAAATAATTCCAGATAAATTCCTAAATTTAACTAGAGCACTTAGATAGGCAGTATATCACCCTGTACTGCATCCTAGCTGTCCCATGCTCCTAGCACCGCAAGCCTGGAACATTGCCCCCCCCCCTCCGGTCATCTGTCCGACAGTTGTCCGGAACCGGGAAAACTTTTCCGGATGGGTTCCCCCTTCATCGGTATCGAGTAGTACTGCGTTAGACTACCCCTAGCACTGCGTATCGCCATGTCATACTTTGTGTAGCATTGTTTGCTTTATATTTATTGTTTCTTCCCCCTCTTCTTACCGGTAGACCCCGAGGCTGACGGTGCTGCCGAGTACGACTACGCCCCTGACGACCAGTCTTTTGCCGCAGAGCAGCAAGGCAAGCAAAACCCCCTTGAGCATTCCGATATCGCCTATTCTTTTCCCTCTTATTCTTGCAATAGAATTTTGCTACTGTATTAGTTAGCTCCTATTCTGATGCATAGCCTGTTTTTGATGAACTGCTACTACACATGTTATCATATCAACTGCTTAGTATAGGTTGGACAATGAATCCCCCGTGACCCCTTAGTCCCAGTTGCCCCTGCTTGTTCATCGACGACTCGACGACTCGAAGACCCGAAGAATCGGTCAACTGACCGACGAGCCAGACCCCTCGCATCACCGCACACCCCTTTCGTATGGCACTGCAGAGCTACCATCGAGTGTCGAGGGTGATAGCTCACTTAGCACTTACGATGTTAATTCTGTAGCGTAGCTAATCGAGCGTGGGTACCGAGGGTGATTCCTCCTTCCCATCTATCGATAGCGACTCTTGTCATACACATACCTCGAGTGGGATCCATCGAGGGTGATTCCTCGGATATCCACTTGGTGTATAACCACACAGTTACTTTGTCCTGACATTTATTACATGTGAAAGACGGGACTAGCGGGACAGGCGGTACCACCCTGGTTGAGGTGGTCCTGAGTTCCCGATAGTTCTGAGACGGGTCGGCCCCAAGGGTACCCGTGTGAGAAAGGTTTGGTGGGATGCGCCGCAAGGCATCCGAAGATTTGGTAGGATGCGCCGCAAGGCATCCGGAGATTTGGTGGGGTGCGCCGGTAAGGCACCCGAGTGTTATTGATCACTAATAAAATTGCTAATGGGTTGAGTATTTGATCTGAGTTAGGTCGTTGGCCTAATACGCACTAACCACCACGCGGGGTAATCAGTATGGGCTGCTCGGCGGCGTACATTCTCCCGAAAGCTCTTCAGATGCCACATTTTTTGACTCGCGCCCGGGTGGTCTGGAACGCATGGCGCTTCTTACTAAGGCATGCTAGGACTGGTCCCGGCCGATGGCGTAACGTGCAGGATGGCGAGGGCGATGGCCCAAGACCCCGAGCCATTAGGATGTAGACTGGCGTGCTGGCCTCTCTGTTGAGCCTAGGTAGGACTACGTCGTGTCGATCGGCCGAGGCCGGGTATGACCAGAAAATTGTATCCGGCCGGAGCTTTTCGAGCGTGTTGGGTAATGTGGTGCACCCCTGCAGGGAAGTAAACTATTCGAATAGCCGTGTCCACGGTAACAGGACGACTTGGAGTTGTGCTTTGACCTACTACAACTATAATCATAAACTAATAAAATGAATTGTGGCTCCGGGATTGCTTCCTCGCAGGGAGTCGAGGAAGGATCTCTGGGCGAGTTTACTTAATTAAAATTGTTACAACAATATGACTATATGTATAAGATACTAATCTGCACTCTTCTAATGCTGTAAGATGTTGAAGATGCTAGTCTTCGATAGGACTAGGCCTTCTCCCTATTCTTGCTTTCTGCAGTCAGTCCAGATATAACCCCTCCCTTGATAATGATGCATATCTGGCATAGTTCTGATGTAAGTCTTGCGAGTACTTTGGATGAGTACTCACGCTGCTTTGCTTTATCTTTTCCCCCTCGATACGATTCCGCGTTCAGTCCATGGAGCCCAGGAGGTGGACTATGCTGGAGACGTCGACTACTACTACCCCGACGGAGGCCCCTACCACCAGGATGGAGCCTACTACGACGTAGACTTCTCCGACGTCCAGGAGTAGTTAGGAGGTTCCCAGGCAGGAGGCCTCGCCTCTTTCGATCCACTGTTTATGTTTGTGCTAGCCTTCTTAAGGCAAAACGTGTCTAACTTATGTCTGTACTCAGATATATTTGCCTTCGCTGACTCGTGTTTATGTCGAGCTTTGTATTCGAGCCCTCGAGGCCCCTGGCTTGTAATATGAAGCGGTATGACTTTGTATTTGTGTCTTTTGTAGTGTTGTGGTATCAATCAGTGAGTCCCTAATCTTGGTCGTACGCCTTGTGTGCATGATTTGCGTACGGACAAGAATGGGGGCGTCACAACCCATCACAAGCTCATCTCTTGCATTTACATTATTTGCCATTTACCTCTCGTTTTCCTCTCCCCCACTTCTAAAATGATTTTCAGAAAAAAACAAAAATATTTGCCTTTTTATTCGCCCTTCCTCCGTTCGTCTTTTCGTTTGCTTTTTGTTTGCTTGTGTTGCCATGTGCCTTCTATTTGCTTGCATCTTCGCTTGCTAAAAATCTATTGATATGGATCCTCATCCACTTGCTAATCTTTTCAAAAGACCAAATTATGATGAACCAATTGCTAGTGAGTTGAGTGCACCTGATTATCTCTATGAAGTTTTGCTTGAAAATCATGAAATTTTTGATGAAGTGTTGAAAGAAGAAATTTATAAGGTGATTTATGATCTCTCCTTGATTGGAAAGCATGATTGCAATGATGTTACTATCAATTCTATTAATGTCAATTATGCTAACGATATGCAAAGCCACAAGCTTGGGGATGCTATGTTTGATGAAGATGATATTTTTTGTCCCCCAAGTTTTGATGAGAAAATTTATTATGATGATTGCATGCCTCCTATTTATGGTGATGGTGATCACACATATGCTATAATGAGTAACGATCACCATGAAACTTATCAACATGATTTTAATTTGCAATGTGGTTATGTCAATCAAGTGTCTCATGATAGTTATTTTGTTGAGTTTGCTCCCACTACCATGAATGATAAGGAATTTGCTTATGTGGAGAGTAATGAAAATTATATGCTTGTGAAATATGAAAGGAATGATTTATGTGATAGTTATATTGTTGAACTACTTCATGATGCTACTGAAATTCATTATGAGGGGGGAACATATGCTTGTAGGAATTGCAATAATATCAAGTTTCCTCTCTATGTGTTTAAAGTTTTGAAGTTATGCTTGTTTTGCCTTCCTATGTTAGTTGATTCTTGTTCCCATAAATTGTTTGCTCACAAAATCCTTATGCATAGGAAGTGTGTTAAACTTAAATGTGTTTTTCATGAGATTCATGATGCTCTTTTGCATATTTCAATTACTACTTTTTATGTGAGCATCATTGAAATCATCATGCCTAGCTAGGGGCCTTAAACAATAGCGCTTGTTGGGAGGCAACCCAATTTTATTTTATGTTCTTCTTTTTGTTTGTTTTTGTCTTCTGTTTTTGAGTGCTTTACACATTATTACCTCTATAGTAATTGTGTTTTATTGCTTTAATTAGTGTTTGACCCAAGTAAGACCTTTGGGCTGGTCCACGGTGATTGTTGATGAAAAACAGAAACTTTTGCGCTCAGTCCAGGAATTTTATAAATTCACCAGAGCGTCGAATGAGTCTGAAAGTTTTACACAAGATTGATATACAAATTTTCCAGGTTGTCCTAATTTTTAAGAATTTTTGGAGTTACAGAATTATTCGAAGTCTATAGATTGCTACAGACTATTCTGTTTTTGACAGATTCTGTTTTCTTTGTGTTGTTTGCTTATTTTGATGTATCTATGGGTTGTATCGGGGGGTATGAACCATGGAGAAGTTGGAATACAGTAGATATTACACCAATATAAATAAATAATTAGTTCACAACAGTACCTAAAGTGGTGATTTATTTTTCTTATACTAACGGATCTCACGAGTTTTCTGTTGAGTTTTGTGTTGTGAAGTTTTCAAGTTTTGGGTAAAGATTTGATGGACTATGGAATAACGAGTGGAAAGAGCCTAAGATTGGGGATGCCCAAGGCACCCCAAGCCATATTAAAGGATACCAAATAGCCTAAGCTTGGGGATGCCCCGGAAGGCATCCCCTCTTTCGTCTTCAATCCATCGGTAAATTTACTTGAGGCTATATTTTTATTCACCACATGATATGTGTTTTGCTTGGAGCGTCTTGTATGATATGAGTCTTTGCTTTTTAGTTTGCCACAATCATCCTTGCTGCACACATATTTTGAGAGGGACACGCATAAATCATGAATTTATTAGAATACTCTATGTGCTTCACTTATATCTTTTTGAGCTAGGCAATGTTGCTCTAGTGCTTCACTTATATATTTTTAGAGCACGGTGGTGTTTTTATTTTATAGAAATAATTGAACTCTCGTAACTCACTTATATTATTTTGAGAGTATTTAAACAGCATGGTAATTGGTTTAGGTTATGAATTTACTCCTAATATAATGGGCATCCAAGAGGGATATAATAAAAACTTTCATATAAAGTGCATTGAATACTATGAGAAGTTGGAATCCTTGCATATAGTTTTGAGATATAAAGATGGTGATATTAGAGTCATGCTAGTGAGTAATTGTGGAATGGTAGAAATACTTGTGTTAAAGTTTGTGATTCCCGTAGCATGCACGTATGGTGAACCGTTATGTAACGAAGTCGGAGCATGATTTGTTTATTGATTGTCATCCTTTGTGTGAGGGTCGGGAGCGCGCGACGGTTAACTCCTACCAACCTCTATCCTAGGAGGATGTGTCTAATACTTTGCTTCGATAACTAATAGAATTTTACAATAAGTATGTGAATTCTTTATGACTAATGTGAGTCCATGGATTATACGCACTCTCACCCTTCCACCATTGCTAGCCTCTCTAGTACCGTGCAACTTTCGCCGGTACATTAAACCCACCATATACCCTTCCTTAAAACAGCCACCATACCTACCTATTATGGCATTTCCATAGCCATTCCGAGATATATTGCCATGCAACTCCCACCGTTCCGTTTATTATGACATGCACCATCATTTTCATATTGCTTTGCATGATCGTAAGATAGCTCGCATGAAGTTTTCATGGCTTGTCCGTTTTTTGATGTCATTTGCTATGCTAGATCATTGCACATCCCGGTACACTACCGGAAGCATTCACATAGAGTCATATTTTGTTCTAGGTATCGAGTTGTAATTCTTGAGTTGTAAGTAAATAAAAGTGTGATGATCATCATTATTAGAGCATTGTCCCATGTGAGGAAAGGATGATGGAATCTATGATTCCCTAACAAGTTGGGATGAGTCTCCAGACTTTACAAATAATAAAAGAGGCCAGCGAAGCCCAAATAATAAAAAAAGAGGCCAAAGATGCCCACCAAAAAAATGAGAGAAAAGAGAGAAGGGACAATGTTACTATCTTTTTTCGACACTTGTGCTTCAAAGTAGCACCATGATCTTCATGATAGAGAGTTTCCTATTTTGTCACTTTCATATAACTAGTGGAATTTTTCATTATAATGCACACCCACTTAGTTTCTTTTTGAGCTTTCATACACTTATAGCTCTAGTGCATTTGTTCCATGGCAATCCCAACTCACTCACATTGATATCTATTGATGGGCATCTCCATAGCCCGTTGATATGCCTAGTTGATGTGAGACTATCTTCTCCTTTTTCACAACCTCCACCATATTCTATTCCACCTATAGTACTATATCCATGGCTCACACTCATGTATTGCGTGAAAGTTGAAAAGGTTTGAGAACATAAAAGGTGTGAAACAATTGCTTGACTTGTCATCGGGGTTGTGCATGATTTAAATACTTTGTGTGGGGAAGATGGAGCATAGCCAGACCATATGATTTTGTAGGGATAACTTTCTTTGGTCATGTTATTTTGAAATGACACAATTGCTTTGTTAGTATGCTTGAAGTATTATTGTTTTTATGTCAACATTAAACTTTTGTTTTGAATCTTATGGATCTGAAAATTCATGCCACAATAAAGAATATTGCATGGATAAATATGTTAGGTAGCATTCCACATCAAAAATTCTGTTTTTATCATTTACCTACTCGAGGACGAGCAGGAATTAAAGCTTGAGGATGCTTGATACGTCTCCAACGTATCTATAATTTTTGATTGTTCCATGCTTTTATATTATCTGTTTTGGATGTTTTATATGCATTAATATGCTATTTTATATTATTTTTGGGACTAACCTATTAACCTAGTGCCTAGTGCCAGTTTTTGTTTTTCCTTGTTTTTGAGTATTGCAGATAAGGAATATCAAAAGGAGTCCAAACGGAATAAAATCTTCGCGATGATTTTCTTGGACCAGAAGAAACCTACCAGACTTGGAGAGGGGTCAGAAGACCTGCCGGGAGACGACAAGCCTTCAAGGCGTGCCCCTAGGGGGCCGACCATAAAGAGCCATGAAAATCCTTTTCCGCCGCTGGAAGCCTCTGTTCCCGTCAGATCCCATCTTGGAGCCTTTTCCGGTAATCTGCAGGAGGGGGATTCGATCACGGAGGGCATCTACATCAACTCCATTGCCCCTCCGATGATGCGTGAGTAGTTCACTTTAGACCTTCGGGTCCATAGCTAGTAGCTAGATGGCTTCTTCTCTCTCTATGTGCTTCAATACCATGTTCTTCATGATCTTCATGGAGAGCTATCCGATGTAATACTCTTTTGTGGTGTGTTTGTCGAGATCCGATGAATTGCGGATTTATGATCAGATTATCTATGAATATTATTTGAATCTTCTCTGAATTCTTATATTCATGATTTCATATCTTTGCAAGTCTCTTCGAGTTATTGGTTTGGTTTGGTCAACTAGATTGGTAATTCTTGCAATGGGAGAAGTGCTTAGTTTGGGTTCAATCTTGCGGTGTCCTCACCCAGTGACATAGTAGGGGTAGCGAGGCACGTATTGTATTGTTGCCATCAAGGGTAAAAAGATGGGGTTTTCATCATATTGCTTGAGTTTATCCCTTTACATCATGTCATCTTACTTAATGTGTTACTCTGTTCTTCATGAACTTAATACTCTAGATGCAGGCAGGAGTCGATCGATGTGTGGAGTAATAGTAGTAGATGCAGAATTGTTTTGGTCTACTTGACACGGACGTGATGCCTATATGCATAATCATTGCCTTGGATATCATCATAACTATGCGCTTTTCTATCAATTGCTCGACAGTAATTTGTTCACCCACCGTATTATTTTCCTTCAAGAGAGAAGCCTCTAGTGAAACCTATGGCCCCCAGGTCTATTCTCCATATTATATTTTCAGATCTATAAACCAAAAATACCAAAAATACTTTGCTGCAATCTTTTTACTTTTATTTTACTTTTCATTTCCGAAATCTTTTATACCTATCTCTATCAGATCTCATCCTTGCAAGTAACCGTGAAGGGATTGACAACCCCTTTATGGCGTTGGGTGCAAGTGTTTGATTGTTTGTGTAGGTGAATCTATTAGGGACTTGCTTGTATCTCCTACTGGATTGATACCTTGGTTCTCAACAACTAAGGGAAATACTTATCTACTTTGCTGCATCACCCTTTCCTCTTCAAGGGAAAACCAACGTAAGCTCAAGAAGTAGCACGAGCCTGGGCTGGGATAGAGGAGGGATCTGGCGGCGATTCTCGGCAGCACACACTAAAATTCGAGGTGTTCAGGCCATGTAGATGCTCGGGATGGAACTCCGCATCCACTTGGGGTGGTTAGGATTGCGGGGGATCTCGAGGGCGAGCACACCTTCAACCATGGGGGGAGAAAAGCTCTGGTAAAAAGGGGCTTCTATCCACGGACTGGTTTTGATGGAATTGGAGCTGGGAATGGGTTCGCGGGGACGTGATCAAACTAGTGGTGGAGGACATGGAGAGGGATAGGCTCTGGTGCACCGGAATTTGGCAGAGGTGCGGTTGCAGACGAGGTGGCCGGAGACAAAGGAGATGGCTAGACCCAGTCTATTTGCTTCTATGAGGAGCTTACTACGGTTGGAGGGAGGGTGATAGAGTGCACCGAGGGCTTGGGGTGGTCGTTTTATAGTGCGGGGAGGTCCGTTCCGCGGCTGCCCGAGGATAACCCCAGCCGGGGTCTCATTCATGGCGAGCTCGGCCGGTGTGGTTTGGTGATAAGCTCGGGTTGGTAGTGGACGGTGTGGTTTGGTGATAAGCTCGGGAACGCTGGAGGCCTCTAGCTGGTACCATTTATGGTCGACGGTGCTGCGTCTTCCAGAGAGCAGCATGGCGGCGGTCGGCCATTAATGGCGAACAGGTGAGGTGGTAGTGGTCGGTGCGGACAGTGGAGAGGTTGGTGAGGGCGACAGAGGGGCTATAGGAGGAGGAAGATAACTATGGCTGTCATGGTGGCTCGGAGATGCACCACACGTCTCGGGTGGCGCCGTCCACGACAGGCTCTGGCGGCGGCATTAATGGTGAGCCATGGACGTGACGGGTCTGCGTAGTGGACGGTGGGGCTCGGGGTGCAACGCAGCGATATGGGAAGGGCCGGAACAAGAGGGACAAGCACATCGGCAGGACGCAGCGGCTCGGGCGCGGGAGCATGCAATACACGTGCTCTGCTCGCGCTCTAGACATGCACAACACGTGCTCGACGATTTGCCCAGACGATCTAGATGGCTCTGATTCAAATGAAACTTTATAGACTTATGATGTTGGTTATGGGAGAGCAAGTTGACATGTTGGTTTAGCCATATAAGTTAGATCCACATGCAGTTTAGCAAGATGTAACAATTCTTCCATGTGTGCAAGGTGTTCGACAGTATGCCAGGGCTAGCTAGAAAATTTTGTTGGATTTGAAACTTGGCAGCACGGAATCTCATTAGATGCTAGATATGATGGTATGATCATCTAGACAAAATTAATAACTTGCAAGTGCCAGTTTTGGAGAAATTCATTTCTGGCCCCAAAATTCAGAGAGTTGTTTGGTGCACTTAAAAGAGGCAAAAGGAGATGATCTTCTAGACTTAATTGTCCGTTTGGAAGGACTCTAAGATGGAAAAGTTTTATAATGATTTGAGGAAGGAAAAATAGGGTTGCGGTGCAACGCTCAAACTAGACCAGAAATGAAAATTGGATGTTGTGCTCAAAATTTTCAAATGACTATGATGGGTTTTTGCATAAAAGTGATTTATATACATCATATGACCTGTCTTAATTTTTGTGGAATTTTAAAAGAAATATTTAAAATAGTTTTACTGCAACAAAGGCATTTCAGATTGCAAATGCTATTAAAAGAATTAGTTGTGGGCAAGTTTTATTATAAAAATTATTCCTACTGAATGTTCAAATGAAATAAAATGATTTAAGGAAAACATTCAAAGCCCATAATATTTTTCCAAAAGATTCTACTTTGAGGGAAGAGTTTTAGAAAACATAGAACATGGAGGGTTCTAAAATCAAGATTGTATCAAATATAATTTAAAAGTTTTATTGCTGGCAAAATTTTAATTAATGAAAACATGGTTAAATTTTTGGGGTGATACAAACTCTACCCCCCTTAAGAAAAATCTCATCGTTGATATTTGCTAAGGTGGTTGCCATAATTACATCTACCTCTCCGACGGAATACTATAGAATTTAAATATTCGGCTCACGCGATCAGACGCAGTTACAGTGAGGGACTGATAATTGGTGTAAATACAGTGAGGTACTGGTGTTGTGGATAAAATCTATGGCTAGGTCAACTGAGAAATTTCAGAAAAAGTATGATTGCACATTCCAAATTTTGCTTGTCGTACAACAGTGCACAATACTCTATCATACATACATGTGGACCTAGGGCCCACTGTCTGTATTTTCTTCTGCCTTTGGCTCTTGATGCGGAGCATCCCACGGTCACCCCCATGGACCCATCACTAACACATCAAGCTCCGAGTGGTCCCATTACGAGAGCCCACGCACGTGCCAACGAATCCGAGGTGACATCTCTCCTTAGTGAATTCTCGTGTGATACTCATGGAACTTGGATGCTACCTCAAGCGGAGGATCTTTTGATACTTAGGTACCACGAAGGCGATTTCGAAGATGCTCGGAGTGAAGGAAACGCTACTACGAAGATGAACACGAAGACGGAAGAGCAAGAGCACCAAAAGGAAGTCTACGACACCTCCCAGGCCCCGGACATCCAGCCCACACCCCGGACATCCGGCCCCTGAGATCACACCAGCGCCAAGGCCAAGCTGAAGAAGCTACAGGCGCCGGACATCCAGTCGGCTGAAATCCAGCCACCACCCCGGAAATCCGGCACCCTAGAACCAGAGCCGCGCAGGAAACCGGGTCCCCGAGCCCCGGACATCCGGCCTCCTCCCCAAAAATCCGGCGCGTCCACACCCAAACCGAGCGAAGCCAAGCGCCCGAGCCCCAGACATCCAACCTCCACAGCCGGACATCTGGCACCACCATGAAGCCTCGTACAACCGGCCCCTGCGAGGGCAGACGTGGGTCAAAAGCCATGTAACCCCTCCTTTTCCCCTCCACTCGCCTAGCAGTATATAATGGACCCCTCCTCCTCTTTTTAGGGTTCGCAATGTGTTGGCTCATAGTTAGTTGAGCATTGCTCCTTCCATATCCTCCTCCATTGGAGTTGACACCTCTACGTGAGAAGATCCTTATGATGCCAAGGCCCATTTTTAGGGAAGATCCCAGGGGAATTCAAGGCCCCTCCTCCGGAGTGGGAAGACTCTCCATTACGTGTATCCTTCCATTGACTTTGGATCTTGTATCTTGTATACTTTTATGGATCTAGTGGATGTGTGATTTTGGGAATCGTTCTTGAGTGTTCCTGAGTTATCTCTTGATTTCTCCCCTTTTCCCCATACAAATGTGAAAAGACCGGCCTCACCCGGTTTGCCCCGTATCATCTTGGTATCCTGAGCCAAGGTTGATTCACAATTTGGAGTCTCTCCCTCCAATTTTTGTTTTGATTTGACCAAATTTTGAAAATTCCCACAATAATAGCCATACCAAAATTTCTTGAATTCATTGGATTTGAGGAGATTTTATTGATTTGGATCCGTGGATTTCGTTGTGGACAGGTAGATCTAGATTTTCCCCATCATCCCCATCAATTTCCACCGCCAAATCACCCCAATTTTGCAGAAATATTTCGAGTTCATCCACATCTCGTGGGCATCTCCAGATCAGATCTGGAACAGGAGGCCCAAACATCCGGCCCGACGCCCGGCCTACCGGACATCCGGCCTAACGCAGACATCAGGGCATCTTCCCTTATTTTGCAATTTTTCTTCGATTTCCACCATTGTTCTTCCACAACCACCGCCATTTCTTCCTCAACATTTTGCATCTGAGATTTTGAGTCACCAACTTGCCACTTCCTAAGGTGTTTCGGCTACTTAGGAGTGGTTTTACATCGACATCGCTGCTCATCATCGCCCCGGGTTGTCGCCAACCACCTCATCATTGACACTTCACCGTAAGCAAGGATGGTAACCGCAACGACACTCTTGTCATATACCCTTGCCATTGCATTGTTACCCTGAGCCTATTTGCGTTACCTGCCTATCAAGACTGGCCATTGAAAATTGTCGGGCTACGCTACTTGTGCACTTTAGTGATACATACTCCACATAGCTTCAAGTGCGTGCATATATCTTAGTATCATCTCTTGTGTTACAATAGTACCCACATACATAATTGCTATCTTGGTGTGCACGTCCCGCATTGTGACCATACAAATATCATCGACAAAAGAAAGAGAGCAAAGCTTTTAAGCAAGAACAAAAGAGCATTAGCATCGCCAAATTGCATATCATACTTGATCATCTTGGATCACTTGAGCGAGTGACACGTTCCTCATACATACATAGCAAGTCGGGAATAGGGAGACAACACGTTTTTATAGGTTGTGCACAAGTTCGTATCATGCCCATTTGAGCAATCGAGCTAGCGTCTCTATAGTGAAGTGCAACACGAGCTTTTTCTGTGGATTCCACATTTTATGCTCATTTCTTGGTTGCACGACCCCACCTATCTATCCGTGTGTGTGTTTCCATGTATACTCATTTCTATTGATCTACATTGTCTTACTTGCGAATTTGCGAATCTCTTTCATTATTGAATCATATCTTTCAGATTACTTTAATTTTGTGCCACTATCCTAACCAAGCTACTCCATAAGCCTTCTTTGTGTAAATGTGAAAAGGACAATTTCTGGTACCAATTATACTATTTCCATATTTGCACATTTGAGTGATCGTGATCCGTTATCAACTTTTGGAATGGTAATTGGTTTTGTCTTCGCATTCTTCCACTTATATCTACTTGAGTGTTATGTATAGGACTACCATGTCAAACTCGACATTCAAGGAGCATGACGACGACACGAATGACTATGTCACCTAGGTGCACTTTTTTGACGCACACAAGGTCATAACTCAATCGCAGGATGTCTTGAACGATCGTATCGAGAAACTCGCCACCGACTTGCACGAATCGGAGGTGCGCAAGCGGGACTACCTCGACACCAAGTTATCAAGTCAAATGGAGGCATTCCGTTCTTTGATGGTCAACCGCACTCCTTCAATATCTACTTCGTCAAGGCAGCGCCAATCAAGTCGCCATTCATCGGACTACTCTTCCGACACAAGTCCACCTCGAGCATGTTCTCATCATCGAGATGACCACTCCCGTCCAAGTCCGCCACAAGATAATCAACGTCAAGC
The DNA here is from genome assembly GCA_039707655.1 of Elymus sibiricus. NCBI lineage: Eukaryota > Viridiplantae > Streptophyta > Magnoliopsida > Poales > Poaceae > Elymus > Elymus sibiricus. The sequence continues at coordinate 165,292,434 of CM077667.1, forward strand.
TTTGGAGAATCCATTCCATGGCAATGGATTGCAAGATCGCCTACATGAGCGCGAACGACGTCATCAACATGAACAAGAACAAGAACGACAACGCCGTGAAGATGGAAAACGTCATCACCACGAACAAGCAATTGAAGCACAACGCGCTCTACATGAAGCTACATGCGCCTTGGAAGAACGCAACCGCCAAGCACGTGAAGAACAAGAAGCCCTCCGGCGTGAACACCAATAAGAGGCCGCCCGCCAAGAGGAGCAACAAGAAAGAAGGAACCGAGTGCGAGGACCTCACCAATGGCCTCAAGCACATCATGCTGGGCACAATGAAGACGAATCCCCAACGTAACAACAACGTCAACTCGACAACAACAATGGTGCACCTCCTCCACGACAAGGGCATTTCCAAAACAATCACAATGAAGAACAACACTTCGGCAAGCTCAAGTTCACCACGCATAAGTTTTCCAGAATCAATGATCCCGAAGATTATCTCTCATGGGCGCTCAAGGGTGACAAGATATTCAGTTTGCACAACTTTGAGGAAGAGAAGAAGACCGTCATGGCTTCCCTTGAGTTCCAAGACTACGTTCTCATTTGGTTGGAACAAGTGATTGAGAAAGAAGAGAACGAGGTTAACCTCCTATCACCACTTGGGCCCAAATGAAGGACCTCATGAGAGCTCGCTTCGTGCCGACCCAGTACAACCGTGATCTCTTCAAAAAACTACAACTACTCAAGCAAGGCACCAAAGTCGGTAGTAGAGTACTATCAAGAGATGGAAATAACTATGATCCAAGCCAATGTCAAAGAAGATGACGAGCAAACAATGCCCCGCTTCTTGAATGGTCTCAATTACCAAGTCGAAAAGATTGCGGACTTTCAACCCTAATCCAACTTACTCGAGCTAGTGCATCAAGTGACAAAGGCGGAACGCCAAGTGTAAGATGACTACAAGTACTCCAAGTTCTCTTTCAAGACCTATGGCTCAAGTGCACAAGCTTCTCCGACCACGATGCCTTCGACTACGAAACCTCCAACTACTACCGGCGACACGTCAAGTTACAAGACAAGACAAATTCGTCAAGCCTCCCCCTACAAGCAACTACAAGCCGAGAGCTTCATCCTCTACACCGACACCGGATGCTACCGATAAAACAAGCTCCATCAAGTGTTTCATGTGCCAAGGACGAGGCCACAAGACTTTCGAGTGACCAACAAGACACACCATGATCCTTCAAGATGATGGAATCTATGACTCGATGAGCGATGACGATATGGAATCACTAGAGCACGTGGCCATGCACCGACAAGTCAATGAAGATTAAGATACACAAATCTTTTGCGACAACGATCCGAGCCCCGCTCTCATTGTTTCCAAGGTTTTGACTCTTCAGCAACAACAAGAAGAGGACCAACAGTGCCACATCTTCCACACAAAAGAGGGCATCCAAGGGAAATCTGTCAAGGTCATTATCGACAGGGGAAGTTGCCACAATTTGGCAAGTGAGAACCTTTGTTCCAAGCTACAATTGGTCAAGAAGAAGTATCCACGCCCCTACAAGGTCCAATGGCTTAGTGATTCGGGCACTCTCCAAGTCGACCACACCCTGCAAGTTTCCTTCAAGATAGGCGCTTAGAAGACACCTTGGAGTGTGATGTGGTTCCCATGTCCGTTTGCCATCTACTCCTTGATACGTCTCCAACATATCTATAATTTTTGATTGTTCCATGCTATTATATTATCTGTTTTGGATGTTTTATATGCATCAATATGCTATTTTATATTATTTTTGGGACTAACCTATTAACCTAGTGCCTAGTGCCAATTTCTGTTTTTTCCTTGTTTTTGAGTATTGCAGATAAGGAATATCAAACGGAGTCCAAACGGAATAAAATCTTCACGATGATTTTTCTTGGACCAGAAGAAACTTACCAGACTTGGAGAGGGGGGCAGAAGACCTGCCGGGAGACGACAAGCCTGCAGGGCGCACCCCTAGGGGGGTGGCCCCCTGGCTTGTGGCCCCCCAGCAGGCCTCCTAACCCTAATATTCCTCCTATAAATTCCCAAATATTCCCCCAATACCAAAAAGAGCCACAAAAATACTTTTCTACCGCCGGAAGCCTCTGTTCCCGTGAGATCCCATCTTGGAGCCTTTTCCGGTAATCTGCCGGAGGGGGATTCGATCACGGATGGCATCTACATCAACTCCATTGCCCCTCCGATGATGCGTGAGTAGTTCACCTCAGACCTTCGGGTCCATAGCTAGTAGCTAGATGGCTTCTTCTCTCTCTAAGTTCTTCAATACCATGTTCTTCATGATCTTCATGGAGATCTATCCGATGTAATACTCTTTTGCGGTGTGTTTGTCGAGATCCGATGAATTGTGGATTTATGGTCAGATTATCTATGAATATTATTTGAATCTTCTCTGAATTCTTATATGCATGATTTCATATCTTTGCAAGTCTCTTCGAGTTATTGGTTTGGTTTGGCCAACTAGATAGGTAATTCTTGCAATGGGAGAAGTGCTTAGTTTTGGGTTCAATTTTGCGGTGTCCTGACCCAGTGACATAGTTGGGGTAGCGAGGCACGTATTTGTATATTTGCCATCAAGGGTAAAAATATGGGGTTTTCATCATATTACTTGAGTTTATCCCTCTACATCATGTCATCTTACTTAATGCGTTACTCTGTTCTTCATGAACTTAATACTCTAGATGCAGGCAGGAGTCGGTCGTTGTGTGGATTAATAGTAGTAGATGCAGAATCGTTTCGGTCTACTTGACACGGACGTGATAACTATATGCATAATCATTGCCTTGGATATCGTCATAACTATGCGCTTTTCTATCAATTGCTCGACAGTAATTTGTTCACCCACCGTATTATTTTCCTTTAAGAGAGAAGCCTCTAGTGAAACCTATGGCCCCCGGGTCTATTCTCCATATTATATTTTCAGATCTGTAAACCAAAAATACCAAAAATACTTTGCTGCAATCTTTTTACTTTTATTTTACTTTTTTGTTTTAGTAATCTTTTATACCTATCGCTATCAGATCTCATCCTTCCAAGTAACCGTGAAGGGATTGACAACCCCTTTATAGCGTTGGGTGAAAGTGTTTGATTGTTTGTGTAGGTGCATCTATTGTGGACTTGCTTGTATCTCCTACTGGATTGATACCTTGGTTCTTAACAACTGAGGGAAATACTAATCTACTTTGCTGCATCACCCTTTCCTCTTCAAGGGAAAACCAACGCAAGCTCAAGAAGTAGCAAGAAGGATTTCTAGCGCCGTTACCGGGGAGATCTACATCAAGCCTACCAAGTACCCATCACAAACTCATCTCTTGCATTTACATTATTTGCAATTTGCCTCTCGTTTTCCTCTCCCCCACTTCTAAAACGATTTTCAGAAAAAAAACCCAAAAAGGTTTGCCTTTTTATTCGCCCTTCTTCGTTCGTCTTTTCGTTTGCTATTTGAGTGCTTGTGTGCTAGATTGGTTGCTTTGTCACGATGACTCAAGAGAATACCAAGTTGTGTGACATCTCCAATACTAATAATAATGATTTTATTATTACTCCGATTGCTCCCGCCACTAGTGCGGAATCTTATGAAATTAATGCCGCTTTGTTTAATCTTGTTATGAAAGAACAATTTTCCGGCCTTCCTAGTGAAGATGCCGCATCCCATCTAAATACTTTCATTGAGTTGTGTGATATGCAAAAGAAGAAAGATGTGGATAATGATATTGTTAAATTGAAGCTATTTCCGTTCTCACTACGAGATCGTGCTAAAACTTGGTTTTCATCTTTGCCTAAAAATAGTATTGATTCATGGAATAAGTGTAAAGATGCTTTTATTTCCAAGTACTTTCCGCCCGCTAAGATCATCTCCCTTAGGACCGATATAATGAATTTTAAGCAACTTGATCATGAGCATGTTGCACAATCTTGGGAGAGGATGAAACTAATGATTAGAAATTGTCCCGCACATGGTTTGAGTTTATGGATGATTGTACAATTTTTTTATGCGGGATTGAATTTTGCTTCTCGAAATCGCTTAGATTCCACCGCGGGTGGTACTTTTATGGAAATCATATTAGGAGAAGCTACTAAACTCCTAGATAATATTATGGCAAATTACTCTCAATGGCATACCGAAAGATCTCCTACTAGTAAAAAGGTGCATGCTATTGAAGAAATAAATACTTTGAGTGAAAAGATGGATGAATTAATGAAATTGTTTGCTAGTAAGAGTGCTCCTATTGATCCTAATGATATGCCTTTGTCTTCTTTGATTGGAAATAATAATGAATCTATGGATGTGAATTTTGTTGGTAGGAACAATTTTGGTAATAACGCGTATAGAGGTAATTTCATCCCTAGGCCGTTTCCTAGTAATTCCTCTAATAATTATGGTAATTCGTACAACAATTCTTATGGAAATTATAATAAGATTCCCTCTGATCTTGAGAATAATATTAAAGAATTTATTAGTTCGCAAAAGGTTTTCAATGCTATGATTGAAGAAAAATTGCTCAAGATTGATGATTTGGCTAGGAACGTTGATAGAATTTCGCTTCAGATTGATTCTTTGAAAATTAGATCTACTCCACCCAAGCATGATATTAATGAGTCTTTAAAATCTATGAGAACTTCTATTGATGAGTGTAAGGAAAGAACCGCTAGAATGCGTGCTAAGCGTGAATGGCTTAAAAAGGTGTGTTCTCGTGATAATAATGACGAAGATCTTAAAGTGATTCATGTGACTCCTATTGAATCTTTGTTTTCTAATATAAATCTTGGTCAAGATGGGACTGGAGATAAGTCAACTTTAGTTAAAAGTTGTCCCAAAGATTCGGAGTTTATAGATCTTAATGCTAAGATTGATAAAAGTGGGATCGAAGAGGTCAAAACTTTAAATAGCAATGAATCCACTCTTGTGGATTTCGAGGACTTTAATTATGATAGTTGTTCTTTGATTGATTGTATTTCCTTGTTGCAATCCATGTTGAATTCTCCGCATGCTTATAATGAAAATAAAGCTTTTACTAAACATATCGTTGATGCTATGATGAAATCTTTTGAAGAAAAACTTGAGTTGGAAGTTTCTATACCTAGAAAGCTTTATGATGAGTGGGAAACTACTATTAAGATTAAAATTAAAGATTATGAGTGCCATGCTTTGTGTGATTTGGGTGCTAGCGTTTCCACGATTCCGAAAACTTTATGTGATGTGCTAGGTTACCATGAACTTGATGATTGCTCTTTAAATTTGCATCTAGCGGATTCCCCTATTAAGAAACCTATGGGAAGGATTAATGATGTTCTTATTGTTGAAAATAGGAATTATGTGCCTGTAGATTTCATTGTTCTTGATATAGATTGCAATCGTACATGTCCTATTATTCTTGGTAGACCTTTCCTTAGAACGATCGGTGCAATTATTCATATGAAACAGGAAACATTAGATTCCAATTTCCGTTAAGCAAAGGCATGGAACACTTTCCTAGAAAGAAATCAAATTACCTTATGAATCTATTATGAGAGCTACTTATGGATTGCATACCAAAGATGACAATACCTAGATCTATTGCGTTATGCCTAGCTAGGGGCGTTAAACAATAACGCTTGTTGGGAGGCAACCCAATTTTATTTTATGTTCTTGTTTTTGTTTGTTTTTGTTTTCTGTTTTTGAGTGCTTTACACATTATTACCTCTGTATTAAGGGTGTTTTATTGTTTTAATTAGTGTTTGAGCCAAGTAAGACCTTTGGGATGGTCTACGGTGATTGTTGATTTGATTTTACTGAAAAACAGAAACTTTTGCGCTCAGTCCAGGAATTTTATAAATTCACCAGAGCATCGAATGAGTCTGAAATTTTTACACAAGATTTATATAAAAATTACCCAGATTGTCCTAATTTTTCATAAGTTTTGGAGTTACAGAAGTATTCGAAGTCTATAGATTTCTACAGACTGTTCTGTTTTTGTCAGATTCTGTTTTCTTTGTGTTGTTTGATTATTTTGATGTATCTATGGGTTGTATCGGGGGTATGAACCATGGAGAAGTTGGAATACAGTAGATATTACACCAATATAAATAAAGAATGAGTTCACAATAGTACCTAAAGTGGTGATTTATTTTTCTTATACTAACGGATCTCACGAGTTTTCTGTTGAGTTTTGTGTTGTGAAGTTTTCAAGTTTTGGGTAAAGATTTGATGGACTATGGAATAAGGAGTGGAAAGAGCCTAAGCTTGGGGATTCCCAAGGCACCCCAAGCCATATTCAAGGATACCAAAGCGCCTAATCTTGGGGATGCCCCGGAAGGCATCCCCTCTTTCGTCTTCAATCCATCGGTAAATTTACTTGAGGCTATATTTTTATTCACCACATGATATGTGTTTTGCTTGGAGCGTCTTGTATGATATGAGTCTTTGCTTTTTAGTTTGCCTCAATCATCCTTGCTGCACACATCTTTTGAGAGGGGCACGCATAAATCGTGAATTTATTAGAATACTCTATGTGCTTCACTTATATCTTTGAGCTAGGCAATGTTGCTCTAGTGCTTCACTTATATCTTTTTAGAGCACGGTGGTGTTTTTATTTTATAGAAATAATTGAACTCTCGTACCTCACTTATATTATTTTGAGAGTCTTTAAATAGCATGGTAATTGGTTTAGGTTATGAATTTAGTCCTAATATAATAGGCATCCAAGAGGTATATAATAAAAACTTTCATATAAAGTGCATTGAATACTATGAGAAGTTTGAATCCTTGCATATAGTTTTGAGAAGATGGTGATATTAGAGTCATGCTAGTGAGTAATTGTGGAATGGTAGAAATACTTGTGTTAAAGTTTGTGATTCCCGTAGCATGCACGTATGGTGAACCGTTATGTAACGAAGTCGGAGCATGATTTGTTTATTGATTGTCATCATTTGTGTGAGGGTCGGGAGCACGCGATGGTTAACTCCTACCAACCTCTCCCCTAGGAGCATGCGTCTAATACTTTGCTTCGATAACTAATAGACTTTTGCAATAAGTATGTGAGTTCTCTATGACTAATGTGATTCCATGGATTATACGCACTCTCACCCTTCCACCATTGCTAGCCTCTCTAGTACTGTGCAACTTTCGCCGGTACCTTAAACCCACCATATACCCTTCCTCAAAACAGCCACCATAACTACCTATTATGGCATTTTCAGAGCCATTCCGAGATATATTGCCATGCAACACCCACTGTTCCGTTTATTATGACACGCACCAACATTTTCATATTGCTTTGCATGATCGTAAGATAGCTAGCATGATGTTTTCATGGCTTGTCCGTTTTTTGATGTCATTTGCTATGCTACATCGTTGCACATCCCGGTACACTACCGGAAGCATTCATATAGAGTCATATTTTGTTCTAGGTATCGAGATGTAATTCTTGAGTTGTAAGTAAATAAAAGTGTGATGATCATCATTATTAGAGCATTGTCCCGTGTGAGGAAAGGATGATGGAAGCTATGATTCCCTCACAAGTTGGGACGAGTCTCCGGACTTTACAAATAGTAAAAGAGGCCAGCGAAGCCCAAACAAAAATAAAATGATAGAAAAGAGAGAAGGGACAATGTTACTATCTTTTTTCCACACTTGTGCTTCAAAGTAGCACCATGATCTTCATGATAGAGAGTCTCCTATTTTGTCACTTTCATATAACTAGTGAAATTTTTCATTATAATGCACACCCACTTAGTTTCTTTTGAGCTTTCATACACGTATAGCTCTAGTGCATTCGTTGCATGGCAATCCCTACTCACTCACATTGATATCTATTGATGGGCATCTCCATAGCCCGTTGATACGCCTAGTTGATGTGAGACTATCTTCTCCTTTTTCACAACCTCCACCATATTCTATTCCACCTATAGTGCTATATCCATGGCTCACGCTCATGTATTGCGTGAAAGTTGAAAAGGTTTGAGAACATAAAAGGTGTGAAACAATTGCTTGACTTGTCATCAGGGTTGTGCATGATTTAAATACTTTGTGTGGGGAAGATGGAGCATAGCCAGACCATATGATTTTGTAGGGATAACTTTCTTTGGCCATGTTATTTTGAAAGGACACAATTACTTTGTTAGTATGCTTGAAGTATTATTGTTTTTATGTCAACATTAAACTTTTGTTTTGAATCTTACGGATCTGAACATTCATGCCACAATAAAGAATATTACATGGATAAATATGTTAGGTAGCATTCCACATCAAAAATTCAGTTTTTATCATTTACCTACTCGAGGACGAGCAGGAATTAAAGCTTGGGGATGCTTGATACGTCTCCAAAGTATATATAATTTTTGATTGTTCCATGCTATTATATTATCTGTTTTGGATGTTTTATATGCATTAATATGCTATTTTATGTTATTTTTGGGACTAACCTATTAACCTAGTGCCTAGTGCCAGTTTCTGTTTTTCCTTGTTTTTGAGTATTGCAGATAAGGAATATCAAACGGATTCCAAACGGAATAAAATCTTTGCGATGATTTTTCTTGGACCAGAAGAAACCTACCAGACTTGGAGAGGGGTCAGAAGACCTGCCGGGAGATGACAAGCCTGCTGGGCGCGCCCCTAGGGGGGGCGACCAAAAAGAGCCACGAAAATACTTTTCCGCCGCCGGAAGCCTCTGTTCCCGTGAGATCCCATCTTGGAGCCTTTTCCAGTAATCTGCCGGAGGGGGATTCGATCACGGAGGGCATCTACATCAACTCCATTGCCCCTCCGATGATGCGTGAGTAGTTCACTTCAGACCTTCGGGTCCATAGCTAGTAGCTAGATCGCTTCTTCTCTCTCTATGTGCTTCAATACCATGTTCTTCATGATCTTCATGGAGATCTATCCGATGTATTACTCTTTTGCGGTGTGTCTGTCGAGATCTGATGAATTGTGGATTTATGATCAGATTATCTATGAATATTATTTGAATCTTCTCTGAATTCTTATATGCATGATTTCATATCTTTGCAAGTCTCTTCGAGTTATTGGTTTGGTTTGGCCAACTAGATTGGTAATTCTTGCAATGGGAGAAGTGCTTAGTTTGGGTTCAATCATGCGGTGTCCTCACCCAGTGACATAGTAGGGGTAGCGAGGCACGTATTTGTATTGTTGCCATCAAGGGTAAAAAGATGGGGTTTTCATCATATTGCTTGAGTTTATCCCTCTACATCATGTCATCTTACTTAATGCGTTACTCTGTTCTTCATGAACTTAATACTCTAGATGCAGGCAGGAGTCGGTCGATGTGTGGAGTAATAGTAGTAGATGCAGAATCGTTTCGGTCTACTTGACACGGACGTGATGCCTATATGCATAATCATTGCCTTGGATATCGTCATAACTATGCGCTTTTCTATCAATTGCTCGACAGTAATTTGTTCACCCACCGTATTATTTTCCTTCAAGAGAGAAGCCTCTAGTGAAACCTATGGCCCCCGGGTCTATTCTCCATATTATATTTTCAGATCTATAAACCAAAAATACCAAATATACTTTGCTGCAATCTTTTTACTTTTATTTTACTTTTCGTTTTAGTTATCTTTTATACCTATCTCTATCAGATCTCATCCTTGCAAGTAACCGTGAAGGGATTGACAACCCCTTTATAGCGTTGGGTGCAAGTGTTTGATTGTTTGTGTAGGTGCATCTATTGGGGACATGCTTGTATCTCCTAATGGATTGATACCTTGGTTCTCAACAAATGAGGGAAATACTTTTCTACTTTGTTGCATCACCCTTTCCTCTTCAAGGGAAAACCAACGCAAGCTCAAGAAGTAGCACTCCTTTGTAGACCTTGGCAATTCGACCATGGCGTCATCACAACGGCCGGACCAATCACTATAGCTTCAAGATGAAGGGCAAACAATATGTGCTTCGACCAATGACACCAAGTCAAGTGACCGCCGACAAGAAAGCCTCATCCCATCGTGGAGATAAAAAGTGAGAGAGCGATCCACTTAAAAGAGAGTGAGCTCCAGAAGCCAAATTTGAGTGACTCCACGAGGAGGGAACATAAAGATCTAGTTCTTTTAGCCACCCACTACTGCAGGATGATCCAAAGACGACACAACAATTAGAGACCCTTCGACGAAACTGTGTGCGATGACCAAATCACAAACGGTATAGTTATAGCTCCGTCGCTAACAATGCGAACTGTGTGCGACGACGGGCCCATCAAATACGATCCCAAAAAAAGTTGCGCGTGCGATCTATGGCAAACAGTTGAACCTGATAAATTGTTTGTGATTGTACAATATAACACAAACGGTTAGAAAAAATGCAAGTGTGTGCGATGTACGGCATACAGTTCACCCTGACAAACTGTTTGCGCTGATCCAGCGGAACACAAATGATTGTCCAGATGATTATGTGTGCGATAGATGGCACACATGTCACTCGGATGAACTGTTTGTGATGAAATAAGGTAACATAAACGGTTACATAGATCAAGATGTGTGTGATAGACAACATACAGGCCACCGGGATGAACTGTGTGCGATAAGCAAAAATAACACAAACGGTTGCTCAGATCAAGATGTGTGTGATAGACAGCATACATGCGACTGGGATGAACTGTGTGCGATAAGCAAAAATAACACAAATGGTTGCTCAGATCAAGATGTGTGTGATGTACAACATACACATGCCATTCGGATGTGTTGTGGGCAAACGGTTCCGGATAAAGAACTGTCAGGGACTAATGAAATCATCGCCGATGGATATGGTTGTTTATTCCGCATGCGATGTGATTTGCTCAATATGCCCACAAACATCTATGCTTCTGTTTAGAACAACATGATTGCAGAACCAAATTAAACATCCAAATACATAAGTGACTACACACATAACATTGGCTGACCTCAATAAACAATTACGCACATAACAACATGATTGCCATAACCTAATTAAGCATCCAAATACATAAGTGACTACACACATAACATTGGCGCACACACCTTAATAAACTATTACAAGCATAATAATCTTATCCCTCTAAAACTACAAATATTTCGACGTAGAGGGAGTATGAGCAACGATCATCAAATCATCTACTTCCTGTGACGCTTGCCACCACCACTCTGTTTGTGGCTCGATCCCGCGTCGTGTTCAGGTAGGAGGCACTTCCTCATGTCAACGATCCGCCTGAACATCTCGTAGCAAGTGTACGCTTGCTTGGCCACGGTCTGGAGGTGATATTCATCCAGTTTCTTCACCCAGCCCCTGTGCCAGACAGGCTTGTTCTTGTCGCACTCAGCTTCATGTCTCTGTAGTACGGGTCGATGATGGCCTCGGCCAGGTCAACATGGGAGTCCATGTTCTTCTTGCTGCCCCAGACCTTGTAGTGGCCACGGATGTCGACAAGCTTTTGGCAGGCCAAGCCGGAAGTCTTGAGCACCTTTGGATCGTCGGTGGTGTCCACCATAGCGAACCTGTAGTTGGGGCTGTTGACAAACCTGGTGAAACGCTCGCAAGGCACTATGGAAGGGTAGTAGTGGTAGAGGAGGACGTGATGGCCGACGCACAACTGGGCGATGGCAACCTTCTGATCATGCCCAGCACGACCGCCTGTGTAAGCGAGCTCGAAGCCGACCACTTGTACTTGTCATCCGTATCAAGCAACCGCTCCATAGTGTCGATGGAGTCCTCCACCATGCCTGGGTCGTTGGTGTACACCACCGTGAGTTCCGTCTTCCTCATGTGGGTCTCCACATGATGCTCGCCGTACTCCATTGGAGCGCCGCTAGACATCCTCTCTGTATGCGTCATCGAGGGTGTGCTTATTGTGTTGTGGGCGCGATGGAAAGCGTGAAGAGACTATGTTTAGTGGCCGTGTGTATACATAGGGGCCGGAAGTCCTGTAAAACCGGCACTTCCGGATGGCAGTTTTTGCAGCGCGTGATTCAGTCCAGGAAGCACGTAACTTCATGGGGCGACGCGTGTGGCGCAACCGCATGCATATGGAGCCCCGAACGTGATCATAGGCCAGCCCCAACTACTGGTAGAGCACGCGCGGGGGGGGGGGGGGGGGGCGCGAGAGAACGCGGAGGGACGCGAGAGCAGAGCACACGGTGGGCCGCGAGGTCGAACCAGACCACTTTGTGCGTGTCCACTACGGCATGCATGGTGAACTGGCGCTCGTCGTCGGCAGCCGCTGGGAGCGCCATTGGAGCCGCGCAGGATACCCTCAGTCGTGGTTCTGTTTCTTAAGGTTCGGATATTAATCGTCAATTGCATATTAACGTCGTGATATTAATCGTACATTGCAAACTAAGGAAAAGATGGTACTACCAACATACGAGCCTCCTTCATAAGATGCCATTTGCATGGTTGTATCACAAATGATAGAAATAGTACAAAGGTTCAAATTCCAGCATTACAAGGCTCAAATTCAAAGATTACAAGGTTCAAACCGATAATAGAAATGAAATTCAGCTTATGTAGAAACTTTGTCATGCAACTGTAGACGCCTGCGCTGATCAGCTGAACATGAACATATATGATAGGTTCATACTGATATTACTACTAGTTTGGCAACTTCAATATTTCTGCAAAGGGATCCGCCACTGACAAGTCATTTATGGGCTTGACATAAGGACTTCCGAATAGTCTGTCAACTGAAGTTACAAAACAAAATTGAGCTTCGGCAGAGCCTTTTCCATTCTGTCCTAGTCGCCGGAGCTGAATAGCAAATCATTCTTTCTTGCGCGATAAATGTAGGGAAAATCTCATTATATTTAGCACACTTACTCTCACAACAAAGAACCTGGCGAATATAATCTTCGGTCAGGTCCCTCGGTAGGAGTTCAAAGTAATATCTGAGAGATGGAGATCAAGGCATTCGATGGGATTGTTATATTGTATCACATTATCCACTACCAGGCCTAACCGTATCTGCAAAAGAAGAGAATTTATTAGTGCTTGGACACCCAAGGGACCTCTTATGATTTACTGGGTTTCAAAAATTGAACTCCCTTGTGGTTAAAATTTAACATGAAAGAGCATCACCTCGATATATAGCTTCTCCAGGCACGGAAAGCATCTCAGCAATCTGACAACTTGGTCCAGGTCGGGGCCGATAGATTCTACTACCAACACCTTCACTATGCGCATATACGGGGTGGAGCTTGTCGATATAATTTTCTGGATGACAGATGAACATACATCTTGAATAGAGGACAAAAAAGTTAATTCAAAAATGAGAATAGGGTGACTGTTGCACCTGGACGGTTATGGATCCAAAAACAAGTTCAGATAAGTTGACGGGCGAGTAGCCAAACATTGTCAATTTCGGCGCTTGAATGACTGTGACACCCTGGATTTTGGCTACAGTGATCATTGTAATTAAGCACAGTGATGACCATGATCAGTGCCTAATCATTTTGCTAAACAAGATATGATCAAGTTGAAAATTCATATCTCATTTCAAATTCCATTAAAAAGGGCATTGAATTTTATGGTGATAAAATAAGTTGGCAAACAGCAAAGGAAAAATGTTGCACACTTGTGATAAATCACAAAACAATTGGTGTTAGGGAGAACAACATCACCAAACATATGGTGTGGACCCCACCTTCAATAACAGCACCAAATAGCATTTAAAAGTACTATTAAATTCAAATGAATATTTCAAACAGATTCCAAAATTCCCCAAACTTGATGTGGCCATGTGGGATATTGCAAGATATTTATTGGGCCATGTCTCACATTTTTGCTGTGGAGAATTAAAGCTAAAATGAAATAAAATAGAAAAGAAAGAGGCATAAAAACAATAAAAGCTACTGGGCACTTAGGCCCAGCAGCTACAGGCTGGCCCAGCCCAACAAGGGCCGGCCTTTTCTCCCACCTCGCGCCACCAGAGGAGGGCCATGGCGTGTGCGCCGTCCGAATGGTGATCGTCGCGCTGTCGACCATCCCGTGGCTCCCTCGGGGATAAGAACGACCCCGCGGACCCCTCTCTCCCTCCCGCAAACCCTAGGACCCATTAGCCCCTCTCTGTCCCTGTCCTCGGTCGTGTTCGAGCTTGGCCGGGCGCAACAATGGCTGCGCCGGGCTGATGCACGTGGCCACAGCCGCTCCCCCGCCTCCGTTCGACGTCCAGGAGCTCCGCAGCAATCACCTCGTCCTCCCTGTGCTCTGGATCGAGCCCCGGGGGCACTCACGCCGTCGCCTGCAAGCTTCTTCCCCCTCGGACCCATACGTGCGCCGCCGTCGATTTGCTCCTCCCCGTTGACCTTAGCTGCATCGGGCCTTCTCGTCATCGCAAGTGAGCTCCCCCGCATCTTCCTCTTCCTCTCTTTTCTCCCGTAGGCCAGCGTAGCAAGCTACCACCGTAGCCGAGCTTCGGCCGCCGCCATGGCCGACGTGGAGCTCACCACAGAGCCGCTCGAGCTGCTCCAACACACACCACGAGCTCGTGGTGCTCCCCTGAACCCATCCCGCGCAAAAGCCCCGCGTTATGCTCTCTGTTTGCGCGTGCCCGATCTGACCCGAACGCCACCGCCGCCAACGTCGATGTAGCGCTCAACTCCGGCCACCTCCGGTCTAGCTGCTCCCACCATTCGATGCGGCTCGTCCCTAGGAGCGCGTAGGACCAAACCGCGCTCGATTTGGTCCATTCTGGGCGGATCCCGAGCCCGGCCGCCGTTTCTGGTGCTCGCCGGAGCTGCTCCGGTGGCCGGACGGCGCCGCCGCCAACGTGGCCAGGTCGGGGCCATTGCCAGTGTCACTGGCCAATGGGCCCCGAGGTCCCAGTTAACCTGTTGACAAGGTCAACTGCTGACTGGACCTGGTCCAGTCAATGACAGGTGGGTCCCAGACCCCCTGTGTGTATGACATGTGGCCAGTGCTGTCAGATGCTTAATTCAGTGATTAGATTAGTAAAAATAATTAGAATAAGGTAATGTGACACTGACTTGTGGTCCCCATTGCTAATTAATCAATTTTTGAATTAATAGAACACTGGTTTAAAAATGAGTCTATGACAGCTGGGGCCCACTGGTCAGTTTGACCAGTCAACCCCACTGTTGACTGCTGATGTCAGCATGACATCATGCTGATGTCATAATTGTTTATTGAATTAAAATAATCTATTTTAATTTCTGAATATTAATAAAACTTTAAAAATTAATATAAAATAAACCGTAACTCGGATGAAAATAATTTATAAATGAAAGTTGTTCAGAAAAATCCCATGAATCCGAATACGTTGTCCGTTCATCTGTCACATGCTCCTAGCATGATGAACATGGACATTTTGGCGTTAGGATCATTTGTCCGGTAGTAGCCCGATACCCGGAAAATATCGTCAGATATTATTCCGACCCGTCTGCGACGTGTAGTACTGCGTTAGTGCATGCCTAGCTCTCCATATTGCCATGACATGCATCGTGATTGCATCTATGCTTTATATTTATTATTTCTCCCCCCTTCTTACCGATAGACCCCGAGACTGACGGTGCTGCCGGGTACGACTACACCGCCGACGATCAGTCCTTTGCCGCAGACCAGCAAGGCAAGCAACCCCCCTTGAGCATTCCGATATCACCCATTTCTTTCCCTCTCATTCTTGCATTAGATTTTTGCTACTGTATTAGTTAGCTCCTATTCTGATGCATAACCTGCTTTTGATAACTGCTACTATACATGCAATCATATCAACTGCTTAGTATAGGTTGATCAATGAATCCCCTCTGACCCCCTTAGTCCTAGTTGCCCCTGCTTCTTCATCGACGACTCGACGACTCGAAGACTCGGTCAACCGACCGACAAGCCAGACCCCTCACATTACCGCACACCCCTTAGTTGTACGACTCTGCACAGCTACTATCGAGTACCGAGGATGACACCTCGTGAAGTACTCATGATGCTAGTTCTGTAGTGCAGCTAGTCGGTCGTGGTTATCGAGGGTCATTCCTCCTTCACCACTCCCGATGATGACTCTGTCGTGCAACCCCTCAAGTGTGGGACCCTCGAGGGTGATTCCTCTAAAGTCCACCTTGACGGTTTCATCGAGCGGGACCCTTTGAGGGTGATTCCTCATGTTCCATCTCGATGTTTTATACACATAGTTACTATGACCTGGTTACAGAAACATGTTGGTGATGGGTCGGCCCTGAGGGGTACCCACGGTTTGATGGTGATGAGGCGCGGACGGGCAGGAGAAGCCCTTGCCACACATCCTCGAGACGGGGTGACGGGACCGCACTTTATGGGTCGCGCTTGCCCCGCATTAATAAAAATGCTAATGGGTTGGGTATTTGATCTGAGTTGGTCGTTTGACCTAATACGCACTAACCTTCACGTGGGAGAAGTTATGGGTACTCAGCGTCGTTGTATCAGCCGAAGCTCTTCGGACGTCAGCAATGGAGCGGCGCGCGCCCGAGTGGCCTGGACGGTACATCTCTTGGACTAGAGTGTGCTAGGGTTGACCTCGGCCGCCCTCGCATCGTGCAGGTGTGCAAAGGGCGATTCGCCCATGACCCCTGCACGCTTAGGATTTAGACCGGCGGGCTGGCCTCTTCGTTGAACCTAGGTAGGGCGACAACGTTTTGATGTCCCGAGGCCGGGCATGACCTAGGAAAGTGTGTCCGGCCAGAGGTATCAAGCATGTTGGGGAATGTGGTGCACCCCTGCAGGGAAGAATTTATCTATTCGAATAGCTGTGTCCATGGTAACATGACGACTTGGAGTTGTACCTTGACCTGATATAACTAAAATTGTGATTTACATTGAAATGAATGTTGGCTCCGGGATTGCTTCCTCGTAGGGAGTCGAGGAAGAATCTCTGGGCATGGTTACTTAATAAAATTGCTACAATAATATGACTATATATGAGATACCAGTCTACTATCTTCTAATGCTGCAAGATGCTGAAGATGCTAGTCTTCGATAGGATTAGGCCTTCCCCCTATTCTTGCTTTCTGCAGTCATCCCAGATATAACCCCATTCCTTGATACTGCTACATACTTAGCATAGTTCTGATGTCAGTCTTGCGAGTACTTTGGATGATTACTCACCGCTGCTTTGCTTTCTCTTTCCCCTTCGATACGATGCTGCGTTCAGACGATGGAGCCCAGGAGATGGAGTACGCCGGAGACGACTACTACACCACCTCCAGAGGCTACAACTACGTGGAGAGTGCCGACGCTCAGGAGTTGTTAGGAGGTTCCTAGGCAGGAGGCCTCGCCTCTTTCGATCCGCTGCTTATGTTTGTGCTAGCCTTCTTAAGGCAAAACTTGTTTAACTTATGTCTGTAGTCAGATATTATTTGCTTCCGCTGACTCGTGTTTGTCGAGGTTTGTATTCGAGCCCTCGAGGCCCCTGGCTTGTAATATGAAGCTGTATGACTTTAATTTGTGTCTAGTGTTGTGTTGTGATATTAATTAGTGAGTCCCTAATCTTGGTCGTACACATTGGGTGTATGATTAGCGTACGGTCGAAATTGGGGGCGCACTCTCCCCTACTAAAAAGAATTCTCGTCCCGAGAATTAAGAGGTAGAAGTAAGGGGGTAAATCTGGTTACGAAATTCTAACGAGTCTTCTTGTCTTTGTTGTTCTTCTCAAAGAAGTTGATCCCTTTCGTTGATATATTCATGTTTCTGTTTCAAGTCATCATGATGAAGTTGTCATCCTTTCTTCGGGATCTTCATCGTCCTACGAATGAGATTAGAGGGAAAACTCTGGAAGAACGAATCTAAACAAAGCTGGGCATCTGACGGCGAACTCAGGGACGAAGACAAGATTTATTTCTCAAGTTAAGACTCGAGGAATCAGTAAGAGCAAAATGCGACGGTGTAAAAGTTTCAAACGGGTAGGCAATCACTCGATGCCTGATCAGATGAAGAAAAAAGGGGGGGAGTTCAGAGCAACGTGAATAGATATCGCGTCTGATATTAGAAAAGATCATCCCTTGGACGGTGGCTCGGGAATTACAAACGAAGCCAAGTGCAAAGGATACTTTGGAATCAAAGATGTATAGGAGAGTCTGGTTTCGATCCTGTGGAACTGAGGGTTATGGGCCGACCATGTGGTTAAGAGCAGGAAGAGCGGTGACAACTTGCACGGTCATGAAAGAAGACGTGTCAAAGGATAGCTGGTCAGAGATGTTGGCAACAATGTCGGTACCAAGGGCTGGGGACGAATATAACCATTTTCCTGCTCATAGAAACGAGGCGGACCAATAGGCAGAGTTCTCGTCCACCGGCGGTTACCGGAATGTTATCAACAATAGTAACAGGATCTTACTGACAGACTTGTTCACCGAGGTGTTGACCTAAGGAGAGAATTATTACTGCTTAGATCATATAATCTCAAGAAAGGTTAAACAGACCAATGGAAAGGAAACTGTGATTATTAGATCAACCAGACCAATGGAAAGGAAAATGTGTTCATCACATTAAATAGACCAATGTAAAGGGAAGTGTGTTTATCACATTAAACAGACCAATGGAAAGGAAAATGTGTCTATCACATTAACAGACCAATGGAAAGGAAAATGTGGTTATACTCAAGTTTTAGGAGTATATCTTTCCCAAGGAAAAACAGATCATGATATATATGACAGAATAGCAAGTAGATAATCATTTAGGAAAAAGGGGCGAGGAAAAATCCATGACATGCCCATACAACGGTGTTTGGATAATTGATCAAGAAACAATTAGCATCGAGTTTACATTATTCCTTTTTATGATCGATATACCACATCCATGCTTCGGGATAGCAATGATATGGTGTTTCGAGTAAAGGATGAAGTTTGGATACACAAAGGATCCAGTAGGAACAACTTATAAAATAAGTCTTACAATTCCCCCGTGGAAGAATGACAACCCTAGCTGAACAAAGCATTATAACAATAGGTCATCCGGCCAGGTGTGCTAGCTACAACATCACCTTACCGAGTAATAAAGACCAAAGTTATAATTCTTGATAATGTTCCAACCATCATATCTGTCCGAGATTCAGATCTGGTTGGTGTCAGGATACTTCAAACAAAGGAGGCCTGAGGAGAAAAGGATGCAACACAGACCTAGGAGATGATGTTGCAAGAATCTCGGAATGAACGACAGAAGCAAGACTTGAATCATTAGCCATACTACAAGACATCTTAACACAAGGTCAAGACATTCGTGCCCACATGGAAGTTTCTAGAATGGAGGGCAATCAAGTTCTGATTGGGGACCATCATAGAGGATATCAAAGTTCCATGTGTAAGTCCGGACTAGGACAAATCAAATCAATCTGTGGCCCGGCGTGCTAGGAAATACATATGGAGTGAAGGTAGCAAATCTATCAAACCATAGAATACTTCGCACATGCCTGAATGAATTGGAACGATTCCAGAGGAAGCGAGACAAAATTTTCCCATAAGCACGGTGGCAAAAATGCACGTGAACTTATAGAAAAACACTCCTTTTATCAAACATATTCTTCATGAACTTGGCACAAGGATAATGCTTTCAAGGTTTCCAACACTAGCTTAAATGTTCGTCATGAACCACGAGGGAGAAGAGGATGTGGCTGATGGGTCATCAACAATTCGTCGAGATTCCCACAAAGAAGGATCTCCACGATTGAGTGAACAAAACCAGATGATATATTGAGGTATGCCCGAAGGAAACATCCACAATTAAACATTAATCGAAAAGTGCACCCAAAATACATACTAAGTAGCACGACCAATGTTAGAGTGCTGACTCAACAACCAGTACACTAAGAATGGACTTATTGTTCATTAACTCCAAGTCGATAGAGTTGGTATGCCATAATTATTGAATTTACACATCACATTCCATTTGTCAGTATTCCGGTTAGAAACAACACGGGAACAAAGAAATGAAAGGTGATGGCAAGGCTGTCGCCAACAACAACACCAATTACCACGGACAAGGATGCTACTCTCATCATGAATTTAATTGATATCCTGGAAGAGCCCAGAATGTTGAGGAGGATCACGACACATTTGTCGAGAAGTCTCATGAGGATGTAATCGGTCAGCGACGACATCAAGCAAGGAAATGGTGAAGCGACAAGTTGTCGGAACCACAGATTGGAGTGCTAGCTCAGCATCGAAATTGCCTTTCAAGACAACCAACATGACGTTGAAAACTCGATGGAAGCTTAATGCACTGCTGGAAAGGTGCTTCAGGGATGAAGGACATAGATAGCATGGTCAAGCTTTAGCATGACGATGATGATGTAGCCCAATAGTTTGGAATGGCATAACCGAGTACAAACTCATAAGCAAAAAAGATTACTAAGAGTTGTTGAATCGCAATGCGGCCTCGATTCAATTATCGGTGTCCTTGAGTTTCCAACAACTCAGAACAAGAGGAAACTAGAATTAGTGAAGGAAACATAGTTGATGAGGAGCTTATAAGAAGCTATGTAGCTCCATGATTTTCTCGAGATACCAGGGGTAATACTCGGATGTAGATCAGAATTAAAGTTTGGACTGATGTATTGATCTGCAGAAGACAAGCTCTTAAACTGGTTTGAAAATGGGATCAAAGAAGAAAAGTCATGGTCGGAACCACGGTTGTAAAGTACCAACTCAGGTTGTAGCTTTGAAAGATTATCCGGCAAAACACCAGAAGAGTAGGACTCGTGAAAACTCTCGGGTTCACACAAAGTAAAGAAGGCATAGGTTCAACCCATCGGGGCATCTTAGGAACATATACCGTAAGCTTCAAGGGTAATAAACACATGCTTGACAATAGAGCATGGCTGGCAAAAGCATAGGATACAACTTATCAGAGGGAGAAGACACAATTTACCAATGGCATCATGAATCAGGGGAAGAACATCACAATAATTTTGAATGTGAAGGACGCTATCAGATCATAACCCAACAATGGGTCTGGCAGTCCCCAAAGGACCTAATTTGAGCATCGGTACCCAATCAGAGGGAGAGACAATGCAAGGCATCAGACCATAGAACATCCAAATAATTTGACGCTTAAATAACCAAAAGAATTAAGATTTCCAAATTGGTGTATCGGAAATAGATGCTCTGATCAAATACAAGTAAGTTGAATGGATTTAGATGGACAATCAATCAAAGTCGAATTGTCGAGAACCAACTCATGTTTGGAAAGACGTATGAGCCGGACGGATAATTTATGATAAACAACTGATGACTGCGTGCATCCACACACAGGTTGAATCAATAAAATCAAATGAAAATCACAGAGGGTTTTAATGGATATTGCTTGACATATGGAATTAACCACCATGTAAGCAGGTGAGAAAAGTCAAGAGCAATAGGCTGGTCAGGATTTCGGAAGATCGAATAGTAATTCGAATAATTTTGTGAAACTCATGACAATTGAGGACGAACGAATCCCCGGTAAGTGAGAGAAATTATTCGTAGGGGTTGACGATGGAGGGAATAACAAAAGCGATGAGCACAAGTTCTCGTGAGAACATCAGGGAGTATCTTCGGAGTCTTCTGACGAATCAAGTCATCGTCTAGAATGAGGGGCTCTCCGGGGAAGTAGTTACGAGAACCTAGAGTTAGAGTTAGCAAAATCTTTAACCCGAAAGAGAAGAGAGATCAGAACCCAGAGTATAGACGAGGAATAAAAGATCCTAATACCACCCGATTGAGATGTGGGCCCGTAAGCCACACAACTATGTTAGTAAAAGTTTTTCAAGTACTAGACTCAACTTCGGCCAAGGAGTTGGAAAGGGGGCTACCTACAGGCAGTCGGCTCTGATACCAACTTGTGACGCCCCCAATTTCGACCGTATGCTGATCATACACGCAATGCGTATGACCAAGATTTGGGACTCACTAATTAATATCACAACACAACACTAGACACAAATTAAAGTCATACAGCTTCATATTACAAGCCAGGGGCCTCGAGGGCTCGAATACAAAGCTCGACAAACACGAGTCAGTGAAAGCAAATAATATATGAGTACAGACATAAGTTAAACAAGTTTTGCCTTAAGAAGGCTAGCACAAACATAAGCAGCGGATCGAAAGAGGCGAGGCCTCCTTCCTGGGAACCTCCAAACTACTCCTGAGCGTCGGCACTCTCCACGTAGTAGTAGGCTCCAGCGGTGGTGTAGTAGTCGTCTCCGGCATCCTCCATCTCCTGGGCTCCATCGTCTGAACGCAGCATCGTATCGAGGGGGAAAGAGAAAGCAAAGCAGCGGTGAGTACTCATCCAAAGTACTCGCAAGACTGACATCAGAACTATGCTAAGCATGCATCAGAATCAAGGAATGGGGTTATATCTGGGTTGACTGCAGAAAGCAAGAATAGGGGGAAGGCCTACTCCTATCGAAGACTAGCATCTTCAGCATCTTGCAGCATTAGAAGAGAGTAGACTGGTATCTCATATATAGTCATATTATTGTAGCAATTTTATTAAGTAACCACGCCCAGAGATTCTTCCTCGACTCTCTGCGAGGAAGCAATCCCGGAGCCAATATTCATTTCAATGTAAATCACAGTTTTAGTTATATCAGGTCAAGGTACAACTCCAAGTCGTCCTGTTACCGTGGACACGGCTATTCGAATAGATAAATTCTTCCCTGCAGGGGTGCACCACATTCCCCAACACGCTTGATACCTCTGGCCGGACACACTTTCCTGGGTCATGCCCGACCACGGGACATCAAAACGTCGTTGCCCTACCTAGGCTCAACGAAGAGGCCAGCCCACCGGTCTAAATCCTAAGCACGCAGGGGTCATGGGCCAATCGCCCTTTGCACACCTGCAGAATGCGAGGGCGGCCGAGGTCAGCCCTAGCACACTCTAGTCCAAGAGCTGTACCGTCCAGGCCACTCGGGCGCGCGCCGCTCCATTGCTGACGTCCGAAGAGCTTCGGCTGATACAACGACGCTGAGTACCCATAACTTCTCCCACGTGAAGGTTAGTGCGTATTAGGTCAAACGACCAACTCAGATCAAATACCCAACCCATTAGCATTTTATTAATGCGGGGCAAGCGCGGCTCATAAAGTGTGGTCCCATCACCCCGTCTCGAGGATGTGTGGCAAGGGCCTCTCCTGCCCGTCCACGCCTCATCACCATCAAACCGTGGGTACCCCTCAGGGCCGACCCATCACCAACATGTTTCTGTAACCAGTTTATAGTAATTGTGTGTATAAAACATCAAGACGGAACCTGAGGAATCACCCTCAAAGGGTCCTGCTCGATGAAACCGTCAAGGTGGACTTTAGAGGAATCACCCTCGAGGGTCCCACACTTGAGGGGTTGCACGACAGAGTCATCGTCGGGAGTGGTGAAGGAGGAATCACCCTCGATAACCACGACCGACTAGCTGCACTACAGAACTAGCATCATGAGTACTTCACGAGGTGTCACCCTCGGTACTTGATAGTAGCTCTGTAGAGTCATACAACTAAGGGTTGTGCGGTGATGTGAGGGGCCTGGCTTGTCGGTCAGTTGACCGAGTCTTCGAGTCTTTGAGTCGTCGAGTCATCGATGAAGAAGCAGGGGCAACTGGGACTAAGGGGGTCACAGGGGATTCATTGATCAACCTATACTAAGCAGTTGATATGATTGCAGGTATAGTAGCAGTTATCAAAAGCAGGCTATGCATCAGAATAGGAGCTAACTAATACAGTAGGAAAAATCTAATGCAAGAATGAGAGGGAAAGAAATGGGCGATATCGGAATGCTCAAGGGGGTTGCTTGCCTTGCTGCTCTGTGGCAAAGGACTGATCGTCGGCGGTGTAGTCGTACCCGGCAGCACCGTTAGTCTCGGGGTCTACCGGTAAGAAGAGGGGGGGAGAAACAATAAATATAAAGCACAGATGCAATCACGATGCATGTTATGGCAATGTGCAGTGCTAGGCATGCACTAACGCAGTACTACACGTCGCAGACGGGTCGGAATAATATCTGACGATATTTTTCGGGTCTCGGGCTACTATCGGTCAGATGATCCTAACGCCAAAATGTCCATGTTCATCATGCTAGGAGCATGTGACAGATGAACGGACAGCGTATTCGGATTCGTGGGATTTTTCTGAACAACTTTCATGTATAAATTATTTTCATCCGAGTTACGGTTTATTTTATATTATTTTTTAAAGTTTTATTAATATTCAGAAATTAAAATAGATTATTTTAATTCAATAAACAGTTATGACATCAGCATGATGTCATGCTAACATCAGCAGTCAATAGTGGGGTTGACTGGTCAAACTGACCAGTGGGCCCCAGCTGTCATAGACTCATTTTTAAACCAGTGTTCTATTAATTCAAAAACTGATTAATTAGCAATGGGGTCCACAAGTCAGTGTCACATTAGCTTAATCTAATTATTTTTACTAATCTAATCACTGAATTAAGCATCTGACAGCACTGGCCACATGTCATACACACAAGGGGTCTGGGACCCACCTGTCATTGACTGGACCAGGTCCAGTCAGCAGTTGACCTGGTCAACAGGTCAACTGGGACCTTGGGGCCCACTGGCCAGTGACACTGGCAGTGGCCCCGACCTGGCCACGTCGGCGGCGGCGCCGTCCGGCCACCGGAGCAGCTCCGGCGAGCACCAGAAATGGCGGCCGGGCTCGGGATCTGCCCAGAGTGGACCAAATCGAGCGCGGTTTGGTCCTACGCGCTCCTGGAGACGAGCCGCATCGAATGGTGGGAACAGCTGGACCGGAGGTGGCCAGAGTCAAGGGCTACATCGACGTAGGCGGCGGCGGCGTTCGTGTCAGATCAGGCACGCGCAAACAGAGAGCATAACGCGGGGCTTTTGTGCAGGATGGGTTTAGGGGAGCACCACGAGCTCGTGGAGCGTGCTGGAGCAGCTCGAGCGGCTCTATGGTGAGCTCCACGTCGGCCTTGGCGGCGGCCGAAGCTCGGCTACGGTGGGAGCTCGCTACGCTGGCCTACGGGAGCAAAGAGAGGAAGAGGAAGATGCGGGGGAGCTCACTTGCGACGACGAGAAGGCCCGATGCAGTTAAGCTCGACGGGGAGGAGCAAATCGACGGCAGCGCACGTACGGGTCCGAGGGGGAAGAAGCTTGAAGACGACGGCGTGAGTGCCCCCGGGGCTCGATCCAGAGCACAGGGAGGACGAGGCGATTGCTGCGGAGCTCGTGGACGTCGAACGGAGGCGTGGGAGCGGCTGTGCCACGTGCATCATCCCGGCGCAGCCATTGTTGCGCCCGACCGAGCTCAAACACAAGCAAGGAGAGGGATAGAGAGGGGGCTAATGATTCCTAGGGTTTGCGGGAGGGAGAGAGGAGTCCGCGGGGTCGTTCTTATCCCTGAGGGAGCCACGGGATGGTCGACAGCGCGACGATCGCCGTTCGGACGGTGCGCGCACCATGGCCCTCCTCTGGTAGCGCGAGGTGGGAGAAAAGGCCGGCCCTTGTTGGGCTGGGCCAGCCTGTAGCTGCTGGGCCTAAGTGCCCAGTAGCTTTTATTCTTTTTTATGCCTCTTTCTTTTCTGTTTAATTTCATTTTAGCTATAATTCTCCACAGCAAAAATGTGAGACATGGCCCAATAAATATCTTGCAATATCCCACATGGCCACATCAAGTTTGGGGAATTTTGGAATCTGTTTGAAATATTCATTTGAATTTAATAGTACTTTTAAATGCAATTTGGTGCTGTTATTGAAGGTGGAGTCCACACCATATCTTTGGTGATGTTGTTCTCCCTAACACCAATTGTTTTGTGATTTATCACAAGTGTGCAACATTTTTCCTTTTCTGTTTGCCAACTTATTTTATCACCATAAAATTCAATGCCCTTTTTAATGGAATTTGAAATGAGATATGAATTTTCAACTTGATCATATCTTATTTAGCAAAATGATTAGGCACTGATCATGGTCATCACTGTGCTTAATTACAATGATCACTGTAGCCAAAATCCAGGGTGTCACAATGACCCTGATTCTTGTTGGACCTTGTTGATCAACAACAGGTAATCTCTCAAGTAAAGGCACGTCCTCAATGACCATTCGGTGCTTCACGTTGTGCGATCTCCTATTGCTGCACCAGCAATACACACAAATTGTCCGGAGACTCATGGAGGTGATGTGGAGGCTACTCAACCCATTGATTGCCTGAAGATGAAGGTACTCAAGCGCAGTACAGCTGCGGAGCAGGCGCTCCATGTCGTCCTTGGGGATGTAGACGGCGACGAGCTCAAGGTGCTTCAGTCGAGGTAGCAAAAGAGCGGGATTGGCGTTAATCTGGGGGAAATGGCAGTTCATGAACCTGGCGATGTGTAGCATTGGCGCGAGGCGCAGCGTGGAGCGTGGCAGCGGGCGCATATGTCCATCATTAAAAGTGACTTCTTTGAGATGATCTAGGGCAGTCGATAAGAACCACTCGTCAAGCTTGGCTCGGTCGTTGCCATTGGAACGGAACTTGCCCATAGTAAGGCCTTTGATTGGGCCACAATGCGTGCCGAGGATCTGGGACAATGTATCCAAGCGTTTGTGATAGCCAGTGCAGAGCATGTGCTCGCTGATGAGGCCGAGAGGGGCGCAGCGCCATAGGGGGCGCCACCGCTGGGAGAGAATGGTTGTGCGCACGCCATCTTTGATAGGGAGGAGGAAGATGATGACTCTCAACATAGCGTCGGGGAGGCTGCTGATGAGGTCTGGGCCTATTGGAGGCGCTTGTGTTTCTGACTCAGCCCGCCTCCGCTTGTTGGCAACCTCGACATCCACGTCCGGAGAATGGCCACCGGCATATCTTTCTGTTAAGAGTAGAGTAGTGGGAGGATAGTGATTATGTAGCTAGATCAGTGCAGAAGAATAATGCATTGGTATTTACAAGTTACTAGGCAGGAACAGTTTTAACAGATTAAGAAAATGAAATCCCAATTGGTTGCTGAAATACTACACAGTTACATTGATATTGCTATGCAAGTCAACATGCAGATACTAGAAATAACACTTACTTCCAACAAAGCATGGATGGAGAATGTCGTCGGGGAAGTTAGCATTTATCGTATGGTAAGGCTCTTTTAGGTGCAGCAAAATTTTAGTGCGAGCTTTCAGTACATAAAACTTAAATATTTCTCCCCAAAGGACTTCTTCAAAATACCAGTGACAATCTTCATCAAGTTTTGCATAAACAATGATTGTAAATCCATGGTTTGTGCTCAATATGACATCCCTGGAGTCTTCATTTATGTAAAGGCCAAGATTTAGCGTTACAGTTGTTGTTGCAAAGCAGGGGATGTACTGCAGGAATTGATAAGATTGTTAAAGAACAGGGGTAACATGATAGTATGGGAGTAGTAGTTAAAAGAACAGTGCAACAGCTCATATGAAAGGACAAGAAACTACAAGTAAAGAGATAATGTAACCATGATGTCGTGCAAATATATATGAGAGTAAACGAAAGAACAATACAACATTAATTTGCCTAATATAGAAGGAGAAGAATAAGAAGAAGAGAAGAAATCACATTTGACGCAAATGCTGCATGTGGTGCCTTCTACCCAAATGTAGAAATATATAGTATAGGTTCAGAAAAAGTATAGGCCATGCATGTCAAGACAGGTAGTGTGAGATTGAACATACCGTGCGCTTCATGAAGTCATCTGGTACAGTGAGATGGAACTCCTCGGTTTTTTGGCCGAGGCCGCATTGCCCTGATGTGTCCTTGCACAGTACACTCTGTGAATGAAAACCCTCGAATTAGCTAGAAGAAACATGCATCCACAGCGATTTTGGACGGGCGATTGAAAGGGGCCGACGGACTGGGATAAGAGATGAGCGGAAATATTTCAGTAGATTAGTTACCTGGTTCTCCATGGGGAAAAACAAATTCTGAAGATTCCCTAATCGGGCGAGCTGGGTCGACAGTGAGCAGCGTCGAGAAAGTCAGTGCCGATAGGCCACGGCAATCGCCAATGGAGATATGCGGTGGCGTTTTGCGGCAGCCGGCGACGGCGACATGCGTCGAGCTAAGTGGTGGCCGCGGGGATAGGTGGTGGGGCATGCATGGAGAGTCCCGAAGTACTAGCGTTAGCGTAGGTGCTACTCTAGGGAGGGGGAGGGGGAGGGGGAGAGGGAGGGGTGCAGGCGAGGATTTTGTGACGTGTGGGTGCTGAGGTTTTTTTTGAAGTGGTGCTAAGGGTTTTCTGTCCTAGAATAGTGTGCTTTGGAGGAAACGGCTTATCAGATCCCACCGTGTGTGATAAATCCTATATAAATATTACTCTCAACTCAAGTAAACTAGCACTCTGGTGTGATGGAGATATGATACGTCTCCAACGTATCTACTTTTCCTTACTCTTTTGCCCTTGTTTTGGACTCCAATTTGCATGATTTGAATGAAACTAACCCGGACTGACACTGTTTTCAGCAGAACTACCATGGTGTTGTTTTTTGTGCAGAAATAAAAGTTCTTGGAATGGAACGAAACATTTTGGAGAATTATTTCAGAATCTATAAGAAATATTGGAGCCAAAATCTACCAAAGAGGGGGGGCCAGGGTGATCAGCACCCACCAGGGCGCGCCAGGCCCCCTGGGCGCGCCCTGGTGGGTTGTGCCCACCTTGTGGCCCCACTGACCCTAATTCCACCACTATAAATTCCTATTTTTGGAGAAAAAATCAGAGAGAAAGTTTCATCGCATTTTACGTTATGGCGCCTCCGCCACCTCCTGTTCTTTATCGGGAGGCCAGGTCTGGAGCCCGTTTGGGGCTCCGAAGAGGGGAATCTTTGGTCTTTGTCATCACCAACCCTTCTCCATCGCCAATTCCATGATGCTCCCCACCGGGAGCGAGTAATTCCTTCGTAGGCTTGCTGGTCGGTGAGGAGTTGGATGAGATTCATCATGTAATCGAGTTAATTTTGTTAGGGCTTGGTCCCTAGTATCCATTATGTTCTGAGATTGATGTTGCTATGACTTTGCTATGCCTAATGCTTGTCACTGGGGCCCGAGTGCCATGATTTCAGATCTGAACCGTTTATGTTATCATCTTTATATCCATGTTCTTGATCTGATATTTCCTAGTCATATGCACCTATTACGTGTTATGATCCGTCAACCCCATAGTGACAATATTTGGGATACTTTGCGGTGATGACCGTAGTTTGAGGAGTTCATGTATTCACCATGTGTTAATGCTTTGTTGCGGTTCTCTATTAGAAGGAGGCCTTAATATCCCTTAGTTTCCTTATGGACCCCGCTGCCATGGGAGGGCAGGACAAAAGATGTCGTGCAAGTTCTTTTCCATAAGCACGTATGACTATTTACGGAATACATGCCTACATTACATTGACGAACTGGAGCTAGTTCTGTGTCGCTCTAGGTTATGACTGTTATATGACGAATATCATCCAACGAGTTCACCGATTCAGTGCCTACGAGCTTTCCACTTATAGTTCTTACTGAGTTACTATTGCTACTGCTACTGTTCCAACTGCTACACAACAATTGCTATCATTGTTACCGTTACTGTTATTGCTACTACTGCTATCAAACTATCATACTACTGTGCTACTGATCACTCTGCTGCAGATATTTAATCTCTAGGTGTGGTTGAATGAACAACTCAAATGCTAATACTCTCAAATATTCTTTGGCTCCCCTTGTGTCGAATCTATAAATTTGGGTTGAATACTCTACCCTCGAAAACTGTTGTGATCCCCTATTATTGTGGGTTATCAAGACCTTTTTCTGGTGCCATTGCCGGGCAGCATAGCTATATTTGTTGAGTCACTTGGGATTTATATCAATTGATCACTATGAAGAATCTGAAGGATCCAAAGACCAAGATTTTTCCCTCTAAGACGAGGGGAGGTAAGGAACTGCCATCTAGCTCTGCACTTGATTCACCTTCTGTTATGAGTAAGCTTGCAACACCACTACATGCTAGTAATCCTGATATGTCGCAAGTTATTGATGATGCTGCCTCTGCTATGAATTATGCTAATGATGATGCTAGTACCATGCTTGATGATAATGTGCCACTTGGAGAATTTCTTGATGAACAAATTGCTAGAGCTAAAGAGAATGAAACTACTGAAACTGATGAGATTGATGAAACTGATGAAGCCTATGAAACTGATGATGATTATGAGACACCTATTAGTCCTAGCTCTCCTAAGTTTGAAATACCTAAGATATCTGAAGGTTATGTTTTGGACGAAGAGGTAACTAGAGAAATTCTTTCTTGCAAGGATAGAAACGATCTTAAGAAATTGCTACGCAAGTATAAGGAAAAGACTTTGAATGCTAGAATGAAATGTGATCCTAAGTTTGCTACTTTACCTATCTTTGTTACCGATAAGGCTTATGAATTCTCTGTCGACCCAGAGTTAATTACTTTGGTTGAATTTGATCCTTTCCATGGCTATGAAACTGAAACTGTAGTGGCACACCTTACTAAGCTGAATGATATAGCCACCCTCTTTGCTCATGATGAGAAGATTCGCTACTATTACATCCTTAATTTATTTTTGTTCTCACTAAAGGGTGATGCTAAGACATGGTACAATACTCTTACTCCTTGTTGTGCGCGTAGTCCCCAGGATATGATTTACTACTTTTCTGAAAAATATTTTCCTGCTCATTAGAAACAAGCCGCCTTACAGGAGATATTTAACTTTGTGCAAATTGAAGAAGAGAGTTGTCGGATTTCGGGCTCTGCAAAACCCTCAAGGTTCGAACACAGGGGCGTGTGCAAAGATCCCCTCGGCCTCGCCCTACCTAGCTCGCTACTCGATGGTTAGGATGATGAACTCGCACGATGACGAGGAAGAAGATGCACACGGTGATTTACCCAGGTTCGGGCCGCTGCGAAGCGTAATACCCTACTCCTGCTTTGGTGGATTGCCTCACGAGGAGGCGTGGTGGATGAACTAGTACAGTGGTGAGGAGCCTCGCGAGGGCGCTCGAGTGGTGTTCTTCGCTCACTGCCTTGTCTGTGGTCTCTCCTTCGTCCCCTCCTCTATGGTGCGACCTAGCCTCTATATATAGCAATGGCCCGGGCCCTCTTCCCTTATTGCAATGGCGGAAAGGGATCCCACAACGGCCAAATTCGAAGGGGGACAGGAGTACATCCCCGCCCTGTCCAAAGGTGGTCTTCGCCTGCAAAGTAGTTGTCGATGATGGAGAGGTGGGCATGGCGATGACATCCGTCCTGCTAGGCTCGTGGTCGTGGTCTTGTTGCACGTGAATGGAAATCTTTGGGGAGCGCTTTGGGAACCCGCGTACGTCCTTGCTCCCTTTGCACCAAAGGGGAAACTGCACCGTCTGGCGCGCTGGCGCCCGCCTGTCCTTCCTTGCATCATCCTTGACTCCTGAGGCCGGGTTCTGCATAGAGATCCCCGCCGCTCTGAAGGGGGCCTGAGGAGGCCCACTCCCTGTTGGTCTTGGTGCTGCTTCCCTCGCGAGCGAGGGTCCTCATGAGGGCCTTGTCTTGAGTGGGGCCGCGCCAGCCCATGCTTGGCTCACGAGGTGGGCCCTGCCCTGGGCCGCAGGCAGGCAGGTCTGGGTACCCCCGTTCCCAAAACGCCGACAGTAGCCCAAGGCGCGTTCGAGCCGGCTTCCGGGCGAAGCCTTTGAGGGCGGCCCGAAGCGCCACAGGCCCCAAATGCCTGCGGGCCAGGCTCAACACGCGCCGTGCACCCAGGGGACGACGCCTCCACTCCCGAGGACGTCGAGGGTCCCCGGTCAAACTGAGTTGACGCTTGTGCGTCGCACTGGTCATCATTACCTTTCTTTGAATGCGGCTGTTCCCTCGGCCTTCTCCCCTTGGGCCGCACGGGCGTGACCCATCAGAAGCTGCACGCCTCCCGGGATGCAAGGAGGCGCCGGTCGGCCGTTGGTCGTATATAAGCAGGCGAGGGCGAGAAAGCCCTCAACACATCTTCATCTTCTTCGCCTCCCAATCGCTAAGCCGCCGCTCTCCCAGCCATGGCATTCATGAGGAAGTTCTCAGCCACGGAGAAGGGGAAAGCCTCCGAGGAGAGCCCTGCCTCAGCGCTGCCCAGGAGGGGCCGCGATCACCCCCGGAAGCATGCCACGACGCCGTTGGTAGCTCCCCGTGGGCGCGGGCTTGCTCCAACGTGGCCCGGGGTTACCATCGGCAGCCGCAGGGGGGCTCCGTCCGGCATGGGCAGCCGCAGTAGTCGTGGTGGTGGTGCCCGCGGTGGGAGGTCGGCGGTGGCCACCCGGCCGCCGCGCCCGCGGCTCCAATCGGCCGACACGGCCCAGGAGTTTGTGGTGTGGGCGGAGGGGCCGGAGACCACTTGGTTTCAACTCCCGCGCTTCTTCGCGGAGGCGCTGTCGGTCGTGGGGCCTGATGGCCTATGGCTGCAGGCCGACGGCTGCTGCAGCACGGCCTCGTGGGTGGAGGTCGAGGTCACCCCCGGGGGTTACGTGTACCTGAACCGCGGGTGGCAGACATTTGCCCGCACCCGTGGCTTGGAGGGGAGGTGCACCCTTCACTTGAAGTACGACGGGGTGGCGACACTCTTCATCAAGATCTTCGGGGGAGAGGGAGAGCGCCTGGGGTGCTGCCCAGAAGACGACGGCCGCGGTGATCTTGGAGATGAGCTTGCCCTTGACGACGGGCGCCGCGCCTCCAGCAGCAGCGACACCCCTCCGAGGAGAGCCCGAGCGACAGCAGCGACAGCAGCTATGGCGCGCCACCGCGCCGGCGCGCCCGGACCTCAGCGGGTAGCCATCCGCCGCGGTGTCGCTCCTCTGCTCCAGAAGCGTCCACGCCGGCGCGCCTCCACGGGTCCGTGAAGGAAGAGGAGGACTCCGACTGAGTGCTGGTGTGTCGACGCCAGGGCTCCCGGAACGGCAGCCCCCGTGGGGGGTTTCTCACTTTGTTTCTCCACCTCTTTTCCCGTTCCAGCAATCAAAGAACCAAGGGAAGCCATGTGGGCGTGTAATGAATTTGGGCGCTCGCCTCTTTTTTATTAGCACTTTTATCACGTGTCCTGGCCTTTGCGTTATTGTTAATTGAGACCTCCTGCCAGCCGTGATTAGGGTACTTAGCTTGACATGCTCGCGGTAGGATCCTGTGTCGGGGAGGCATGGCTATGGCGCTTGGGGAGTCCAGACGTCCTGGGGACTTCTTCTTCTTGCGAGTGAGGCAGGTTGGGAGCCCTTTCGGCTCTCTGTGTCTGCAGGCCCCAGTCCCGCACATTTCCTGACCACCGTAATGTACGACCGGATCACCAGGACGCAACTACGAGGTGAGGCCTCGACACCCTTGATGCCGACCGGATCACCAGGATGACATCAAGGGGCGAGTGGCTATATGACCTGTAAGGCTCCTGAGGCGTGCTGCTCAGGAGCCCCCTTTGACGCTCAAGCAGCTCTACGTCCGCAGGTCCCAGTCCCGCACATTTCCCGACCAGCGTAATGTACGACCGGATCACCAGGACGCAACTACGAGGTGAGGCCTCGACACCCTTGATGCCGACCGAATCACCAGGACGACATCAAGGGGCGAGTGGCTATATGACCGGTAAGGCTCCTGAGGCGCGTTGCTCAGGAGCCCCCCTTGACGCTCAAGTGGCCCCCCAAAGAAAATTTTGTTTCCTTCCCCGGGAGGGGCGGGCCTCCCAAGGCTCCGAGATGGGGCGTCGGGCCGTGAGTGGAGCCCCCGAGTGAGTATGATGCAACACGCGCCTGCTGACTCACCTGGGAGTGCCACGCGAGGATCCGGGCGCCATGGCCTTGGTGAGGTGCGAGCATTGTGCCCCCCAGCCCCCGCTTGCGGGGTGCGAGGGGGAGGGAAGCAGGCGAGTGCTCGGCTCAAAGAAAGAGAACCCAAGATAGGAAATGGCAATGAAAACGAATCCCTGACCCTTTTTTTTAAAACATGGTTGGAAAAGACCCCGAGTTTTGTTCCAGAAAAGTTGGCAAATTCAAACATCAGAAGGGCAAATAACAGCCGCATCCGGCGCCTAGACTAGTCTTCATCTTCGTCTTCCCCAGCGCGGAGCGTAGGGCATCCACGTTGCATGGGCATAGCCATTGGAGGGCAGTGTTGTCCGCCAGCACGGAGCATGGGGCTTCCACATTGGGTGGGAAGGAACCCCTCCGCGTCCTCGGGGGGCTCCGAGCGTATACAGCCCACTCATTATTACGTGAGAGTGTCACGGCCATAGATAGCTGGGCAAGCCCCCATGCGCACGGCCCGGTTGCTCCCAACTCCGTCAAGAGCCATCCCGTGCATTTCTGCTCGGTTGCGCGCCTCTATGACCCAAACCCGAATGCATTGTTCCCCACGTAGCGGCAGGATTGCGCTCCCGTGGCCCAAACATGAGCACAATGCATCCGGCGCAGCGATAAAGGTGTTTTGTCGAGGAAGCTGCCTCGTGAAGCGTCAGGGCACTGGCCTCACAGTGTCCCTAGGGCCTCGTGAGGCCTGGCCTCCCGAGGCTATGCCTGCGCTCCTGTTGCCGCGGGTGGCCCACGCTACTTGTGTCCTGCTGCTCCCCCCCATGCCGTTACTTTTGAGGCCTCGGGGCTTGGCTCAGTGTTGCTTGCTCGCGAGGGCGACGGCTTGCGCCGTGCCTCACGGGCATGGGGGCGTCCTACCTCTTTCTGCCGCTCGCGTTGTCCAGGCTAGGTGCTCCGTCGGTAGGAGCCCCCAGGCCCGGCACGGGGAGGATGCCCTGGGTACCCCCTACTCTTTGGGGGTGTTGGCGCCTGCGTCAGGCGCCTCATCCATCCCACCGTCCGGAGGTATGATGTAGCTTGGGACATAGGGCTCTACATAACGGCTCGATTCTCCTCCTGAGCCGTCCGGCGGGGCGCCACCCTATGCGCGCAGCCCGCAGACCCTCCTGCGACGAGCCTCAGATCGAAGTTGCTTACCTTTGCCACCACCGCTGGGTGGGCCACGTGCTTCCTGACGGGGATTGTTACCTTGGCGATCCGATGCGCCCTCGCCGTGTTTGCTCGCTTGTCCGGACGCCTGCGCCGCCTGCTCCTTGCGCAGGATGGCGCGCTCCCGCCTACTCCTTGCGCAGGATGGCGCGCTCCCGCCTGGTTAACCCAGGCTGTTGACGGTCCGCAGGGGTACGAAAGTGTGAGTCGGCGCGCGCGTTGGGCGCCCCGTTGCTTCCTCCATGCGCTCCATCGCCGGGGCTGGGTGGCGCCCCAAAACTAGTCACGGGAATTCGAAGGAGAAGGAGCACGGCATGCGGCGGGCCCCGTTCGGGCTCGTCCGGGGCCAGAGGGGGCACGCCGCCGGAGGGCTGGGCGACAGGCACGGCGAACGAGTCCCCGGCGCCTGACGCTTGCGGCCCTGAAGAAGAGTGAGGAGCCATGGCCCTCCGCGCGACGTTGACCAGCTCTGCAATGTGGTCGGCCCATGCGTCGAAGCCCCCGTGCGTCGGGCGGTGGCCAAGCATCTCGCTTGCCATCAGCAATGCATCGTGCGCATCGAGGTCTCCCACATAGGTGCAGCGCGATGTTGGTGCCGGGGGCGCCGCTCGCCCGCCGTGCGCTTGGGTGGCGCGAGGGGCGACGACGGTTGAGACGACACTTGCGGCTTGATACTGACCGCTTAGCGTTGTGCCGCTCGGGCATGGGTCTCGGTCTTCAGCGGCGGGGTTGGTGAAGACGGATCCGCCATGGCCGGAGGAAGCTTGTCGGGCACCGGCCATCGGAGCGGCGAAACGGGGAAAGAGCGAGGCTTGAAGAAGACTTCGACACGCCCCTACCTTGCGCGCCAAATGTCGGATTTCGGGCTTCGCAAAACCCTCAAGGTTCGAACAAAAGGGCATGTGCGAAGATCCCCTCGGCCTCGCCCTACCTAGCTCGCTACTCGATGGTTAGGATGATGAACTCGCACGATGACGAGGAAGAAGATGCACAT
Organism: Elymus sibiricus; assembly: GCA_039707655.1. Lineage (NCBI taxonomy): Eukaryota > Viridiplantae > Streptophyta > Magnoliopsida > Poales > Poaceae > Elymus > Elymus sibiricus. The sequence goes on from CM077667.1 coordinate 165,328,305, forward strand.
GGTGATTTACCCAGGTTCGGGCCGCTGCGAAGCGTAATACCCTACTCCTGCTTTGGTGGTTAGCCTCACGAGGAGGTGTGGTGGATGAACTAGTACAGTGGTGAGGAGCCTCGCGTGGGCGGTCGAGTGGTGTTCTTAGCTCTCTGCCTTCTCGGTGGTCTCTCCTTCGTCCCCCTCTCTACGGTGCGACCTAGCCTCTATATATAGCAGCGGCCCGGGCCCTTTTCCCTTATCGCAATGGCGGGAAGGGGTCCCACAATGGCCAAATTCGAAGGGGGACAGGAGTACATCCCCGCCCTGTCCAAAGGTGGTCTTCACCTGCAAAGTAGCTGTCGATGATGCAGAGGTGGGCTCGGCGATGACATCTGTCCTGCTGGGCTCGTGGTCGTGGTCTTGTTGCACCGGAATGGAAACCTTTGGGGGTGCTTTGGGAACCCGCGTACGTCCTTGCTCCCTTTGCACCAAAGGGGAAACTGCACCGTCTGGCACGCTGGCGCCTACCTGTCCTTCCTTGCGTCATCCTTGACTCCTGAGGCCGGGTTCTGCATAGAGATCACCGCCGCTCCGGAGGGGGCCTGAGGAGGCCCACTCGCTGCTGGTCTTGGTGTTGCTTCCCTCGCGAGCTAGGGTCCTCGTGAGGGCCTTGTCTTGAGTGGGGCCGCGCCAGCCCATGCTTGGCTCGCGAGGTTGACCCTCCCCTGGGCCGCAAGCAGGCAGGTCTGGGTACACCCGTTCCCAGAACACCGACAAGAGTCTCCCACAAGCTTGTTGGAGGCTTCTCCAGTTGTTTAATGCTTTGCCTGATCATCCTGTCAAGAAAAATGAAATACTTGATATCTTCTATAATGGACTAACAGATGTTTGTAGGGACTTCCTAGATACTTGTGCTGGTTGTCTTTTCAGTTAACGAACTGTTGAACAAGCTAAGGAATTATTGAATAACATATTGAACAATTATGATGATTGGACTCCTCCTGAACCACCGCCTAAACCCACTCCGAAAAAGAGGGGTATCTTATTTCTCAGTACTGAAGATATGCAAGAGGCAAAGAAAACTATGAAGGAAAAAGGTATTAAAGCTGAGGATGTTAAGAATTTGCCACCTATTGAGGAAATACATGGCCTTGACACACCACCACCTCCACCGGTGGTAGAGATAAGTTCTTTATTAAAGTTTGATGAAGGTGACATCCCTCACAATAAACATCCTAGTTAATGCTTATATGCATTTGACAACTATATTATGAAGCAAGATCATTTCAATGCACATGTTCTGAAACAATTGAAATATAACTTTGATATGATTGCTCGCCTGAATTACTTGCTATTTAGAATCAATAATGATGTTAGAGGTGTAGGAAAACATGCCTCTATGGTTCAAACTCAGTTAGAACAAGTTGCTAAGTCTCAACAAGAATTGCTTGATGAAATGAATAATAATATGAATGATTCTGCTGCTAGAGTAGTAACTAGAGGAGGTAGAATGATCCAAGAACCACATTATCCCAAAGGTCATCCTAAAAGAACTGAACAAGACTCTCAGAAAATTAATATAGATGCACCTAGTCCTTCTAGAAAGAAAAAGAACAAGAAAAAGAAAAATGATAGGACTTTGCATACCTCTAGTGAACTTGAGATACATAAACCTCTTGATAATAATGATGTCTCTATTTCCGATACTGAAACCCAGTCTGGTAATGAACATTCACCTAGTGATAATGAAAATGATAATGATGATGTACATGAAGATGCTCAACCTAACCATGATAAACAGCCAGATAATGATGATGAAATAGAGCCTGCTGCTGATCTTGATAACCCACAACTTAAAAATAAACGTTATGAGACTTTGTGGCTAGGAAACATGGTAAATAAAGAGGGCCATGGGTTCAGAAACCCATGCCATTTCCACCTAAGCCATCTAAGAAAAAGGATGATGAAGAATTTGAGCGCTTTGCTTAAATGACTAGGCCAGTCTTTTGCGTACCCGCCCCTTATGCAAAGTATATGAAAGACATCATCACTAATAAAATAAAGATACCTGAAGCTGAAATCTCCACCAAGCTTGCTAATTACTCTTTTAAAGATGGAGTACCTAAAAAACTTGGAGACCCTGGAATACCAACTATACCTTGCTCCATTAAAAGAAACTATGTCAAAACTGCTTTGTGTGATTTGGGAGCCGGTGTTAGTGTTATGCCTTTCTCCTTCTATAAAAGACTTGATTTGAATAAACTCACACCAATCGAGATATCATTGCAAATGGCTGACAAATCAACGGCCATACCTATCGGTATTTGTGAGGATGTGCCCGTTGTTATTGCAAATGTTACTATCTTAACGGCCTTTGTTATTCTTGAGATGCCCGAGGACGACAACATGTCGATTATCCTTGGTAGACCCTTTTTGAATACTGCAGGGGCTGTTATTGATTGCAATAAAAGCGAAGTCACTTTTCATATCAATGGTAATGATCACACGGTGCACTTTCCGAAGAAACAATTCCAAGTGAATGGTATAAATGTTATTGAAGAATCTCCGATCATCACTATTGGAAGCTTTCAATTACCTCTACCTACTGCCAAAAAGAAATATGATATACTTATTGTTGGGGATATGCACATCCCCATTGAGGTAACTTAGTGTTTTACGGAAGTTCTTCGGTTTCATGCTAATCGGAAGTGGTTGTTAATAAGACTTGATCAACCTTATTAATGAATCATTTTTGAGAGCTATGAAGTTGATGAATTTAGTAAGCACAACTCTCTGTTCCCACCTTTTATTTTCAGTTTTAGTTAGTCAAATAAATTAAAATGCCATGATTATCCCGTTTTCTGTTTTCTCCATGCAATAAAAAATGACCCAAAAATAAAAGTTCTAAGAATGTCCTGAAAATTTGATACGTCTTATTCCCGAATATTTCTGAATTTTTGGTGCAAATAATGATTCATGTGCCCACAAGACACCAGGGCATGCCAGCACCCCTAGGCGCGCCTTGGTGGGTTGTGGCCCCCACGTGGCCCCCCTCACTTATCTCTTTAGCGCACATCATCTCCTACCTCCAAGAAAAATGCCAATGGAGTCATTGGGGAATCATCGGACAGTGACCTTCACACCCCAAGAAGGGCGGAGGTGTGGCCGTGTGAATGGCCGCATGATGCCTTCATGGAGGAGGCCGGATTCCATCAAGAGTTCGCTCAGTTTGTTGCAAACGCTGGGTTGACCGAGTTCCTCGCCGCTAAGTGTGACCAATATCACATCCTTACAAATTCCTTTGTGCAAGGTTTTTATTATCTAGGGAGAAACAATCCTTCGGAAGTGCAGTTTAATCTTTATGCTAAAACTTACAAAATGCCACTAACTGACTTCTGCAACATATGTTTGATCCCTTCTGATGGGGAATTGAGAGAACCTAGGCCATCTGAGTTTGAGGATTTTCTGCTGACTTTAACAGTGGGTGAGCATAGAGGTGTGTCAAATGCTACTGCTACCAGCTTGCAGTTTCCCTCAGTCCATTACTTCATTTTGGTCATTGCTAAGTGTTTAACTGCTAGGGAGAAGGTCGGCGCACTCAGTGCCCCTGACCTTGCTATTTTACGTCGTGCACTTTATGATGATCACGCCTTTAGTATGGGGGCTATTATTGCTCGTCTCTTACACCTTAACAAAACTAAGGGCAAGATACATGGTGGTATTTATGCTACTTGCTTAGCGAGACACTTTAACGTTCAGTTTCGCCCACACGATTATCTCTTGTCCCGAGTTTATCTTGACCACAAGTCGCTACAAGATCACCAATTCCTTGATGTAACCGATTCTCCCCGCGACATTCATTACAACCTATTATTTAGTAAAGAAACCCGTGATGTTATTCCGTTGCCTGCACCTGCTTTGTTTGATTATATTGCCAGGAATGGATACAGGATCATGATAGATGACATTACAGCCTACCGGAACAACCTAGCAGCTGCTGAGGAGGAGCCCCAGGGGTGGGATGCTCAGGTGCCGCCTCCACCTCACTACAACTTAGGATAGCATGGCTACTACGGATGGTGATTACCAAGCTAAGCCAAAAGCCTAAGCTTGGGGGAGTACGTATTTCCACCGACATTACATTCATGTTCACACATTCCATTCCAGTTGTCGGTGTTCACACTTTTTCATTGTAATATCCATGCTAGATTTGTTTTCTTGCTTTCTTCTTGTGTGTTTGAAAACTTTGAGAAAACCCAAAAATATTTCCTACACCTTTTTAGTTTTTCTTTCTAGCTTAGTTTTATTGTAGCATCAAAAGAAAACCCAAAAAGATTTCTCGCTTCTTCTTTTACTTGTTGGGAGCTTTCCCGTGTAAATAGTTTTTCTCGTTTTTGGTTTTCCTCTTTAATTTGCTTTCTTCAAGAAAAACCAAAAACTCCAAAAATATTTCAGTGTGTTTCTATGAAATTCCTTTCCTTTTAATTGAGTCGTACCAAGGAGAAGAGTACAATGAAATTGTTGAGTGGCTCTCATTTGCATCATTGTTAATCTAACGAAGAGCCCGTATTACTTTGTCTTTTCCTCTTGAATAAAATGTTTGCAGATTCCATCTTAGTCCATGGCACTCTTGCACTATTATTATTTTCTTATCATTCGGTCGTGCAAGTGAAAGGCTATAATGACAATATTTGATGAATCGATTGTGGTAGAGAAAAGCTGGTATGAACTCAACTGGTTTTTGTTTTTGTTAATATGTTTAACCTATTATCCTTGATTCACCCTATTATGATCAAACATATTTGCAATACCATTAGAGATTATAATTGTTCATGCCATGCTTAAGTAGCTAGGAGTGGATAATGATTTATCTTGGGTGTCAACATGCATTAAAATGATTGTGATGCGGTATGATAATATGGTATCCTCCTCTGAATGTTTCAAGTGGCTTGACTTGGCACATGTTCATGCATGTAGTTGAATAAAAACCAACATAGCCTTCATGATATTTATGTTCATGGTCTCCATATCCTACTCATGCTAGTATTCAATGTTGATTATATGTAATGCATGTTCATGACCGTTTTCGCTCTCTAGCTGGCCGCTTCTCAATCCTTAAACCAAGTTGTGCAAGATGAGTCCACTATATCTACCTATATGCGGTATTACCCTGCCGTTCCAAAGTAAATTTGCATGTGCCATCTCTAAAATTCAAATGAACATCTTTTTGTATGCCTGTACCGCTCATGGAGCGACAGGGGGCGGTCAGTATCTTCCATGCTAAGCGGGTTATTCTCATGATGAGTGTTTATTCACTTGTCCTTACACGAGAGGGGCGGTAATAGGGATTCCCATTCCCGAAATCAAAAATCAAATATAAATAAACAAAACTCCCCCAGGAATGCTGTTGGTTTTGACGGTACCCGTGGATGCGGCTAGCCGTGGAGTGTGACTGTTGGTGGAGGGGGAGTAAACCTTTACTTTTACCGCTTGGGAACCGCCGCTAATTTTATTAGCATGGAAGATATTGATAACTCTTGGTCGTGACGTTGACAGGAAGGGTGTACCTCCCAAAATTATATCTATCTCTGTTTTAAGCTTTGAGCTCTCGCACCGCCGCAAATCCATGCTTCCCTTTGCGAAGGGACTATCTATTTACTTTTATGTTGAGTCATCACCTTCTCAAATAAGCGCCAGACCCGAGAGCACTATTGTCATCCTCATGCATTGTGTATAGTTCATGTTGGGTGCAGCATGACTGGATCTTTTCTACCATTAACTATGATGTCTAGTCACTGCTTGAACTTTGGAGGTGCTCTGCATTTATGTTTTGCGGTCTCAGAAAGGGCTAGCGAGATACCACTATTGTCATGTTGTATCATGATTGTTTTGACAAAGTGTTGGCGCTTGAGATATATTATTATTGCCCGCTAGTTCCTTATGTTATTGTTATGAGTTAATATAATTTCTAAGAGTTATTTTGGCATGGTTAGTCATAATCTTTGCTGAAAACCTGGGTGCTACATAAGCATATATATGTAAACAAGAACAAAAGAGTTCATAAAAGATTTTCTTTATCACTTTCAGTTTATCAACTGAATTGCTTGAGGACAAGCAAAGGTTTAAGCTTGGGGGAGTTGATACGTCTCCAACGTTTCTACTTTTCCTCACTCTTTTGCCCTTGTTTTGGACTCTAATTTGCATGATTTGAATGAAACTAACCTGGACTGACGCTGTTTTTAGCAGAACTACCATGGTGTTGTTTTTTGTGCAGAAATAAAAGTTCTCGAAACGGAATGAAACTTTTTGGAGAATTATTTCAGAATATATAAGAATTATTGGAGCCAAAATCTACCAAAGAGGGGGCCAGGGTGATCTGTACCCACCAGGGCGCGCTAGGCCCCATGGGCGCGCCCTAGTGGGTTGTGCCCACCTCGTGGACCCACTGACCCTAATTCCGCCACTATAAATTCCTATTTTCAGAGAAAAAAATCAGAGAGAAAGCTTCATCACGGTTTACGATACGGAGCCGCCGCCACCTCCTGTTCTTCATCGGGAGGCCAGATCTGGAGCCCGTTTGGGGCTCCGGAGAGGGGAATCTTCGGTCTTCATCATCACCAACCCTTCTCCATCGCCAATTCCATGATGCTCCCCACCGGGACTGAGTAATTCATTCGTAGGCTTGCTGGTTGGTGAGGAGTTGGATGAGATCCATCATGTAATTTAGTTAGTTTTCTTTTGGGCTTGATCCCTAGTATCCATTATGTTCTGAGATTGATGTTCCTATGACTTTGCTATGCCTAATGCTTGTCACTAGGGCCCAAATGCCATGATTTCAGATCTGAACCGTTATTTTATCATCTTCATATCCATGTTCTTGATCCGATCTTGCCTAGTCATATGCACCTATTACATGTTATGATCCGTCAACCCCATAGTGACAATATTTGGGATACTTCGCGGTGATGACCGTAGTTTGAGGAGTTCATGTATTCACCATGTGTTAATGCTTTGTTCCAGTTCTCTATTAAAAGGAGGCCTTAATATCCCTTAGTTTCCTTATGGACCCCGCTGCCAAGGGAGGGTAGGACAAAAGATGTCATGCAAGTTATTTTCCATAAGCACATATGACTATTTATGGAATACATGCCTACATTACATTGACAAACTGGAGCTATTTCTGTGTCGCCCTAGGTTATGACTGTTATATGATGAATATCATCCAACGAGTTCACCAATCCTGTGGCTACGAGCTTTCCACTTATAGTTCTTGCTGAGTTACTATTGCTACTGCTACTGTTCCAACTGCTACAAAACAATTGCTATCACTGTTACTGTTACTGTTATTGCTACTACTGCTATCAAACTATCATACTACAGTTCTACTAATCACTCTACTGCAGATATTTAATCTCTAGGTGTGATTGAATTGACAACTCAACTGCTATACTCTCAAATATTCATTGGCTCCCCTTGTGTCGAATCTATAAATTTTGGTTGAATACTCTACCCTCAAAAACTGTTGTGATCCCCTATACTCGTGGGTTATTAAGATACCGCACAATGAAAGTCGTCGCACAGTTTCAATCTCGGAAAAAAAATATAATACACAAGCATAGATATAATACACATAAACTAGATAGATTCAATCCAAAATCTCATCTTCATGCTTGATCGTTAAGATTCTCCAGGAACTGGGTGTACGCGGCCTGCGCTATCCCGCGAGAATACTTCTACTTGAAGGAGCCAATGGCTCGTCCTCTTGGATGCGCCAGAACACTAGAGTACATGTTGTTAATCTTATGGTTGCATAACGGGCATCTATAGCCCCCATTCTTCCTGACACGCCTGTTATGCTTTCCAGCCATAAGCTCTCTCAGCGGTTGCCTCTTGAATCTCTCCTGGACGTCTTCATCCTCGCCGTCCACATCGTCAGATAGCACCTATACATTGTAAAAAATGTGACGTCTGTATATTTTATAATGCGAATTTGCAAGGCAGAGTTTATGAAAAATAATATTTCATGTGATAATGTGAACCATAAATCGAAGCTAATTGGTTTGATGCCAAAAGTTGGCATGCCATATTTTAGCAACTGCCAAATGTCGGCTCACTAGTGCAGTCGCATGCTATACAAATGGTTTTAACCCCATTCCGTGACGTAGTCTTAAACCGTCGCCTTGCTTGTGTGGGCGATAGGGGGGGCTATCCGGCACGACAGGCAAAACCCGTCGGCGATGCCTGCACCTGGTCGCACACGATGGGCAAAAATATATCGTTTGCGATTGGAAGAACCATCATAAACAAACATATTGGGGAAGACATGTGAGATTACTTAGCATCCCACACAGGGAATCCCAAGGGTATGTTTCTGTTCGTATTGCATATCACACACAATTTTCGGCATAACATCGTTTGTGATAAGTGTGATCATCACACATGATAGTTATAATTCTGTCGGTTGAGTTACTCAAAACATCACTCATGGTGTCTAGAAGAAACAGTTTGGCATTGGGCTGCCCATCACACACACTAGCTATGCGAAAATGTTTGTGATTGGGTGTCCTAACGCACACGGTTCTCGACCAGAATTCATGTGTGATTGCTCAACGATCCAACACGCCAACTTTCTAGAAATCGTGTGGGTTTGTTCATGTCATATCCGACGGTTTTGTCTTAGAAACCGTCTGCAATGGGAACCCGAATAATCAGCCTGATTGATCAATTATTTATAATCCATTTCGTAATCAAAATTAACATTTCATATCAACCACATAATATATTTCTTATTTGTAGTATGACAACTAGGATTTCATAATTGAATTACATCAGGGTACAACCTGATATAGGCATATACTGCCTATCTACCCAATTTCACAACAAGACAAAGTTTCAAATGCAACATCTAAAACCTTTGGAAATTAAGTATCATCATAGTCGGTAAATAGACAGATGAATCTCATGTAGAAAATTGTTCAAGCGGAAGGCGAATACTGAGCCTTCAATGATGTTGAAGGTCCTGGCAACTTTAGGCCAGTGCCTGTGGATGATTGCCCGCCCATCCTTCGTCCTCTTAAGGAAGACTTCAAGATTATACCGTGGGTGCTATATGAATACCTTCATCGCCTCTTGATCATGCAGGTGGTTTGAGACGTAATCATCGATGAACTGCCTTGAGAAGGATTGGAAACAAACATACGCATAATTATCTTTTCTAAACTTTAAAATGGCGCAAAGGGAAAAGGACAAGGTGAAAGAGATGGTACCATCCTATAGTTGACTGATGTCTTTTTCATTGTGCAGACAAACATCTTGTTGTTTTTCGTAGCTAGTTTCTTTATCTTAACGATCTTTCTGAGTTTCTTGATTTGACTGATATTCAAGGACACCTCATTTCCCCACATGCAAAAAGGGTCGAACAGTGGGTCTAAACCTCTTACAGTAGGACCTACGTGTGCAGTAACAAATTATTAATAAAAACATTCATATTACAATGGTTTCTGCAATTGCACAATAATCTTCTTTTAGCCAAATGACCATGGATGTGCAAACCTCGATGGTAAACTTCAGTGTCCACCAATGTTTCCCCCTGCAACATATTTAAGACAAATATTGATCAGGTTACAAGTGATATTTGGCATACTATCACTGAAATATGTTAATGGCAAATAAACACATTGCGGATCCATCAGATTAGTTCGAGCCACTTTGAAAATCCAGTTATCTAAACCAAGCGCTAAGAACTAGGAAATGTAGCAATTCTATATGTTGCACATGTATTTAGTACATCTAAATTCGATTTATTCGTCACATGCATAACAATACAAAATTGTACCAACCACAATCGTACATCACATTTCAGAATTGAATTAAATAGTTAAATGATCATCACAACAAATGAACGAAACAGTTAACTAAGCACCACATTGCACAATAGAACATAATAGAACATCAGGTTGCAGTAGCATTACATTGGACATTTTACTAGAATTTCAAAATGAAAGGCAGTAGCGGCACATGCAACAGCTAAACGAAACATGCTTAACCGGCGTAGCTAGGTGAACATAGGTCCTAAGTGATAAAGATAAGAAAAACAAGCTATTCCTCATCATCAGAGATATCGATGATGATGGGCTCCGTTAACTTGGAAGAGGGCGAGGCCTCCACACCATGGGTGCACCCCTCGTAGTGGTGAGTGGACTGATCCTGCCCTGGCACCAACATGTCGGCTCTGGAGTTGAGGTAAGCACGGGCACGCTGAGAAAACACAACGAAGTCTTCATCGAACGCACCGGCGGTGCCGTCGAGAAAAGACCACGAGCTGTCGTTTATAGAAGCCAACCGCGTGGCGGCGTCAGCACGCGAGGCATTGACGGTGTCCTCAACGACGAGGTGCTCCTCCAAGATCTAGGGGTCGGCACACATGGAAGCCATAGCTGCCTCATCTGCGCGTGTACCATGGCTTTCGGTGGCGGTTATTTGGAGGATGGGGCGGTGATTTGGGTGGAAGGTGTCGCGCCGGCGGTCGGGCCATGTGGGATGGAGGAGGAGGGGTGAGGGGGTATTGGGGAGGTGTGGATTACCTGAGTAGATGGACGAGGCCGAGCAGCAGGAAGGAGCGTCGCCGGCGAGGATGCGGCGCTGCAAGAAAGCAATGAAGGTTTGAACTAGGAAAGGTAGAGGAAAAGGGGGAAATGTGGCTTTTGATTGGTACCTGGGGGCGAGGGAGGTAGATATTTTCGCGGCAGCCCAAAATTTTCATTCGGTTCAGCAAAAAACTGGTGCGGAAAGCACCATCGGACACAATCCCTTATTCGGAACCATGTGTGATATCAAAACATCACAAACGAAGCCTGGTTTATACACCGTGTGTGATGAACTTGAACGTGCAAATTTTTCAGAATAGTTCTCGATATCAACACATCACAAACGAAGCATGTGATATACCCCGTGTGTGATGAACTTGGACGTGCAAATGTTTGTCTCCAAGCTTCAGACGTAAGATTGGGTACTACATTGAACACGGTTCATTCCAAAAAAATGTGTGTGATGAACTTCAATTTCATTTTCAATTGGAAGATCGAATAGGGATATGGAGGCAAATTTTTGGTCCGAATTTTCTTGGTTACAGTGGTCATCCATGTTGTCGCATAATTTAACATCAACTGCTAATTTGGGTGCTGCGCAAAAGAGCCTATACCACAGCCCGCACTTACTTAATCGAGCAATTAAACATAGCTGGTTGACCTAAACTTTACTCTAACAAAAGACCTGCCCTCTAAACAATGACTAATGTTCCGCCTGACGCTCGCCGATCTCCGCCGCATCCTTCATGACCAGCTCGCGCTCGACGACCTCCAGGGGAAGGGGCTCCATGGCATCCATCGCCACATACTCTGCAAGCATCTCGCCGTCGGCGTCCGCCATCTCTTTTGAAAAGGCCGCCATGAGTTTGGCGTGGCCGGCTGCGGTCCGGGCATTGACGGATTCCTTCTTGGCGAGCGAGGCTGACGACGAACGGACGGCTGCCCGAGCGCTCTCAGCGATTTCCAACTCTTTGGACGTAGGTTGCCGACCATTGTCGGAGAAGGCCGCTGCTATTTTTGCGGTGACCGCCATGAGCTGGGCGTGGGCGGCATCGGCATAGGCGTGGGCAGCCACCATTAGGGCTACGGCGGCCGCTGAGGAACGGGCAGCTAATGTGCCATTCTCGCCATTTGCTATACTGGTCACGGATGTTGCTGCCGCCATCTCACATGCAGCAGCTGCCCTGTCGGCGGCCGCAGCCGCCCTGTCAGAGAGTGTGGCCGCGCTCAAGGATGTTGTGAGTGCGTTCATGGATGATGCAGCCGCGCTCGGGCCGGAATGGGTCGCCTAAGTTGCCCTCACGACGAGGATTCACGTCCTCATCTTTTACCGGCGACGCTTGAACAGTACAGTGGTCTTGGAGAACAAGTGTGACTATGTGGTTGACGCGCCGGCGGTGGACTGAAGATTCCGGCCTAAGCCATATATGAGGATTGGCCCAAGATATTTTCATACCACATCACACACGTTTCATGATCAAGAACTGTTTGCGATGTATTTGATTTTCAAACTGCTTTGAGACTAAAAATGAAGTTACATTGGCAATTGAAGGTGTTTGGATGACAATAACATTTATCTGTAGTGAACTTGCAACTATCGAACTGTGTGTTAAATATGGAATAATTCAGGGATGTTTAGGCTCTTTAAAACATTTAAAGAGTTTTTTGGACATTTCATGTGCATAGATCAAATTTGAACCGCACTTTATTAAGCACATACTAGAGGGCACCTGAATGGGTTGAAAATCAACTATTTGTCACTGGATACATGTTTTGGTCCCATGCAAGCATTGGAAATTAAACAAATTCCAAACCTCACGGTATTTTGGCTCGGCCATAGACTTTGATAAGCCATGTTTTCAAATTCCAGTAATTCCAAATATCGTGAGAAATTCATGAAACCTGGCATGGTTTGATGTCATGGCGCATGTGTGCTGTTGTAAAAACAATGCCTAGTTCCGAACAAGTTTTGGCACAAACCTCTTACAAACTGAAGATTCTCACAAGAAGTCATGTGGTTCTGGTATGGACAGTTCACATTTCATGTGCGAAACAACATCTGATGTCGCTTCTCGCCTTCAATTTATTTCTAGAGTCTCCATAGAGTAATGTGAATGTGTCGTGCGAATCAATGGAGTCTTACAGAGTTCGTTTGGCCTTTTATGTACATTAATTAATTGAGTTTTGTAGGCATTCAATTAATGTGCATATATATAATTCAAATTTGAACTACAATAACTGCACGGTCCAGCTAATGAAAATATGTCGAAAAACCATATGCGCTTCACTGGCTGCATGTTTAGGTCCCACACAATAAATGGTAATGAATTTCGAACATATATATATACGGCACGAGGCTCGACCGCAAACATCTGGAAACTTAATTTTTAAATTCATGTAAATGCAAACCTCGACAGAAATTCATGAAATTTGGGCATGGTGCCATCAATTGCCCTATTGTGTGTGTTGTGGTAATAAAAATTGCCCAATTTTGGACAAGTTTTGCCAGAAAGCCTCTTACAAAGCGAAGGTTCTCACAAGAAAGTCGTGTGTTCTGATAGGGAAATTTCACATTTTATGTGCGAAACAACATCCGTCGTCTCTTGTGGCCTGCATTTATTTCTGGAGTCACCCACAGGGCAACTTTATGAGAGTCATGCTAAACTGTGGATTTTTCCAGGGTTCATGAGACCTGTTTAACACATTAATTGAGTTTTCTAGTCATTTAATGTGCATAATTCAAATTTGAACTACAATCACAAGGTCCAGCACATGAAAAATAGGTTGGAAAAAATATGCCTTTCCATGGATGGATGTTTAATTAGGTCCCACACAAGAAATGGGAATGAATTTCTAAAATCTCATTGACTATTTGCTCGGCCGCAACCATTGAGATGCTTGGTTTTCAAATTCCCGTAAATCCAGAACTCGTCAGAAATTCATGAAACTTGGCATGGTGTCGTGACAAGGGCACACACATGCCGTGGTAAAAAATCTATCCAAATTGGACATGTTCTTGCACAACCCCCTTACAAATTGGAGCTCCTCACAAGAAGCTTTGTGGTTTCAATAAGGAACATTATATATGCATGCCACATATGCGGGCAAAAATGCATCTGATGCCTCTTCTCTCCTTGTTTTCTTTATATAAAAAACATAGACATATGTACGTGTGAGGTGCAAAAATATGATTAAATAAGGGATCATCTGGCTTTTAAATACATTAAATGAGTTTTTGGTGCATTCTTTAATGTGCATAATTCAAATTTGATCTACAATCACAAGGCCCGGGGCGGCAAAATGGGTTGAAAAATCATATATGCGTCCTTGGATGTATGTGTTAGGTCACATGCAAGAAATGTGAACGAATTTCAAACATCCAAGCATGTTGTCTCGACCACAAATATCGAGTAACTTGGTTTCCAAATTCTCGTAAATCCAAAACTCTGTCAGAAATTCATGAAACATGGGATGGTGTCATGTGAAGGCACACATATGCCGTGGTAAAAAAATACCAAGTTGGCCATGTTTTGTAAGAAGCCTCTTACAAACATGAGGTTCTCATACAACAATAAGCTATGTCCAGTGTTCCGATAGGGAACACATATATATGCATGTCACATCTACGGGTGAAAAATGACATCCAATGCCTCTTCTCTCCTTGATTTTTTCCTAGAAACAACAAAAAGCACTAGGTGTGTACTGCAAACATATTAAATTATTAACGGTTTGTATGACTTTTTTATACATTAATTGAGTTTTATGTGCATTTAATGTACATAATTCAAATATAAACTACAGTCACAAGGTCTATGTTGGGCAGGGTCTCATCATATAAAGCATAAATGTGTTGTGCTATTTTTAGTGTCCACTTTGAGAGAAAGAGCAAGCATTATTAATAGCCAACAAAGGCATTTTGGAACAAAAATCTGTCACGTTACCATCGCAAATGGGCGTATTATTTATAATTCATGGACGTTCGACAGACCTTACGTTCGGGCCACGTGCTGCTATCTGTATTGACAAGGAGGTAGTGTGCAGATAGGTGTTTGAGTACACGCATGGCGTGCGAGCAGTGTCCTGCGCATGCTCATCGGGGTGGCGTGTCCTTTGCCAGTCGTCAAAGATGTTTCAGACTGAATACCCGTATGCAAACCGAGGGCAATTCTTCCTTCCCTACTAAGCCAAGCGAAAATCTGGCGCGAAGGAATTTTTTCATTGCGTCATCGCAAACGGTTGTGAATGATGACCCGTGTGCCCTTCCCGGTGCTACAACTTCTACTGTTGCTAACTGCTGAGGTTGCCATGCCATGTATGCAAAAAAAATCTGTTGTGGGGAGGTAATTAAGGAGAGATATGAGTTTGGTGACCAGATGAAGAAACAATGCCAGGCGCATGAACGTTGGCAAAACACTTAAATGAAAGAAACTCACCAATCCATGCAAGAGTTTAGTTGCTAAATCATTAAATGAAGGGACCTTAGCTACAATGCATTGTGGACTTGAGTTGCTAAGACATTTAATACACTAAGCACCCCATGTAAGCACCGATCGATGCGTTGGCAGTAGGAGTAATGTAAGATTCGAATTTTTCATATTGGGTAAATTTTCATTTGTCAAATTGGAAACACTGAGATTTGTCCAATTTTGCAGGAACAAAATCACTATTATGATGCAATTTTGCAACTGAAATTCAGTAAACATAGATTTCATTCATAGAGAGCTGAATCGAACAATCTTTTCCCCATTTGTTGCCAACCACGTACTGAAATAGCTAGTTCAACTATATATACTAGCTAATTTCAAGTACGTGGTACAGTTCAACCATATCTATAGTTAGATGAACTTAACAAAATAGCCCCTAAATACTACTCCGGAGGGGTTTTGTGCTACTGCCAGCAGCCTTCTCCTCTGCCGAGCACATTCAGTTAGAGGCAGAGGAGGAGAAGCCTACCGACGAGCTGGAGGAGTCGAATTCGTCGGTTGCCGCTGCTGCCCTCCGCCGCTCCTGACGCGCCTCCTTGAAGCCATGAGACTTGGCGTAGATCCCCTCATTCCGCGCCATAGCCGCGGCGTCTGCTGCGGCCACGGTGGTGGTGAGCCTCTGTGCGTGCTCGACCTGGCGCTCATCCTCCTCATGTAGGAAGTTGATGTAGCGCGCTAGGCCACTGACGCAAAAGCCGAGTGGCTGTGCTTCGGCGGCGGCCTCCTCCTCCCGCCTTCGGGCCGCGGTGGCGGAGTGGGTGATGGCCCCGGTGGCCGACCGTGCGGTGGCTGCCAAGGCGGACGCTAGTGTGGTGGCGGCCAAGGAGGCAGCTGGTGGGGTGGTGAAAACGGCGGCCGGCGATGGGGTGGGGGCGACGATGGTCGCCGGCAGCAGCTGCCTTCGGGCACATGTGGAGGAGCGTGTGGTGGGTGCCGTGCGCACAGCCAACAAGGACGCCACACGCACTGCACGCTTCCGGTAACTGCGCCGCCGACGTGGTGCAGCCTCCCAGCTAGAGCTGCCCTCTGGCGGGGTGGCAGAGCAACGACGACGGACAGGTGCCATTGGCGATTGGGGAAGAAGCAAACTTGGGAAGCTACGGGCAGGGAGGGGATGAATGCGATGTGGAGCGGCCGGCCATGAGGGTTTATAAAGCAGGCGGCCAAGGCGAGTCGGGCGGGAAACTTGCGCGCATTCATGCGCGGGAACGGGAAGCTTGCGCACGTTCATGCGCGGGAATGGGAAGCTTGCGCGCGTTCCTGCGCGGTTTCGCAGAAACGGGAAGCCCAAAAGAAACGCTGTGTGCTCCCGAAGCATCACGGGAACGGGCATTTCGGCGTGCCGGATGGGAAACTTGCGCGCTCCCGAAGCGTGCACCGGAATCCTCGTGCGGCAACACGGTGACAAGACCGGACGGAGGTGGGAGAAATGACAAGTACGCAGACGGTTAATAATAAACAACCGTTTGTGTTTTATTACAAAGCAAACGGTCGTTTTGTATGCACCGCCGCAAATGAATGTACGGATGAGGCGGTTGATGCGGCCTCGGCGCGCTGTGCTCGCGTCCGTGCGCGCCCGGCCGCTCTGCTGGCGTCCATGCGCGAATGATCAGGCACGTTCGGGGAGCCATATGCTAGTGGTTGCGCCGCTCCCGGCGCCACAATGCAGTTAAGCGCTGCAAAAACTGCCATGCGGTTGATGCGGCCATTTACCTTTGTCTCTTCCACCTTCTGATCGCGCCACACAACCCAAGAAGCACACCCACGACGGCAAATAATATAGAGAGGATGCACATCTCTTCATCGCTTCAACCTTCCCGTGCGGATCCAATGGCGGCTGTCGGCGCCGATCAGCAGTTCGCCACTATTGTCAAAGTGGACACACACAGCAGGAAGACGGACCTCTCGGTGGTGTACACCAACGACCCGGTCGTGGTGGTCAACTCCATCAACATGTTGGAGTAGCTGCTTGCTGCGGATGACAAGTACAAAGTGGTCGGCTTCGACCTCGAGTATACCTGCGGTCGTGCCGGGCATAATCAGAAGGTTCCCGTCGCCCAGTTGTGCGTGCGCCATCACGTGCTCGTCTACCACTACTGCCTGGACACAAGGCCTTGCGAGCATTTCGCCAGGTTTGTCAATAGCCCCGACTACAGGTTCGCAATGGTGGACACCACCAACGATCTAAAGGTGCTCAAGACATCGGGCTTGTCCTGCCAGAAGCTTGTCAACATCCAAGGTCAGTACATGGTCTGGGGGGTGAGAAGAAGAAGCAGAAGGAATCCCTGGTTGACCTCGCCACATGAAGGCTTAGTGCCGCAAGGACAAGACTGCCTGGCACGCGGCCTGGGTGGATGAACTGGATGAAGAACACATCAAGTACGCGGCCAAGGACGCCTACACCAGCTACGAGATGTACAGGAGGATCATTTACATGAGGAAGTGCCTCCTTCCTGCAGACGGCGAGGGATAGCCACAAGCAGAGGAGCAGTGTCGGTAACGTCGTCAGAAGAACAATATGATTTGGCGATCGTCTACTTCTTGAAAATTTATATTGAGGAATGTACATGTGTTGTGTAGTCACTTATGGAACTGTATGTTTAAGTTGGTTATGCAACAATAATGTTGGTGTTATGTAGACAGAGCATATAGATGTTCTGCAAACAGAGCAAATCACATCTCATACAATTATTAGCAGCAATCGTGTGCCCACAACACACATAGGTAGTCAGGATGAATCGTTTGGGTTATTATTGGTCTTCCACACATGTCTGATGAATGAACTGTTTTCCGGGTACCCACAAGACAAACGGTTGTCAAGATGAACCGTTTGGGTTATTATTGGTCTTCACACACAATTCTGATGAATGAACTGCTTGCCGGGTATCACACATGCCTTCTTAGGCTAACTCGTTTGTGTTCTGCTGGATCAGCACAAATAGTTTGTCCGAATGAACTGTATGCCGCACTATGCACACGTATATAGTTTCTTAACTGTTTCTGTTATCTTCCATAATCACAAATAGTTCATAAGAACAAACTGTATTCAACGCATCACACACACAACTTTTTTTTGAACCGTATTTACTCGTTCCTTCATCGCGCATGGTTTTCGTCATTGGAGGTGGAGCTTGAACTATACCGTTTGCGATTGATCGATCACACACAGTTTCGTCGAAGGTTCTCTGATTGATTTGGCACGTTAGCAGCATCCAGCAGTAGTGGCTAGAGATTGGTTGCATAACAATTCTCGTTATCAATCTCACAAAAGGTTGCGAAATGTTGATAACTTTTGATTTTGCCAATTATTGGCAGTAAGCTAGATGTTGGTAGCAAACCAATCAGCATTTTATATGTATTTACCAAAAATGGGTATATATGACCAACCGGTTCTCTGTCCGAGTCGTTGTCGTCGCTAGAGTGTTCGTCAGAGTCGCTGTGGATCACTGGCTCCGGCTGGGGAAGCACTGTGGTGGCGACAACGTCAAGGCCGCGCTGTTGTCCGTGCGATACGTCATCTCCGACGACGGCAATCTCCGTGCCCACCTTCACGCTGTGCTCGGGTGCTTCACCGGCGCCGACGTGGTTACTCCTTCCCATGGTGCAGGGAGGCCGGTGATGACGATTGAGAACGGCGGCGAGGATGCAGGGTGTGAGAGAGGATTGTGTGTAGCGAGAATGTTAAAACCAGTGGCTCGGGTGCGGTTAATAAAGGGGAGTTGGGACTTGAGAAGGAGGCGGGCGGCGGTTTAAAGGGACGGCTCCCTCCCGATGAGCCGGCTGCGCACCTGACTGCTGGCATGTGCACCGTCAATTCACATGACTGACGGCATGTCTCCCAGCGAAACTGCGCAGCGAACACGCCTCCCATCAATTCACACACCTTCTCGCACGCATCCCGGTCAGCTTGCGAGGGGACCTGCTAGCATGCGTCACGTCAAATCATATCTGCGTGCATGGATTGCGGGGCGTGTATTGTTTTTCTGTGAAGCTATGGTACTTACTCCCTCCGTTTTTATTTAGTCTGCGTATTAGAGTTGACTGAAGTAAAACTAGATATAGTTTGACCAACTTTAAAGAAAGAAATAGAAATAATTACCATGAAAAATATATATGATTTGAAAGTACATTCAATAAAGAATCTAATGGTAATAATTATTAATTGTAAACGTTAACATTTTTTTCTAAATTTGGTCAAAGTTTACAAAGCTTGACTTTAACCAACACTAATACGCGGACTAAATAAAAACAATTTGGATTAATAAACCGTCTGCGATGTAAACGTGGCGGTTCTGTGTTGCATCTATTAATAAGCCCCCGTTTGCAAGAAGCTTAGATGAAAACTTCTCTCAAGTTGGACGATTTATTTACCATGACCTATAAGGTCCCTATCATGGAATCATGTCAATGTTTCATGAATTCTAGCTTACCTGGGCGTTTGCTGGAATTTGAAAGCCAAGAGTCAATGTTTTTGGCCCCCAGATGTTCGAAATTTATTGTTTTTCCTTCCATGGGGACTAAACATGCACGCAAGATAAAAAAAATGAATTTATAATCCATTTGGGCGCATAACCGCGTGTGCATAGTTCAAATTTGAAATTTACAAATTAAATACTAAGGAATCAATTTAATGTATAAAATGTCATAATGTTGTTTAAAAATCAAATTTTAACACTTCACTCCTATTGCACATGTGCACTATATAAAAAAGTTTGACATGCATGCCTCAAAGAGACGGTGGTGTGGTGGGACGAGTGGGGGTGTGGGGTCTGGCACACAATACGCGTCGTATGCGCGCCACCATTTGGGGTTGTCTGGTTAGTTAGGCATCAAGTTGACAATGTGGGATTGCTCACGAGGGTATATTGGAGTCCCATCCATGTGCTCATCACCACCCTCCCATTCCCATCACCGTATCGGTACCCGTGCGCGGGGATAAAAAGTTTCCCATCCCCGTCCCCATCACCGCCCTCCCATTCCCGTCACCGTCTCGGTACCCGTGCGCGGGGATAAAAAGTTTCCCATCCCCGTCCCCATCACCGCCCTCCCATTCCGTCACCGTCTCCGTACCCATGCACGGGGATAAAAAGTTTCCCATCCCCATTGCCATTTCTTTATCCCCATGGGGAAACCCAACATGCATTTAAGAACAACATTCGATAGTATTTCAGTAAAAAATAGTATTTCAATGAAATAAACAATATGTTGTGGCTAAGTTTGGGATTTATTAGGGATATTTGGGCTAGATGGGTGGGATATGTGGAAATTTGGGTGACCGAGGGCGCAAATTACGCGGGGTCTACTAATTTCAGAGCCCACATGTAAGTTATTTCATGGTTAAGGCGGGTAATGCTATGTATGTCCCATCCCCATCCCCGTCCTGCACGCTGGGTAAGGTATTTGACCCACCATCTTCCCCATGGGAATTCAAGCTGGCACTTCTCCATGCCCTAATTGAGTAATCACCCATGGGGATGCGGGTAACGGTTTTAACCATGACAACTTCAGGTGAGGCACACGTGCTAAAGTCGTGCATTGGGTACATATTTAAAGCAGCTAGATCATTACCTTTTTCATGCATATGTTTGTGTCTCATGCATGCGGTGGTGGTCCTCGTAGAATCACTCATGCATTTACCACCGACAAACCCATTCGTTGCCCTCGCGTGGTCGATCACCTTGTATGGCGTGCGCGAGAGGGGTTTGATCAAAGCTGGATTCATCTTATTCCGTGTTTCGGCAAATATCATGGTGAGATTACACACGAAAGTTTGGGCGCATGTGTGCCCGCGCATGCTCATTGTACAAGTTGTGAACCTCCGTTTTTTCCAATTTGCGAAGGTGCCACATGAAAGGTGTGCATTGGGTATTCAAAACATCACACAACACCTTCGTACATATGTTAATTAGGGCAGCATGGAGGCGGTGGTTGTCCACGGCCACCGCCCCCTCGCACAATTATTAGTGTCCCATATGTAGCCTCGCGTACTTTTGTACCGCAACGAGAGAGTTTAATTATTGTGGATTCTTTTTTGGTCGATGTTTGCGGTAGGCCATGGGTGTGAGATTACATGGTATAATTTGAGTGTGTGTAGTGTACGCATGAATGTCTCTCCCATCGGCTCGAATGGGGGTGGGCATATATATATACTAAGCATCGTGAACCACGCTTTCCCTTCGGACTTTAAGATTCCCGAGGAAGGTGTGCCACGCTAAAGTTTGTGTGCTGGGTATGTAAACATCACACAACACTTCCATGCATATGTTTGATCCACGCTTAGACGGTGATTGTCTTTGGATACTCCTTCGCGTGGTTGTTGCTGGAAAGTCCATTTCTGGGCCCGTGTGGATGTCCATCACATTGACTGACAACGAGAGAGAGTATACCATGGTGGATTCTTCAATTGTTTTGTGTTATGGTATATATTATATAGGTCATTTGAGTTTCCTTACCCAAGTTTGAGCACACGCATACGTATGCGTGAATTGTTCCCATCGACGCTCGGCATACTAGTTGTACGCGTCATGAACACTCGCTCGGGGGGGAGGGGGTCTATCCTGTTCCAAAGCATGTGACACATCAAAGTAGCACATGAGGTATATATTAATGAATTCAAACACAAACACAACATTTCCGTACATATGTTTGCACCACCAGCAGGTGATGGTGTCTTCAACATTCCACCACATGGTTATCGGCGTCACGCCCATTCATGGGCCTCGGTGGATGTCCATCCTTTCGACCGACAGCGGGAGAGATTTGACCAAAATGTTGATTCTTTGGTCAGGATGTCCGTGTTGCGAGGCGCATGGGCCATAGTCCACCTTTGACCGGAAAAGAGTTGGGGTGGTTGACCATGCTGGATTCATGTATATGTTTCATTTTCGTGTTACGGCATGAGTGATACGCAAGACCTGTTTGGGGGCATGTATTCATGGCTAGGATCCCCCCTCCACCGGCACGAAGTGGTGACGGAGGAGAAATGTGCCACATCAAAGTTGTGCATTGGGTATTTTGAACGACCAAACCACCCTCTGCATACATATATTTGTTCCACATGCAGGCGTGTATGTGTTCTGACCCCTTTCCTACCTTTTTTTGACGAAATGTTCCTATATATTATTATCCTAGGAGTAAATAGCAAACGATTCGAATGTAACAACCGTTTGCGATTCTACACTCAACAGAATCCATTTCCTCCGCCGCTGGCACATCAGCACGTTCCACTGGTGGGCGCCGGACACGATTGGGTTCGACAAGACTTCCCTCGTAAAAATATCTACTACCACCTTGAGCCATTTGAAAAATGGCGGTTCCGTAGGTTTATCCTGTGTGCGATGTTTGTTGCTCCCGCCCTGGCCGCGGCGCTTCAATCCCGTAATCTAAATTTTCAGTAGCCCCGGCATCCTGGCATTCCCGCCTAGTAAAATTTCCAGTAGCCACGCAACATTTCCTCAAACACCACCTGCCCCCACCACAAAACCTCTGCTCAGATTACGTAAAAAAGGAAAACCTCCTCTCCCGCACGCACCACTCCTCTCCCTCGCTCAAACCCTAGCTAGCCCGCCGCCGCCGCCCCTACCGCCGCCATCATCCTCTGTAGGCCTTCCAGTCACTATCTCGAAGTCCTCATGAAGATCCATCACAAGGGGGTTGGACTAGAGTCATCCGTTCAATCAACAGTAGTGCTCCTCCATGTCGAATGCACGCACAAATCTAGTTCACCCCGTAGTTTCGGCCAGCGAAGCACCCTATTTGTTGCAGATCCCCGTCCCCATCCTCAACCACACTCCACAGCGTCGCTGCCTCAGCTCGGCTATGTTTCCCGGGGAGCTAGAGGAGCGAATGGCCAAAATGAGGTATCGTGAGGCCTGTCCGCTGGACGACAACGAGGTGGCTGCCGAGCCCCCCCCCCCCGGGGAAGCTCAGTACGATGTCTGACCCGGGGCTTTTAATAAGCGGGCTCGCGCATGTCTGTATGTCCCGGCAGCTGGCTACGACATCGAGCTCGTCGACAGTGATGGATTGACACGGGCTATGACACAGGTTAAGTGACGCACCCCACTCTTCGGGTTCAACCTCCTTGGATCTCCTCCATGCCCCCCGACCGCTGATCTACTCTGGTTCGCTCTCAGGATTCTGCCTTCATCGCCTTCGAGACCCTTTTGTCATTTCTGAAGGTTGCATTCTAGTGGCGGTGGCTCAGCATCGTTAGCTGCCATGTCAGACCTCATTGACGATGATGACCAGGGCGCCCTATCCGTCTCTTCCAAGGGGAAATAGCCCATCCACGACATTAGGGACGTCACCCTGCAGACGTGCTCTTCCAAAGGCAGGAGCTAAGCTGCCACCACAGGGTACGCACGGTGCGCACCCCCAGTCCAGGCTCTTTCAAGGGGTATGAATTGTTCAAAAGTGCAATTTGATATGCTGGAGTATTAATTGTTCAGTTCAATTTCAGTGCTGATGCGTTTGGTTGTCTGTAGTAAGCATATACCATGTTTAGCGTGATATGTGGTTGTTTGTAGTGAACATATGACCAGTTTCATTGCTAGATTAGGTTGCTCAATCATACAATTGGTTCCCGTTAAAGCTGGTGTATTTAACACACCGCTGTTTATTTCAGTTTTCTCACAATGTGATGTTGAATCATATAATTTGATGTTTAAGCACATGGTGCATTCTATCTTCTATGCAATTTCAACAATACTGATATGAATGACTGTTTGGTTGCTGTTAAGTCTGTTGTAGTGAGCATATGCTTCCTTTAAAGGTTTTTTGGTGGTTTCCGGTTATGATTTGTCCAGTTTCAATTGCTATATTTGGTTGTTTGTAGTATCCCTCTGATCTACTCTGCTTTGCTGTCAGGAATTTGCTATGCTGGAGTATGAATTGTTATGTTCAAAAGTGCAATTTGATATGCTGGAGTATGAATTTTTCAGTTCAATTTCACTTCCTATGTTTGGTTGTCTGTAGTTAGCATATACCTATATTTGGTTGTTTGTAGTATGCATCTGATCTACTCTGATTTGCTGTCAGGAATTTCCTTCATCGCCAACGAGATCCTTTTTTCATTTATGGAAGTCGCGTTCTATGGCGATGTTTTGGCATCGTCAGCTACCAAGTCAGGCCCCATTGACGATGACAACTTGTCGTCAACAAGTGCGCCATACGCTAGAGTATGAATTGTTCAGTTCAATTTCACGAACGCCTATGTTTGGTTGTCTGTAGTGAGCATATACCTTGTTTATTTGTTTTTGGTTGTTTGTAGTGAACATATATCCAGCTTCAATTGCTAGATTTGGTTGTTCAATCATACAATTGGTTCCTGTTAAAGCCGGTGTAGTTAACATGCCCCTGTTTATTTCGGTTTTCTAACAATGTGATGTTCAATCATAGAATTTGATGTTTAAGCACATGTTACGTTCTATGCAATTTCAACAATACCAATATAAATGACTATTTGGTTACCGTAGTATGCCTTGTTTATTTAGTTATTCACAATATCCAGTACAATTTGATTAATACTAGTTCAATGGCCATATTTATTTCCTGTTAAGCCTGGTGTACGTAATACACCCCCTGTTTTTTTTCACTCTGTGATGTTCAATTATACAATTTGATGTTTAAGTACAAGATTTGTTCTTTGCAAATTCAACAATACCATTATGAATGACTTTATTTGGTTGTTGTTAAGCCTGATGTAGTGAGCATATGCCTGTTTTAATGGTTTTTGGTTCAGATGGCTATATTTGTTTCCCATGTTATACTCCCTCCGCCCCATAATATAAGACGCTAATACATAAAATATGTTCGTGCATTGCATGTAATTAGATCTTATATAGTGGGACGGAGAGAGCATCATAACTATTAAAGATTGCTAGTACAATGGGTCAAAATGTGGCAATAAAACTATTTATTTACAGTTTGTCCAAGACAACAGTGATATGAAGTACATTAACTCAGAACTATGTACCCTTTTTACTGCACATAATGAGTTGTTAGATGACAATCTCTGTATCTTTCTCCTTTGAAGTGGTTCCCAACGCAGTCTACCCAAGATCACCTCTCAAACTACATGATTGTTGGACATGCAAATGTACATGTATTTCTACCAGACTAGAATGACTATCTGGAAGTCATGAAGATATTGAAGGATGGGCGGTCGGCCATCAAAAGGGATTGGGCTAGAGTCGTGTGTGCATACGACATGGAGGAGGGCACACTACAGGCATTCCGCTTCACCTTTTACAGCAATCAAAATATGTTTTGCCTCTTTCTTTGCCGTTTTTAATACAAGTATTCAACCATCATTCATCATTCATTATTTGGTGCTTATGTAATTCTTTCGTTGACGTAATTCTTGAACGTATGTACCTGTGAATGGAATAATGCATTGGTTGATGTACCTATCTATGTATATGTAAAAAGCTACTCCCTACTTTCCAATTCAAATTATGTATAGTTTTAAATTGTAGCGATTAAAATAATAATAAAATGCTCTGCGGGTCATTACGCCGCACACGGTTTGTAAGTCAACGTTTGTGATCTACCTCATGATCCAACATGTTTCATAGATAGAAAACGTGTGCGCCCATGCACACAGTTGCCGTTTGCAAACCGTGTGTGATTTCAAATAATATAACAAACGGTGCAACCGAATTCAACGTTGGTGATAGATTCTCTGTCGCACACGGTTTAAAATGATAAACTGTTTGTGATGTAGTATGCATCGCAAACGTTGGACCAGAAAATAGCGCGTGCGATACTTATCCTGTCGGACACGAGTACGACATTCAGACGTTTCTTAAACCTATCCGATACTTGTACGATGGTTAAATTATTGCCTTAGTTAAATATCGCCAACGGTTCATCCAATATAAGTGTTTGTGATACTAGTGTGATCTCACACGAGTTGCAAGGATGCGCCATATGGGAAGTCCACCATATCTCAAATGGTTCACCGGTGACTCTCGTTTGTGATAGATACGGACAACCCATACGCTTAGTTTTTCCAAACGTTTGCGTTCGTTGGACACCATCGCCGATGATTGTTCGTTGTCGTGTGGGATGGACCCCCCTATCGCCCACACATGCAAGGCGACGGTTTCAATGTACGTCACGGAAAGGGGTTAAAAATTGTTTGTATAGCACGTCGCTGCACCAGTGAACAAAAGAGACTTGAGGGATGTGAATGAGAGCCCATCAAGTGTACTTCACTTTCTACTTGTATGCAAAGATGAGGTCGTGAGGTCTAATGCTTCACAACATCTTCCTCTTGTTTTGTCTCATTTGTTGCAGGAATTCAAAGATCTTTTTCCCGATGACTTACCTCCAGGACTAGCACCAAAACGAGGGATCGAACACCGCATCGACCTCATACCGGGAACACCACTTCCTGACAAGGCACCTTACTGCGTTAATCCTGAAGAGACTAAGGAGATACAAAGACAAGTCCAAAAACTCCTAGATAAAGGGCATGTACGTGAGAGCTTAAGTCCTTGTGCAGTTCAGGTGATACTAGTGCCCAAGAAAGATTGTAGTATGCGCATGTGTTGGGATTGCCGGCCTATCAATGCTATAACCGTTCGATGTCGCCATCCTATTCCTTGCCTTGGTGACATGCTTGACGAACTTAGTGGTGCCACTATATTTTCCAAAAATTGATTTGAAAAGTGGTTATTACCAAATACGCATGCAAGAGGCCGATGAGTGGAAAACAACTTTCAAAACTAAATTTGGTCTATATGAATGGTTAGTGATGCCTATGGGTCTATCCCAAGCACCGGGTACATTTATGCGTGTTATGCATTATGTCTTACGTCATCTCATTGGATATTGTGTTGTGGTATACTTTGATGATATTCTTGTTTTCAGCGAATCTCTAGAAAAAAATGCTAAACATGTTAGGCAACTATTGCAAGTTCTTAGGAGTGAAAAACTATATGCAAACATGGAAAAATGCACTTTTGGTGTTTACAAGGTTGTTTTCTTAGGATTTGTGGTTTCTTATAAGGGTGTTCAAGTTTGATGAAACTAAAATTGATGCTATTAAAACTTGGCCTACCCCTACAAGTTTGTAACAAGTGCGTAGTTTGCTTGGACTAGACGGCTTCTACTGTCGCTTTGTTAAGGATTATAACATGATTGCATCTCCTCTACATGCTTTGAGCAAGTAGAATGCACCCTTTATTTGGGGCCCATCCCAAGACACCGCATTCCATGAGATTAAAAATTTCCTTACTCATGCACCATTGCTTGCCTTACCCAATTTTGACAAAACCTTTAAAGTGCATTGTGAAGCTAGTGGTAATGGCATAGGTGGCGTGTGAATGCAAGGGAAGCACCCAATTGTGTATTTTAGTGAGAAATTTTCTGACGCTCAACTTTATTACCCCATATATGATAAGGAATTGTATGCTTTGTTGAGAGTCTTATATGTTTGGGAGCATTATCTCCATCCACATGAATTTGTCATTCATACCGATCATGAAACTCTCAAGTATCTTAAGGGTCAAACTAAGTTGAACAAATGACATGCTAAATGGAGTGAATTTATTGAGTCTTTTCCTTATGTCGTCAAATAATTCACGGGTAAAGAAAATGTTGTGGTGGATGCTCTTTCCCACAAATACATGTTAGTTACTCTACTTGAATTGAATGTCATTGGTTTTGAGCATATCAAAGATTTGTATGAACATGATGTTTCATTTACTGCACCATATGCTAATAAGTGCCTAGTGAAACCTTGTTGGGAAAACTACTACATGAAAGATGGCTATCTTATGCGTGCTAACAAACTTTGTATACTTCGTTTGTTGCTTTTGCAAGAGGCTCGCGATGGAGGACTTATGGGTCACTTTGAACGCAACAAGACATATGCCACCCTCTCCCAGAAGTACTTTTGGCCAAAGATGTTTCATGATGTTGCACGCTTCACCAAACGATGCTCTACATGTCGCAAAGCTATGTCGAAAGCTCAATCCCATGGTCTTTACATGGCTATTCCTATACCTTTTCAACCTTGGGAAGACATTAGCATGGACTTTGTGCTTGGTTTGCCACGAGCGAAAAATGTCCATGATTCCGTTTTTGTCGTTGTGGATCGTTTTTCCAAGATGGCTCCTTTCATTCCATGTCATAAGATCGACGATGCTTCACATGTTGCAAATATATTTTGTAGGGACATCTTACGACTGCATGGTATCATCAAGACCATCATGTCAGACCGCGACGTCAAGTTCCTTAGCTACTTTTGGAAGACTCTATACATCAAGCTCGGGATAAAGCTACTTTTCTCTTCGGCCTATCACCCTCAAACCGATGGCCAAATGGAGGTGAGCAACTGAAAGCACATTTGCTCCCTTGGTGGTTTTGGTAATTAATAACAACATATAAGTCATTGAACTAATGTTTCCACTAAGTCATAGACAGACTCAGCCAAACCCGGTGCCACTTCGGTGCAACTGATTCCATACCGGTGCCACCGAGTTTAGGTTGCCAACTTTCTGTTACGCAAATTCACATTATCGGTACCACTGAGATTGTTGGATCGGCGTCACCGATATTGGGAATCTGACCGTTGGTCAACTTATCGGTGCAACCAGTTTCCTATATCGGTCTCACCGAGATTCAAAAGTTGCCACCTTTTGGTTACTTCGGTACCACCGAGATTAACACATCGGTGTCACCGAGTTGGTCATTTTGTGTGTAACGGTTGGATTTTTGGGGATGCCTATATATACCCCTCCACCACCACCTACTCGAAAGAGAAACACTCAGAACTATTCCATACTTGCCCCATCCAGTTTTCTAAGAGAGAACCACCTATCCTTGTGTTGAGGTCAAGATCTTCCACTCCAACCATATGGATCTTGATTTCTAGCCTCCCCAAGTTGCTTTCCACCAATCCCATCTCTTCCACCAAGCCAAATCTGTGAGAGAGTGATTGTGTGTTGAGGAGTTTATCATCTTGAAGCATAAGAGCAAGGAGTTCATCGTCATTACCGAGCCTATTACCTTTTGGAGGGTGGTGCCTCCTAGATTGGTTAGGTGTCACTTGGGAGCCTCCTACTTCGTGTTGTGGAGTGAACCAAGAAGTTTGTAAGGGCAAGGATATCGCCTACTTCGTGAAGATCTACCCATAGTGAGGCTAGTCCTTCGTGGACGGAAGCCGTTATGGAATAGTCAAGGTTGCTACTTCATGGACCCTTATGGGTGGAGCCCTCCGTGGACTCTCGCGACCGTTACCCTCCGTGGGTTGAAGACTCCATAAACGTGGATGTATGATAGCACCACCTATCGGAACCACGGGAAAAATCATCGTGTCTACAATTGCGTTTGATCTTCCTACCCTATCCTTTCTACTCACGCTTGTTGTTACTTTCTGCTGCTATACTCTTAGACTTGCATGTGTAGGGTGTACTTTACTTGCCATGAAATGCTAAAAACTGCCAACTCTAAAATTTGGGAAAAGGCAAAACTTTTATTTGGTCAAGTAGTCTAATCACCCCCCCCCTCTAGACATACTTTCGGTCCTACAAGTGGTATCAGAGCTTTGGTTTCCATTGCATTGGTCTCACAACCTAGGAGAGTATGGCGTCTAGTGAGGGTAATTATCACCGTAGAGGTCCGTACTTTGATGGCACTAATTTTGCTAGTTGGAGGCACAAAATGAAAATGCATATTCTTGGTCATAACCCCGCCGTTTGGGCTGTTGTTCGTGTTGGCTTGCAAGGTAAATTCTTTGGTGATGGAAAGGAACCGGATCGTGAAGCGACCGCGGATGAATTGAAGATGTTGCAATACAACGCTCAAGCGTTCGACATTCTATTCAACTGCCTATGCCCAGAAGAATTCAACAAAATCAGCCATCTTGAGAATGCAAAAGAGATTTGGGATACTTTGGTTGATATGCACGAAGGAACCAAGTCCGTGAGAGAATCCAAGTTGGATGTTCTTCAAGGTCAGCTTGACAAGTTCAAGATGAAGGATGGTGAAGGAGTCCCTGAGATGTACTCTAGGCTAGCTCTCATCACCAATGAGATTGCCGGCTTAGGAAGCGAAGAGATGACCGACAAATTCATCATCAAGAAGATACTTAGAGCTTTGGATGAGAGATACGACACCGTGTGCACATTGATCCAAATGATGCCCAACTACAAAGATCTCAAGCCTACGGAAGTCATTGGAAGGATTGTTGCTCATGAGATGACACTCAAAGACAAAGAAGAGCTTCATCACAAGTCTAGCGGTGCTTACAAAGCCACAAGTGATGCTCCCGCAACTTCAAGCAACAACCTTGTCACCAATGAAGAGATAAGCCTCATGGTCAAGAAATTCAACAAGTTCTACAAGAATAGAGGCAAAGAAAGAAGCTCCAACTCAAGATATGATGAGAAGCGTTCGTCAAGTCGTGACCGCAATTGCTACAATTGTGGGAAGCCCGGACACTACTCCAATGAGTGCACGACTCCCTACAAACGAAGAGAAGAGTCACCTCGAAGACGAAGCTCAAGGAATGAATCACCTCAAAGAGAGAGAAGGAGTAGAGATGATCGTTATGAACGAAGACCCTCAAGGAGAAGTAGAGATTCGGAGAAGAAGGACAAGTACACCAAGAGCTATACAACAAGAAAACATCAAGCTCATGTTTGTGAATGGGTTTCCGGCTCCGACTCCGACAACAACTCTGAGAGAAGCTATCACTCCGACTCCGACTATAGCCAAGATGATGGTGTTGTCGGGATTGCTCTACTGACTACCAACTCCCATGATCTATTTGACTCACCAAACGAAGGGAGTGGAAGTTGCTTCATGGCTAAAGGCCCCAAGGTATCACACCCCGAGTATCTTGATTTCAATAGTGATGAAGATGACTTGCTTTGTGATGGTGACTTACTATTTGATAAAACTAGTGATGTTAGTCAAAATGAACTTGATAATTCTCGTGCTAGTCAAGACAAGTCAATTCATGATGATAAGATGAAAATAGAAGAACTAACTAAAGAACTAAACACTCTTAAGTTAGCTCATGAATCTACTCTTGAAGATCATAGAGAGCTTGTGAGAACTCATGAGAAGCTACGCTTCGAGAAGCTCAATTTGGAGCAAGAGCATGAGTTTCTTAAAGCTATCAATGACGATCTCCGAAACAAGACGTCATCTTATCTAGCCAAACGACTACTCTTGTCTACATTCATGCCTCGAGTTAAAACTAAGCAATCTAGTAACAAAGGCAAGAAAGGTTCTTCATCTTGTAGCAACAATAAAAATGCTAAACCTAATGATGATGCTCCTAGTAGTTCTATTGATTCCACTAATGATGATTCTCTTAGCCAAGTTACACTTGAGCAAGAAAATGCTTTATTGAAAGGAATTATAGAGAAAGGTATCTACAAGAGTCTTGCCGGGTGTAAGCAATTTGAGGAAATTGTACGCAAGCATGGAGGATACCGAAAGAACCGTGGTGTTGGCTACTTCAACGCAAATGGAGTTGAATGGGAAGAAGGTCAATACCCCGAGCCAAAGTTTGTTCCTCAAAAGGAGAAGTATGAAAATACTCTTCCCGAAAGGACAAACACTCAACATGATCTTCCACCACAAGACCACAAGCTCAAGGGCAAGAACAAGCTTCAAGAGGACATTGACTCATATGAAGATGAATCCCTAGCTATGGTGGAGTGGGTTCCCAAGGCTACTTCAAGCTCAACTTCTACAAAGGCTACAACAACACCAAGGATCCCCATCAACTTGATGTGGGTCCTAAGAACAAGAACTAGAGAGTTCTTGAGG